>CM036905.1:45826551-47076551 GCA_020800305.1 Porphyrio hochstetteri
TACCTGATTGGCATTTCAAATTGCTGTGTCTCGTGCAGTTATGAGTTGTTCAATTGCCTCTATTTGAAAATTCAGCCTTAAGGCACATTTTTGCTAAAAATAAGAGTATATCCTAGTGCTCTCTGTCAAACTTTGCTTTCTTCCAAGATTCTTTAGCAATACCCTATATGTTACTTAATTGAGATTGTCCCTGTAGAGAGGTAATTGTCTTGCAATTGCAAAGCATGTGTTTCTTTTGATGTATGAGCCCTTTACAATGGAAGATATTTTTGTGGTTTAACCCAACAGGCAGTTAAACCAACCACTCTGCCCCCACAACCGTGGGATGAGACTTAAAAAGAAAAAAGGTAAAATTCATGGGTTGAGATAAAACCAGTTTAATAGGACAGAAAAAGCATTGAATAATAACAATAACAGTAGTAGTAGTACTAGAAGCAGCAGCAGCAGTACTAGTAGCAGCAGCAGCAGTAGAATATACAAAACGTGATGTAGATCACAATTGCTAACCACCCATAGACGCTGCTAAGTTCCTCAGCCACTCCATCTCCCATCCAACCCACCAGTTATATAATTAGCATGACATTATACGGTATGGAGTGGCCCTTTGGCTATTTTGGGTTAGATGTCCTGGCTGTGCCCCCTCCCAGCTTCTTCTGCACTCCCCTCTTGCTTGTTGGCAGTCTTGTATGAGAAGCTGAAAAGTCCTCGACTGGTTGACAACAGCCAAAAATGTCAATGTGTTCTCAACATTATTCTCATCCTAAATCCAAGAGACTTGGATGGCATAATAGCCTACTTGCCATAATTTCTTTGTCTTAAACTTATAATAAGAAAGGCAGTTCAATAGTCAACAGAATGTAAAATTATCTTGCTAGTTAATGTCTTTGTCCTGTCAGTTTATGACATGCAGAAATTAGAAAGCATTACATCTGGGGTGGGATTCATCTCATTGTGTCACACGTCTAAGTTTAGGTGCCTGTAGTCAGTGGAGAACTTAAGCTGTACAAAGGTGCCTATCAGGTCTCTTTGGCTATTTGAGGCACCATGTTCTATCAATGAGATGATAAACTGCTGATTAATTTGGCAAAGGACCAGTGGGAGGTCTGTTTCCTTCTACAGAATCAGCTGGAGTCCAGACAGGATACTCTACCCAAGGTATTTATCTGCAGGTAACTCAATCACATTTATTGGCAGTAGAGTCAATGAAATCTGTGAAGGGATTTAGCTGACCAAAGATGGTGCCTAATTTCTCTCAGTGAACAATTCTTTTTCTACATTCCAGTGCTTTATTGACCAGATGTTCAGTGATTGTAATGGTAAGTTAAGCATTGTCCCACATCTGTAGGTAAAGAAAAGTAGGATTCTTCCTCTGATAACTGAAACCAACCCCCAATGCCTTTGCAAAGAATATCCAAAGCTGTCACATAAGAAATGCAGACAAAGAAATACATATTCATAAACATCCACATAGTTGCTTTCCTTTTCTTAGATGTATTCCAACTACTCACAGCTCACCAAATTTCAGCAAAGACAAAAGAGGAATGAGTATTAATTTTCTTGACATTGTGTGTATGTATTTATTATTTATATACATACACCCCCCCACACTTTCTCAGTTTCTCATATAAACAGATGATGACTTTTATCTCAGTTTACATTATAATTAGCTACAGCCCACCTGATACAAATAATGTCCATGGTCCAAGTTCTTCATATATGGATTTTTCCTAAGAGTCATTCAAAGTCAATTAGAAATAGTATAAATAGTTAATAAAAACCAGTGATTTTATGGAAAATATTTTTATCACAGATGTCAAATTGCAATAAGGAGGTGGTCCAGCTTTATCATGGAATGAGTAATTAAAAAATATTTGTTTAATTAATTTACCTCTTCATTCAGTTTATCAGTAAAGAAGTCTGCAAGATCGTGTAGCTTCTAAGCTGTTTTATATCAACTTCACACTTATATACAGCTTTGTTTCAATTAATTATAGCAGTTTCAATTTTTAAGTCTGTGAGTCCAGGAAGATTATGCCTATTTTCTTGAAAGTCTTGCTGTAACTCAAAGATTAAACCATAGACCTTTGTGAAGATTTATGTACATGCAGAAAGCTTGTGGCAGCAGGCATACATTTTGAACTTTTCAGTCATACTGTACTGTATGAAAAATATTTCTTGGAATTTGTCAGAGGGCATTTTACTTTCTAAAAGTAGCTTCTGACCAAGATTTTTACTTACTGGACTTGAGCAGAAAGACTCAAAGGCTGGCAAAGCATGCTGGAAAGTGTTTAATAAGCAGCTTTTCTTTAGTAGAAAAGGATTAAGGAATAGAGAAGCTGAGGGCAGATAATTGTCTCTGAGATGCCAAACAGCAATCGGTAATTGGTGTCAAAATAAAACTGAATATAGACCTAGGTGAATTAAAAATATTCTCTAACTTTCCTTCCTTGCTACCTGCTAATTAATTCTGTGATGTTCACTAGAGATGAACATGAAGCTGCAGTCTGCTCATGAGTTAATTCAATCAGCAGAAGTCCCTCTTACGAGGTCATGGAAGTGCCATGATTACATCTATCACAGCTTCCTACACCCCGGTGTCAATCCAACTACCTTTAGCTGTTCTTGGACTGGAGATTATTGTACCTTTTTAACACGCTTCATTTATTTAAGTAAGGTTATGCAATTTAAAAAGCAATCTACTAATCAGGTTGAATAATACAATGTAATTCAGCACACTTATTATCAGCCTATGGTGTTTACCTATATTTTTTATTATTAATATATTGCTCATGGCGTTGGTATAGTTCAGACTTGCCAAAGTTACTAAAAATATCTTTCAGGATTCATTATTGGAATGTTACAAAATTTGTCTCTTCTGGGACATCTGTCTTCTACCCATTTTTTTGCCACCTTTTCAAATGCTACAGACTACATATCATCTTCAGACATTTAAATATTCCTATGGGTTTGTATTTTATGCTGGAATACACTGTAAACTACCTTCTGTGAATGAAGGATCGTTTGCATGGATTTATTTGCACTGTCTACATATAGGGGAAATTTTCTGCTAGTGAACCCCAAGTCAGGGTAAGCATTATTTTGCTCCAAAATTAGTGGAGATGGTGTCAAAAGCAATAACAACATAATAATTGCAAAAGATAATACTACACTTGGAACTCTGCACATTTTCAAAGAAAGAAAGAAAGATTCTATTACCTTGGAGCGTGACCAAATTGAGTACTGAAAAGAAGGGATAGGCCTCACTTTCATTATAGTCCATTACTCACTAAGAAGGTGCTATAGTTGTTAAAGAAGTCTTCCTAGAAATACGTAAATATTGAATCAATCAATGTGCTTATTCATATAAGAATTGCACAAAATGCCATTGTTACACAGTGATGAAAACTCTCTGAGAGATCAATTAGTACACTATTGTAACAAGGCAGATTAAATTTGTATCTTCACAGTGTTTTGTTAAAGTCTTTATTGAAAGAATATTCATTCTTCTGATATTCTTGTTCATCTTTCTGCTTTTGCACTTATCTTTGTCACAAGAACAAGACATCTGAATTTCAATGCCCGACATGGTCTTATGAGATATCACAGCATAACTAAGCTGTGCTGCTTTCACCTTTTCAAAATTCAGTAATTCAACTGGCTGAGGCTGTGGTTCCTTCTGGCAGCTGCCAACACTGCAAGAAGAGAGGAGAACAGTCAATCAAAGTCTAGAATAAGTAAAAGGTCAGAGAAGTCAATTCATTGCTGTCCTTCACAGGTTCTAAAAACCCATTCATGTGATACAAAAGGGAGAAAATTACTGTGTGATTCATTGACACAGCAAGGAACATAGCAGAAATAGGAAACAGTACCAGCTTAAATATTTACATTTTTCTTTTGCCTTGGCAATACTGTGACCCTGTAAGTCTATAAAAAACCAAATGGACAGATAAGTGGTGTTCCTGCTAATCATAAAAATGGGTTGGTTTCCAGTTATAAAAGCTTTTTTTCTTGTTTCTTATTGTTTATATCAAGTTTGACTATTGCCTTCAGAAATACAGCTTCAGGTTGGAAGCTCTTCAGATGCTATGATGGGTTAATATCTACATTTGGGTTAGTAACTATGCTCATCATCAAGTTTCACAATGATGGAAAACATTTTAAAGTGCTTATTAAGGCCTTAATTATTTTCTCTGTCTAATCACAGAATTACAGGGTTGGAAAAGACCTTTAAGATCATCAAGTCAACCATTCCCGTCCTATGCTAAACCATATCCCTAAGTACCTCATCTACCCTTTTTTTAAACACATCCAGGGATGGAGACTCAACCACCTCCCTGGGCAGCCTGTTCCACATCCCAACAACTCTTTCAGTAAAAATTTTTTTCCTAACATCTAATCTGACCCTGCCCTGGTGCAGCTTTGTGCCATTTTCCCTTGTCCTGTCTCCTGTCACCTGGCTGAAGAGACCATCTCCCACCACTCTGCAACCTCCTTTCAGGTAGTTGTAGGCGGTGATAAGGTCTCCCCTCAGACGACTCCTCTCCAGGCTAAACATCCCCAGCTCCCTCAGCTGCTTCTCATATGATTTGCCCTCCAGCCCCTTCACCAGCCTGGTTGCCCTTCTCTGGACTCGCTCAAGGACCTCAATGTACTTCTTATGGTGAGGAGCCCAGAACTGGACACAGTACTCAAGGTGTGGCCTCACCAATGCTGAGTACAGGGGCACAATCACCTCCCTAGGCCTACTGGCCACACTATTTTTGATACAAGCCAAGATGCCATTGGACTTCTTGGCCACCTGGGCACATTGCTGGCTCATATTCAGCCTGCAATCAACCAACACCTCTAGGTCCTTCTCTGCCTGACAGCTCTCCAGCCAGTCGCCCCCAAGCCTGTAGCACTGCATGGGGTTATTATGTCCCATGTGCAGCACTCTACACTTGGCCTTGTTAAACTTCATCCCATTGGACTCAGCCCATCGGTCCAGTCTGTTCAGATCCCTCTGAAGAGCCTCCCTACTCTCAGGCAGATCAACACTTCCTCCTAGTTTAGTGTCATCTGCAAACTTAGTGAGGGAGCATTCAATCCCTTCGTCGAGATCATTGATAAAGATGTTGAACAAGACTGGACCCAGGACTGAGCCCTGGGGGACGCCACTCATGACCGGCCTCCAGCTGGATTTTGTTCCATTCACCACCACCCTCTGGGCTCGGCCATCCAGCCAGTTTTTAACCCAGCTGAGGGTCCACCCGTCCAGGCCAGTGGCAGCCAGTTTCTCAGTCAGAATTCTGTGAGAAACTGTGTCAAAGGCTTTACCAAAGTCCAGACAGATCACATCCACAGCCTTCCCCTCGTCCATTAAGCGGGTCACCTTGTCATAGAAGGTGATCAGGTTAGTTTGACAGGATCTACCTTTTGTAAACCCATATTGACTAGGCCTGATCCCCTGGCCATTGTGCATGTGCTGCATGATAATTCCCAAGATGACCCTCTCCATGATCTTCCCTGGGACTGAGGTCAGACTGACAGGCCTGTAGTTCCCCAGATCCTCCTTCCGACCCTTCTTGTATATGGGTGTAACATCTGCCAGCCTCCAGTCGAGTGGAAAAAGAGAGGTCTAAGACCTCTTCCTTTAAAAAATAAACAAACAAACAAACAAAATCTAGAAAAAAATTTTGTGATTTTTCTGACCCCAGTTGCGATTTTGTGTAACCCCCAGATATTCAGAAACCCTTAAATCATGTCATACAGAGAGCTTGTAAGACCTGGCTAACCCCTGCAGCAGGCTTGACTTCCATCAGTTGAAAGCCCCAGGGTGCAAAAATACATTGTCACTGTTGATGAGGAAAACTAAAAGCAAGAGGCTTAAACACAAATTCCTTTTTGGTGCTAAGGACAAAATTCACAACCTTTCCACTACTCTCTTCAGTCCCTAGTTGGCTGTAAACTCTAAGTATTGGAAATCACCCATAGGAGAAAAAGAGCAGCTGCCAGTGCCAGAAAAAGGTGGTTCCCCCAATTTCCAAACTGCCTATGCTTCCACATTCTCTTCTCCATTTTCCCACAGGCACAAGGAGCAAGTTTGCAGCCAGCTGCTGCTTGTGTGTTGCCCCACGCACAGGTTACAGCCACTGCCCGCTTCAGTGTGAAAGGCATCATTAAACGTTGAGCCAGCTGAGCTGTGGAGAAAAGTGAACCAGAAAAGAAGCACAGAATTAGTGAAACAAATGCCCAAACATAACAGAAGGCACTACAGAGGAAATAGAGTGCACGAAGTCATGTCAGAGCCTGACATGTGCCTACCCAAGATCCCTCAAAGGCAACACAGCACTTGGTAAGGCTTATCCATAGCTGCCCAGATCCAGGTCAAGGTAACTGCCTGCAGCCCTGTATCTAATGTTGTGGAAACTTTAGGAGGAGACAAATATGTAAACAGAGAGACAAAGGGAGGAAAACTGTGAAAAAGTGAAAATAGAAACTAACTTTCAGGCATTAAAAATACTCATAATTTTCTTGTAGGTTGCACAAATGATTGCAATCAAGACTGGATTTCTTGAGTTAGGTCCATTAAAAATTTGATTGTACCCTAAAAAATATATTGAAAGACAAAGTACAAAGTGCTTTAAGCAAAGTAAATGATTTGTCAAAAGCTTTGGAGGAAGCCTGTTAGAAAGCCAAGAAATGAAATAGCCACAATGCTTTTCTTCAGAAGTACAGTACTCGATGGTAAATCAGCCTTGAATATTTGGGCATCTGTCATTCATGTCCATTATGCACTGTGACTATGCAAGTCTGTACTGTACTGATACTGGTTGCTGATGTTTTATTGATCTCAAAGTTAGTGCCTAATTGTTGCTTAGGTTGTCTCAGGAATAAGAGAAAATGTAAAAAGAGGTACCATAACTCAGTAAAGATAGTGTTGCATTATGATCTGAATCAAATAATTTATGTTGTCATACAGTAGGACTAGAGGCATACACTGACCATCACTGGTAAACACAGGGAAAACAGTATTCCAAGTTCTCTGAAGCTGTGGTCATCTAAAACCACCAGTGCATCAGATAGGTTCTTTCTCCACTGCAGAAGACACTGAAATGGGATAACTGTGAGGAGTCACACACAGTGCTCTCAGCACAGACACAAGGTCTCTGCCAGATACAGAGTCTCTCATGGACTTCATGACAGACTGCAGTTTGTCAAGTCTGGACAGACTGGATGCTGTCCTGTTCTCAGCTCTCAACAGAAACCTTTCCAGATTTCTTGTGACCTACTGGCAAAGGTGTTACTCTCAAAAATACTGAGCTCTGCCTTTCTTGGGTGGCTCCCTGCCAAGACAGCCATATAATCTATTAAACTTCAGAGAAAAGTAGCAGAAACCTCCACTTTTGAGGGATTTGCAACAACATGGAATGACACAGTAAACAAAGAAATTAACAGAGGTTGTTGCAATTAGCCAAGAAACTATGTCTGGTGTCACCCCATCAGCCACATTATTTTGTATTGTTGTCTGCAGACTAAAGAAGTTTACAAATTTTTGTGTTTGCACAACATTATGTTTCCTATTGATTCAAAACTTTAAACTTTTGTGTTAGGTGTTCCTCAGACTAAACCCAGTGCCCAGTGTTTCTGAAGGTTGTAGCAAAAATGGATATTTGGTTAGGATATCAAAAGGAAAAGTGTAAGAAGGAATTCTGGACTTGTCTGAACAGACATTTCTATGCATGGAAGCAGCCTGAAGAAAGATTTGGAAAATATGCTGGGAAGTGCTGCCACAGAATGAAATAGGGATTTGAGGGCATGAACAAGATTGAAGATAGTTCAGCAAAAGTGACCAAAGCAGTTTGGGAGAATCAAAGCTATGAAGATCACTCTTGATGTGATAATACAAGAGGAGCCTGAAAACAGTGTCAGAGCCTTAATAGTCTTTTCAGCACCATGTCTTTAGCAGTACCTCCTTAGTAAATTCTGAACATTCACACCAATCTGACTTCATTTCCAAAGGGTAAGTCTCTCGGGGCAAGGCCATAAACTTTGTTCCTGGGACACAATACTTTTTTTCGCAGCTGTTGGAAGGAGAGATTTTTCTCTATGAAAAAGGGAGCCTGCCCACACTAGTGGAAGCTAGCAGACTCTGTGAAAAAGGAACCAGAGGAACTGCTATTGGAGTCTAAGGTCTGGGTAAATCAAAATAAAATGCAGTAAGGATTACCTACTGCACATAGAGAAGGAGAAATTACTTCAAGTTATTATACAAATTACAAATGATTGCTCTAAATAATTTTTTTTCCATGGTGGACTCACGGCACTGTTACCTTATCTGCTCTCAGTCTATTACATTTTTAATTCTAAGCTCATGTTCAGGATCTCTTCAGATGGCAAAGCACCTGCTACCTGACTACATGATAAATGAAGCACCATCACATTAAAACAAGCTGAGCTCACTTGATGAGATTTTCTGGGCAAATGCAATGAGCCCTTCATTGCAAGATCTGAAGTTTACTTTTCATTAGTTATCTTTATTCACCTGCAGAAGTCAGAGCCTGAAATTTGTAAGGTGGCATCTTTTAAATAAGTATCAGTGTGGTTGCTTCTCTTCGCACTTGCACATAACCGCACACAAGTGCATTTGGAGAAAATCTATTCATGCTGTGTGAGGCAGAGGCACCACATTGCTGAGCTTAACTTGGGCTTTGGGGCTACTTCCTTGCTGAATTTGAGACTTTTTTAATCTATATGATGGCTGAGTTGGATATACTGTTGAATTATTCAGGAGCTTATTGGATTTTGTCTTGGCTTTTGCTATAAACAACTTATTTTAATGTAGGTAAACATAAGGCTTCCACTGAAATGAACATATTTTTAGATGGATAACCATAACATTCATTTGTATGAAACTGAAGAAAAATCTACTAGGAGTGTAAATTCAAATCTGAAAAGCACAACCTTTAAAAACAGCTGGGAAGTCACTTTTCATGCAGTCATGCTATTGTATACTTAGTAACCACTCCCATAACTGGGACAGTGAAGTAAGTGAATCGTTTCATTCTACAATGACCAATTGGTATTATTTTTCCATTTTGAAATTGCTGTATTGACCAATCTTTCCAAAAAGTAAAGCTAAGCTAGTGGGTCTGATGTTACACACTTTGCTGACAAAATGGTGGGATTCCAGTTCTCATGATATTGCTGAGCAACTGCTCATTAGAGTGATAACTGCTGTTTCTAGAATTATAGATAAAAATTAGGTTGGAAGGGACCTCTGGAGATCATTTAGTCCAATATGTTTCTCAAAGGATGCCTAAATTTGAATTGACATGAGGTTTCTCAGAGCCATAACACATTTTTAAAACTGCAGGTGGACATTCCAGATTAACGGAATGACCACATTTTCACATACCATTCACACCTCAGGTAATTTGCATCTCTTCAATGCTCCGTGTAGACAGAAGTCAAAAGGTTCTGAGGAAGAAGGTGCAGGTGAGGGCAAGGGCAGGCAGAACAAATGTAGAAACTACCAGGAAACAGAGGAACAAGGAGTAAATTCTTCCTTTTACTGTCTGTAAATACATATAACTTGCTGCTGGATCATTAGATTTTTTTTTAAAATAGGCTCACTGCTGGATACATATATCAAAATATGGTTTTCTGAATAAGAAGGCAGACCTTTGTCTTTTGAATTCTGCTGCATGTTTAGGCTAGATAAAAAATTGCTGTGGTCAAGAACATTTCTCATCTCAGTTCCCATCCTCCTCATTTCCTTTCCCATTCCCTCTTTTAGAGTAAGTTTACACAGAACAGTGACTCTGGAAGTTACTGGGGAAGATTTGGATGCCCACTGAAGAAGAAATAAAAAAGATACATGTATGCTATGATTCAAACAGCCATCGTGGTGAGTGGGCTGGGGTCTGCCAGTACAGGAATCAGGTGCAACCACTGGGACTCATGGAGGGAGAAGGGGTGAGGGAAGCAGGGAATAGAAGGTGTATCACCCACAAAGCCTGTCCAGAGTATGAATCACCATGAGGCGTATCACCACTGCAATTAGAGGATCTGCAAACTTTAAAGGAAAGCTTTAAAGGGTCTCCTCAAAGAAAAAAAGTATTTAAACTGAGAGCAAAAGAGCCAGTATGGTATTTCAGAAAGGAATCACATGGGAGCGCACATGGGAGGGAAGAATTATTATACATTTGGTTAAGCAAATCCTGGGAGCTGACCCTAACTGAACTTCTTAGTGCTTCCATGTTTGACCATCATTTGATCGCTCTGTATAAATAATCTTATTTGAATTTATAAAAGGCAGCAAATTCTACGTCTGAAACTCCATCCTCAACATCCGTCTCCTGCTGAGCCTTTTTATTTCCTCCCACATGGTACTTTGGATCAAAATGCTTTGGAAAAGATGAGCAATAGTATCTGGGCATAATGATAAAGAAAGAGATGCCTGTTCCCAAACTGACAATCAGGACTGTGTGTTTTTGTTCAAACAAAAGACATATTGGCTTCTGTGAGACTCAAGAAGAAAGCTCTTAATGGTCTGCAGGGGTTTTTGAAGAGTGTGTAAACATTAAAAAAGGCAGTGACTTTGTTTAGTGAGCTAGAAATAATTCAATGGTACAAATGAATCATGTTTCTTGGGCTGTTACAGGAACAGAAGGGGTCTTACTAGGGAAAAATGCAATCAAAAGTCTTCTGCACTGAATTTTGCTAAGCTGAGGCAGTAATATTATATTGAAATAGGTAGAACACAAGTTTATATACTACTTTTGCATAGTAGTATATACTCCTATGCCCAGAAAACCCCAGAGTACTGTTTACATATACATTTGGATAATTATAGCTTAGGCAGTACTTTGTAGTTTTATCCTCAAGATGATGATTTTTACCCCCAAAAGGCGTCTAATAAATATTTGATGCCTGTACAAGTATGTAACTTTAATATTTTACTTTATACAACAAACACTGTTTTATTATTTTATTTTTTAAAAATTTCTGTTCTTGTAAGGTCGTGATTGTTGCCAGTCCTTCTCTTTTTTAATATTGACATACAGAACTAATGTATCACTGTTTCTATGGGAAGTAGAAGGTGATGTATATCAGTTAATAATAAGATTCTCTGAGGTGTGCCATTTCATGTAATACTTAACTGACCCCCATGATGGAATAATCTCATATAACTTTATCCATTTAAAAGTTAGTTGGTTTAGTTGGGCATTCTCTCTCTGGCATAACTAGATTAACATAGGCAATTCCAGGAGGCAATTAATCTAAATTAACCTAATAGAGTTTATTCATCCTATGAATTTGTCTCCCTTTGAGAGGGATTCCATATTTCAACCTTTCAGACATCTAAATTTAGGTGAGATGAATCCCTTCTTAGGACCAAATATGTCCTTTTTTTTTTTTTTACTTTTTCTACATATTTTCCTATTTTATGCCTCTATTTTTCCACTTACAATAATTTCAAGTGCAAGAAACCATGCATCTACAATAACATGATTTTTACATGCATAGTCATGCTAGTCCGATGTATTTATCCTTTCCTTTCAAGGGTTATTTAGTTCATGCAATAATCTGCCAGGGGAAGTGGGAGCTACAGCATCAGAACTTGCCACTGGAAATATTTACATGAATAAAGCATACATTTTAATATACACTAATCAACACTTGCCTTGTAGGACTTCGTTCTATAGTTTGCTTTACCTTTACACATATTTTTTCAATGCTATTTGAGTCCTTATACTCTCAGCAGCTAAGGTAGAAGGGATGGAATAAGCAACTACTGCTTCTCTTGCTGCTCCTGCCACGATATTTTTTGAGCAGCTATGGGCACTTGTGTACAGCTTTCTCTGCCTGACAGCCAGGTCAGTGTTAGCTGTTGCCAGCTCATCTATCTTTCTGCCCTGCTTTTGCACAACAATGGGGGTTTCATACTCTTTTCCTTTTTCCTGACTGACTGTTCATCACAAAGGTGGAAATAATGGCCCTAATAGCTAGCAAGTCCCTCTCCTCCTTCCCCCTGACACTCAATGTGACTCTCTCATTCTCTTGACCATGCAGACACAAATATGTCCCAACGGCAAATAACTGTCCACTCCTAAGCTCACTTGATTTTGATTCCCTCCTCTTCTTCATCCATCCTTGCCTCAGAGAAGGAAAATTACAAAGAAAACAGTAACAACCAAGCCCTATGAGTTTCCATCATCCAGGATGTTCTTGAACCAAGCAATTCCCCTCCCCCGCCTCTTATTATTCACTTCATTTGGATGATTAAATAAAGCAGAAAAGGTTATTTTGTTGGAAAAGAGCCTGTATTAATTGTATAAAAGCTGTCACTGTTCCGTTTTGGCTTAGACTCCACTCTGGCTCCCAGTAGCTAGTTGCAATTCTCTCACTGAATTTCTAGCTTGAGGCACCTCTCTAGTCCCCAAGATCTGTATCTTTTTTTGCTTTTCAAAAGTGAGCATGACATTGCTGAATCTGGAGCCATTCCCCTGGCTGTGAAGCCTTCACAGTTGCTTTAATATTGTCAGCTTGATGAAGACTGCTTTCTGTCGCCGTGATTGGCAGTGGGAGGTGCCTGGGGCTGGGGAAGCTGGGAGGTAGCACACCTCACACTGGTATGTCCTTCATGTGAGAGGAAGGACGGTGCTTCTCCAGGGAAATTGATTTCCTTGGCTACAAGTAGTGAGAGACCATGCGAATGGTTTGGCTGGCCACCACTGTCTCCTTGTTTCTTGTGCAGCTCTGTTGGTTTGCAGCTGTCTGCACCTGCTCCATCAGGTCTGTGGAGTGGGGACCATCTTCAAGTGTATGTGATTATTAGTTAAATCCTGAGCTCTTTAAAACAGATGCGTTCGTGAATGTAAAGGCATTAAACGTGAAACTCTGTTGGTTTGAAATGCTGAACATTTTTGAAAGTGAAACACATCAAACCAAAAGACTTCAGATAGTTACTTAGAGCTTTTACTGTCTTAGAGCAGAACAGAACTCATAAGGCAACAGAACCTGGTGTTTCTTAGTTTGCCAGAGCTTTTGAAATTACATTTTGGAGAAGAAAAATTGATCTGACTCTTCTTCTACTGAAATGGTAATGATGCCATTAGAAATTAATAAAAAAAATAATTTTCAGAAGCATTTTAATAAAAATAGAAATACTCCCTGTGCTGGATGTTCACTGGCATTGTATATCTCATTAGATTATGTGCAATTTAAAGTTAGATCATTTAAAAGCCAGGTAGCATGGAAAAAATAACACTCTTTCATCCCCAAATTATAATTGAAGAAACAGATTCATAGATGGAATAGCAGAAACAAGAACACAGCTAAATACATTATGTGATTGTTTCAGGATACAAGTTTTGGTTGTTTTTTTATTTGCAACTTACAGGGTGAAGGAGAGCTACATCATCTTGACCTCATGGCCAAATTTGCCCCTTGATCAGAGCAGAATGAGGAGTTGCTGTTAAGATATGCAAGGTGTATGAAAGGATACTGCCATTAGCATTTTCTTCTGCTTCTCTGCATAGTTTTCATTATGTTCAGGATATAATGCCCCTTTTAGAAAACATGTTGATATGTGACATCCTTTGACATGTTGAATTTTGAAAACATTAATATTGTCATTTATGGTTTGGTATATGTAATGGTATGTAGATATTACCTTATTATAGTAATGAAGGCAGAGACTTTTCCACAGCTTTCTCAAGTGGTTGACGTATCGCCCCTGGACATGGAGATATTTAAAGTGCCAGCAAACAATCTATAGAGTGACCAATCAAGCATGCTAATACATGAACTTACTTACCATCCCCTTCTCCAGTGAGGAATGTCTGCTTGTTGGCTACTATGGCTTCACCTCGTGACTGGGGTGGTACAGAGGGTGCTTGAAGGCTTCTTGTGACCTGTGGAGACAGGCAGGAAGCAGCCCAGACACACTTCTGATCAATCACTTCCCTGCTACTGGAGTAAAGGGCAAGTGGAGACACCAAGAAAGCAGAACCACTTTTTGTTCTGGAGGTAGTGGTGAATAGAAACATGGTCTTCAGTTTTTGGTCATTGTAACTGCAGCAGATCTGTTCTGAGGATAAATCTGAGCAAATTTAGTTTACTGATGTCTTGCTGTGGTCTCATGTTTTATTTTTGATGTAACTGGAAAGAGAAAAAAAATTTAAGTATTCTCCAAAACTTTTGACAATGTAAAAGAAACAAGTGATGAAAATGTCATTTTTATCTTGCACAAAACTTTCAGTTCTGAGGATTTAAATACTCATTTGTCAAATAAAATTACATTGAAATAAAATTCCAAAATATTTAAAATATTTCATTGTAGCTTTCTGATAGCAAGTTAGGGAGAAGGAATACAAATTTTAATTAATTCAAATATGCCATTTGAAAAACATTTTATGAATCAACATATTTTGTTTTCTATACTGGGGACTCAGCTAACCAATCAAAATAAAATTGTGGCCTAATGACTGTTATACTGTATTGGCTATTAACAACTAAATTTATATTATAAGGTTATTCAGCTAACTTCAACATATTAAAAAATTAACTATTCTTACTTCTCTTAATTTGGTAAGATTTTATGTTTGCTTTTTGATTTATTTTGATTTGACACTGATAATCTGAATAAATAAAATTGTCAGCTCAAAGATGTTGACTTTGAACCTTCTTATAGTTGGATTTTGAAATTTCCCTTGGTTTTTTTTCCCACAGTTTTCATAGTTTTCACAGTCTATGAATTTGAGTTATAGCAGAATGTCAGACTTTATTTATTAAGGACATGACAGAGATTAATAAAATGCTAGACAAGCTACAACTGATAAGAATTTCGAAAGCTTCACTGTAAAATTGAATGAAGTGGAGATAGAAATTGAAGACATGGAGATAACAATTGATGGACAGAGTCTATTCCAACTGAGAATACCAAAGACGACTGTAGAATGCTGTGAAATTGAATTGATCACCTGGAAAATAAGGTTAGAGTAAGAAATATCAGGTGTGAGGGCTGGAGAAGCTGAGCTAATCTTTTCTGAGAGGATTATGAGGGCCAGAACGTGGATATCTTTCAGCTTTTTTAATGTATGCTATGCATTGCCTCTTACAGCTCTAGTGTCATCAATTAGAAAACACACCAACATGGTACAGTGTACCTCTTTCAGCCTCCAGTAGGCAAACTAAACATTAGAATGCATATAAGAAGCTGGAATTTAAAGTGGCTAAGTTTCAAGCAATTCAAAATGGTGAAATTACAAATTAAGTGAGGCCTGTTGGGTGAACCAGAATGCAGGCAATGGACCTTTAATGGGACATTTAATACCATATTGTGAGGAAAAGCCTATACTGTACTCTAAGAAAACCAGAATAAGAATAATTTCCTATCTCACACTTTTATATGTTATGTCAAAGTTTAGCTTCTTAAGGTTAACTTGCTGAGGCCTTAGGTTCATGTATTTCCGCTGCCTCCAGACAGGCGGAGCATACAGATAAGAAGATGAGCTGTATATGATCTGTGAAAAATAGCTTTGATTCAGCCTATGAAGGGTTTATTTTCAATAATGTAGATTGTCGTTGCCTTTCCTCTTAATTCTTAACTGCTATTGCCACAGAGCTCATTTAGCTGAATTTATATGATGTGATAAGTTAGCATTACATTTATTATCATAATTATCATGTCTGATTAATCTTGCTTATTCTGGAAAGTCATTCAAGTTTCTTACTGGAGGGCATACTTTCAAGTTTTAATATTCATGTATAAGGCAGCTGACCCAAAGATTGAAAATAATTAATCTGGACTAAAGGTGTCTGTGGCAAATTAGTGACAGGTATGCTGGGATGGTTTCAATATCCAGTGTTGACTGAGGCAGGTTGAAGATATAGTGTGAAGTTAGGGGGCATGGTGATTGCTAGATCTGTATCCATCAATTCAATGCCACCCAATGGATTTTTAAACACTTTTAATTTGTCTGAAATGAAGTAGCACTGTTTTTGGTCTTTGCCCAAGCTCACTTAGGCACCCCTGCAGATGTCATTTGTCCTGGCCATGCATAGAATCCCAAGACAAAACCTGTTGAAATGAGCTCAGCACAGGATTTGAGAAAATAAAATTCAGTAATATGGGCAATGAATTTTTTTCTAGATGATCACAAACATCCTCCTTCAACGTCGACCTAATCTATATACTAAAATAATAATTAATCTATCATGATATTTGTATCTCTAGTTTTTCCCATTTGATGCTCTGCATAAACTCTGCTGAATGTGTATGTTTGGTATGAGAACAGAGAGCATCTTCCCCATCCATGTGTATTATTATATACGAAGTAGGGAATTCCTAACTCTGCAGGCTAATTTTAATTTTATTTTCACTGAGAGGAGAAAAAAAAATAAAAGAAAAGAGAAAGAAAACCAAATTTGTGGTCTAAACTTACATAGCACTGCAGCATTTTCCAGTGGAACTAGTATTTCTTGTAATATGAAACACAGGCTATTAAGCTTGATTTTTGCACTGTATTTTAGTGACCTTATCTATTTGGACAATACTAACTTGGGAATTTCTGGTAGGCATACCCTGAGCCTATATGTAGACTATTCTTGCTGAAGTTTACTCAGAAAAATCCAAACAGCATTGAAATTAACCAGAAAGAAGGAACTAAGGCAGAATTGCTCAGTGGCTTTGTGTTTGTGGCCTCCTTATGAGGACATTGCTCATTAGCAAGCCTAGCTAGACTAGCAGAGGGGAGAAAAAATAATAGTCATAATAAGAATGGCAAAACCATAGACAAATTGTGAAGAGGTCTTGGTGTGTTTTCTTCATTACTGAATTTTTGTGAAGAGTGAGTTAATGAAGTATTACTACATGTTTGGATTTTACTTTACATGGCTTCTGCTCTATGTGTTTTGAATGTATTTTGCTCCTTTTTTGTGGAAATCTCTTGGAAAATAGAAAGAAACTGCTTACTTTCCCATTGGTATTTATTTTATTTTTATGATGGGAATTGTTCAGTGGTTCTTATTACTCCCTCTAGTTTTGATTTGTTTCTTTGGCTTTTTTTTTTTGGTGAAAACTAGACTTTGTACACTCAAATTATTGACTTCCAAAATTTGCTCGTTACAAAATACACCAGTACCAAAAGAGGAAAACATTTGACATTCTTATTCCCTGAAGAATGGTTTCTGGTCTTCCTGCTCCTCATTTTAAGTAAATAATTACTAAGTTATTTTATTGATGACTTTATCTGTATTTGTTTTCTGTGGCTGCTGAAGATTGAAAATATCTCAAGGTGATAATCTTATGGGCTAGGAATTTTGGATTGACTGCGGTAGTAGATTTCAAGATCCTCACTTAGATAACTCATCTTGCTACACAGAAAAATCATTCCCCTTTCTGAGGTTATAGCTGTAGATCTCACAGATATCATATACAATACATAAGGTGTTAGCTGGAAAGGAAATTCTCATTAAAGATCCCTAAAACCTTGCTGCTTCTGCCCAGTGGAGAACTGGCTACAGAGAATATCTAAGATGGTTGCTCCTGAAGACTTTCTGGAAAGGGAAGATATTTCAGCAAACAGGGGGAATATCTTTTCAAAGAAAAGACAGTAGAGTTCAAGAACTGCTTGTCTGCCTGGGTTCTTGAATGTGTCTTGGGGTTGTCACTGACATTTACAAAAGCTAATAATGAAAGCTCATCTAAAATATGTATGCACAGTTCTTTGCGAATATTTTGCACAACAACAGGGCTGAACTAAATCTTTCAAACTTAAAATGGACTTAGAAATCTGTATTTTTAAAAAACAGAGTCATTTACATTTGATTCATGAACTTTGCTTGCCTTCTTTTGGATGGGATCTGAAGTGGAAATACAGAGAATCCAATGCCACTTATTTCACTAAAATCATGAAACACCTTTCAAAATTCTTCAAGACTGGTTTGTGGACAGTGGAAGTATGACTACCAGTTCAGACAGCCATCCCCTATTCTCCTGCCTGAATGTCTCAATCTTTGGTGACTAAGCTATTACTACCCTTATCCAGTCATAGTAAATCAGTGTTGAAGGTTGATAGAAGTTGAAGTCACCGTTTTGAGGAAAGAAGGGACCTATGAAAAGAGAATGGATGTATCAAACTCACTGTACATCACATATATTCTTAGTATTCACTAGTACACATCTTTCCCTCAATAGCCAAAGAGAAAGAGCTAATAAAAGTAGCACAAAATTGTAGAAAAAATTATAATGTGCTAGATTAGTTCAGAACAGTACATTTACCTTTAGATTTTATTGTAAGATGGCAGTAGTTTAGCAGAATTCTTTTAACTAAATGCTGTAATTCTGTGCTGTGAACTGTAAAACATTTATTTTAAATATTTATTGCTCCCTTTGGAAAAAAAAAAGAAGTTGGTAAATGTATTTTAGAAATTGTCAGTTCAGATAATCAGCTCTGCCTCTTTATCAAGGAATGCACTTTTGCAGAAGTGAAAAAAATCTGCTGTGCAGCTGCCAGGATGCTGAAAGTGGCTCTTGTGTGGGACAGAAGCCTGTAGTGGCACTCGTGTGCTGTCAGGTTCCTTGCCTCTTAATTCATTGTGATTTGCCACTGTGAGGGATTTGCCACAGCAAAACATTCAGTATTACAGGGTCACGTCCTACCACTTGTTATATTTGTGTCAGCGCTTTGCTTGACTGAGAGGAAGACAGTATTAGACCCATGTTATGTCTTGTGTCGTGCCAGAGGTTATGCCAAATCCTTGATTCAAATACGATTTTTAATGCAAAAAAACCCTTAAGTAACAATGCTGGCTTTCCAGAAAATTCCGATCACTAGCTGTGACCCCAGTAAAGCCCCAGGGTTTGGGGTCTCCACTGTGGCACTGGGGATGGCCCCTGCTCCCATCTCTGAGGAGAGTCATGGGCTGTGAGAAGACATCATGTAGAGGAGCAGAAGTGCTTTGAAGTTGCTGCTATTGTGTCAGAACCCCTGGCTGACCCAGTATATTTCCTCAGCTTATGCACTGGGCCTGTGGAGTGGGAAGAAGTGTGATTAGGTGTTGGTATGCTCTGATAAACCCCACCAGTGTAATGACCTTCTGGTAAGACAGTGTAGGCTGCTGCCTCTGAGACTATGCCTTGGGCCAAACATCTGTGGTTGCTTTTCAGTTGAAAAGCTAAGGGAAAAACCACAGTTATTACTCACCACTAGTCATTTCACACTGAGCTATTGATATCTGTCTTGTGCCAATTATCTTGGATGTAGCTTCCCTGCACCTTATGAAGCCAAAAGTTGTTCTTCTGTTTGGGATGTAATAGATTCTCAAGGCCAATAAATCATAAACATTAACTATACATGAGGTTTAGACAGCTATTTAGTGCATTTTTTGACAGAAGAATATTTGTGATACGCCTCTTTTTATCTACTTGGGTTAGGAGCTATAACAATCTATAGTTAAAAACCATAAAGTAAAAGGCCCATACTTAAAAAGAATTCCTTATGAAAATAATAAAAAAAAAAATCTCTGTGAGTAAATTATAGTCTCTTGTGTATGTAATAGGTTCTTGGTTTGATAAGCAGCAAAGCGGTATAATTAAACATAATGGAAATACATTTTTTACCCCTGGAACTCTATCTGTCAAGGTGAGATATTTTTGCAGCCAATAAGCGCAGTAGCTAAAGATGGAAGGAAATATATTAATAAATGCAATGGTGCCTATAAAGTCCAGAAGCAGTGCAAAACCCAGCCTAAAGGTTTATTGAGTTCTTGAGTTGTCTTTACCTCCCTTCCCTTCCTCCACAAGTGCTGCATGTTGTTTAAAGAGTTATCATAAATAATGAATGAGTAATTCTTAGGGTGGAGAACTTCCAATGTATTTTTAGGTGTAAAACTGGAACATAAGAAATTCAGATAAAAATCACATGGGCCAAGGTTCATTTCACCTAGCTTTAAGCACTGACACAATGGATACGGACTCCAGAATATCTAACATCAGCTAGAGTGAATGAAGAAAGAAGGGTATATGCAGAGAGTGATCTAGACCTTAGATGGGATGTGTGATTATAGGATAGATCTAGCACTTTCCATAGGCTATGAGAAGGCTGAAGACCTACTCTGTATACTTTGCTTAAGCATTTAAAATAAGGCAAACCAGGTACCTTAGAGACTGAGATATGAGGTGTGTGCACATCTATCTATTCTTTCATTAGTCATACCCTGATCCTGCTTAAAAAACTATTTCTTCATAGGAGACATGTAGAATCATTCTCTGTATACACAGGAGTGACTTGTTTATGTAAGAATTCAAAATTAAGGCAACAAAGAAGAGATATTAAGGGGACAAAGTGATTGGAAGGGAAGGTGAGATTGAAAGCATACTACTTTTCATCTTTTCCTTGTTAGTAGTAAATATGGTATATCTGTCCAAAGTTTAACAAGAAACATTGATAACACTATGGTTTCATCTCCTTGAAAATTAATCCACTTTTATCATGAATATTGTTTCCTGAAATCCATCTGCTCAGTTTTCCTGTCAATCAGTTACCAATATCAAGTAATTCATAGCAACATACAATAAATTTTTAGTAGACCATCATCGCAGAATCAAAAGTTTGGAAAAGACCTTTAAGATCATCAAGTCCAATTGTTCCTGTCCTATGCTAAACCCTCTAAGGCTGTAAAAAACAAATGGAGAGATAAGTGGTGTTCCTTGTAATCATAAAAATGGGTTGGTTTCCAGTTATGAAAGCTTTTTTTCTTGTTTCTTATTGTTTTTATCAAGTTGGACTATTGCCTTCAGAAATACAGCTTCAGGTTGGAAGCTCTTCAGATGCTATGATGGGTTAATATCTACACTTAGGTTAGTAACTACGCTCATCATCAATGATGGAAAAAATTTTAAAGTGCTTATTAAGACCTTAATTATTTTCTCTGTCTAATCACAGAATTACAAGGTTGGAAAAGACCTTAAAGATCATCAAGTTCAAACATTCCCTTCCTATGCTAAACCCTAAGTACCTCATCTACCCTTTTTTAAACACATCCAGGGAAGGTGACTCAACCACCTCCCTGGGCAGCCTGTTCCACATCCCAACAACTATTTCAGTGAAGAATTTTTTTCCTAACGTAATCTGACCCTGCCCTGGTGCAGCTTTGTGCCATTTTCCCTTGTCCTGTCTCCTGTCACCTGGCTGAAGAGACCATCGTCCACCTCCCTACAACCTCCTTTCAGGTAGTTGAAGGCAGTGATAAAGTCCCTCATCAGCCTCCTCTCCTCCAGGTTAAACATCCCCAGCTCCCTCAGCCACTCCTCATATGATCTGCTCTCCAGCCCCTTCAACAGCCTATATTTATATTCTATTGTGCCCATGGGCAAACTTTCCTCTCAATTCACATACATGTCTTGTATTTTCATGCAGTCCTCAGCTGTTGTTGTAGTTGTTGGTGGTGACAATGCTGTTAAGGTAGAGCATCCTAGAAAATTCAAACAGACAATGTCATTTTCCTAGTGAAGGAGGGCTGCAAGTTGAGAAAATATGAGAACATGTGCGATTGTTAAATTAATATCTTCTTTTGAGGAATAGGAGAATGTCAGATGTGAGTAGAATGCAACTTTTCTATTAGGACTTTCTCAAAAAGTTGAGAGACAAGCCTTTCTACATGCAAATCTCAAACCAGTATGATTCATAGATTAATTTATCAGATGTCACTGTTGATATTCCTGCTGTTCCTTTCAAGTACTTTCTGTTAAAAATAAAATCATGTTCTATATAAAATTGAAACAGAGCTGCTAAACCAGCAGAGCTCAACATATGATTAAAGCAAATCCATACAGACAATAGGTTGCCTTGCACTGCAGTATATCTAATGCCCTCAACAATGTTATACATTAAAAGTAGCTTCCAATTTTTATTTTATTTATTTGTATTTTTGATGCAAATGCACAGTTTTTGCAATCGTTACTGCATTGTCTATGGATTTCTCTTGCTTTTAATCTCAACCACTCAGAAAAATATTTCTCTTGTTTCTATAGGACATAGAATGCATGTATACAGGTTGTGTTACAAAAAGCTGTTTGTCAATTTTGTCCATTTAGGAACATATTTTTGTAAGGTATAAATCATTATGTCATCACAGACTTTTACAGTTCATGAAGATTTTTACTTCACCTAGGGCTGTTGCTTTTATGGTTTTGGTGGGTTGGTTGATTTTGTTTGGTTTTGGTTTTGGTTTTTTGCAGCAAGCTGCTGGCTATAGCTAAGAGTGTCCATTGTAATTTCACTTCATGTTGCTATCTATACATACATAAATAAAACAAAAAAGTTCATGAACCATTTTGAATTTCAAAGGCAGAACACTCAATATTAAATCTATGGTGTTTTTTTTTTTTAAGAATTGTTTTACAATCTTGGATTATGATATTCATCTTCAGTACTTCTTATTTTCTTAATCTGAGTAGCAGAAGGTTCTGCCTTCAGTTACACCACAAATAAAGAACCAATGGATTTAGAAGGTGGACACAGAAAAGGATATGAATTTACTGAGCATAATAAAGTAAATATTATGGTGGAAAATACCCTCCAAAAATCAGTTCACAATTCCTCTTGTTAAATCTATGAACAGAACCTTACTGCTCTGTCTTGAATCAGCAGGAATTGCTTTAGTTTCTTATGTTGAGCTTCAGTGGCCTTAGCAACTGTGGCTGTAGCCCATAATGGAGAAAATAAGAAATGTTGTGGCAATATTATTGATTTTTGTTAACTCTGCTGGTAGCAGTGTAAAATGTATTAAAAAATCTCCCTGTTTGCAAAACTGTAACTGGATGATCAAATTTTTATTCTGGTAGCTTAAAGCAAAGGGCTAGCATGTGTCTTGTGGAATGATACCAGTATACTTTTCTCTACCTCCATTATGCAATCTAAAAAAAACCCCTGGTAGCACACCATAGAGTGAAATCTGATATCACAATAGGGGCACTGAAAAAAACAACTGGAAAAAACACAAGTACCCTTTCACAGTGCCATAGTAAACATTCCCCCCATCACATTCTACATCAACTGTAGAGAAGGTCAGAGAATAGAGAACAAATACTCCACTACCGTGAAGATCAAGCAATCACAGGTATCAACTTAATGCATTAGAGGCATTAAAAGTTCTGATTTTAAACTCACTGATTTTTTTTTGAGTTATTAACATCCTAAATAGGCTTCAAGAAAATTTATGTTATAATAAATAGACATAAGATTCTGAAAAATTATTCTTAATGTGGTACCTGTGTTGGTAAGACATATTAATATACCTTCAGGACAGGTAAGACATATTAATATGCCTTCAGGTGCTTGAGACATAAATTGGAACTTGGTTTAAGCTGAGGACTCACCTCAAGTCTAAAGACCACCCACTGAGAAGGGAGGCAGCTGTGGCTCTAGCAGGGGTTATTAATACCTCCCCAGGATAACGTTTTAGGAGACTTACACAAATCACAAGGCAAAAAAAAATCTTACACATTCACAAGTTTTTGGCAAGTCAGTGAGACAATGGAGAACAACAAACCCTACAACACTGAGATGGAGCATGAAGCACTTCTGCTTATTTATCTAGAATTAAAAAGTAATAAATAAATTGGCATAATCTGTGCCTTTTAGTGGCTTCTGCAACAGCAATCAATAAAAATGGCTGTTGCGCTGTTGTCATGTTTGGCCTTGAGATGAAGACTAACACTGCTTCTTCTGTGGAACTCCTGGAGTACAATAGGTGTCTTTGCCATTGGATTTATTTGAACGTAAATCTGAAAAAAAGTCAGAACTGTCTTACAGAGAATTTGAAAATGAAATGTCTAGGAGGTGTAAAGTCATGTGGAAACTCTCTTAAGAGGGGATATTTATCCTAGCCTTGCAGTTTTAAAAGACAGGAGAAGATTCTAAATCTGCATAAATCTTGTGATGGACTTTATGCAGCACTGATAAATTAAGTGTTATATGCATTACAGCTCGCTCTGTTTTTCCCTTAGCGACTTCTGCAGGAAATATCAGGTGAAGAAAAGTTTGGTGTACATCTGTCACAAAAGCCAGGTATCAACTTGAGCAGCTGGTAGTATGGGGAAAAAAATAATCACAGGATGGATATACAGTAAAGATAAAACATGCAGGCTTTGTTTCCTCAAGCATGCCTATGAGCAGTGTTTCATTGCATTTGAAATAAAACCATGAAAGGATGACAACAACAAAAGCTCTAAAAAAGTAATTTTTGGAAGGAAAAAAAAAAGTGAAACTATCTTGATGGACTCTGTGTGTGTAAATGGTTAAACCAATACCAGACTGAGAAATTTTCTCACTAACCTCACTAACCTCTCACTAACTTTAACCATCTTCCATTATAGTACCTTTCCTGATGGTGAATTTTTATATCACTGCAACTTGCTTAAGTTTCAATGCATAATAAAAGCTCAGATTGGGTCATGTTTCTGGGAATGTAATAAGTTGCATAATACTTATTACAAATAATAGAAATAGTTTTCTTATGGAAAACATTACCCCAGGGAGTATAGATTGCTGCAGTTAGATTTATCTGTAAAGTCTTTCCTCCCTGCAAGCTAAGAATTTTTTCGGTTTCCTACAAAAATCTGAAATTTAGCATGATTCAAGAAAAGAACTTGATCAAGAAGGTACTTATAAACCATGGAAAATGTATTAAAATGCTGAACAAAGCTTTCTGAACAATAGGATTGCTACATCTGAGTCTGCTAAGAGTTCTTTCAACCTCTAGACAGTGAGATCCAGAATGACAGTTGAAAGCCAGGTAGGATATGAAGAGCATCTATGTGGTGTTAGGTCTACTCTTGAGCAAGCAGTGCTTCTCAATCAGGTCCAAAGTGACCAGCATCCTTCAAAAAAATGTTTAACACTTAAAGAGTTTGTACTGAGCTTCTCTAGCATGTGGCTAGCATGGTTCTTTGCAACTTTTGAATTGAGCAATTAGGTTTTGGAGTTCTTTTATCATTGTTATATTTGAAACTTTTTATCAGGAGAAAGGATAGAAGTATCTGAACAAAAGAAATGTTCCTGCCTAGCTCTGCTAGGAAATTTTCCTGTCGGTGGGACCCACAGAATCTCTACTGCTCTGAGTCCTCATGTGGTAAGAAGAAAAACAGTAAAAGTCAACAGGAAACCTTTGCTACCCTGAAGGTCAGGGTTTTACGAATGCTTTTCAAACAGATTTACTGGTGAGACAAGGAAGGTGAAGTTCATACCCTCCTCAGCACCACTGACAGCTAGATATACTCTTCCCTTTCCCTTCTTATTTCACCTCTTTCCACAGTTTCATGCAGCCCTGAATTTCCTAAATAAGATCATCCATATTATTTTTTCTCTTCTCACTCCCCTTTGTCAAGGAGAGTACCTAAAAATAGATTTGCTGATGATAAGCAAATACATCCAGAAAGGGGAATGGGCAAAGAGAACAGGCAGCAGCAGTAGGGAAGAAGCTGCAGCACAAACATGACTTTGAGCTCCATTAGCTTATGAGAGGGAAAAAAATCAAAATGCATTATATAGGAAAGATCTCATTTCCAGACTAGCAAATCAGTACTTGAGTTTGCTATTAAACTGTTCAAGGAATGAACTCAAATGTTCAAAGAAGAACATTTCCTTGACAAGAATCAACTATGAATCTTAAAAGAGGTTTAAAAAAAAATAAAAATAAGGAAGCAGCTGTGGCTAGCAACAGTTGTTTCCTTTTAGCTGCAGTCATAGATTTGCTTACTACTTGGTATTCAGGCTCAGCTCACTGCTCTGCTGTGCTGCAGTAGTTTTTCCCCACAGGCTGAAGAAATCTGTGCAGTAAGAGGAATTGAGTGATTTGATTTTCCCCAAAGAGTTAACAAATCCTTTAAAGGTATATGAATCTACTTTCATATTTCTTACAAGATAAGATAAAATGGCTGACTGAAATGAAGTTGGATGAGGAATGATCTTGCAACACCTACTCCAAGGCTTAAGAACATCCAGGAACATGCACAATCCAAAGAGCACAGTAATTGCAGTCTTCATAGTAATCTTTGACTTTGTTCTTTTCCATTGCTAAAGAAGTCTGCGGTCCATTGAGGTCATCTAATTCCAGGTCCTATGGAAATTATGGAAATTAATTGATTTCACTACAGATTTTCCATGGGAAAATGTGCCCCTGTATATTTGGTGAACTCAGGCTGCTAGATATGTCAATGAATACCTTCTTAAAGAAAATGCCAAATTTTGTTTCTCAGCCAGAGCTGTTCTGTTTTTTGTGTATTTTCTTAGTTTACTAGATACTAAGCAAATACTGAGTCAAGCAACCTTGAGTTTAGCATTCATGATGGTATGTCTTTCTGTTCTCTTATTCTCTGGTAGTTGGGTTTACTGGTGGCAGTGCTGCTGAGCAAGGAAGAAACGTGTAATGCACCTGACATAAATATCTAGCTTGGTAGATGGGTGAAGAATTAAACAGGATTGAGACAAGGTTATTTTTTATTCTGTAGGTAGAACCAATCAGGTGGGAAATCATTTGGACTCAAACACATTTTTATTTTATTAGCTTTTGCATTGTGTGATATACTTTAAATGAAAACCATTTCTGAAGAAGATATTATAATGTTCCCAGCTGCATCTATAGCTCATATAAAAGAGTTATTGAAAAATCCTGCCTGGATATAGATTATTACCGTTGTTTTAGAAGCTACGTCATTGTGTAGTCATGGAATTAAATGCTTCAAGTATATACATGCAGAGGTGCTGTGCTTAACAGTGGGAAAGACAGATTTTGTGATTTAAAAAAGCCCCTTACTGCAGTGCAAGTCAAGCCAAGATCTCCTGAAGATTTTCAGAGAGGCACCAGAATTTATGAAGTATTTCAGCTTATAAGGATGAGAGCCATATGACAAAGTGTATATATGTATATACATATACACATACATATACAACATATAAATGCATAAAGATATCTACACATGTTATATAAAAGATATATATATATATATATATACACTTTGTATATCCATATACAAGATTCTCAAAAAATTATTTCTGTTTCCAGCAATGACAAAAAGACTTGTAGAAAAGCAACATCCACCAAGCCCTAGTAGAAACAGAAGCCACATCTGTTTGTTGAGGTGTTTTCCCCCTCACGTGAATCTTATTTTGTATACAGGCTCAGGCTGTACTTCCTTTCTGGCATTCATTTTGGGTCCAAGTAATTAAAAAGGTCTAGTAAGACATGTCAGATTCACAGTCTGAGGGACAGATTCTGCTTGTTGTTTCCACAGTCTGTCAGGAAGCTTCCTTGTCCCTCTTTGTGTTTAGGGCAAAACCAAATAGAGGCACTGCTCAGAAAGAAAGAAAATGCTTTTTTCCTTCTTGAGCAGGACAAGGAGAGGATTCAGCAAGGGCAGAAAGTAGCTCTCCCTTCCCATGGGCACAAAGGCAGAAGCAGGAGCGGATGCAGCTGAAGTGTGCAGGCTGGAGCAGGGGCTGTTGCTGGCTGTACAGGGATGGCAGGGTTTGAGGAGGAAGGTTGTCCTACTGAAAAAATGCTGGAGACGTAAATTGCACCCCAAAGTTCACTTGGGGTGCTCACGTGCAGGGAAGTAGAGGAATGCAGGCAGAGCCCCTGCTGGTGCTCACCTTTGTATCCTGGTGTCTGATGTCTTCTGTGATGTGTATGATATGATAGGACCCAGCTCTGGGTAAAGGTGAGCTGAACAAAGCAGGCACAGCGCTTCCCTACTGATGAAATGCTCTTTGTAGGAGTGTGTTATTTTTCTTCAAAGCTTTTTAAGATTTTCACACTGTTTTTATCCTTTCAGATGCTTTTACTTAAGTAACAGAAACTTAGATTTGGCATTTTTCAGGAAAACGTATCTTCATGCTTCAAAAAATTTTCTTTAGCAAGTCAAAATAAATGTCAGTGGGTTCCCTAGGATTCATTTCTTTGCATAGATGGGAATTTTTTTTGCCAACAAAAGCAATTTCATTTTGCCAGTAACTATGCAAGGCTGCTACTGAGACAGCATAAAGTGAATATTAAACATTCTAAAGGCCTACATTTAAAACACAGGCAAGATATAACGAGATAATTAAACTTTGCAGGGTTGGGAGGGGGGATTAAGCTTGTTGCAATTATTTTTTCACTCCTTGACAGCTTTGATTTCACTAACACATTAACTTTTTTTGACATTTTAGCCCAACAAAGTAACCTGAAACAGTTACAAATGCAATGTCTTCCCAAGGCAATCATCCAGAAAGAAAAGGACAGAGGAAGCCTCTTAAAATGTGGTCTGGTCTGGGACCATCTAGTCGACCATGTCAGAGTACTACTGAAAATACTTACTAGTAAGTTACTTATTGAACAATGGAAGACTTCACATGACAACAAACAAGCAACAGATCAAAGGTGTGCAACAGGAGTGACATGATATGCATTTTAAAAAGGGAACTGGAAGTCTTCACTGTTAATTTGCATTTGTGTAGCAGCTTTTATTTGAGAAAACAGAAATCCAGAGTAGCATTTCTAGCCCATTAAGAGTTGAGAATATTTTTCATATGGTTCTTTTGTAGCCAATACCTACTTAGCGTTTTGCCTTGTTCATAGGTTTTAGGTTAAGATTACTTTTATAAGGCAGAATTTTGGAGTTCAACAGAACAGAATCATCCGGCTCACACAGGTAACAATTTTTAAGCCACATCCAAAGTAAAACACAAATATGTTATCAGAGAACTCATTTTTTAGCTTCTGCAAGACTCCTACCTCAGGATAAAAAATCTTTATCAATTTCTAGAAGTTTTTTCTAGAAAAAATTTCAGTGTATGGGCAGTGAGAATTTTATGAAAGCTATAAAGAGGAGTTAGGAAAATAAATAAAACCCACCATATTTTCTAAGAAATAGTAGTATTCACTTATAGCAGACTGTGATTTGTGAGTCTGTTCTATGCCAGCTATAGTATAGTTTGATGGAACGCTATTATAACCCTAGAGCAATAAAATGCTATTATAAGACAGCTTTTTAATTTTAAATCTAATTTTAGAGCTTTTTTATTTATGAACTTTATGACTAACATAAAGGCAAGGTTTACATATGTCTCAAGGTTCCTTCTAATTGTAGATTTGCTCTTTTGCATATGAAAACATTTGTGTCTGTACAAACCTGGAATGTATAATTCCTTAGTGATGTTCTTAGCTTGTCAATCCTTTCTACAAAATAGATTTTCCAGCCCAAGCATGACCTTTGTCAGGAGTCAGCAGTCTCATGCCAATAACCAAGTAACATTTAGTTCACTAAGAATATTAAATCAAGATTTTCATGCATCTCCCCATTTAGGAAAAGCTTTTAAAAAGAGCTTTTATGACAGATAATAGATGGCTTGAGCAGACAGCTGGGATAAAAGGAGGACCTGGTTTCAGAAGAGAAAGTATTAAGTCAGTATATTAAAAACAACCAAAAAAAAATCCCCAAAAAAACTTTGAAGGATGATTGTTTTAAAGAATGTATTACACATGTTAGACCAATTGGGTATTCCAAAACTCCAAACTGTTGCTGTGCTACTTTTGAACCCTTTCCCCATGACTTTCCTTAATTGTCCATTCCCATAGCAGCTGGATGCCTCTTAGCAAGATCAAATGATGACATCACATGGACTTTTCCTGGGTGATTAAGAAAGAAATGTGACATTAGCAAAAAACCCACCCCCAAACATCAGCAAAAAACAACATGGGGAAATTAAACACTTTTTTCCAGAAAGCTGTATTGTAGCATTTATTGACTTTAAGCATTTACATGACTGACTGGTTGCCTTGCAGGATCTGAGTATCTGATACTGATGTAATGGTTTCTATAAAAGAAGAGCAACGCTAAGAGAGTGTAAAATCCCAGCATGCAGCAGTGGATTTAAATGAAGATTTAGCAATCAGAAAGAAGTTCATATGCCAAGATTTGCTGTGCATTGTGACTGTATGGATTGCATGCATTCAGTATGTGCTGCTACGCCTTAGTACCAAATCTTACAAACTCTTGTCACTCACACCCAGCACATACTAAAAGTCTAGGGTTACACTTCTATAGCTGAAATATTGTATGTTAGGTACATTTCAGTGTGATTCAGTTTCAGCTTCAGGCTACTTAGGAGTCATAAAGCACGTATCATTTTCAAAACAAGTATAATCCACCTACCCTGCTGTCTTCAGAATTACACTGGAATGGCAGGCATCTGATATGAGTATACCAGGACTGAAACTGCAGTAAACAGCATAGCCATCAGTACCTACAACTTCTTAATGTAAACAATTAATAATTTATTTTATCATTTCCTGACTGATTTAAACCAAAATCAGGCATTCTCCCAAATTTGTGTCATCCACAGATGGACCTTCTATCAGAGACATTTAAATAACACTTGTGTAGTCATTTCCAATGATAAATTAAAGTATAATATCATGTTTTTCTCCCACAATAATTCACAAATTGTTATAACCACTGAAAAATTTCACATTTTTGGCTGGAAACTGCCTGGAGAATAAGAGTCTTTTGCTATTCCTGCTTTTAGAAAAATAAAACAACAACAACAACAACAAATAAGCAGCTTAATTGCAAGTCTATGGGAAGCATAACTTAACCATGCTTAAAAGTGTGCTTTGTACCTGACAGGACCACACACTGAACAATACTGTATGTGCTCTGTCCTCCCATAGTACATATGTATTAGTTAAAAACAGCTTACTCCATTTTACAAAAGAAGGACTGAGCTATTTTCTAGTTGTTTCTCCTGCTTTCAGTTTTTTTGCTACTGTGATGTCCTGCATCATATATCCTTTCTCACCAGGGAATGTCCCACAAGGGGAAAATTAAACTATGGCTTTACTGACTGATAACTCAAGCAGTAAAGTTCTGTGCTATAGATTGAAATAAATAAATTTTTAATCATAGAATGGTCAGGGCTGGAAGGGACCTTAAAGATCATCAAGTTCATGGGCAGGGACACCTCTCACTAGATCAGGCTCCTCAAGGCCCCATCCAACCTGGTCTTGAACACTGCTAGGGAGGGGTCATCCACCACTTCTCTGGGCAGGATGTTCCAGTGCCTCACCACCCTCGTAGTGAAGAAATGTTTCCTAATGTGCACTCTAAATCTACCTCCTTCCAATTAAAAACCATTCCCCATCGTCCCATCACTACATGGGCTTCTAAAAAGTCCCTCCCCAGCTTTCTTGTAGGTCTCTTCAGGCACTGGAAGGCCACTATAAGATCTCCCTAGAGCCTTCTTTATTCCAGGCTGAACAACCCCAAATCATGCTTATTGATAAAATGTTCAAAACATTTACATTTTTATTACTTTTTTAAGGTATTAATTTCAAAATAAATAAAAACCCAAATTATTTTCAAGAACAAAAAGGTGGCACAGTCAAGAGGTATTTGTTCACAAATCTCTTGTTTCATTTATGAGGAAATGTAGAGGTTATGTAGAAAATAAGAGTAGTAAACTGCCTGAAGAGAAACCATGGTCTTGTATTTCAGACATCCAAACACTGCACTGAAGAACTGGGCTCTGTGTGTGTCTGTCCTTGGAACACACCAAAAAATACAGTACTCTTTTAAAATTTAATTACTAAATTAAAAGGCAGCATCACAATTCAAAGTCACAGAAAGGTGGAATTATGGCTGTAGAGGGTGTCTTAATGCATGTCTATAGAATCATAGAATCATTACGGTTGGAAAAGACCTTTAAGATCATATTGTTGATCATCTACTGGCCACAGTTGTAATGAAAATTCTCTATGGTAGACACAGTATTTCTTATCAAAGGTTATTTTTCTGTGGACTGACTGCATATTGTTTCTATGGCACCCAAACCAAAGTAGGTATAAGTAAACAAGGCATCTGTAGGAGCTGATTCATAAGGTCTAGGTTAGATAAATTACCTGAGGACATCCTGCTTTATTTGCAACAGTGGAAACCTAGACAACCACTTCTGTCTGAGGCTAGAATTCAGTTTGCAAATTATGTCATTTAAATGTAGATGTCTCCTTGTCCATTAGGTGTCTACTCCCTTGTCAAAGTTAATGAAGTTTTAGTTAACACAGTCATTGGACCATAGAGAACAACTCAGCTCATCCTAAAGCAGAGGCCTAGCTCTTATGTAAATATTAGTGCCGTATGAGATGCCCCAAGACATCGCACCCAGCTTTACTTCCTGCAGTGTCTGGCTTTTCTATAAGTCCTGAATTATACCTGCCAGTTTTGGCAGTTGTTATAATCTTTAATGCTGTAGGGTATTTGAAACTGTACCTTGAAATCCTGCTCTTGATTCCTCCTTCTTACAGTGCTTTCCACGAAATATCTACTAAAGTGTTGCAAATTCTGGTCTCTTAGCTATAAATTTATTTTAACCTAGTAAAGTTTGGATAAAAGTCAGTCTTTTATTAAAGAGGAAAAAAAAATGTAATTTCCTTTATCAAGATATATTGTCACATGAAATTGGAAAATATTAACTTCTCTGCCTAAAACAGAATAATATACTGGTCTAACAAGTATGCTAGACTTAGAAAATACCATAAGAGAATATACAAACAAAAAAGGAAGACATATTATCATGGGACACTATTTAATCCATGCCTTAGGGTAAAATAGCTGTTGAAGAGCATAATAGACTAATGCAAATGATATGAAGGTTTTATTCCATACTTATTGTATGTTTAAAATAACAAAAATCCATGAAAAGAAGTTATTTTAAAATAAATTAAATAGAAGGATATAAATTATTTTCCATATTTGAAATCATTAAACGGTTTAAAATATTTTTTAGGTATTCCTATTAGGACTACACAATATAGACTTTTTTGCAAGGAACAAAGTAATAATTCTCTTGTGATATGACAGATAAGCACGCTTTAATTGTGATGGAGAAAAGCTGGCTGTGTAGCACAAGTGAGTGTGAGTTGTACAGCTCTTTACCCTTTTGATGTCAGCTCAGATCCTACTCAAGCCTCTGCTTAAATTCTTCTGTGTATGGAGAAGTGCTGCTGAAGTCGAGGAATTCTCTGCACAGAAGTTATTCTGCCTGGGATCTCAACACTTCCTTTATTGACAATTAAAAACATTCTCAGTCAACAGTTAAAACTACTTACCTCTTTATTCATCCCAATAGATTGGGAGACTCTTTTGCTTTGAGCACTTGCATATTAAAAAACAGACCTGGTTTCCAGACTTTAGAGTGAGAGACAAAAGGTGAGAAGGTAAATACTTGATGAAGTACTTTAGTCAAAGACTTCCACAGGACAATGATGTAGTTGAGAAGTTTAGTAGTTTGTTGGCTGCATGGCAACATTAATGGCTCAATGTCTGAGTGTAAACCACTAACAAGTGCAGTCCCTCGGGGGTCTGTAATGGGACAGATACTATTTAATATCTTCATCAATGACATAGTGGGATTGAGTGCACCCTCAGCAAGTATTCTGATGACACTAATCTGTGTGGTGCAGTCAGCACACTGGAGGGAAGGGATGCCATCCAGAGGGATCTTGACAAACTTGAGAAGTAGGCCCATGTGAACATCATGAAGTTCAGCAAGGCCACATGCAAGGTCCTGCATGTGGGTCAAGTCAATCCTCAATATCAATACAGAGTAAAGGATGAAGGGATTGAGAGCAGCCCTGTGGAGAAGACCTTGGGGATACTGGTGGATGAAAAATTGGGTATAAGCCAGCAATGTGTGCTTGCAGCCCAGAAAGTCAACAATATCCAGGGCTGCTTCAAAAGAAGTGTGACCAGCAGGTCAAGGGAGGTGATTCTGCCCCTCTACTCTGCTCTTGTGAGACTCCACCTGGAGTGCTACATGAAGGCCTGGAGTCCCCAGAACAGGAAAGACACAGAGCTGTTGGAGTGAGCCTATATGAAGGCCACAAAAATGATGAGAGGGCTGGAGCAGCTCTCCTGTGAAGAAAGGCTGAGAGAGTTGGGCTGATTCTGACTGGAGAAGAGAAGGCTTATTATGACCTTTCAATACTTAAGGGAGCTTATGGAGAAAGACTTTTTATTAAGGCCTGTAGAGAAAGAACAAGGGGGATTGGTTTTAACCCGAAAGATGGTAAGTTTAAATTGGACATGAAGAAGAAATTTCTTATGATGAGGGCAGCGAGGCACTGGAACAGGTTGTCAAGAGAAATTTTGGATGCCCCCTCCTTGGCAGTGTTCAAGGCCAGGTTGGATGGGGCTTTGGGCAACCTGGTCTAGTGAAAGATGCCTCTGTCAATGGCAGGGGGTTTGGACTAAATTATCTACAGATGTTCCTTCCAACCAAAACCATTTTATGATTCTGAAACTAAATCACAAATTTCCTGACTCATCATCCAGCCTGGATGCTTACTGACCACCTAGTTAGAGAGACCAAAAATGGAGTGGACAAAACCCCTTTTAAGGATAAACCTTTTAAATCTGATGAGTCAGGGAAATAAGTCTGTCCTTTCTGTGAAACAGAAGTGCTGTGTCCACATATAGGTAGCCAAATAACGATAGGAGAAGGAAGCAGAAACAGTAAGACAAATTATTGCATCCACTCACAGTATAGGAGCAACTTTGAGGTATTATTACAATTTTCAGTGATAGATAAACTTATCCCCCTGACACAGCTTTTTCTTTTTGGTAAGACTTGAATTTAGAATATTGTTTCCATGCTACTTTCTCCATATAACCTCTGTTTAACCTGAATGACTATCAACATTCAGTGCTGGACATAAAAATAAATATTTTAAATCAGTGATAGAAACCCTTATGGCTGGATGATTCATCATTTTCACCTTGGAACATGTCTTCCATTTATATAAAGGCAAGAAAACTGTTGTTGGTATAATACAAAAAAGATTTAGAAACCCTGTGTCTGCGAGCCAATAACTGATTCAGACTGTTGCTTTCTCACAGAGGGATTCATCCCGCCTACCTTTCAATATCTACAGTGCTGATGTCTACTTTTGAGCTGTCATCAAGGCTTCACTGGTAGTCAATGAAAAGAAGTCAGCACTTTTAGGGCATGATTCATCCACTGCATTTTAGACATCCTTACAATGAGACGCAATGCTCCCTACGTTTGAACACATAAATCTTAATGCATTACTGAAGAGAGCTAAGAGGCTTATTAGAAGTTAATGGCAATGACTGTAAGCTGGAACTAAAAAGTGACAGTAGTTCAGTGGTCGTAGTAATAATACAGTCACATATTTAGAAGGGATGCTGAAAATTAGAAAGGGATTTTTAAAAAGCCACCATAAGGATTTAAAGTGTAGAAAAAAAACCTTTTTATGCTGAGAGTCCAGAGAACCTCAATTTATCCTGTTTTCCATGAGAAGGTTAAAAAATTGACTTGTTCAGAAGAGAGGAAATAAAGAAAATTTTACTAGCTGGCTATCAGGCATGCTACTTTATATATAAAAAAAGATCCTCTGTTTAGAACCGAAGTTAATTCAGCTCACGTCCAGCCTGGATTTTAAGATAGTTTAATTTTTAAAGTAATTAATAAAATGGATGGAAAAAACAAAAATATCCCATATCTCTAATATATATCTGTATTTTGATGAAATGAAGTCTAAAAAATTAAATTTCTTAGTAAAGAAAAATTCAGGAAGGTGGAAAGCTTTTATTTCACTTTGTTATAGTATAATATAAAATTGGAATTTCTAGTGAAGACATTTCAAAACTTGAAGATTTTAAATGTGTTTGCCTGAAGCTCTTCTCTTACCTGAAGCAAAACCACAACATGCTACAGAATTTTGTGATGCACTTGGATTGCATCAAGGAAAACTTTGCTTGGGGAAATAATTCTGTCAACAATTTTTTTGCAAACCAGGTTTAGTAATTGACCATAGGAACAGCTTACTAATGATACAATTGATTCTTTGTCACTTTAATACTTTAAATTTGTTCTGGATGTGTTTCTGAGATATCTGTCATAGTGTAATCAAAAGTTATGGGCTTCGTGTAGGGATGATTAGGTGAAACTGCAGGATCTGAGTTATTCAAAAGGTCACACTAGATAATCATAACTATTCTCTGTGACCTCATAGGCTACTCATCTTATTCATTAGGCCTTCTGCATTTGATTTTAAATATGCTTGGCTCTCTTAGGCAGCAATGTAGATTATTAAATATATGTCTGGAATTTAAAATTCCATTCTCTATGCTATTAGTATTGCTGATCATTTCAGGCAGTGTTACCTCATTTGAAATTTCCCCAGAGAGGCAAGTAAAGGGTTGGGAAAGGGGAGATACATAACAAGATTCAAAGTTTTTGTAGATTTGTGATCAACAATGAAGGCTTGTCCTGATACTGTTAGGGATTCCTATGCAACTTCCTCTCAGGAACAGGGGGTTTCCACTGATCAGTCTTCCTCTTACCTGTCTGTCATTGGTAAATGGCATCAAAACCAGTGGTTGTTAGGGGAGAGGAACCAAAGTAGCCTTTGGATGTCAAGAAGCCCTTTAAGCTACAATTACAAAAGTTACCTTGCCTATGGGTCAGATGCACCTCACCTGAACAAAGACCTCGTTTTCCCCTATGCACCACTCACAATTATTGGCACTCAGTCAACAGCAATTCAAAGAAGGGCCTGTCAAAACCAGGGAAAATCAATTCAGAATCCAGCTTGAACAAGCCGAGCGAAATAAGCGTGGATGTGAGCTGCAAAGTAATTTGTCCCATTATCTCCCCTTACATACTTCTCATTATTCACCTTCCATGTATTTACCCTGAATCCCTTTGCAAAAGGCAACCTCTGCAGCCTTCATTTCAGTTAACTATCCCTAACATTTGGTTAACATTCTCCACGTTGCAGTATTGTTGCACTCAAGTTTTTTCCCTCACATGGTGCTCATCAAACCAATTTATTGACTCATAGAGTTACTAAGGAGATGCTTATCAAGCAGAATAAACACTCCTGTGCTTGCCAACTGGTACTGTGTAAATTGGCTGTGCTTCAATGTCCAGCCATATTTTAACAAACCCTTGACGGTGCCTCAAAATGCTTTGCTTTGTGTCTGGATTTGCCAGCAGAGTACATTTCTAGTGGCACAAAAGAGGTTTGTCTTTTCCAAGCCTTTTTTTTTTTTTTTTTAGGCCTAACTTCAATTTTTTCTTTTTTCATACTTTATCCCCAGCCCACCTCATTGTAGTCTCTAGCAAAATATTTTCCACAACTCCTTATTACTGTGCTATCCAACATCATTAAATTTGCTCACTGATGCACATATGTAAATGTATTTTGTCACAATGACTATTACCAGATTGACCTGGCAACCAAGTTGAGCAATTCTGAGTTGCTGAAGTATACAGGCGATTTAGTGAACCTTTTTTTTCCTCTAGCACGTTGGTGGATTGCTGCTGCGAAGTTTCAGTAGATGCATTGTGTGTATTGATTGTATTGATACTGTTCCCAGAGGCTTCATTATAAAACTTGTAAACTCTGAGTACTAAAGGGCAAATGAGTTTTTCTATGCTAAAGGGCAAGAGCACTGCTCTCTGCCACAGTCTCTATGTACTTTGGGGATGCAAGGAATTTTTTTCTGAATAGCTCAGTGCCCAAGGTCTGCCATGCAGCAAGAAATCATATCATAACATCAAGGATCATCTAATGCTTGCTCGCTTTCCTATTCCAGTACTTTCATGTTCCCTTAAAACACAGTCACTGAATTCTTCACAAATCGGAGCACACAAAGTTCACTGGCACCATGGGGCTGTAACAAGCCCTTTCCTCTCTTTCTTTTTCTTTCATTCTTGTAACACAGCTGTTTATACAGAAGGGGGACAATGTTGAGTTTGTTAACAGCTGGCAGTTAGTAGTAATTTATTATGGAATGGGTCTTGAAATGGCCCAGTCTCCTTGGCGATGAAAAACCAAAAGGCTATGTTGCTTTCAAAATCTTGTTTTGGGGCACGAATTGGAGCTTGAGGCTGTGCCAATTCCAGCCTCATGAAAGCTGCATAGAGAGAACTGGGCCAATTCCTCAGCTTCTGCTTAAAGCAAAATGAGCTTTGTGAGACAGGATTTGTTTCCACCTATTAACATTGGTATTTTGTGCTCCACCAGCACCCATCAAAATATCAATCTTACTGGGATTTGGCAAATCTCTTTTCCTGTGCTTTGAAAAAATGGAATTAACTTGACTTCCCTTGACTCTCTGGGGCTCCATACTTTTAATTCCATCTATTTTTTGTTATTTTGATCAGGAGATACAGGAGGGAAGCTATCCCTCATGGTATGAGCATACAGTAGGCAAGTATACATCAACTTCGATATTCCAGAGGAATAAAATACAGAAAAAAGTTTCTATAGACATGTCCCAGAACAAAAATTTGGGGAGAAAAGGGGTATAAGAATAACAGAAAATAGTGGTAAAACTATTCAAGCACAGTGCCTTCACAAACAGTGAGGGAATCAGCTTACTGAGAAATAGCCCCGACAAACTGACTTGATGGATGGATAAGATTCTTTCTGTCTTTTACTGAAAAGCTCTTCTCACAGGGGTTCTTTTTTTTCCCTGAAACAATTTTCTAGAGCTATAGGGAAGATGCCGGTGGTGTAAAATTAGCAAGGTGCTTTGCCAGCCCCTCTGAGAACACTGTTGCGTTTTCCACTTCCAACCCATGGAACTGAGAAAGGCTGTGAGGCTTGGGAGAGCACTCCTGAACTGGTGGCCAGAACAGGGGGGACCACTTCTACCCCTCGATCACAGGGCAGGCAACACGCAGGCAGCAGCTCCACACTGTTAGTGCAAATGGTAGGGGACAGATGTGTTTTTCTGCCAAAATAAGAACTGCACAGGGACAAGCAACTGGGCAGGTTTCAAAGGGAGCTGCTGTTACTCACAGAGATGATAGGAGCAACTGAACTTGCAAGATAATAAGGACCCGGGTTTACACAGAGGTTATTTAGGTTATTTGCTCTATTCTAATAGGACAATTTTTGAACAAATAAGGTTACTGTATGTTATGTAAGGATTTAATGAGGAGCAAACTCGTGAAGTTTCTTTAAAAATATATTCTATACCTTGAGACCTGGGAGCATCATTTAAATAAAAATAAAAAGTAAAAGGAAGACAGATACTAATGACTATGTGTTGAAAGACGTTTAAGGAACAATTTGATCCTTATTTCTGTGTTTTGCCCAGCAATGCGGGTTTTTAAAGGTAGAGATAACTTCACTGAGTCAGACCCCTAGTTCTTCTGTATACCCCCACCCTGCACAGCAGAAATAACACATTACTACCTCAGATGGGTCTTAGACTATTTCAGATGGGTGATTTAACATTGATTCTTGCAGCTAAGAGTTTCCAGTGACAAACTTATGAGGAAGGCCAAGGGAATCTTCTGTCATCCTGTCGATTCTCACACTTTTCACCGCTTCCTCTCGTGTTCCCTCAGTAGCAAAGAAAACTGGACAGGTTGCTCAGGTTACTCAGAAGGTGCATTACATAACCATGATTCAGTCATGGCCCACACACCACCCAAAGCAGAGAGTTTACCTTGTCACACAATAAACTTGAAGGCACCTGTAGGGGCTGTCAGGGTTGCATCTGCCTGTGCGGGTTTCTTAGCTTTGAGATGCTAAACCCCAAGATACTGAAGGCAAGTTGTGTCCTAGCCCTGTGCCCTCTTTATAGATCACACATTTCAGAGCCTCAGGAAAACATTTTGTTTAGCTCTAATTTTTAAATGTGTGTTTGCGCACCTGGCTTGTCTGCAGATGTTCATCCACCTTTCTTCTTGCTCTCCAATCTTGTGTACCACAGTACCTTTGTTTATACAAACTGTTACTGTGCCTCATCTTTCTCTCTTGTGTGTTTAACACTTAAACTGAACTCTTCCAGCCTGCACAACTCTCCACAACTCCTCTGGTTATTAGATACTAATTAATTATCAACTGATCAGTCAATCGATCAACTGATCATTTTTATTATGCTGGAAAGTGTGAGGCTTTATCTAGATCTCTAAGTATTTATTTGCCCTCCAAAAGAATGGAGTAAAAAAGGTAAATTAGATTCAAAACAGTTTGAAGCAACACCTGCCAAGGTCAGCAGGAGTTCCACTGATGAAAAAGGAGCAGAGGTAGAGGTTCTGCAACATTAACATCCAGGAACAGCAGTGGGATTTTTCTGTCATGTTCTCCAGTATCTGGTGCAGGACCATACCCTTCACTGGATGACTTAAATGATGGACAGGCTAATATTTCTTTAGTCCATCAAATAAATCCACACATGGCTTTTTGTCCTTTGTTGTATCATGACTTCTTTAAGTTGCATTTCATGCACCCTCAAATTTTATTCCTCAAATCACTTATCACCCTTAAAAAAAAAAAGTTTAAGATCTTGTTCTGTTATCAAACGTGCTGGTTTTACTCACGTGCTTCTCAGTAGTGAATTCAGTGGCACCAGCTTTGTGCTGGGGTGAACACAGAGACACTCAGGCCTGGAGGCCATGAAATGTCTGACAAAGTATCAGCTCATGAAAGCAATTTGTTATAATATCATACAGAATAAATCACGGCTGACATATCTGCTGCAGTTATTTTTAAAGGAAATAATTCATAAAGCTGAGAGGTGTGAAACAGTGAACATAATCTACATTGACTGAGAAAAAAAAAAGAAAAGCTGTACCTCAGAAGAGACTGAAACGAGGGGTTAGCAACAAGCTCAGAGAGCATCATTCTGGTCAGGATAAAGATCTCTCTGAAGGGCTTTGTGCTGGTGATATCACTGCTGCGGGACAGAACAGCTCAGGGAGATGATAAATAGAGAATTATACAGCTTTATTTTTCTCCCCACTTGCAAATGACTTAATCATGCTGACAGGATCTCCACTACCTTCCACAGTATATAGAGCACCTTATACTGGAACCAAGTAAATATCACTCTAATAACTCAGACTTTCCTACTCACTTTACTCTGTATCACTGGTATAGATGGCTGTGAAGGGCATTTGGCAATCTGGGATTACTGTGTCGAAAAAAGAAAGAAAAAAAAAAAGAAGGAGAAAAAACAAAGAAAAAGACTGACTTTGAAATTGAGACAAGTTTCAAGCTTTGACTTTAAGGCCAAAGGCAGCAGGTAGGGCTTGGTGTTCTCTGCAAATACAGCAGGGAGACGTGGTGGGTTGGAAGAGCAATTAGAATTCAGATGGTCAAAGACCAGCTTCAGACATCATTTAAATCAACATGAGCAGCACCTAGATAGGTGAGGGTGAAAATGGATCACTGGGACAGAATCTCTTCTCACTATCACTGCCATAGATCAAGAACAATCTCAGGTTTTATTTTGTACAAAATTGGTAAGGGAAGAAGTAAGTTCAGTCAGGAACTGTCTGGGTGTTACTTGAGTGTCAGAGAGATCAAAGACAAATTGGAGCTCATATGACAGGAGGGAGAACAGAAAAGAACACAAATTACTTACTTCTCAGAGAAGGTTGTTAGGCCGCACTCTGGCTTATTCAAGCCTCTAGGGAAGCAAGCCCAGACTCAGACACACTACCATGCCTAGCCAGGGCCAACTTGGTGTCACAGGGACTCTGCAGAGGCAGGAGAGGGCACAAAGAAATACACAGAAACAATGACAGGGCTCAAAGGGATGAATCACAGATGGAAGCTGGAACAACTGTCACTATAATATATTCATGCATTGTGTCATGGCTGAATGTCAGAAAGTAATAAGGACAAAAATATAAAATATCAATTAAACACTGCAAATGAGCTAAACAGTTTAGAAAATGGTTTTAAAAGCTCTTTACACTACTAGTAAAAATACCTTAACAGATGCACAAATGCACCTTGGGATGAATGAATTATGCATTATGGATTCAGGGTTGCCATTATAACCCTCATAATCACTTTTTCACTTGCTCATGTGTTGTACATCTGTGACTTGTTGGCAAGACAATGCAATGAGAGGAGCTCACAATTTTAGCTAACCTTTTCTCTTTGGAGAGCTTGGCTGCTGGTTTTGCTCTTTACATCCTTCTGATCCTCTGCAATGCAACCTTCTCTATAGCAGATGCTGCAAATGCACTATTAGTGCTCTTTTTAAAAACTGTTACACCTCAGTATCTATAAATAGAAAAATGAGACCACAGCCGACAAAAGAAGTCTGCTCTATGACCTCATTTCAAACAGAATTAAAAAAACAGCACTGGATTTACACTAGTAGCATAAATATCAGAATCTAATTAACCACAGAACATGAAACCCCCCACCACCTTTTAGCAGTTCTGAGGAGGTTTGTCTGCTTTTACAGCCTGCCTGACTGTCCAGGGTAGAAAATGACATCTCCCTCTGGCAGCATCTCTAATAATTTCCAGTGAGAATATAACACAATAGAAGCAGTAGGTAAAATACCTAGGATGAGCCTCCTCTTTCCATTGGAAGTTAAGTTTCGAGATGTCAGCAGAGTGGAGCAAAGGCACACAGCCATTAGGCAAAAACACGTTTGCTGACGTGTGACCATGAGTCCTGCACTTCAGCCAAAAGTATTGCTAACAACCCACAGGCAAATGCTATGACAGCAGGAGAAAAAAAGACTGCAGAGAATAAGATCACTTCTCTGTCCACAGTCCACTGTCAAAGGTGCATTTTCCCTCTCTAACACTAGGAGATTTGATAGTTTTGAAAGTACCTCCTCACAACCAGCATTGTCAACTTCATAGCGATATGCGCGATCATTTTATACACCATAGGGACCTTTCTCCTCGATATGCCTTGGCACAAGAATGCAGCACCTTTTACTGATCCATTTTGCTAGTGTCCAATCAAGCTAGAGAAGAAATAATAAATACATTTTTTTCCTCATAGTCTTTCCATGTAACATCTGATATCTAAATAAGCCATCATTACCTAGGTTTAGGGGTAAGTAAAACATGCAGAAATCTGTCACAGCGGTTAACCTAATATATTTCCACGTGGTTCAGAAGGATGAATAGATTTATCATGTAATTAAATTTCAAAGGAAAAACACTGTTCAAAAGGCAAACGTTCAACTTTGAAATGGTTAAGATGAACAACCAAACATCTTCTCCCAGCACTTCTGAAAAACTTAACAAGTTAGGAGAGAGAGTAGCAACATTTTCCTGAAAAATAGATTAATTTTGGTGCTATGTGGACCGTAAGTTTCTTGGCATGAATGGTAAAGTTAATTCAGAAGATGGGATTCATTTGACTTTATGTCCAATGTCAGCTGTGAACTTCATTCTAGGTGCCCATTACAGCCAATGGAAAGAAAAAAAGCAACTTTAGGACATGACTGATGTGATGTTTTTAAGTCATCTACTTTCAGAGAAGGTGAACTGAACCATAGAAGCCTCCATTATCTATAAAAGGAAACCAGACAACAAACCCAGAATTAGACATCTTCAGAAACAGGATGGCCTTTAGTTTCTTCTCCTTCCTGCCTTATGTGAGACAAAGAAATCTCATAAATTTCCAAATCACAACAGTATACATAAAATAAAAACTCAGTAATAATATCAGATGGCTCTCAAACTGTTTTCAGAGTATGCAAACATCCTTAGTCCATTTTTCTGAGAGGAGAAGTGTGACAACATCCAACCATGATGGTCACCCATAAGGTCAGTGCCAGAGGCAGAAAAAGAAGCCAAGCCTCCAGCTTTCCTATATGCTCTTTCAGCTCAACAAGCTTGCCCGTAATTTCTGTATTCTTAAGAGATTTAACTTTATAGCTCTAGTTAATCTTTCTGAACTTTCCTGAATGTCTCCATAGACAGTCTCTGAGGGAAAGTTATCTTCCTTTCCTGCTGATGTTAAGAGCTGTGAATACAACTGTGTCAGTTCTTTTCACCTTGGAAGGCTTCTCCATCTCCCACATGTCTGCTTTTGGGGCCATTTTGAGAACTGGCCCACCTACTCCTACCTGCAGTAGAAGCTCAACTAGAGTCTATGAAGGACATCGACATTTACAGGGTTGGTTGCATCATCAGTCTCTCTGGTCCTCTTCTGAAACACAAAACTGGACACCAGAGAGCATCTGGAATAGGGAAGGCATTAAGAAAAAAAGATGAATGTGAAAATGACTGAATGATGAAGTTCTTGCTGGCTGGCTAAGACTTAGAATTGCAAATTTCAGAAAACTTTCAAAGGCATATCAAGGTTGCTGACTTGTAAAGTTGTATTCACAAATGTGTTTTAGGTTTAAAAAAACCCCACCTCCAGAAACAGAGTGCATTATTTTATCTGAAATCTATGGAGTTTTGTGATTACGAGGGGGTTTCTGAGTCAGAAGCCTTGACACAGATCTGAAGCAATTCTCTGAGACGTACAGTTTCATGAGCTGTGCCAAAGAGATTCTGGGGATTTACAGTGTACACTGATTTTAATGCAGTGAAACAAATTCTGTTCTGCTGCAGAGATATGTAAACTGCACTAAACTCAGCAGTGCTCCAACAAAGACAGACACACAGAGCAGATGATATTTAAATCCTGCCCTGCAAAGCCCCTTACTGATCAAAGAGGATGGAGTCTCTAATTTAAAGACAGGCAGCTAGTGTCAACCCATCTCTGAGGGTGGCAGGGGTTGTGGTAGGACACTGGAGACTCCTACCCTCCTAGGGCAGCAGTGGGATGCTTGCAGGGTTGTCTATAGGATCTCACCTGGAATTAGAGGTCTGCTTTTGGGCAACTGCATCCCCTGTGACAGGCACACCACCTGTTTCAGTGGGTATTGCTTGGCATCTGTCACATCTCTATAACCTGCATGCAAGATAAGTAATGAGATTGTAAACGTCAGACAAAGAGGGTTTTTTTAAATATACAATGGATGTGGAGGGCAGGAAACTTGTCAGCAAAAGGGGTTATTCAGAGATTTCTAAAACGAGAAAAAGATCTTGACTATTATCACTCCCAGTTAAGAAAAAGGAGGCAAGAATTAAATATGCTTCCAATTTTTACTGTTGCATTTATAAACAGAATGTAATTCCATTTATAGATATGTTAATTTTTCTCTTCAGTTTTGCAACAATGTTATTGCATCCAGATCTGGACACAATCTTCTAGAGTGGTTTTGTAAAAAAGATAAAAAGCAAATTGAGTTCAAAATAATGTCAGTTTGATACACACAAATACTAGTTCCAGCAGGGCTTAATTACAATTACGTGATATGATGCTGAATCTAACTGATGCACTCTTAAAGAAGCTAACCAAACCTGTCAATTGTTTCTGTCTTTACCATTGTACTTGATTACTGTGGAAGGAACACAAACCTTCATTACCATCTTTCTAGAAAGGAACGTGTTATCTGGGATGGTAAGCAGGAAACCTGTTTCCTGCACTGTCCAGATCTTGCAGAGAAACTTGACATATTGAAAATCTAAAGGACACTGCTTGTAGCTCTTGCATGCTTCATAAAAATGTCCAAGGAGTTTGAACCATTGATTTGAGCAACAATAACCTGTCAAAGAAGTTTTTTTTTTAACTTTTGGGTTTGATACTGTTCCTTCCTCATCAAAATACAGAAAATGCAGAAAGTCAAGTAGGGAAACCTGTGAAATAACGTAACTTTTAAGAAAAGTAAGAAAGCAAAGGAGAGCAGTATTTTTCCAGAACCAATTTCTTGAGACGATGCATATATTATTCCAATGGTTTGTGCATATTTTTTATATCTGTCAATATAAAATTCCTGAAAAACTGTGGATTAGAGTATACAATGACACAATCTCAATTTAGTGAGTGAAAGTGATGGAGAAGCTACAGTATGACTTTTTAGCTTCTTCCAGTGATTTATTACACCACTGTTTAAAAAAAATTACATCTGATGATATACGATATGTCTCTTCTGAGGAACATCATGTGCAAAACCAATATAAAGCACATAAATTAAATCTTAAAACAATTGTAGTGAGGATGCATGGATTTTGAAAGCCCCATACTACAAAATGCCAGGCTTGTTTGCCAAGATAAGAAGTACATTTTGCTACTTTTATTGCCCATGGGGAATCACACCAACTACTAATCTACCACAACAAGCTTGTAAAGCATGTCAGATGTAATTCTCCCTTTAAAAACTTGTGATGATAAAAAGACAGTGTGCAATAGTACTTGAAAACCACACCATTCTGAAACTTGGGGTGATATCTTAGATCCCATAGGTGGATTAGGTAGGTCACTGACCTTTGTACGCATCTGCAACAGCAGTGTTTCAAAGCATGGATACCAATCTGACTTCTGTAATATTAATGGTAGGAAATCGAAATGTACAATTTAGTTGCATTACAAATATCTCACCAACTGTTTAGCACACAAGTCAAATGCTCCTGCAGACATCTGAGTCTCTGTGCAATTCAGGTCTGTAAACAACTGTTTCAATAAAAAATGACCTTGTGAATGGATTCTTACTCACTGCTATCTCGTTGCTTGTAGCAAACTTCCAGAAGTTAAAGTATTCAGGAGCCATTGGAAGTTTTTTGAATAATCATACTTTATGTTGTTTTGTAGCTTAAGTTGCAGCTGCCTTCTGAAATTTTGCAGCCACCTTAACAACTCCCAGAACTGTCATCTCCTGAAGGATGGATTTTTATTTTGTTTGGTCTGTTTTGTTGAGGAGCTCTCTGCTGAGGAGCACTCATGTTGTTATAGATCACTACATCATAGAATTCCACTGGAAAAAAAATCACCTCTTCAGCACACACTGAGAGAGCTTTCTGTTATATTTTGCTTTAGCAGATGACTTGCTACCTGAGCTATGAAGACTCAGATCTAGGGTTTACTTTATGTTCTTGGTGTGTCCATGACACACAAACAGGGCAACTGGAAATAGGAAACATGAAGCTCAGCCTTGGGTGGTGCTAGAGCAGTCCAGATCACACTCAGATTTAAAGCTCTTATTGGAGCTTTGTGGAAGAGCTTCCAAAACTGGAAAATTTCAGTCCTGGTTCTCTGCTTACTTACAGTGGTAGCTAGAATAGCTCATAGAAATTCTATGAGTCACATGGGTGCAGAAGGAGCCTGGTTTAAATGTAATGTTCTAGTATGCAGCTAGGCAAGAGCATGAAACACACAGGTGAAGCACTTAGCCTGTGACCTTGAATAATCTTTTTTTTTTTTTAACTTTTTGGTTCATTCTTTTCAAAGATTAAAAAAACAAAAGAAAGCAAAACCAGAAACTTGTGTTTAAAAATGTTTCTCCAGAACTTTAACCTTGCAGACTCCATACTGCAAAACTCCTTTCTTAGTTATTTCAGTTTGGCACATAGATCTTTCTAAAAGTACTTTTGTATGATGCAATTTAAATGAATTTACAACAGAAATATTTGTACCAACTTCAATACCAGGAATGTCATGATAAAATTTTCAAACAGAATCCATCACATTTCAATATTACAAATCAATTAAAAAATTAAGAGTGTGACAGTTGGACTGTGGTCAATTGAGGTACTACTCCTAAGCAAGTTTATCTCAAACTTCTGACCGCGACATTTAATACCTTGATTCTTATATACGACTGATAAAAAGTATTTTACAGAATATCAAAGTATGTCAGGAGAAAAGCAGCCAAAATAATAACAGTTAAAGATGAATGTTTATGTATTGTACATGCTCATATCTGCCTTTTTGCAAAGTAATGGAGTGTGTGAAAAATATAGCAGAAATAAAAACAGGTCTGGAAAAAGTGATGCACCTACCAGCATATTTCATAAGAAACAGGTGATACAGCCAAACATGTAGAGTGTGAAAGGCTAGGAGTTTACATCCAAAGGGATTTGAACTAAGGTCTTCTCAGAAGAGTGCCCTAGCCACCTGCCATAATCCAAAGTATGTTAAGGGATCATTCTACTTTTTGTTGGACCTGAATTACAGCACAGAAATTATTATATGGCCACAGAGATAAGCAGTGAGCTGTAGCAGTGCATAGTGTCATCGTGCCATCTCTAGTGCCTCTGTAGAAGAGAGTTCTAGAGTGTGCTCTCACATATATTCAGGCAAGTTAGATTCCATATTTGACCAAGCACAGAAGCAGTTCTGGGAGCAGAATCCAGACTCTTGCTGAGGACTTCTGCTTGCTGTCTGGCTCCTTTTTACAGAATGTCTGAGCTGCCCACTCATGCCACATAATTTAGTGGTTACAGGTCATAGGCCTTCTCTATGAAGAAATGTCTGAAACATGGTTTTCTGTTTTCAGGGAAGTGCTGTCCCTAGTTGGACAGTATTACATAAAAAGCTGACCCACCACTTCCAAAATTATGGGTCCTGCTTTGCTTTTTCATAAAAATCAATGCACCAGCAGACAAAAATGCTAAGATAAAGTTTCCAAATGGAAATATGACTGTTTACAACTCTGATTTATCTTTACAGATCCTGGAGAGAAGCTTGAGTTCAGGTAAAGAAGTTCTAGGGATTTTGTCCACCTCTCCCCTCTAGCTGGTGACTGAATCCTGCTGCACAGCTGATGCTTAAATCACAGATGTATAAATCCTGTGTTATCTCTACCCCCAGAGCATTCATAACCAACATTACCATGAAGAAATAAGTTAGGGCTGGTTCCATACTGTTATGGCTCTTGTTATGGTTGTTTCATTTTATGAAAGGGAGAGTAGAAGTGAAGGAAAGTGAGGAAATGCTGCTACTACTGCAAGTGTCATTTCAGAGTTAGTTTGGTTTAAGAGAGTTTTATATTCACAGGCACAAAAGAGGATCTAAGATGTGTGCATTGTACAGTCAGGGATGTCTGGGAAAAGGAGCTCTAAAGGGCAGACAACAAATGCAGCAGTGACCTAAGGAAGCACGAGGACTTGGCAAAGCAGCTGCCTGGGGCAAACCCTCATTTGTCAGCGGCACAGCTTGGTCACTGCCTTATTAACAAGGCAATTGGAAGCTAACAAACAAAACAAACACACACCATAATTGTGGTGAAGAAAGCCCAAATATCGGTGGCTGCTTACTAGCTATTAATCTTCAGCTCCAAGGAATTACTTTGACAGTCATGGAAGTGGCAAAGGGAAGGGACAAAAATGACAGTAACAACAATATAACAAGAGAGGAAGAAGATGCCATACCCTCCTTTGCAGTTTATGACCACTTACAGGATTTCCATAGTCTCCATGAGGCAATTAAAGAGTTATGCTTCAGTGATCAATTAATATTCACTTGACATCATCAGTTTACCAACATCTCAGAGAAAAGGCATTGTTGTCCCTTGTCTGAAGTAATTGCATTACAACACAGTAGCCATAAAAAACCCTCTATACAAAACAGAAAATGGGAGCTTTCTTGATTTGGAGGAATATTTTTCCCCAATATCTTTAAAAATGCAGGAACACTGGAAAACATAAAGGCTCTATTTTATAGTGTATGGTAGGAATATTTCTATGACGTAAACACTATTTGGGAAAAAGCCCAAATCAGACCATTTTAAACACCAAAAGAAAACTCTAAGGGACTCACTGTAGCTTAACTAGTCAAAGCTTTCAGGTATATTCTGGAAAGCAGGGACACTGCTAATCTTACATAAATCACACTATAATTCATTTAAGAAGTATTGATTTACACTTGATTAAGAGAAGTTCATAAGACCAAATTTATTAGTCCTTACTCAACAAGTGTTGTATTGAGTCACATGATAAATTTCCCTCCAAATACTGTGAAACAGGAGAAAAGAAGCAATGGATATGGATTAATTAGACTAACTCAATCAATTGTACTCATTTATAATCTAGCAGCAGTATTTTTTCCTTTGCTAAAAATGTATTTCTTAATTGTTTCACATTTGGTTTTGACCCCTGGTCCTTCTGATGGTGTCCATCTCCCTCTGCTGAGCCTGGAGGGGCTAAGCTTGAGTACCATCCTGAGTAGGCACCTCCACCAGGTGTTGAATGCTGGGCAGAAACAAGCCCAGGATGCAGAGATCAGTGAGATCATTTACAGAGTGAGTTAGTGTGGGCTAGCCAGAACAGCATCTATTCTCACCCTGTCTCCCAACAGACAAGCCCTAAATCCCACTTCCACCAAAAGCTAAAGTTTAGCAACCAGGAGATGAATATTTTCACCCAGTTAACTACTCTGAGGCTTCTGAAAAGCTATAACTGCTTATTATTAACTAATTAGTGGGCTACTAATGTTCTTAGGTTGCCTGGGTTACAGTTAGGTTATTATTATTATAAGGTACTGGCAGGCTACTGTTACCACCAAGAACAGTCCCCAGTTTGACAAAGCAGAGCCTTTCAGTGCCTAACTCTCATTTAACCCAGTCAGGTCATACCAATGAGTCACTCCTGGGTCAGTTCAAGAGGTAATGAGCACTTATAGCTCTAGTTCTGTATAAAACTCGGACTATTTTAGGTCCTGTCTTTAGCATCTTTTACTGCTGAAACTAGACATCAGAAAACACAGGAAAAAATAATAGAGGGTCAAAGTGAAAGAACACAAGAGTGGTGCAAATGGGAGAGCAAAAACATCAGAGAAAGGCAGTGCCTGGCAAAGGTGACTACAGTATCCTCCTTTGATTTACATTTCATCCAATGAATGCATAGCGAAAAATGTGTAAGGCATCCAAGAGAATGGGAATCAATGGGGTTTGAGATGGAGTTAATGTTTAAGCCACAGATTTATGCCTTTTCTTGTTTCTGAGCTCTTTTTCTGACCCCAAAAATCCTTCATTCTCTGCTGAGAAGTGCCATCGCTTTCACATGAGCTGTGGAAGTCATCCCCTCACTCTCCCTCTTTCGTCTTTCTCTCCATGTTTCCACTTAATTTAAAAGCTCAGTACTCTAGGGCACATTCTGGGAAAGGAAGGACATTGGTGACAGTATGGACATCTCTATAAAACCCAAGTCCTACTTCTCTTGGAAAAAATTACAAGGAAAGAATGAAGTAGTTATGTCTACCCAAAGGCTGAAGGGTAAGTCTTCAAAAAAACTCTCAATAGCACCACATTGTAGAGACATTCCTAAATTCATGAGAGAGGTGAGATGTCAATTCCATTCAGCATTTCTTATACCTGATGTAGTTTTGGGAGTCTATGAGAAATCTGAGCTTGGTAGAGAAAACTGAGATTAGAGACAGGAAAGTTCTCCACAATGTGTTTCCAAAAGGAAAGAAGACTATATTCTTCTCTGTCTCTCTCTCTGTGAATTTATGTGTAAAGCAGAGAAAATATGGGGGAAAAGGAAAACAAAATCTTCACGTGGCAGCATTCTTTCTTTTCTAGCAAGACATTGAACCATTAAGTACTGAATTATATGCAGGATGCTATGCTTTACACAAAAATATTACTCAGATGCAGATAATTTTATTATATGGCTTCAAGAAAACAAACAACTCCAGAGAAACCGAGAAACCATAGAAAACAAGACAGAAGACAGAAGCAGTGGATGTCATCTACCTTGACTTCAGCAAGGCCTTTGATACTGTCTCCCATGACATCCTGATAGCAAAGCTGAGAAAGCATGGGATAGATGAGTGGACAGTGAGGTGGGTTGAGAATTGGCTGTTGGACCGAACCCAGAGGGTTGTGATTCGTGGAGTAGAATCTGACTGGAGGCCTGTTACCAGCGGTGTTCCCCAGGGCTCAGTTTTGGGTCCAGTCCTGTTTAATATCTTCATTGACGATCTTGATGAGGGAATAACATCCACCCTCAGCAAGTACGCCGATGATACAAAGCTGGGAGGAGTGGCTGACACGCAGGAGCACTGCGCTGCCATCCAGAGAGACCTGGACAGGCTGGAGAGCTGGGCAGTGAGAAACCAGATGAAGTTCAACAAAAGCAAGTGTAAAGTCTTGCACCTGGGAAGGAACAACTGTTTGTATCAGTACAGGCTGGGGGATGACCTGCTGGAGAAGAGCTCAGTGGAGAAGGACCTGGGGGTCCTGGTAGATGACAGGTTGGCCATGAGCCAGCAGTGTGCCTCGGTGGCCAAGAGAGCCAATGGGATCCTGGGATGCATCAGGAGGAGTGTAGCCAGCAGGTCAAAGGAGGTGATCCTCCCTCTCTACTCTGCCCTGGTCAGGCCCCACCTGGAGTATTGTGTCCAGTTCTGGGCTCCTTGGTATAAAAAGGACAGGGATCTCCTGGAAAGAGTCCAAAGAAGGGCTACGAAGATGATTAAGGGCCTAGAGCATCTCCCCTATGAGGAAAGGCTGAGTAAGCTGGGACTGTTCAGCCTTGAGAAGAGAAGACTAAGGGGGGACCTAATCAAAGTTTATAATTATCTGAAGCAGGGGATGCAGGGGGAATCAGCCAGCCCCTTTTCAGTGGTCTGTGGGGATAGGACAAGGGGCAATGGCTGCAAGTTGGAGCATAGGAAGTTCCGCACCAACATGCGGAAGAACTTTTTCACAGTGAGGGTGACTGAGCACTGGAATAGGCTGCCCAGGGGGGTGGTGGAGTCTCCTTCACTGGAGATATTCAAGACCCGCCTGGACGCCTATCTGAGCAATATGAGCTAGGGAGCCTGCTTTGGCAGGGGAGTTGGACCCGATGATCTCTCGAGGTCCCTTCCAACCCCTACAATTCTGTGATTCTGTGATTCTGTGATTCTGTGACCTAGCAAGGAACCAAGAACCCCAGTATATGAGTAAGAATCACTATGCATACAAAATCACCACCATCTCCTCTCAGTACTTGCAGGTGTCCAGAATAAGTCACCAAGTTAGCTTCTGAATGAGCAGGTGAAAGGTGTAAAAGCCTTTCTATAAAGAAGGAAGTTAAGGAGAATCCAGAGTGAAAAATGAAGGCACATTTTTTTTTGAATTGTAAGAAAATGAGAAGGAGTGGGGGGCAGAGGAAACAGACAAGATTGGTTAAGTAGGACATCTTCTCTAGTAATAGGAAAAGGAAAAAAAATCTAAGGCCAGAGTTACAGTTAATTTAAAACTTCATTGGTTTCAAGGGAATTACATTGGTTAACACAGGCTCAGAATTTGCCTCACTCCTATTTCTTTGAAGAGATTTATATTCAAATAAGCATTTAGATAATTTCAGTTTTTTCTTTGCTCATAACACTGGGTTTCCATTTTGTTTCATTGCTTTCTTTATCACAAAGGAACAAATTCTTTTCTCTGCTAAGTTATTCCTCTTTGAAGAATAGCTGGGAGAAGCAAGAGGAGGAATGGATTGGAAACATTTGTCAGTGCTCACCTGCCTTTATTATCCCTTGGGGCCCTGTTTTCTGTTTTATCTTCTATTTTGCTTGGGGAATGCTGTGAGCTTCCAAAGGAACCTTTAATCATGACTACACTACCAAAGTCCAGGCAGAAAAGCCACACGTCTGAGTTTTGATGCTATGCTGAACTTCCTAGCCTTTTGTGAAGTAATTCTGGGTGATGCCAATACAGTAACTCATAAAATGCTCTTCAGTTTCTCACCACCTTCAACTTTTAAGAACAAAGTTAAAAAAGGTTGATTGTTACTGACCTTGTAAGAAGTTATTCCCCTCAGAAAGTATTGACACTATGCAACAGACACTTTACTGTGCTGAAACCTGAGGTAGATCCCTACACAGTTTTTTCAGTTAATTGCAAGTTTTAAAGGTGTAAGTATTTAAGACTTTTAAGAGACTATTGACCTCAACTAATCCATTTAAGAAGTGAGCATATAATGACTTTGAGTTCCTTAAAGGTTTCAACATATTTTTTCAGGGGAAAAAAAAATGAAATCCATCTGCTCTGTGTTTTTTAAAGTCTGAGTATGCCTCATACTGTGTATCTCTGCTGGCCGTCTCTCCTCCTGCTTTCTGAGAGGAAATCAGTATTGCACAACTCACAACACAATGTGTGAATGCTTGTATCTTCTTAAAGATGAGAAACTGCTTGCCCACTTTGGTTTAAACCATTGGCTTCCCATTTATAAGGATAGAGTGAAAGGATTAATGTATGAGGAATTTCCTTTGAGGAGAAATCACTTTAAAAGAATTACAACTCAAGCTAAATCAGAAAACAAGAACAGTAAATATGAACATGGCTACATTAAGTGTATAGTGTCAAACTCGTATCTATAGACAGTAACTTGCTAATACCTCACTCATATACATAACCAAAATGGAAAATCACAGGTAAAAGGATACAACCCAATGCACAGTGAAATGTTAATAACTTATGTTGTTGCAAAAATACATATGAGCTCCTTGACTAAGCAAAAGCACTTGTTTACACTTAAATATTTTTCCCTGTCTATAGAAAACCAACTAACCTTCATTATGGATCTTTGCATTGTATGGAAAGATTTTGAGAGGAGAATGGAGAATAGGAAAACACAAAGAAGAAACTACTGAATTGCTCAGGGTAGCTGACTGTCACTACTGGTGCTAAGAGTCTCTCCCGCTTTCTAGAATGTACTTAGTAAGACACCAGTTTAAGCCATGGACAGCAGGGACAGAGTGGTCCTTCCTGAGGGCAGTTCATGCTATCCTACAGTTACTGTCTCGTTTCAGAAGTGCCCAGTGATTCTGAAGCAAATGGGACAACTAGTTTGTATCACCTTACTAAACTTTTAGGTGGCCACAGTCAGGTGAGATGGAGTTCACCCAGAACTACAAGGTTGCAGAGCATCTGGGGCTGTACCTCAACTGGGATACAGGTCAAGGGCAGCTCCCAAGAGAAGGAGGAGGACTCCCTACTCAAGCTTCTAGCTTTCTTTGTAGCAGTCCTTCTCAAGTTTCTCTCTGTGGAATAGAATGAGAGGGCAGGGAGGAATATGTTCTGTGAAAGATGGACTTGAAGAAAAAGTGCCACATTATGTGGCATTCAGGAATGATCTAGTTTATGTGTGGTTAAAGAAATTAATATTTATGCAAGATTATGAAATACAACTGAGAATTGTAGGAAAGAGAAGCAAAGTAGAGCCTAGTATTTAAAAGCTTGGCAGCCCTGTGCTGAGTCTTGAGAATAAGCAACAAGATTTGGAATTTGGTTCAGGCAAAAAATGAAAGCTGGTAGAAATGCTAAAGAATGAAGATGCTTGACATGACATCAGGATGTTAGGGGGAAAAAAGGCTTGCTTGTCCTAAGTGTGTCAGCAAAAGTTATGCAAGACATCAGAGGATGTGTGGCAGATTATGGATGAGAGAAGAATGTAGTGGGATGGGTGGGAGGATGAGATCAAAGGGTATGAAGGGAGATGGCAGAGGGGAGTTTCATGATGGAGAGAAGATGAGAACCTTTTACATCAAAGAGAAAGATGGAGGCAAAGGCAAGATCTTGTACAGAAAGATGTGGACCAGATGATATTATTAATATATCTACCAACTTCCTTTCTTGGAATATTCTCAGCTCTCTTGAGAATTCCTTTCAAAGATTAGGAAATAGTTTGGGTTTACTCCTGCATGATAGGAGTATAATGGGTTTATTCTGTGAGCTTGAATAAAGAAAACGATGAACAGTCTGCAGAGTGATGTTACAGTAGAGTGGTTAAGTTATAACAGCAAGGAGTCAGAATGTGACTTACAGTTAGTTTTGACTTCATATCATCTCATGCAGGCTCATTTCCAATCGAGTCTTGTACATTTAGAAAGCTTGGATTTATCTTAGCTGACTCTAGTCACTCAGCAAAGTAATAAAGTTAGGAACCAGGTGGTCCTCAACTGCCTCAATAATAAATAGAAACAATTGGGCAAGTTGTATTGCCTCCTGTGCTGCCTGGCCTTCTCCACACTAGCTGTAGCAGAAGACTATAAGCCATGGCTACTAGTGTTGAGTGCCTCAGTTATGAGCATAAAGTTAGGTGGGGTGAACTCAACCTGAGGCAACGTAGGTGACTCTGTTGGCATCTAGAAAGAACTGTGTGACTTCTCACTCTATGCTGAAACGTAACACTCAGCTGTGCAGGGACCTACCCAGTCAAAGGCTTTGTCACAAAATAGTGTGAATGTTAAAAATAAAAGCTGGTAGAGAAGTCCAATAGCACACATTTGCAAGGTTCCGTACCTAATACTTAAATGGAAGAATAAAATCTGGATGGGTTAAGGAAACTGGAACAAAAACAGGATGCAGACTAACCTAAGGGAATGTGTTTTTGATACTTTGGATGTTCTTAGAAAATTTAGAATTGTGACTGTACAGGCCTCACCAGTGTATTAAAGAACTTTATAAAGCATACTATGCTGCCTTCAGCAATGCTTTCCATTCCATACACTTCTTATTTCCACATTACTTTTCCTCTTTCTTTTCTGGTGCAGAGTGGTAGTGAAGCAACACCAGCTGTAACCCCAACAGTCATTTCATAACTACTGACTCACTAAGAGGGGACATATGTTTAAGTCCCGGTGCATAATTCTTCAGCACAGTATTATATTTATTTCTGATTTAAACACAGTAATAGACATATCATCTGTTTTTAGCAACTTCCAGCTTGGAGGAAGCACGTCAGGAATATGGGAGTATTAAAGAATAACAAAGGAAAGGAATCCATGTTAAATTGCTAATTACCTGGCACTGTATTTATTTTCAGCTTATATAAAAATGTGGTAGTATTCCCAAATAATTCATAATGCCTTAGGCAAACAAGCTAGCCCTGTAATACTTCGGCGTAATTGAAAGTGATGAAGTGGAAGACTGGAGATGTTTATTTCGGAATAACAGTGTTAAAGTGAAATTCCAAAAGACAAAGAAAAATACTGGAGATTTTGAAAGGAGTGAAGAGATGAAAAACAACATGGTCCAGGATAATCAGAATTATGAACATTGTAACAAACAATTTTATTTTAAATTACTCCTAAGAAACAAATTAAACAACCAATGAACCTGTGATTGTGAAGTTTCTGGGCTTGGATGCATATTCGGCTGTCATAAATGCCTTTACAAAAGCATGTTTTACGTTGCACTGGAAGGCATTAGCTTGCTAGCTCTAAGTCAGCCCCAAAATGTTAAAACTCAGCAAGGAAAATTCTGTCCTCAGGTACATGCCTGAACATCTTTTCAACAGATCATGCATTATAAGAAAAAGCTCCAGAATTATAAGTATTTTCTTATTCACGGTCCAATGAGTCTGAGAAACACGTATCTTCTTTTACAAATACTGTAGTGATGCTGATGGGAGCTGTACAATACATGTTGGAAGACTGAATTTGGTTCTTTGTCAAAGTATCCATCTTATTAATGAGATAATCTAAAAAAAAAAAGAAAAGATGTTCTTTCCCCAGAATCTGAAATAACTAAAGATTCTCAAACTTTTTTTGTGTTGAAAGTACCATATTTGCAGGACTCTTCTCTCCTTCAGCATCTTGAGGGAATCAGGGCAACAGCAAACCACTGACATTCATTTAAAACACCTTGATTTATCTTTTTTGTTTCTTTCTTTTAGTCATGATGACAATCCCCCGGGGGCAGGTCAGTCTCGCTCAGGAAGGGAAAGCAGAAAGCATACCATGAAGGAGCTGGTACGCTGACCTATAGCTGTGCCATCTGTTGGCTGGCAGGCACCAAGTAACCAGTTCTGTTAATGAGTCAAACAGCTTGTGGGTACTGCAGAGTGCTGTACACATACATGTAGACTAGTATTTAATTTCATTTCCTTCACGCTGTCTTTCATACAGATGCGACTCAGGTGCATAGAGTTTGGATAGCATCCCTGATGAAACTTTTGAATAGGTCAGTGAACCAATGCTCTACAGTCAATCACACTAAAAGTATGATAGGTCCTGCACTGGCATGTGTGCATGTAGTGTTGCCTTCTGCTACTCTGCATCATGCTAAGCCATTTCCCCTAACAAAGTTGTCTGAAAGAGGACAAACTCTGCATCTCCCTTTTTGGGTGTCTTGTAGTAAAGAAGAACAAAAGAAGGAGAACAGGACAAGTCGTGTTGTGAGGGATGCTATGTGGAGGCAGGAGGAGAGAGAAGGAAATGCTCTTTCTCCTTTTCCCCTGCATTTATCAGATGACAAAAAAGAGCTCCAGGTTGCAGGGAAAGGGTAAGAGAGAAGCATTTCCTACCATTGCTTCTCTCCTGTCACATCCTCTGAAGGGGTGTAGGACAAACTTTCCAAATCATCTAGCTTTCTGCCTCCACAGCTGATTTTTTTGACAAGAAGATAAGCTGGACCTTCTTTGTAACATGTATCACTCTATTGCTGTAAGAGGGATGACATTCAGGAGAACTAGGACAGCTTCTAACCCAAGATACTTACATGATTTCATACATGACTTCAATGACCAGGGTTAAGCGCAGCCATAAAAGGAGTTCTGGCCAAACCCACAGGCTCCATTCAGCAATACCAGTATTTCAGCACTTGAATGGGAGTTTCATGCATGATTTAATGAACACTCTAATCTTAAGATTTAATAAAGGAAAAATTCTTCGGTAATCTGCTCGCATGGGAAATGGTGAGAGAGAGTTTGCTGAATCAGCACTGAAAGCCACAAATTTTCCAGCACAGAATAGAATCCTTTCCATCTTTTCTGTCAGCAATGCAAGGTTAGTAAATAATACATAAAGAGGAACCAGGGGTATGTTTAAAATTGTACCCTGTTATAAAAATAGAGCTGTCAAACTGGATCTCTGAGGCTGACAGGGGGAGGGCTTTAGTGGAAGAGTAGTAGATGCTTGTAGAACAGCTAGAAAATTAGTTTTGACAAAAAGGTGAAAACTTAAAAGTTGTCTAAAAGAGCAATGATGGTATGAAATTAATTGGTCAGATTCACTGCAGTTACAAGTTCTTGTACAGGTGTTACTTTCAGCTGTGACAGATGAGGATAACGCTACAGTTGAGACCTTGGTGATATCTTGTAGCTGAAGCTATGTATTGGTTTGAATTATTTGCCTCAAAAGTACATTTTTTTGTATAAAATTTGCTTTCCTGTAGCAAAAGCCTCAGCAATAAATAAATAACTATTTAATCACAATAATGTCAAATGACATTGCTAATATTCTCCTTGTCCTTTTAACCTCTATCTCTGTTTTTAGTCCTACTAAAGTTTAAATTGAATGGAAAAAAGAACAAAAGTAACTCTTTTCAAGAGGGAAGACCTGTGTTTTTGGTATTTCTCATCCAGCTGCATGAAGTTCCTTTGGGGGACATTCTTCATCAAAGCTCAAAGCTGATAAGGGAAATACTCAGTGCTTATATATTTTGTCCATACTTTTTAAACAAATGAAAAAGAAACTTCTCATTTGAAAGTCATGCTGGACGACAAGATATTCTGAAGTGTTCTTCAAGCTGATAGATTCCTGACTCATCCACTGGTGAGGATTTAACAAATATTGAGAGGCCTGAAAACTTTCTTTGCTATCCCCCCTCACTCTCTCCCATTGCCCTCTGTATTCTTAAGCTATAAAAATAATATGGGATGACATATCTGATGTCTCAGTTCAGGAAAAATATTCTGTCCAATGTATAGGGTTTCCATAAGTAGAATCACAGTTTCTCTTTAAAGCTGAAATGTCTTGAGTGGATTTAATTGACAAGAAGAAAAAAAAAAAGGATTTGCTTGTTTTCTATCAAGCTTCTCAAAGTTTTGCACAGAAGTGCTAGTCTGCTCTTACTTATAAAGTCTAAAGAAAATCGTGGTAAATTTCTGAATAAATTAAACAAGTGGGTGTGGAATATAGGTACCTTATTGGACTCTGTGAGTTAGACAATCACAAGAATTGGTCCAAACACAATAGTGATATAGCAGCATAGTGTGACCTGTGGTGAATTACAGTTTCCTCTCCCTACCCTGAGACAATGTGGGGCAAGACTTCTCCAAGGAATTTTTGGAGCAGCTGGTGAATCATAGCTTCTCCAAATTCACAACTCCCAGTATTTACCAAACTGGCAATTTCTAAGCTCTTAGAAAAACACTGATAGTGTATTACACTGAAATGAGAATGTCCTCCTTAGACTATTGCTTTTTACATTTGATTATTCATGCTGCAGAACAAACTTCAAGAGAAATGAATAAGCAAAATGTTGAGGTCACTTTATATCATCTGCAAATACCCATCTCCTGAAAGCAATACGATGTGAAGGAGCTCCATGGTTTGAAAACATGATCAGCTTTTCTTTCAAAAGGCTTTAATTCTTAAGCTAATTTGTAAAGAAAGCATTGTTTTTCTCATACACAGTGGTACAGTACAAGAATGCAAACTAAATTTTTATAACCCATTTGCTTTAATTGATACCTTATTTAATAACAATATGTTATGGGATTTTAGTATTTTCAGGGTGGTGTGCATTTTTTTATTTCCAAGTAATATTTCTCAAATTACAAGCATCTGAATATTGTTATTTGGCACTAATGAGAATATAAACTGAGCTCATTATTCCTCCAAAATAACAAGGCAGCTTTACTCACTTTCAATACAGATTTGGTGAGTAATATTAGCATGACACTGAATGCAACGAAATGGTGTTGTATGTAACACCATATTTTATTAAAACAGAGAAAAAAGCTTGACATTCTATGAAACACCAAGTTGAAAAGGAGCTTGGGAACACTGCTGTCTGACAGCTTATGCATCCAATTACTGATATGTCACCAGAAATACGTGGGAATAAAGTAATGAGATGGCAGTTTCTGTAACAAAGGGTAACATTGTCTTCTTACATCTGGATCACCAATTTCATGCTATGTATAAATCCACATTCTCATATTAACTCTTTACAGTCACACAGATCACCAGATAAAAAAAAACATACCATAGTAATACAGGTGCAATAAAATTAATGAGCACTAATGACCACTCTTTTATCTACACAGGACCTTATTATGGTATTGGTGTTGCCTTCACAGGTGCTCAACATATTCTGATCTGAAACTGAGACCATATTCTGACCCAAAAATTACATTGATGGAGAGAGACTTTTCTCTTTTTGATGCTTTAGAAACATAATTTCTTCTAGTTAAATCAGCTATTTGTGATTGATTTTCCCTAGAAGCTTGCTTAATTTTCAGCTGCTCTTCTCAAGTTTAAAATAGGACAGGTGAAACATGATGCCAGTGATTTCATTCAGACACAATTTTTCCAGAAGAAACATTTTACTAAAATGTAATAAAGTTTGAAGCTCCTCAGCTCTGATCAGAATTTCAAATCCAAAGGCCCATCCACTGCAAAGAAAGATGTCTTCATGAGCCAAATCCTTTTTCATAGTTTGCAAAACACCATCCTATCCTACATTCTCTAGCAATGCTTAAGTATATTTAGATACATAACTGGATAAGTTGCCTGACAACAAAGAGAGGTGTCCTGAAGTGGATTGTTTCCTTTTATAGCTTTGCATTTTCTATTTAATTGAACCTCAGGCCATCATCTGTATTGTGGCATTCATAAAGAAACACTGAGAAAGCAGCCAACAGCAGGTGAGAGTGCACTAAAAGGCTATTGTCACAGGATCACATTGAAGACATCTGGGCTAATATGATGACAAACACAGTACTATTATGACTTGTCAGAAGGAAACAGCTATAGAGATGAAACTCTTCCTTTCTAGCAGAAAAATATTTGGTCTAGTGAAAAAAATAAGAGAGATGGTTGTGGTTTTGCAGGTTTATACATCTTCCAAAAGATGACATCATAAACGTGCTATGAGATTGCCGGTGTTCTCAGGTACTTCAGTCGAGGTGTTCTCTGCAGTACTGCACAGTACGCTTCTGAAGAGGCTCGCAGCACCGCTCTAGTTAGACATGCCAGAGGAGGTAGTCCATTTTAGTATGTACCTTTGGTCCACATTCTGCCACTCAGATTTCCCCCTTATGCCCGTGGAGAAAGAGCCCCTTCTGAGTTGTGTTACCAGCAGTTTCCCAGAGCTCTTTTGGCCCACTCTTGCAAGGCCTCCCCCTTGATGTCTGAGTGACATGTGTACAGTCACCTTTGCAGAGCCTATTGTATTAGGTTTCTAGAATAAAAGTGTGGTTTACCATTTCCAAAGTAATATTATAACATGAGTCAATGCAGAGCATCTGGGCAAAACCTTCCTCCTCAGTCAGAGCGCCGCGCTACATGGTGCTGGCACAGACGGAGCAGGCAGCTGGGCCGTGGGCCATTTTACCGCCCCACGCTACTGCCTGTTCTCCGGAGGTCTGGCCCTGAGCCTGCTTTTCCCTCCGCTGACTTCATTGAGAGCTGGAGCTTACTTGAAAAGAATTTATTCCTGCTTTGGAATTAGGCAAGCCATTAATATGTCTATGAATTAACAGAAGTCCACTTATGAGGAAATCCTGGGGTGAAATTAATCTTCAAAGGGCTGTACCAACAGTAAAATCGGAGTTCCTCACGGTCAGCAGCAGTTTTTGAGCAATAAGAAATACTCATGCAGAATTCATCTATATTTGCACCTATTATGTTAAAAGAGCTGCAGATGTAAGAAGGTGAATATTTATTTTCAGACTGTATTTGTGTACTATGTTTCCGTCGCACCGATACTGCTACAAACAAATATCCTGCAAAACACTATAGTGTTTCTTAGTATGTCCTTTCCCCTTTTAAAAAGGAATTATTTCAGATTGTCCTTTCAGCAAAATCTTACAATATTTGAAGTAGTAATTACAGAATGCCAGAATTAATTTTTCTCCAATAATTATGTGCCTGACAATCCCAAGCAGTTAACTCATTCATTAAAATTCAATAATGATTTCTCCTATGGCTTTCACTAGCAGTAATGGCATACATTATTATGCATCACTAATTTCCATGAAGAACAACGAAGCACTATTTTGTTGGCATCTAGAATTACTTCACTGCACTTTGCTGCATTCTTTTAAAGAGATGATGAAAAGGAAAGTTGAGCAGTCTGGATTAAGTTTACTTCTTTTCATGCTGTTCAATGTTTTGCTATGTCAGCAAAGTGTTGAATAGACACTCTGAAACATTTTTCAACTGTTTTAATCACTGCATCAGAATTGGGATGGATGTCAAAGTCCTCAGTGTCTGTTAAGAAGTTCCTTAGCTGTTAAAATCTTAAGTAATTTTTGCATTCTAAATAAAATTTAAAAGTGATTCTGTCTTTAGTTTAAAATTATCTTCAATGGCTAAAGTCCTTGAAAGATTTTTGTTGCCTTTTAAAAACTGGCTATTCATCTTTTACTACTTCTTCTGGGAGTTTCTAGGCCATCCTGTGAACAAACATCACTTCAACAATTACACTCTATTTTGGAACTCCTCAGAGAAGGCTCACTTGTTCTCAGGAGTATTGCAAAATTGGATTTTCTACTCTAGGTTGAGGAGCCAGGTCACTATGTTACCTCTTTTGGGGAAAAAGGTGAAGTAGAGATATGGAGCAGGATAGAATCAGAGGGATAAGGGGGCAGCCCTGGTGATTTTTTATTGCAAGCTCAATGCAATGTAATACACAGTCATGAGGTAGATAGCAACTACCTTGTTAATCATCTTGTCCCATATTCTTTTCACTTCTGTCAACAGCAGAAGAACTCCACAGCACAATGTGGGACACAGGCACTTTTCTACACACTGCTACCCAAAGTGAGCATGCACTTTGCCTATTCTTGTACTTAGGCTAGATCAGACACTCCTGACTTTTTAAGTTCCTTTTTTTTTTTTAGTTTGTTGGATTTTTGAAGACAAAAAGGAAGCCTACAGAAAGTGGAAACAAGGACAGGAAGCCTGGGAATAAATGCAGAAAAAGTGTCTGAGCAGACAGGGAGCAGGTTAGGAAAGCTAAGCCTTGATGAAATTAAATCTGGCCAGGGATGTCAAATGCAACAAGAAAAGCTTCTATAGGTACATCAGTGATAAAAGGAAAACAAGGGAAAATGTTTGCACTCTGGAAGGAAACAGGAGATGTGGTTACCTGGGATATGGAGAAGACTTAGGTATTTCATGAATTTTTTTGCCTCAGTCTTCACAGCCAAGTGCTCTAGCCACACTGCCAAAGTCACAGAAGGCAAAGGCAGGGCTGCGAGAATAAAGAACTGCCCATTGTTGGAGAAGATCATGTCTGAGACCATCTAAGCAACCTGAAGGTGAACAAGTCCATGGGTCTTGATGAGATGCTTTCACAGGTCCCGAAGGAACTGGCAGATGAAGCTGCTAAGCCACTCTTCATCACATCTGAGAAGTTGTGGCAGGCTAGTGAAGAACATAACCTCCATTTTTCAAAAATGGAAAATAGGAATATCCAGGGAACTACAGGCTGGTCAGTCTCACCTCTGCGCTCAGTGAGATCATGGAGTAGATCCTCCTGGAAACTCTGCAAAGACACACGGAAAATAATGAGATGATTGGTGCTGGCCAACACGGCTTCATAAAGGGCAAATCCTGCCTAACAAATTTGGCTGCCTTCTATGATGGGGTTACACAGTTGGCAGATAAAGGAAGAGCAACTGATATCATTGATCTGGATTTGTGCAAAGCATTTGACACTGTCTTGCATGACATGAATGATTAACATGCATGATCCTTGTCATGATTAACTATGTTGGAGAGACATGGGTTTGATGGATGGATTGCTTGATAGGTAAGGAATTGGCTGTATGGTCACACTCAAATAGTTGTGTTCAATGGCTTGATGTCCAAGTGCAGACAAATGATGAGTGGCATTCCACAGGGGTTGGTATTGAGACAGGCACTGTTCAACATCTTTGTCAGCAACATGGACAGTGGTATAGAGTGCATCTTCAGCAAGTTTGCTGACAGCACCAAGATGTGTGGTTGGCATGCTGGAGTAAAGGGATACCATTCAGAGGGACCTTGACAGGCTTGAGATGCTGCCTGTGTGAACCACAAGAAGTTCAACAAAGCCAAGTGAAAGGCCCTATACATGGGTTGACGAAATCCCAAGCACATCTACAGGCCAGATTGGAGAATGGGTTGAGAGTAGCCCTGAGAAGGATTTGGGGGTGTTAGTTAATGAAAATCTCAACATGATGAAGCAATGTCTGCTTGCAGCCCACAAAGCCAACTGTATCCTGAGCTACATCAAAGGAAATGTGAGCAGCAGGTCAAGGGAGGTGATTCTCCCCATCTGTTCTGCTTTCATGAGACCCCACCCGGAGTACTGTGTCTACCTCTGGGGTTCTCAACATAAGTAGTTGGACTTGTTAGAGCAAGGCCAGAGGAGGCTATGAAGATGATCAGAGGGCTGGAACACCTCTTCTATGAAGACAGGCTGAGAGATTTGAGCTTGTTCAGTCTGGAGAAGAAAAGGCTCCAGGAAGACCTTATTGTGGCCTTCCAGTACCTAAAGAGAGCCTACAAGAAAGCAGGCAAGTTCCTCTTAACAAGGGCAAGTAATGATAGGACAAGGGGCAATGGTTTTAACCTGGAAGTTAGTAGATCAAAATTGGACATAAGGAGGAATTTTTTTTACAATGAGAGCAGTGAGATACTAGAACAGGTTGGCCAGATAAACTGTGGATTCCTCCCTGGCAGTGTTCAAGTCCAGGCTGGATGGGGCTTTGCACAACCTGGTCTAGTGGAGGGTGTCCCTGCCCGTGGCAGGTGGTTGGAGCTAGATGATCTCTGGGGTCCTTTGTAGCCTAAACCATCCTATGATTTTTTTGTTCTTGTACTATGTATAAGCATTAGTATTCACATTAATGTTTTATATCTGCCCCTGCATACATTGGTGGAAATCTTTGCCAGTGGGCAATGTGTCTACCACTGTACAGCCTATGAGTGCACAGACACTCTCCCGCACATGCCACAGTGTACAGTCCAGGATACCACTCTATTTCTACAGTTACACTGGTGTAACTAAGAGCATAAATGGTTTACTGGCTTATTTGATATCACAACTTATGCAGGATTTGGCATACAATACATTTAATTATTTAGTTAATAGATTAATTCCCTAATGGAATCACAAAGCAAGAGGATTATGAATGTTCAGAAATCTTTTCCTTTTCTGCCTAGTCAAGATAGATCAAGTCATCCTTTTAAGTGTATTCTGCTTTTGTTAGGCATTTAGGTCAAAGCAATTGTTTATGTGCCTGTAATTATTATGAAATATGCTGAATTGCTAGCCACGGTTCCCACAGCCAGGAACTGAGGGCCAAAATCATTGCCCTTGCGTGCAAAGATGTTACCCTGGGGTAAATTTTATCTATTACGATTCAGCCGTATTTCAACTAAGTAAGAATGACATCCTATGGCACATTACAGCTTCAGACACAGATGTGTTTTCTTTGAGGATGCATCAATAGTCTGGCTTCCTAATTCAGAAGTGAAAGCATCCAAATAACCATTCCACAAAAGCTGTGTCTGAACTATTTTCAGCAGACTGCTTGTTGGAATTGGGGCAGGTTAAAAGATGTTTCATGAATCACTTAGATCTAGTTTCCTCAACTGACACTGAGGAACTTTTTAACTTCAAACCATTATAATAGATCAGGAAACCCAATAATAAACTAAGCATTCTGGTCTAATTTTGTGTTCTCCAAGAACTAGAGAATATTGCTATTCTGCATTAAAATAATTTGGGGTCCTATTTACATCACATGGATATCTGTTACCACAATGATCAGTCAAGGTATTTAACTAGAGCAAATTGTTCCTTCAGGTGGAAGGTTGTAGGTACCTATATGATTGGATCAAAAAGAAATGGTAAACATATCTTCTATGCAGTTTTCATCATTATCCATATAACAAAAAATGCAGTTCCACTTTTATTACCAAAGTCAGAATATTCACTCTTTTCATTTCTTATTAATTGCATACTCCATGTAAAAAGAAGTAATTTCAAAGGCAGTCTTTGTAATTTCCATTCATCCAGCTCTTTTTTCCAAAAGTCTAGGAAAGAGTTCATTAGCGGTTCATTGTGATGTCATTTAAACAGAAAAAAACCCCTCTTCTACTTCAGGAGACCAAAAATAATCAACTTCACGCTATATTGTTCACCACATATCCTAATATATCAGGAACTAATCCAAGTTACTGCATTAACAGAAAGCTCTTTGCTAAAGACTAGCTCACTGCTATGTCACAGATCAGTGTAGTTTTGGTTATCTTTGGCTGAATGCAGAGTATGTCATTATTAACCTCTAAAGTGTTTTTTCTAGAAGGGACTTTTCTTTCTGTGCACACTACCATCAGCAGAACACCCAAACACCTTTGTGTTCCTGGGGTGCTACTACTGTACAGTTGGCATGTGGACTGTTGTTGTGAAGATTTTTGGATTATTTTTGGACCCCTAAGCCATCAGGAATAGCTGAAAAGTGCAAGAGGCGTGAAATGAACTTAGAATAATCTGAGGTACACTTTCCTCTATTGATAGGTACTGCTGATTGAGTGCAACAACATTGTCAGGGAGAAATATTTTTCCCTATACAATAATTGTCCTTTTTGACTACTCACACACGCTGCTTCCCTACCAACCAAATTCAAAGTTCTATGTGGTTTCTGTTTGTTTTGTTTTTTACAATAAAAATTAAAAACTAGTGTCTGCTTTTGTGCTCGGAAAGATACAAAAAAAACCCCCAGGCCCAAGCTACCAATAAGCAGACACTTCCCATGAAAATGTTTTTAGAAAGCATAATGTATTTTAAAATATTTCAAGAAGAAAAAAATTCTGACTAAAGCTACCATGGAGATTGAAGAAACTAAGTAAATGTAAGTAGCTGCAAGGGTGCCATTGCCTAACTCATGAGTGTGGCTGTGTACGAGAGAATCCACGGAACGCAGAAGGAAGTGAAGATGTCATAATTTACAGAATGTGACAAAGAACAGTAGGATAATTCATACCAAATTCCTCTAGCACCTTCTATAGTGAGCTCTCAATTCATTTAATAAGTGGATAAACATATTTTTTATTTAACATTAAGTATGTTTAACCCTTTGACACACCCCAATCCTTTCAAATAATATAAGCCTTTTTACCATTCTTCTTAATAGACTTCCAAAAAGTAATTTGACATTGGTCCTATGAAGACATTAAAAGGTAGGAGAGGAATTCTACAAACAAGGGAGTTGCACAAGGCTCAAGCACTCAAATTTATTGACCTGCATCTTTGGAGCACCAGGTCACCTTGAATTTCAGTGACTTTGGAAGTTCTGAAGAATCAATATTTGCAAAGACATGGATTTGCTCTCAAGCAGTGACCTGGATGCAAACACATCTATAAAATCTAGGGATGCTTTGCTGGTCTTTCATCAAAAGGAGATAGCAGCAATTATATTCATTGGCCAAAGTTCTTTAAAATAAAATAAAAATAAATAATTGGACAGGAAACTATTTGAAATTTCTTTGGCTTTTAACTTGAAACTGAAGGAAAATGGCACAGGAAAGAAAATATTGCTAATACATGAGGTGAGAAAAACAAGATATGAAAGTTGGTAAAAGCAATAGCAGATATTGACAGATCTATTTAGTGTCCTGAAAACAATACCTTCAAAACACTGTGTTAAATATTCTGTTTTGCAGTGAACATGGTTGATTTATTTTGCATTTACAGCTTTGTATAATGCCATGTTCCTGGTGATGCAGCTTTCTGCTTTTTACACCTTTATTGAATGAGAGAGGCAGCAAGACACATTTTGTGACAGTACCAATTAAAGCCTCTCCCTGAAGAGTTTTGCTGGGGAGGCTGATCAACAGGCTGATGTAGTACACAAAAGGCACGTGTCATTTGTCTGCAGCCACCCTTGTTGATGCACAATGTCAGTGAGGAGGCTCTTCCCTTACCACATTAGTCACCAAGTGTGTTCTGAAGTGCTCTTAAAGTCATGACGGGAGAACAAACTGGTATACCTGCTTCGAGGTTTGTCTTCTTTGTTAAAAGAGCTGCAAAATCCTGTCTCAGGGCTCCTCGGGAACGTTGACTATACCAGGATAAGAGTGCTGAGTGAAGACAGGCAGTCTCCTGTTATTATCAGATAAACACTCAGAGGTCAGCTCTATTTTCTTACCTGATGCACACAAGTTTAACTGGCAGCAAGACAATATGTAGCTCGTCTCCAGTATGCTTTTTGGCTTCACTGTGCTAACCAAGGCTCAAATCACAATCCCAAATGCAGCCACTCCTGAGTGTTGTGGACTTCTAACTGTGGATTCAGAACCATGTCCTGACACATACTTCCTTTGATATTCCCCCCACCCTTAGCCAGTATAAGGGTTAGAAGCAAGAAGTGACAAGGAGAATCATGAAACCATTTAATTCACTTTGATTTTTGCATGCATTTCAGCCCCATATAGATGTCCCTAAGTGACTCAAGTCAGACACATAAATCTTGATAACCTTCTGATCTTTTCTGGTGAAAAAGAGGAGCAAAATGATTTCATTCCCAGAGATCTTTATGATATATGAAGAAAAGAAGTAGTAATGAAAAAGATTAACTACTGCCTATGTCTGAGCTGTATAGAGGCTGGACAATCAGGGGAGCTCTCCAGACCACACACCTTGCATTTACAGGCAGCTTGCAATCAACCTGAAATCTGTGAACTGTAAATCCCATCTGCCTTTGTGGCAGGTAGAATTGGTGCATTTGCAGGCAGAATGTCAAGAGGGCTTCTTCACAGCCTTCCACTGCCATCTCCTCTGCGCAGCTCTGTGGCAGCACTCTCCACAGCTGTTCCAAATCTATCTCTGTACAGGAAAGAAAATCGCTTTCCTATGTGCTCTAAAGCTCCTGATTTATCTCTGGTTTTCTACTAGGGACATTCCAGCTGGGTCAGCTTAAAACCAGCCCTGCAGTCTACTTTGCAGATTGATAATGCAGATGGGAAACAAATATGACTTTGGGTCTGTCCTCAAGATGGTTTCTCTGTTGCAGCCATAGCCTAGCCAGAAGCTGTGCATGAAATGGAAGCTGTTGTGGTTGAAAAGCACTAGGCAGAATAAAAGCCAATGTATTAGCTATAAAATCTGTACTATGAAGCCAGTTTGTGGTGTGGTGGCATTGTCTTTGGTGTGCTGTAAACTATGAGGTGTGCCTAGAGGAAGGTTTCTGTAATGCTGGCAGCACTGAACTGCGGACTGCTTCAATTCCACCAACCCTGGGAAAACCATGTTTTCAAGGACACGGGTGGTAATCAGAATTGGGACTAATTTTTCTTAATTTTAAGCTAAATTTAGATGTTATCTTGTAACCGTGGGCGGCTTCTAAAGACAATGGTATGTAGTGGACAGATGTCTAAAACAGGCCAGATGACTTTCTCCAGAGGTGCTTATCTCTCATTGTCTAACTTATTTGTTTAACTGTGATGGGTGCACAGGAAGCATCGCTTTGATGTATATATTTATATCTTGGATTTCAAGGTCTAAAGTTAAGGAAAAAAAATACCCCAAATGTCAGTAACAAGTAAATACATCTGGTCCATAAATTTCCATTTTTGCCACTGACTGTGGTTTAGCACCAGTCTCCTGTCTCTTAGTTTCTTCATACAGCTTCCTTTTTCCAGTCATTTACCTTTAGGTTACAAAAAAATGTTAAGTTGGTAACTGTTTGTTACTAAGTACACAGTTCTTAAAAAGGGATTTCTGAACTTAATTAAGGTTTCTAATTGCTGCTGTGCCATAAAAGAAACTCACAGTACTTCGACTAATTATTTTATTGCTACTGTTTTAATAAACAACGTAAGCATAGGTAAAAGAACCCCACTGTTTGTTTGCTGGTGTGCCTGAGCTATGTATTATAAACCTATTGACAAAAAATGTTTCAGTGAAGCCTCTTTTGTTGATAAGCTCTTAAATGTAAGAAGACTTTTGTCTTTCCGTGGTGAGGAGGCATCATGCACATACAGCATGTGGTACAAAGCAAGAAGTAAACATAAAAGAGTAATCCAGTTAAAAGAAAGAAAAAGTAGTATGTCATTTACCAGTCATAAAGTATAGAACCAAAATTCTGATTGACAGGATCATACCTGAGAGTTTTGTAAACATGTTCTACGTCATCATATCATGGTCCAGTTCCAGGCAGCAGCTGAGCACCCTGGTCGCTCAGCCCACACTCAGACCATCCTGGAACCACACAGAGCCACCCCATCCTCAACCAGCCCTTTTTATGGGGAGCATGATGTCACATGGTATGGAAAGCACCCTTGGCCAGCTCAGCTCACCTGTGCCAGCTCCTTGTGGAAATTAACTCTGTTCTAGCCACAACCAGGACACGTCATCATCCTAAGTCTGGGCTTTGGAGGGTGACCTTCAGCAGTGGGTAAAATGCTCAGAGGTCTCTACTGCGTATCTTGTTCAAAGGCATGATCTCACATGCATGTTTTAATGACTGTTCATGTCTGTCAGTTCGTATTCGCACTGGGCATCCCATTCATGTCCCTTGTGAACCCCATTAAAACTTGCAAGGCTGACTCCAAAGTGAACTTTTTGGTAAAAAATTTCAGAGACTTTCTTCCACCAGCATATGTGCACAGACACACACAGCATGTCACTTGCAAGGAAGATTTCAAAGCTCCACTCCCATAGCTCCTAGGATCACTGGACCAAGGCCCAGATAATGTGAATTTAGTACCTGAAAGAAAAACAATAAATACTTTGCATTTATTATTATTTGCTTAAAGAAAACGGTTTATTGTCCTCAGTTTAGCTAAACCACTACAGCTATATTTTTAAATGTCTAATTAATATGTACCACTAATGTAAGCTCCTATACCCCTTTTGTGACACCAATCACCATGTACACTTCAAACTCCAACAGGAAGGGTTGGTCACAAAATGAAGACATGTACATGGATACTCATGGTGGACTAGTACCTTCAAGACAAATTCCATTGATCTTCTGTCCTAAGATGAAGATCAGCTATAGATATAGTTGTTTGTACCAGGTTACTATCTAGGTGCCCAGGCCATAAATTATGACATAATGTCCTGGTTTCAGCTATGATGGAGTTAATTATTTTTAGCAGTGGATGGAATGCCATGTTTGGGTGTTAGGATGAGAACAGTGCTGATAGCACCCTGATGTTTCTAGTTGTTGCCGGGCAATCAAGGACCTTTCTCAGCTCTGCATACTTCCTTACTAGTGAGAAAGGAGGGGATGTAGCCAGGACAGGTGACCCGAACTGGCCAAAGAGGATATTCCATGCCAGTTACGTCATGCTCAGTATAAAGGGGACTGGGGGGAAGAGGAGGAGACAACGCCAGGACGTGCAGTTTCTTGGGACGGTTGGGTTGTCCGGGACGGGCTGTAAGCTGTGCGGCCTGAGTTGTGTGGTTTGGTGAGAAATTGCATTGTGTATCACCAGTTTCATCTATTTTGTGCTTTAAACTTATGTTATTGTTATATCTAGTTTTCTGTTATTGTTTAGTAAACTATCCTTATCCCAACCTGCGTGGTTCTGGTTTCTAGGTTGTGGTTTCGTTCCCTCTTTTCTTCCTTCCCTTTTCCCCCTCCCCCAACTTTCCTTCCCCCTTCCTTTTAAAAGTACAAGCGACTGTGTGGGGTGCGGCCCTCGGCTGGGGCAAAACCACGACACATTCCTAGTCTGCCTTCCAGAGCATGTTGTACAGATAGCTGTAGTGGAGATCCTGTGGTAAAGAGGATCATTTCCAGTTTCAAAGCAACACTAGAATTTGTGTGAACTATTCCATCTGGACAGCTGCACCAAAACTGAGGACTTCTATTTCTGCTGTGCATGTTATTCCCCTTGCCAATCATACCATTTATCTCAGTGTTTATCTTAAAGCAGAAAAGTCAAAGACAGAAAACCTTTCCAGGTAGCCTCGAGAAAAGCAGAAGTCAGGACAACAAAGGACAATCCATAGCAGTCACAGTATGGGGCTTGTACGAAGGCTGATCTCCTATATGCTTCTGCTTCCTACATAAGGTTCTGACTCGGCAGAGATTACTGAAAATTTGTACTGGCATTTTGAATGTAGGGAGCATGGTTGCACCATCTCTTCCTCTGGTTACTACCCAACGAAGTTGAAAATATGGACATTAAAATGTTTATTTCACCTTCCCGGAATGACATAAAATTCTGTAAAAACTGAGAAAATAAAGGAGGTTATTCTTTCCAATTTCAGTGGCTTCTTGTCAAGCTAACCCAAAAAGGCGCTTGAAAATATTTCATTTCCCCTTTAACTGGGAAATTATTATTATCAATGCAGAAACCAAAGCTCAAGCCAAATGGCATTATCATTTTCTAACATCATCTCTGCGCAGGATATCAAGGAGGCTTGTGTCCAAAGGAGCCTACAGTGTTATGGGGTCCTGATGATCCCTGTCATTCTAATGGACCATTAAATCCTGTTACTAATGGGCATACATTACAAAGCCAGTTGTAAGGTATTATGAGGTTAATAATATTCTCTAAAGGGCTAGACATTTACTTAGATAATAGACCCACCCTGTGTCACAACAAGAAGAGTTAAACAAATACAATTTACAAAGGTATTTTGAAAGCAATAAACAACCAGCTTCAAAGCAGAAGATAACCTGTAACTGATGACAACTCCCTTTGTGCAGCGGTTCTTCCATAATTCCTCTCTGCTGGAGAGTTTATTGTAGCTTCATTTGAAACGTCTGGTCCCAGCTCTACCACTGACAGTACATTGGCACATACAGGCAGAGAAAGTCTCTTCCAGCAAATGATTTATAAATTTCTAATGGGGTGGAGGGAAATGCAACTTTTCAATAGCCTGCAATCAAAAGACATTCAACAAAAGCTGTGTAGCCTCTGCAAGAATACTCAAAATATGATCATCCATATTCATGAAAACACATTAACCCACTTACCTGGAGTATTCAATTATTTCCCTATTTATAGATAATATGTGCGCTATAAATGTCAAGATCAATTTAAAAAGTGAGTAAATTGCCTTTTTTATGTCCTGGTATTAAACAGTGTCCTGCATGCATGGCTGTCACTCTAAAACTGTTTAGTTTTCTCCTATCATAAAAACTCCAGCTATTTTATTACAGTACATGCACAGGAAAACAGAATGCACAGGACACTGTCAAGCAGTTAATGGCATAAATACTGTATTTTAATCATCTAGAATAAAGAACAAATGTTTGGAGTTGCCAGAAGAGACTGGTATAGTCACAGCCAGTTTGACAGTGATGGAGGGAAGGAGGGCTGCTACCTATTGTGTGTAGTGGTATAGAGAGAGCACAGACAGAGGTAAATACTTCTAGTGTTTATGAATTTGAATGAGAAAGACATTTATATTGCTTTCCATTCTATATACAGGAACTGCTAGTTAAATATTACATTAATGCCTTTCTGTTATAATTTCTGTTCTGAAATACCTTTCTGTTAACATATTTTGAGTAAAAAATTTGAAAAGTGAAAAAACCCATGAAAATACTTTAGGCAAGGGACCTAAAGCAAGTTGGCTTTGGCGGAACACCTATAGTTCTGGAAAGTTTTAATTTTTAAGATACGTTTCAAATGACTCGAACACCATATTTACAAGCACCTGTACTATCCTGTGACACATCTGTGTAGTCAATACGCAGAAAACTGCATGTCAATTACAGACTACAGTTTGCTTTAATAAGTGAGAAAATCATTTTGGCAGTTTCATTACTGACCCCAATAACATTACCTCTCCATGTCTCTGGTTGAATTTCCATGGAGGATTGCACAGAACAATAGCAATGAAATGAGCTAATCTTCCACATAAATAGAGATGATTGGAAAATGTTCTGTCAAAATTGTGTTAATCAGAAAATGTCCCTTTTTACCTTGTATGGAAATTTTAATTTCATTTGATTCCTTCCCTCCATATTTTTCAAATAAACAAGAAAAATAACTATGTGTGTAGGTTTCTTTGCTTGGTTTGTGGGTTCAGGGGATGAGTGAGGTGGGGTGCCCTAAGAAAAAAAAGAGAACAATTTAATTTTAGATTGTCATAAAGATATACTGGTAATTTTTTAATCTTTTTTTTTTTTTTTCAGAAAGTCCCATGAAAATACTGTTAGTATTATTCTAGCAGCTACACATCTCATCATAACCTGAAAAAACTTTTTAAAAAATTCTTTTCATTTTTCTCATTTTGTATGAGAATGATTTATAGTCTTTTCATAGATAACTGCCCCCCCAGAGGCAGATGAACTTTGCAAAGCAGGTTAATATGGTAGCACATAGTAGTAGTTGAATATTCTAATTCAGTAGCTTATTTATATGTTTAGTTTTTAAAGGTAAATTATTGATTATGCAAACTGTGGTTTTCTGTTGTTTTGTTGTTTGTTTGTTTGTTTAAATCAACCCCATGCTTTGCAAATCATACAGAAGAAACAGTATCCACATGCCTTTGTTTTTCATTTTGAAGTTTTTGAGTGAGACTCCTTTTAATGCTTCATGAGATAGATAGTTTAAAAATGCTAATATTTTCAGTGGAACCAAAGAATGGCTTGGTGATAAATTCTTTTATGCAAGTAACTCCAAGCTAGTTGTTCCATACTTTCTTTGAGCGGAGCATATGGAAAGAAGTAATGCATGATAAAACTCAGAATAAGGCTTTTCATAGCAGCAGATTTCTTTCTTTAATGATAAAACATTTTTGGGCAATTTATGAATGCTTAAACACAAACACTTCTTACAACAAGAAGTTGTATGCTCACAGGACCTGGCTTTCCTCTCAGATCAGTTTTGTACTAGTATACTCTACTAGCAGTGTTTAACCACTCCCTCAACAGATCAAGGCCCTTCTTTTTTTCACCCACAACCATGAAGGAAAATTCAGTCCATATTTCAAATATGGGATAAATTAGGGAAGCTTTGTTGATGAGGAGAGTCTTATGTTATACTTTTAAAAACACTGTTACTGTAGTGAATATCGGAGTAGCTACCAGCCTAGCAAAATGCTCAACCTGTCCTTCAGTGTCTAACTCCAGTTTCCTGCATGGGTGACGACACCTTCAGTTTGGCTAAACTGGTTCTGAGGTCTGGATTGAATTTATTCTACTTCAAGTTTAACTTGAAGGGTTGAGTCACTATCTCTGGATGTGTTTAAAAGAAGGGTAGATGAGGTACTTAGGGATATGGTTTAGCATAGGACAGGAACAATTGAACTTAATGATCTTAAAGGTCTTTTCCTACCTTGTAATTCTGTGATTCTGTGAATTTGCATGGTCTTCCATTCCCTGACCAAAAAAGAAGGCTAATAATGTGTATCTTCAAAGATAGTGCTTGTGATGGTACTCCAATTACATAATATTCAGATTTTATAATAATTTTTGTAGTCTATGATACAATAATTCTATCATATTGACTCTGTAAGATGATACATTTTTCTGAGTTGAGACTTTTCTGAGGACATAGTAAATTTATCTTAGAAACTTCCAGCACCAGAACAAGCAACAAGCATGTCCATTGAGATAAACGTGTCCCTTGAGAACCATTAAGAGGAAAAGATTTTTCTTCACGGCTCATAGTAAAATAATATTTTCTTTCCTGTGTCCCCTGCTGCTATATTTTTCTGACCTTTTCTTGAGCGTGAAATTTTAAAGAGCAAGATGTTGTATTAGGACAACAAACAATGTAACATAGGAAATGGATATATTGCCAAATTCTGATTGGGGTATAGGATACTTGCACCTACTCTTACTTTAAACTAAACACTTCCAGCAACTATCCGCAGCTGTGCACAAGTCAGACTGAACTGGACATTCAAATCACAGAATCACAGAATGATAAGGGTTGGAAGGGAACTCTGGAAATCATCTAGTCCAACCCACCAAATTAATGCTTACCTTAATTTTGAATATCCTTTGTGATCTGTTCTGCTTTGGGGCTTGACTACTGAACCACAATCATGTCTCTTATTCATTATCAGGATACCTTGGAAAATGGAAGACTCATATAATATGACTATTACTGTCTCCCAACTTGCACAGATTGTCCCAAATAAGCAAAGTTATCTCAGCAACACCACCACAGTTCCACAAGCAGTAAGAAGATTAACTCAACCACAGCCCTGCGGGACAGTGTGAAGCCAGATGAGCTCAGGAAATGGTGTAATCATGTTAGTACAGTACAACATCTGAGCTAGTAAGTCCTGCCAAAAAAAAATTGTTCTTTTTGGCCTTTTTAATTTACAAACCAAATTGTCTGTCTAAAAATAATCAAGAGCTCACTGTACTGTCAAATTATTTTGGGTATGCCTACCTCAGAGTCAGTTCCAGCAGGCACCAGGGTGTTTAATGGAGTAGTCTTAGGTGAACTTGCTCTCAAATGGCATGAACCACTTAAGTCTCAGTTCACATTCAGTACCTCCAATGACATTTCTGTGACCGCCCTTTTGAGTGGCTGCAGGACCACACAGAAATTATCATTGTCTATCAAGCTACAAAACTGTTGCTCACCATGGAAGACCAGGTTCTTACTGTATTAATTTAGTGTATGATGATTTATTCTCCACCTGCTTCTTTTCCATGTTCTCCATACTTAAATCATTTTAGTTTAAAAGGATAAGAGAAAAAATTTACAGCTTTGGTAGGACAAGTCCAGAGTCTGATGCACAACTGCTAGTCTTCTCTGTGCTCAGATTCTAGGCAGTGAATTAAAGGTGTAAGTAGATAGACTGATATCTGGTCAATACATGGTGAATACTAATTTTGTCAGGTCCTTACATGCCTATTAGTCAAAGATAGTTATGAAAATGTTCCAAATAAACAATTTCTTCCCATCACAAAGATAGCTTTAGAGTTTTCCCTTTCATGGTCTAGACTTTTATGGTATTACAAAACAGAACGTGTATTATTTTGCACTATAAAGCAATGAACAATTTACAAACTTGGTGAAACTTCCAACGAATCACAGACAAGACTTTTTCCATATTAAGAAACCTGCAATCTCCCCCTGGAGTTTTATGGATGGAAGCACTGTATGCAGCACTGTTGGATGCCAGACTTTCAAGAAAACTTCCTTAGGTTAGTGAGTGCATAATAATATGTCAGAATTATTATATTTTGTTGATTTAAGTAACCTTATGGTTTTTAGTTTCACAAAGACCTACATGGTGACTAGAAGTCAAGATTTCCCCATTGAGAAGATAAGATTGCCCCATACACCATAGGGAAAAATTCCTACCATATTCATATCCCTATAGGTCATTTGCTTGACATTGTGAAGGATATCAAACTTCTGCCTTCATTTGTCCTTAATTCTAACTGTGTCTTCTGTCAAGGAAAAGACCAAAAAAATATAAAATATTTAAATAGTAGTGAGGACATCTCAGCTTTGAATTTCCTGGCCATTAATAATGACAAGGGTAAATGGCCTAAAGTGGTGTCTAGAACTGTAAACCCATTCTTAGACTGTTTATTTCCAGGAGATGTCTGGCATCTTGATACTTATTGCCCTAACAAATTACCCCATTAAATATTTCTCTCCTAGTCATCTTTTCATCAAGCTGAACATGTAGTTTTGTGTAATCTACAATTGCTTATGGTATACAATTATTCAAAGGCAGGACACTTCCTTTCATTTTCACTAATTATGATTCCTTTCTTCAGCACAGCTATTTCAGATTAAACATGTGCCAGCATAGGGAATAGAAATGGCAACTGAAAATATTATATCATCCCTTGTTACCAACAGGTTAATGAGATTTTACAAAGCAATTGTAATATAGCCTTTTGCCTTTTGTTTATAAACTGCATTTCAAAACTATGTACCTGTTTTTATCACAAAACATGCCTGGGTTTTGGGGTTTTTTTTTTTCTCATTTAAGGGGTGGACAAGCAAATTTAGAAAATGACAGTAATATAGCAAAGACAGTATGTTATTTTCGTCATAGCTCTTGGAATTTCAGATCTTTAACTTTTTAAATTCCAGTCTAGAACTGTGCTTTACCTCTCAGAGGTAAAATATTTCATGACTGCCAGAGACAGCTCTGTTTTCTGTATATTATTCTCATTCAATGAGGGAGGAAGGAGCTATGCAAGGTGGTAGGTGAAAATGTGGTGAGAAGGTGTTGGAGTCTGACAGACCTCTCTGGTGTCCTTAGCCAAAGAAAACTACTCTAAATGGCTAGTTGGCAGAGACAGGAGTTTTGTAATGAATAGAGAAAGAGAAGGCTATAAAGTTTGTGTATCACATCTTAGCTCACTCTAATGTGGTTCAATTCATCTCTAGACAAGACTTTATTCTGAGCAGATGCATCTACACAATACAGAATTGACACCTTATCAGAACAGAAGAAGGTAATAGGTCAGAAAGAATGATGGATTAGATGGATTGGGAGCTCAGCTGTGATAGTTTGGATTGACTTATTTTCCAGGTGGCAGTATTATAAAGGTCACTTCTCAGCTTGGTACTCAGCCATGCCTTGATTTTCTGATTATTCCTGTGACATATATATTTCATGCTGATAGATGTTGCAGAAAAAAAAGGAAAAAAAGAAGAAGAAAGAAGTGATACAATCACCTAGTACCTTTTCAAAACACCGTACAGGAAATGGCACTGTGTGATTTTGGCATCAAAACTACACCAACTGAATGACTAGAATATGTTTTAAAAAGACTACCATTGAGAAAATCAAATAATCGTAGAATTATTTATATTGGAAATGATCCTTAAGATTATTAAGTCCAACCATTAACCTAACACTACCAAGCCCACTGCTAAACTGTGTACATACGTGCATATCTTTTAAATAACTCTAGGGATGGTGACTTAACCACTTCCCTGAGCAGCCTGTTCTAATGCCTGATAACACTTTGGGTAAAGAAATTTTTCCTAACATCCAAACTAGGTTCAGGAATTGCCACCATTAAGAAGATTGTCAATGCCAGTCAAATTACTTATTAGTTTTATTACAGTATATTACACTGTCCTCATTTTTTGCAAACTTGAGTTAATGGAGAAGTCCACAAATTCCTCATCAAATATTTCTACAAACCTAGTGCAATGCAATAGCTGTGCCTTCATATATATATATGCATTGAGGATCTCACCAGATTAGGGATTGACAAACTATAACTTTTATAACAGTATTCTACTGTGACCCGTTAGAAGTCTTGATGCTGACAGAGATTTAAAGAAAGCAACCAACTAAACAAACAGATGTCCTGAGTTCCTAGGAAATTTGTCGCTATGTCAAGTGGGTGGAACTTTTGAGCTCTAACAGTGATTCTGTAAACTGGTAAATTTGAAAAGGGAAAGTTGGTATCTAACAAATATTTAACAATAAGAAATTGGAAGCATTTATAATCAAAGATGTGTTTGGGTAAAGGTAAACCTGGTATGATAGCTAGTATGCAATTAACAGATCAAGAACTTAAATTCCCTTTTGCATCATGTATTGATAGGAACACCAGAAAATTATACAAGAAAGAAAGAACAACCTGTAGAGAGAGTGTTGGATTGAACGGAAGGTCTTTTTATTCCCAGGCCTCTTTAGCTTCCTATGTTACATTTGGTAAATAATTTATTTTGGCTGATCCTCTCTTACTCAGGATATTATTTTCCTATCCATCAGGCAGTTTTGAGGATAAATTCCATTAATAATGATTGGGCATTTGAAAATTTAGATGTAGTCATACAAGTATCTAAATCCTTAGTTATCTATTAGTTCAGAAGGAAATTAGATTTTGGATGTGGCTTTGTCTGTATCTCAAACCTATAATTTAGTAAAATAATGAAGCACTAGGAATTGGGTGGCTGCCTAAATTGGAGAATTGCATTATTATCAACTCAGTTGCAGTGACAGAGTTGATGCTCACAAGTCTGACTACTAAAAACTTTTAAAGACTAAATAAACACTCAGTGCATGAAAATAAGAGATTGCTTTTGTGCTCTCTTAATGAAACAAATATTTTGAGAAAAATAATAAATATATTCTTTTGTCTATGGAATGGTTTTGATATTCAAATTACCTTCTTCCTGCATCTTGACTCTAACACCTAAGTGCCACAACCTTTCCCATGTCAGTTTGACACTAAAGCTAATGAATACTTTTTGCTTGAAATATCTTACTGTTACTCTTCTTTAATTCATTGGCATACTGTATTGAAAGGGACTTTTAAAAAAATATTAACACAAATTTTTATGGATTCTTAATTTCCATCATTATTAGGATGCAATTCCTACACACAGATTTCATTCATTAGGCAATCTTTTTAACTGGCAAATACTTCACTAATTTTCTCACACATACTGCAAATTACATAAATATTTTTGACTAGAGATCCCCACAAGTATAAGCAAACTGAAAAAAACATTTTTTAATCAAAATTGTTACTTTTGATTAGTACTTACCAGGAGTCCTACACTCAGTAATATTCAAATAGTTTTTGAAAACACAAATAGAAAATTAATTGTAGTCTATCAATCTTTAGAATGAAATGATTGCTTCTTGCAGAGTCTTTGGAGAAATATTTTAATCTTTGAAAGTATTCCAGAATTAATTCAGAACAGATGTCTGATAGCTATCAAGAAAACTCTAAAGAATCAGTGCAATAAAAGCCTTGTGCACCTGAAAGTTAAGGACCACAACATTGCCCTTTAGGTACAAATTGAAAATACGCAGTCCCTTAACTTACATTTAAATTCCTAACTTCACGTTCTGTTGAATAGGAAAATTAAGAGAACTTAGAAAATACAAATCTAAATACTTTGTTGGAGCAGGACCTTGCAGCTGAGCCTATCTGTATGTATGGAACAGAGGAGTTGGACCTGGTCAGTACTCCAGGAGAAGGGCAGATCATAGCGTGGTCTGGATTCTGGATATATATGGTAAGTTTGCTTTTGGGTAGACACTTTTCACCCATGAATGGTGCTTTCACAAGGAATCCAGTCAGATGTGCAGGCACAGCCCAGTCTCCTCCTGAAGCATGGTCAAAATGCAGAATCAGTTTGCTGATGACCAGAAGAATGCCAGGAACTGCTGAACACTTCTGCATTTAGACTTGGCCATCTGCACCTCCAAAGGGAATTCAAAACAAGAAACACTGAATAAGGATCTGCCTGATGTACACCTGCCTGACTGTATAGGTGTACTGTCACCTTCAAGGAATGAAAAGGAAAACTCAAATGTAAGTCTAAAGACATGCAGGAAGATATCTCTGTGTATTTGGAACACACAACTCTGACTTTCTCCTGTGGGTACCATTTTCGTTACTTTTTTCATTTGTATTTTTGCTGGCAATGCATTTCCTATCAAAGACACTAGAAAGCCAATCTCCTTACATCTGAAAAGATTCAAAACCTTACCTGCAGCTTTGTAAGACTCTCCTAAAAAGTAACTTAAGATGTGGTTCCATGCCTGGAAAGGTTTCATTATATCCTAGAAAAAGACCCCAGAGCAGATAAAACTCTATAGCATTATGGTGATGGAGAAAAGCTCTCACCATTCTTCTAATGGTGATTTATGTTCTTTCCAAAAATTGTTTCACTCCAATAATATGAAGAGACTTTGCAGAGCTACAGAAACACATTTCTGCTCTCTTAGCCAAATGCCTCATGCATTTGTATACTAAATCACGCTCTTTAACACTAGTTTTATGTCCAGCTTCATGACAGTTGCCTTACATTTTGATTTCTCTTTCAACCTCAAGAGGATACATAGAAAAAGGCTTTCTAATGTAGTCTGATGCCTAGACAACTCTTCTGGGAGGAGTATGAATTAATTCTCAGAGGAATCATTCTCCGTGTTTTTAATAAAGCTGAATTTTATAATACAACAGAGAACATTTTGCATACTCTTCCAAGAACATTTTGAAAGAAAACAGAGGTAACCTGTGTGTTTTGAAAACAGCATGGTCCTGGAGGTGTGCTTAGTTAGTGCCTAAAATGAGTGTTAGATAGATAGCTCTTAGTTGTATATAATCTGAAGACAGTTGCAGAGCTATTCAGCTCTGTGAAAGCTGAGATTCCAGAAGTACTGAAGTACAATTTCTATGAAAAGTCAAACCCCAAACATGGAGTCTCTAGACACTTTTGTTAACTCCAAGACAGTCAAAAAGGAATTGGGATACCTATATCCTGGATAAGGACAACTAAATCATACCTGATTCCTACATTTGGTGCTTAAGATAAGTTCTAACCCTATTAGTACAATTTTACAGTTTTATCGCTACCCCTATAAAATTACTGCCTAATGAGTAGTAAGAGAGACCGACCATCTATAAGCAATCTCTGATATATGGGCCTCGTCGTTCCTATATGATTCCTCTCTCAGATAGGAAAGAGCTGAACAAATTTCGTGTGCTACGCTGTGAATTTATAAAATAATGGATTGATGCTTAAGGGATGTGCCCTACTTCTTGATCTACTATTAACTCCCTGAATTACTCTGGACTAATATTCCTTTACCTGGATTTTCTATTCACATTAAGCTAAAAGTCATTTTGGTACAATTCTGTTGTTTCTAATTACTTCTATTTCCTATATAAAAGTATAACAGATGCCACTGTACAAATTTAAGAAGTCATGTAAAATGTAATCTGTACCAAAATAGTACATCTGCCATGATTCCACAATAGTCTGGTTTCCTTTGGAATTAGAAACAGATGTTGCATTACATTAGAAGGGAAAATATGGCTAGTAGAGAGTGGGGTAGAAAAAAATAGGGTTCTTTCCCATTACCATCTGCTTTTTAAAACATTGATGTATATTGGTTTGGTCCTTAAAGATACCTCCCTTTGAAATACTTTAAACTGACAGAGTTTACACTTCCAACACTCTGAACAACTTGAGGCATAGACTGGTACTTTCAGTCTAGTATTTCAGTTTAAATAAATAAACACTCTGGAATGAGTTTCTGCAAATTTTGAGAGTGGGAAGAGACGTCAAGTGAGTCATTCGTAGTAGCTCATACTCCTGAGTCATGGTAGAACTGATGTAAATATTCCTTCGAGGTCCCAGGACTAGCTGTGAATATTTCAATGAGTTTCCTTTTGTCAGCTTCCTTGAAATTGGTTCTTCTGCCAGAAATAATTAAGCATCCTCTAATACTTAATCACATACTCCCATGCCGGGGCACAACTCCCTTTCTTCTCTTCTAACAAATGATAATGGCTTGTGACATAAGATTTCCTTCTTCAATAATTGCATTCTCAGATTTTCTACAAGTTATTTTTTGAGTATTCACACTCTCATTGTTTTTTCATGTTACCCCACCCTCATGGATCAAGTTTTTAAGTATCTTAGGAAGCTTGCTGCTCTTCTTTTGATTCTCTGCAGATTTCTATTCCCTTTAGAAATGCAGCATACAGAAACGTGGGTGTGGTTTCAAGTAAAGCCAAAGCAGCACTATTACACAGGTGTTACCATCAGGCTTGATTTACTGTGATAATCCTATTGATACAACCCAATACAGGAACTGCCTTTTTAATGACGACTGACTGCTGTGGTTTAGCCCTGGACAACAAATAAGCACCATCAGCTGCTTGCTCATTCTCCCCTGGTGGGATGGGGGAGGGAATTGCAAGAGTGAAAGTTAACTCCTGGGTTGAGATAAAAGCAATTTAATAGGACACACAAAAAAAGTAAGAAAAAAAAAAAATATTAGTAATATATAGTCAAATCAAGTGATCAACAACACAATTTCTCCCTACCCAAAGTCAATGCTACGTGAGACCCCCAAATGCCACACAAGACCCCCCAAACTGCCCAGCCTCTCAAGCTACATATGCAAGCAAAGCCAAACAAGGAATTAATTCACTGCTTCCCATCTTCAAGCAGGTGTTCAGCCATCACCACAAAGTTGATGCTGCACAAGATTCCCAGCTGCCCCACAGGCCCCCAGCCCACCCCCACTTATAAAAAGTACATGACATCATGTGGTATGGAATATCCCTTTGACCAGTTTTGGTCAGCTGTGCTGGCTGTGTCTCCGCCTAGCTTTTTGAGTGTCCCTCTCCTTCTCATTGGCAGGGCAGTACGAGAAGCTGAAAAGTCCTTGACTGCCTGGCAACAACTAAAACATCAGTGTGTTATCAACATGATTATTATTCTAAATTCCAAACACAGCACTGTACCTGCTGCTAGAAAGAAGATTAACTCTGTCCCTGCTGAAACCAGGACACCAACTTATCCCCCAATTTATCTTTAATCTTTACACACTCCTTGATGGACCAAATTTAACGTGTTCTTGAATTTCATTACTGTGGCATATATTAACTTATTTCCATTAGTCTTTACTGAATTTCATTGCTTTTAGACACTTGTTCCAGTTTAAGAAGAGTATTCCCTGTTTTAATTCTAACCTCCAAAATAATTTATATCCATTTCAACATTAACTTTCACATAAAAATTTATATATGTTTTACAGCACCCTCCAAGTCCTCAGTGAGTTTCTGCTATGTGTTGTAGTCAGAACAATTTTTCAGGACCCTGCATTCAATTTGCCATTGGAACATCAAAATTATTTCACTTGATTTCTTAGAAAAGTCCATGTCTACATTATAGGATTTCTTTCTATTTCCTGTATGTATAAAATTTTCAGATTTCCCCTAGCAAGTGTCTTCAGGATCAAAGTAGTCAGACTGAAGACCAATGATGATATTTCCTCCCCCTCAAAATTTCACAGTCAAATATGTAAAGGAGCAAAGAAACGTTCTGCTAGCAGCATAACATACAGGGAGCAACCAGTAGCACTCTCCTATTCAGACAATTCCTCTGCCAGTCTTTTTCAAACATCAGTGTGAAAAAGACAGATATTTATCCCAACATCTTGAATTGACTTATCAAAATGCCCCTGCTGTATTAACATCCTCTGTATTATTACTTCTCCTTTCCTCATAGTCCACTAACAATTGCATTCACTTTCTTGTTCCCTGCAGCAGTCTATTTTCCCACCAACTCAAAGACAAAATTATGCAATGAAAATTTTCTCTGCTTAAAAAAAAATTCACATTTCTATCATTGCTTCTGCCTTACTGAATAGTCAAACAGTTTAAAAAGAAAAAAAAATATAAGGAACCTATGCTAGGTTCTTCTTTTTCAGCTTTCAAAAAAATTACTTCTGAAACCCACTTAGCAACTGGGTTCACACAAACACTTTCTTAGCTGAGTGTTCATTTCATGAGTATCTCTTTCCTCTTATCTGTACTAACATACAAACAGAGAGCCAGTACCAATCTTCTAGAAAATCATGATCATCTTTCCAACTCTAGTTTTAATATGACCCTTCTCAGGCAGTGTTGCTTAAATATTAAGTATTTCTGAAGTCAGAAATGTTCAGGGTTGCAGGGACAGGCTCTATTAGCAATGAGCTTTGATTTGCTTTTGGCCTCTGCAGGCCAAAGTTCTTGTAGCGTGTTACTGATATCTATTAAGGCACAGAGAAGTAAAGTACTTCCTTACTCCAGCTACCAATAAAACCAATAAAACCTGGGGAGAAGAAAAAAAAGAAAAAGCAAAACAAAACAAGAAAACCCTCCAAAACCACAACCCCCCAAAAAGCAGAAAGAATGGAAGATAGAGAATATTAGCTGTCTGGTTTAAGTAGAAAGCAGCAAAAGCAGAGGCTCTCCTCCCAGGGGAATGAGAGACAGTGAGAGGCCCACACAACGGAGTAATTTGCTGTATGAAGGACTGAAGTATTCTGCTACTCTCAAAATGCAAGGTGAAAACTGAGTTTGTTCATTGACCAGCCCCTGAAGTAACCCTTTCCACAAAACAAATTGTATTATTAAGGCATATTCCTTCAGAAAGATTCTTAATGTGACCATCACAACTAAAAGCCACAGGGGTCTCCCAGAGGTAACAAGGAAGTTTAATGATGGGTACAGTGTCAGATATGGGACATCTAAGACAAGCATAAGATTCTCTGAAGAACAAAGGAATTGCCAAAGCAGAACAGATGAATGGCCTGTTTTAGGCCGTGTCGTCAATCTGGCTGTCAGCAGAACAAGCAATACCAGAGAACAAGAGAAGGAACCACACACAGAAAAATCACCCAACAGTATGCCAGCTGATGGTTGTCTTATCTCCTGAAGCACAAAATTTCATATTTCAGAATTTCTGCCCCATGAATTTCAGGAAATATGTTCCCATAGCTGTGGAACCAGCTGGTACTTAGACAATATGGAACATGGGTTATGAATAACTTTATAAGAATATAAGAACGCATAAGATTATAGTGATTATATATTTATTCATTTGCATCACTGAAGATGGATTTTAAAATTATCTTTAATATTGAACAGTGTCTTTAAATTGTTATCAAATAGGAATATATAAGAAATAAATTCTAAATAAATGAATAGATGGGAATAATAGGAAAACATCAGCAATGGGTACTCTTTTATGGAATGTTCTCTGAAGAAGGTATTGAAATGTAAAATGCAACATTAAATTTAATTCAGATATTGCTGTCAATTTACCACTAAGTTTGTGTAGTTGAATTCGAGATGCCAATGCAAGAATAGTGCTATATATTATATAATGAACTTATTTTTCCTCAACAATAATGCTTGAAAATAATGACATACCAGAAAGTCTTTTGCAGAAGAAATATATTGAAATTCATGAATTTTATGCTGCACCTAAAAAGAATCACTGGTGCATGGTTCCTAGGGTCAACTCAAACTTTCATTTTTGCAGTCACAGTTAATTGTATGTTACTTTTCAAATAAGTGCCAGTGCATTAATTCTGTTCACCGTATGTAAGGGCATGAGGATCTAGTTTCCAGTGACATTTTACTGATATAAAGACATTTCAATATAAACCTAATTATATTAAATGCAGGGGGAAATTCAGCTGTAAATATTATAGCGCAAATTTTACCTTGACATATACCTATGGTGACCTTACCAAAGTCAAAGCACAAAGATTTCCCAGCAAAGTCTGGCCTTATGAATAAAATATTACATTACGTGAAAAACAGTGTTTTAAAATCATGGGAACATAAAATATGGGAAAAGCACTTCTCATTCTTTGCAGATAAATTGGATATGATCTAGACCTCCTTGTTTCCAGTGATTCTCTTGAAATCCTATTCAAATTTGATTAGGATTTTGCCCAATAAATAATATGTTCATGATTTATGAAGTGCATATTTTATATCTAAGCTGCACTGTAAAGGAGAGTACCAAGTCGTCTTTGAAATCAACAGGACTTTACAGAATTTTATATTGGATTGAGAGATTAAAGGTTGAAAGTATGATAGTCAATAGCTATTCAGTCCTGAGTAAGAAGTGATTGAGAATATTGACATATTTTTCTTCCAGAAGGTTTTGCCAGTTGTAGAAGCATTTGAACCTCACGCTACAAAACCAGCACTTCTGTTGCTACCCTCGACTGCTAGAAAAATAAAAGAGATTTTAAAGTGAGCTGTCTCCCCATGCTTTCCCAAATTCTCAGCAAAATCTCTGTCACTGATTGATAAAACTCAGGTTTACTTGACAGATCTAAGCCTGGAGGGGTTCTGTTCTGTCCATTCTGTTTCTCTCTACCCTGTGGTGCCCTCACAAATTTCACCAAGTTTCTCTGGTGCTTGTTCTCCTTGGACATATAGTGAACATGTCTCAAGCCTGAGATATCACCTCCCAGCTCAGAACTGGACTTTTCAGTCCACATGTGAAGGCAGAGCAGGAAGCCAGGCTTGGTAAGGGGGCTGAGCCATGCCACTGTCCAAGCTGTACCTGTGCAAAGGAACTAGCTTCTTGATCTCATTGGTAATAGCAATTGGTAATTGCCACGTAAACTGCTCCAAAATTCCACATAAAACACTTTAAAATTCCACGTGAAAGATTGCAACATGTTCTCTCCTCAGTGACTCCTAGAAAATAAATGCCAGTGCTGGTTTCTCTATTATCTGGTAACTATTTTATTTAATATCGTCAGCTGCATCAACCTTTATCTGCAATTTCTGTGCAAGGGCAAAAAAGAAAGCATCACGTAACAAGCATTTTTGTAACACACTTTTCTGGGCTACTGTTCTCATTTATAGGGTCTGACTGTGCAACCTGTTTACTCATTTATAGCAGTACTCATTATGGACCCAGCAGAGGAGCTTGCATGAAGTAGTGTTCACAAGGATGAGTAACAATCAGGTTCACTGACTGTGTAACTACTTTTGTACGGGTATTCCCAGAAGCAAACCCAGAAGGCTCTCAAATCACACAGTACAGAATTTCACACAGAAAAATAAGGCATCATAACCATAACCTCTGCTTGAGCTGAAGCAATTTTCTCAGCATCATAGCCTAAAGGATGCTGAAGCAGCTGGTAAGACACCAGTATGGCCAGTGCCGCAGAGGAGATGTTTAGCATCCTTTAACCTTCATAATGGCACTGAAGGTAACCCTACTGAACTAAATAGCGGGGAAAGAAGGGTGAACCTGGTGAGACTTGGCAGGTGCAGGCACAGAATAATTAGCAGAGGTCTGAGCTGAAGAGAGTCCCCACTGTTAAGTATTTATTATTTGCATCTCAGACGGTACTGTGAATCTTACCTTTAACCACTAATATTTGCCTGGAGACAAAGTGATTCAAACCTGACAGCAGATGTTACTAAGTGAACAGTGAACCAGCGTCCTAATAATTATTCTCTCATGGAGTAGCTTTCTGGTTTTTCAGTGGCAGGCAAACACAGCATGGTACAACTAAATGATTATATGTCAACAACTACAATAATTTAAGATTAGGCAAGGGCTGGAGAACAGTATCCAGGCAGGCTGAAAATCTGCTTATTTAACACCTCTGCTGATGGGTTGTGTTTCTGTTATCAGTTGTATGCCTGAAGGATATATTTATCTGTTTTAAGGATACGCTGTAGTGCTCTGCTCGTCTTAGTGTCTTTAAATGGCCTCATGCAAATATACATGAGTTTCAGACAATCAAGTTGTTATAAGAAAATAATAAAGGTTTGGCAGTTTTTATATCACTGCCTGTGGATTTATGTGCATAGTTTTATTTGACCTACAGGCAGAGAGAAATTAAAACAATGTTTTGTTTGACTTTCTCATTTAGAAAGTATATGAGGACTGCTGATCTGATAGTCAATCTCCAGGACTGGACATAGTCTAATGAACTACATTTCATTTCCAACACATAACAGACCTAAGTAATTAATTTCCCTCCCTTTCCTGTATGGATCGTCAGTAATACTTACTAGGTAAAACCATAAGACAGAAGAAAAGTATATCCCAATATGAGCATTTACTGTGCTACTGCAACATTTGGAGCAACTTTTCTGCTACTCTCCATGTGCTTAGAGGTGGATTTTTTAAACAAAGCTGGTAAGTCTGTAGGAACTTTGTTGTACAATGTTGGTCAAATTAGATATTTCATCAACACTATACATCTGCTGGATCTTTTAAAGTGATTAAGATACATATGGTGGTTTTTACTGAGAAGCAAGAACATTGTTTTTAAGTCCTTCCAAGCATTTTTACAATTATTTCCAAAGTTTGTTATTTTAATCCTATGTGTGCCTCGGTGGCCAAGAGAGCCAATGGGATCCTGGGATGCATCAGGAGGAGTGTAGCCAGCAGGTCAAAGGAGGTGATCCTCCCTCTCTACTCTGCCCTGGTCAGGCCCCACCTGGAGTATTGTGTCCAGTTCTGGGCTCCTTGGTATAAAAAGGACAGGGATCTCCTGGAAAGAGTCCAAAGAAGGGCTACGAAGATGATTAAGGGCCTAGAGCATCTCCCCTATGAGGAAAGGCTGAGTAAGCTGGGACTGTTCAGCCTTGAGAAGAGAAGACTAAGGGGGGACCTAATCAAAGTTTATAATTATCTGAAGCAGGGGATGCAGGGGGAATCGGCCAGCCCCTTTTCAGTGGTCTGTGGGGATAGGACAAGGGGCAATGGCTGCAAGTTGGAGCATAGGAAGTTCCGCACCAACATGCGGAAGAACTTTTTCACAGTGAGGGTGACTGAGCACTGGAATAGGCTGCCCAGGGAGGTGGTGGAGTCTCCTTCACTGGAGATATTCAAGACCCGCCTGGACGCCTATCTGAGCAATATGAGCTAGGGAGCCTGCTTTGGCAGGGGGGTTGGACCCGATGATCTCTCGAGGTCCCTTCCAACCCCTACAATTCTGTGATTCTGTGATTCTGTGATTCTTCCTTCACTTTTGCTCCTCAGATATCTTAGGGGGCATGTAATTTTTCTGTACCATGTTAACACCTGGCAAAATAATGTGTGGCATATGGGCTAATAGTGTATGAACTCACAAAGGAATTTGGCATTGCATGAAAAATTAATTTTAAATTCCTGTGTAAATTGGTGGCAAGGGGATGTGATTTTCCAGTTCACATACACATCTCCAATAACAAATTGCAGTTGAAGGCTAATGAAGTATCTGCCATAACAGAAAACTATCTTGCTCATTCTGCGTCTGCTGATGATTTCTTAACAAGCTCACTAATGTAGGTACATTTTGTATGTATGATTGTAAAAAAAATAAGCTGTCATCATATTAAAGCATGTTAGTGATAATAACAATTTTTTAACCAGTTTCCATTTTTGTGTGATGATTTTTATGGTGTGAAATAGCAGTATCTAGCTAGTATGTGACCTAGTGTAACAGGCACATTTAATCCAGAAGGTCCTGTTAGTGAAGGGAAATAAAACTGAGAAGGATGTATAGGCTGCCCAGGAGGGTTGTGAAATCTCCTTCTCTGGAGATATTCAAGACTCGTCTGGACGCCTATCTGTACAATATGAGCTAGGGAGCCTGCTTTGGCAGGGGGGTTGGACCTGATGATCTCTTGAGGTCCCTTCCAACCCTTATGATTCTGTGATTCTGTCCCAATTGCTTTCCTAGGCATTTGAAAGAGCTTCATGCATAGTCATTTTTTCCCTTCTAAATTCCTTCAAGTCATCCTTATTATGTAAATCATTAATATTATATGTCTCTTTGATCCCAGGACAAATTCTTTCCTGTTTTGAAAAGGCTAAGGCAAAACAATATTATACATTTTGTTCTCTTTTTACTTTCAAAATATTCATATGGAAAACACAGTTAATTCTTCACTAACATTAGACGACTTGAATGACTCAAACAAGTGGCCTGATTGTCAGATATAGAATACTTCACCACCATGTCTTTGCTTGGTTCTTTGAAAAAAAAAAAAAAGAAACTAACTTCTTTTTTAGACACTAATTCGAGTCTCCAGAGTTGGAAATGCTGCCGTGTTCAAACTGATGGATTTTATAACCTGTACTCACCTCTACCAGGGTGATCACACAAGGTTTGGATGAAAGGCTGACCCAGGACTCAGGCTGCTTCTCATTTTCTGGGCTGGCTTTCAAATCCTCTGAAAAAGTTATCTCACCACAGGTAGGGGATGAGAAATTTGAAGGGTTGTTACACACTGTCAATATTGATGGAAGGCTGGGGGAAAGCTATTGGGCACAGCACTCTCAGATCGGTGATCTTTTTCATGCAGGGCACAGAGCTGCTGCAACCTCACAGGCAGGTTACTTTTTTTTTCCAGGCTTTCTTTCTTTTGGTTTTGAAATAAAAAAGCCAACAAGACACATGCTCCTTTTTTGAATCATACAGTGACACATGATTACACAAAGAATATAGCATTAAAAAAGAAAGCGTAAGGAGACTCCTTCTTCCTGCAGTCCTTCCAGCTTCCACCCAATTATTTTTCAGGCTTTTTCTTTACAATGTTTTCTGTGGCATTACTTCATGTTGTTTCCTCCTTTCCTACCTATTAGTCTGCTGCAAAGATTTTGTTTTAACCTGACGCTCTTGCTGTAATGTTGTGTCTGTCTCTCCGCTTTGGATTTCTGTCTTCCCTGTTTCTTCCCTGCTTTAAGCTTCCTCAGCTTTGGAAATTTTATTTTCTCACTCAAACCTAGGCTCTAGCTGCAGATCAGTCCATCACAGTCCTCCAAGTCCACATGGATTCTGCTACTTGCCTACTAGGTCACCTTTTGTTATTAGCTTGAATACATCCATTAAGACTGTGCTAAAGACACCGAATTTATGCCACTCAGCTGGCAGAAGATGACAGCCCTGTAGGCACAGGAGCCAATGTGTTAATTGGGGAGATGAAGAAAGTTCATGGCCAGTAGAGGAGAGACTGAGGTTGTCAAGGGAACAGGACAGCTTTGCTGGTGGATTCTTTTAAATTGGGGAATTAAATTTTTTCTTGATTTAGTGGCAGATGCTTTTGAGGTTGGTTTTTTTTTTAAACCAGATATTATCCAGATATTTCATTGAGAAAGATCAGATGGGTGTTTTTTCATCCATTGGGTACCCTGGAAAAGAAAATACTGGCAAAGTTCTTCATCTCCCTTGCTCCTAATCTGTTTTATTTTCAGCTTCTGAAGATTATTTACTGAAATGTGTTTTTCTAATGGAATCATCAGCAGATCTGCATGCTGTGGCGTGAAAATCCTGTACCAGGACCAGTCAATTCCATCTTAGTACCAGCCAATCTCAACAGAGGCACTGAAGTCAGGGCCCTCTCCAGCTTGCTTGGACCGTCTCGTCTAGTTGGTAGTCAATGTCATCAGCAGTTCTCTGGAAAACCGCATAGACCTATGCTCATGGCATGGACCTGGACTCTGAGGAAACCTGTCCTTTTCACCCAGGGCTCTTTGACCATTCCTGTGGTACAAAACTTCAGTATTAATTGACCAGAAGAATATTTTGCTCCTTCTTTTGTCATTCCAGTCTTATTAGAAGTCTTGTTTCTCCAGGTCTTTAAAGAATACAACACTTTATGTTTTACATTGAGCGCTGGTTTTGAAGCAATACAGCTGTGGATAGCTGCTTAAGAATATTGTGGCTGATAGCAATAGAGGAGAGAGAGAGTTTTCCTTAGGTTTATAACTGTTCCATCTAGGTTGTTTTCTCTTTAATAAAAGGACTTATTGACATGAAACCACTTTCATAATTATATGAAAAATAAAGAATACTGACTGACTTTGAACTAAGACACAACTTCAAAGGCATAAGGAACTTCTTATGGTATCGAAATGTCATTTTCCTCATGATATATAGGAGCTGTTGTCTCCTGCATTGCTGTAGACTGCCATTCTTATGCCCCCAAAGGTATACTAATCAATTCTTAAACAGTCTTGCATGATGTCTGAACTACTGAGTGATCTTTGTAGCAGACACATCTGAAAAAGCAGCATTCACAATACTTATGCATAATTTACAGTATAATTCTTTACACTTATCTAGCACCTTTCAGCTCAGGATTCCAAAGCTCTTTGCAAATATTAATTAATTTATCCTTTCAGTGCTACTTGCAGACAGAGGATATTAGTATTCTTCAGGAGAGGCGGTGGTCAAAAACAAATAATAAATGTAAGCAAGCCACTGTTGCTCTATAACTCTTTTTTCATAAGAAGATTTGGGATAAAATAATAAAGTAATTAACAAAAATATTATTAAGAATCAATATTTTAGCTTTCAACAGAAGTATATATACTTCTGGTGTGAAATATTATTTGTAGTGTTGATAAGCAAAGGCATAAATTCAAGAAGGCTCCAACTCTTGAACTCAGCATGATGAAATAAGCAGGAGCTGGACACCTAGCCCTCAGTCACCTTTGAGGGTCTTGACCAAAGGCTCGACAGTACAAAGGGGTATATATCAATCCCTCCCACTCCTGTGCTGCTTACAGCAGTAGTTCAAGGACCTCATCGTATATTTTTATTTTCAAATATGAGTGTTCCAAGTTGTCCATTTTTCTGTTGTCCTTTAAGACCATTGTCTGCTTAGAAAACCAAAGAACTGACATTAGAACTCTCAGTTTTTGAGTTTCTGAGAGCATTTTGACACTTAATCAAGTCTTGCTGCTCCCAGCTCCCTTTATTATGATAATTTATTACACCAAATTGAAGATGGCAAGAAGAAAATTACTTGGATGATGTCTTAACGCATTAAACTAAGGCCTGCTCTCACGGAAGCCCATAGCAACACTCCCATTATTTGCTTAATGCTGATGTTGTATTCTCAGCCATGCCGTACAGCAAAGAAAAGCCAGTCACACAGCCCTGAATATATTAAAATGTTAGCATTATTAGGAACTTGAATTCCTTGGTGCCATGGTGTTATAATTTGATATTTGATGCCTTGTTAAAATGGAGTTTCCTTGTCTATTCCTGAACAGAGTTATTCCTATGTTACCTTCCATTGACTTGAATAGTTGGGAAGGGAGGGAGGAGGGCTTTTCCTTTTGCAGGATCTCATTTTCACAATTTTCTTTCACAGGACTGGTGAGTAAAGGGGAAATTTTAGCTTGAATAATTTTCCCTCCAGCAATTCTGTGTTTCTGTAGTAGCCCCGGAGGACAATATTTATTCTAGTGCAGATGCACATTGGTTAAACTTTCCCTTAAACTTTTGAGTTTTCAGTTCCTACTGAATGTTTGTCTTTGAAGGCACATAGTCACTTTTGTTTTAATAGAATGAGTCAAGTAACAGGTAATTTACCTGTTGTTACTTCATAGAGAAACTAATTTTTTTTTCTAAGGTTATTTTATATTATTTTTAATTCAAGTTACCCAAGTCCTGGTGTATTAACGAATTACAGTTTTTGTAGTCTTTATTTAAAACAGTTCTGGCTTGGAATGCCTAAGATATGTTTATCACTGAATCTAACTGGCAACATCACTGGAAGGAAGGAAGGAAAGGAGAAACAAGCCAGAAGCCTGAGTTGTTTCTGGAGACAAAACCTACTTTTGTTATCAGTGTGGAATAATTATATAAAAATTATTCTAATATTGAAATGCTCTTCAAGACTTCTGCATCATCAGTATGGTAATCAATATAACACAAAAATAAATCTAAACATGGGACTGTTCAGTATGCTGGCATTAATCTTAGCAATGTTAGCTAATTTCTTTATATAGCTCTATTTACATTGATATCCAATAACATTTAATTTGTTAACAACAAGCACCATTTCTGTGACTTAGATATTTTTGTGGTTTAGGAGTTTTAGTGTCACACATTGTAGGAGGTCAGGACTTACAAATTTCCCCCAGGCATGTGCTACTTTTGATATATTCTACCTACGTGTAAAATGGTCTTCAAATCATATAACAAAAGTAGGAGTTGTGGCCACCTGGGGCTTTCCCCTTGATTCTCTTACACTCACTTTAGAGAGCCAGACAACTCTGTTATGCTTGATTGAGTATTTTACTGGAATCCAGTGGGATGACCTGCCACTCACATAGGTATACCACACTCTCTTTACACCAGCTCATTTGGTTACAGATATATATATTATAGGTCTGAAGAAATATACCAGAGTGGACAGAAATCTGGATAATCTGCTACTGGTATGCAAGATGGCTGGTTTGAAGATAACTCAGGTTTGTACTCATGAGATGTAGAGTTTAAATTGCAGAAGTTCCTGGCTTGTCATGATATAAAGAGTCTCAAAGCTAAAGAAACAAAGGTGCTACATATAAGTTGGACAATGGGGGTAGAAGTCTCTTTCCACAGGCTCTCTGGGGCTTTTCTGGCTCCCTGGGTTCTGCTGAAGTCTTTGAAGGCTGTGATTCTGGAGACATCCAGGTGGCATCTGTTAAGCCATAGTCGTATGTGTTTTAGAACTGGATCTACCCCACACAGAAATGAACCTTTGCTTTGGACCATTCATGGGCAGATGTCCTGTCCATATAGGATTTGTGCTGAATATACACTTTTATGCTGGTTTTATGCCAATTAGAAAAGAAGAGAAAAAGGCTGATCTGGCCTAAGTTAGAGACGTGCAGACAGATAATACTTAATCTGGCAGGCAGCCTGGCAATATGATGTTAGCTTATTAATATTTTAAAATAAACTTGAGTCAGCAAAGTGAGTATATACCACAGCAGTACCTTTCATCCTATGTCTGCCATGTTTCTGATTCAACAGCACGATAGGTATGTCATTATGGTGGATATAAAGGGCAGAAAAGACCATATGCATATGGTTCAGCAATAAGAGTCTATAATTTTTCCATAACTAATTTTCCCAACTATGTCACTAATATACGTCTTTCTAGGAGGCAGAGTCCTGAGGTGTCTTTCCAGAGACCTTCATGGGCATATACTGGAATTGCTGAACTTAGTATGATTCCTTTGTCCTTCTAGTGGTACCAAATCAAATTTTCCATTGTTTTCTTTTTCATTGCTGTAGTACAATGAATTAGCATTATTTTTAAAGTTCTAATCTCCACAAAAATGCAATTTTCTTCCTGCAAGGACGAAACTTTTTACTTGATACTATTGTTTCACACTAAATGAGACACATATAATTTTTTATTTACTGTCTTTATCCTCGAGCAATTTTAATCAACCTCCTGAATTCTAATGTTGATAATCCTCCATACAGAATATTTGCACACACAGACAGATAAGAAAACACAGACATATGCATGCTTTCAAATGATTTAATCATAATGTGGCTGTTGACTTTGTTGTCTCTTTACTTGGCTTTTAAAGATTTAAAGTCTATTCCAAGGTGCAGAGCTTTGCCAAAAGCTGTTGTGACTTTCACAACAGGGAGAATCTGCAATTGTGTTCAGAAACTTTTCTAACTCCTTACTATAGTTTCTTTCTGTGAACCTCAATGCAATCTCTATCCCACATCCTTTAGCTGACAACACTGGATGAAGAGGTTTTCAATTCAAAGGGTAAGGTAGGTGCTAAGCACCTGACCTAAATTTTTCAGGTAATTAATGTTTAAAGTCACTTGCTAGGAGAGGGTAATCTAATAGAGGCAAGGAATGTCCATTTACAAAACAAGCAAAGAAAGCCACTGTGCAAATTAATTACTGTCATTTGAACCTTTGTGAATACCTATTTTTACTGTGCTGTTAAAATTTATGTGGTTATCTTACTTTTCCACATGTAAGCTCTTTATTAGAGAACTGGGGGAGAATAGAAGAAAAACCCCAAACTGAAGTGTTTGTCTTCCAGCAATACAAATCTCTCTGACTTTGCTGATACCACTATATGTCAACATGTTCTAAAACCGGTCTGCTATTAATATATTGTATGATGTATACACAAATCCATTAGACTCTGCTTGGATTCTGGAATGAACATAGAGATCAGTTTCTTCTCAGACTTTAGTCAGGGCCTCATTCTTTTTGTGTCCTTACTCAGGTACATTATATTCATAGAAACCTAGAAAAAGAGACATCAAATGTTCATCTGTCCAGTGGCTGGCCCAAGCCTGACTCTTACACCTAGATCAGTCCAGAAGGAGGTGTTTTGTATAAGCTGTGCTGAAGACCTCCAATGACGAAGACTCCTAAACCTCCCCAGGCTATCTGTTAAGGTTGCTAGAATGAATCCAAGTGAATTTCAAACTACTCCAGATGTTGTGAAATTGGCTCTGGATTGAAATCTCTAGAGTGTTTCAGTATGGAAGAACAACCAGCTGTGTCAGAGCTCTGAGGAACCTTCTCTCCTTTGCTCTTGGATTACATATGTGCAAGGCTGAGAGACATTCACATTCACAGCAGTAAAAGCATTTTCATTCTCCCCCACTTCTACAAATACAGACTCTCTTTTTTCTGCCACAGTCAGCATAATGCCTCTCCTCCTCTATCTAATGATCTTCCCTTTGGATCCATCACAAATAGCTGGAGGGGGAGAAAATATAATTACATCCCATAATCCCATGTCAGGCTGCCAGGCATTGCTTTGTATGTGAAAAACAGTATGAGTCATAAGAAAAGGAAAAGCCACAGAGGATCCAACAGATATTTATTCATTTTCCTCTGCACTTTTGTAAAAACTTTGAAAGCTGGAGACAAAGATGTTCCTCATTCAGCTACAGTCCTGTACGTCATGAGCTGTGATCACAAAGCTGCGTATGTATCACCAAGACCTCCAGCTCCTTCCAAACCTCTATTCACATGGATACCTCCTGAACAGCTCAACCAGCAAGCCTTCTTCAACAAAAATATGAATAAAATAAACACACCTAAAATGTGCACACCCTCACAATGTGGCACAGGACAAACTGTGTCCATACATTTAGCTATCTTGATTTTCAGAGCAGAAGTGTAGGCAAAGCATCTGGGAATGATCAGTGAATGGCATTCCCTAGTCATGCCAGGGAGAAATTTAGAAGATAATTGTGACCAGAAGTGTTCCAAAAATGTAGCAGTGGAGTGCTTAGAGTGCTCCTGGAAAAAGCATATATTGCTCCCATAGGTATGAAAATGTTTATTTTGCTTCATCTGAGCCCACATTGCTAAACTGTACCTTATGGCTGCCCTAGATAGCTGGTATAGTTGTAGAAAGAATTGGATGGAGAGATGGAGAGTAAGAGCATATGTTCTTTCCCATAACTGGAGCTGAGTTGTAACAAAGATAATTTAGAAATTCCTGTGGTTTGCCTGAATTAGAGCTGACCATCCAGGCTGACATACAAGTGACATTTCTGATTCACATCAGTGCTGTGGGCTGGGAAAGCCTGCAGCCCCAGCTCTTGTAATCCAGGAACAAGTGTTCCTCAGGTTTTTGGACAGTTAAGATTGGAATTGTGGTTTGGGATTTCCTATTGGCACGATTTATCAGGAAAGTGAGATAATTCAGATTTAACATTTTTCTCTTGATGTTCCTCTGTAGGTCATCAGAACACCACACAATCCCAGGAATGAAATGCACAGCTCAGCTTTTTTACCCCCTTTCTGAAGTGCAGCATTCTTACAGCTGGACACCTGGTGCCTACTGATACCTGCAGGTATCGCTTATTTCTTGTAAAGTCTGTTCTTTCTGAGTTCTGATTGAGGTGAAGTAGAAAGCAGCTAATGACCAGGGCCAGGTACACCTTCCCTTTCCCCTGCCTCTCCTCATTCAGCCATTTTAATCAGCTATACCAGGGAAAAGGAATCCTCCTCACGTATTACACACATAAGAAATGTTAAATAGCAAAGTTTAAGGTCAAACAGGCCCATGAGTCTACAACACCATCAGCCCTTTATTGCTAATTTTGATATTTGAGATCCTCTACTCTACAGGATTTAAAAAAATATATATAAAAAAAGAAGGAAGAGTATTGAAATTATTAAAGCTCTTGACTGAGGTTTTCAAAGGAATGTACTCCGAGACAAAAGAAACCTAGGAGCTGTATTCACTTTAAATAATTCTAGTATTCCAATTAGGAAAGCTATGAGGGTTTTGTTGTTGTTGTTGTTTCTTAGCTGCCTGAAGCCATGGTAGACTTTGGGAGGCTTTTTTAAAAATCCCTATAATTCTGATTAAAAGTTTTTATATTTACTCCTAAGGCAACACCTATGTAATATAGTTGTTTGCAGTTATCTTTGGGAGCAGGAGACAGTAAGAAAGCATTCAGAGTTGTTAATAAGTCCAACATGCTACCTCATAGAGGAAGGCTATGTGAAACCATCAGCTGAACAGGAGAAACAAGAGCTGCAGAAAGACCCCCGAGGAACAACATCCCTGTGTCATGCTGCCTCATGCTCAGAGCAGGATCAATGCCATTTCTCAGGAAAAGCAAACAACATAAGGATGAGAATTTGTAACAGCATGCATCACATCAGAGATATTTTTTCTTTAACAATCCTAAGGTTAAAAAAAAAAAACCCTACAAATTTAATTGATTGGGAATTCTATATATTGGCATGTTTTTCTCTGTCAGAGGCTTTGAGTATTATAGGAATACTTTTAATTATTTAGCATTTATCATTATCATTATTCCTGTTGGTTTACTCTATTACTGCGTATCACCACATATTTTTTATATTATGGTTATAATGTATAATTATAGCATAAGTATCAACAATAATAAATAGTAATAATATGGCCAACCTTAACTTTAATATTAACATTACCAATATGCTCCAAGTGTGAAATAAAAACCAGATTATCATCAATAAGAAAATTCCTTATGGGCCAGAATTTCATCCTTTCAGTGGTGAATCAGTGACAAGATTTCTAATGCTGACAAATTTCAAGCCACTTTTTGAGTAATACAGTTTTAAACGTACAAAGCTCAAACCAAAATAATCTGACATGACGTATTATAGCAGACAGCATGCAGATGTTAGCCTACAAATTACTGTTAGGTAAGAAATGAGTCTGTGTGCTCAGTGATAACTGTAAAATTTAATTTCCATTTATGATGAAATCGCCTATGCAAGGGAATTTCAAATTTTTCTATTATTTTCCTATTCAGAGTTTTTCTCAGGGAAATGACTTAGATTTGAACTATATGAATCATTAAAAAAAAAAAAAAATCCCAAAATTTTTGTACTATTATTTTGGTTGCCAATATCTGTGCACCTAGTGTAGATTTATTTGAAAATAGCAGGTGATTTGGTTACATTAATAAAACTAGCAGTCTTCAGTACTCAAAATTTTGGGAGTAAAGGACAATCTAGGTACAAAAAAATTTCTGATACACAAAAAAAATGTTCGTACACAATCCCTTTGTGCCACAAATAATTGCTGTCAGTCCTGACTTATTAGCCTGGGTGGGCTGCTCTCAGGTCTCAAGTCGTGTGACTTCACTTTAAAAACTGTGTCCAGCAGAGCACATGAATTTCTGACAGGTCTCATGGGGATGGAAGAACTCTTCCATCAGCATCTTCATTCTTGACATAACAACTGATAAATACTGATGGGCTTAATCATTTAAACTTCTACACTTTTGTACGTGGTGGGCAATGCAGGTACAGTGGTGAAAATTACAGCCTTGATCTTGCCTCATTAAGGTGAGTGGCAGTTCTGCTGATGATTTTGCAAGGAACGGATTCAGGCAATCAACAATCAGGAGAGAAACAAACATCCATACCACTGAGATCTTAACATTTTCATTTTCTATCAAAGGTGTATTTTATAACTGGCTTTAGTTAGGAAAAACACTTAAACGTATTTAACTTTAACTATGTGTTTGGGTCCTATTGAATTTTAATGGCATTCAATCTTGTGCTTAAACAATTTGGGAAATGATAGTCTGTAATAAGAATTATAAAAGCAAAAATGAGTTGAACAAGTAAAAACAGAATAAATTGCTGTGCCTGTTAAAGCTAAAAGTAAATAATTCTCTAACCTGTTTTTATGCCCTCCAACATCATCAACACATTGTTTATCTAAGTATGGTTTGTTTTCTACCTCATAACAAAAAAAAATATCTTTGCTGAGGCAAGAAATTTAAGGAAGAGTGATTTTCATTAGATATAGCTCTTCTGCAGGGATTCATTAACATCTGATATGTTTAGATACTACATGTTTTTCTTTCCTCTGCACAAAGGGTCTTATAGAAGAAAACAACCCGTTATTTTGTTGCATGATGAAGCTTTCCATTTATTAAAATCAGAGTTCTTTAGGATGTTGAATTTAATATATGCTTTAGTAAATAATGGGAAGGAAAGAAGTAGAGTGGTTGCAGTTCTGAAAACGTGCATGTGCTACAAAGTCATATCTACTATCCAAACTACCAGTTTTTAATGTATTAAATATAAGTATATCATCATCATTATATCTGTTTATTTCAGTTTTAATGAGGAAACAAACATAATAATACATTAAAAGAAAGAAGGCTGACAGGTGTATTAACAAATGGTCTTACAGATAAACAGATGCAATTTTATTTTCAGCAGGGAGTTTGAATAACAAAAATAACTTAAAAATAAGAAATACATACTCAGAAATTCTTAAGCAATATTCAAGTATCTTAAAACATGTCCTTCATCTGAGACCATTAAGAATAGCTACAGTATAAAATATTTTGTGGAGTTTGTTTGAGTCCTTCTCAGTACCATTAAATACTTTATTTAAAAGAAAAACATCCTCTGCAGCACAGTAGCCAACCCAACAGTGTTGAAAGCCAAGGGAGACCAGCTCTTCTCTGCCATGTGAACTGTGATTTTTTTCTTGTTCAACAACCAATTTATGATATACCCAGCCTGTGGCCTGGGCACAGGCTATTCCAGCTCTTTCACTTAGTGGTACAGGAGGTGTAGAAGACACCTATGTGACCATATTTCAAGACCACTGTTAAGATCTGAATTGAACATAGAAGCTCTGCAATGTTGAAGACAGACTGTGAAATGGAAAGGGAATGTGTTGCAGCTTTAACTCACTGGAAAAGAAGCTGGTATCACTTGGGTGTGCCCCTGAGCCTCCCTGCAAATAAGGATTGAGAATCAAATCTCCAAAATTTTAACATAGTCCTGTTGTTAGACATGTTTTCAAGAGGTATTTGATCTCTGTTTATTTCACCAAATAGGTCAGCATAGATCTTCCAAGATAGATGAGTACAGAAGATGCTTTATCAACAAAGATTGTAAATGCATTAAATAATTGGAAGCACAATCAGGAAAGATGTAGACATGCATTTAAATAGTTTGCTTCAGTCCTGTTTCTCATTAACAGGAACTTGATCGATTTGGTCTCTGTAGCTTCATTTGTTATGTTCAGTAAAAGAAAAAAGGACAGAGAAACTCACTTTTTACATAAAAAGTCAAAGTTTTCAGGCAAATATTTCCACTTTATGTCCTCTAATGCCCAAACCTGGATGAATAGAAAGAATGTGAGTATGTACACAAAGCTTTTTGTGAGAGTCAAAAAGATATGTGTCATCAGAAGGGTCAGATAAAGTCTTTCTCTACTGTTTAATGTATTTTTGATATGTATTTTTCCTCTATTTATTAAGGCTACTTAGGGAGTTGGGAATTGTTAAAAATTATCTAGTTGGATCTAATAAATTCCATAGAAAATCTAAAGGGCCATATTCTAGAAAGACTGTAGTGAGTAAATGGTTTATTTGCTTAAACATAACCAGGTCTGCAGCTTGAAGAGATGTTTGGTGACCTCCATAATTTCTGTGACAGACATGAGTTATGATCTTTTAAAGAGAAGCCTTTCACTGAAAAGTTGTCTTGGGAGAAAACAGAATAAACAGAATACTTCAGACTTCGAAGAAAGACTTTGTTTATTTTTTCTTAAATAGCCTTTTAAATACAATTTCTGAAAGAAATAAAACTTACATGATTGTACTTGGATATGTACAACTGTCCAGATACTCACTCTACCAATAGCCAATAGTCCATACTTTAATCCATCTAATAATTTCAAATAAATTTGACAGAGCATCAGGGCCATGAAAAGAATTTGTAAACGGGAGTGATCTTATTGATTGTGGCTGAGAAAGGAGCTGTCATGTCAGTTCATCTTCTTAGACACTAGAGGAAGAGATTATGTGACCTAATAAAAGTTCTGCTCACAGGAGAATCTCCAGCATGGGTTTCCAGTGCTGGTTTCTTTTTCCTCTGCACTGACTTGCCTCTTCCAGTAACTGTTACTGGCACTCCAGTGTCCTTGGCCATTTCTGGTCACCTGCTTTATCCCACTACTCAGTACCAACTGCTCTAGAGTATTTCTCTCCCACTATTCAAGACTTGCAGCAGCTTCAGTCATGCAGCTTGTTTTGGGTCTCCTTGCTGAAACAAGGTGGCAAGTAGTGAGAACAGCAATTAAATGCTGTGTAACCAATGGAATGAAGCCATTCAATAGCCAAATGACTGTTACTCATGCCTCTCATACACTTGACCATTCTTTAGACACCATACTAGGTGTTTTTCTACTATATCAAGTGTTGTTGAACTAACCTTTTGTTACTGCAGATTCATTCACTTGAGTGTTGGTCTTTGATTCATGCATTCTATCACACAGGGCTCAAATGCTTAGAGATTTCCTAATCTGTGTTCTGCATCTTCACTTCTACAACTACTTTAAACCAAGAGCTGTATGGGCAAACCACAGTGATCCTGTTTAGACACAAGGATTGTTCAACTACTTCAGTTATCTTCTTTACATCCTACCACTGCAGCTGCACTATGTAGAAATTTAGGATTCCTGTTTTCATCGTCTCATAATCTACTTCAAGCATATTTCTTGACCAGATTTTTGTATATTTTGTTCTAACTTGAGTAAAATAAGCTGTATATGTATGCTTAGCAATTTAAAATGAGGTAGTGCAAAAATCCTCCACAACTGTGCTGAGATACAGTACCCGGTTGTAGCACTGTGTATGGTGTTAGTATGCACTAGCTTGGCACGTGTGGTGCTAGATTTAAGATGTATCATGACTAAATGGGTCCAAACATGAAAACTTCAAGGCATTCAGTCACAACCAAGAAAAAATAATGCAAGTACATATTGAAAGTTAAGTGAAAGAGCTGGATGAATTTTTAGCTCCTCCATGCCTTCCATATGCCTTTCAAAAGGTTTCAGAGTATTTTCTGATGCATTTCATGAGATATCCATCAAGTGACTATGACTTACTATCAACAGGGACTTGCAAATGTCTCATGAAATCAACATGAAGATGGCTGAAGACTGATTAGATGAAATCGTAAAGACTTGTGGAGCCTGGCAACATTACTTACATACTGCTCTCTACAATTCAGTTGTGATCTGTAAGATCATTAATCAATATGTAGCTATTTTCTAGGGTCAGACTATTCAGGTCTTTCTGATATTTTGAAGTGGAAACCTCATCCCTTGCAATTCAATTACAGGAAATATGATTTTCCACTGCCTCCTCCTAGAGACAGTGATGCCTTATGGTCTAGACAAGTGGTCCATGCAGTGGGTGGGGAACTGGCTGACAGAAGGTGGTGTAAATAGCTCTCTTCAGATCTTGCTGCCTCTCACAAGTGGAGTCCCCCAGGGATGGATACTGCTCCTAATTCTGTTTAATATCTTCATAAGTGATCTGGATGACAGGATCAAGTGTAACCTGATGAAGTTTGACAATGATATGGATAGGCTAGAGAGGTGTGCTGGTTTTGGCTGGGGTAGTTAATTTGCTTTATAGTAGCTATTATGGGACTATGTTTTACATGTGTGCTGAAAACAGTGTTAATAACACAGGGAATTTTTTTGCTATTGCTCAGCAGTTTTTACTCAGAGTCAAGATATTTCCTGCTTCTCACTCCATCCCACCAAGGAGGAGGCTGGGGGTGCACAAGGAGTTGGGAGGGGACACAGCCGGGACCGCTGACTCCAACCGACCACAGGGATATTCCATACCATACGACATCATGCTCATCTTATAATCCTGGCAGAAGAAGAAGGAAACAGGGGGAAAGAGCACTCAGAGTGATAGCTTTTGTTTTCCCAAGTCACCCTTGGGTCTTGTATGATAGATCCGTGCTCTCCTGGAGATGGCTGAACACCTCTCTACCCATGTGAAGTGGGTAGAAATGGATTCCTGGTTTTGATTTGCTTGTCTGTGTGGCTTTTGCTTTCCCTAGTAAACTGTCTTTACGTCAACGTTTAAGTTTTCTTGCTTTTCCAATTCACTCCCTCATCCCACCCTAGGGGGAGTGAGGGAGCTGCTGTGTGGTCCTGAGGTTAAACCACAACAAGATGGTCCAGAGAAGGGATGCAAAGATGATCAAAGGACTGAGAAACCTGCCATGTGAAGAAAGGCTGAGAGAACTGGATTTGTTCAGATTTGATGAAAGAAGACTTAGGAGAGATTTTATCAGCATGTTCCAGTATTTAAATGGTGGCTACAAAGAAGATGGAAACTCCTTTTGTAAAGGATCCCCTCTCCCAGAGGAACCAGGACAGAATGTTAAGTTTGGACCCTAGAGAAAACTTTTTCACAGTGAGCACAATCAGCGATTGGAATGATCTCCCCAGGGAAGTGGTGGATTTACCAACACCAGACACTTTTCAGATTTGCTGAACAGGGTGCTGGGCAATCTTGTCTAGACTGTGCTTTTGGCAAGAAACGTTTGACCAGATGATCCTTGAGGTCCCTTCCAACCTGGCAATTCTCTGACTCTATGAAATGATAAGATAAATACAGGTGATCAATGCTTCACAGAGTTAAAACACCTGTGTGGGAAACAAAGCAGGAAAAATTAAACACAGAACTGGAGGTTGCATTTGTTTGAGCCACTTTTGCAGTGCATGCATAATAAATATCTAATAAATGTAAAATATTTTGTTCTTATATAAATTTATTATAAATGTATACATGGATGTTATGTTTATAAGCACTTGAAGGCATTTTCGGCTGCTGTCAATCAAAGACTTTTCAAGGAATGACAATTAAACACATGGACCTGTGTGCTACCCTGTGACATGAAATATGACACCTCCTATGACACACATTCCTGCTGAAACTGATGCTTAAAAATGTTTATTGATATTTTTGAGAGCTGAGTTCTTTTCTTTTCATTGCCAAGACCATGTCACAGTAGTGACCTGAAGTTACTACTGCATATTTCACTAAGCAGCACCACATAATTCAAGCGTAACAAAATTATAGTCTCTCCCTACCTTTCAGCAATGAGGGAACAGTTCAACACTGTAGTAATGCTTCATACCATAAAAACATCACTACAGTGGTAAGAAAATACTATACTACGCTTTTATGATCTTTTTTGTCTGCTTTTCCCTGCTCTAGTCATGCTGTCAATCCAAAATAGAGTTAATTGTATTGCACTACTGAAGGCATGCAACCAAAAAGGTTTCAAATCCATAATAAGATACAAGGGTATGGCATGGACATGTTCCTATACCTTCAGAGGATGCCAAGGAGCAGAAAGAATTCCTCATTGTAGTATTTATTTTTCAGCATACCTAGGTGTGGAGAGGAATCCATTGCCCAGAAGCAGGTTTCTTCTCCATTTAAAAGAATGCCAAACCCACACCTACTGGGTGTTTTTTATAGGAGAAGGGTGAGGAGGGCAGGCAGTGGACCATCTCTCCTGCTGAAGCTCTCCTACCTGATCCATGATAAAGACCCCAAACCTCATTTTTTATTTTATTTTTCAGCTTAAAATCTTTTCCATCAAGCTACAAAATTATCCACTTTATGTTCACTGAGTGTACCTACAGGGCCTTTGTAGACTCTGAAGGAATGAACCTTGGTTCCTAAAGACACCTGGTCTGTATGTGCCCACACTCTTACCCTTCAAAGCTAGCATCTCCTCCAGAAGGCCATACTCTCTGTGCACTCAAATGAAAACTATCCTGTATTAGGAGGAGACTCATTCACCCCAGAGGAGAGACCAAGAAAAGAGTGGTGTAAGTGCAGCATGGATCACCAGGAAACTGGCAGCTATGCAGGAAAACAGGTATAAAGGTGAAATGAGAGTAGAGGCATTTAGTGGAACTTTATACCAAGTAGCAGCTTCAACAAGTGAGAACGTGAGGAGCACCTCGGATTCCGCTTGTTCTTTGTTTAGTTAGACCAGTCACATAATGTTTAGGAGAAAGTCTCTTCCTCAAAACAGGACAAGCACCAAAGACAAATCCACACCTCTAGGATCAGTCATTAGATTAATGGCTATTGGGGAGTAACGTTTTGTTTTCCTCTGCAATGTATAGCTCAGGATTTATGCACTTAACTCTTAGATGCTTTAAAAGGATATGCCCCTTTCTGGTGCAAAAAGGCACCTGTCTGATCAGGTATGAGCATTCTTAAACAGAAAGACAGGAGTTGTGGTACTCAGTCATGCAAAAGAACCTGGGTGGATTTTGCCCAAGGCACTATCTTTGACCTAGATTTGTTGCCTTTGGTTTTTAGACAAATTATAATTTAATATTCATCAGCTCTTGCATGCTGAGTCGTTAGCTGGGGACAGTATCACCTATAAATAACTTCAAATAAATAAGCACAACCAGATAGGAATAACTGTGGTCAAAGTGGAAATGGGGTGTGTTTGAACTGCAGAAATAAATAACACAAAGTACCTACCTAGTAGCTCTGCTGCATGAATTTAATAGCTTGCAATGACTGATGCCATGATAGACCTGAGCTGACAATTTTCTGTCAGGGAGATATTAGTCTGTCTTAAATTATTCCAGACTAATAAGTACATTAATATTGGGTTGCTCATTTATCTATGTCTACAGGTTAACAGAAAAAGGAAAGAAAGAAGAACATTTTTAAAAGGTGAAGCCAAAATACTCAGCCATTCAATTTGACTGGAAAACTACCACAATACCATCTCCTGTCCTTTTCTATTTTAGAAAATAATCCTTACAAACAGTAACTTAAAAAGCAACCTCCTTTGCATTCCTTTGACACCATACTTGTGTAGCTTTGAGGTCAAAGAGGTAAACAGCTGTGGCGAATGAATCCACGCAGCTAGCCTGGTAGCTCATCATGGGGAAGAAATGGATTGTGGCAAGGCATCTGTAAAATTTCCCTAAGGCCATAATGATAACAGTAGCTTAAAAATGACCTACAGTTTCGCAGCCTCCAACTGATCATTTAGGTTATCAGAAAGATTATTCTTTGCAGCAATGAGAACAACAAGAGGCAACCAAAAATGTTGGTGCTTCAGCAGAAACAAACTTAAATTGTGTTTGGTTATCTATCTCCCCATTGCCCCTAACCGCACCCCCCCACCCTCCCTCCAGCCCCTCCCAGAGGAGAGAAAACCTTTTAGCACTCTAAAAAGTGAGAAACAATCATCACTGACAAGACCCAAGTGTTTGGGAGGTGGAGGCAGTGTGTGAAACATCCCTGACCAGCTCAGCCGGGGCTGGGATTCCCAACCTGGACCGTGACTATTGCTGTGGGGCTGTGCAGGCTGCCAGCCCTGCTGTTCCTTTGTGCTCAGGAAGATGATGGGTTTATGATGCAAATAAAGCACTGCACTGATCTTGCTCCTGACCACCTGCACCACTCTGTCCGCCTCTGAGCCCTAGGGTCTCCTGGATGGCAAATGTATTCCTCTTTACTGTGGTGGCTCTTGATGTCGATGATGAGGGTCCTGCTTCTCTGCAGAGACCTTCTTTATAATTCACTGTAGCCCAAGGAGATTAGAGGAGTCAAAGACGAAGAGGATTGAGCACCTGTTTCCAGCAAGGCCCTAACATATCTAAAGCATGGCAACTGTAAAATTGCTCAGCTTGTTCAGTCAGAAGTGATCTCTTTCTTTCTCCCAAAATAAATTGTGGGTTAGAGGGCTGAGCTTTGTCCTAAGGAGGGAACCCTAACAGGGATCCAGATTGAATGACATCATCTACCTTTTTGCCCTTTCTGTGGCTTGGCATAGTCACACCACAGAAACAGAACCTTTCTGGTTTTGACAGAAGCACTTTGCTGCACCTGCATGCAGTATTGCATCAGCAGGAGCTGCAAGCCTGGGAAGGCTGTGCAGCACAGCACCCAGCACTGCCAAGGGCTGCAGTGGGGGCTCCCTGAATGATGCTTTGTAAGAGGCTGCAAGGAGAATGGGTCTCAAGAAGGAGGTGTGGCTGCAACTACTTAGACACTCTGCAAAGAGCTTTTGGTGCTGATTCTTCAGTACATGAAGGTTTTCTTACATCAGAAGGATCCTGGAGTAATACTCTTACAGCGTACACTAACTGAGATCAGCCTCTGATTCTAAGCCCTAGGTACTAAAACATATTATCAGCATAAATGACAGCTGAAATGTAGTAAATTTTATCTTTAAGAGAGGATCCTTAGCAGACAATAGATTATGGAATGTTCTAAAAAGAGTAAATGCCCCTGATGAATGTATATTAATTTACTGTCAGATAGAGCTACTTTGCTACTTACCAGATGTTGCCTTTCATCAAACAATCTCCTATGGCAGACTGAAGAAAAGCTACTGTTGTGTTTCATATTAAAAATAAGCATTGGAATTAGAAAACAGTTATATGTAGAAAATGGGTGAAGAAAAAAATCAGGAATATATTTAGTTGATAGCTCTAAATTCAGAAGAAATACTTTGCCTAAATGTCAATGATGTGCCGTCCTGAGATGACATAAGAGCCACATGCTAAACAGAGCAACATGCACAAGACATGCACCCATTGGTAAAATGACTGACAATGTGGGAGGAGGAAACAGTAATGGAGTTTTAGCTAACGAGCTCATCATCATAAAAATCAGTATGTAAATATCCAGTAATGAACTCATGGATCCTAAAGGTAGAGAACTGTTCAGCTTTGGAAATTGAGTGTGAAAGAGAACCAATCTTGTTTTCAGTTATTCCAGTGTAACCTGAGCCAACAGCATTTAAATAACTAGATTTATTTGAACGTGTGCTATCAAAATTATGAGGTTTATGGAGGTTACAAGGTTGCTGTTTTCTTAATGAGGATAATTAGCACTAGAAGCAAATGGAAGTGCAGGATTCTGCACTGTGACTGAACAATTAGATCTGCTTCTGGTATCAAAAACTGAAGCAGGACTTTTGCACTGGATGAAACTGGACGAAGTTGTGCAGACTCATTATGCAAGAGTTAGCCTTGTTTGTTGCCTTTCTGTCCTTTTTACATCATTGAATATTTAGCTTTAAGGTAAAGAAAACCACATTCCTGTTTCCTATATAACATATATTAAATTAGTTAGCATATATATTACAGCATATATTAAATAGTCCAAACCTTGCCTCAGATTCATTTTTCTGCTTCATTTGAATAAAGTTGGGTTTTTTTTAAAGACAAATAAAAATCCTACCTTTTACTAGCCTTCCTGAGCCAGTGACTGTTAGGAATGTATCAAGATGGAATTAGTTTTGCCCATGAGGAATCTCATCTTTTAATACTTTTAGGTTGACATTAATATTTGGTTTAGATGCCAGAATCAACAGAATAGTAGGGGTTTTTTTTCTCCCAGCAGAGCCAAAAGCTTGAAAGCCTGCCAGTGCCTCAGGGGTAGAGCAGGTCAGGTATGCTCTGATGGAACAGACCTTGGTGTCTCCAATGTTCCTCAGCTGAACACAGAATATTTCATATAAAATACTTCATATTTTAATTTTCACTATGTTCAAGATTAGTTCCAAGGGACTCCCATCTGCGGCTTTGACAGGTCCACCCCAAGGCAGACTTTCACAGCTGGCTGCTGAAGGGGATCAGAGAAGCTCACAGTAATGCTCATTTTACCAGTCTCCAGGTTCTGATAGTTTCAAGTTTCTGGCAGGCTGCTTTATTTTTTGGCTTTTATATTGAGTTATTTTCAATTAAGACACAAACCTCATATGTACATGCTAATCTAGTGAGCTGGAAATGTTTATTGGCTTCTTTAATTCACCTTTTACTCACTGAAATCGAGCTCGGATTAAACAGGGGTCACTGTGAGGTATATAAAGAACAGTACAAACAATTACAATTTTCCAGGTGACAAGAAAAACAGAAGCAGAAAATAAAACGGAAGAAGATTACAAAGGAAAATAAAACAAACAGAAAGGAAGAATAAAGAATTTTAAGAATTCATAAGCAGTTATATTGTGATTGACAGTAAGACAAATATTATTCTATAATTAAGGAGTGGTGCATTGAAAGCAGAAAGAAGTAGATTTTGGGTGTGTTTTCTCTTGGCTGACTACCTTCTGGCAGATTCGATGTAAACCCACAATTTTGCATTCCTTTATATGTTTTGCAGTGTTCAAATCTCTATAGAGGAGTTGCCAGGCATGGACATATCTGCAAACCCTGATTTATGCAACAGTAGAGGAAGAAGGTATTCAAAGCTAAACCCTCAACCCTCAAATAGTTAATGATGACTTTATTTCTTTCCTCTTATTTACAAAAAAAAAAGAAATGTTTAAGAAAAGTCAAGCCCTGCAGGCCATGGAACCTTCAGGATCTGGAGGCATACAGTGCTGCCTTGTGCAGGATGAGGACAGCCTGAAACAGGCACTGAGCAGGCACAAACTGCCCCTATTCATCTGAAACCAGGCTCTGCTAGAGTAAATGCCAACCCTTTTAACCCTTTCCACACCAAGAGGAGACATCAGGAAAAGCAAGCTGACCTGCATGCTCCCTGTGCTGTATGTATCAGAACAGAGTTACTGCTTTAACAGGACTGCATGGTTGAGGAAAAAGAGTCAATTATTCTCTCTGGGGTTTTGGGGCTCCTTTGCCAAGGTCCAGCCTTTACTGCTCCATCCTCAGCAGCAGTGTGGAGGTCAATGTCAGGGTCAATGATTCGGTGTGCAATCTGCTTTAACCCTGGGAAACAGTTACAACTAGAGAATTCTATGACAATAGGTAGAAGTCAAGCTAATCCAGATCTGAGCTTCTCTTCCTTTCCTCTAGCTCCTTCCTTCCTCTTCTGTTGTCAAAAGACCAAGTCTTCCTTCACGGGAAGCATGGATGTCTTAAGGAAGAACGAATACTGTAAGGAATTGACTACTACCCCTTAAATCTTTTTAAAAACAGTGCTATGTAGACCTCTCAAAACTACTTCTATCATTTGACAGGCTTGTCACCAAATTGTCATCAACTACAACGAGGTTGGCTGCAGATGTACTGCAGCTCCATTGGACAACATTGCCTGTAAAATAGCACCATCCTTTCAACTTCCAGCTGTGGCTTCAAACAGTGCCATCCAAACATAGGCATGTTTTATATCATAGGTAGGTCAACGACTAATGTTAACCCCCAGCTTAGTCATACACACTTTAGTCCAAGCCCATGACTAACATCTGTTAAATGAAGACCTGTTTGAGAAATGGTTTACTTAGAGGTCATGAAGGCATCTAAAGATCTGCAAGAGGGTCCTTTATAGATGTAAAGAGAGAATCAGTAGAGAATCAGCATATGAAATAAAGATACCTGAGCCAGCACTATGTCAGGTAGGAACCTGCTGTGTTTTGGCAAGGGGGTAGTGCTGTTGTCTGTTGGCAGAGCCTCATGATTTGCATGTAGTTGAGCCAGTTTTAAGTCAGAAATTCACGCTGTAGTGCTGATACTCTGGCCACAGGCCTGGTACAGATTGATGAGATTTCTTTTTTGTTCTGCTAGCATAGAAAAACTGCAGCTTCCTTATTTGTAAATACTTTCCACAGGGAGAAGGACTGCTCACCTTAAAAGTTTTCCAGTGGATAAATTGTGCAAAGTGAATGAGATTTACAAACTCGATTTCAAAGAACTGATCATCAGAGAAACAAAAGAGGATTTTCCTTTGCTCAGGGGAGAGTTAGCAAATGGAATAAGACATTGAAAAGGCTGATAAGGACAGCTAGCAGAAATTGTTTCAAAGGAGAGGAAGGAAAGACTTTAGAAGAAAAATTGTGAAGTATACTGATGGCTACAATTACAGATAGGGCACCTTCTTTCTCAAGCTTTTGTGTTCTCTGTACAAAACTAAAAACACTAAATAGATTTTTCTGCTAGCACACACATATATATTAAATCAAATTGGAAGCACATCTTAGGGAAGAATTTTTCTCTGGTATAATACTCTATTTCCTCATGTAAATAGATGTATTGTCTTCAGTAAGGATTATCATGCATATCCAGCTGCTATTAAATCATTTTATACCACACTATAGGCATTCTGGAGTCCCTTGTGACAGTTATGAAATCCAACCACAAGCTATTGTTGAACTGTATATATCTCACATATCTTTGAAAAAATTAGGCTGACAAAGCCATAATTTTATATATATATATATATATTTCTCGCTTTACATTATCATCCCAGCCTTCAAAGTTTATTCAAATCTAATCTCTTCAAGATCAAATTAGTCATGACCGTATTTCTAATGTGAGTATTTTGGCTTCTTTCTCAAAGAACAATGGCCTTAATTCACTGAGGCTATAAATGAAGACGCTTGATGTAAGCCATGGATGGAATTTCTCTAACTAGACAGAAGAATGAGTGCTTGTGGGGTTTTTAGCATTTTGTTTCAGGAAAAAAATAAACCAACACAGAAAATCCCAAAGAAAAAAAACTAAACCAACAAACAAGGCATTAACTTTGTAATCACACCAAAAAAAAAAAAAAAAAAAAAAAGAAAGATAAAATGTTAAAAGCTGGGAAGCAAAACAAAAACTTTCACTTTATCTATACTCTGACAGGCCAGAATTCTAGTAGAAGAAAAAAATAACCCCACATTTTAGTTAGGGGAATGCTTTCTCCTTTTTGGTAATAAGAAGATGCAATGCAAAACTAAAGCTAAAATGCACAAGGATAGAAGTCTTCAACCTCCTTTTGGAAAGAGGCTGGGACAGCTCCAGGCATATGGATCCTGGCACTGCAGGTGACATAACATAGGGAATGTGTCACCAGCAGCATACACTAGGTCTCAGTGCTGTCATGGACATGTTGAAAATGCCAGGGAGTCTTTGTCCCCACTTTCACTGCCTAAAAATCACAAACTGAACCTACCAAATCACTGAGGAAGCAAGTAGCCTGGATTTCACAGGGTAAATACATCTCTCCATTGTTTGATGAACCTTTAGCACTCATAACGAGTCATTGTTTCTACAGCAGAGATGCCTGGGTGTTTTGGAGCATCTCAGTCCATGTCTTTTTCATGGTTTCTTATTCACTAGAAAACATACTCAGCTTTTGAAACTTTTGACATCTGCTAAGCAGAGGTGTTAAATGACTCCATCAAAACCAAAATGGTAGTGAAAAATGAAGCATGAGCAAGTGCATGTAGGATACCATTAGCAATTCACATCATCTACTAACATCAACTTTGGCTGAGCTTTTCAGGGAAAAGATGTGGTGCTTAGGGACATGGCCTAGAGTGCTAGCTTTACAGATGGCTTCGAAGATCTTAAGGGTCTTTTCCAACCTAAATGATTCCATGAAAAAGTAAGATTAGAAAGAAGAAAAAGAGGCATTATGACAGAAAATGCCTAATGTAACCCTTCTTAATCAGATTTCTCCATGCTATTAGGAAAATGGACCTTACTGGTTACATCTGTTATTTTCCAGCCTGCAAAAGAAGGGTTTTCTCAGGATGAAGATGTAAGATCTACTTCAAGGTCCCAGTTTGCTTATGTAATCTGTGCAAAGCATTAGGTCTAGGTTCTTACAGAGCTGAGATGAACTAGTGTCCTGCAGAGAGTTCACTTCATAGGTTCTCCTGTGCTGATAAGATAATACACAACCTCATCCCTACCTGCTATAATCTTCCTGAGGTAGAGGGACTGAAGCCTGGAGTCTCAGAGGTGTGTATGTGGGCATTTCTCACGTCCACACTTTTAACAACCAACCTGCCAGCTACTCTTGAGTCATGGTTTCTCCCACTTCCCTGACAGTAGCTGTGGCCCTTAGAAACATTTCATGGACCAGAGAGTGAACAAGAGAGATTTTTTTCCTACAGCAGAGTGGCTTAGGTCAGTGGTGTTGGTACTGAGGACAAAGTCTCTTGTGCTGGAGAAGCAGCTGTGGAAATGTGTATCTGGGTCCCAGTGACAGAACAGGAGCTGCACAAGTTGCTGAGGTCATTCAAGGGCAGGAGTTACTTAAGATTGGGTGCAGGAATTCATCTTGGAAGGGGTAAAGTAAGAGGTTTCTTTTAAAGGAGCAATATTTTTCCATAATTTACCATTTAAACTTTGGCCTACAAATATCATATTTTTGATACAGCTGAAGAAACATGATCTCATTTGAGATACTGGAACTCATTAGAGTTTCGTGGTTTTCGATTTCTTAATGGGACCAGGCCTAGGATGATAAGTGTTCATGTACTAAAGGTTTACATACCTGAGGGGCACGAGGCTTTCTGACCTCACAATCTGAGTGTCCATTCCATCACTCTTATGTTGATTTATATTTTTCTCTATTTTATGTAAAAGAATTAAATCCTTGCCATTAATATTTCCAAATTTTCATTCATCAGCCCGTTAAATGTCTTCTTGTTAACAGATAAATGTCTTAATATATCTGAATTCAAAACAGCCAGAAATGGCTTCTAAGAATGTTAAAGAAAGTAAGAAAAGCAGACACAAGGAAAACGTTAAGAGTTCAGCATGTCAGCCCCAGAAGTAGGAAGAAAAGCAATGCAGTACCTCATCTTTAACAGAAGGAACCATTTATCATGACACTTAAGCACATTCACAAGCATCAGAATGGCTTCGACAATGAAAACCTGCTGATGTCAGATTTGTTAACCAACACAGAAAACAAATTAGAATAAAAGGGTGTCTTGCATGTCCAATTACTATGGAAGTCCGAGGCAGGGGGAAGAAATAGCTGTGAAAAATGCTCTTTCAGCAGCAGAAAAGGCAAGGTGACACTGGATACAAAGAAGCACCACTGAATACCAGGCTGGAGAATGCTCCACCACGCAAGCAGGAGGGTTATTTCCAAACACAGCATTATTGATCTTCAAATTCTACCTTCTCCAGTGACTTTTTAAATCTCTTTTTTTGATCTTTTTCTTTTTTTTTTCTTCCCTCCCTCCCCCCTTCCCCCAGTTAGATTAGCATACACATAGTGTGGAAATGTTTCAGGAGAGAAGCAAAGACCACTGCTGTGGGACAGAGAGCATTTAACCTGGGAGCCAGCAGCACGCCTCAGCAGAGCTTACACATATTCACTGCACATTGGAAAGCTGGAAGTCCCCAACATCCAAGGCAACCAGGGACTTTTCCTGCCCCTGTGTAGTCTTGCACCCAAATTAGTGAAATGTCATAATTTAATATTTCCAAGTAATTTCTGTATTTCCTTCTTTTAAATAAATATAAATAAATAAACGCTTCCTCCCATTCTGCTGTTTCTTTCTCAGGTCCGTGAGCCACAGGCTGCTCATGCTGGGACTGAAATGGCATCTGAGAGGAACAATTCAGCAAGCAACACGATGAAGGAACAAAAAGTGAGGTTTTATTCCCATTCTTTAAAAAATATTGGCACTTAAAAAAAGAGGAATAGTAGGAATCAAAGTGTAGCAATGAGAATATGTATTTGAAGAGACGTAGGCACCACAGTGAGGAGATTTTGGCTTTATCTTTTCTCTTTAATACCTTTCATAGTTTATTGAATGTAATCAAGCAATGTGAAGTCAATGAAGGGTTTATAAAGATGGGATATTTCCCCTGTCTTCAGAAGTGATTGACCATCTTACAAAATTACTTTTAAAACTTAGGTACTTTAGTGAGTCCCAAACAGAAACACATATTTAAATTTAGGTAGGCCTGCACTTAAAGCAAATTGCTTTGCTAGGGGTTCAGTGTCTGAACCAAAAATCAGAACAAGACCTCAAGTGCACATATATATATATATATATATATATATTTGGATTTGTATTGAGATTAATTAATTTCAGCTGCTTTTCAGTTGAAATTGGTATAGGTTAAAATGATAAAGAAAAAGAAATACTGTTTGCTCAAGAAGATACAAACATTAAACATACTAAGTTTAGACTTACTAAACGCAGTCTCCTTTCCAGAAGTTACAGCAAGTTCTTTAACATACTTAGAGGCAGGTATCAGGAAGTAAGACTATATCAGTTACAGTCATTGTTAATTTCGAAGGACAAATGCATGGGGTTTTATTCCTGCACACACTACTGAGATAGCATTATTTATTTAATTAGTATGAAAATATAAGCTAATTATAACAAGTTCAGATCCTTAGCATGTGTCTACACTTCAGCCTGCTGCCCAGTGTAAATACCAGCCAGGTTTGCCTGCCAAGAACAGCCTGCCTACTTCAGCCAAGAAGTGGGGCAAATAAGCTCTGCTGGTACAGCTAGGCACTTTCCAGCCTCCAGCCTGGCTTCCCTATAGCAACCTTAGATTTCACTGTATCTCCCCATTTGCTGGCAGTGTTGATGTACCCTCATTTTAATAACTCTGAGGACAGCAAGAAGCCATCAGCCAAACACACCGTGGCTCTCAAAACCAGTTTCAGAGCTGTGAGCTGCTACTGAATAGCCGTCTCTGTGAGAGCAGCATGATTTATAATCGGTATACAGAGCCCCCATGATTAATATTCATGCTACATATCCCAGAATAAATAGGAGATGCCAGTCTGATCCAAAGCCCTCTGAAACTGATGGAAATCTTTCCATTGACTGCAATGGGCTCCGGGTCAAGCCCCAAGCGTCCAAGTGTGTTTATACCTTTTTAAAAAGAAGGAATTAACTCTCCACATGTTTCAGTCGCCCACATTTATTGTCAGGAAACCTCTGGCGAAAGACTGCCTTGCTCTGCAATGGGACTCTCATCGAAGCCAGTAGGAGCTACATACACAGAGACTAAGGACAGAATCTCAATGTAAAACCAGTAACAAATCGGAAAGAAACTTGATTTCGAAACCACACAAGACAGAATCTAGTGAGAAAGCAAATCTTTCTTTGTAACTACAAAATAACTCGGGTTTTGTATACCCACGGGTTAGGAAGGAAATTTTCAATGAGGCACATTGAACCTTTGTAATGTACATTAAAAAAAAAACCCACTCATGTAAATTTAATAGCATTATAACCATCTTCCTTAGACACTGTAATTATAGCCTCCAAGGGTAACTACATGAATGGTAAATTAAATATGGCCATTTAAATTATTTTATGCAAAGCAAAGATGTATTTTTTTTACTTACTAAAGGAATTTAATACTACTTGTAGGTGTTCTTGTTAAATGCAGATTGACAATGAAGTTAAAGAATTAAACCTCATTTATTTTTATGCTACTTTATAAATTTTCTGAAATCCAAGTCCTCTCACAATAGTTTACAGTAATTGGATTAAAACTATCTTCAAATACTTTCCACCACATCTTTTACATGAAACATCTTGCAAACCCCACAATGTCTATATAATCATTTTACAGTGATTATCAAAACCAAAAGTATACTATGGAATTAAATAAAAGTGGATTGATATGGATTCTCCTCCCCAAACAATAAGCTCCTAGCACCAAAGTATCATGATTTAAAACTGAGTGCTGGCTCTCCTTCTCTCTCTCTTCTTTCTTTTTAATAACCAAACAAATTACTTCCCAAAGCACAACTGTTAATATGCAAATTCGTTTCCAGAATAGTTTTCAATAATCTTTTTATTTTCTTCTTGCATTTTGCTTCAAGAAGAAAAGTATGAAGTAAAAAAAGGAAAAAAAAAGGTAAAAAAAAAAAAAAAAGAGATAAAGATACAGGAAATAAAGTCCTAAGGTCAATTAACAGTGAGTCCCCACAGATGCAAAAGTGGACATTTCACGGCGGATGGTACTGAAAGGGGAGAGCTCCAGTTCTGTGGTGTACTCATTGTCATTGTCATCACTTGTCACTGTGGAAGACTTCTGGATGCATTCATCACAGCAGCAACAGCAACACTCCATAAAGGCCCGGCTGAAAGGTTTACAGAGACAGAAAAGGAGAACCGGGGTAACGCAGGACTTAAAGAACAAAAGGAACTGACTAATAAGATGGAGGAGGTCCATAGTCTGCCGAGAGACCCCCGTGGACATGTAGGCAGTCACAATGTTGCAAATGTTTTCGGGAATGATGCAAAACCCATATAAAATGGTCAAAGCCACCACTGTGCAGTTCATCTGACTTTCCAGCTGAATTTGGCGCTTGTTCCCCCTTGTGCAAGCCTTTTCGGCCCTCCTGATTTTCCTCGCTGTTACCAGGGAGCAGGTAATAGTGAAAAGGGTCGGCAAACAAAAATAGCAGCCAAAGTACCACCAGAGTCTTGCCCCATCGTAAGTGAGAGCTAACACGTAGATGGTATCAGGTAGCGTGGTGGAGATCTTCACCACGCACCGGTCCCCCGGTGGGCTGCCACTGTATTCGGGGTCCTCCTTTGCCAGCTGGCGCAGAACAACCTCTGGCAGGGCCAGCAGCAGCGCGCCCACCCAGATGACAGCCAGCTTGGCTGTCGTCGAGGTGCAGTTTTCGATCATCTCGTAATACATCTGCACGTTGGTGGCGGCACGAAACCGGTCGATGCAGAGGGCGCACAGTGTGAATGTGGTGACTCCGAGAGAGGCTACCTGGGGAGGAGGCAAGGGAACACAAGTTAATACAGATGCTGTCTGGGGGGTGGGTGGGGGTAAGGAAAGGGGAAAAAAAGGACAACTACAAGGGTACAGTCCATTATCCAGTGGAAAGGGGCAAAAATTTATCTCCTTCAAAAGTCTTCATTGTCCCCTGTTGATGGCAATCTTCCTAAAAGAAGGAAGGTGAAGGCCTGAACTCACTCTGAAGAGGGAATTAATTTTTTGTACATGGCTTTTACCATTGAGCTGTTCTCTGGAAAAGGTTTATACTCGTTCATAGAGAGCTCAAGCTATACTCTGAAACAGCAGTGAAATCTAGCCCCTTGACTGGCAAAGGCAAAGGAGCTATCAGTGTGTGAGACATGGTACTGAGCATCATCAAAAGAAGCACCACAGGCAGAACTTAGCTTCCAGTGTTAGCTGAACTACCTACCCATGCATCCCAAAAGAACATGTCCTGTTTTACTACAAATATTTATTTCAGCTTGACATCACCTTCTCCTGGAGGCCCATGCAAGCAAGCATCTGTCCAACACTGAGTGGAAAAAACTGGGGAACTGACCAATATGCAAAAGTAAACCCCTTCCTCCCCCCATTTTGATAAGGGGTGTTTTTCAAAAAGATCGGTTCCACCAAAGAGGTTGGAATTTAAGCCAAAAGAGGAGAGATCAGATACTTCAGCAGAAGTATGAACTTATGCCCACATCACACGTTCATCAAGCATTAAAGGGATCATAACATCGAAACCCTCTGTGTTTACAAACTGAGGGAACCCATCAGATTAGGCATCTACTGAGCGCAGTAGGGTCTGGTGATTGTTTCTGCAGGCTTAGGGTTTTTTTAAGTAGACACATAAAATCATCCCACACTGAGAGTTCAAAGAGACCGTATCTGAAATCTTCAGACTTCTGTAGCCAGGGCAAAACTGACCTTGACTATAGTAGTTTGGCTTTAATAATCCATCTTCAACATTTTATTTAGGGAAAAAAAAAAAGAAAAAAAAAATCACAGGAAAATCTAGACTTAATTTCATAGAAAACATCCTGTGGGTGAGTGTACTGCAGGCCAGGAGAAATGGCAGAAGGTTTGTTATTTTAAAGATTATTTAAAGATAAATTGGACAGAGCTCTCAATTATATACTGAAAGGAGCAAGTGCAGAGAAATGCATATGTCCTAAAGCTTTAATAACCATAATTCTATGCATGAATAGCAATCTTGTACTGTCATGAAACATAATTTCCTATCATTTTATCCTGCTTATAATTAAATTTCCTAAAAAGAAATTTGCAAGACTATGTAGGTTTTGGCTTAATCCTATTTCCAATAAATTCAACTTCAGTTCAAATTCAAAGCAGAACTCTCATTAACTTCAATTGGAGAAAGATCAGGTGCCCTGTTGCATTCTAATTAATTTATTTTCTTGTGTTTGCATGCTTGCGTTAGGCTGAAAATGTGTTGATGCAAAAGAAAATAAACTATTAAATAATATTCCTGGTAAATGTAAAGAATTCTCACATTTATAACAAATAAACCATGTGTCTGTGTATCTATCTGGGAAATCTAGGGTGATAATAGGTAAGACTATAATTTTGCTCGCCCAAATTTGATGTGAAACGATATATTTAAATTTTATGTAGATGATTAAAAAATATATTTTATGCTTTCCACCATAATTGTGAAATATCCTTGTTTATGAATGTCTTGTAAAAAGTTCTGCAAAGATAAATAGTACAATTATGAACAATTATATAAATCTATCATTAATTTTGGCCTTCGATATTTAATGGCCATATGAGACTGTTAAAATTTAATATCACTGGAAAATATTAGGCACTTGGGATTAGAACTGTCAGGCACTGACTTAGTTGGGGAATACTTTGAAGCTGCTTCCTAAAAGATGGGATGAGTGAGATGCAATCTCTTACTAATTAACTTGTGGGAATATTTAATGATGACAAAGCAGTACCAGAAACATTTTGAATAGGCAAACCTATTGATTTAGGAAGTTAAATTCTCTGACAAGATTCAAAGAAAACTTAGTAAATGGAGAAAAAAATAAAAACAACTAAATAAAGCTTACAGTTACAGGGAAAACTTAATGAGCAGCGATAAACTTAGCTAATGAAAGATAATTTTCATGTATCACTGCTGAGAGTCATGTTTTTAAATTCAAGATTTTGTTTCCAAAACATTGAAAGTGTGCAGTCTTCAAACTCCTTAGACTGACAGCAAAACCTTTAGCCAGAACATCCAACATGAACGATGAAAGGGTCAGGGCTCAGTTTTCTATAGCTATGGGAGACAGGGAAATAACTGAGACTTGGGAATGAATAGAGATCGAAAGAAAAATCAGCAGAGGAGAGGAAAATCTGAGGGTTTTTACATTACCATTCTGCCTCTCAGCTCTTACATGAGCCTCTCCCCCACCCCCAGTGCACATGCTTTTATTGCTTTAGCATTTTACTGCAAACAGGCTGTTATACAGCGGCTAAGACATTAAAACTCCACAGCTGTTAAGGCCGGACTAATGAAAGAAGACATGTCTACCATGAACAAACGTAACCTACGGGGTTCCTGTCACATTAATTGACCGACAACTTGGAGGTTTAAGACAGTGAAATAGAGCAAGAGGATACTAAGAACAGTGGAAGCCAGCTTTGAAAACTCTCCTGTGGATTCACTGATGAAAGAAGCTAAACAAAGCCTGTGGTTCTCTAGAGCAGGCAATGGTTTCCTATTTTCTGTAGATTAACAAAGTTAGTGATGCCATGGAAAAGCTTGCAAAAATACCCAAACACTCCCAAGCAGATGAACAGGGATTCACTCCAGCTGACTTGCTTGAAGGCAGTAGAGCAATTTAATACCCCACTTAATTTCCCCCATCGCAGACTATGAGTAATAGCCAGCACAACCAAGCTGCACTGCTCACAACCTACATGGGTGAGAATGGGGACATGCATTGTGCACGCTCGCACCTGCACTTTGGGAGTGTGTCTTCACACCAGGCACACTAATAATTAGGGTTACGCTGAAAATGTGGAAGAAGCCAGAGAATTTTCCTTTTAATCTGTTACATTGCCCTGAAATAACCACAGAATTCATTTGATGGGGAGTAGGTAAAGGACAAATTAACAAATCCTAAAGTAGTCTGAAGCTGGTTTAATGGTGCTCTTCTTGTAACAGCTGAGTTTCTGATATGTTGATAAGCTGTTGCAGTCTTAATTTCAACAACCCAGCAGGAAATGAGGCAAGCCAAGGGCAAGTCAGGCTCAGTAGTTTTTGACTGTCGCTTAGTTGTGTGATTTATTTCCATATGGTGTCTAGGAGGATTCTCCTTCAATCTAGACATGCAGGATGACACCAGTTTACATCTTTCTCTTACAGGCAGAGAATTATAGAATTGTCTTCGTTGGAAGGGACCTTTCAGATCATCAAGTCTAACCATCACCCTAACCTGCCGAAACCACCACTAAATCATGTCCCGAAGCACTGTATCTACCTGCCTTTTAAATACCTCCCCTCCCTGTGCAGCCTGTTCCAATGCCTAACAACTGTCTCTATGCAGAAATTTTTCCTAACATCCAATCTAAATCTCCCCTGGCATAACTTGAGGCCATTTCCTCTTGTCCTATTGCTTGTCACTAGGGAGAAAAGGTCAGCCCCCGCCTCTCTGCAACCTTCCTTCAGGTAATTGTAGAGAGCAATTAGATCTCCCTTCAACCTCCACTTCTCCAGACTGAACAGCTCCAGTTCCCTCAGATGCTACTCATAACATCTGTCTCCCAATCCCCTCACCAGACTCACTGCCCTTCTAAGGACATGCCCCAACACCTCAATGTCCTTCCTATAGCGAGGGACTCAAAACCGAACACAGTACTCAAGGTGGGCCCTCACCAGGGATGAGTACAGGGGGTTGATTACTGCTCACTACACTGTTCCTGATCCAGGCCAGGATGCTGTTTGGCCTTCTTGGCCACCTGGACACACTGTTGGCTCATATTCAGCTGGCATTCTATCAACACCCCCAGATTCCTCTCTGCCAGGCAGCTTATGAGCCATTCTCTTACTAGATGAGATCAGAAAAGACCCCGAGTTTCTAACTGAATGACCACTGATCTGCTTTGAGGAGATGGTGAAGTAACCTCGTCCCAGACTATCTGGACAGAGAACTGCTGTTTGAAGGATTACCATCTACAGCACACACACACAAAAGACAGCATTACAAGAGTTGCTTCTTTAAAAGTATTGACAGGGATGTTAGTGGGCACCATGATGCTCCTTCAAGACACCGCATGAATCTTTGCTCCTTAGCTCACCAGTTAAGTTAACTAAGGCCACAGAGAACAACAGTAAACTCATGGAATGCTCAGGTTAATGGCATCAGTTCTCCTCTCCATCCCTCCAACATACCCGTTCCATTTTCATTAACTTTAAACATTACCAACATATTCCCAGGCCTTCCCCTGCTTGTCCTACTTCTCCCAGCTGTGGTCCCACAGCTCTTGGACTTGGCCTTAAGGAGCAAAGCCCCCAGCTGTCCAGGGAAGCAGTACAAATGTAGTTGGGTGAGCAATGACAGTGGAAATAAAACTCTGAATTCTCCCTCACTAATACCTGTTTGACCAGACAAAAGTAATGAAAACAAACCCAGAAATGAGATCAGAAAAGGTGACTTGAGTGAAAAGGTCAGAGAGCAAATGCTGTGAGTGAATATAAAAGAGAGGATGGGTCACTTGGTCCAGTAAGATGAAGATCAAGAAGTAATATTGCTCCTGTCCACAAACAAGTCTGTCTTAAGATACAAAAGTTGCTCAAGATGAAGGACAGTGAATATAACAGAAAGGGAACCAATCAGCTATGAGCAACTTGAGGCTGGAAATGAGAAGGACCATTAATTATCTATAGCATGGTGTTCTGGAGCACACCTTCTGATGTGGAAGTGAAAGGAAACAACAGAGGCTGAATTTATATGAAACAAGATAAAACAAAGGAGTGGCTGCTGGATTTTCTAAAACAGAATTTTATGCTGATAACACAAACACGGTTTCTTAAACTAGAAGGCACTCTTCCTTCCCTTGCTACAAGACAGGATGGGCATCTGAAACATTTCCCCATTGTAATAGGAAAGCTGAACTACAGAAAAAGTTTGATGACTACAAGCCAAACAAGCCATCTCTGAGCTTTCAGTGACACTCTGTAGGCTCTTTATACACATTCCTGTTATACTATATAAACAACTAATGTTTTTTCCCCAAGCTACTATAGCCTGCCATTTTATTATGGCCGTTATATATCCACATTAAACTTTGTAGCTTTAGAGCATGCTAATGCAACATACCATGGTGACTCTTGCAAACTTGTCAGTTTTCCTAATAAAGTTAGCACAGACTGCATTGTTTTGTTGTTGTGCTACTCTACACTTACAGTAGAGTCCAGTAATAAGGCTGGAATACCGCCAATAACAGGCCATCCTATTGCAAACAATTATTTAATTGTTAATTGTTTAAGATTATGTAAGTGCCTGGTTTCTGTTCTGTCAATATTAAAAGAAAAAAATGACAGTCATTACTATAAAACCCCACAAAATACATAAATATAATAGCTCTATATTTCTTACATGAAGTGTTATCAAATATTAATGGGTTTGTGCATTAAAATAGGTAAGCATAGATTAAGTCCTTAAGGACATGATCTAGAGGTGGACTAGTCAGGGTTAGGCTATGGTTGGACTCGATGATCTAAAGGGTCTCTTCCAACCTGGGTGATTCTATAAATCAAAACACTGCTGTAATGTGGCAAAGTAATTCAGCAGCCGAAGAGCGCTGGGGCCACGTTACCCCTTCAACATTAGCAATTAGCTTAAGCAGGCTAGACAAAAATATATGCCACCTTATTTATCTGAAAGACAAGATGGTAATTATGGAAACTACTATCATAGAGACGTTCTACACATGTGGAACAATGGGTACAATACGGTCACTTCCTTTTTAGTACCATGAACATTCATACCAGGGAGACATAAAGCATATGTGCTTTGTGTGGGTTTTATCCTTCTGCATATCCTAACAGTAAGAGTGTTCAGAATGAGAATCCACTTCCAAGAGCTGCTCTTGAATTCTATTGCAAGAGAAAGTCAAACAGACCATCAAGGCACTGGAAATACGCAGTAGTACACTACATGCTTATCCAGAGGGTTGGAAAAAAAATCACAAAATACAAAAGGATTTCATTTTTGTTCATTTTCCTATTTGCAATCTACCGTGCCACCATGTCAGTAATTAAATTTACTTTAGGGGAGGCTTTTTTTTATTCTTTAAATAAAGAAACGAGTGCCATTCTCCACTGAGGATCAAATTCTCATCACACTACAGGAGGGACTCCTGCACTAATTCTTAACACTAAGATGGAACTCCTCCTAAAAATTCACCTCTTCCTCCTTTGCAGGAAAAATCCTGTCATATGGAGAAATGACATTCCAGTGCTCAGAGTCACTGGGATAGCAGATGCTTCCTTTTTCTCTCTCCACACATATGTAACTTAAATATTACTGACCCAGTTTTAAACCCAGTCTGACACAAATTCATTGCCATGCTGAAATGCCACATGTAAAGTTTAAGCCAAAAGCAAATTTTTAGGGACAATTTATAAGCCCCTAAGGACAGGGCTTGCAGAGGAAAGAGAGATTGACAGGACAGCCAATATGGCAGTTACTATCATCACGCTGTTAATACCCAAAGGGCAAAGATGCATTAACACTTCCATTTAAAATAATTATTTACTGTGTGGTAAGTGCAGAAAATACTCTGCTCAGTAAAAGACACGTGTAGCCATTGTCCCAGAAAACTCTTGGTACGAAGCTTTGAAACTGCAAACCTCTCTGAGGATCTTTGTCTGTGACCCAGAGGACTCACTGGAGGTTGAGGAGTCTAGCTCTGAATAGGCTCAAAGAAGAGACATAAAGAAGATGCCGCACAACAAAAGACACAGAAAAGACAGATAACACACAGCTTTTATAAACTCCCATAAAAAATGCATTTGCTTCCCTGAAGTGAAACTTAAAATAAGGATTTCTTCCGACAGCTTTGGAACAGGCAGAGAATGGCCACTTTCTTTTGTGCCCCTCGCTTGCCTCTACCAAGGAAAAGAGAGAAAGGGGAAAAAGCCTCACCTCAAACTTCCCTGGAGGGTCAGCTACCGGTAAAGAGAGCAATTTGTATTCCACGCCAAATCCATCCTTATGCTTTCCACTAAGAATACAAATGGTGATAGCTTCCCTGAGCTGGAAGGTACCCACCAGGAACAGGACTGATGCCACAAATCGATTGCCAGAAGCACATGCAGAGGCTGAGCGTTGGGTTTCAGAGGCTTTCACTATCAGCTTGATTCAAGGTCAAGCCAGTCTCGTCTGCGTGATACGGTCCAGATGAGGACACCACAAGCTTTGTCTTTCTTTTCTTTGTGGGGGTATGAGAAAGGCAAAGGGGCTCACAGTTATTAGCACGAAGTGCAGAGCTGGGCACCACCACTGGCCTCAAAAATGTCTCACTCTGTGCTGGACTGCATAAGACAGTAAATCAGCTTCTGTAAACCTTTGTCCTAGATCCCTTCCTGGGTCCTAAATGATTACTACAATCTGCCAGCACAGAAAGTGATGACTACTTCCAATGACCTCTCTCAAACTCACAAAGCTCCTAGCAAAAAACTCCAAGAGCAGCATGTAGACGACTCAGGTGAGCTTCCTTTTAAAGCCCAAAAGACAGTTTCTGGTTCTTGTTGACACAAAACATCTGTCATCTTGAGCAAGCTGCTCTGGGCCTTAAACAACTTCCTTAACCTCTTCACTGTTGGCTTCCAGCATTAAAATAAAAAATAAAAATGCTGCTTCACAGGACTGTTATATATTTAACAGCTGTGAAAAATTTAGAAGCAAAGTAATGCTACTGATTTTGTCTACGTCCACACTTCTTTCTATTAAGGCCTAGCATAAATCTATAAGTAAGGAACTCGAACTTTGTTGTTCTGCACTCCTTTTTTGTTTGGTTGGGTTTCTTTTCCCCCCTAGTCCTTTTTGCTGAAGAGCCTGGTTGTGCTTACACAAAAAGAACAGGGTTCCACATTGGCAGGGCTTGTGAAACAGGAATCAGCCAAAGCCATTGCCTTTGTATTATTGTTTACCTTGTATCTCCTGATCCTGAACAACACTGAGAAAAGTATATGGAAGGCAAAGTAAACACAGTGTGCAGGTAAATACTTCAGACCTGCATTGCTGAAGCTAGACTTCTGAACCACCTGCAGAAAAGCAACAAAATCTGAAGAGCTGCTGAGCAAAGGAGAAGCGTATCTCCACACATCCTTCTGGGCAGCGTAGCTTCCCCAGTTCTAATTCCCTTCTCACTTCCCTCTCAGTGCATCCAAAACTGCTCCTCCAGGACAGTGCCACCATCAGGGTCAAGCAAGGTTCTTGATGGCAGTAATTTCATCCACTTCTACTAACCATCTGTATTTCTAACTTTGTTCTCAAGCAGTGTCACCTAAAGACCTCGTGAGAAGCAAAGAATTAATTTATTCTTTTTTTAATGTATTCTTTTTTTTCCATCATGCCTATGCATTCCTTATGCAAGCACAGCTATGACATAGTTTTAAAATGTAGTTGAAAGTGACCAAAATGTGACACAATATATGGCTGAAATGACTGCTTAATGTACTTGGTCACAGCACATCTTTATTAGGTTTGGGAAAACTGCCTTTTATATTAAATACTGTGGAGACCTTCCACTGCTGGAAGCTCACCGTTTACCTATACAAATGTGCTTGTAGGTATCATAAAGCATTTTCCCCAGACTGCATGCATGTGTATTATCACTGTCAACAGATGCTTTGTTGAAATTCTACACAATATCCATTAAACAGCACAAATAAAAAACAATTGGCCACAAGAGGCTGAACTAAGAAATCTCAATGTTCCTCAATGGGATCACTTGAAACCTTCAAACACGATAAATATGCCTGAGTTATGGTAAAACGCTGTGATCATCATCACTTGCTCTGGATCATCAGACATCCCTGGTCCCTACTTGTGGAAGTAGAAGCTGGTATGACAGAGGGCTCAGTCCAATAAGGGTCTTTCATGTTTGACAGTGAGATATTCCTGGATCTACAACGCTGGGGAAGACACACAACTCCCTAAACAGCATGGGAAGAACTTGCATGCAAGAAAAGAGATGCAAATACGGAATAAAGAGACACTTAGAAGAACAAAATGCTGAGCTAACTTAGAGACAACACAACTGGCTTACGATTTTTCTATCTTCAGGAAGATGCTTCCGTTTGCATTCCATGAAGCTGTCTACAACTTTCCTCTCAAGGAGCTAAGAAGCTCCTTCCTCCACTGTGTGAGAAGGGCATGAACCTGCCCAGGTGAGCTACAAGGGAGACGACAGCATTGTTCAGCTGTCAGAGGAGCTCACCGCTGTGAATGGTCCTTGACAGAGAATGGAGCGGCAGCTGCTCATGGGGCAGATTTCATGACATGCTCCATATCTGCATTGCTCACAGTGGTGCCAGGGTCGCTGTGTAATGCCTGTGAGGTTAAAACAACACTTTGGAAAGCAGAGAACCTTTGCTCCGACTGCCTTCTCCATCTCAGCAGGGTCAAATCCTGATTTGTGGGACAGAGTCCTTCTTGCCAAGCTCAAGGTGAGCTGTGGAGAGTCACAATCCACGAGTGGTGTTCAATACCTGCCACTCATGGCTACAGCTTACAGAGGGGGAAACACAGCCTTTTAGTTATTGCTCCCAGGGTGATAGAGCGACTTTACATACATCAGTATTATATTTAATGACTACTGCATGAAACATACAATTCCAGGAGTGACATAGAACCCCCAAGGCTTTGTCTTTTTAGATCTGTAGATGTAAATTAATTAAATTTCCCCAGGGAGAAGGAGAAGGTTTCACTTCTAGGCCTCAGTAATAATCAAGCCTAAGCCAGGCACCATGCTATTTGTTCATCACAGAGGGATTGGTGCCATTTCTTGAATAAGACTTCAAGACTTCCAGAGAACTTTAAAGTGAAAAAAATAGGGTGTCATTACAGTATAAAGAGGGATAGCAGCAGCTGGGTGTTTTTCAGGATTACAGTTTTGAATTTTAGTGCCCAAAGCTAGGCAGCATAAGCAACTAATTTTGAAGAACAGCGTGGCCATGCAAATCATTTCAATTACTGTTCCTTAATTAGAGTGAGCATTACAAAGGATTATTTCTAGTTTGCATGTGTAAGCACCAAAGAAAAAGGTTAGGAAGCGTGAAATGTCACTGTGGGAAAGTCCTGAAAACACTTAAACTACACTACCTACTTTAATTTAAATGGTTACACTTTAACTGAAACAGTAATACTTATTTTATTGGTTAAGGCAGCAGCGCCAGAGGCCAATTCAGAAATTTTAAAAGCTCCTTGTACTATCAGTTTCTCAACAAACATATATTTGCTCCTTCATGTCTCCTTAAATGCAAATTGATTAGGCGTACGCTGAGTTTCTCAGCTGCAGTGGTATACTACTGGCCTTGGATTCATCTGAGGGTAGCACAGCTCCACCCTTTGTCCAATGCCACCAGTAATAGTGTATCACATGCAACAGAAGTTAATGACAAGTTAGTGGCTACATGTGACACACCTTGCTAAATATTCTTAATAAATAGTTCTTAAAAATATTTTCCCACCATTAATTATGCATTACTGTGTACCAGTAAGTTATTGGAAGTTATAGTCTGTGTATTAGTAACAAGTTGGGTTTTGCTGGGGGGATGGGGACTGTAGTAGTGGTGGGTTTTGTTGGGTTCCCCTCCACCCCCCCAGTATCTCGTTCTAAGGACAAGAGAATCAACTGTTATTTCCTCAGCTTTCGGTTTACAGAAAAATGTTGAAGATAAGGTTTGGGAATACAACACAGCCAGCCAGAATTACAGGCTATCACCCTACCAACAAGCCTCAGCATTCAGTTCCAGTAAATAAATAAAGCAGACAACCTGAACGCTGCCGGTAGGACCCTGGCCAGCTGGCTGAGGGCTTCTTTGACAGAACCTCCGAACAACTGCCAAGAAGCTGTGATTTAGATGGAGTGGGGGGTCTTGCTTTTTTGTTTGTTTGTTTGTTTTTTAAGATAAGGTAAATAAATGTGAGATTTGTAAATCTCAAGTATAAATTAAAGCTCATACATTCCATTGATGCTTCTTTTCACAATCACCTTCTTACAACCTGTCCCCCAGTCACTCCCTCCATCCACTTTCCTGACTCACTTCAGGAAAACAAGCATAACCCCCAAAAAGCCCATTAAATTAATTACGAGATGATTCTTGGCCTTTCAGGATCACAAGGAGCAAGGAAAGTTTGGCAGAACTCGCGCGCGGAAGGGAAGAGCTGGCGCGCTCGGTCTGAGGCTACAGAAATCCCGATGCTGCTGGACCCGATGCGGCCGCGACCTCCTCCTGTCACCGGACGGGGCCCGGCTCTGCCTCGGGGGTGCCCGGGAAACCTGGACCGTGCCGCACCTGGGCGTCCTCGGGCCGGCAGCAGCAAACGCGGGGAGCCCCGGCCTCTCACGTAGCTAAGGCCGGAGAAGGACAAGAGACGGGATGGGTGCTGGGGGGAAAAGCGGCGCCGCGTCCCCTCGGACGGGCGGACAGGCGCGGCCGGGGGCTGCGCGGAGGCGCACGGGCCCGCGCATCCCTACCCACTGCCATTACCTCGATGTACGGGACGATTTTGCAGGAGAAGTCTTCGAGGAGCCACTTCTTGGTGAGCTCCTGGAAGATGACCAGCGGCAGGCAGAAGAAGACGATGAGGAAGTCCCAGAAGGCCAGGTTGGCCAGCAGGGAGTTGGAGATGCTCCGCATGTAGTAGTTGTGGCAGACGATGCACATCACTGCCATGTTGCCCATGATGCCGATGCCGAAGATCACCACGGAGAGGCACATGACGGCGTAGGCACCGTACGACTCCTCGGTCAGCGGGTAGAAGGGGTTCCGGAGGCGGGCGCGGCGCCCCGTGGCGTTGCCGCGGCCCCCGGCGCTGCCCTCGCCTCTGGCCGAGCCGTTCAGGGCCAGCCAGCGGGGGCCGCCCGCCGCGCCCCTCCCCGCCGCCGCGCCGGCTCCGCGCTCGCTGCTCCGCGCCCGCCGCCGCCCGGCCCCCGCCGCCCCGCGGGGCGCGCAGCTGCCTCCCGGCCCCGCTGCTCCGCCGGGCCCGGCTTCGGCCCCGCGGTGGAGGGCTCCGCGGCCGGTGAGAGCCGCGGCCGCCCGCCAGCCCGGGGCGAGGGGCGTCGGGGCTGGCGGCGAGCGAGCGCGCTGCGGGGGTACTGGCAGCCCGGCGGCCGCGGCGGGGACCAGGGCGCAAGCAGCCCAGGCGCCTAGCACCTGGCAGAGCAGGGCGAGGGGAGCGCGGAGGGGGTGCATGGCCGGGAGGCGGCGGGGCTCGTCCGCTCCCCTTCAGAGGCAGCGGCCGCCCCGCTCGGTGGGGCTGGGAGCGGGAGACATGCCCGCCCGACGCCCGGGGACAGCCTGTCTCGCCGGGGCGGGGGCAGCCGCGACACCACCGCCGCCGCCGCCGCCGCCGCCGGAGCGCAGCTCCCGCTACCGCCGGGGTCCGCCGCGGGAAGCAGCCGGCGTTGGGTGCCCGGCGAGCGGAGCAACGGGGAGGCTCTTCTTGCTGCCTCCCGGGGCAGACCCGGAAAGTTGTGTCGCTGTCTCCGACGCGCCGAGTTAATGTAGCAAGTGCGGCGCCGGGAGCACCCCCCTCCGGCGCTCCGCCCTTTCCCGGGACCGCTGCCTCTTCGCCAGCAGTCGCACCGGCCTCGTGCTGCCTATTTACATCCTCCCGCCGCTGCGGGCAGCTGGTGGCTTTATTGGCGAGGAAAGGTCCCCTGTGGAAAACACCTGCCCTCTCCCGGTAATCGCAAACGCTAATTCGTCCTCTCCAGCAACCTCGGAGAAAACCGGCTGCTGCGCGCAGCTTAGGGTGTTTTAAGAGCTTTGCAAAAACTCTTGCCGGGATTAATCACCGCGCCGCCTAAGCGCTCTCACCGAGGCGGAGAACGGCCGGGGCGGAAAACTTGCTGCCAGAGCCGGGCGGGCGCAGCCCCGGGACCGACCGACCCCTCGGTGCTGCTCCCGCCTGCCCGAGCCGCGCGGGCAGCAGGAGATGCGGGGCGGCAGCCGCGTCCGCCCGCTCAGGAAGTGGCTGGTTTACAGCGGGCTCCGCTCCTGGTCCCGACTCCCCGGCAGCGCTCAGCCCGGTGCGGCTCCGCTCGGCGCGGCGCAGCTCTGCCGCCGCTCCCGGGGGCGCGCCGGGGAGAATGCGAGCAGCGCGGCGGCCCGCAGTGCGCAAGCGCCGCCCGGCGGCGCTGCGGGGCTGATCCGCCGCCCGGCAGCGGCTGAGGCGCCGCCCGGCCGCCGGGGCAGCCGGACGGCGGGGGGAGAGGAGGGTACGGGGGCCAGGCGAGCCCTGCCCTCCCCGGCCGCCCTTCCGCAGCCTCGGCGTGCGGAGATGCGCCGGCAGAAAGCTGCTTCCCCGCCGCCGGCGCCCTCGCAGACGGGACCCGCCGCTTCCGGGCGTCTCCGCAGCCTGGGCGGCTCTCCGCAGGCTGCTGCTCGGGGACTGTCTGCCTGTCTCGGCTCGCAGGTGGCAGCGGAGCCCGGGGCGGGGGGAAGCGATAAGCGAACGGGGCGCCTGGCTCCGGTACGGGGAGCCTCGCATCCCGGCACGAATCCTGGGAGATGGGAACAGGGCGCAGTCGGTGATGGAGGAGCTGCGGGCATCTCGGCGGGCCGAAGGAGCCCGTGAGGGCGCCTTGCTGTGGGGGGCAGAGGGCAGAGGTAGGGGGAGGAAGGGGTGTTCTCGTGTGAGAGCGGAGAATGAAGCTCTCATCTCCTTTGAGGGAGATGGTGTACGAAACATCACCCCCGCAGCTTCCGCACAGCGTCAGAAGCGTCTCCACACGTATTTTCGGTACTTGGAGAAGGCAGGTCTACATTTCTTGACTGTTTTGAACGTTTGTGTGTGTGGCTTTATAGTGTCAGAGAAACTTCACAGCTCTTTCTCCTTGTTTCTCTCATTTAATTCAAACGACTTCCTAGCTTGCCAAAGTTGGATACAATAAGTATTTCACTGTAAGTAGCCTTAAGGATTCCCTTTTGCCCTTGTTTCCATTTTTAAGAGTTTTAGCGTAGCTAAACACAACAGGGTTGAAAGTTTTTAAAACTTGCTGGTAAAGCAGTTGGAGAAGCGTTCTTTCGCTCCCTCAAACTTCACCCATTTGATGTAAAGATCAGAAATGCAGTCAAAACCACCAGAACTACCGTTTTAGCGACTGAAATTAGGACAGTGGATCTGATAGTCCTGGCAATTCTTTCTTACTGGGCATTTTTTAAAGTCTTGAGATCCGAAGTACATGGGATGTGCTGGCAGGCTGGAGCCCATCTGCTTTGTATTAATGATCAACAAAGAAAACCATGTAAATGTACAGTAGTAAAAAATACACGTCACATACATGCATAAACCCAACCTTTCTTAAGGAACCTGATTTCACAGGGGGGTTGGACCTGATGATCTCTCGAGGTCCCTTCCAACCCCTACGATGCTGTGATTCTGTGATTCTATCAGCTGCAGTAACGGAGACAAGAATAATACCACTTTTTCGCACTGGAGTAGTGTCAAGCTGTAGTGTCGAAAGGATCCTTTTGTGTGAGTTGTTAATTATTGCTTATATGTAAAAAGAAATCGGTTGCAAATTTCCCTTTTTGGTGGAAAAGTAGGCTTTATGTGAAAGGTGCTCACTTAGGCTGACCTTGCCATCAACAGAGAAAGAAAAGCGCCTTCCTGAGGTCATCTCTCCACTATTAACATCCAATGTGCACAGTACAATTTGCTGTTCTGGCGGTGCTGCTCACACACATCTACCCTAGAAGGAGCTTAGAAAACTAGGACCAAAGCAGTGACCTTTTGATGACTAAAGCTAGCGAGTCCTGTCCCATTCAAATCCAGGCATAGTGCCACCCCTCTGGCTGTGATGGTTACCCAGGAAACACCCAACAGGACAAATGGAAAGCTTTTCATTTTCGTGAAACAGGTCTCTCACACACATAAGTGAGGTGTGATTGTGGGGACCTTAAGACGTTTCTAAGCTTATGAGAACGAGTATAATAAGTTAGAAACCGCTGTGTTGAAATTTCCCTTAATGTAAGTCAAGCTATTTTATTCTTATTCTTCATTAGCGATGTGTCACAGAGTTATATGATCAAGTGATTTTTAAGACTTCCAAATAAATAATAAGTTTTATCTAATAAAGATATCTATGAATGAAAAAAACCCAAACCCAACCAAACCAAAAACCCAAAAACCCCACACCAAAACCTACCAGGGAAAGAAGAGAATGGTAAATACATTTAACCTTTCTTCCCCCCTTATATTTTCCTCCCATTTGTTTCTTCTGAGCTCAGCTGGTGTATAAAAGGAGTTAATGATGATAATGAGCTTACATTTACTGCGCCTTTCTTCCTGAAGAGTCCCAAAGGGCATTACAAACAGATATGATAAATTCACTGCTTGTTCTTAAAGGATACTGAGGAATATTGCTTTTGGCTTCTCTATGGAAGGAGCAGACAGCAGTTAGCAGACATATTGCCCTTCTGCTTACTCCTGCAAGAAATATAGATCACAAAGAAGAAGGTTAAGCAGTGTTTGGTTTACGTCACTGATCCTTTAATGGTGAGATAAGAACCAAGTCGCACATAGGTTTTCCAGTGTCAGCATTCTGCCTGCTTTATAATAGAGAAAATTGATTTCTGAACACAAAAAAAAGTCTCATAAATTATTATTCCCTCCTTACATATTGTCACATTTCTCTTATTTCATTAAGTATTTGGCTTGTTACAAAGAACAGCACGTGCAAAAAAAAAAAAAACAAAAGGGATTTTGTAGCTCGTAGCCATATAACCACCCTGCCTGGAATGGAGGAGCTTGTATTTATACAGGCATGAGGGAAGTGTTCTTCTGGGATTTTGTCTTGCTAAAACAGGTGCATCAAAGGGAATCAGGGGAATGATATTTTCTTGAGGTTTTATATCTCACTGAGATGTAGTTTTGTGCAGAGTTGGGTGTCTCCTCACCAGAATTACCTAATTCTGTCAGTTTAAAAAGGTCCTCTTTTGATGGCTTTTGAAGCAATTAATTTGCTGCTATGATAGTCCCCTGTTCACTGTTGCTGCCCTGTTAGATGCTGTAAGCTAGTGTCTTAAGGTTGCCTTTGCCCAGTTCTTTGCTCTCAAATATTTAACTGAAATTTTGATGAGTCCATATAATTTCTGAGTGTGTGTGGGGTTTGATGGTTTTGGTGGGTTACTTTTGTTGTTGGTTTGGGTTTTTTTGGGTGGGGGAGGTGAGTTGTTACTTTGTGGGGTTTTTTTTTTCTGGTGTAGTGGTGCATATGTCCTGTGTCTTTCAAATAATTTTGGTGCTTCTTATGATAAGATACTCCTTTAGGATAAAGCTCCTACTCCATCATATTCTGACACAGCCTCCAGTTCATTCAGGCTTTCACAACCCATAGCGTGCTTCTCTTGTAAAGGAGTTGTACATGATTTGACAGTCTTTCTACCAATTCATGTATCAGCCTAGAAATAGTCTTACAAACCACAAGCAGACATTTATATTTGTAACACATTAAAATAAAATAATTTAAAAAGCAAAGCTTTTTTCTCTGTTAGATGAGGGAACTAAAATTTAGAGATCTTTCTGCAGCCAAAATCTATAAAAGGAAAACCAATAAACATGTTCCTACATGAAAAAAAAGTTATGTAATTTGAACGTTTTCCAAATACATTAATTCTTTTTTGTTGCTGTCCTATGATATTTCAACTATGATAAAGAAATCAATAGACTTCCAATGCCTGCAATGTTGTTTTCTGACATCTCCAATATTCCTGATCTGCATAAGTGATACTCTTAGCCTGACCATGTTCTCAAGTTGGATCAAGAAAGGAATATTGCTGTCCTTTTACCTCTCCTCAGGGTTTTTCAAAGAGGAAGAAAAAGAGTATATTTCCAAAAATAACTTACCTTGTTTTTTGATTTTAAACTGTGGTGTGCTCAGCTTCCATTCGCATTCCTCATTTAGACAAATGCAATAGGACAACTTTTTTCCTTTAGAAAAAAACCTGATTTGTTTATGCTGTCTTCTTACATGTCACTGTGTTTTGATGTGTATTACCTTATCACAAAAATCTGAGATCAGAGAGAACATAATTTCAGTGATGTGGTACCACTGGGATTTTTATTTCAGACAGACCAAAACCCTGTAATCAATGGAAGGGCTTTTGTTGTTGAATTCAGTTGCTTATATGGTTGGGTCAGGCTCTGTAATAATGAATGAACATTAAAAAGTTTGACATTGAAATTCAAAAAGGAATTCAAAGTGTAATGATAATGCTGGGAATTCATTGTAATTACTATTCTGATTCTGCATTTATTGACGTCCTTTAGGAAAGCTTATGATAGCTCCAGAATATAGACTGCTACTTATGTCTAGTTGCACACATTAAATTACAATACTTTTCCTATTAACCTTGCTTTTTTCCTGAAGTTTCTGTTCCATTTTAAAGGTGCTCATATCACATAGTCCAAGTAGATTTGTTGTTTCAGTTATCCTTGTTTTGAAAGATAAGTATCAGTAACCCTTCTTATAATAAGAGGACAAGTGATCTGTTTTATGTGGAACACTGAAATGGGCTTTATACTTGCATTGCTGCTTTTCTGTCCTATTTTATCCAAAAGGCAGAACAACATATAGACTATCAAACAGCATTGATTCTTGGAGAGAGAAGTCATCAATTCTTTTTTTCAGGTGTATTACTTGGCGAATAAGGTATATTTATATAATATGGAGCTGTGAGAAAGACTGTCTATTATTAGTGAGTAACCTTGATAGGCCATAGGTTAAGACAGTGAGGGTGAAACGATGTGAATCATGTCCATCCACATCAAATCATTCTATTCCAGTCTCTCACATTAGCATCGTCCCTTTTACCTGCGATCATCTTCACGTGTTTTGGTGCAGAAAGTGTTCAAACAGATGAAAGGTCTCAGTAAACTACAGTACTAGAGGTGAGATGCAAAGACTTCTTTTTTCTTTGCCTTTTAACTTTGATTTTGTAATCAGTAAGAAATGTAGAAGGGCAATAAGAGTCTTATAGACACAGGTTAAACCTTTACAGGCTTTTAAAATGGTAGCTGGTGTCAGCTTTCAACCTAACAGTGATTTTTCTTTCCACCATGGTGAATTTCTTTTGGTATTTACATTTCAGACAATACTTAGGGGTTTTTTTATTATTTGTTGGGTTTTGGGGGGATTTCAAGGGTGGGGTTTTTTTGCTAGCTGCTTTATACAAAATATCTTTCCTCTGTTTACCAGTCCTTTTTCCTTCTCCATGCAGAAAAGATGGTTTACTCATTTTCTTGATGTCCAAGTTTGACTATTTCAACTCATTTGGATTGGAGCCATAAACCCTAAAAAGCACAAACTAGTATTCAGAACTTCAAGTTGGGCTGCTCTTGTGTTACAGAGAATCACCAGCAACATTGCTCTAGTTAGTCACTTCTTGCCCGAGTTTGTTATTTAATGCAAAACTGAAGTTCAAGGGAAATAAGGGCCTGAACCACAGTGACTTCTAAGTTGTGTTCCATGAACTAAGGAAGATCTGTGAGACAACAGCAGTGGTTTCACAGCTGGTGTGGGGAACCTGATGGAAGAATGAAAGGTCCACCATTTCCAGTTGAAACTCTGCTGATAAATTCCAAAGAGTCAGCAGTCGTTCATAGGTTCAAAAAGTTTTGGAAGCACTGCTGTGCTTGGGATGGCCCAGACTGCCCAGAATAGCAGCACCTCCTCCAATGCCACCTGCAGACCAGTCCAGACTGGACAATAACATACATCAAAGGCAAAGGCAGTCAAATGGCATCTCAGTTGCTGGTTGCAAGCGGCCAGTGCATCTATAAAGAGAAATGAAGTAAATGATGGGAAGGGCAGCTGAGAAAGACCCTGTGGAGGACAAAGAGGTAAAGAAGTCAAGAAATCTGGTAGAAAAGTAGTGGTCATGAGTGAGGAAGAAGGGGTTTTCTTGAGAGAAGATGAGGAAAAGAAGAACACCTCAAGGAATAAAATGGAGAGGGAGAGCCTACAGTGTAGAGGTTACGTCATCCCTTGAAAGCCCGGAGCAGAGAACTTTAGATGACTTGTCCCTAACCCCTGTTATCTCCCAGTGCTGTGGTCTTTGTCTCTCCCTCTTGTATGCAGCTCAAGACTTTTCTCTAGTTTAGAATGCTAAAATGTATTTAATTGTAAACACTTAAACCCTTACATTTCCTGGATGCACAGAGGATTTTCTCCCTCCCTGTGCCACATTAAACTACCAAATACACAGCCCAAACACACACGAGCTTTGTGTCCAATGAAGGGCACTCCAAATCCTCATGTGTATGCTGCCCTTCGTTCCTCAGGATAAGTGTAGGCCATTGCTTTGCCTGTACAAGATATTTGGTTTTCTGCTGTGGGCTGTCCCTGCTCCAATGCAGTAGTTTGCTGATGTCTTTTTACTTTTTTTTGGTAAAGTTAGACCTTAGTTTGTTATTTTCTGCCCCTTTAGCGTTACTCCAACTGCAGTTTCATCTGCAGAGCTCATTTACATGCTGTTTACATTTTCTTCCAGCTTATTAATGAAGTTATTAAAACAAGATATAACTTTCTACCTTGCAGTAGACCCACTGCATACTTCCCCACAACTTAGTGCAGTCCACTGCCATTTCTTATCAGCCAGGGTTTGTGATCCTTCAACCTGTTTTCCATTTACATGACAGTGCTTACGTCCGAAGCAATTTGAATTCATTTTGGGAGATTTAGTGAGACACTGTATTAAATCCTTTATTAAAATCATGCTGTGTATCTTTCATCCAGGATTTCTGCAGTTCTATCAAAAAAGCAATCACGTTTCCTTGGCACGACATGTTCGTATGAACCCATGCTGCTTATTGCTTATCGTTTCATTATCCTTTGAATGTTTAGAGGAGTGTTTTGGTTGTTTGGGGCTTTTCCCCCCCCCTGTTTATTTTCTTTTTCCCCTCAGCAACTGCTCTGTTCTTTCACATTACAGAATAAGTTGAAATTAGACTCCTTGTTTAATAAACCACTCTTCTTCCCTTTATTGATGTTTGAGGCTATACTTGTGATGCTATATGACATTTCAGAAATAATTTTTGAAGGCTTAGTGTTTTCAGTGTGTGCTCAGGGATACCTTTAACCTGGACTAATTGGCTGGATAGAACAGTTTTTTCCTACTTGTCCGCTATCAATAGCAATTTTTTTCTTGTTTTCTGTCAAGCCTCTGCTTTCAGTAAGAACAAATAATAAATCTATGTATCTGGAAAATCATGAGTTTTTCCCACTTCTCTACTACCAAAGTAGGCTTACTTTTGGACTGTGCTTGCATTTATTTTGTACATTTTAACAATCCCATTTGGTACCATTAACTTGCTCTTGGCTTTATCCTGAAAGTCACTGAGTACTTCGACCATGGTCTAAAGAAATTGCAAGAACACACTTACTTTACGTTGCTGAAGTCATCATGCAGCTTTTTTTGTGAATGCTCTCCCATTCAAGTAGAACATAAGATTTTATGCTTTGCTGTTGCCCATACAAGTCGTATTCTACGGTTCATCTTTTCCCAGAACACTAGCCCACTCTGTATATTTTGTTTGCTTTCTTCTCCATAAGTAAACACATCACCCTGGGGAGAGAGTTATTTGAAACTGTATGATATTTTTCATACACATTCTCCCTTTCATGTCATCTTTGTTCTCAGTTATGCACAGGTCCAGAGTGTATTAAAGTTTGTGAGAGTACTCCACTGCAATGACTTTGGATGATACCCTTTAGTTGTCAAATCTCATATTTTGTTTTAATTTGGGGTCTTTTTTTTACTATTTTTTTGTTTGTTTTTTCCTTCTCTTTTGTTTTATTCCTCTCTCCTCCTTCTATATCCCATGATAAATTGATAGCTTCTGAAGTTTTAACAGTGAATAGGGAGATCTACTAACTGCATCTCAGCAGCTGGAGGGTTATTTTTTTTGGGTGCCCTTGTTGAGGGATCTCTGTTAACTCTTTTAAATGTAGCATGATTTTCCGTATTAGCATATTTTTTTCCATATTTGTTTTAAAGACTGAAATTCTTGTCTTCTCTAGCAATTTTCCAGCTTGCCAGCATCTCTTAATGAGGACATAGTATAAAGTCGCTGGTAATGTCAGCAGGTTGTTGAGCAGAAGAGGCAGTCAGGGCTGCCAGCTCTTCTGTCACTGGTCTTTTGAATCACAGATGTCCTGGACCACACAAGGCTTCTGAGGGTGTTGGTAAATGCTGCTTGTGGTCACGTTATACTAGACTGTGCTTTTTTTATCTAAATAGCATCATCACTCATATCTGTTTAGGTGGGAACCTCAGCTTGCTGCATGAGCTAGTAAATTCTTCCTTTAAAATCATTGGTGAAAGCCCTAATTTAAGCACCATCGTTACCAGAATGTCTCTGTTAAATGAAACACCATCAGGAGGCACTTGTTAGTCGTTCCTATTAATAAATTCCAGGATGCTGTTTACAAGACTGAGGGTATCTTGACATTGAGAGTGCAGTCATTTCCCACACTAGAAATGTTTTCACAAGTGAATGACTTGTACAGTGGGACAAATTTTTGGCTGTGGCTGTTCTTTGCTAATCAGGCCAGGAAAGACACAGGGACAGAGCTAAAGTAAATTGTCTTTTAGCTACTTTGATTCTAAAGCGTCTAAAAACTGCTTTGGAGTTCAGAGATGCTCACAGAAATAGTGCTCTGGACTCTCATCTGTAACCCTCTTTCCTTCTGAGATGACATAGAGCCGTCCTAGATGGCATTGGGTGACAACAATTTTCTTTGATCAGGAAAATCTCACTTGCCTTGTTTTAGCTGCTTTTTAATATGTGTACTTCACAGCATAAAGAGACCAGAGGAAAAAGGTCAGGGATCCAGCTGGGTTGCAGTAAAGAGCTTTAGAAATGTGTTATTGACCTCCCAAAAAACCCAATTCCATGGGAGCCTGAAAAACAGAGAAAACACACATGGTTTCCAGAAGAAAAATATGTTATTGGCTGGAATAGGTGATTAAAATTGTTTAAAAAAATAACAATTAAGAATCCACCAAATAATCTAGAACTCCCTTTTAAATAACTACAGTTTAAAAGAAAAATAATAGCATCTACTTTTCTCTCTGCTTTTATTTACAGATTGTAAGTTAAGAGTTATTATAGTCTAATCATGAAATGAACATTATCTGTTTTGATATGCTTATTTTTTTGCTCTTAGCAGCCACTGTCAAGCCATAATTCATTTGAGTGCTGGCAAAATGTTTATCTTACTGTAGAGTGAAACACATATGCATTTCATGTGAAACACACATGCATCACATAGGCTGAGCCTGGCTGTGAGCCAAGGCACCTATCACATCCCTTCCAACATTACAAAGGTAAGAGGCAGCAGGAGTGATTTCTGTGAAGAAATAATTTAAAACAAACAAACAAACAAATTAATATTTGAAATTGGAAAGGGCTGTGCTTTTGTGTTCATGAAGATCCTTGCTTCTGTTTTTGAGACCGAGCCTCTCTGAAAAAGAACTCATAGTTCAGCTCAAGCCACCCACTTGAGCCTTTCTTAAAATGAAGGGCTGCTGTTTCTAACCTCTTGCAGGGAAGGCTTTAGCTGGAGCCAGGAAACAGAGCACAACCCGAGCTGCCAGCTTGTTAGCGAGAGAATCCCGCCTTCATTGAAGTCTGTGGATTAATGAGTTCAGACAGACAGATGTGAGACTCCGTGGGTGGGGGAAGGGGTTTCTCATCGGAGGGCCCTGGAGTGCTCTTGGTGGCAAGAGTAGCTTTATTCCCTGAAAAATACAGGGTGGTGACTGAGCAACTGTGAAGGAAGGCTGGCAAAATGAAAGGAAAAATATAAATATTGCAGGTATCTTCATGCTGGGAAGTAATGTGCAGCAGCTACTCTGAGTCCATCCAAGAAAACCCTGTGCTTTCTTTGTGTTCACTGTATAAATCTTCAGCTAAAATGAGTTCCCAACATCACCATACAGTAATGTTACCAATGCATCGCTGCTAATGGAAGTGATCCGAGTTTCCCATGAGCCATCACTGCAGGAGAACTGATTTCTTTGGGTTAGAAGATTTTATAAAAACACCAGATCTGTCATGGCAAATCCATCAAGGTTGTCCCCTGCACACCAACTTTCTTGCTATGCTATCAAAAATAAATAATATCAAATAAAATGTAAACATCTTCATCAAGCACTCTTAAATTAGCAGATGCCCTCTGGGGCACAAGTCACAGTAGGTGAATTTTACAATAAAATATTTACATACTCTGTGACATCTGTATAGTACAAGAGAGTATAATCTTGAATGGCATTTGGAATGCAATTGTGCACACAGAAGAACAAATAGAAATGTTGCACAGTATTTCATAGAGTGCTTGTAAAATTAATATGGGAAATATATAAAAATGCATACCACTTATAACCCTGAAATCCACGTAAGAGATTTTAATGTACAGATTGCACGCTACAATTTAATATTAATTGCATTTTTATAATGCTGTGTGCTGCAAATGCACATATGCACACATACTGTTCCTCACAAACACATGCTCTCTCATGCTTACTGAAGTGTGTATGTCACACTTCCTCTTTTGTGTTGTATGTTAATGTTAAAACCAAGAAAGTAGAGGCGTATTTTCAGTCTACATTCATAACACTGGGAATGGGTAAACGGGAACAGATGTGATGTAGAAAGAATTTTATTCTGGAGGGCTGTCATAACAGAATTAAGATATCCAGCTGACTTCATATTCAGTGGTAGAAACTTTAAACAGTGGGTGGTGTACGAGCACAGAGGCAAACCAGTTTAGAGCTCAGTGAGTAGTTCTTAAATATAGCCAAAGTAAAGCCTGGTGAAAGATTTAGAAATAATAAGCAGCAGCTGATGCAAAAAAAAAAAAATGCTGGGTGGACATAATGTGTCACAATAGCCCATCACATCGAGATAATGTACAGCTGCAATGACGTCAACTGCCCTATCGAGAGTCCTGTGATGGGGTCTTGGAATAATGCAACTGAATAAAAATAATAATAAAAAAAGGCTCTGTTAGCATATGCAGTGTGGGGAAAGGCTGGGGACTTTCGAGTACTCTCTTGACGTGTGTGACCTCTGCCAAGAACATGGGTATTCTCAGGTTTGGGGATGAATAACTCCTGATGCATGTAGTTAACAGTATCCTTCAACATTTCCCATGGAGCAGGCCCTGCAGCTACAAGGCCAGAAAAATACGTCTTGCATCATCAGCATAATGGTAATATTCTGTCCTGTGTTTAGTAATAATCTCCCTAAGAGACTTGGTATTTATAGCATGGGAAATGGGAAAGGAGGAGAGCCTTGAAGGGTGCCACATTTCAAATTCCTTTACTCTGACACACAATTACCCAGCAGAGACGGTTATCTCCCATTTTTTAGACAGCTGGAAAAGGAGGATAGTCTTATGGTAAGACCTTGGGAGACATAGGCTCGGTAGATGGCTCTGAGAGAGCTCTTTTATTGTGCCCTTGAGGAAGTGCTTCTACAGGCCACTATTTGGTACTCCTTATTTACAAGAGGATCACTCTTTCTGGTCTTCTAATTGTCTTGATATTTCTAAGCCCTTGGAGATGCGACTGGGTTGCAGCAAAACACCTATAAAATGTCAAACACGTGATGTTCTAATGCTCTTTGGATCTGTGTGCGCTACCAAGCTGTAAATAATGAACAGTGAATAAGAACATTGACAAACAGCTTTAGAAACACAGGCCATTTCTGGTTGCTAAAATGAAATATTGTGGATTAGAAATGCTGTTTATTTAAAATTCCAGGAAAATCTAAACTCTATTAAACTTTTTTTAGGGACAGAACAGGTAATGACACCTATAACTGATGCTGCCCTTTGATTTTATTCCAGAGTTTTTCTATTTTCCTAGAAACTGGCAAAATTAAGTAGGATTATTTGATTCAGGCTGAATTTTTAGGCTGATTTCTTGGAAAGTTTCTTGATAGAGTATTAAGGAAACATTCTAGTGTTTTGATCAATATAAAATGCTGACACCTGTTTCCTTTGGAAGCTTTCAAGCAGAAGCAGAAGGAGAGAGAAAGAGGAAGTTCCCTTTCATTATTTCCACAAAATGTTATTCCACTTGAGTTGTTTTGTTGGTTTTTTTTCTCTGCAAAATGCCTGGTGCACATTTTATTTTCACTGCAGATGCTACAGTACTCTGACCAAGCCCTATTTGTGCCATCATTGGTATTTTGTTCACTGAACTTTCACAATCCCAAGGGAATATCCAGATAAGGACTTTGCAATTGCTGATCCCAATTGCTGGTGCTATGGAGATGCATCTGGCTGCAGAGACGGTGAGCAAAAGGAAGTAAGTTCCTTCTACCATTTGTGCTTTTACCAATCTCCCTGCTCTAACCAGAGATCAGAAAAGAATCTCAGCAGCAGAAAAGAAAGGAAGGAAAACAGGAGTATTGCAGAGGAGGCACCTAGGGGGTGGGGAACTGCATTGGAAGCGTACAGGGATGAAGATGAGGTTGAGGGAATGACAGCTCGTGGGTCTGGAGATGGGGAAATGGGTCAGGAGACTGAGAGCTAACAGACAAAAAAGGGGATGGGGAAGGTCTGGATGGGAAGAGACTGGGCAAAAACCTCTAGAATCTGGAGCTGAGCTCAAGAATCTCAAATCTCAGCAACCATTTGCTGTCCAAAACATTGCTCTTAAGGCTCCTTTTCACAGGAAAGGTTTTTGGAGAATGATGGCCTTTGTGGTGATTCAGCCCCAAGCAGTGGCCGAGCGTCACAGGCCACTCACTCCCAGAGAGACAGCCCCCATGGGTTGGGATAAGGACAGTTTACTGACAAAATCGCTGTGAAAAGAAGAATAAAAGCCTGGGCAAGTTTCACTCACACCTGGTGATAACACAGGGTACTTTACTGACCCAACAATAGCACTGAGCACTGCACTGAAAGGAGGACTGACCCAATGCCCCAGCCACGCTCAGACTGCCCTGGAGGCACCCAGGAGCACACCTCCCCGACCAGCCCCTTCTAATGGGGAGTGATGTCAGGTGGTATGGAAAAAAGACCGTGCTAACTCACCTCACCTGTGCTGGTTGCTTGGGGAGGTTACCTCTGGCCTGCCCAGAACCAGGAGTAAATCAATTTACTAGGAGTAAAACCAGTGTGGATTGTTTTGTCAGCAGACTTCTATGTTTTTCAAACTCTCTGATTCAGAGATGTGAAAAACCTCCAAATTCCAAATTAGATGCACACTTAAATGTGTGCTTCCAGGAAGAGCAAATGACCTAAATGATGACTGCCTATCCATGTGTTTAGCTGGCCATGTGTTCCAGAAAGTCCATTTCCTTCAGAAGGTCACTTCTGGAGTTCAGAAGAAGAATCCTGAGTTTTCTAGAAGAGACCCACTTTGGCTATGAGACTATTGCGCTCACATAGTTGTGCTAAAACTTGCAGAACTTTGCCAGGCAGCAGTCACACATATTCATGTATTTCAGACTTCTGAAGCACCAAATGAACTTGGAGTTTAAGCATGGGCAAGACAGAAGTTTAGCATGCCAAGCTTGAGCCACATTTCCATCAGACAAGGACAAAAATTCTGAGGAGGAAATTATAGGACTGTAAATTTTCAAGCTTGCTTGAATCAAAATTAGTGTTCGACTAATTTTCACAGAATCACAGAATCACAAGGTTGGAAAAGACCTTTAAGATCATCAAGTCCAACCATTCTCATCCTAAACTAAATCGTATCCCTTAGTATTTCATCTACCTTTTTTTTGAACACATCCAGGGAAGGTGACTCAACCACCTCCCTGGGCAACCTTTTGCTTCAGCTTTCAAGAATTGCTCATGGACATAGTCCATGCAGGTCTGAAATGCCAAGGGGGCCCGATATAAAGCTCTGAGCAATGCAGGAGACAAGCTTGAACAAAAGCCACAGGTCATAATTAACAGGAATTTTTACAACCCACAGATTAAGGTGTAGCACAAATGCAAAATGTCATGGAGGGGAAAACATACCTATGCTGAATGGGAATATGTTCAAAAGGTGGTGTAATTCAATGTTTGCCACTCACAGACAGGCAAATCATCAGAATATGACAAAGAAATGGGGCTAGGAAATCACTTTCAGTCACCAACACAGAAAACGGGATCTGGGACACATGGCATAGAGAAGAAAATAAAAATCTCCTGCATTTTCATGCAAAATGTATACCAAACCACAGGGGTCAAATGGGAACTCATATGTCTTAATCCATCCTGTTCCCTTTGTGGTGACTCTGCACCCTCACTCTCGGTTCAGATCTCTGCACTGCTCAAGAAAGGCACAAGTATTTATGTTAAAAAATTAGAAATTATTCAAGGCAAAAACATTTGTTGGAGTCCTCCACAGAGAAAGAAATATTCCAGAGGCAAATCTCCACTCATTTTTGACTATCTACTGTCAGTGTGTCAGTGATGAGAGCCTGGTCTGGGTTTATGCTGTGTGAAATGGAAGAGAGGAGCAAGAAGAGTTTTTGCCACAAGAGCTTCTGGTCCATGAATACCTGCTGTAGGCAGACAGTAACAGACAGCCCCCCACCCCCCGCCCAGGAGTGACTGGCAGCAACATCAGAGCACCAGCTATCTCCAGAGGACCTCAGCAGTGCAGAGGGCCCATTGTCATTAGAGCCATGCCTACATTGCAGGGGTGGCCTGCGCCCTTCTCTTGCTGCTGCAAGGACAGGATCTTGAGACACTGTAGGCTCATGGCAGGGCTGCATTTATACTCTGCATTTGTGTTCTGGTTTTGTGTGGCTGGGTTCTGGTGGAGAAGGGGAGCTGGGGAGCTGCAGGGGTGGCTTCTGCAAGAAGCAGCCAGAAGCTCTCTGCAGGCCCCACAGAGCAAACGCCAGCCGGCTCAAGGCCGAAGTCGCTGCTGACCAAAGCTGAGCCCATCAGTGATGGTCACAGCACCTCTGGGAATCACATTTAGGAGAAAAAACCTGCAAGCAGCTGCTTTTTGCCACCAGAGAAGGGATTGAGAAGATGTAAGGAACTGTGCAGGCACTAAGGTCAGTGAAATGGGGGAGGAGGTGCCCCAGGTGTCAGAGAGAAAGATGCCCCTGCATCCGTGGAGAAACCCATGGTGGAGCGGGTGTCCCCCCGCAGCCCATGGAAGATGGTGGAGAGGACTCACATGTTGAAGTGTGGGGGGAGGTGCTTTAAGATCTGGTTGTACCTGCTCTGGTTTCACTCTGTGTGTGTGCACAGTGTAATACATTAGACACTCTACAATTTTTAGTCCTTTTTGAGTCTGTTTTGCCTGTGACGCTGATTGCAGAATGATCTCTCCTTGTCCTTATCTTGACTCCTAAGCCTCTCAATATATTTTCTTTTTATCCTCTGTCCAGCTGAAAAGGGGAGTGATAGAGCGACTTTGGGGGGCATCTGGCCCCCAGCCAGGGTCAAACCACCACAGTTTGGAGCACTGCAGCCCTGGTAACGTGTGGGCTGTTCTGTGCACCCTGCTGAAACTGTGAAGGCTGGATTAGCAGCTGTCCCAAAGGACTGACAGCTCCTTTAGCCCTGTACCTGCTACACATAGCAAACACATGCTGAAATAACTTGTGAGTCATGTGAAATGTAAGCTTGCCCCTTTTGAGCAAAACGCCTCTCCATCTCAGCTATATATGCTGCTAAAGACCTTTTTCTTAAGTGTCTATGATTAGTATTCATGCAGTGAAAGAGAGGGGAGTGGTCATGGCTGTCAGCACGAAGGAGAAGCAGCAGGACCTTGGCTGCAGCAAGAGGTGTTGAAAAATCTGAACGCCAACATCTATGGGCACTTTCTTGAAACAATACACTGGGTAAAATTACAAGAGTCCAGCTAATGATTACAGACCAGCCTGTTAAATCAGTGACCACCCTATTAATCTAATACATCACTGTGTCAGAGTACCACTTTTGGATACATTTCTATCCCCATGTTCTAGAGCACCTTTTATATCAGACTGACATAGACTAATAGCTCGCTAGATTATCAGAGCAAGCAGACAACAATTGGGAAAATTATTGGTGCCTATTAATACAAGAATGCTATTATGCTAATTGTGTATTCACAGAAGACCCAGAGGGCAAATACATAGCACTTTCTCATAACAAAGTGTTTCAGCTGACGTTATTACTGATTATATTTTAAATTCATACTTTTCAGAACATTTCTGCTTTTTTTTTTTTTTTTTTTTTTTTTGCTTATGTGCTTGACAGCAAATTTCTAAAAATATGTTTTGTGATGCATCCTGGTACCAACTGTGCAGGGTCTGCAGTAATTCATGATCCTAGAGAGTCACTGTTAAGTTGGACAACCCAGCTCAGAGTGGTGGGATTTTTAGGAATGGTAAGGTCACCACATTGACATGTGCCCCAGCGCTTTATTTTTAAAGGACACTGCTGACCACACCACAATACGCACACGCACAGAGCTGTGAATGCTGCACGGCCCCTGTAGAAATATGTCTACCTTGTATCTGCTAACTGTGACATTTTGTGTCACTCATGGGTGCTGGTACATGGCTCTGGGTAAGTGAGACCCCAGACCCCAAACTGTTCTTACTGATTTACGCAGTTGCATATAATCACAAGAAATGTAGGAGCAGCTTTTTATCCTCTCCCATCACCAGACTATTGCTGTTTCTGACATCTTAACATCTATATTTTATAAGTGAAGGTTAGACAAAGCAGTCTTATCCTAAACTGCCACGATGGGATACCAGTAGAGTGTCCTCCAGAGCTGGGAACTGGAGAAAGACCTTCAAAAAGCCTCATTCTCTACCAATGTGGTGAGTTAAATGACGACTGTCTCCAGAAGATACTTCTGTAGTATCTTTCTAAAATTCTTCAGCAAAAATCTACCAGTGTCTCTGGGAACAGGCTCAGAAAACAGGCTCAGAAAACACATATATTTACTTCACATTGAGATGTCAAAGAAACCTGCTCTGGATTGCTTAAAGGTAAGTAAGGAGAGCAGTCCTGAGAGAATGAAATACACCTGCAGAAAAGTCTTTCTACCCCACATGAGGTGGGTTGGTTTATTTCTGAAGCTACAGTAAGTTGAAAAGAGTTGACCTCTCTCTTAACAAGCAATCAGAGATGTTCAAGTGCTACTGGAAGATGCTCCTACTTACTGTTCATTCTGTTGAATTTTTTACCTGACATGATTTGTCATGATTGAAAGAAGTAGTAAAGAAAAGAAGTCTGACATAAAATTGCTATTGAAAAGTGAAGGGGAGGGGGAACATGTTCTTCTCTTTCCCTGAGATCACAGCAATTAATTCACAAGGATTTTTTAAATCCCACAGCAGCTGAGTCAGAATGACAGTGAGAGTTTTTGGCCATTTCTGCTGAAATTGGCTTTAAAAAGAGAAATGATGTTTCATGAGATACTTTGGCAGTCCTAAAAAAAATATACTCACCTTATTTCAAGACTGATGAAGTTTAAGTACCATTAGGAATCATCACCTCTGAATATGTTCTTAGGATGCTGCTGTTATTACCACTGAAAACTCAGCAATCCTGCTGTAGCAGCACAAAAATTAAACTGATGAGCTGCAACTTAAGCATTTAACAATAAGATACCAAGCGAACTATTCAAATATGCTGCAGCTTAGCAATTCATAGCTGTAACTAAGAGAGAATGCAACAACAAGTACTAGAGAGATTAGTGAGAAGCATGCAGTGTGAATGCTGGGGATGGTATAATGGATGGCAGAAGAAATGAAGCAGCAGAGATAGATAATTTCTGAAGGGACAAGAGATTTTTAGTAGCTCTGAAGTTGACAGGTAGTAAAGCATTAAATGTCTGCTCCAAACCGACTGAAGTTGATAATACTGTACTAGTAGCAACCAATTTTTTCTGTTATATTTTAATGGTTAAGGTGCTTGGCCAAGGAGATGACTGTTTTCAGACCAGTGCAGGTTTTTGCTTCCCTTGTGTAGTCAGGAATGTAGGAGTTACTGGAACACAAAGGAAGGAGGAAAAAGTGGCTCCAGAAATGAGGGCTTAGACACTTGGCTTAGACACAGGTTAGTGACTGATACCTTCCATCACAGCCTATGTTGAGTTCCCTCCTTGGAGTCATTCAGACACCTAAATGGTGCCTACCACATGTCCTAGGGCTAGGACCTTTCTGGGAAGCAAGTGAATGTGGCCCCCACCTCTGCTTCCCAGGGCATTTCTACATGTTTCATCACCTGCTCACTGAGAACTAATCCATTACCTACACACTGAGAGATAATCCTGAGCAGGCAGGTGAAAACCTGTGCCCTAGAAGCCTGCTGGTGACCAAGCAGGAGTTGAGCAGCTTCCTATCTACCCTCCCATCAGCAGGAGGAAGCATCTCTTGAGCACGACTGAGAACTGAAATCTTAATCTGGATAGAAAAGAAAAATTGTTTGGGATGAAGCATATGAAATGTCACCTGCACTCGAAAATGGGGAGCTGCAGTGCTGGCAGTACAGAAACCCTACAAATGATGGAGCTCTGCTGAGCTCCTGATGTTCTCCTGAGGGCCGTAAGGCTCCATTCAGGAGGGTTTTTTTACTGACTTTTCAGGTATTTCAGTTCTTACTTGAACTCAGACCAGTACCTCTCACTCTAAATGGGCATTTCCCAGAGCCAGAAAAATATACAAAACAGGAAGAGGATTTGACTGATCAGACACTTGATCTGTCACCTGTTTTTTGTTGATATTGTTTTTCATTGCCTCCAGGCTATTTTTCCTGTTTTTACTTAGGCACATTACCATGAGTGAAATCAGAGTCAAGCTGTTCAAATTTAGCCAAAAGGATTTGCAAACATATTTAGTTATTTGCCCATCTTGTGGAACCCCAAAAATGATGTGTGTTATTGCTTTGACTGACAGGAGGGAACAAATAGAACTTCATACTAAGATTAAAAAAAAGGGCCCAGACATATGTATTAGCTGGCTTTGAAGCTCCTGAAGCTCCTTTTTCTGAACCAATAAAAACAGTAATACAGAAGTGAAATGCAGAGGAGTTGTTCCAGCATATTTGTCATAAACTGAGCGAGTTACAGCCATACTTGCAGAAAAATACTATACCAAAAATTGCACATAAATATCACTTTTAAAATGCAAATATTGCTCATGAATCTGTCTTAAAATAATATTATACTCTTTTTTTTAATCCAGCCTTAAAATGTAAAGCTATATCAAAATTATTTGTACCTAGGTAATAAATATTATTAGATAGTGAACAACATTAAGCTCCAAGGCAGAAGCAAAGGACAACTATTTCTCTAGCCTGAAGAACCTCTCTGTGTAATAATGAGCACAATTCTCATATTTTTATTCAACATCAATGTGTTCAATATAGACACAAATTGAACTTTAAAGAGGATTTTGCAGGCAATTTATACCCGTGTTTGGAGCTGTTTTTGCAGGAGGAGAATTTGCACAGAAATAAAAAGTCTATTAACATCCGTAAGTACAATTGTCCAAGAGAGAAAAACGGTAGAGAAAGGAAGATGGCATTCAAAATTATGACAATCACTGTAAAAATTGTTCTTTCTCTGAGTTCCATAACAATCATCAGTCAGTAAGAATGTGAATCTGTTCTTTATTACAATTCTTTTCCTCCAATTTGTGTCCAAGTTGTCTATCTGAGATAACCTGGTAGGCTTCTGGCACTCACATTTCCCCTTTGGAAACTGAAGAGAGAGAGAAAAAAAGCTAAATTAAAAATCCATCAAAATGAAAATTAATTTACAGAGCCAAAATGAGAACAGAGGAAGTTATATTTGAGCCCTACCAGTTTCAACAGTGCCTCCCTATCCTGAATTCACAGTTGTTCTATGAACTTGAGTCATATTTGTTTCTTTTTCTTTGCATTTTGTGCAAAGGGGCAGGAATATGCAGTCCCCTAGGAACATGCTGTACTAAGGAACAGAGTTTTGGGAAGGGAAGGCAAGGGTGGGGGGATGCTGTAAACCCTGAGAAGTTGTTTCCCACTCCTTTGCCTCGCATCCGGAGGTTCTTCCGTGCTTTTCAGAAAGAGTTTAGCTGATACAATCTTTCCTATTATGATTTTCAATTTGCAATGCATGTGATTGACTGATGTTGCTAGTTAATGCAGTGAGTATGTTTCTGTATACATTTCATCTCTGTGGTTTAGGCTGTGTTGAAATCGCACCAATTTGCAGCGTTAACTGTTACAGAGCATAAATAGAGCCTGCACAGGAATTTGAATTGGGAGCTAAATGAAAGAGATAATTCCAGCTGTCACTATCAATATTTCCAAATGCTTTTTTTTGTGGGTTTGGGGGTTTTTTTCCCCCATGTATATTCTCCATTTTTACATACTAGTTTGGGGCTACATATGGATAAAATGAGAAACCATTTTTGACTCAGGTTTTGCTCCCACAGGTACAGGTGGACAAACTGACGTGGATGGAGAGCGCAGCCAGCGCTGCCTGCATTCTGACTTGCACAGAAGACACATGCTGCCTGCCCTGCAAGAAACACCTGTAATTTGCCCCAGGAGTTATATGCTGCTGATGCTATGGATAAAGACATTACCAATATACAAACAGCTTCTCCTTCAGCACTCTGTGCCTTTCCAACTCACAGTTTAAGTGCAGCCACCCTGTGAGGACAGACTGGCTGAGAGGGCACAAAGCTGGGATGGGAATTTTTACCAGATGCCAACAAGCAAGGTAGCAAGGTAGAATAATTATATTGGTAGAATAATTGCATATATTTTAACATTATATTTCATTTATATTGGCAGAAAAAAAATTATAAATTGTAGCATTATCACCATCCAGACATATTTATCTGTAAACAGACCAGAAGGCTCAGCTAAATATTCCTTCCTCTCTAGATGAGGTGGGGATGTAGAGGCAAAGCAAGTGGCTGGAAAATGCTGTTAGGCTGAAGGTCTGCAGGGAAAAGCATCTCTGTTTTTATCTTCTCTAGCTGTCTGTTTTAATCTTGGAGGCAGAGCAAAACTATATATGTTACACAAACATCCCTAGCCTTTCCAGCATGTTTCTCTTTAGCACACTGAATTTTACATACCCACATCCTAAAATATGCAGGGAATAGCTCCCTCCCCTGAAAAACAATAGGTATTGCTGCAAGCCACAGAGGAGCAATGTACCTATTCCTTAAGTGTTAAATGGAAAAAATCAGCATATTCAACTGGATTGCAGTGGTAAATTGCATTGCTGATCCATTTGTTCAGTATTTTCTATATAGAGAGCATATAATTTGTGAATCATTGTCAGACATCTAGGTTTTAAATTCATTTACAAATATAGTAAGAGTGCTTTAACAAACATAATAGAAACAGCTCATTAAGGAAATTCTTCTCTAAGAATAAACAAACTTTGCATCTCTTAGACTTCTCTTCTTTGATTGGAGGGCTTATCCCTTTTTCCAAATTAAAAAAAAAAAAAGAAAAATATTAAAACAGCATCTGTTTCATAGTGAGCATGTATACAGCACGATAGAGTAATAATACAAATACTGCAAGAACTGCAGATGTTTGATCTTGTGTGAGAAATTATTTGATGTCACAGAATGGTGGGGCTTGGGAGGGACCTTTGGAGATCATCTAGTACAAACCCCCTGACAAAGCAGGATCACCTAGAGCATGTTGCACAGGATCACATACAGGTGGGATTAGAATATCTCCAGAGAAGGAGACTCCACAATCTCTCTGGGCAGCCTGTGCCAGTGCTGTGGCACCTGAAGGGTGAAGAAGTTTTTTCCTTTTATTGAGATGGAACTTCTTGTGTTCCAGTTTGTATCTGTTGCTCTTTGTCCTGTCACCGGGCACCACTGAAAAGAGAAGGCATTCAGTATTTCTGTATTCTCCATCACCAGGACACCCACCTCATTCAGCAGCTGGCCCACATTTTCCCCAGTCTTCCTTTTGCTAATGACATGTTTGAAAAACCCCTGTTTTTTGTCCTTGACCTCCCTTGCCAGTTTTAATTCCAGTTGGGCCTTAGCCTCCCTTGTTGCATCCCTACATTCTCTGACTATATCCTATGTTCCTCCCAAGTGATCAGTCCCTTTTCCCACATACTGTAAACTTCCTTCTTCTCTCTTGAGTTTTTTCAGGAGCTCCTCTCTCATCCATGCAGGTGTCCTGCCTCCTTTGCTGGATTTTGCACTCCAATGCTTCGAGAACAGTGTGAGACTAATGTATACAGAGAGCAATCTTTTCCTAAAAGATAACCCCTCCAAAGCCCAAACCCCCCTACTTTCTCGCAACATTAAGGCTTGATGTTTATTTTCATGAATTCTAACACATCATGTGTTAGCAATAAAAAGTGCCAAGTAGTTTAACAGATAATGCACCCTCTGTGAGAGGTATGGCCTAAGAAGAAAATTAATGGTTTTACCAATGATGAGGACTGGTTTAGATAATATATTTTGCTTGCATTTGCTTAAGTGGTGTTTGGAAATATTTGTAGTAATTGAGACTGCTAGGTGCAACAGCAGTACAAATAATAAATATAATGTGAGCATTGATCAAAGTCCCCCACTTCCCCTAGTGTGAAGACTGGAAGTATGAAATTATAAGAAACACCAGAAAAATTGAAACAGCATCTACAATAAGAAATTTCTGTGTTGTTATCTGTTTTTTTTAAAAGCACATCTGATCTTGGACTGCTGTTGATATTAATAAACATAGCATTAAGAGTCAGTTTCTCCTCCCTCATGCATTGATGACACTGTAAGTAGCCGACAGCTAAACTCAGGTCCCCAGCATGCGGACTGGGGTGGCCACGAAACTTAACCTAACCCTTAAACTTACCTAAAACTATTCTAGTTCAGTTGCATTCTTGATCCAGGCTTAGTCCCTCATATCAGAGAGGTCTCCAGAATTACAAAATTAAATGAGACTATAATCTTGAGAATACTCCACAGATCTCTGGGGCAGTTGTGCTATTAACTTCACATAACACCAGGATCAAGGTCCAAAACAGTTGGGGCCCTGGTGTAGATGGGCAGGTACACCTCTTTGGCATGGAAGACTGCTTACCCTGGAATGGAAATGGTCCTTTTCTGGTGTAGAGAGGGCTGAAAGAGCAAGACACTTGGGTTTGAAAACCAAAGAACGAAGTTTATATGTTGACCATAGTTAGAAATTAATATGATATTATAAGTTTGCCAGATCCTACATATTTTTCAGGCCTACAGTTGTAGAACAGACTATTAACATTGCTGTATAGTACCTACTCAAGAGTCCATTATTTTTACTCCCACTAACATGTTCCTTTTCATTCTGAAAGTATGACTGTAAAGAAGCATTTCTTTATCTTTAGAAATTTAAATGTTGGCTCTCAAAACATCCTCCTGAGTTATACAAGTGGGAATTGAATCTGATCTATTGAAAACAGTTAATAATTTCAGACTCTTTTTCTTGATTTTCTAAAGAGCATCTTCAGACTGTTTATACACATCATTCTCAACATATGCTTAATAACAAATAATGTATAACCCACTAGTATTAAAAAAGTAGATCCAGACATATGCTATTTTAATAAGAAGCCATTAAAACTACCTGTTAAATATGAATGTCATTCGTTTGTCAATGATCAGAGGGCTGGAGCACCTCTTCTGTGAAGACAGGCTGAGAGAGCTGGGCTTGTTCAGCTTGGAGAAAAGAAGGCTCTGGGGGGACCTTATAGTGTCCTTCCAGTACCTGAAAGGTGCTTGTAAGACAGCTGGGGAAGAGCTGTTCTCAAGGGCATGTAGCAACAGGATGAGGGGTAATGGTTTTAAACTCGAAAAGGGGAGATTTAGGTTGAATATTAGGAAAAAGTTCTTCAATATGAAGGTGGTAGATCACTGGAACAGGTTTCCCTGTTCCCCATCCCTGGAGATATTCAAAGTCAGGCTTGATGGGGCTCTGAGTGACCTGATCTAGTGAAGATGTCCCTGCTCACTGCAGGGGAGTTGGACTAGATGACCTCTAAAGGTCCCTTCCAACCTAACACATTCTATGATTCTATGATTTTCCAGCATCTGATCTGCAAAATACCAAGGCATGTTTAGAGCAAAAGCAAACTTGCTTTCAAACATGTTATGTGGTAGAAGAGTCCTTGTGAAATCCTCACTCTTACAATTGGTAAAACATACACATTTATGGAGAAGCTGGCTGATGGAAACCAACTATTTCAAGAACAACAAAAAGATGGTAATAAACTAACAGGTTCCATCTCTATTCTCACTTCCATGAGAAATGGCTACTAGGCAGGGTACAGCATATAAAGCACTTCAGGTCCCTGCTGACTTGTAACATTCTCTGACTTTTCTTTCCAGGTAACAAAGATGCAATAATAATTAATACTGGATAACAGTCATTAGCAAATTATTACTGCAATAAGAGAAGAGGACTTGGTTTCTCAATGCACTTTTCCTCATTTCTTTCTCTTTTTTCATCCATAAATTATTTTAAAACCCACAATTACTTCTTGGTGTTGCTGGTACTATTTTGGTGTGCTGCACATGGCATTGCTGGAGTCTAATTTGTCAGCCACAATAAAGGTCATAACATTACTGAGATTGATTATGCTGTCCTAGTTTCTTTCAAATGACACACTGACCTACAGCTGAGGACAGTACATAAATATAACATACACACACACACACACACACACTTATCTAGCAGTGCTCCATATCTGATCTTTTAAAGATAACCCTTTGGCAAAGACAGAATGGTGAGAACAGTTGTTGATAAAAGAAGCCAAATCCACATTATAGTACAAAGGAAGGCTTTTTTAAAGGAGACTGGATAGATACATAGCCATTTGCTTTATTAAATATTGAATAAATGCACTCTAGTCATGTAAAAGAAGACAGTAATATCTCATTAAGAATACAATCATATTTTGCATTGTAAGGCCCAGTGTTAAACTATAATGGAATATGCTGAGAGTTATGAGGAGTAGCTAAGGTCACTTGGTTTGTTCTGCTTGGAGAAGACAAGGCTGGGGGTGACCTCACTGCAACCTACACTTTCCTCAAAGGGGCAGTGGAGAAGGAGGTGCTGATCTCCTCCCTCTGGTGACCTGCGATATAGACACAAGGAAACGGAATGAAGCTGAGTCAGGGGAAGTTCAGAATGGACATTAGGAAAAGGATTTTCACTGAGAGGATGGCCAATCACTGGAACAATCTCCCCAAGGAAGTGGTCATGGCACCAAGCCTGTCGGAGTTCAAGGAGCATCTGGACGATTTTCTTAGTCATATGTTTTTGTTTTAGCTAGTCCTGTGTGGAGCAGGGAGTGGGACTTGATGATACTTATGGGTCTCTTCCAACTTAAAGTATTCTGTGATTCCATGACTGTAAGGAATTTGAGCTAACGGCTGAGTTGGTTTACTCATCGCAAAGCTACGAGGGGAATTGTAAATTCCCAATTATTTTTCAGTTTTCCTCCAGAGGTAATTGCAAGAGAATTTCAAGTAAATTAACTGTAAAGAACTGGTAAGATACAGTCCTGTATCTTCCATCTGACAAAAGCTGAGGAAAAGCAGTACTGATGAAGAAACAGCACTGATGAATAATGTCCTTTGATGTGTCTCAGTGATTTAGGGATGTGCTGTGCCAGAGAGTTCATATTTCTAATTAGTCAAGAATAGCCTGGAAGTAGGAACTGCTAAGCAATTAACAGTGGGCATAAATCCCATCAGGAGTTAAGCAGAGGCAAGCTTTCAGTGAAATCCAGCTCTTCTTGAAATTGAAAGCAAAATACACCTGTTTATTTCAGCAGCATCAGCAACATACTGACTGCATCATTCACCAGTTCTTCAGCCACTCTGTCCTTGATCTGTTTTCTTTTCTCATCCTTAATTAATCCAGTGTGAAATTCACCTTTCATTTCGTGCTCGAAAGGTTGTGTGACCAGCAGCTTTTTGAATTCACAAGAGAAAAATGTTAAAGAGTTTCAGTTGATGGCCTAAAACCATTACTGAATTCATCTAGTGTCTCCTGCAGTGAGGTGGTGTGGTTGCAGCGGGATAACAGCAACCTTCCCTGTGAAGCAATCTTCATTGCTTGTGGCCTTTGGAAATGAAAAAAGTTAAACTCAAAAGGAACTTAGTAATGCCATCACTTCTGGTGCGTTACCTGAGAAATCACTCCCTGTGACACTACATTGACTAAGGACCCTGTGCTGGAAATAAAAGGACTGGTGGGCTTGTGTCATGATTGCATTCAACTAAAAGTTGTCTTCTAGCTGTTTTGTTGATGGCAACATCCAGAAAGTCCCTAAATGTTTAAAGGAAAAGTGAAATGTGTTATAGATTTTTCACGGTCTTTAGACTAGGAAGAGTTATGTGCAACATTAGGCTTAAATTGATTTTCAGCATTCGAGCACTAGCTTGGACAGAGGGTCTAATTAGTCTCTGATGTTATTTAAATAACAGTATTAAATGCCTGGGTTACAATGGTTCCCATCTTGGTTTTGAAATATGTTTTGTTATGAAAATTCTTCTTGTGGTTTTAAGAGATTAATTTACTGGTGAACTTTAAACACTGAACAACATTTGGTTTTGTTCTCTAAGCTGTGATAGTTTTGCCTGAGTGTTCATCTTAGCAACAAGCCATGAAAACAGAAACTGAGCCACAGAAAATCCCTGCCCCCAACCCTCCCTTCTTAGCTGACTTCACTTTACTCATGATTTTGCTCCTTTCTTCCCCGCTCATTGTGGCACAGGGAGGGGCAGGGAATGGGGGAATGGGGGAATGGGGGTTTTGGTCAGTTCCTCACAAGTTGGCTTCCTTCTTGGCTGGGGGGACATTCCTCACATCCTTCCCCTGTTGCACCATGGGGTCTCACCCACGGGAGACAGTCCTTCATGAACTTCTGCAGGATGAGTCCTTTCCCATAGGGCTTCAGCTCTTCACCAGCTGCCCCAGTGTGGGTCACTTCTATGGGGTGCAGTCATAAATCATAGAACGTCTCTCAGTCTGTTAGGCCCAGACTGCTCCAGCCTGGTCCTCCATGGGGTCATAAGCCTCTCCCCCAGCAAACCTGCTCCAACATGGATCTATCTCTCTTGCTCATCTCTGTGTCTCTCTCCATGGGCTGCAAGTGCTGGCAGAGGCTTGCTCCAACATGGGTCACAGCGTCTCCCAAATGTCTCCACCTGCTCCAGCGTGGGGCCTCTCCACAGGCTGCAGGTGGGGTCTCGGCCTTTTCCATGGGCTGCGGGGGGACACCCGCACCACCATGGGTTTCTCCACAGATTGCTGGGGCATCTTTCTCTCTGGCACCTGGGGCACCTCCTGCCCCATTTCACTGACCTCCGTGTCTGCACAGTTTCTTACATCTTCTCACTCCCTTCTCTGGGGGCAAAAAGCAGCTGCTTGAATTTCTTTTTTCTCCTAAATGTGATTCCTAGAGGCACTGTGACCATCTCTAATGGGCTCGGCCTTGGTCAGCAACGACTCCGGCCTTGAGCCGTCTGGTGTTTGCTCTCTGGGGCCTGCAGAAAGCTTCTGGCTCCTTCTTGCGGAAGCCACCCCTGCAGCCCCCCTTCTCCACCAGAACTCCACCACGCAAAACTACAGCACCATTAAAGACATGTGAAGTACAGGACTGATAGCACCTTGCAAATGCACTTAAGAAAGACTTCAGGGCTTGCAGGTTCAATGGAGGAGGGACAGAGCTTTGATACCAGGAATGTCATGCCTTTTCCTTATGATGCAGTTACATTTACTGTCTGAATGAGTCATATTTAGATTTTTTTTTTCCTTTCCACAAATCATTGTAGAATTATAATGGGAGAAAAGTGTAATTTCAGCCTCTACGCTTTTACTGATGCTCCTCTAATATGCAGTCACTTAATTAAGGTTTGACATGGTTCAGCTATTTGTTACACTTACAGTGGTTGGCCATCTGGGCTTCACTCATAAATAAGCACTTTAATGGCTGAACTACTTAACAAACTTTCAGTGAGAGAAGAGGGAAATTAAGTCAACTCTTTCATTATGAAAATATGCTGTGCCATCTAATTGTCCAAAAGCAGATGTCACTCAAATTCAATTAGGCTGTTTAATGACCTGCGTGCTTATTACTAACTTGACTGAAGGTTTGACATAGTTAAAGTAAATACAAATGGCTTGTAAGATTCAAGTTTCTCACGTTTCTATTTCACATTTTTTTACTTCCCTAAAATATCCACTTCAATCTGTGTTTTTTTCTTATGATACATGACAGAATTGCACTGTCTGGTCTGAAATCAGTTTATGCAAATCTGTAACAAACATATTTTTCTTATTTTCACTTCCAAATATGTAGTTTTGGTCTCACAAAGAATGTGTCAAATGATTCAAATGTGAGGTAATCATGAATGTTGTTGGTTAGATAGACAGCAAAGCTCCACAAGTAGGATCGTTTTTTAGTGGTTTAGAGGGATTTTTGTTAGTGACAGATTGGGAGAAGTATTAAGGCTGCTTTTTCTCTGTAAACAATTCCTTAGACTGTGCCAAATTTTAGAACAAGTTAATGAAATATATATATATATATATATATAAAAAATTTCCTCTTGGATTATTAAAAAGACTTGCAATAGTCACTGATTATTCAAATATTCAGTACTTTAGGTTTTATAATGTGCTCCCCTCTTCCTTGTTTCCATCATCATCCTGACTTTTTTAATTAGCTAATTATTGCTCAGTACTTATCACTTTCATGAAATTCAGAATGGATTATATCCATTACAAATTTAAATCCATATTTCAGGTTTCAAGGCCACGTGTGGATTGTGAGGTGACTCACCCAGTCTTCTCTGACAGAAACATGAAGTTGTGTTGGTTAGATGTAGGTTATTCTTGCTATGTGGTGGTATAGCCTGAAAGAAATTTTACAAATGCTGTGCCTTCCACAACAGTGTGCCCACGTTAACTGTTGCTGTGCTGTGTAACTGAACCTCACAGTCTAGGTCCTTTTCTTGACCTTGTCATCGACAGTTACAGCTGGTCAAAGAAAACATTTGTAGGAAAGGTCTAGGCATAGCTAGTCCTGCCTGGGGGTGGGGGAAGGACTATATGGCCTTTTAAAATCTGTTTTTCCACTGGATCCCATGCAAGTATCTATTTATTATAAGCAAATCAAGTTTTTCAGAAGTGTTGATAATTCCAAAACAGTGACTTAAAACCAAAAAGAAATGCTGAAGTAAACTCTAATGCAGATGCTATGGATGGATAAGGATTGGATCCTACTAAGGATTGAGAAGCCTATCCTTCAGACACTCATCGCAGGTCAAGGCTCTCCTGATTTCCAGACTCTAGGATGGGAAGCAGATAACATGGGAGCCCTGGAGGCACAGAGCTGTCCACGTGGTCATGCACCCCTACAGCAGTAGATGCTGAAAAATAAAGGCTCTTCAGCATCTGGTGTTGCCAGGCAGCTGGCAGGCCTCCAGCTGAGCACTGTCTATGTTCCAGCAGAAGGCTTTGAACGGGATGCATTTCTGTGAAATATTTGTGTTTAGACTTAGTTGTCATTTTCCATTTTACAAAGCAATTTTTAACCTGCTTTGGCCACATCACAGACCTTGTTTTTTTGGGACACAGGTGCTCCTTAAGGAAGTTGCTTTTTGTTCCTCAGTTACGTTCTCCTTACGTGTGCTTGTCTAGGTGGAGTATCACTTAGATGGACTCATCTGGGTGAAATCTCACTCAGAGTTCAATGTAACAAGGGTCTTTTCCTAGAGCAAGGCTACCCATGTCTTAAAAAAGACAAGCGCTGCACGAAGTGCTGTAATTATTCAGCAAAGGAATCTGCCTGTCATTTGGGGTATTTCATAGGAAAATGTAAAATTGTTCTTTCTGCCAGTGCTCAGAGCAAATGAAATCTATGTTGGCATGCTGAGTACACTCCTGAGCGTGGTCTGATCGTTCAATGTACTGACATAGTCCTGTGGCTTTTGGCCAGCTCAGAGTAAGGGTGGTGAAACACCATAAAGTGCTGTGTTTTTTCAGTCTGAAGAGAAGGACCGAAATTATCTAAGGATATTATTGTTGAAAACCTCTCTGAAATGAACCGAGACAGTTTTGAAACTGGAACAGATCTACAAACTTCCTCCTGTGCAACAGATTTTAAGAATTAGCCAGGAGTCAAAACATAAAATAAGTACAAATATTTGTGATACACTACTCAAGGATTGCTCTATAAACTTACATGTCACCACATGCTCATCAGCAAATCCACTTAAGAAGTTACCTCCTCCATTTCTGTTACTTCCACTCCTCCTTAGTTCCTGTAACACAACTTTTTTTGTGTGACTATTTCCATAGCCAAACTTGTGGAATAACATGGACTAAAGCAATCACTTTCTAATATTTCTTTTTCAGGAAACTTTGGTTTTGGCCAAGATATCTAAAAATTGTTTGGAGACCTGCCATGCTGAAATACAGAGGAGCTGATATACTTTTGGATAGGGGATGTAGGAGAGCACAGCTGGATACAGATATAAACCTGGATCTGGATTTGCTGCCAATAAAAAAGCAGCTTCTATAGAGGGAAAGCTGCTTCCCTCTAACTAGTAACTCATTATAATTTAACAATTGAAAATTCTCAGTTAACCTCTCTCTTTATCAGATTTTGATGGGGAAATTCTCAAAATTCATAAAGGATTTTCAGAACAGAGCAGTAAGGAAGAGCTTCCAGTCTCTTAATGGCCTCTGTAAGCAAGAAGTAATCCATCAGGATCTGTTGATGAAGACTTATTAAAGACGAAACCTTTTTCTCTCCATATTGTCAGGACAACCCTACCTAAGGAAGAGTAGGTAAGGGGAAAAAAACCACACATTTCCTATTCAACAATGAAGGGAATTGCACAGATCTTCTTTGTGCAGCAATGGAGAGGGGAGAGAGAGAGAGATGGAGAGAGAGAAATAGAGTAAAGAAAAGAAAATATCTAGTTGGGAAATATTTGGGAAGCAAAAGAAGACAAATATAAAGCAGCACAGGAATTTCTCCTTCAGTCTGCAGGGAGACAACCCAAAATAACATCCCTGGGACATGTGAGAAGCACTCATCTTCACTATGACAAGTTAATGAGAGCAATTTTTGGTCATCCTCTTAATGACTTTACTGTTGATCAAATCACACTAAAAGGAGAAATCATGTTGCAAAGATTTGTACAGTCCACTGTGAATGGCAAATCCTTCTGGCAGCAAAAGGAGGCAAATCTGAGTTTTTTTCAGGGAGCTCTGCAGAGCCAACCATTAGTTCTACTTCTCAGATAACGGCCCCTGGCTTGACACAGTTTCATAGGTTTCTTAATTGCCTAAGACCTGAGACAGTAATGCTGCCAAATGGATGGCTGCTTCTCACATCTACATAGATAGTTTCTACATCTTTTCACTCCTTTTCTCTCTCCATGCAAAGATTAGGGAGCTGATGAGTCAGATCACGCAGTCCTACTACTACCACCAGCATGAAGGTGGGTTTGGGAGCTTAGGACCAGAGACAAATACAGGACATATCTTTTTGGTGGCATCATGGATTTACTGGGCTTTAAGTGATTTATGAATTTGCATCTTCAGAAAGAATTGTGTCTGTACAAAGCCTGCTGATGCGCAGGGCCTTCCATGGAGATATCAGAGAGGGCAGTAATTGCTATCAGGAGCCAGTGGGGATATTTCAGGATATTAGTGGTGGTGTCTGAAAGAAAAGTGGCAGGCTGGATTGAGAGAACACAGATGAAATTTGGAGGACTTACTACCTAACATTAAATATCAGTTAAGCACCTGAACCCGCAGGTCAGGAACTGACTGCTGCACTACACAAAACGAGTTCTCAGTGTAGGGCAGCATTTCTGAATGCAGTTAGGTAAGCCAGACACAGAGGCAGCTCCATAGAGCCAGGTATCAAGCCAGGGTGCTCAGCTCCTCTTGCATTCAGATACACGAATTCCAATCCATGTTCTTTGTAAACAGATGAAGCAATTGTAAATTAATTCATGCAGGAGCTCTAAACCTCTGAAATACACAGACACAAGCTCCTTTTTCTCAGAAAGGTAGAATATAGTGGATAGCTTATCTCTTAAAGGGATAAATCTGTACCATGCCCACACATAATGACATAGAGGGTCTGAGAAATAATGAGTGCTTCCTATATTGTAAAGAATTGATCTCTACACTCTTGCCAATGAAATAAGTTTCAAAGTTCTGTCTGCACTAGTGTAACAACTGTGCTTACTTCCCATGATGGTTTTGGTAACTACAAGATTAACAATCATAATCATGAAAGCTTTTCTGTATGTTCACATAAAGTTTTGGCTTTAAGTCCAAATGTCTAATTAGCAATCAGCTAGAGCAGTCTGAAGACAACATTAAATCTTTACTATGAAGTGCATTACGTTTAGGCCTTCTTTCCATTATCTAAAGAGCCATACATTGGAGAACCAGATTCACATGAGCGGTCCAACCTATCTGTAGTGTAACTGCTTTGAAATTGCCATAATTACACAAGGGATGAACAAGGCTCATAGAGTTTAAGGAAGCAACAAGAGGACTCATCTCCATATTTCCAAAGATAAAATACTAAAGATAGCAATCTCTCATCAGTATTCAAAGAAGGGCTATGCCAATCTCAACTCAAATTCTAAGAGTGCTGGCACAAACAGGTGTTTAACTTGCTTGAAAAGGAAAAGTGACACTGGATACATTGGGCAAACATCCAAAACATTGATTCCTCCCTCACTTGGATGTGTGCAAAAAATTATGATGAATTTTTAAAGATCCAGTTCTTAGCTCCTTTTTGCATTCATGTGGCATTATGCACAATATGAAGACTCCATTGCACAATCCCAGAAGATAGGAGCTTTTTCTATTTCTTCTAGAAGTATTAAGTAAATTTTAAGTTTAACCTGACTTCTATTTCTCCATATGTAATTGTTTTCCTGCTATATTTTTAACTTAGAATAAAGGTCTGTTTCATGTGGTGCCCTGTTGCTTTGAGTTTGTTTCCTTAGGAAAAGGCGTAATTCACTAGGTTTCCAGAGATCTGAATGAAAGCTTCTAACAAAGTCATTGGAAACACCCTCACCAGCTTTTCCAAAGGAAGTTGAACAGCTCTCAAAAAAGTGCTTTTGAAAACCTAGTTCCTTTCTCAAGTGGGGGATGAGCAGTGTTTGAAAGCTTGACCTGTAGCAAAGCTAAGCCAGGAAACATCCCAGTGGACTAGAAATGGAATGGCGCCGCTCCAGGGAAAATGAGCATGGTGAGCTGGCCTGTGGCTGCTGTGCATGTTTGTTAACTGCCCTGTTATCCTGACATCCTTTCTTTCACATCCCTGCCTATTAATGTTTTGTTTATGTATTGCACCTGATCCTAAACAGTCACAATCTACAGCAAAGACTGTCTCCATTCGCCTGTCTGTGAAGGGCATGATTCCCAACTCTGGCTGTGGTTCCTGGCTTGACTGGCTTAAAAATGGTCTGTGTTAGTCAGATGTGGAAATCAAATAGCAAATACTTCAGATGCACTTCTAAGGAGATATAATGATTGCTTAGGCTGAGGTCTTTCTTTTTTAGGTAAATTACAATGAAATATGGTCGCTATTTTGGCTGTCCAGAGCATTTTTGCTGTGCAATCCCTGCTCCCCTTCAGCTCATTGTGTAAAGCGTTTATTTTTTCATTCCTGTTCTGTGTTTGATTCTCACTTGATGTTCTTGGCTAAGTTTGAACCATGACAGTGAATTAAAATGCTCTTCTATTAAAATGTTGATTTAAAAAAAAAAAAACAATCAAGAAGTAAAAATCTTACTTCCCAAGTAGTATTATATCTAACACACTTTTCATTCAGCTGTCATTGTTTACTTCAGATACTGGCAATTTCTTCAGATACCGTGGCACATTATGTGACTCTGTGATACTGAGGAATAGTTTCACTGACCACTTGCTTCATGTTTCTGTCCTGAATAAATATCCAAATTTGCTGGTACACCTTGAAGATTCTTCAGTCTCACAATGGTTTTTTTTGTATCTCTAGTGGGTGCAAAACATAGTAACTGAATAAATGGACTGAACTGTTGAGATGATAGCCACTGCCTCAAGAAATACCACATAGGTTTTGACTTTGGATTTTGCCTAGGTGGACACATGGTTAGCCAAATGAATGTGCCCATAGCAAAACATATATATAAAAAAAAATCACAGAATCACAGAATCGTAGGGGTTGGAAGGGACCTCCAGAGATCATTGGGTCCAATGCCCCTGCCAAAGCAGGTTCCCTAGGATATATTGCACAGGTAGGTGTCCAGACGGGTCTTGAATATCTCCAGAGAAGGAGACTCCACAACCCCCTGGGCAGCCTGTCCCAGGGCTCTGTCACCCTCACTGTGTAAAAGTTCTTCCGCATGTTGGTGCGGAACTTCCTGTGCTCCAGTTTACAGCCATTGCCCCTTGTCCTGTCTCCACAGACCACTGAAAAGAGGCTGGCTATTTCCCCTTGTGTCCCACATTTCAGATACTTATAAACATTGATCAGATCCCCTCTCAGTCTTCTTTTCTCAAGGCTGAACAGCCCCAGTTCATTCAGCCTTTCCTCACAGGGGAGATGCTCCAGGCCTTTAATAATGTCATAGTCTTAGACTATGTCATAGATAATGTCATAGTTTTAGACTATGACATAATAATGTCATAGTCTTCTCGGACAGTACTGCAAGAGGACTCACAAAAGGCTTACTGGGATTGGATCTGTGCTTGCCTCTTTTCTAGAGCTAACTTTCAGTCTTCATCCTCAATTTGTGTATCTTTAAAGTCATTTTCCCTTTGAAAGCATCTTGATGAAACCAGAACAGTAAGAGTAAACAAGAAAAGCTTGAACATCCTCCAGATATATACCAAAGAAATTCCCATTATGGAATAAAAGGAAGAATAAAGGGCTCATGCTAGAAGGCCTGTCATGAAGATCTTATTTACACGACAGTCCTTAGCATACAATATCTGCAAATAATAAAATCCAGATTAAGAGAAATCTGTGGAGAGTTTCCCAGTTCCTTCTTTTACACATTTACAAAAGGACCATTTTCATTCAGTGAGTACATAAACCTTTGGAGCTCCAATACTTCCTGTGCTGTTTAAAGAAGAGATGTGATAATTGCTAAGTCCTTTCCTTCCACTCACCTGTCACTTACTACTAGGTGAGTTGATGGATAATAGTGCCACTGCCTTAAGTACAGCTGGGTAGAAATGGCATGGATTGCCTAATTTCTAAAGGGTTGATTTAGCCTTAAGACTGTCACTCTGGTACTGCACTGTACAAGATAGATGGATTATTTGTACAATTGGGTCTTAAGTGTTCAGTTCTTATGATTGAAATGCGCAAGTCCTCTGTTGCAAACTTCTGTTTAAGTTGTGTGCATCCATTACAGGGAAGAATAGACCCTTAAATGTTTAATTATTTGGTTTTTGGATAGCTGAGGAAAGAAGGATGGAACACTGCACACTTCTGTCCCACATTATTTCTGCTCTTAATTTGGGAACTCAAGGCATTTATGCATCATAAACAAACATATTTGTTTACCAAAACCTCACATCTCATCCAGAGCCTGGCTCTGATCCATCAGTGAAAAGGCTAGCATTTTTGGATTAACAACTTTCCACATTATTTACCATGCTATCAATTTTCATGCTCTTCTCTTTAACCAAAACCAGGACTTCTCAGCCACCAATGTCAAGACGTCGGTTTCTCTGTGTCTGTGAACTTGCCACTGTGTCTACAAGGCCAGACATTGCACCGGGTGTCCATGTCCAGGGGCTGCAGGGTGGCCTCTGTGAGGAGAGGGCATGGCTCAGCTCCCTGGCCAAGATGATAGCCTCTGGAACGGAGCAAAACCCTGTGAGAACAATGAGAAGTGAAACAACCTTGGGGTGGAGGAAGCCAGAGGGGAGGAGGTGCTCCAGGCACTGGAGTAGATTCCTCTGCAGCCTGTGGAGGAGACCAATCCTGGAGCATATATCCACACTGTGGTCTGCAGTGGATCCCTGAAGCCTCGAAAAGTTGAAATCAAGACCGAATAACCGAGATGGCCGTTAAGCAGGTATTTATACAGGGGATCGCTCCTCCTAATGGGTGCACTGTTTAAAGCAAAATTTTTCGTATTTATACGGATTAATTATATACAGATTCATTACATTTCTAAGAAAAGGGAGGGTTATGCAAATTATCTCTAGGAAGTCATTTACATTAACTCCTCACAGATAGAAAGCATGCTCAGTGACACTCAGCAGGGGGTCTTCTGGTGGCCCTCAGAGGTGAAGGTTGGACATTTTCCTCTCAGTGAAATTTTTACCTTTTCCTTCTAGACATGCTCTTTATGGTTTTCTCCATAGTCTCAACAACACATTCCTGCACAAACAAGTTAGGAACCCCTTTTTAGCTGAAAGGGAGATATACTCTGTCTCTTAATTGGTCGTTGGTCTCATTATTTATTACTTCCCTATCTTCACTTTTTTATCTTCAAGACTGTTCCACTATTATGGTTAAATTTTGTAGCTACTCTAGCAAAACCAGCTCAAACAGCTATGGTTATATTCTGCTAAAATCTAAAGTACCAAAATACTTCCTCTTCTCCTTATATTAATGCAATATTAATTGTTTCTTAAGCTAGATGTATATTAATCTATCCAGTATTATTATGCATCATTCAGTCACCCCAGGCCACAGCAGATGAGTATTTCCTGAAGGAACTGTGACCTGTGTAAAGCCACACAAGAGCAGGGTTCTGACAGGAACTGCAGCCTTTGGTTCTTTCTTTGGGTTTTCTAGATTTTGGCTTTTTGTTTGGTTGGGTGGGGTTTTTTATAAGGAAAAAGGGTAACTACAAAGTAGCACGAGATAGTCAGGAAGCAAAAAAACATAAATGAGAAGGCAATTTTTTACCTAAGGAAATTGTTTAAAAGGCATTGTGTAATGAAGAAGAAATTTCTTTTACAACCCCAAATCCTGGAAGTAAGCACGAATTGCAAAGGAGGAATTAAGGGGCTGTATTACCTCAGTGCCACCTGGCTTTATGCTTTCTCATCCATACGTAATTTGCAACTGTGCAGATACTGCTATTGTAAACTACAATTTAATCTGCTCTTGTTATTTTGAACTTGTTAATGTTCTCCTTTCGATCAAGATCAACTGTTGTATTTTTTAATATTCAGTATTTATGAATTAATCTGAGGAAAACTAGGGGAGTACTGGTCTGTTCCAAGAAGAGCAACATTGTTGTTTTACAGTGAGGAGGTGGCAGCTCTTTTGGGATGGCCATAAGAAAGGAACTGATGCTCCAGGCTGGTTAGATGATTTATTAAGAATGAAAACAATGTTAAGTCCCTTTCACAGCTGGGAAGATGTTTCAGGTTTGCATGGCTGGCTTCTGGTGGAGAAGGGGGGCTGTTGGGGTGGCTTCTGCAAGAAGCAGCCAGAAGCTCTCTGCAGGCCCCACAGAGCAAACACCAGCTGGCTCAAGGCCGGAGTCATTGCTGACCAAAGCCAAGCCCATCAGCGATGGTCACAGTGCCTCTGGGAATCACATTTAGGCGAAAAAACCTGCAAGCAGCAACTTTTTACCACCAGAGAAGGGAGTGAGATGTAAGAAACTGTGCAGACACCAAGGTCAGTGAAGAAGGCAATGAGAAGGTGCCCCAGGTGCTGGAGAGAAAGATGCTCCTGCACTCCTTGGAGAAGCCCCTGGTGGAGTGGGTGTCCCCCTGCAGCCTATGGAAGAGATCGAGACCCCACCTGCAGCGGACACTGTGACCCGCATTGGATCAAACCTCTGTCAGCACTTGCAACCCATGGAGAGAGACAGAGACACAGAGATGAGGGAGAGAGGGAAACCCACACCAGAGCAGATTTGCTTGGGAGGAGGCTTGTGACCCTGTGGAGGACCAGACTGGAGCAGTCTGAGCCTGAGAGACTGAGAGACATTCTATGATTTATGACTGCACCCCTTAGCAGTGACCCACACTGGGGCAGCTGAAGCCCTGTGGGAAAGGACTTACTTTGGAGAAGTTCATGAAGGACTGTCTCACATGGGTGGGAAGCCCGTGGTGCAGCAGGGAAAGGGTGTGAGGAATGTCCCCCCTGACTAAGAAGGAAACCAACTTGTGAGGAACTGACCAAAACCCCCATTCCCTGCCCCTCCCTGTGCCACAATGAGGGGGAAGAAGGGACCGAAATAAAGTGAAGTCTGATAAGAAGGGAGGGGTGGGGGGAGGCGCTTTAAGATCTGGTCACACTTCTCATTATCCGACTCTGGTGTCACTGTGTGTGCAGTGCAGTGTAATAAATTAGAGTTTTCTTTCCTTTATTCCATGTTGAGTCTGTTTTGCCCTGATGCTGATTGCAGAATGGCCTTATCTCGACTCCTAAGCCTCTATATATTTTTTCCCCTGTCCAGATGAAAAGTGGAGTGATAGAGTGACTTTGGTGGGCATCTGGCTCCCAGCCAGCATCAAACCACCACGAAAGAACAGCTAATCCAGAATCAGATGAGCCCCTTGCTGTGGGTCACAGCACACTGCATGGCATTTTGGTCAGGTGGGGTTCACCAGCTCTGTGTTCTCTGGCACTGTTAGGCACAGACTCATCCGTCATTGACAGCTGTCATGTTTGGAATCTGGACTCAGCTTTGATGGTTCCTTTGGACAGTGTGCGCTACGATACTCTTGCCACAATAAAGGTATGTCTCCCAAAGAGATGTGTGTATTATTTGAAGTGCACAAGGGACTATACATATAATTATGCCTGAATATATGCAAACTGTTTAATTATGCATTTATTATGTACACCTTGATTAATGATGCTATTGTATAAAGCAGTTGTGTAGTATCCATGGTGCAGAGACACGCAGGCAAGTACTCTCTTGGTAAGCACAGGCTATGCAGAGTGTGCATGAGAAGGCAGCAAGCACCCAGATCTCTAACTCCTTGTACAACAATATTCCAGCTGCCCCACTGGAGATAGGAAAGATTGCATGGGGGGTTGTTGATATTAGTGACATTTCTTATCACCTGCTATGTTCAGGACAGCTTCCTAGGTCCCAAAGCAAGGAGAATCTCCAAGTGATGGTGTTTCTATGCTGACAGAAATGGCTAGGCTGGTAATAATAAGTAAAATAAGCTGGGAAATCCAATGGTTGGTTGGACTGTTTAGCTTGGAGGAGACTGAGGAGTGACCTTATTAATGTTTATAAATGTGTAAAGGGCAAGAGTCATAAGGATAGAGCCAGGCTCTTCTCAGTGATGGCCAGCGATAGGACAAGGGGCAATGGGTGCAAGCTGGAGCATAGGAAGTTCCATGAGGAACTTCTTCACTGTGAGGGTGACAGAGCACTGCAACAGGCTGCCCAGAGAGGCTGTGGAGTCTCTACTCTATTTGAGCAAGTACTGTCACTACACTTCTCAGCAGATTAAGCCTTTGTTTATTATTTAGTTTAAGTTTCAGACCAGAATTCTTTACCTAAGCTGAATTACCAAAAGCAGAATGTATCAGTGTCACATTTTTCCTTGTGTCAGTTTCAGTTGGAATCGGTTTCCAATTCTGATGTGCTTTGCTGCGTGTGCTCTTGACAGGAGTATTTGGTACAGCTCTATGCTTTCCTGACACATATTAGCTGATGACCTCAATATTTAAAACGAGGCTTGCCTACCTTTGCCATAGCCACTAAGAAATGAGTTAGGAATTCCTTGTCCATCACATCAGATCAGCCGCCTCTCCATCCAGAGTGAAAAGTAGGCCAAAGACATTCACATTTTTCTAGGTCTCACAGAAGAGCTAAATGAGCTCTGAAAATTATTGCTATTTTTCCAATGCCTTGGTAAGCTTGCCGTGAATACCAGGTATCACTGAGTAATATATTCCTTGCCAGAAAAGACCCGATCTGATGTGAACAGGCCCTGGCACTTGGTGAAGTGCAAGAACGCATCTACCTAATGACAAATATTGTAATTTTGCCAAGTTGGGGTGTTTGTTTTTTTTTTCACCAGACATTGAATGTTTAAAAAAAAACCCACAAACTGTCCTGTTTCAGTTCAGTTAGAAATAATTTTTGGTAACTGGGTTGGAGGAATTAAACTTGTTTAGAAATGTAATTGTGAATTAGTAGCCTAGTTAATAGCTTACAGATCAGAATAATATTCAAATGTTATTCATTAGCAAATCATACAGATTATAGCAGTTGAGAGACTTGCATCAAGGCTTTCAGGTAACAATATCTGATTTTTAGAAGTGCACTGTTAAGATATTTAAGGGGCACTCCTCTGTCCTGTCCTTTCGTGTGTAACTTCTGACCTTTCCCATCCCTTTGAACGAAGCTTTTCAAGCTTTGTGTTTTGCTGTGTGTTCCTGCAAGAAGGACCTAAGCAGCAGCAGCACATGGCTGTCAAATGCATTAACTCACCCGCAGGGGAAAAGCAAGTCCTCACCTTTCTGCTTACCTTTAAGGAGTGTTGGTTTACCCTCGGCTGAACACAGCAAACAGAGGAAGTGTAAAGTAGGCATCTCCCTCTAAGACAAGCGTGGCTTTATGAGCAGTGAGACCTTATGCCTAGCATATGTTCCAGGATACCCATGCACAATGAGAAACTGAAGCACAGCGTGTCACGATGACCTCTGACATCTTTTTATACTGTGGATTTATGTCCAACTCAATTGCTGCAACTGCTTCATTTTCTTTTTATGGGATTTTGCACCTTTAGCATAGTAAGCAGTGCTAGAAATGAGTATCCTTTGAGATGGACAATTGTATGAATGCATGCCAGAATAACAGCATCACACACTGCCGTGTGGTGCAAGGTCCTTACCTCCCCCACCACTGTTAAAACCAAAAAAACCCCTCTGGTAATACACATCCTGCCTGTGACTGATCATATTTGTCACTTGAAACATTGCTTCGGAGGGGCTGCGTTGCTTAAGGGGTCATTTTCAGACAGAAAAAGAGATAAAGCCTGTAGTTAAAGCTGTCTGACCAGCAGCTTCCAGTCACCAAATCCAAGCAGCATTTCTAAATTGCTGTCATTCAGAGAATTCCTCTCAGCCAAGTCACACCTCCCTAATTCCAAGCTACCTGGTGGCCAGCCTTCACAATCACGGTGAGATACAGACTGTTGTGAAGATGCAGCTTGTACTTCACAAAGCCGTACTTCCTTAACAGCAGCAGTGCACAGGCTGTGCACACACACAGGAGGATGCACGGCACAAACTCAGGCTCAAAGCTGCCTCTGCAACACAACAGTCAGCAGATTTAAAAAAATATTTTTTTCCTTAAAAAAAAATATGGTGCTTATTTCCTCATTAAGCATTTCCCCTCCTAGTTTAGGTGCAAAATTCAAATTAAAAACAAGTGTCTACTAAATGTAGATTCATTCCAAAGCTTTCAGTTTGCTAGGTTTATGCAGAGAAATGGTAACACTGCTCAAGTTTTATGGAGGTCTCTCTGTATGCATGTACTGGAGTTGTAGCAACAACGAAGAAGGAAAGCCACATGGTAGCACTCTTCTGGGGTGAAGTCCTCCCATAGCTTCATCACAAGCACAAAGTCATTGATTATAATTCTGCCCTACATTTTCCAAGCGCTTTGGATCTGGTAAGCCATCCATCAGATGGATGTTTCCACAAACCATAGTTCTTAGAAGGAATGTCATGTATAGTAAATGCTGTGAAGAAGGGCTGCAGCAAACAGTCTCACAAAGACTCTCTACTATCACTTCTTGTCTTTCCTGATGTCCTCTGAAACTTCTCTCTCCCATCTTCTGCTGAATTTCCTTGTTTCCAATTCACCATTCGGTACACGTGGGGTAAGGCTTATTTGAATTCTTATTTGAAATTTTTTCTCTCCTCCACTTAAAGTTTTCTGTAGTGATCCACCTGAAGAATCACAAGGTTGGAAAAGACCTTTAAGATCATCAAGTCCAACTGTTGCTGTCCTATGTTGATCTACTCTTTTTTTAAACACATCCAGGGTTGGTGACTCAACCACCTCCCTGGGCAGCCTGTTCCAGGCCCTGACAACTCCTTCAGTGAAAAATTTCTTCCTAACATCTAATCTGACCCTGCCCTGGTGCAGCTTTGTGCCATTCCCCCTTGTCCTATCACCTGTCACCTGGCTGAAGAGACCATCACCCACCAACCATCACCCACCTCTCTACAACCTCCTTTCACGTAGTTGTAGGTGGTGATAAGGTCTCCCCTCAGCCTCCTCTTCTCTAAGCTAAACAGCCCCAGCTCCCTCAGCCGCTCCTCATAGGATTTGCCCTCCAGCCCCTTCACCAGCCTGGTTGCCCTTCTCTGGACGTGCTTGAGGACCTCAATGTCCTTCTTATGGTGAGGAGCCCAGAACTGGACACAGCACTCAAGGTGTGGCCTCACCAATGCCAAGTACTGGGGCAAAGAACTTGAACATATAAATTACCTGACCTATCCACAACCCTGTGTCAACACATGTCCTTGCCCTTTGTTCCTGTGCACCAGTTCCTGCCAGTTTCATGTATTAATGAAGTGGCTTTGGCCAAAAAGTGACCTCATGTAAATAAATTCCAGTGATGTAAAACACTGTGGCATTGAAGAGCTAAGCACTCATCCCTGTCAACACAATATACTCCCTTCCTTGCGTTGCAGACCTCAGCTTGTCAGCCTGTGGGCTGTCTTTTTTGCAGCCCCACTGCCTGCTGCTCAGTAGCCAAAGGATTAGTATTACTCATAGCATTGCGGAGTCTGGTCTGTAAACCTCTGGAAACCTGTAACAGCAAAAGCTGATGAGAAAGCTCAGTCACCATTGAACAGCAGGTCACCTACCAGGACTACCTCCTTGTTTCTGCCATATGTCTTATTTATTTAGTCTGTCTTCCCAATTGGAGTTTCAAGAGAACATAAGGCATCCAAGAACTGACATCAGACTTCCAGTCATGCTTGCAACCCAGGCTTCAAGGAACCCAATCACATATGCATTCCTGAAAAACTATCCCACAGTTTATTTTATTTTCAGTTGTTTGTTTTTGTTTCTGAAAACCCTTGTTAATTTTTTTAAATTTCACTTTCACCATCTTTATGCACTCATCTATGTAACTGGGGGGGAAAGGCTCATGTTCCATTATTGCATTATTGTTTTTATAGGGTTTTTTTTATTTTCCCCTCACAGCTCCTCCTTTACAAAAGGATGCTCTTTGCCCTTGCCTGTGGTGATGTTGCATTGTGCTAGATACTTCAGGTTCCATGCACATTTGTTATTTAGCCCACATTTCTAGTAAGATGTTTATTTTTTGATGCAGTTACCCTGTACGCTGGGATGTATGTGGCTGAAGAAGATGAGACACCAGGAAAACATGTCTGGAGTTCTGAGTGTACCGACATTAAACTGATCTACTACTGGTTCAACTTCTGAGCATCCTTAAATACACTATGATCCCTCTCAGTAATTTTTGTAAATTACTCAAATAGACATTTGACCTCCTATGTTTTAGAAACCACACACCTGGTTAAAAAACTGACTGAGGGAAATGTGACCTCTGTTCCTATTACCTTGCTGGTAACAGCTAAAAGTGATTGCTGCATCTCAGCAACTCAGCTCCACTTCCAGAAACTGGAGGCTGTTGGTGCTGTAAGCTCAGGGTGCAGTGATCTCAAAACTTCCATCTACCAACCAGCTATTCACAGAGCTCAGCACTGATCAGGATGCACGATTAAAGGTCCAAGTCCCATCTCAGTGACTTTCATTGCTCCAATAAAGGCTACTTACTACTCACGACACACAAACATTTCCAACTGTGTGCTAATTCCTTTCTACACAGCCATCTTCAGTATCATCAAATCTTTTTTCATTACTAAAATTACTTACAAAATAGAATTCATATAAGAATTAAACATGTATGTTTCAATCAAAGTATACAAACATTTATTTGGAACATTTTCTTGGATGAAGGCTACTAATATAGTTTTGAAGTTGTCACAGTCTTATGAACAAAGAACTAGAAGTCAAGTAAAAGAAAAACCTCAGTATTTAGAAAAATCTTTATTGAACTTTTTAAATACAATATTTAACAATAAAAAAATGAAGTTATGTATATGCAAAGTTTTCTGGCAGGGATCTCAGGCAAGGGATGTGGTGGAATTGGTTTAGTTTATACTAAAGCTCAAACCACTGATTTAGAAAACAATGTACAGTATCAATATCTTAGTTGTTAACAAAAATAAAAAAAAAATCCTTCCTTCCTTCATACACTATATACAAGTGTATATACATTTTAAATCTTACCTCTGAAATAATTTGGATATGGCCAGTATCTAAAATTTTAAAATATACATTTAATAACTTGTAATTGTTTTTCACTTATGTTTATTCACAGATTCAGGCAAACTTTCATAAGCCAGTACTGCTCTTTTAGTAAACTGCTTGTTCAATTTCAAAGTTGGTGGTTTTTTCCCCTACTTTTTAAAGGAAATATCCACAAACCACTTTTAATATTGCTTCTCCCTATGCACCAATCAATAAAGAACATAATTTCTTGGTTTATGACATATAAATCCAGTATAATTTTTTAGAGCACCAGAAAATTATCAGAAGATATTTAGATGAAATTTTAAGTGACAGATCGCATAATCTACTAAACAGCCCTGAAAAATTAAAATATAAAATGTCATCTACTATCAAAATAATTATCTCCTTACAAGTATTCCATCTTGCTTCTGAACTCCCTTAAAAAAAACCAGCTGTTGTAAATATTAAGTAATTTTGCTCTGATGGGAAGCATTTGATTTGACAGGAATTTCTGCATTAATTATCGTTGAAGAAACATGTCCTCAATTTGTCCTACAGATTTCTGAAAGCAAAGTAAAACCACCAAGTAATTTTTCTAGTCCAGCTGTATATTCAAGCTGTGGTGTCAGTGCATCCGTTCTCTATCTTTAAGCTAAGTCATACAATCTGATTCTGACAGACAGAAAAGGCAGATCTGGGCAGTGTAATCTGAAAGTAAACTCAGCCAGATGGAAGAGCCTTTGAAAACACACAGGCAGTTAATAAGCATGGTAACTTTGGTACCTGATGGGGCCACTTTAAGAATCATTACGGTTAGCAAATGTCAATATTAATTTTACAAATTGACACTACCATACCTTCATGGCTGAACTTGAATTTCAGTGATAATTATTACACAGACACATTCATAACTCCATCAAAACCTACAGTAACTGGTACACTTAGCAGGCACCTTAGCACGATTATCAAGAAGAGTTCTGTCTACATGTGCATCTCACTGCAAAATCGAAGAAATCTCTAGAAACAGACCACCTCTCTGTCACACCAGCTCACTGAGAACAGCAACATACCCTTGCACAGAGAAGTCTGAAAGTTTCCTGAAGAGCTACTCTTTGCTACCTCTGCTGACAATGGTTATTTTAACACAGAAATGAACAAAGCAGCATCATTCTGACTGTATTTCAGAGTAAAACTCACCAGTTTAGAATAACTTCACAGGTGGATACTAGTTTGCCTCCATCAGCCCGAGCCAAGCAGCCTCCAGTGAAAAGCTCAGCAGTTCTACATGCACTTGGACCACATGACTGTATGCCAGGAAAGTAGTAAGTACACTGAAGCATAATTCCCATTCACGTTAATATACAAACTAAAACTTCATATACACAGGTTGGAATCTCAAGTAAGGAGCAATGATTTTTATACCGTCTCTAATCCTGAAAAACTCTCAAAAACTGGATTCTTACTGGATTACTTCCTATTAGTGACACATCACTAGACAACATCTTCAGCAACCGTAGTGTCAAAAATTTGGTAATAAACTTGATGTTTCGTCGCATCTCTGACATTATAGGACCTGATGAAGCATTCCAGCCATGGCAAGTCATCTAGAAAAAAACCACCAAATTATCGTTTAGTACTATTTCCTAACTTTTATAGGAGAGAAGTATAACTTGAGCAGGATCTTAACCAGGTTATCTAAATGTATACAGCAGTTAAAAGGAAGAAAAAATAATTATGAATTTTGAAATTCCACCTTTTACCATAAAATTTCCGTTGCCATCTGAAATGGTGTTCAGTCACAATCTTCCATGCCTCACCCTCCTCACCCCAGTGCCCCCCAAAACATTTGGTACCAGTAGTTGTACCACAGTATAGCACATATAAAGTCTTTCCAATAACAAAACCTCTTTTCTATGTGTCTCAATGAGATAATTTAATTAGTCCCACAGGGAACATCCCTTTAGATACACCCTTTACGACAGGGCTGCTTTTTATAGGTATGCTAAAGATTCCAGTGCGGTGATGGTGGTCACAGCGATGTACTTAGGAGGTGTATGCTCCAGAGGTCCAAGCTGCAGCAGAGACATACAGCTACTGCCTTGGACATGTGCAGTTTAGGCAGCACTTTCTGCCATGGCAGAATACTGCACAAGAACCTCTGTGCCTAGATTTGGATGAAGAGTTTGCTCAATTTCCTTGGCTGTTTCCTGTAGGAAGAGATGCTCTATATCAGTCTGTACATCTCACCCACAGCATGTGCCATACGCTGAATTCCCTTTCAGTTCTCCTTAAGGTGCTGTGACACTCTCTACAAGGGTATTCTGGTTAACTTCCACGGTGTGTTATCGCCTGCACAGACCTGACCATATTCACACAGCACCGCACGCTACATGAGGATCTCCTGAACCATTACTTTTCTCTCTCAAAAAGAAGTTCTACTGCTAAAGCAATGTATCATATCAAATTAACTGGAACTCTCCTTCCCAACCCCTGCATTTCTCTCAGTGTTGCCTGTGCATAAAATGAATGCAAAGATTTGGTGTGTGCAATAGCAGATTGAAGGACCATTTCTCTTCCCATCCCCCTTTTAAAATAATGGCAAGCTGACCTAGTTTTCTTCCCGGAGGACAGAGTGTATTCATGGTCATCTCCATCTTTTGCTGAAGAAAATTATTAGTTAAGATTTCAGAGGCAGGAATATGGAAAAACTTTTCCTGGAAGAGAAAAGAAAAGGATGAGGTGTTGGAAGAGAGGTAAAAAAATAAATCATTAGTCAAAATCCTGACTGCATGTTCATATATCGTTTAAGGAAATTAAAATTATCCAGATGGATAACACAATAGAAAAACAGTATTATTTCTAAAACTGTTCAGATACAGAAAAAAACCTAAACTGCCTGGAAAAAAAGATAATTAATAGCCTGTATTTCAGTACTCCTCAGAATTCAGGGACTACAACCATCCATAAAGCACACATGTACGCCTGTATATACAAACTGGCAGATATTTCTCATAAACCTCCATAACCAGGCAATGTTATGGATGGAAGGGGTAGTCAGCACTCCTCAGCAGTCTCTCAAAGCAGTAAGCAGAACACTGTGAGAGGAACAGTCCCTTGAACAAAAGGGGGCACTGCAACCTGGTTTCATACAAGTGGAACTCCCTTAATTGGAATTTCATTTTTTGATAGTGTGGTGGACTGACCTTGCCTGGTCACCAGGTGCCCACCGAGCTGCATTATGACTCCCCTCCCTCAGCAGGACAGGGAAGGGAAAAAATAACATGGAGAAAAACCCTTGTGGGCCAAGATAAAGGCAGTTTAATAAAGCAAAAGCAAGGGACGTCAGCAGAAGCTAAGGAACAATAAAAGATTTATTCTCTCCTTCCCATCAGCAGGCAATGTCCAGCCACTTCCCAGGAAGCAGGGCTTCAGTACACATAGTGGTTACTCCAAAAGACAAATGTTGTAATTAACAAATGTCCCCTGCTTCCTCCTCCTTTCTCTTAGCTTTTATGGCTGAGCAGATCCCATATGGTACCGGATATCCCTTTGACCAGAAGGGGTCAGCTGTCCTGGCTGTGTCCCCTCCCAAGATCTTGCCCACCCCCAGCCTACTGTTAGGTGGGTAAATGTTGGAGAGACAGCCTTGACATGTGCCAGCACTGCTTAGCAACAGCCAAACACTGGTGTGTTACCAACACCTTGCTGGCTACCAACACACAGCACAGCACTGTGAGGGTGCTGTGGGGCAGGTTAGAACCTGAAGTTTCTAGCTTCAGAAAGTATGGGGAAAGGCTTATGCTGTAGAATATATTCTAGCATATTTTATTCCTACCTTCTAGCATGTAGGAATAAGAGAAAGAATGGAACAATGAAACAAATATCTTTGTGTATTTTTAAACCATATAAAGTAATAATGACTGACAAAACCTTCCCTTTTATTCTTTCCAAGTTTGTGACCATATTTTGTATCTCCGAGAGATAAGGCTTTTGATGGCAATTTCTTCTTCAAAAAAAGACAGAAATACTGAAAATTCTGCCTTTGTGTAATTTTTGCATGACATGTTTAATGGCAGTGATCAGAAGTCAGCGGATAATCCTGCAGAAAAATCAACACAAATAACTACTTTTTCCTCTGACTCTTCCAATTCTTCTTCTCACTATGAAACTTTTCGATTTTTTTCTTTCAGTGACTCTTCCTATAAGAAGAAAGAAAAGAACAGAGAGCATTCCTACAGAAGTGCAACTGGAAGCTAGTGTACAGTTGCACTTCAAAGTAGCCCAGTTCTTTCTCAGGTGGTGCTGAAGGACCTGAGTTTAGGCTCAGAAGGTATTGGCTTCTCTTTGAAGTACCACCAGCAGGAATGCTAGCTGCTGGCACTTCAGAAATAATTGTGTTATTTTTCCTGCAGCTAAGCTGTAGTACTGACCAGTATCTGATAAGAATCTGAGCTACCCCGATAGAGAGATTTTTGGAATTCTGCATCAAGAGACAGTTTAGAATCTTTTCCCCCACCTTCCTTCTGCAGTTTAGTTTCTCAATAGAAAAAGGAAAAAAGGACAGTAGAAGAAAAAGATGACTTGCTGAAACGGGGACTGAAGTCTTGGAGCTCCTTTACTGCTAATACACTGTGTATTTTAAGAAAACACACATTTTTCCTGTATTATTTTTTCTTACAGTCTTAAAATTAAACAAGGAAGAATATTCCCTTTCAAAGTCATTTAGTAAAATGCTGAAAAATATACAGATTCATATACATTAAATAGTACTGCTGTGGGGAAAACAGTCCCACTGAACTGTTTCTCTGCCCCATTTTGGACAAAGTTGTAACTCTGAAGTGCCACTACACTATTTTCCACTTGGGTAGGTAGATTACTCCAAAAATTTACTGTGAGATCCTGATATTCCCAGCTATGAATTGCTGGAATGACAAAATACACAAATGCACTTAAAGGAGGACAAAAGGTACAATATAATATTAATCTATTTTAGGTTATAATCATTGTCTTTACCAACTTCTCACTACTGTATTATTTTCCCTTTTCAAAATGGTTGACATGCCAGCTCAAAATTTAGGGTACTAACTAAAACAGGTGTCTAAAATCCAAAACATACGAACCAAATAAAAAAAAACAACACCTAAAGGTAAAACAAAAGATAAAAACCCCCATAAAATGCAGCACAACAGATATTTCTACTGTGCACAATATTGCGTTCAAAGGAGTAAATTCACTACGGAGGATGCTAGATGCATACAATTCATCTCTGGCATTAAATTGGAGATGTAGGAAGCAATGACCAGTTCTGGTCAGTCACAAATCCTCCACCCTAAGCATCGTAAAAAATTCTTACTCAAACCACCTTTGTGCATCAAACTGGTACTCTAAAAGTAAAGCTTACAAATTAGAGTAAAAAAGAAAGAAATAATAAAAGAAAATAATCCTGAAGAGTAATCAATAGTTTACTGTCAAAATGAGAGATGTCTAATGTGGATTCTGCAGGGAATTGTAAATCTGGTGATTTTGAGAATTTTCATTAGTGACTTGCTTCACTGAATAGCAGGTAGGCCCACCATGTTTACAGATAAAACCAAGCTCAGAGAACTGCAAGTATATAGAAGTAAAGCATTAGAATTCATTTTTGCCAAACTTGAGAACTATTGGGCACACACACACCCTTTCCAGCAGATATAAAATACTGCTTTTTTAGCAAGCCAAGTCAACTGCTGAAACACAGACTGAGGATTAATTTCTTAAAGCTGAGGTTCTACTCGGATATGAAGGGATTATATAATGAATCAGTAAGCAAGAAATTGATTACCCTACTGGTTTATACATATAGAAGCATTATCTGGCAATGTGTCATGCTAGTGCCCTGTTTTAGCACTTGAAGGAAGAATTGGGCCACCTGGGAAGAACCCAGAACAACAGTGAGGATGGGCAGAGCTTTCAAAAAACTTGAATATGGAAGAAAAAACCCTGTGATACAAAAGAAAAAAGAACAAATTTCTAGCCTTCGGAAGGCAAAATAATTACAGTGTGTAATGACAGGAAAACCATTAGTTCTTCAGTGTCTCGGGTAGCAGGAATGATCTTCAGTTGCTTCAGAGAAAACTTAAGATAGTTTAATTCTATATATGAATAAGCAGTTTCTGGAATCAAAAACAAATATCTGTATAGCTATAGCTGAGTCCTGCCTAGGTTCAGGGGAAGGAAGGCCTCTTCTATCTCATGGCCATATGAAACAAAACCCAAGAATAACTAAATGGACAGATTCTACTGAGTGTTAAAAGAAGTAGTAATGAGATTTTGAACTAATCCAGAACTTATCTACATTAATCCTGAAACACTCACATCATTCAGACAGCATTCAGACTGCATAACCTAACACTGCCAATAAAAGAGGAATTCAGCCATGGAAACTCATAAAAGTCTATGGGAATACAGTATAATCTATCTACAAACTTCAATTTTGTCTTTATGCCTTGATATTCCATACTCTGCTATTTTATTGGAAAATTACATTCTGCCCATCTTTACTGATGCCCAGTATTACTAACATTACAGCACTTGTAACTGACCCCATAAAAAACTGTGGGAAACATACAGAGAATAATCTGTACATACATTTGCTATTATAAAAACAAATAAAATCCAAAGCCACAACATGTGTACCTTTACCTAGATTTACTTACATAATCAAAAAGATATGCATTTAGTGCTCCTGTTCCATCAACCAGTGTAAACTTCATAATAAAGACATACTGGAGTGGCTCAATACCTAAAACTGAAGAAAAAAACACCAAACATAAAAATCCATTTCTTAGATTGAATTTGCAAGGCAAACCATAATAACTCAAGCTGACAACATCCCCTGCTTTAATAGTAACTGACTTTGAATACTGTAATTAAAAGTATAAATTGACAAGCCAAAACATAGAGGCTCTAAATACCAAAATGTGGTTCATATTTTGAGAACACATTGCAATTTGCCTAGAAACACTTTAACAGATGAGCCTATACAAAAGCATAAAAGATTAAGTGCCTTTTTTTCATCCTAGTAAAAGTAATGCTTATATTTGCTCAGATCCTAGATCCTAACTTGGTAGGAGTCTCCTAATCTTGCTCTTTTACCCATGGAGGATTAAAGGAGACTTGCTCTTAATTCAGTGACAATAAGGTATCATTCCACCTGAAAACCCATCTTCCGAGGAAAACAATTTGTTTCATATGGTTTAATAAAAGCTAAAGTAAAATCTTATTCTGAAAAAGTTTGCTGGCAGTTTGGAAAATATTCCAGCATAAATATAAGACTAAAGTCAGTCTCTCACTGGCAGCGGTAACTGTTATGCTTGAAACATAAAATACCTTAAACAAAGTTAATGCAAGCCTGCATCAATCCTTCCCAGATTACTTAAATTGGCTAGTTATTTTATGTTCAACTGATCTGATATACTTCAGGTTAGCATTTAGTTTGAAAATACAGATTATGAAAAGAATAATAATGCATATAATTATTTTAATGTCAGAAAGCATTAAATGAATATTGTTTTCATTTTGAGAATTACATGTCAATCGCAGGTGCTGTAACACTGCAAGTTATATAGTACTTTACATTCAATAATATGTAATTATGATAGTTTATATGAGAACCATTGTACAGTTTTTTTCTTTTATAAAGTCTTTACCAAGCTTAGATACTGCCAGATGTTCCAACTTAATATATTAGAATATGAACTGATAAACATGAAAATATTGTCCTTAGTGTGTTGTGAAGTCTAAGCTCCATTTTTTTCACCAGCATTTCAATGTGTTCACTACATGAAGTAACATAAGGAACACGCGAAGCATGGAACACGCAGATATGTTATGGTAAAACTCCTTTCATGTGAGTATTGTTTCTTGCAGGCTCTCAGGAATATGCTTAGCACTGATTTGGCTTACAGAAGACAAAAGTCTAACTTGCACTAGTCTTTAAGTAAGATTCTCTATAGTACAGGTGAGAAAAACTTGTTCTTCAAAAGGAAAACCAACAGCGGCTTCTAGGACTGCAGGCATGTAAACAGTTTAAAAATGGTGCCAGCCACAAAAATTTACCATATCTGTACTAGTGACACCTGTGGTAGCAGACACTATTCAACATACAAAATCCTTCAACTCATACTGTAGTGGTTTCAAAAGTAGATGTATTTCAACTGGTAAAAGTTGAATAAATTTTACAGCTTTATACTCAAGCATAACCAAACATTACCAAACATACTTTCTGTATAACATTGCAACCAAGAAACCAAACTATTTCGTATTTAATTCTTCAGAATCAAGACACAAAACTATTTCAGGACAATATGTTGTCACCTGACCTTGTGCTATTTCAGTTGGTTCCCATGATGGTCGTTGCTCTGCTGCAATGGAACTTAGATTCTTGATGGGCTTTGGAGTTGAACACTGCTTGCACCTAGCATTTAAAACAAGAGACTGAGACTAACCAAACACTGATTTATTTGTACCAGAAGCTTGTTGCACAGAAAAAAAAAAATCTGATTTTCATACTTGGTGGGAGTGCAAAAGTTTTTCTATTGCTGTTTAAAATAACTCTTTTACTGAACACACAAGCTTTGGACCACATCAAAACCCTCAATGCTGCTTTTAAATTATACCCAAGAAGAAATAAATCTTTTGGTCTGGGAAAGACTACCTCAGTGAATAGAAGGGAGGGAAACTGTACATCAAGGCCGAGAGCATTGGGTTGTTCAGTCTGGAGAGAGAAGGCTCCAGGGAGATCTCAGAGCAGGATTTCTATATATAAAGAGGGCTTATGAGAAAGACAGAGAGATACTTTTCACCAAGGCCTGTACTGACACGGTAAGAAGTGATGGTTTTAAACTGAAAAAAGGTAAGTTTAGATTGTGTAGATGAATCAAATTCTTCCCTGTGAGAGCGGTGAGGCCCTGGCACAGGCTGCCCAGAGAAGCTGTGGCTGCCCCCTCCCTGGCAGTGTTCAAGGCCAAGTTGGATGGGCCTCTGGGCAACCTGGTCTAGTGGAGGGTGTCCTTGCCCAAGGCAAGGGGTTGGGACTAGATGGTCTTTGAGGTCTCTTCCAACCTAAACCATTCTCTGATTCTGTGATCACTACATTGCTAAACTTATCTTCATATGTCACTGCTAAACATATACTTATAGGTAACTAATTTGTTGTTTAGCAATACAAAATCTCACTTTTAAAAGAGGGAATGAATCTCAACTTGTGGCACACCCTATAAATACAACAGCGATAGAGGAGAAATTTGGCTTTACCTATGTTTAAAAATTATTAACTATGAGCTATTAAAGCAATCTCTTACACGTGACATACTAAGCAAATGCTGCAATTGACAAAAAAGTATCAAAGAACTATTTTCAAAGTTTTTCTCATTTACCTCAAGAAATAAAATTATAGAACAGTTCTTTTTTTTTCCAAATTAAGCTTGTGTGCCAGTATATTACAGTTAAAACTTAAAATAGAGATTTATTATCTTTCAAAATTCCATGCAAAATGTCATGTCATAAAAATCAAATACATATCAATAGTACTAGTTCTTCCCAAATTATATAAAGCCACCCAAATTCCAAGAAAGTAACTTAGGTGTGAATTTTGATTTTTATATGCAAGTGTGTGTGTGTTTATATATATAAACACACAAATATACATACATATACACACACATGTATATATGCAGGTTTTCAAGCTCTTTCCTACAGCAAAAATAGCTTTTCATTCTACCAGACACAATCATTTTTAGACTTTGCTAAGTATATGATACTGATAGAAAAAGCACGTGGAACAAAGCTCTGAAATGTCAACACACTCATGAGAGTCCTTCCCAAATATCCTATAAACAATCATGGAATATCTTATGCAGCACTGGCTTTCACAATGCAGCCATTTAAACAGAGAACTATGTCTGAGGTGACTTGTGCGTAGCTGGGGAAATAAATGGATTATCAAAGTGTGAGTGGAAATACTTTATACTAGTGAAGATCTCCTCCCAGTAGGAATATCCATATATTGCCTTTATGTAAAAAAAGCTGTGGGCAGCCATATCTGCAAAGGTCAGAATAATGTATGACAAAGAAAAACCATTATCTGTATTTGTTGTATAAGGTCCTTATGGGAAGCTTTAAGGTTTGCATGAAATGTGCAATATTTCTGCACAGGATACTGTTGTTCTTGAACTTACTAGCACTGCTGAGAGGGAGGAATGGACAGCTTGCCTGAAGTAGACTGGTATTTCCCAGCTTGGCAATCCCATCCCGCTGCGTAGTGCTGAGTGAACATACTGCTGGTAGCTCTCACTGAGCAGGAACACGGGATTGCACAGCACACGTGTCACACCTAGATGTGTGTATTGTATTCCACAGCCCTGGAACTGTGGAATTCAGAACCCTGTTGAAATTGTCCCTACAGCAACTGGTATCTACAAACAGGCAAGCCAATCTGCAGTGGATCTCAATAAATGGTAAACAGTGAAGAAAGGCTGGCCAAAATTCCCAATTTCTTCCAAAACCCAACCTTTCCCAATACTAGGAATAAGAGACACAATGAGATGTAGAGTGACATCCTGAAATTACTTTCTGTGTCTCTATTTAAATATTATCTGTGTACAAAAAAACCCAGCTTACAGTTTCAAAGAAACATATGTTTTGACTTAAGTCTAACAAGTTAAACTAGAAAATGGAAAATCTGGACTAAAAGAGCAAGATTTAGGCACTCTGCAGGCTAAAGAGCCTTATAACTTTTCTGTCTCGGTAGCATCCTGCCCTAACCACACACCACAGACAAGACTGAACCCCAGGTGCTGTGTAATTAAAGGCATAACATGTACAGAGCAAGGTAAAGCCCAGCTGCAGTTGAGTCCTTCAATACAAGGTAGTAGTATGGCATTCCATCCCTCATCTCAGTACTGCTGATCATGTTATGTATTCTTCATCAAAGAATCCTTGAGCATTGATTTAAATTACTGAGGATGGGGATCTCTATTACTGCAACTACTAAAATATAAATACTTTCAACCTACCCATAATATTTTATATTCCCTTGTAAAAGAAAAGGAGCTGAAAGATCCAACAATTCAAGATCTTCTTCTGTGGATCTCACAGGAATAACACATTTAAATCTTTTTGTAAGCTTCCAGACTTCTTTTAGTGTTCCACCTATTAAAATAGGAAAACATGGTTTTCTAGATTGTCATCAAGAATAAATTGAACATCTTGAATTTCTTTGTGGAATAGATGTTGATTTCAGGACTTCAGTAAAAATTGAGCCCCACTATGAAAAACTGAAAAGAAAAAGTCCATAACCTTCTAATTCTTGAACTCAGTACATTTATCAGAGCAGATGCCTTAGTACCTTCTTCACAGTTTTACCTGTGACTATGAAGCTGCATTTAGTTAGCATCACTTTCATGTAATTTAGGTTCTACTATGATTTTACTAGCAATTTTCTTTGGGGCGGGGGGCAGGGAAACACTGGAGAATAACAAACCTGACTTTTTGTAATTACTCCTAAGTAACTGATTCTTTCAGCTTTTAAGTGGCAAAAATTCTATTAATTTTTAACCAGCAGTTTATGGCTGGTTATTAGCTATTCAAGCATCTCAGAATTGACATGAGGTGGGAAATGCAGAACCACCAAACTAAGCTGAGTGGTACTAAAATGGGGCCATGCTAAGAACACAGCAGAAATTTAACATATTACAGCAGGAACCCTGCAATTTTCCAATTGCAGTGACAGGAAAAAAGTTTTTTCACATTTATAACAAATCACATAATAACTTGTCTTCAGTCTCTGTAGCATAGACTGCAGAACTGAGTATGGAACTGTTCTGACATTTCACCAATTCAGTGGGTATCTTACAAATTTATATATTTAACACAGAGAACAGTCCAATATAAGAGTATGATTTAACCAGCTTACAAACAACAATAAAAAGGTGAGAAAATTGCTTTAAAATACATCTATATCTGTGTTTACCACTAACTATAATTAAGATGTTTCAAGGACTTTATGACAAGTAATACTTGCATAGATTTGTCTCTTGTGTTGCAGAGGTAACCAAACAAGAAAATAAAACCAATAAAATTGCATTATTACTGATGTTAAAATGCACAACATTAAACCTTCTCAATTAACTTAACTACTAGTAAAAAAAAATAAACAGAAGAATACTTACTTGAAATGGCTTCCCCAAAGGTTAGAAAACAAAGGCACTTCAAGCACAGTGACACAGATAAAGTTTCTCATATATATTTAAACTCTCATTCACGGGATTAACATAAAAAATTCAGAGTAGTTTTAACTGACATGGCTAAAAGGTCTCCAGGAGTTAAACTTTGCTGTAATAGAAAGTTACACTGAGCAAATGTATTCTTTTAAGAGACTGGCATAGAACACAGAGAATTATCAGCAGTTGACAATGATACAGATCCAGGTGATTGTAAATACAAATAATGAGGATATTCAAGGAGCACAAAGCTACTTGTTAACCGTAACATTTCATTGTTCAGGTCAACTCATCTGTAGCAATAGTTACGGATTCCCCTTGCTCTGGGGTCATGTAGAATTCCATCCATTATCCAACTATTTCCTCAATTCCAGCCCAATAGATGTCCAACACTCAAAAAGAAGCCCTTGTTTCACCATAATGATTATGGGAAAGAACAGAACAGAAAAGCAAAATCACTTGTGTTTAACAAATGAGTAAAAACTACACCATGTTTGTCTAATAAAAGTCATAACGTGTTTGGCCCTTGAGGCCATATCTGAAAAAGCGCTGGGAAGATTTTTGGGGCGACTTCAAAATCTCCACCTCCAAAAAGCTAAAGGTAAATACTACAACAGCATGTAGCTTTGCAAAGGCTCATCATGTATTATGTCTTTTCCTTGTGCTTCAACATGAAGCATACACACAGACATGTTTAGTTGCTGGCATTTTAATATCTAAAAAAGATTTGCTAAGTTCTTTTTATTCAGTTATTTTAGGACAACAGAGTAGCAATAATTACTTTTTCTTTTGTTTTCACAAAGATAAGGTTAGATTGCACACAAAAAAACCCACAAACCAAAAAAGTTTGCAACATGTCAGAAATAAAGCAGCTACCGGGACTAGTGGAATATCAAACAAAGCAGAAAACAGAAGGGGTTTTGTCAGTAACCCTTACACAAAGGGCCACCTGACTTACACTGGCTTATTCGCACCACTACTTGAGCACAACTGAAGACCGTTTCAAACTCAGAATGGTGCTATATGCAATTACTTATTAGTTTTATTCTATTCAAAGCATTCCTTATTACTATTCTTGTTAAATTGCTTTGGTTAAAGCTCAGTGGCTATTTCTTTTTCCTGAGAAAATCTGGTAAAAACCCAACAAAAAAGCCCTCATGCTGTGAGAAGCTTTATTAATCTGAAACAACACTGACATCCAGAGGCTGACAAAGTTAATTGTAGGCTTGTATTATCAGAAGCCTTCCGAAACTTTTCAACATAAAAATGTGGGGTTTTAGAAGACTTGGTGATTTTTTCAAATCAAACCCAAGCATCAGTAAGCACAGCTAGAAAAAAAATCATTCAGATGTTAATTTTAGAAGAATCAACAATAATCCTGTTGGAATAGTTTTAAAATAGACAGAAGCACCTCACAAGACCTTCACAGATGACTTACAGATCCAGCTGAGTTTTATTTCTTTGAAGATGCCTTTATGAACATCAGTGAATACATCTGAATACCTCTTCAATGTAACTTAAATTTCTAGATACTCAGAATAGACAGTGCCATAAGATGTGGTATATCTGCAATTTATCTTACCTTCTATCATAAGCAAAGTATCTTCAGGCTGTTGAAGCATTTCATCGTGCTTTACAAAATGGATAGCTATTTTCCTTTGTTTCTGGTCTTGCGTAGTCCACATTACAGAATCATACCAGGACGTATTGTGCAATTCTGGGTTGGGGGCAGTAACTCTAGAGCCTTGTAAAATTAAGTCAAAGTCATCTCCATCTGGAACTTCCAGCCTAAAATAATTTCCAAAATGAGTAAGTAAATTCAAGCAGCTTCTCCTTAGGCGATCTCTCAACAAGAGAGGCAATACTCTGAATAAATATTAAAATATAGTCATGAGAGTTAAAGTATACATAGGAAAAATACTTTTGTTGTTACATCAGTGCAAATATTTAGAGTTCTATAGAAAATTATGAAAAGATAATTAATTCCCATGTTAATAAATACATTAAGTAACCTAACCTTACTTAGGAGTGGAGGCAGCCTAGTTGGCTTCATCCACACATATATAAATCCATGGAAAACCAAATATATCAGTTTTATGAGATTTTAGTTGGGCTTTAAAAAGGCCGCACAAGTGCACAACAGTTCAATAGAGTAAAAAGACCATACAAGCTTAGGTAATTTCCAGTTTTATGTTATAGCCTGTTTTTAATTTGCCTGTTTTGAGGGGAGGGGGGGAAAGAAAAAGGGGCAGGAGCAGAATAGCTTCACACGTGCTACCAAGGGAAAATCTGCCATTCTGCATCACACCTTTTCTTTCCCGTCCTGCTGGGAGTGCATCACTCGTGCATTTCTGGTTGTCATCGACAGGGAAGTAAAGCAGGCCATTTGAATTTTACCAATATTACCAACAACAGGCAAAAGTCAGTGGTTTGCACAGAAAGAAAAAAAATCATTAGAATGCTTTCTCATAAGTGAGACAGACCTGCTGGCTTCAGGGGGAATATAAATTGTGACAAACAGGACAGCAAAAAAAAAAACAAACGGGGGAGTGGGACCAAAATCTTGGGCTATTTCATAGAACACAGAGAAAGTAGGTACCAGAGGGGAGTTATAGAAAAAATGCCATCAATTCCTGCAGATTATTCTGATGATTTCGCTTTCAAACACAAGAGCAGCTGCTTCCACTAGTGAACAGAACAATTCCTGCCCGTGAAACCAGAGTTTGATATTATTCTGCTATGACTGTAGAACTGGCACACAAGAGCTCTTCCTGACCCTGAGAGCTTCCATTTCATGAACACAGTGCTTTACACACAAACTCTGCCTGTGTTCCTGGATTGTTAATTTAAATGCAAAAGCAACGGACCTAATATAACACATCATCTTTCTAGATAGACCCATTAAACTCTTCCAGCCTCTAGAGCCTGCCTGTAGGTTTCCCGGAGAAGCAGGAAGAGAACGAGTTGGGTTTGAACTAAACTAAACGTGAGGATTTAAACTGCTGTACTGTGAATACATGAATAAAGCTAGATCCATGCATATCAGTGTTTTGCTATTTACAGAGAAGTTTCAAAGTCTAAAAACCAAAACCACATCACCCTCAAGGATTTTATACCCCAAGCATTATATACACCTTACATGCTTAAAGCTTAAAGGATCAAACTTGCACTGGATTTCGTTCAGTAAGGCTCTACAGAATATTGCAAAGCATGAAACAACTTCTGCCAGAGCAGAATGCATGGGAGGGAAGGACACCCCTAAATCATGTTTCCTTCCTGGGCCTCTTAGCTCACCCAAAAGAGAAGCTAAACTTCTGGAAAAGCACTGCAAGTCATCCCATCATTGCAGCAGGATGGCAGTAGTATCAGCAGGAAATATGGTAACTGAAGCCTCACAAAGCTATCTGGTTAAAGTCTTCTATAAGTCTGCAGAAAAACAAGGCAGCGGTATGTAAAACAGGAGGAGACTCAAAAGAACAGAAGTGAAGCCACTAAAAAGTCAAGAACATAGAAAAAGGATTTAAAAGCCAAAGACAATTCCATAAAAAGGATTTAAAAGCCAAAGACAATTCCATAAGGAACAAACAAAATTCTATGAACTCTATATGCTTATTACTATGCTGAGTTGGCAAACATATCAAAAAAGAGAAAAAAAGTGGCAGAGATAGTTGCTAATTATCTCCTTTTTATATTTGGTAAAAAAAGACCATTCACTTGTATGTTTGTTGTGAAGATGATGAAGCACTTCCTTTTACATAAGCAACCAAGAGAATGTAGTAACATCTGATAAGGTTGCATGTTTGCTACTTTGCATCCAAAAGCTGTAAGAGAAGGAGAGTAGAGGCATTTTCTTGTCTCGGTGATGTTTGCATCCAATAAATCTATAATGTGTAAAAAAATTCAAAAGGCTGGGAGCACACTAACATGCCATCATTTAAAGGAAGCAAGTTTTACACCAGCAACAATAAAGCTGTTTGAACAGGGCTGATGCTAAGTCAGGGAAAATAATATGATACAGGATTCAGATGACCATGAATCGTGATGTAATATATGATACTCAGTATTTTAATCAAGAATAGGCCATTTCAAACAAACTTTCATTTTTAGATTAATATACAGCAGAAATGGCTTGATGGCCTATGATTATTTGATTAAGGATTATTTGATACAATGACAAAGAGCATTAAGGGGGAAATAATAATGACAAAATGGTCAGTGAAATTACTCAGGTCAGAAACAAAAGACAAAAATACCAAGGTGAATAGTGTTTCCCTGGTATTTTTGTATCAAGAAAAGATACCCTCTCTTGAAGATATCCTTTAGTCAAAGTTCTATTCATTTACTTGGAGACTATCACGCCTTTTTGCACATCCTATCTTAAAACTGCAAGAGAAAAACAAGTACTTGAATACAACTTTGATATGGCAACAACTGCAGTGCTAAATCTGAAAATAAAGAAAAGTTGTTTTGAAAGCACTCAAAGGATTCTTGAAATGGAAATCATCTGATGATTTAAAATTTTCCTATTACCAGTGAGTTTCAAGTCTTCGCTCAAAATTAAACACATTTTCATTCAGCTCATTTTACACAAAAAACATATGAGAATGCACTGAACATCAAGGCATCCCAAAACATACAGAACAATTCCAAACTAGTTTCATTGTGTGAAAAACTTACAAAGAGTTGCATTTGGAACAGTGAAGTTTAACAGATTGACAGAGCTTCTGGGGTTTGTACGTCCTCAGCTTTGCTCTAATGCGGTACTGTTGAGGAGCTGTGCTGTTCAGAATTGTTTTCAGTTCTGTGTTGTTCAAATCCTGATGATCTGTTAACACTGCAAAACAACAGCACACACAAAAAAGCCATGCATACCTATTAAACACAATAATATTTGGAATACGAGAAATGGCCATCACAGGTATGTATTTTCCCTTAATTTCCAGCTTCTCTTCACTCCCCAGCTTCAGCCTCAGTTTTATCAATACAATAAGCTGCTATGGTCTAAGATAAATCACAGGAGGCTGTGGGACCATGGTGTACTTCAGGGTACAGGAATTCACATGTAGAAAAAAACCCCAAACAAATGCAAGTAGGATATCTAAATACACTGTACTTTAAAAATGGAATAAAACCAATGTAGCATTCATAAACTTTTACTGTTATACTAAGAGATATTCTAAAAGATATTATTTCAACCTTCAAGCTGGTATCTTAAAAATTTTTGTTCTTTCCTAAAAAAAAGAAATTCACCTCAAGGTCAAAATATTTCCTACCTGTAACAGATAACTGCTGACATCTCTGTAAATGTGATTCAAGGTCTAAAAATCAAGAAGAATTTCATAATTATTTTCCTTCTTTTCTTATAAAGTGTACAGACCAAAACAGATAGACTGGCAGATATATGTACATACAAAACAAAAAGCTGAACAAAGGGAAATGGAAATCCTAATAATATATGAAAACAATGTTGCAAAAGGAAAAAGCAAAGTAAGCAGGGGAAAAACATTAGATATCAAGAATTAATATATGTGGGGGAAATTGGTGCATATATTAAAAAGACATGCCCATCAAAATGAACACTTTTCAAATATATACTGTGAATGATATTGTTGACATAAACTATGCTCATTCCTCTAATTTTTTTTGGACAAGACCATAAACACATTATTTGAAAGAAAAAAAAAAAATAAAATATGGAATGCCTGGTCCCTCCACCGAACAATTTCTACCACACATAAACAGTGCTGTAAATCTGCATAAAATTCTTTCTAAATTTGCAGTGGTTTGGTCTAGACACGAAGCGTTTATTTGTTCTTGACTTCTGTCCCCTTTCAGAAATACACTGTTGCAGTGTGTTACTAATGGCTAAGTAACGTAGGATTTTATAAGCTAGAAGCAAAGATGCAGACAACTCTCAGCTGGCTTTACAGTTTAATTAACTTTTAATTATTCTCACTTGCAGCTAAAAATGCCATTGAGAGAATAATACTGAATTTGCAGAACTGTCTATAAAACTCTTCCACTGTGCTACACCTTGTAACTGCCACAGCTGTCCATCCAAGGGCTTTAGAAGGGCTCCTCAACAAGTAGCTTGTTAGGAGTGTTTTCAGTGCTTGTCTCTGGGAAACTCCCCTTTAGAGGGAGGGAGCTAGGTCACTCTCTTCTTCAGGATCTAATATAGTACGATTAACACCATCAGTGTTTAATAATTTATTCTCTACCTCTTAAGTAAGTATTTTTCCATGATTATGAAAGACTTCTGCTGTGAGATAGAAAGATAGGGTAATGTCAACTGCCACTCCCATAATCCAAGAGAATTCTCTAAGGCTTTGTATGGGAAAGTAACATTCTACACTTAGAGAAGCAGTAACTGTGACCCTATCTTGACCATAGATGTGCTAGAATAAAGAACAAGCCAACTTTCAATTGCTCTTACCTGTAACATTGTTAAAAGTGCCATCTAATTCCAATGAAGACATGCTTTCCATATTCTGACTGCCTGTCAGATCCACCGATTCTAAGAATCTAAAAATAAATGGTTAAATATTTTATAACCTTGAGAAATCTTTCATATATATATATATATATATATATGACTACACATACACTTATATGAAACCTACTATTTAGCAATAGACAGGTATAATGTTCAGACATAAATTTTCCAGCAGGGACATGAAACTCCATCCAGCCAGAAGCTGCAGGAGTGTATAGTAATGATGCAGATGACACACTCTCTTCCAAATCACTTCTGAAACTTTAAACACAATATAGTGCCAAAAGAAATCTGCCCTTCCAGAAAGAGCATTCCTGAGAAAAGGATGTGAACTTTGGTTACTCAGCCTTTCTGTATGTATGTGATGCAGTTCAGTGAAGCATATGCTTCATTCTGAAGTAACTGTGTCCAAATAACACATGCGCACATGCTTAAAGTGTTCTTAATTTCTTTCATTAACCATATCTTGTATCTTTAAAAGGTTACATGCCACTATAAACCAGAATAAGTATGTTACTGTGGCCAGGTCTTATTACAGCACTGTAAAATACAAATAGTTATACCTACTGTATATTCAATTTGAAAAATTAAGTCTTTATTTACCAATCCACCCAAATACTTACTCTTCATCTTAGCGATGCTAAGGACATTCTGTTCCAGAGTTTCTGGTTCTTACAAATGTTTATAGTCCTAAACTGTACAGTTGTTACTTTAGCTTAGAGTTTTCCAGATACACACGGGGAGGGAGGAACTTACGCTTTTAGTTCCTTAACATCTGGGTTACTTTCTGGTAAGACTCCTATTCCTCGACCATAACAGGTGCCACCATGAAGATGAAATTCTATTTTTGAGACTTCTTCACCATCAGCACTTGCTTGTTTTGAATGAATACTGTAAATTCTCAGAAAACTTCCAATCTTAAAATAAAAAATTGGTAACACAAAGTTAGCTATTTACTTGAAATATCCTAGACCTCAAAGAGCTTCCCTGTTTTCAATGAATCACAGCATAGCTGAAGTTCCTGGGGACTGCTGGAGATTGTCCAGTGCCTGTGCCCAAAGCAGGTTTCTTCAGGCTGTCTCCAGCTGGGTTTTGAACATTTTCAAAGATGGAGACTCCAAAACCTCTCCAGGTGACTTGTTTATTTTGCTTTATCAGACAATGTTACTGGCAGCAAAGGCTGATTCAGAACCAGCATTAGCTGCATTATAAAGTCTGATTCTCAAGCAGACTTAAGACGACAGATCAAATGAGCCAGTATTTTTGTTTCCTGAGGGCACAATTTGTCTTCGATATTCAAAACACAGTCCTCCAGTGACTGATGTGCTGTGATTTGTCCATGTATTATTGCACTCCGCAACTGGCCTCATGTCCATCATCATGCATGACATATTATGTGTTTCTGTATATATGCAAACACATCTGCTTTGCCATATTTCTTTATCGGATCTCATTCTTAGATTACAGATAACAGTTTGTCAGCACCGGGACAAAAGGCAACATGTTAGAAATTCAAAGGTTTTGACACTCTTCCTAAATGAAAGATTGAACCACTGCTATGTTTTCTCCTTGGGTACATGGAGAATATGCCTCTTCTTTTGCTTAGAATTATTTTGTGTTCTCTGAAAGTTTTGTCAAGTTACACAAATAGACTTAGGCTAACTAATACAAGTACCTATTAACAAAGAAGTTATGGACTGCTGAACATCAAAACCATCTCTATAACTTGGCTTTTATTTCAAAATACCACACCTATTATTCTTCCCCTCCAACCCCCAAAACCCCCAAACCATAACAGGGTTGTAAAGGCAGATAATCTGGAAATTTACATAGTTAATTTCCCTTTGATGTATTTTAAAGGCCTTTGAATCAAATTAAATAGCAGCCTTTTTTTTTTTTTTAAAAAAAAAGCATAATCTAAGATCGAGCTGGCAAGCCACACATATTCAATAACCTGGATTTATATTTGCTCTAAGTATCTTTTAGAGCACCCAATATAAATGATAAACTCTTTTAAATTTACTTCAATCAACAGCAGCCAGTCTGTTAAGTCTTATTTCAGCTCCCACTTTAACCAGTAGAAACCTAAAAAGAACTCCTACTGACTGGGTTGGCTAGGTCTTAGGACGGCACTTAGACATGCATGCGTATAAGCATAAAAGCAGATACAGTAGCCTCTTGATTCAGGAATTCTGCTCTGTATCAAGGAACAGAATATAACTATACAATGCTGGTATCAAACTGCTCCTTCAAACAATAATCACACTTGAAAAAGGCAGTGTATCTTCAAATTCAGAGACCAGGGACATAAAAAAGTGTACTTCAGCCTGCACCTATTTTGCTTCCGGCACGGAGCTCTTACCTGCGTTTCAATGGATCTGCACTGTTAAGGGGCTGCTCATTTTGTTCATTCAAAGCATATCGGCAGGACAGCTTGTGCATTTAGAAGGCAGTTAAGAGGCTTATCTGGAGGATTTTTTATTTTCTTTCCAGATGCTAAATTTCACTTAATTATGTTAAATATTCAAAATCACCAGAGACAGTCATACTACAAAATTAGCCTAATGACTATGACAAATGCTTCTGGAGAGTTTTTTTTAAAGTTTTTTGCTAAATTCTGCTTATCAAATAACCTTATGTCAATATAATAGTGCCAAACTACTTCTTTTTTTTATTCCAAGAATAATTTTTTATAAGCAGGAAAAAGTCTATTATAATTGAAGGTTTTATTTCAATGTATGAAAAAACCCCTATTTCCTGCATGTACAAACATTAAACATGCAAGAGGAGAGCCCCGAAGCCAAGAATACAAAAGGCTGTTTTTCTTCTGAGCTTCTGTGCTGAAAGTCATATAAAAGTCAACTGAATTACATGTTTTAAAGCAACACTCAACTTCCCAAGACTTATGATCACTATAAAAATAGACTTTCCTATATATGCATTTTTTTAGATCCCTTCTCTGAAACTGTTATCAATTTATACATTTGAACATCAGTAAGAACCGTATTGGAGTCGTGTGTTGTAATCAGCATTGCCAAATACTGAGAAAGCCTGGACGGTCACCAACATCACCCGAGAGCACCAGATCGGGCTGTGCGAGACGGAGCACAAGCTTCCTGGGAGCTCCTTCGGGAGGCAGCATTGCTCGCTGCTCACAGCTAAGTCTGAAAACGCCTCTGGATCTCTGCTGTTAGCAGAATGCCTGCGGACTGAGCAAGTCTTCGTGTACTTAACTGAGAGGAAATCATAATCTACCTTAAAGTAAACGTCACGATGTACAGAGCCATCGCTAACACCTAGTGCAAAACCAACTCCTTACTTGACTTTACAGCAGTTCTGAACTGCCCACCCCATTTACAGCAAGTTCATTTAAAATCAAATTCAAGCAGTAAGAACAGATTTCTTGCAGTAACGTAATATATTTGCAGTCTAATTCAAATATGATTCTTTTAAAAACACATATTAAAGCTAAAAAGAATTAAAATCAAGTCACACATACAGCTCCCTGTAACTAGCCAACTAAACCAACTTCTTAACGTAGCAAATTCTCATAATTATTTCAAAACTTATGGGGTTACGTTCACATTTAAGCCACTGATGAATTTGGAACGGTCATTTATTATGGCAGTTAAAGGCTAACGTTTGGCCAGACAGTTATGACAAGAGGCTGCCCTTATTTACAAGAATCACTTAATAAAATCATCTGCACTAATTCTTATGCCTATTTTATGGGTGATAATATTCAATGAAATTTGTCATCATTTTATCATATCAACAGCCTAGTTTTAGTGAGTAAACTGTGTCCAACTTTTTGCACATGAGAGGAAGCACATGCACAGCACTCAAGTGTGGTCCTTTGCAATAAAACCCACCAACTTAAATCCATTTAAAGAGTTTGGAGGATTTGGTTGTGGTGGGTATTCTGCTTATTTCCCCCCCTTTTTATGAGTACAAAGACAGAAGTAGGGACAAGTCAAAGGAATTCTATCCAGGCCTGAAAAATATGAAGCTAAATGAGTTACACTGCTGTAATATCCAAGTTGTAGGTTGGAAATGTGACTCAGCCACTAGAAAGGCAAGCGAGACTTCTTAGTCCGAAGTACTATCAAAAAAGACATGACATTGTATACAGTGGGAGTAACAGCTTAAACTATTAGAATCCTGCATCTGGAGATACCTAACACAAAGTAAATACTGTGAAATTATAATCTGGGACTTTTATGCATGCTCAAGCATAATTGTTTTACCTGTGCTATCCAGAAAACGCACAGCAACAAAAAATTGATGGCAACAAGCCCTAAGAGGAATGCACAGAACCGTGTAGTCAATAACAGCACACCAGTAAATCTCCAACCAGCCGTGGACAGATGGACTCCCACTGTGCACTGACTGATCACTGATGCTCACCTTGATGTTTAACACCTAGCAAAATGCCCCAGATGGAGAAACCCATGTCACAGACCTATTCCCGAGTTGTTTGGCAAGGTCTGTGTGAATCCTTCTCAGGATTCACCTCTGGAAAAACTGTAATAAGAAAAGTTGAAGAAGATCAAACTACAACCTATGAGGAGAAACTCTAGTCCAGAGAATTTGTTTCATGCTGGGGTTCCCAGGGTAATGAGACAGCCTCATGCATCCCAGGTAGACAAAGGAAGAGAAAAATTCAGGGAAAAAAACAGCATTGTCTGTGCTTAGTTCCAGCTCTTGCTTGAGACTTTGTGCCCCAGGAAATAATTTACTTCAGAGATGAGATTTCTGAAAATTCTGTTTGTATTTTGATAAGGCAGAAAATGCTGGGAAGCCACAATCTTACCCAGCAGGAAAGGGAGGCCAGTAAATACAGGGACAAAAGTCTACTTAGAATATCAACTGTAGTGTACCTTCACTATTACGTAAGTTCTCTCCACTGAAAACTGTAAATGTCATTTGACTGTCTTGAAAAATGGGGTAAAATGATCATATCTTCAACATTCTCTGGACAGACAATCACGACAAGGAGGTTTTAACAAACTCTTGCAGGGTTATCCCTGACACTGTGCTCCAGGACTTGCTAAAAATTCACTGCAATACATGATGCATTTTCTGTAGACTGCAGTGTTTCCTCAGAGCAACTTTATCTGAACACGTGCCGAGATAAAATTTTTCAGGTTTGGTTTTTTTTTTTTCCCGCTGGGGATTTCTTTCCCGCCTCCAATCTGTCCTTCTTGGGATTAAGGCTGTGTAAAACAGATTGCTCCTATGTAAAACACTATTTCAGAGCTGCAACTGTCATTGCAAATGGTACCTGACAACATGGGAAAGTAACCTAACAATTCCATAACAATTTACGTTAAAAAAAGGCAATTCTAAGATACTGTCAAATGCAGAAGAGATGGCTGAGAAATACTGCTCGTTTTTTGTTTCTGAAACCATAACAAACCAAAACATCTAGTACAGTTTCTATCCACACTGTTCTCATGATCACACTGGGGAAGGTGCACATACATACATTAGATGATCTCCAGTCTTCTACTTAAATGATTTTGTCAAAAACACCTTTGCATTAAAAGACCCTGAACTAAATAAGATATTATACAGATTAGTAAGTATAATAAACACTCTGTAAGATATGACATGATTTGCATGAATATTTAGAAACAAACCTTCTATTAAATCTTCCATTTGAAGAAGAGTCCCTCAAAGCTTTATTACCTCTAGATTATTTTGTGACATAAAATTCATTGCACTTGTTGTAACCTGAACTCAATAAACGTTCCTGAAATTTAATTGTGAGGATACCAGCATTTTCCTCACTCACTCCACTAAGGAAATCCACTAAAAAGTGGCGTTAAAAAATGATGTAACTTAAAACTTCTACAGCTTGTGTGAAACTCCTGCAACTTTGGGTGCAGCCACAAGGAAGAAAAAGCTGGTGTTGCTCAGTAGGTCAAACCAGTCCTAAGTTTCATTTGGCATTAGAAAGTCAGCTACATAGTGCAGTAATCAGCAAGGTACAGATATTTTAGGGGTAAGAAAGAAAGGGCTTAAAGGAAAGGAAAAAAAAAAAAAAAAACCAGAGCTAATGAAGACTTCCCATGTACCACATATTCCATGGGAATTCCTGACTATACATGGGAGAGTAATAAAGGGAGTATCATCAGCTACTCAAGAAAATACATTTTATTAATGTTAAAATATTTTTTCCTTAATTTTCAAAACATATATCTTCACTGGAACATCAGCAGTTACTTATATCCATCAACTACACTAGTTAGCAAGAGAAAAATTCTGGAAGATAACCTGTAAGTCATCAAATACTTTTGTAAGTTTTATTATGAATACTTACACAAAGGTGAGTTATTTTGCTATCTGTCATTTCACTTATGAACAGGCATTAATATATCAAACTCATTTCAGGTCTGCTGGTAGCCTCAGCCTAACAGATGGCTATCACTTATCTGCATTTTCTGGTAAACACTTTCTTAAAAACGATGATTTGGTATAGAGGGCAAGGCATAAAATCAAAGATGTGTTCTTTGCTAATTTACTGTATTCAAAAGCAAGATGGCAGTATTGCTGAAGATCAAATGCTTAATTATGCTGTTGTTTTCTCCATCTAAGCATAATCAACATTACTGACCCACTAAATGAAGATTGCACTGTAAATTGTAAAAGTTTATAGAACAGAAAATCTTTCATTGACGTTAGAATTATGGGCCTTTAATGGGACTACAAATTTAACCCCACTTTATATAATTTAAAAAATAACTCTGAAGCACAGAATACATTTTCTGAGTGCATTATTTTCACAGGATTACACATGATATTACAGTGCCTGGAAAGAACTGCTTAATTGGAAGAATTTTTTTCATGGCAATTTTAGAGTAATGAGGCTGTTTTACAGATGTTGAAGGAGTTTTGCATTCCAATAAAATGTATGGGAAATACAGTGAAAGATAAATAGGAACATTTGAAACTAATTAACAGCAGAACTTAATTGATACATTCTCTGAAGTGAGTTCTAAGCAGAAAATAGGCCAGAAAATGAGCATTAGAAACACCAAACTGTGCAATACCTTAAGTGATTTTGCTAGTTGTACATGGTTATCATAGACTAGAATGTCCACCGTTAGATTTCGCAGCTGATGAAGAACCACCTTTTCTCCTTCCAGGTCTCTTGCTTCCACAGGCACCTTCCATGTTGGGTAGGAACATTTTGTGCCATCCCATACCTGCAATGAAAATAAACAATTTCAATATGATCAGAATACTTTAGATTGAGATTTTAAAGAACTTGTGTTTTTTAAAAACATTTTTTTGATTAAAAATTGGTAACAATAGGAAATCTTAATTTGAATCTCAGTCTTGAAGTCCTTAAATTGTTTAAATTTGATTAAAAAAAAAATTATTCTTTACAGAGTATAAAATACCCTCTTCTAGATCGTATGATCAAGTGTTAAGAAAAAAATCGGTGCTAGCAAAACCTCAGCTGTTTATGTAGCCTACTACAACTCACCATATGCAGAATTTAATATTTTTACTTAATATTTTAATATTGCTATAGGGTTTTTTTTAACTACTTTGGCTACAGTTTGTTGAATGTACATAGCATATACTCCCTTAAATACTGATGTATATCAGTACATACTGCTAGTTACCCAGAACATATTAGAAAAAACAGCAGCATTTAATGTACACTTAACGATGAGAATTCTAAAAATGGCTTGCTGAAAGCTAAGTTCTTGGTACACTTAAGTACTGAAATGTCAACCAAAATAAGGGTCTGAAGTACTGACATAGAAAAAGAAAAATCTAGAGGCATGTGGACTACGAGACTAAAATGCTGCATTTCATAGGATTTCATGCATATAGGTTCAACAGAAGCTAATTTTCAGTTTCTGATAACAAGACATTTGTCCCATGAGTTAGGAACTGCAGAGGGGGAGGAAAAAAAAAAAAGACACCAAAGCTTAATTTTTAAAGAGTTTCTACCCCTCACGCTTAACTGCTGTGGATCAAAGGACCCACAGGAAAAGATCTAAGAACTAGCAAAGCTATGTGTAAATACACTGAGAATAACTCATGAGAAATACTCATCCCAAATCAAGAGATAAAAGGGAAAACTGTTCACAGTTAAAATGACCCATAACATCAAATTAATGTTCCCAAATAAGAGTGTATTCTGAAGGACCCAGATAATGAGGTGGTACATGCTGCAACAGATTAAAAAAAAGCCTATTATCCTCTGATCCTGCACCATGAAATACTTAAAACCACTTTTGAAAGAGGCTGCCCATTGCTTGAATTAGCAAACCTTTTCCAGAACTGAGCTTGAGAAACACAGATTTAGTGAATATATATATATAAAGAATTTAGACACTCTGACAAAAATAAAGAACCTTAAGTTTGCAAAGTTTCCCATTATTTTTCAACTGGCTTTACCTGGGACATGTTGGCAGTTCTAAACTTGAGATGGATCTGGAAAATGGTTTGAAATTACTTGAATGCTCCCTGTCAGACACAAGGATGACTACTTAGCTTTAAAATGTCCTTCACCAGAGGAACTAACAGGGCTAACAGGGCCACAAAGGAACCTGTAAAGCTCACTTTACAAAAAAAAAAAAAAAAAAAAAAAAAAAAAAAAAGAGTAGCTTGTCTATTTTTATTTGCACAAATAAGAAAACAGATCAAACTCTCTACTGTAGGGGCTTGCCAGCTTCACTTTAGTCAAATTATGGATATGAACACAGAAACCCTAGTTTCAAAAAACAACAGTGGCCTAAAATCCAGCACTGATGAAATCAATTCTGGATAAGAAGCAGCAAATAGTTCCATTACAAATCTGAAGGTGCTGGAGCTAAGGAATAGTTAGTGACAACCTTTGATCACCATGGTCAGCACAACACTGAAACAGGAGACACACAATGAAACCTTTTTCTCTCTTCATCAGAGTATGTTAACAGTATGACACAGCTTTACACAACTTAACTGACAGACAGAAGGAAAGGAAGGAATAACAGTAAAACTCTTACAGAAGCCAAACATGACAGAATAATTTCTAGCATGTTTTTTAGTCTCCATCAGCTTAACAAAATTCTGAGAAAAAGGTATTTCTCTAACAAGCTAGTGACGCCGCCTTTACATCATATCAGCCTCAGGTGCTGTGCACATCCCAATTAATTTATCAAGGGTAATACTTAAAGTTATGCTATGGGTGATGCACAAGATCGCTGAAATTAATTTTAGTTGTCTTTGAAGTGATCCCCACTAGTTACATGAGCTCATTGCTTAAAGTAGTCATACTTACTGTATAGTCTAACCAAACGTTAATCAACTGATATACTTGAAATGACACGATACATGTAAATCATTATCATAAAATGTATAACAAAAAAGAAAATAATACTAACATTTAATGATCACTCCACTTGAGCTGATATTGAATGTGTTGGGGTTTTTTTGTTTGATTTTTTTTTGCTTAGCAAATCTACAAAATGGTCAAGGATCGTAAATTTGCTTAACATTAAAATATTTATCTCCGTAACATTATTTAAAACAATGAATATATCTGGTTAAAAAAAAAAAAGGAATCAAAGTGTCTTAATAAATCAATTTAACAAATTATTTAAAAAATAAATCTACCTTTAGAAGAAATGAAGATCCATCCACCTTCGCTTTTCCTACGAGCTGGCAAGTGAGATCAAAGAACAGCATTGGCTGAACATCAGACAGTTTTGCTGCTGGTCCAGAGATGGAAAGATTACTGGCTGCCCAAACACGTAATTCTTCAATTGTTTTCTGATCTTCATCCATGAACGTGTACACTTTGCTAGAGGTTCGAGGAATTACTGGCGCTCCTACAGTGCCATCAAACGTCAAGGACGCAAATCCTCCACTGGTAATTCCCTGCATCTGTCCATTGTACTCACTGATCTGCAACAAAATATTAAGAAAAATAAAAAAAATAAATGTTTGCACTGTACTAAAATATACAAACATTCCTTGTTTCATCATGTGCATAAAGAATGGAACATTGATCATTTTGTTCCTGGTGCTATTAGGAGAAGGGAGTCCAAACAAAACCAAAAAGGTAAATTAACATTAATTGGAAGAAATCATAATTTAATTTTTTTTTCTTAAAAATTGCAGGCTAATACCTACCTGTAAACATGCAGCATCAGTGCAGAATGTTTTATTCCCAAATCTTGAAATGTTTGTGTGCAGAAGACAGATGGGGAAGCTGAGGCATGATATAAATTGGTTTTTAGGGATCACAGAGAAGAGTAATGGAGGAGCAAAGGTATTATTTCTGCCTCTCACAATGGCTCAGTTTCCTGATATTACGGAACTGAAGAAGAAAATATCAGTTCTAGGAGCGGTGTTTTTTTTTTTTTTTCCCATAAAGCAAACAGTGACCACCTTTCATCCCTTGAATTATGAATACAGCTTCCACAATTACTCTTCCGTCTACTGCCCTGCACATGGCAGGTCTCCTGTGTCTTGCTGATTTAGCTGTGTATCTGCTACGACATAAAACACAATGTTCAAAGTCTGAAGCACTCCTTCTAGGATCTAGTCAAGTCTTATTGTTCCTTGCACTTTTTTTTAAAGATATATATATATATATATCAAAGCACTGCATGACTCATTATCCAGAAATCTCAAACCTGCTGTTTTGATCCATCCCTTTTTAATTAAAATTTGCTTGCCCAAAAAGCAACAAGACTTCTGAAAAAAACATTTCTGAGACAATCTAATTTTGGATTCCCAGAGCTCAGTTTTCAAATGGCTGAAAATCCTACTGATTTCAAAGTGCAGAATCTGAAGACAGAAATTCTAAACAGCAACATTTTTTACCAAAACGCTGCCAACAATTCAGGCCTGAATTTTATAAACATCCTGACATTTAAAAAGCACATAAATCAAATATTCCTTGAAAATTAACACACAAAGCAGTTCAATCCTGGTGACAGGAACTCTTTTAATGCCAGCTACTTTGACATAATGCATAAATATATTAAGGACCATCTCTAGGCTAGATTTTCATTTATTTAAGCATTCTCCAGACCTGACCAGATCAATTAATGAGGTAGTTTTGCTTCACTGTAAACCTGAAAAGCTTATTTTCTGACATTTTGGTTTAAATATTGAAAATACACGAAAAGTTAATGGGCAAATCAGGAAAATACATACTTTCATAATGAATTTGTGCCCATTACCCATGATCTGGAAAAAAACGTTCCACTATAAACTAAGATGTTATATAATATATACGTTTACTTCAGTTGCTGCCACTGGAATTATATTCTATAGTTTCTCAAAATAGGTAACATGCAGAGGGGAGAAAACCTCTCTTTGATCCCATTCCTTCTGCTATCAAATGATACTTCAAGTGTAATTTTAAAATATCTTATCTGACATCAAATGTTTCTCAAAGCATTTTCATTTCCTATTTACCTATTTATTTATTTGCTAATTCTTTTAAGTGACCATTGAAAGATTTTGACTTCATTTCTTACTAAAAACTCTGTTGTAGACCACTAGCCTATTTGTGAAGGCTAAACCTTCCAGGAAACCAGTTCAAAAACTGCTTTGTCTCCTTGGGCTTTCACTAACATTTCACCACAGACTATTTTCCCCCTTTCCCAAATCCTTTATGTCATGATGTACTTCTGACATCTCCTGGCACCCTCATTTAGTGGATCTGAAATCAGCCTCAATGTAGGGAAAGGCAGTTATAAAATAACAAAAGAAATAAGTAAGGTAAACCTGAAGTGTCATGATAGAAAAACACAATGATCTTGAAGCAAAACCAAATGTCCTGAGGCATGGGCATGAGGAGAAGCCACTGAGTGGTCTCAAAAGTCAACAGCATTCAACAGCATTATTCAGTGAACAAGAGAACAGACAGGAAACGTAAATGTATAATGGGTTACAAAGTTATTTCATAGCTGGAAAATGAGTTATGTCAGTCCCACAGAACAGATGACAGTCAACAGAAATTCTCTGGGCTTGTCCTTTGAAAACAAATCATTGCTAAAGTCATGAAGAATCACTGGAGTGTAAAATGAACAAAATCCATGGGCAAATGTTGTTTCATTATGGCACTCTAAGTAGATCTCAGATCAAGTTAGGCAGTGATACCGCAAACTAGCTATGCTTTCCACACACAAATGAATTTGAAATTGAATTAAACTCAGAAAAGAGCTAATCTGATATTTTTGTATATGATGACAAGTCCCCTTCAGTAGACTTTCATGTCATTTCTAGATGTCTTTGGGATTTAAAAAAAAAAATGTTGTGGGGAGGAAGAACAGGGGAGGATGGCTGCCACTTAAAAAACTTCCTTGAGAATTTAAATTAAATTAAAAATAAATTTAAAATAAAATTCAATAAATAATGGTCACTAAAAAAAATACATTCTGTGACAAAACCAGACCACATAACTTTTTATTAGGTTGTTCTATGGCTGCAAGTAAACCCACTACATATTGTGTGAGTCACTGGCATAATTTTTATAAACTGAAGAACAAAAGGTGAAATGTCACCTGCATGGACAATGAACTCTAGTGATTTCTGTGGGGCACAACTCTATCCTGAATATACTCAGGGAAAAGAAGCTAATCTTGAAATATTTATAAATAGTTCTACAGCAACCTAAACCACCTGAAGTTTTTGGTTTCTTTTAACTGAATGTTTCCAACCTCACTCAATGAAAGAGAGTGATAGTAAGTAGTATATAAATCTGAAATAACAGCATCTCCAAGATAGTTTTCCATCAAAACTGATTGCTAAATTGCAGACACAAAAGATTATTATGAAACCACTTCAGTCATAGATCATTCTAGAATTCAGAAAATGACTTGCATAACAATACATACTAAGCTAATGTACATGTTCTTATACTAAAAAGGATTTCCTAAAATAAACATAACTATTGATTTGAGCAAAGATCAGAAATTCAAGATATTTTGAAACATGAATGCACTGATTATTACTTACACATATAAGGTTATTTCAAGACAAGAATTTGTACTGTGGTTTTTTTCCCTCCACTTGAATTATTACATTGTCTGAAATGCACTGTCCAAACTTCTATTCCAATTTGAGTATGGATTCAGCTCAAGACCTCACTGTAAGGCATCTTCTGCCTACACAGAAGTCTAAAACCTATGATCCCTGTGATTCAAGGCTGGCAACAAAATAATAGAAGATCAATGTTCATACACTACCTAATCTTCCCTTAACTGCAGATACTTAGTATGTGTTAGATACCAGTGAATAGACAAGACTTTAAAATTGCCACCAGGTAATGTATTTGCAAGAATTATGGATACTGTGACAAGCAGCATATTCCCCTCGGTTAAACACATGCCCCTCTGTGCAACACAGAGTTCAGTTGACACTGAAGCAAGACATGTTGCACAAATAAAGAGTGGTGAAAAAATCCATTCTTCTTCAAATACACAATTTGACCACAAGCCTCCAGGAGAAAAAAAAAAAATGATGAAGGTGGAGACAAGGTTACAAATGTCTGTAGTGAGAAGGGATACTGTCCCACTACGGGAAAGGTATGGCCTACTCACAGAAACACAGGACTTTCTGGTTGGCAGGGATTTCAGGATATCATGAAGTTTCATCTCTTCCTCAGGTCAAGGCTATGGTCGACACCGTGTTACAGCAAGCTTTGGCTAGTTGAGCCTTGAAAAATTCGAAGCATGAAGATTCCAGAACCTCCCCAGGTAACTTCTTTCAATAACACACTTCTCTTTAGCTAACAACTATGCAGGGCACATTCCCTTTGCCATGCTAAGACTTACTAACTCACATTACATATACTAACTAACTAACTTACATATAGTTCCCCTGCACAGTCTACTACATATTTTGATTGCACTGAATGTTTAAAAAGTTCTGTAGGAATTTGGGAAATATTCTTGCACATGTAGATTACACTTCAACTGAAAGTCCATCCAAAAGACAAGGCAGGGACTTGGGATATGTGCAAAAAAGAGCATAATGTGCAAGGTGCCACAAACTCTTCTGATTTGTTCTTATAAATGATTGTTATGAAAAAGGTTTCTTTCTAGAAGATGGATCAAAAAAAAAATTACTTTTTGCTGGGGCACAGGGCTTCCAAGTCACATAGGGATGCTTTTCAGTTCTCCCCAGTCACTCACCACCTTACACAAAATTTAAGAGGCAGAACACTGCACTTTAACTTGAGAAATGGCCTAGAACAGCTGGAGCAGAGACTTGATGGAAAACCTCAAATAAAATACAGGTTTTCCATTGTGCCAAGACAATAAAAACCCCCATGGTTCACTGAAACAAATATTCAGCTTATTTTCTTCACTTTTTTCTTTTCTATTTTTATCTTTATAGATAGCCAAGACCGAACTGAATGGCATCAAAATGTCACTGGACCAAGACAGCACAGGTTTCAGACCTGGCTGAACTGAAACACAGACTCACAGAATGACAGGGGTTGGAAGGAACCTCTGGGGATCATCTAGTCATTGGTATGTGTTTGTGCCCAAGAAGTTGGGAGGGGACACAGCCAGGACAGCTGACCTAAACTGGCCAAGGGGATATTCCATACCATATGTCGTCATGTATACAACTGGGGGATGCAGGGCAGCTCAGGAACCAGCTGAGCATTGGCTTTGGGTGGTGAGAAATTGTGCTGTTCATCACTTGTTTTGTATATTCTATTATTATTAATAATCATCCTTTTCTGTCCTACTAAACTGTCTTTATCTCAACCCACAATTCAGATATGCCATGGGGTGAGGAGGGAGTGAGCAAACAGCTGGGGGTTACTTTAGCTGCAGGTTGGGTTAAATCATGGCAAGCTTGGATAACGTGGAATGTTGGTTATATTTTGTTGTCTTTTAATAATGTAATCCCAGTGTAGGTGTACCTCTGGTTGTACAAAGGGAGAGGCAATAATGAAATAGAGAAGCATTTTGAAGTGACTTAGTAAATAATTTGTGCCCTTATGTAAATTAAACTACTTTTAAAATATTTAAATGTAACAAGGAAATTGAACTACATTCCAAAATAAAGTTAACAGACTTAGTCACATGGAAGTAAAATGCATTTTTATGAAGACATGAAAAATACACCTAGATATTAGGACCATAAATTATATCTTATCCTCTACTATTGCTGAGAACTGCTGTTTGCAAAACAGGATTATCAGAAATGTCTGCAGCAGTGGAAAAACAAATTAAAGAAAATCAACACTGCACTGTAGATTTCATTTACCAGTTCACACAAACACGTAACAATTACTTTGTGGGGGAAAAAATTGTATGTAAAAACATATATATACTTAAACCCGAAGAAATAATTTCTGTTCTGAAAATAATTTAAAAAACAGCAGCTGCTGTCATACTTTGGAAACAGTCCTCCAAGAAAGTGGCATTGTATAATTGAGAAAATTTTAGTAAAGGAATAAATTACTATTCTGGAATATTTCTGACATATTTAAGACATGTTCAGGTAACTTGACAAAAAGTACTCAGAAAACACATGTACAAAGTACTAAGACTCCGATTATGGAGGAACTCCCTACTTCTTTTTAATTTAAATTCCAGTGAAACTTCAAAGTGAGTTGCACAGCTTACCTAATTTTTAAGGGAAGCCAAAAGCAGCAGTAATACTGATATTTCTGAGAAAAATGTTGTTTTCTCTGTTAAAAAGAGTCACATAATTGTTTACTAAAAAAATTAAATAATCTAATTGCTACTATGCTTCAGAGTAAGGATGTAAACACAGGACTGCAGTGCTGTGGAACACAGAATCACAAAGTGGTGGAGCTTGGAAGGGACCTCTGGAGATCATTCAGTCCAACTTCCCTGCTAAAGCAGAATCACCTACAGCAGGTTGCACAGATCATGTCCAGGTGGGTTTTGAGTATCTCCAGAGAAAGAGACTCCACAGCCTCTCTGGGCAGCCTGTCCCAGGGCTCTGTCACCCTCTCAGTGGAAAAAGTTCCTCCTGATATTCACATGGAACTTCCTCTGCTCCAGCTTGCACCTGCTGCCCCTTGTCCTATCACTGGCCATTGCTGAGAAGAGCCTGGCTCCATCCTCCTGACTCCCACCCTTTACATATTTATAAACATTAATAAGAAGACATCAGTCTCCAAGCTAAAAGGGCTCAGCTCCCTCAGCCTTTCCTCCTAAGGAAGGTGTTCCACTCCCTTAATCACCTTGGTGGCCCTGTGCTGGACTCTTTCAAGGAGTTCTATGTCCTTCTTGAACTGAGGGGCCCAAAGGTGGACACAATATTCCAGGTGTGGTCTCACCAGGGCAGAGTAGAGGAGGAGAACCTCTCTTGACCTATTACCCACACCCCTTATAATACACCCCAGGATGCCATTAGCCTTCTTGGCCAGGAGAGCACATAGCTGGCTCGTGGTCATCCTGCTGTCCACCAGGACCCCCAGGTCCTTCTCACCTACACTGCTCTCCAACAGGCCAGTCCCCAATCTATACTGGTTCCTGGGGTTGTTCTTCCCCACATGCAAGACCCTACATCTGCCCTTGTTAAATCTCATTAAACTTCTCCCCACCCAACTCTCCAGCCTGTCTAAGTCTTGCTGAACCTCTGGTGTGTCAGCCACCCCTCCCAGTTTTGTGTCACCAGCAAACTTTCTGACTGTACACTCTATTCCCTCATCCTGGTCATCAATAAATATATTGAATAGCACAGGTCCCAGTACTGACGCCTGAGGGACACCACTAGACACAGGCCTCCAGCTAAACTCTGTCCCATTGATCAAAACTTACTGGCTTCTTCCCTTCAACCAGCTCTCGATCCACCTCACTACTCTTCCCTCCAGACCACACTTTCTCAGTTTAGCCATGAGGATGCTGTGGGACACGGTGTCAAATGCCTTACTGAGGTCAAGGTAGACCACAGCTACTGCCCTACCATCATCTATCCACCTGGTTATATCCTCATAAAACACTATTAGATTAGCCAAACATGATTCCCCCTTGGTAAAACCATGTTGACTGCCCCTAACAACCCTCTTATCCTTGATAAGAGGATCCTTGGGGCACCCACCTCATTCAACAGAGGGCCTACAGTGCCTCTAGCATTAGTTTTGTCTGCAATGTATTTGAAGAAGCCCTTTCTGTTGTCCTTGGCCTCCCTTGCAAGGTTTAATTCCAAAGAGGTCTTAGCTTTACTAGTTTCCACCCTACATGCCCTGGCAACAGTAATATATCCCTCCCAAGTGGCCATCCCTTCCTTCTATGACCTTTTGACTCTCTTCTGCCACTTAAGTTTGCCCAGCAGTCCCCTATCTACCCACACTGGTCTTCTGCCTCCCTTTCTTGACTTCTTCATTTACTCAGAGGCCACTAGGAGTCTGGCAGCCAAAGTCTCCCAAAGTTTAATGTTCACTCAGTGGGTTCTGTATCTAAGCTCCAGACTTTCTCTTCTCACCCTTATCAACCAGAAGCTATGGTCACAGCTGACTCAGAGTAAGAAGTGAGCAGGTACTTCTCCTGTGTGTGTTTGTGCCTTCCATACTACAATGGGTAGAAAGGGAAGGAATCAACTTTCATGGGACAAATTGGACTAAAGGAGGGAATACCCAGAGACAAGGAAACTGCTAGCAATGTGCAGAAGCTCTTTAACAGCTTAAATAATTAGGTATTAAGTCTAAAATATTAAGAGCATCCACAGTGAACTAGAAGAAAGAAAAAAAAAAAAAAAAAAAAAAGAAGTTCAACAAAACTCCACTGGAGAGAACTCCTTCTTTGCCACAAAGACAGAGGGAACCCAAACAATTAGGTCGCAGGCCTAGCTTTCATTTTAGTGGGAGGGTGGGGGTGAGGAGAAGCTCCCACACTTTCTCTGCAGAGCACTGACTGTGACTGAAGGCCCAAATACAATACTGTAATTCACCAAGTACTGTAATTTATGAGAAATCACCATAAGAAGTTGTAAAAAATGTATTTCAAGATATATTACCAGCTATGTAAGTAAAAGTGGCTGCCTTTCACTTGTGTTAATAAGACAAAGTTTTCATTCTGCGACAAATACTGAACAAATAACATGATTCTCTACCCAGAGTAATCCCAACAGAATCCTCTCCATTAAGTTCCTATCAGTGCTGAACCAGGGCACCTTGCCAACACCTGTGTTACTCTGAAGAGAAGTGACTCATTAGCAGCTGAGGGTGTAGCAGGGAGCAGCTATTTAAAAAATGTATTTGCTATCAATACCAACATCTCGGAAGTGAGTCTCAAAAGCATATCTGGGACATGGAAATGTGAATACACACTGTAATGACTGTACCTGTCCTCATAAGCATAGCTCTGCCAGACTATGGCCTCTGCTACTTGACTGCTTTCCATTCAGCAGAGAAGGTGGTAAGATTTAAAGACAAAAGGAGAAGAGAGTGAAGGAGAAACTGCAAACAGTCTAATTAGAAGTTAATTGTAATTAAAAACTGTGTTGCACAGCAATCACACATAGGACAGTGGTTGTAGGTGAAAGTGAGGAAGACATCACTGCCCACCCAGTTCACTTCCAGCAGTTGACACCAGGCTTCTTTGTCAAACTTTGTCAACTCAGATAAGACAATTGCCACAGTAACTGTTAGCCTGGGGTAGCCAAAACATGCCCATCATAATTTCTGCTATAATTGTTTTAAGCAAAACCAAAATACATAATTATGTACTGTTATCTTGCAAGTTAGTATGCAACACAGTAAAATCACATCTTTGGGCCTATTCTGCACCTCTTTGAGTATGATCCAGCATTACAAGCCTTCCATTCTGTTTCTGTAGTGTGCTGCCTCTTCCCCGTACAGTTGCAACAGCCATAGAAAAACATCCAACAGAAGCAATACCAAAGGGATAAAAACACTGTTTCCTTCATAGCTTTTGATACAGCTAAATATGGGGTAAGGTCAGAAAACATCAAAGTAGCAGTTCCAGCAGACTGAACACTAACAACCCCAGCTGGATTATATTTACTTGAGTAACTCTCCAGCTATCTAAACTCCAGAAGCTCTAAAGTAATTCCTCAACTGTACTGTAGAGGAATAAAGTGTGCACACTTATGTCAGCTCAGTTCTGTTCATCTGAAAGTATTACCACATCATTTTTGTCCATTAGTTTAACAAATATTTAAAAAAAAATAAAATGTGCTGTTCTGAAGTTGTCCTAGCCACATCCAACACTTTTTTAGAGTTGCTCTGTTGGTAAAAAAAAATAATTTAAAAAAAATCACAGTTTATTTCTAATTTTAGTCCGTTCCGTAACCATAACTGTTTTATCAATTGCTTTCTCCAATGTCTCCACATATTAATTTCAGTACATGAAGAATTGTATTATTCCCACAGTCCATTCACTGCAAAAAAGCAAGCACATAACCCCCCACATTCTAGTACATACCTTCACTCTATGAAACCGAACAATATCTCCAACTTTGTAAATTTTTGGTAGGGAATCTAGATTTCCACTAAAAAGAGTGCATGTTAACTTGACATTTGATGGGTCCACAAGTGTTACAACTGAGCAATAATCTGGAAGATACAAAAGTGTTTTAATGAGTAATAGGCGTTATGGAGTTATTAATATTCAGATATTAAACTTGGGATGAACAGACATGTGGCCAAGTTTTTTCTGCTATGATCTATGTAACTCAACTTAGTTACAGCAGCATAAGAACTGAGGTGTGGCCTATCTTGCCAATAACTAGCCAAAATAACTGAAAATTTAATGGGTGATTAAGTGCAGGTCTGCAAGCCAGCAAAATACAAACCTTTTTTTTTATGTGCAACAGGCATGCTATTTTTTTCAGGTTTCAATTACTTCCTCAATAAAATGGGGAGTACATGTACAGTCTTGTACAATCCCTTTCTAAGATTTATTTTTGTGATGACTTCTGAAGAGGTAATGTCCTCAAACTCAGGGGAGGTTTAGGTTGGATGTTAAGAAGAGGTTCTTTACTGAGAGGGTGGTCAGGCACTGTTTTCATGGTAAATGTTAATTTATTCATACAGCTGACCTGCATATAAAATGCAGCCAGTCCAGAAGCAGTAGCTTCCACTATACACAGAGACCATTTACTCCTGTTACAATTTCACTATTGTGGACTCTCATTTAAACTAAAAGTTCTCTGCCAAGTTTTATGTTGAGTTTTGGTAACAGTTAACAATAGAATCTCAACACTGTAACAAGAAAGTAGCTGTAACTCTTAGCAACAGACTTGCATGAAGACCTGCATCCATTCTCTTGAGGTAGCAAGAACGGGAACACTCTTGAAGACACACTCTGTTAAAAACAAAATTAATACACAAAAACATGCTCCTAATTCAGTAGGCATCAATCAAGTCATCAGTAGAGCAGTAAAATTAAAACAATGGATGAAAATTATGTCTATTACTGATACTCAACCAACCCACAGAAATTGCTTATATAAAATATAAATCTTAAACAACTGTGCAGAAACTTTTTGTTTAACAATTTCACCTTTCTCAACATATAAAATGGTGAAATTAAAGAGCAGATGGCTATAAGTGAAGTTGGAAGTTGAAGGGACTGTGACATATGGGTAAGTCCATGCCAGAAGAGGTATGCCCAAGAAGGGACTGAGGCTCATGGGTAACCCCTACCAGAGCAGGTACTCTCCCCCAAAGAAGCTGCAGTGCAATAGGAACCCACACTGGAGCAGAGGACACCACTGAGAAAGAAGGTGCAGTGAGAAAAACAAAAGAGTAAGGAACAAGTAGCAGCAGGCAGAAACTACTACATAATGACCCCAACTGCCTGCACCACCCTTTGCCCCCTCCTGAAAGACATGGTGTAATCTGCAGCAGTAACAAGGGGAGTGAAGACTAAGAAAGGGAGTTGTCTGGAGTGATGCCGAACCTGATTCATTTCGCCTGTGACTGACATCTTTTCAACTCTCAAACAAATCCAGACAAACACACCACACCCCCCCCCAACCTCCCCTAGCTATAACTCTACAAGGCAGGTAGTGATGATGACACTACATCAGAGTTTACATATCTGGGAAGCGAACAAAGATGTTATTATGCTAAAACAAAGTTGATAAAATCTCTATCATGCATTTTATAGACAGACACATAAATAAATTGTTGCTAGACAGCTCTGAAAGATAATAGTGTCAATTTACTAAAAATGACATATTCACAATATATGAAAAACTATAGCAACACAGTCAAAAGATGACAGCTGTCGTATGTAAACTAAGTGAACAAACTCCCCAACCATGAGCACAGATACATTAGACTAAATAAAAATACACCTATGTGCACTGCCTATGCCTTTAAAAGAAACATTCTACTGTTTCCAGCAAATATGCCCTTACATTTTTCTATAATTGCAACTGAAGTTTAAATTCTCTAATGATTTCAGTGGTTAGTGTTGAAAAAGGAAATCCAGTGAAAGCCTGAATTTTCCTACAGATGGAAAACCCTGAAGTATGTCCATAAAACGGATACTCTCCTTCCTCTCCGAGACTTACACATACTCAGTAACGATAAATTCTAATGTACTGTACTCAAAAGTTGCTAAGCATCATTCTTTTGCATATTCCTGCCAAACACACAAGGTCAAGTGTTCATTTATGACCTCATCTGGCATTCTATACTAGGATAAACAGACTATAAACAAACTAAACAAACAGACTATAAACAAACTATAGTCAGTGGCTGACAGAAAATTGCAAGTATTACTACTGCATTTCTTTGGGTATGAATTCTAGAGGTTAGCTTTACAGGTCAGCTGCAAAGCAATATGAGCAAAATGAGCAGTTAAGAAGAAAACACATATGGTTCATAGGTTTCCAATCCTTTGAGGATACAAGATATCACATCACAGCGCAGTTATAATCCAAGACAGGAACTGAGATCAAAACAACAAAAACATTCCATGTGAAAGCTGTCATTACTGTTTGATGCTGTGACTCTGTCACCTAGTCAGCTTTACGTAGCAGCATTATAGTTCAGGATTGAATCCACTTCTTTTTTGCACAAATAAGACTTGAATTCTAAACAGAATTGCTGAATTTAAATAATGTCCCAGTGTTACAGGAAACAATATAATAAATGCCATTGCTCAAACTTCTGATTTGTCACGATATACTTTCCAGTGTCTTTGTATTAAAACCAAGCACAGTTCCACCAGCTAACTTACCAAGTATGTCCAATAAAGCACAAGGAGAAAAAAAGGAATGTGCACACAGCCCTCTGTGTGTGTGTATATGCACTGCAGAAGCCTAAGCCAAAACCTCCAAAGAATCAAACCAAAGATGTTTTACTACAGCTTGTTATTTCTAACACAGCGATACACTTAAGAGATACAAACATTCAGTAGCTATCAGTAGCATCTGGCTAAACAGATGCTTTAATACCATCATTTGTAAATTGTAGATCAAAGTAACTGTCTTGAGATTTCTTTCTATTAACTATTTATTCAACTGTTTAATCTTTAATTTCCCTTTTAAATTTTATTCATCTTTATCTTCACATTTAGGTGGTAGAAAACAGCGATTATTTATCAAGAAACACATACAAACTACCACAAACAGAAGGGAAGAGAACATTGCTCTCATCTTCAGTCTCCAGAAATGAAATCACTATCTTTACCTCTGCAACAGTTTCTGTTCTGTTCTGCAAAATCTAAAAGCATCCTCGGTAATTCTGGAAATAAAACTGAACACAACACTTCAAAGAACAAAACTACTGCAGATGTAATTGTGAGTCTGCTTCCTCACAAATAGTCCAACAGATACCATTACAGCCTGCGATTTGTTTGGTTTGCACTCTAAATCTGGTTTGCTATTACTTATTAAAGTTGATCATTTTCACTGAAGTTGCCCACATGCCACAGTTTAATGTTTGGGGTTTTTTTTTTTTCCAGCTACATAGTTTTAAACAAATTCTGAGAATCTGTTGATGAACCTGGCTCATGATCAAATGAAAACTTAAAATAAAAATAAAACTTTGGGCTTCAAAATGCAGCTTAAGAACCGTGGTCGAGGGCATGGGCACGGGGAGAGGCTTCAGGAACTAGGTAGCAGACTGGAAATGAGAAGGCCCAAGGTGGGGGTCTATCAGCAGTCTCCTCTACTTCATGGGGACATTGTAAAGACACAGTGAAAGAAAAAGAGATAATTGGCACAACTTCCAACATGGGAATTTTGTCAGAGACCCAGGACCCAGAACTGTTCAAGGTGTTTAGAAGAGTACTTTCTGAAAACACTGCATTTTATTAATTTATGTGAAATGCTTTGCAAACTTAAAATAGTTACCATCCACGTGTCTAGGTAGACTAAAATGGGATTTTAATTCAACATGTGACATAAATATATTGCATATATCTAAGGGAATGAGCAAGCTGGAGGTTTCCCCACAGAAATGGGACATTACTCTTATGACTTAGTGTTTACAAGCAGCAAGGATTCTTCTTGCCGTAATTCTTCCCTGCCTTATGGAAAACACTGGCTAATATCTGCAGGGAAAAAAAGGGAAAGAGTTAGGGAAGCAGTAGCATCACATTACAAATGACCCAAAAGTTTCATGGTCAAGAACATAATCTCTGTAATTGGCCACTACAAAGCCAGAGGCTCTTGTCTCTATAGTTGCTGATTTTACTCAGGCTAAATAGAATCATAAAATCATGAAGGTTGGAAAAGACCTCCAAGATCATCCTTGAGATGTCCTTGGGCTTAAGGAAGAGGAGGGAGAAGAGAATCACTTCTGTTTAAAATTTAAAATATCTAAGACTTTTAAACTATTCAGGAAGGAAAACTAGAATATAATTCTGAGTACTTCCACAGACCTGCCAGCAGACAGAAACCTATCTGTTGTACCAAGTAGGATCTGACGTGCTTCCTTGGACAGTTTTCAGAACACATAAAATTCTCATGTATAGATATTCCAGACTACCCATCCTGAGGTGAAGCACGCTTCGTTAAAACAACTTCTTATGGAATAAATAATAATTTATGATCATTCTGAAAACTCATTTCATCCATCAGTGTTTTAACATTTGTCTAATGCAATACTGGAAGTGATGAACATGTAATTATAGATTAAATAAACTTGACAAGGCTAAATTGGGTGCCACTCACTTTCAGTGGGAACACAGTGCAAAGCTTCAGCCTTAAGCTTTAATATATGAAAGAAGCAGCAATATCTCTTATCTAGGGGCCTATCTATAAAGCAAATAAAGACCCATGTGGATGAAGTACAGAAGTCCCACTGCCCATGCTTCCAGCAGGTTCCAGCACAAAGCTGGTATTAACAGAGTGTCAGAAAGAGAATGTATTAGTGCAGGATTGTGCCGGTCCTAATGCAACTACAGAATTTTCTGACAAGAACCATTTCATGCTCTGACAATTCAGTGCAATCACTGAGCATTTTGTGCCCTCTCAACAGACATAGCTCTGCATAGAGTAAAGAAAACAAAATCTAGCACCAAAATAATCTAAGTAGTGAATATTTTTATACTAAAACCCAAATCAATTAAGACTCTTTTAGAGACTTTCAGAATAGAATAGCAAGTGAAGCACAATTATCTTCATATACAAGAAACTTTTCAAATTGTGTCCCTCATCTCCACTGATGTTTTGGGGTTCTTTTTGTTGGTCGTTTTTGTTGGGTTTGTTGGGTTTTTTCTTTTTTTAAATATTACCGACTGACAATATACAGGGAATACATATTAGGAAGTTATTAATGACATCTAGGCAAGGACTAGTTAAGTAAATTATAATTTTCCCTACTAAACTTCTGCCTTTTATGAAATTGAAGTGATTAACTTGTCAAAGAACTCACTTGCAAAAATCTGTATCAGTTGTTTCAGAGACATATTACATTGAATATCAGTGCATTTAACTTTATTTTTGTTACATATCTAGAAAGAATGGCTGTCCTAATAAAAGGCAGCATTCGGTGCTTGTGTAAGTAAGATGTTCAAAGTCCCCAAGTTCTCAAAGTCTTGTTAAAGTAGCTGGACAAATGACAAATCTAGACCACACGATGCTTCAAGAACTGCCCTCCCATGATTTATTCCAAGAGTAAAAGTAGTACTTTATACATTTGAGTTAGACCTTCTTACCCTTTTTGTTGTCAGCTAGATGAACAAAGGAAACAAAATGTTTAAAAGCTATGTGGGGTTTGTTTCATTTGTTTCTTTGCTTTTAAGCCCAAGCTTTAAACCTACAATACTTTTCAAGGGGAAAGCTCCATTCACCACTGGCAGTATCTTATTACAGACAAAGCTAATAATTTCAGTTCTTTATAAATATACTTAAGAAAACTATCACAATTGCAGACTGAGAATATCAGTGAGAGCACAACTTTCCAAATTTAAAGAAAAAGGGTAGGTATTCTACATATCTATGTACTATATATTGCAAGACTGACAGCATTTGAACAGGTCTAGCATAAGCAAGCAATCACCAGACACCATCACAAAATGGAGAATTTGAGAAGTTCACTAAAGTGACAGATGTTGTTTGGCAGCCTGTGCAGAAAAGACCAAACAGAGTAAAACAATATAGAAATAATTTATCAGTCTTTCACACTAGAACAAAAATAATGTTCTCTGCTCTGTACGAGTCTAGGTTATATTTGCACCATCCCAGGTTTTAGTGGCACGTCAAAGAGTATCAGTGATGAGATATCCCACTCTTTAAGCTCTTTAATGTGCTCCTTCCATTTGAGAAAGCATGAAAATTATGTGCTATTACTGCTCTTCTTTTTAAGCTAAAGAGATTTTTCATTCCCCTGAGATTCTTATCTTCAAAGGAAACTTATTTCTCAATATCCTTTCTCCAGATTTATCCTCGTTTTATTATAACCCTAAGAAAAGGAAAGTTTGATGAACCTGGACGGTCCCAGCATTTGAGCTGGGCTGACCTCAGCTGGCTGCCTGGCGCCCACCCAGCTGTTCTCTCATTCCCTGTCTTTAACAGGACAGGGGGAGAAAAGAAGGTGTAAAAGCTCATGGGTTGAGATAAAGACAAGGACATCACTTACTGGTTACCATCGCAGAGCAAAACAGATTCAACTCGGGGAAGATAAATTTAATTTATTTCCAATAGAGTAGGATGGTAAGAAACAAAGATTAGAACACCCTTACCCCCACACTCCTTTTTCCCAGGTTTCACTTCTTCATTCCCAACATCTCTACCTTCCTCCTCCCTCCCTCAAGCAGCGCAGGGAGTATGGGGGGGCTGCAGTCAGTCCATGACGGCTCCTACTCTCTCCTGCTCCTTCCTTCCCACACTTCTTTTCCTACTCCAGTCTAGGTCCTTCTACAGGTCCCAGCATGATTCCTCCACAGATTGCAGTTTGGACAAATCTACTCATTTGAGGTCTCTTTCACAGATTGCAGGGGAGTCTCTACTCCAGCACCTGGAACACCTCTTCCCTCTGGCTTCTCTCACCTTGGCATACCAGGGCTGTTTCTCTCACTTTTTTCCCCTCACTGCCATGCAACACTTGCCATTTCTTAACTTTGTTTTTCCCAGAAGTGCCACCATGATGGTTGAGGGGCTCAGCTGTGCCTTCTGGTGGGTCTCTTCTCATAGAGGCCACCACGCAAGCCCACTGTCAGCACCAGGGTGTGAACACCCAATACAGCCAGCTTTCCCACTTTTAATCCTTCTTCATGCCTGGCAGCCCCAAATCCTTCTCCTTAATCCCCGAGCAACATAACTACCCATTCACTACTATCTAGGAAGCTATCTCTGATCTTGAAGAGATCCCTCTGGAGTCTTTCTTTGAATTAATACCTTTTAAGTTTTATTTAAACATTAACAGTAGCTAAACCACACCACAGTTCCATATGAACTATTCTGCTCTAGAGGCAAAATAATTTTTATTACTATTACTTCTAAGCCAGCAGTATAACTTGATTTGCTATACACACAGCAAACGCACACTCACTTAATTATTTTATGAATGTTTGCATTTCTAATTAGGTGACAGAATACTTTTCTGTTCCTAGTCTAAATGCATTATGTTCCTGCAGATATTTTAATTTGCTATTATCCCTCACAACTATGACTATCTATGGTGTTGTAACATTCATAACGTAAAACGATTGGAATTTGTACTTCACTTTCACTGGCCCAGAGTACAATCAAAACTCAATTCTCTTCTGACAAAAATAGTGACTCCAACTTTTTCACAGCTTTCTCTAACAGCATTCACGTTTTCCTATAGAAAACAATTAAAATAATATTTCACCTTTAAGTTTTGCTATATATTGTTTAGGAAAATAACTTCAGTGTATCAATGACTACACAGACTTATGATAATATTCATTTTCATTTAGTCCCAAGAGGAGAAAGAAACATGCACTATATTTGCTATAACAATAGATGAACCATTACTGGCTCAGTTCCCAACTTAATGACTACATCTATTTTTAAATGTTACTGTTTAAATTAGATTATCCCATACTCTTCAGACTTGTTTTTTCTGTTCATGTTTCAGAGTTTTAGGAAATGCTACTGCCTTCTCGACACTAAGTAGGAACACAGAATTGAAAGGTTTCCTAGAAGCAAGCATTGTCACCTATTATGACAAACACAGGTGGGAATACATGCGGACAACTTAGTGGGAAGCACAGAACTGCTCTCCTGCAGACACCAGGTCACTGAGCCCCAGTGCTGCAGATACACTGTTTCTTCTGTTGACAATGTCAAGGCATGTAAAAAATGCTCCTGAATTCCCAAACACTGTTCATTAGCTTGTGTACCCAGTTAATCTAATATATTCTTGAAAAATCCTATGTTGTTCTGCATAACTTAACTATGACTGCTGACTGGGCTGGTGGCTGCTGATAGCACTGCTGGCACTTCCTGTATGAGAGCCCAGAGAGCAGCACACGCAGCTCTGGTCTCCTCTGTGTGCAAGCATTAGACTGCAGTACAGCTGCAAGTACAGAGAAACCAGAGTCTAGCTACAATCTGGGGTTAAACCACAACATGTCGGTACATCTGTTTATCTAGAAGGATACTACATGCACCGAATGTAAGTAATTAAACATGCCCACAAAACTGATTATATTAGTATAGTGATGTTGAACATACTGAAGACAGCACAGCACCTTTGCACAGACCTCCCAGATGTTCCTCCCACTCATACACCCCAGACTGATTCAAACAAAGGCTTGGGCTTCATGAAGAGAAGCCATTAGTTGAACCTTAGTTGAACATGGAAACTTATCTGCGTGTGCCACCGTGTCTGTGCCACCACGTCTGTGCAGCTTTCAGCTGCTCCAACGTTTCAAGCCACCCAAGTCAAAGCAAACTGCTTTCTGGAAGCCCCAGTACTGCAGGTAGAGCCCTGTGCTGTCACAGAGGCACTCGCTACCTTGGACAGAGTGCACCACCTTCAGACTGCTGTTGGCAGTTTTTGACCAAGTTCAGACAGATCTGTTTGAAAAAGGTTTTGCAGACAAGCCACTACCTCTTGCTTCTGATATAAAGCTCAGTTATTAAATTTCTATATTTAGTAGCCAAATTCATGGCTATTTACATTATTCAAGAAACCTGCATGCATAATTAGGACCCTAAAAATCATCAGTCACCATTATAATCCCATTCTTTTTGTTTCATTACAAATACATTTAGAAGGAAAAAACCCAAACTTTAAAAGTCAATTTATAATAAGCAGAAAATACATGATTCTGAACCGAAATTCTATTGCTTAAATATCATGAATGATACTACCTACCCATTTACTTACTGAGCAGCTAGTGAAACGGTACGATCTTCTAGCAAAACTAGCACAACCAGTAACAGTTCCCCTCGCTGAGAGAATAAACTATTTGGTTGTAGCACAGCCACTACAACTAACATATATACCGGCACTGCAGTTACAGCAGATCATACCATTTATTGTCAAAATCATTGAGGTCCCTTCCAACCCAAACCACTCTAAGATAATGTAGTTCCAACCCCCTGCCATGGGCAGGGACACCCTCCACTAGACCACGTTGCCCAAAGCCCCATCCAACCTGGCCTTGAACACTGCCAAAGTGGGGGCAGCCACAGCTTCTCTGGGCAGCCTGTGCCAGGGCCTCACCACCCTCACAGGGAAGAATTTCTTCCTTATATCTAATCTATTAGCTTGATAAATAGTTTCTTTGTTTGCTATCTCTACCAGTCTGCCTAAAACAACTCTGATATTCTGATATACTCTGATATTCCATACCTATTCATTGTCCTGTTTCCTTGATGGTATCTGAGAGCCACTGTCAGAGATCACCTGAATTTGTTGTTCTGGTTGATTTTTAACAAACATAATAATAACAGTTGTGGAGATTTTAGATCTTTTGAATATAGTACATACCAGTTCCTTTGCTTATGTATGGAGGCTTGAAGAATTTCACAACGCCATACAGATTCACTATAGTTCCATCTTTAAGATGATTCAGAGGAGTATACACATATTTTGGTGCAACAGACTAGAAAGGCATGATAAAATTAGGGAACAGAAGAAAATACTATTCAAACATTCACCTTGAATTTTGTCTTTTAACACCATCCACCCTCCGATATGCTTTATATCTTGTCTGTGAAAAAAAAAGTTTCTCTATTTTTTCTAGCTTATTCACTTTAAACTCTCTAAAGATAACTATGCATGTATATATTCATAGGCAATAAAGCATTAAAGAAAGTATTTTTTTCTGATTTATTTTAACATGTTCATCCAAAGGGCTTTTTAAAGTACACATAAAATCTCATAAATTTTGTTGGCAGTGTCACTGCACAGAATCACTGCTTGGAGAAAGTGGGGCGGGGGAGTACACTTCTCACAGGCATCGTGTAAGTATTCCTACTAAAATAGCACACTTGTTGGAGGACTAAAGAAGGACAACTTTCTATTATTTAAGGACTACCCTCCTCTCATCTTAAGGTTACATTATATGCTGATTAATCTCTTGAATACAAGTTCTGCCAAACTGATTGAAAACTGTCGTTTTCAATCACTGTAAGGGGGGGAAATAAATGAAACTCTTTATAAAATTCACACAATTTCAGGCTGTATCATCTTCAGCACTAAATCTTCAGCCTTGTAATGAAGAACAATAAAATTTCACATACCAATTTCTATGCCTTTAATATACTATTTCCTGTAAAATTTTAATTTAGACTTATAAAGGCTTGTTCCAAAGAGTAATCAACAGAAATGTTAAGACCAGTATATGAAGTCTAATTTTAAATCAAAGGAAGATTAATGTTTCAATTTTTTTAAAGCACCAGCATACAATCTTCTTTAAAATGACAGTAGTTACCTTTCTATCTCATATTTCCTAAGCCAACATGCAGCCTATTTTGAGATCAAGACAGGAACTATACTGCAAGTATAGAAAAAGTACTGCTTTTTCATATTTTATTCTGTTTTTCAGGCACATCATTTGAAAAATTAAAAGCTAAACAAATGACTGCTGGGATGACAGTGTGGAAGTAAAATAAACAGGAAAGAAGAATTCTATACATTCTTATTTACATGCAGTTTGTCTCGTGTGGTTTAAAAACATCCCAAATACAGACTCACCACAGATGCAGGTTCTGAAGCAGCTTTTCTTCCTGGTTTAGTATAAATCTGAGTAGAAAAAACCAGCAAACTTTCGATTAAAAAACCAAAAGCATTGCAAATGTAACATTTGATAACTCTAAAGCAAATATAATGCTATAAGGAAACACAAAACAGCACTATACACACTTCTGCTATGTGAATCACCTCTGAAACTAGTAAAATTTTATCCCATAGAAAAAAAAGAAAATCATCTTTATTTCAGTTGCCCTCATACAAAAATCTACTTTAAATAACATATACCTTTTTTAAAGTATAAATGTGCTTAGCTGAATGTAAGTCAGGTCACTTCAGTAGAGCCAGCGTTTGAAAGTCAGCAGCCACAGATTTAAAACTCTACTTGCTTAATGGAGAACACTTAAATGGGTTTAAGTTCTGTACATGTCAATGCTTAGAATAGGTCTACTTTTGGTGACTTGTTACTCTCCTTTGAGGAAGTGGGGGGGGTGTCCCAAACAACAGATGGTCAAGGCAGATTAACCAGAATGGGATAAATTTTATTTAAAGGTAGTTCCTAAGCTTTTAGATGCATACATATAAACCAGACTTTAAGGTATTTTAAAGAACTAACGGTGGTGACTTGATATAACAACAATGCATACCCACTGTATAACAAGAAATACAGGGCTCAGCTACCATCCTGATGCAACACCACAGCCTGACAGACACAGGATCCCATGTCACAGCTGTGCATCGCCTGAGCAGTGCAGACTCCTGCTAGGGGTCTGGTTTTGCTGCCTGCTCAACTGCATTCCTGTAGCTAGTTTTACTTTCATTTACTAATTTTAAATAGTTCAAAGAATCACACAATATCCTGAGTTGGAAGGGACCATAAGGATCATGAATTCCAACTTGCTCCACACAAGGCCAGCCAAGTCAGTGTGGACTGAGTGCATCAACCAGACATTTTTTGAACTCTGTCAAGCTCAGTGCTGTGACCCCTTCCCTGGGCATCCTGTTCCAGTGCCTGACCACCCTGTCAGTAAAGAACCTCTTCCTAACATCCAACCTAAACTTCCCCTGTCTCAGCTTCATGCCTTTTCCTCGGGTTCTATCTCTGGTCACCAAAGAGAGGAGATTGGCGCCTGCTCCTTTGCTCCCCCTTGTAAAGAAGCCACAGACTGCGTTGGGTGAACACTTATAATTGATAAAGTGAAACACAAAAAAAAAAATCAGGTAATTTGTATTAATTTTAAACATTTAATAAGTGTAAATTCAGTGCTAAAAGCTCCATTCTGTGGTCAATAAGACAGGCACCTCCTCAGCACAACCAATACATTCAGTGAGTTGCACATCTTCCTTGGGAATAGACTGTATGTCATGAGGTCACACCAATACTCAACTGTGTGCCTCTTGTAGTGCCTGTAATTTAGGTACATTTAGTTTAGACACATTTACACAGACTCAGGGCACATTTTTGCCATGTACTATTTTCAATGAAACTACGATATGATAACCTATATATCATAGTTATCAACAGATAACATCATCAAACTGTCTGCACTATAATTTTAACTCATTTTGTTTCTCACTGAGCTGCATGACAAGCCTTATTTATCTACAGAGGTCCATTCTGGAAAAAAAAAAACTTTGCAAAATTTAAAAAAAAAAGTTCTTAAATTTAAAATTACTGTCAAAGAACAGCTACACAGACAAAAGTTCCAGAGTTTACATTAGCACACAATTTATTTTAGTAAGGCTTTTTTAAATGCGATTTTGTGTTTAAATTTTTACAATTATATCTAAGTTTGTTTCAAAATCTGATGGATAGGCTCAAAGGAATCAGCTAAACTGTTCTGCAGTGAAGTTGCCTTTTCCTTTTCACTGACTACAGAGCAGAGTTTGCAGCACTGTCACAGAGTTTAGCACGTTGCTATCATACTTTAACAACAGTAGGTTATCACAGTGATTAAAAATGCACAACACTTTCTCACCACATGTAACAGTTGGAATAACTTTCATAAGAAACACTTATGCTTAAGGAAAGTAGCAAATGTTTCTTGAAGCAAAGACACAGTGGCTCAAACAAACATGCACTGCTGATGTATTACCCCAGACAAATAGAAGCAGGGCAAAACAGGGTAATCTTCGCTCCCAGATGGAAGCATTTGATATGAACAGTAGAAAAGAACAAGTATTTTCCTCAGAAAAAGGGATGTAATTCTCTTTTTAAAATTAAGAATCTATGAATTCATTTATTTCAGAGGCAAAGTGTAATGATCTGAGTTAAAGGAGTAAAAATTCAGAGGCCAGTGAAAACTAAAAATGAGACACCTAAACCCACTCTTGCACACTCAACCTTGTCTGCATTATTACATTGTGTCATTCATAAGAATGGTTTAAACAGTTCAAGGGATCGATCTAAAGCCAGCTAAGGTCGAATTTCTGCACTCAAGTGGAATTTTACCTAGGAGGCATGAGATGATTTGGGTCTTGCATGGTTAGGGTCATTATAAAATTGCATGCAAACACACAAATGTGTCTGTTTCCTCATGGACATGCTAAAATAATCTGTAGCACTTCAAATTCTAAGAGATTTTGGTTTTTCCTACTATAAAGCAAAATGTTAAGGTAGGTAAAAAAAAGTTGGGTACCCACGTACATAAATGGCTGATCCAGCTTCTTCAGACACCTCCAGGTGGCAACCATGTCTACCATCCTCCTTCGCTGTAGGTGATTTTGCCAACTTAAATCCTGCAACTATGACAGTATCCTGCAGGGACAGGGAGACAAATAGATGATTACACAGGCTGTATCATGTGCTCTATTTTAAGAGTATGTGATGCGAAATTTCACCTTAAAGTATCACGACAATCAAGAAACAAAAATCCTGAACAATTTCTAAACACTGTTTTTAAGTTTCTCTATTTAGTTCTTCCACCCATTAAATGTGTATTTCCAACCAATGCCAGCAAGTTGTTTTTTGTTTTTCCTTTTTAGTGGAATTTGGGACAAAATTTTCACACTCCTGATAATACTGTGATTGAGTGCTAATTTTGACAAGGCCTAGAAAGGAAGAGTCACACTGAATAAAGCAAAAGAATCATTCCTCTTCAAACATACAGGAGACCAACTCCTTTCTGGGTAAGCTTAACGAAGCTAGAAAAAGAATCACACATTGGAGCAGCAGTGACAAAACATTCTGAGAAAAAAGCTGGTTTCTTATTGAGTTACAGCTGCACTTTGAAGACTCCCCTTGTAGGTATTTTCTGTTTTGGTTGAATCGACATCTTCCTATTTCTTCCTTCAAGGTCAAATAGGTAGGTCAATCAACAGGAAGGTTTCTGGTACCAAAAGAGACAATATGAACTTTTCTAGCATCACGCCTGAGATTCTGTCAGAGGAAACAACTGGATTTGCAACTTCACTTTCACTTTGGTATGAAGTTCCTCAGACACCACAAAGTGAAGAAGAAAAGGATGATGTAAGGGGTAAAAGATTTAAATCCCTGCAACAGCTCACCTTTTTAGTAGCAACCTTAAAGAGAGGGGAAAAAAAAAAGGATGATAAAAAATGCATTTAGGAGATAGAGATGATAAGAAAGAGGTATCTGCCAGAAGATAATTCTGGAACTCTGATACACTGTAAAGCTCTTTATACTCAGCTCCTTGGGTACCTGAATGGCACAGCAGGGCTGTACCTGTGTGATCCATTCCAACACACATATTAGACTCAGAACCCTATTTCTATTCGACCTTCTACCAAAAGCACTTCCATAAGCTTTTACTGAATGACTTTTGTTCATGTGTTTATTTGATTACAACAAATAAAAGAGTTTTCTGATGAAAGTTGACAGTTTTAGCCGAATATTGCACTACAACGGCTCTTTTTTGCTATTTCAGCAATCTGACAGTGCTACTCCAAATGATTTAGGATCCAAAACCTTAATGCTTTGTGCAAGAAAAAGAACGGCTGCTTGCTTAAGTGACAGTGATATATTTTGTTATTAGAAGATTTGCCAAAAAAAAGAAGAAAAAAGTATTGCAGAAAATATAAGATTGATCAGACAGCTTAATACACAACAAAACCACTCAGGGCACAGTGATTTTTGGGTAGTGTCATAAATGGGAATATAATTTATATTCTGACTAAAAGATAATATGTAAATCACCTAAGTGAAAGCCATAGTCAGAGCTAAGTAAATTAAAATGGGTCAAAATAATTAGACAACTCTGTATTCCTTGCACCTGAAACATATCCCCCGTTACCACACATTGAAGTTGTTTCATTCTTTCCAGATAAAAACACACTTGAACACAAGCTTCAGGAAACAGCTCCTTTGCAGAAACCAGGTGTTAGCATGGGTCTTTCACTGTTGCTGATGCTACTCATGGTGTTCCTTCAACAGCAGAGTCAAGATTCAGCTAAAAAGCTTAGCCTTGCTACACAATATTCCCATTTCAGCATTTTATTAGATTGCAGGCTGCACAAGGCTCTGGGACTTGGTTGCTGAGTCAGGATTGGAGCTCTGTACAGCTGACTTGACTTGTCTTGTTCACCTGTGTCAGAAGGAACTACACCGACTCAACCTTTGCATAGGTTGATAAAAAATGGAAACTTTTTGGTGAATCATATTAGATCATTGGTGATTACTGTCATGTAATATGCAATGAATAACATGACATTCAACAAACACCTGCAAAAAGACTGCCCAATTTCAATGATTAAAAAGACAGCACTAACACCAAAATCTCATTTTACAGTTAGAAAGAACAAGTATATTCACAGATTTGTTATAAATTCATGGTCAACCTTGGCAGGTTGTGACTTGCAGTTTCTAAACATGCAAAAAATTATATAAGGTTTGCACAGTGGTTTGAAATGTAATGCTGTATTAGTTTTCAAGATAGATTACTTTCCATTTCACCTTTAGATAAGAGAAGTTATTAGAAGTTCTCTTATAATTGGTTTTGGAAGCAAAGCCATTTACATAAATTGGTGGATTTTCATGTCAACAGAAAAGTATTATACTGCATATGTAGAGAGAGACTGGAAGATATAACCAACATTTTGGAAAAAAAATGCAAAAAGAAATCCTATTCCCTTCATTCCTAAGAAGCAAGAAATAAAGGAAGGACATATTTTCCCATATGGTTATTCTGTTACAGAACCAGATGACTCACAGGAAACCATCAACACAGTTATCCATGTTTTTGGGAATAGCCTGCTCCTCTCCACCCCTCCTCTAAGCTACTTAGTTAAAGCTGTTAGAATATAGGAAAGTATGATATGGGAATCTACAAAACTGTGAAGTTCGAAATTGTAAGTAGCAAGCTAAAAGTACTGGACTTTACTGTAGCAATTCTTTAACAGCTAAAACTCTGGGTTTCTTAAAATTAAATCTATTTCCTAACTGCTGAATTGTAACTCTGCTAGTTTTAGAAATCATTCTGTGTCCTCAGATTCTTCCAAAATGAAAATTTCATTGAAGACACATGGAAAGCAGCATGCAGGTTCATTGAACTGGGGAAGACTGAACACTGATTTCGGTGCACTCTGGCTGTCTAAGATCTGTTGCCTGAGCATTGTGGTTTCCTACTCAGCTCTTTAGTATTGATCTGTCTGTCTTCTAATTGCTGCTTGGGGCCTTGTTCAAGATTTCTATTTTTATCTGGACAATAAAACTGCTCTTTACATACAAAATGATTCTGCAGCTTGTATCAGGTTAGTTCAGGACCTTCCCAACCTGAATTCACTTTCAGCCCTGCTCAGACTGTGCCAGAGCCATCCCTCTCTGACCAGCCCCCTTTTTGGGGTGGGAGGGGGTGGGGGAGTGGGGCATGACATCATAAGGTATGGAAAACACCCTTGGCCAGCTCAGCTCAACTGTGCTGGAAATTAACTGTCCTAGCCAGAACCAGGACACAGAGATAAATTTCACTGTCACGTCAGTCTATCCTGCATATTCTGTAGCTTTCCAACACTACTGAATTCAACTAAAATTTGGAAAGTTACATAAATATCAAAAGTTAACAATTGTGGAAACATAGGGATTCAAGTTTTCAGTATCTGAATATTTATAAGCATATAATTATATAAAATATGTCACAATACGTTATATAAGTATCTCAGCTCTAATTATAGGTGTAAATCTTGAAATTAGCAGCTTTGGATCCACATATCTCATGAACTAAAGTATGTACCTTTGAAGCCAATACAATTCAGGGTGCAAGCTACTATCCAGGAACAGCAAGATCACACCCAAGGAATATAAAAATACAGCTGGGAACCAAGCTAAAGTAATTATTTAATGGTATAATTACATAAAAAAAACACAGTTGTGTCTGAACTGAAATGAAAATGTTCAATAAATTCAGAGCAACCTGGACTTTAAGTGATATTTTGATGTCTTGCCCTAAGGTCTGCTATAATTTTTACCCTTTTTAAACACGCAGATCGCTACAGTTCAGGTGTACTAGTCCATTTGAACTGAAAAACCCTGACAGAATTCTAACTAAACCATTGCTATTTCCATCTTTGGAAAGCCAATAACATTTCTGCAGGAAAATGAATGTGAAAACAAAGTCCTGTTTTCTTCACTAAATAATTTTCCACCTTTTTGATAAAGACTTTTTATGAATGCCTGTAGTGACAGAATAAGGGGCAATGACTTTAAACTGAAAGAAGGTAGATTTAGATTCGACATACGAAGAAATTCTTTACTGTGAGGGTGGCAAGACACTACAAGAAGGTTGCCCAGATAAGCTGTGGCTGCCCCCTCCCTGGCAGTGTTCAAGGCCAGGTTGGATGGGGCCTTGCACAGCCTGGTCTATTGGAGGGTGTCCCTGCCCATGGCAGAGGGGGTTGGAGCTAGATGGGCTTTGAGGTCCCCTCCAACCCAAACCATTCAAACCATTCTGTGATTTAGCATGAATTTATATTGCAAATGAAAAAAGACTAACATGACCTCATGAAGTATTGCACACTAATTTTAATTTGATATCTGGCTAACATTGAAATGTCAGTAAACTGACAGGCAATCTAATAAAAAATATTAAGTTGATGTAATTGTTTTCAGCTTGTTTCCCTTCTTTATTTCAACACTGTCTCACAAACTCGTAGGCTGACTTGCCCATGCCCATCACTCTGCAGCTAATCAAACGAAGCATGTATGTCTGACGAAGCAAGATGCCAGCACCCATCCAATGAAGATAACCACACACAAACAACAAAAAACCCAACAAAACCTTCCAGGGAAACTCTTTTAAATCAATTTAATTCTGAATCTGTATTATCAAACAGCAATAGATATTCAAATGTATAAACACAAATGGATGACTTCACTGTCATCCATGTTCATAATCCTTCACTTGCTAGGTAAACAAGGACAAAACCAATTCCTTTATTTTATTATTACTGCGAGAAAGAAGTTACGTAAGGAAATACTTTTTTTTTCTAGTTCATGTTTATAGACTTGAACTGTTACAAACTTGACTGATTCTAATTTTGCTGATAGGTATAAAAAGACAAGAAACCAAGATATATCTGTTGAAAACAATTTCTAAAATAAGAAAACACAAATTACCCCATTGCGTATAACTTTTGCACAATCCTGGGCCATTTTTCCATATATCAAAATATTGATGCTGTTGATCTGTGAACACAAGTTATCCAAATCTAGAGGGGAAAAAAAAAACAAGAACAGAAGCAATTCCAATCACAAAACATTCATTAAAACAAAACAGCGATGGGAAAAGATTTCCAAAATAATCTAAAGTCTGACACTTCATTCCAATTACTTTATAAACAGAAAATCCTTTCAAATAGGTATACAAGTACTTTTGTATGCTAAATGTAGGTATGTGAAGTAGAATGTTCTTTGTAAGACCGCCATTTAAAATGTGCACACAAGAAGTCTACTGAAACAGTATGGTCTACATTTCAATTAACTTACCTGACATAAATTTCAAATAATCTATTTTTTGTGGAGAAAAACACTTTTAGAGAGGATTTTAAATATGACATGCTAATGAACATGTACAAGTGATGTAAAAGCATGATATTTAAAAAGCACCAAGAAATTCAAGAAAAAAAAATAAAATTTTGTACTTAAATATCATACCTTGAAGAACAACTTTGAAAAAATCTGTCCCATCTCCAAGCTTTGTTAGGGAGTAGAAATGAGTTATTATTCCCTAAAAAGTAAAAAGAAAAACAAACAAAAAATCATGTGAACTAAAGCCTCTGAAGTACTGAAACTCTGTTATCAGCTGAAACATCTGTAAGTTAAAAAAAAAATAGAATTGAAGTGGTAAGTGCAAATTAATATCTGATTTTTTTTTTTAAAAGGAAACTTAAAAACTCCTAAAGGCAGCATTGAAGACCATTATTCTTAGGTTATAATAGAGGAAATATTACACGTCAATACTTAGATGCTACTGACTAGACAAGCTTAAACAATGAAATAGTAGCTGTGGAAGCATCTTTTACTAGGTACAGTAACAGCACAAAAGCTGCAGTTTTAGCAGAAAACCTGAAGAGTGATAAAAGATGTACATGACAACAAATCGTCTGTGAAAAATCAAAAATACCTCTACAACTGAGAGAGCAGCACGGTGAAGTTTTGAAACTGCAGTGACCTATTCATTTGTCAATAATACAAATGCTCTAAAAGATGCAAAGGTTCTATTAATTATGTAAAAATACTCTCTTTATAGTGAAGTTCAAGTTACAATAAAGCAAATATCACAGGTCAGGAACCTCAGTTATGCTAACATTTCTTTGGAACAAATGTGTTTTGTCAGAAAGATGGTATCTCATCAAAAGAGGTTCTCTTACAACTGTAGTAAAAAATGTCAGTCAAATGTATTCTTCCACAGTATGGCAGGTAAAGCAATGTATCCTTCTCGAGGATAACAACATCGAAATTGGTTCAATAAAGAAAAATATAACAATTTGAAAACAGACATTACAAACAGTTTAAGAGAACTACACAAACAGCACATGAAATAAAGTGCTTCTTGTAAAGAGACAGCAAGGGCCATCTATCTGTAAATGCAAAAAAAACAACATTAAGAGGATAGCCAGGTAAATCATAATGATTTTACGGTACATTCAGTGGGAAGCTTAACATAAATGTTAATAAACACATTTTAAAACAAATTAGGATAAAATACACAGAAGTGAATTGCTACTGTAAAGGCTTTTCCAAGTAAAATTGTCCTATAACATGTTAGCTGAGGAGAGATCCAAATAAAATTACACCATTTATTATCTCTTTTATAAAGAAATACTAAGAGTCCACACATCATCCTTTTCCAACACAAAGTGTGCATGTGTCTATGTATTTAGTATAATAAAATTAAGACATGTTAAATTAGATTTAACATGTACCATACTGCTTTATTGGTTTTGATACAATGAAGGTAAAAAAAACCCAAAAAATCTGCGCTCACACATTTTCAACAGTAAGTTCTCAATTTCCACAGGGAAAACTATAAGGATAAGTAAGTATTAAATACTTAGTTTAACAATCGGCATTTGCAGAATAACGTTCTGAGATTTTTCCATTAATACATAGAGAAAGGTTTGCCACTTGTTTTCAAAATTGCAACTCTGTTTAAAATTTCTAGTTTTGTATGTAATTGATCCTCCTGAGATTGTTTTTCCTGAACTATACTCATATGTAAACAAGGTACTACAGATTTTTTTCTTGTGATAAAGTCTTTTCAGTGAAACAAAGTTACCTCAGGAATATTGCGTTTACATATATATATTTTTTTTTCTTACTAAAGAGATTTAAACCCACACAAGCATACTATTTACATTCTGACCATTTTGGGGTGGTTTTATTTTTGTTTTTCCTTTTACTTCCTTTCCTTTACTTCCCAGTATCTTCCAATGAGTTTTCAAATCAGGGACCACATTCTTCACTATAACAGTTTGGCCCCACCACTTTCCTTTGTATCCCAAATACCTATGCTCGCTTTCTCTTGCTCAGCAGAAACACTAGCCACTGCTTTCTCAACATGCCTGAAACTCCTGGGCTCCATCTTCAACAAAACTTGTTCATATTCACTGTTCCCCCACAAATCCTGCACTGCTTATAGCAGCCATAGATAAAACTTCTTTCAAAGCTCTCCCCTTTGTATAAGCCACTAAACTTACTCTCAAACTATGTGCAGTTCCTCTAGCAAATCTGCTTCCTTCCTGGCCTCAGCCTCTTTCCTCAGTCTGGTCAAAGTTGACTTGGCAGAGGATTTCCAGGTTTGTTTCAGCTTTGCCACAGCAAAATCCAGAGGACGATGAATTAACTGGAGGAGGCATCAGGTTCAGTTAGGGGATATCATGACTGAGGATGTATGGAAATTGCTTGTACTGTGTTCCCACAAATTTAAATTAAAATTTGTATTGTTCAGAGGGATGCCAGAGTGCTGGAGAGTTTCAGGAGAATGAAAGGACACATAGCACGCAAGCTAGAAAGAAGCATCCAGGATTGTTTTTGTTGCTTCTTCCCAGAACACACTTCATAAAAATCCTCCTCTCCCCTTTCTCCCTCCTTAAAGCAGTACCTCATCCCTGTTTTGGCAGGTCTAGAGTGAGTGTGCTTTGCCACTGCTAAGATAACCTAAGATCAATGCATTCTAAGGTTCACTTCAAGCTCAGCCTGCAGAACTGGATTTTCCTACATATTTAATGGTGCATTAGCACCAGCTTTATCAGCTCTGCAGTTGCCGCTGTTTTTATGCCAAGCTGTTTTAGTCACCTACTAATCCATGTCAGCAGCAACATGAAGTTCTCTTAACATAAGGAAGAAGTCCGAGAAAGAGATTCTAAATGCCTTCTCTTTCAGCAATCAACTGTAACACTGCACATATGCTTAAATTCACACTCTGATAATAATCATCCTGCTTTCCTAATGGAAGCATTTATTTTGGCAGAAACATTTTCTAATTTATAATCCAGTTTGGCCTGCTTTAACACTTCCTTTGTGACACAACAGTGTCAGGGTTGCTTGCGGACACAGCTTTTAAAATTAGGAAAGCCTGTATGCCCTGCAGGTCAAGGGGACTACACCTTGAGGAATAAAAACCCTGTTTACTAGCAGCACTGGTAATTGATGTTTCTATTTGTTCCTTTACAAGACCTAAGGGAGGTTGGATCATTCTCAATCAAATCACCCCTTATCACACTCTACTGCTGTCTGCTCCCAAAAAGGGCAGTTTTGCTCCTTTGCTTTACCTACTTGCAGCACTCACTGCATACCTTTGATACCATAATGAACCAGTCCAGAGAGTGAGAGCAGCAAACCACCCTCTCTCCATCAATATAAACAGTCTTCTGTCAGTTTATTTCTCATGAGTGGGCTCACCACAGGCTCAGATAAGCACAAGAGCCAGAACTGGGAACATTTGAGCCATTTTTCAAAGACTCAAACCACCTAAGGTTTTATACAGAATTAGAATTCCTTCCCCTGCCCTGTCCTTTTTTTTTAATGGCAACAGGTTGAAGTCAAGCCTGCGATAATGCTGATTTTTTGCCATGTAGGCATCAGGGATGATTAAAAAGATGATTTTAAAAATCACTGACCAAAAAACCCCAGTTAAATGGGTTAAAAAAGAAAACCCATAAAGAAACATTTCTGCATTTCAGTAGTACACAAGGATTGTACTTCAAATATTAAATATATTTGTGACTACTGTAAAATATAAATACACATTTGATAAAAAAACCTAGTCATATCTTGATGCAGATAGCAGCTAGAGTCCTCTTTTCATAAAACTGGATATTGCGTTGCTTCATACAAGAAGGGAGAACTCCCTGACAAGCCATTACTCTGAAATCTGATCTTTGGCAGGATGGTGCTGCTTCCTACTGTTTTTTTAAAACCAAAATACCACTTAATTTCTCTAAATCCCTTCATTTTACCCACAGACTTCTGCATGTCAATGTGCTTTTAAATGGGTCCATGGTTTAGAAACAAAGAAAACATCTTCTAAAATTTAAGTCTGACAATATAAAAGGAAAAAGCACTCCTGTGAATCAATGAAGTCTACAGTGACAATGCAACAAAACTCACCAAAGTCAGAATTTTGAGTTGCTTAAGGACATACAACAGAAGCACAGAAAAACATGCAGCTGCAGCCAGTCACCACCTGAGCTGGAACATGGAAGTCTCTTCTAAAGATACCAGGAGCTATTTCAAACTAAACCAGAGTATTTTTATTAGTAAGCTACCTGTAAGTATTTGTTGGTATGATCAAAGCCTTCCTGCAAATGTTTCAAATCCTCCTTCAGCAAATGGCTTGGTAGGGGAGTCTCAGATTTTCCTTTAATGATCTTCAGCAACTGAACAGGCATAGCTGCTTTACCTATAAAAAAAAGGGGTGTATTTATCATTTTTATAATAAGAAAGCTTAATTACATAAGACAAAATCTTCAGAGGGATTTGACTTACTACCATAAATAGCAGCAAGAGAGAAAGTAACACTTCCTTGGCAATAGACAGACATCCAAACTACCTTTCTTTGCAAACATTCCAAAATACTGCAAATGGCAACATAATGTTACAGATTAAAAAAAAAATTGACCGATGTATCAAGCAAAGAAAAAAATAATAAAATAAGATGGGTATCTAGAAATGCTAAACACTGAATGCACTGGGAAAAAGACACTAAGAAATATATGTCTGTGTTGTCTGTTGTTTGCTCTCACTGTGCTAGAAGTCAATGAGAAATTCTTGGTGACACCATTGTTATAATACTGAGAATGGGGGAGATGAGCAGTCTGCTACAGTGAAGTTACACATATGAGAAATATAAGAAAGTGATCTAGCACTAAGTAGTTATTGCTATATTTTCTCATTACACAGTCATCTTGTTCTTGGCACATCTTCTTTTGTTGGACAATTTTTATCTAAAGCAAGCACCTACAGAAAAGTCACAGCATTATTAATCTTCTCTTTTCATTAAGTTTTAATAAACTAAGTGAACAATGCTTTCAATTTTCTAAAAGCCCAGCTGGCAATATTATAGTCACAGTCCTAGTCTCAGGCAGAGTTTTAGTAACAACAACAACAACACAAAACAAACAAACAAAAAAACCCTATACTTTCAGATGGACACAAAGACTTGGTATTCAACTAAATAAAAACTTAAAACTACGTTTTCAGCTCAGAAGTGCTTTTTCAGTGGTGGGCAGACAAACTTCTTACAAAATTAAATGGAAATGGGAAGGCATTGCAAAATGGAAAGACCACAGGATCTTAAGTTATCATTATAAGTCAATGCATATAGGTGGGGACACTGAGCAATACTCATTAAAAAAAAAATTACCTTATTCCTCAGAAAAATCAAAGTTCCACCTCACTGTCACTCCAGTATTGAAAGATAACCAAATTCACTTATTACTTATGACTATTTAGTGTGAAATAGTGAATGACAATCCTTTCAGTTTCCCCATTTTCCAGGAAACTCCCCATCAATGTTATTGCTGTCTAACAGATATTGTAAAAAATTCACATTCACTAATGAGAATCCTATAAAATAAAATACTTTAAGGATCTCTCAGTCAAAATGACCATACATAGGGTGACTGGCTTTTTGTCTTCTCCTAACTTCCAATTTGGGTAGCTCTTCCTCATCATGTGCCCCAGACTCTACCTTTTCCTTTGTCATACACAGCCACAACTGGAAAGTTGTTTTTTAATCTGCATTTCTTAGAAGACTAGTTAACTTTTTGCTAGCAAAATCAGCTTTCTTCCTTTACATTTAAGACTTAAAATGCAGTAACAGCAAAAGAACCTCTGGTTTCTTATGCTACTGTATCAAGGCAATAAAGTGTGCATTTAAAAGCAAACCCCATTCTAGCAAGTCTGATAAATATTGTAACTCAAATAGGAAAATCATTAGTGCCTGACTTGAGGGTCTTATTTTAAATTGTAACTTAGACTTTGAAAACCAAACTTCATTTACTACAACATCCTAAGCAGCCCCAAGAACTCAGGAGACGCAGAAGCAGAAAAGCCAGAGCACACCGCCATGCATCTTCCCTGCTTACAATATATATTCCCCTAACTTTACAACTTAAGTGAGCAGGCAACCTGTTTCTCTCTTAACATCCTCCCCAGTGTGCATGAAATAAGGAGGCCTTACAACATTCAGAAGACACACAGGTTCCAGGAGGCACTGTTACTCAAAATGCTGCAGATTTTGGGCAACAGACACAGTTTACCAAGTACCAATGAATAAACTTAAGAGCTTAACTAATAAGACTCGAAGAGTTTATTATCTGGGATATGTGAAGAAAGAATTTATATAGGGACAGTCCAACTGGACAAAAATTTGCTATTTACCAATTACCAACCTTCACCTTCATGTTAATGTTAACATCACATTAATCAAGGGTGAAGTGTAAACACTCATGACGCATTTTTCAGTCCTGCCATCACCTCTGCAGTGAGCATTGTACAACAGTTGCACCTTCTGACTGTCTGTGCCACTGTGGTGGATTCACCCTGGACAGCACACAGGCACTCACAGAGCCACTCACTCATCTCCCCACAGTGGGGTAGGGAGAGAACAGAAGAAAAAAAAAAAAAAAGAAAAAAATGCATCAAGACAATTTGATAAGTGAAAGAAAGAGGAAAGGAAAACAAATTGCCCCACTTACCCCCAAAAAAACCCAAACCAAACCAACCCACAAAACAAATGATGTAAAACCAGTCACTCACCACTTCCTACAAACAGACCAATAATGCTCTCTGACCAACAGCTCCCTTGGAAGAACCAATTTAAAAAAGCTCAACACTTTTTATTGTTCAGCACGACTATTTGGTATGGAATATCCTTCTGGCTAATTCATGATAGCTATCCCAACTGTGTTGCCTCCAAACATCTGGTTCAACCTCAGACTACTTCCACTTGGGGAAGAAGTGTGCTAGCACTGTTCAGCCACAGCTGAAATGCTGCTGTGCCACAAATCCAATCATGCACGCTGCTATGAAGACAGGTAACTCCTTCCCAGACAGACCCAATACATAACTCTAAAACACATCCAATGGGATACAGTGATGCTACACAGAAACAACACACACTGGAGCAGTTCGTGGAGAAAGAACCCACACTGGAGAAGCTGGTGGAGGAGTCTCCCATGGGTGGGACCCCATGATGGAGCAGGGAAAGATCATGAGGAGGCAAGTATGGCAGAAATGAAGTGTTTTGAACTGACCACAATCCCCACTCTCCATCCCTGTGTGCCACTCATGGGGAGGAGGTAAAGAAGTGGGGAGTGAAGCTGAGTCCAGGAAGAAGGGAGGGGTGGAGAAAAGATGGTTCTAGACTTGTTCTCATTATCCTACTCTGATCAATTCAGCAATAAATTTATTTCCCCAAGTTTGAGTCTCTTTTGCCTCTGATGGTTACTGGTGAGTAATCTCCCTGTCCTTATCTCAACCCACTAGCTTTTCATTTATTTTCTTTCCCTGTCCTATTGAGAAGGGCAAGTGATAGAGCAGCTTGATGGGCACCTGGGGCCAGCCAAGGTCAACCCACCACAGCACAGAGCTGGGAGGTACACCACCAGACAGATTTCAACTTCTGCTTGAGCAGATGGAGGGGCAAAAGCCTGCTGCAGAGATGCTGTTGCTGTTCCCTCTGTTTACTGCTATAATTAATGAAGTTTTAGGAGTTAGAATTTCTATAAGGTATCATTCACTGACGCTAGAAATGATGCCTCTATCTTTATGTTTTCAAGCATGAACCAGGACAGCATTATCATTAGCTTACTAGGATTTTAAGCCTACAGTGAAAAGAACAACTAGAAGTCTTAGAAAGCTTTTCAGTCCGAAGTATCTACTTCACACTATATTCTAGCTGGCTGAGAAGCTGATCTATTCCACCTAGAAAGTCAACTTCAAAGTTAATCAGCAATATTGATCTGCATCCAGCCACACTCTAATGAGCTAGGGAGACGTACAAAGTAACAGATTAACTTCTCTTTTTTCTTATTGTATTTCTCCTTGTTACGGCACTCAAACAATAAAATAGTTTTCTGCTTCTTCCCTCCTCAGAGATGTCAAAGAGCAAGATGCATTTTGTTACAATTCAAACATCACTGTTACAACAAAGAAAAGACCTGAGGTTTAAAAACTCACCCCTCTGATGAGTACCCTCAAATTCTGCAGCTCCCTTGCTTTCATTTAAAAAGTATCTTTGATATTTATTTCAGTGGGACAAATACCCCATATATGCTTCCAAAGTTACAAAGGAAAATTTCTGAAAGGGAGACATGTAAACTGATGGACTGGGACCTGCCCATATTATTTACTTATTGTGTAGTCCTACAATGTAGGATATTAATATACACAGCATAATGTATATTATATATTATTACATTGCATATAATATAGAACATTAATATAACAATATAAATAAATTATATATAACAAGCTAAACTTCTGTACAAAGAAAATGAAGGTCATGTATTTTAATTGGTAACCACTACAGCTCACAGATCCCTGGTCTCTGCAATCAAAAACCAAAGGTATGAGTATCCAGCTGATACAGCACTGGCTTCCCAAATCTAGAAGAAGCTCTCAAGTGTGGTCTCCTAAATAGCAATGAAGTAAAATTAAGCTTGTTGAGTATCTTTGTTGTTCTCAGAAGGCTGACTTCATAGCACTAACAAGAATAATTCCAATTTGAGTATGCTGCTGAAAAAGTCTGTAAGTGGTGTAAACAGATCTATTAATAAGGATATGTCATTAAAAAAAAAAAGAAAAAAGAGACAGGCTGCAACTCCTGGAACAGGGCAGACACAACACACTAACACCTTTTGCCTTCCACTAGCTGAAAGTGACAAAGAGAAAGTGTGACCATAAGCTTAATAACTTTAACAAGCAAAAAACTATACGAAAGGTTGTACACTATATGAGAACTCAGAAGTAACACCCTGGAAGAGGCAGCGATATATATCACTTGCTTAAGCAAATGAAATGTAGCACTGAGGATGGCTGTAGGATGAAATTTTATGTGCTGCTCTGCCCTATCCCTTGATTTTCTACCTACCCATTTTCTACACCTTAAATTTCTGACACTGGAACAATCTACTAAAACCCACTAGTTCTGTCTTAATTCCCTACAGAATATTAACATATATTCCAAAAGCATAAAAACCAACTTAAACCACAGTACACCAGAAAACAATTGCTTACTAGAAATGGCTCTGAGCAAGGATTAATCTCCAGCAGAAATAAGAAGTCATTTTAGGCTTTTTTTTTTTTTCTTCTCCTTTCTGGAATGAGGACATTATTCCATCAAAATAGAGCCATTCTGTGACTGCACTATCTGGAAGCAAGACAAAGATTCCTATGATATATCTGAAGGTCTTTACTTCATCCTTCTCACTTGCAACTTGAGATCTTAAACAGCCACAGACCTGAATTAGGCAGCTAGGTATAGTCTGGGGTGCATACACAAGTAACAAGAAAAGTTTTCATGCTCATAGTCTTTTCATCAGCTTGCAGAGAAAACAAAATAATCAGAATTTCCTTTTAGGTGCAGCACACCCCAGAAACAAGCTCTGACAGCCTGGTAACTTCAGTGCCTAAGATAAAGCATGCACCCGCTTACAAAATCAGTGGGTCTACAAGAGGTTTAAACACTAATTTTTGAGCTTTGCAGTGGAAAACAGGGTGGTGGGAAGTACCTGACTGTTGACGTCTATTTGTGAAAGCCTTACTTTTTTTTTTTTTCCCTGTAGGCTTTTGAAACTTTCATTATAATACATTAAAAAAGTAATGTTAAAATTATGTTTCAAAAAACACCAGAATTTAAACTCTCCGATTAGTTACATCGCCCTTCAGTGCACACTGAAAATCATTAAGAAACCACAAGCTGCAATCACAAGTGAAGTTAACACCGTGCAACCACAAACAATACAGAACTCTGGACAAGAACACCAGCACAACATGACAAAGGAAAAATAAGCCACATCAGAGAAGGAAATTTGTTCCTATCGTCAAGACAATTCCTCACTGTTTCTCTCCTTCCTCCACACTTCTTCAAGCAACATGGAATAGCCCAATTTTGTATGGCAATTAACATAGTAAAACAGTATAAAGTTTCTAAAGCATTTCAGTACAAAAAGCTGTAGGTAGCAAGCTCAGTATACAAAAATGTTCCCATACCCTGCTAATGTTAACCTAAAGGGAACAACATGCCTTGTACTAGTCTAAAGCCTCAGGGAACATCGGAACAGTGCAAAACATCTTATTAGCCACAACAGATGGATCAAGTCCACCTCCTGTTACAGCCGGGAATCACTCCACATACACTCTCAATACACAAGTTGCTGGGTTCTTTTGAGGAAAGAGAATTTCAAGGATTCGGTGAGGATCAATTGAACTTTCAACAACGGTAACATATCAGGAGGAAACTCATTTCACTAGTAATGGAATGGTGTCCCACAGACCTCATGTATCTGAGGACATACAGGAACCAGCAATATAAAGGAAACAGGGTAATGACAACAAGAGTTATTGTCTTAGTTTTTTTCTTCTCAGATGAAGAGAAAAAAGCACTTTCTGGAAGAGAACAAAGAGATCACAAAGCAAGATTTTTTTTCCCTGTTGTCCTTATTTGATAAATCCACCACATTTGTCTTCCATGCCTAGCTCTCTAAAATATTAGAATTCTGCTATTTCCTTCAGTAAAAATTCATCAAAACACATTTAAAAGAAAAAAACATATCTGAGCCCCTAATAGCACCTTAGATTATAAGGCGCAAGACAAGCTTTACAACTTTTAGTTCATACTACCAAAAATTCAAAATATAAGTTAAGTATTCTAGACAAAACTCCATTGTAAAAACTGCAAGTCCTTAATCCTGAAAAACACAAGACTGAAAAATAAGCATATTGATATTCTCTATCTATCTGGACAATTCTCTATCCATCTGGACAATTCTCTATCCAGAATTAACTTCATGGAGCAAAAAGTCAAAGTTGGATATGTCTTCTGTTACAGTTTGCCATTATAGTACATCAATCTGGTGCACAGGACTGCAAGCAATTAACACCTCTTTTCCTGGGTTACTCTTCTCCATTTGAGCCTTTGCTCAAGCCAAAAATGAACATTGCTGGGTCCTGACTCTAGCTTTCACCACAACAGACTATTCCTCTGTAGCCTCCTCTGGAGCACAACTTTTCATTAAGAACTAACAAGACATTAGCTTCGGAGCAGAAAAGCTAGGAAAACAGAAAAGTAAGAAGTGAATTGGAAAGATTTCTCCCTTCTCCATACCCAGTGACACACAAAAATGATACAAAGGGGATTAATGGTGGGAAAGAGCTGTAGCAGTCGGAGGCATGAAGAGAATCCCTAACAAAGCAGGTGAGACGTGTAAACTCACTCTTAAAATCGGGGGTAAGACACATGATTATGTAGACCTCACCAGACTACAAGAATAGCCAAGAACAGCAGCACCTTATTGATGGGGTCATTCAAAATGGTAGCTACCTGAAGCCACTGCAAACACTAGTCTGTGCAATATTTAGGCTAACTGTGCAAAAGTTAAAACAGTTACAAAGTGGGTAATGCCTGACCTTAACAGGCACACATGTATAGACAAAGCCAGACACTCCTCACACAGTTTATGCAAAATTTACTCCTAAAAATGAGGGCTTGGACCACTGAACAAAGCAGACAGCACAGAACTACCACAAACGGCCGGGAACGAGCCACAAGACAAATCTTGTGCTATTCGGCGGCCTCAATAAAGCGAAGAGAGCCACGCATTAAGAGCCAAGCCTGGGGCGTAGTAACATTTGCGGTGGCCCAACCCCGCAGGCTGATAAAGGCCTATCAGCACGAGCACGTTAACAGATAAAGCGTCTCTCCCGCACGCAAGGTGCCGGAGAGCGCCGCGTCTGCCGGAGCTGCTCGGGGACGGGACGACGGTGCAGGGCGACCGCGGGCCTCACGGCAGGCAGCAGAGGTAACGGCACGGGCTCTGCCCCGCCGGGATGACGGGGGCCCAAAGGCCAGGTCGAGGCGGTGAGATGTCCCAGCTACAAGACCCCTCTTCCACAGCCAGCCAGCCAACAAACCAGCCAGCCAGGCCGCTCGCTCACCCGCCCGCCCGTTCACCTCAGCCCTACGCAGGGGGCCGATCATGCCGCCTGTCCTCGCTGCTGCCCAGCTAGCGGAGAGCGGGCGGCCCGCGGGCCCGCCGGTACCTGTCTCCGAGAGCGAGGCGGGAAACACCCACCGACACAACCACTGCACACACTTCCGCCCTCACCCCGCGCCGGCCGCCCGCTGAGCATGCCCGGGCGAGCCGCGCATGCGTACCGGTGACGCCGGCTTCGGCGTCTGCACGGCCTCTGGCCCCGCCGGAGGGAGGTGTGGGCATGCGCTGTGCGAGGCTGGATGGTGGTGGTGATACCGTTGCACAGGGACTGGGGAGCACGGTGGTAGGAGAGGGGCGGTCTGCGGTTGGGGGGAGGTGTCTCTTCGGGCGTGGCCTGCCGCCTCGCCCCTTGCCCCCCGTGGGGTGGCGAGGCCGACCAGCGGCCGTGGCGGTGCAGGTCCGCTTGCAGGAGCCGTGCGGGCTTTGAGGGCGGCCTCCTCGGCTCCGTTCGGCTGCCGGCACTCTGGGGGAGCCCCGAGGCAGCGCCGTCTCCCAGCCGTCTCGGGAGAGGACACCCTGGCAGTGTGTGTGGCCGGTAAAACGGGGATGCCGTGGCCCAAGTTCAGGCACACTTAACCGTCAGCTGCAGAAGTTAAAAAAATAGGGCGTAAGAAGCAGAATCACAGACTGATCGGTGTTGGAAGAGACCTCTGGAGATCATCTAGTCCAAACCCCTGCTGGTTGCTGGTTTTTGTTGTTTAAATAGCAGGAGGCGTCAGGGCAGGCTTTGAAAGCCAGCATTCATCGTTGTCAGAGACACAGGATCCTGGAAGTTGACACATGCTAAGATCCCATTTGCATTGCTTGCCAGTTCAGTTACAGCATAGGTGGCTCAACATCACAAGAGCAAGGTTTCTTCCTTTAGTGATTTCAGCTTTCTCTTCAGTACTGCAGAGATCTGTCTTCTGACGGCCTCTGTCTCCTCTCTCCCCTTTCTCATCTTTGCAGTTATGGATATCTGGGACAGCTTTCCTCTTCTTGTTTCTCACCACTCAGTGACGTTAAAAAGTCCCACTGGAAATGATTTTCTGCTTTCTCTACCTTTAAAACTTTTCCTTTGCAACCCTCCCCTTATTTTGGAACTGTTTTAGTTAAGTCTCTGAAGTATTTTAGTTACACTTTGAATTCAGTATCAATTAAAAAAAGGGAACTTAAATCCATCCGTGTTCGAGAAGCCTCTAGAGAGGGATTCACTGACATTTATGTTTTGTACTAATTTACATTACTGACAACCTTTTCTGGAATAGGCTTCTTTGATCATCACTGTTTTCAATAAATTTTAATCCTATGCTTTCCATTGGGTATTAATATAGCATGCTTCCTTATAAGCAAAAATATTACTAAGACTGTGCTACACAGGCTGCAGTCAGATGGAGCTGGGAATCTAAGCACACCTGGTTACTTGGAGGAGTAATGATCTGGCTATCTGAAGAGCAAACTATGGCAGAGTAGATAGGTGAAGATTGGCCAGGTCCTTTGTTTCTGTCACAAAGCTTGGTGGAATCGAGCTTATTTTGAGCCTATCTCGCTCAAGCGAGCGTTTCTCGTGGAATGCTGTCTGTCTTCTCTCACAACCTCTATTTTTAAATCTACAGTTTGGAAACAACAGTTCTGATCACAATCAAAAATTGAGCAGCAAAAAAGTTTAAAAAGCAGTGAAGCATACAATCAGCAATGAAAAATTTGTAGAGCCCCTTATCAGTGAGTAAAAAATACTGGAAAATTTGAAAGAGTGCAAAGTAAGGGGATTTTGCTTTAACCCCGTCAATGCTTTTTTCTGTTCTGTTTCTTTCTTCATGTCTGTAAAAGATCTGCTTAGCAATTTTAATCATGGTGGACTGAAATCACGGAAAGCTTATACATTATAGATGAATTAAATTAAAAGCATTTGGAAACAGCAAGTTGCACTCCGGTGTAATTTAAATGGTTACTTGATCTTCTCATCTTACTTCTCTGATCTTCTGCTGCCTCTGTTCCCAGCTGCCTTTTCTATGTTTAGTATTAAATTATTTCATAAAGTCATCTCAAACCAAGAGGAATTTGAATTTTGTGCTGTCTTGTATATAATGAAAAGAAAAAAAAGGAGAAGTTATATATAAGCAGAATTTTCCTAAAATAAGGTAGATCCCAGTTTTATGTGTTGAGAGAACAGTTCTTATGTCTGTCTTAAATTTAGCCTGAAATCTGTTTTTCTTTAATTTTTAATGCTGCTTTTTTAATGCTAGTCGTCTTCCTCTCCAGTTATTAGTTTTTCTTCAAGAATTTATCTGATTTCTGCCAGTAGAATATTACAGTCAGTATGAGAAGTTAGATGAACAATGTATCAGATTATGTTACATCAGAAGGTGATTTTTTATGTTCCATTAAGTATGTTCTGTATGTTCTCATGCTACTTGCAGTAATCTTGAAATATGATGTAATTTATACATATCATAGTAGAAAATAATTCCTCTGCCCTCACAAACGCAATCCCCCCAAAAAAACCCAGAATACTGATCTTAATATCATCATGCTGTGTGACTTTCAATAAATCATGTTTAAAGCTTTCACTTCTAAATTAAAGTTCATGAATAAATACCAACATGGTAGCTTTATTTCCTGAACTTACATTTTGAAATGGGTGATTGCAAGGGGGTCCACAAGCAACTGATGCCCGGGCTACTATCCCTTTTAGGAATTCTTGAAAGCCCCAAATACAACTGAAATTCTGATCCCACTGAAAATAATGAAAACCTTCCATTCCCTTCAGCAAGACCAAAACTTCCCCCTGTGCATAGAGAGTACATGTAGCATAAGATACTGAACCAAAACTTCCAGAAATAGATGCCATTAAATCACTGGAGATCCTGATGAAGGAGGTTTGGGGAACTTGACTCAAGCTCATGTTTGAAGCCATTTGAAAATTTTGAGCAAGATTTCCAAATGTGCTTTGAAAAAACATGCATTGCAGCAGCAGTCGAACCCATAAGCAACATTGAAAGCTTTTACCTGTTTGACGTTATTTTCTTCTGATGTCTTGGTAAACAATAGCAAGATAATTTGCCTTATAGGGATACAGGCTATATCCATTGCCAGCTTACTTGATAAAATGTTTTCTAAGTTCAACAGGAGACATTTCATGAGATGCTGATACAGTGTTAAATGTGAAGTATACACTCAGATTCTAAATAATGCAGCTCTCAAAAAGGATTAGCTTTCATTTCATTTGAGGGCTCTTGTCAAACTACTTCCAAATACCTCCATGGCTAAAGGCATCCCTTTTCTACTCCTTTAACTTTGTTTTGATGACAGCACTTGATTTTTTTAGTAGACTTTTATGGATACAGGCCAAATCCAGTCAGCCATGGAGCAGAGAACCTCAGCAGTACATCTGAAATGCTCTGTTGTTTGTTGGGAGTTGATAGTGATAGAAGTTAAAGACTCAGATTTATTAAAATTACTGAAATGATTACAATATAAATGTTTAATAATTTCTAGATGGTTTCCAAGAATGCATTTTTAATATTGCATCTTTATAAACCTAGTTCATGTGCAATGAATCAATAAATAATCATATGATTATAGCACCCTTCTCACTACAAAGCACTGTGCTTAAATGATTTTCCTTCTGTAAAGGACAGGCAGATCCATGAGTGTTTGTTGTCAGTGCTGAAAAAACTGAAATGCAGAGACTTTCAAACTACTGAAAAAATAAATCTAATATGTATAATTTCCAGGTGAGTTGATGTGATAGCGTGACACGTATTCTGGGAGTAACAATGAAAAGAAACCCCAACACTTCAGCAGCGCTGGATCTTTTCGTTTCAAAGACAGGAACAAATACAGAAATATCTTAAGATAGGTAATAAGGTAATTAAAAACAAAATGGCATCACTGAGGTGCTTGATATTTTAAGTGCTTGTACCTAATGTTGGCACTTTTTTTTGTCTGTCCATTCATTGCCTGTGGATTTTGGTAAGTGGACAACAGTGGATGGGAACCTAGACATGTATTTTGAAGGAAGTCATTAGAAGAGTTTATTAAATGGTGCAGTTATGTGAGTCCAGGTAAACAGAACTATTTCTGTAAAATACCAGTGTTTCATGCTCTGTTATTTTAATGAAAAACCAAGGCCTGAAACTTCCTCCACCCCCGATTTTTTAAAATAGAATTCTTTATGAAACAGTTTATTTGGCAAATTCAAGTTCTTCAGTTTCAGGAATGAAAGTGTCATTATGGTTATTATCACAGGCATCATTGTCCTCCCTGTAGAAATCTATAGATGCCATCATGAACTGGAATCCTTTTGTGTATAACAATGTGATGGTGAACAAAAAAGCCAGTTTCCACCCTGCTAAGTTTAAAGTCGAAATACTGAGACAATTAGATTTGGAGTTAATTTATAATGTAGTGAGATCCTTACTTTGAAACCAAAAAAGTAAGAGGAGACTTGGGAAGAGATGTTACTAGGAAACCTATTCCTATTAAGTCACTTAGCTTTCACTAGTGTGATAATGGTGCCAGTATTTCAGACATTGTTACATTCTCCAGCCTTGAGAAAGCTTCAATACATAAAATGAACTATAATTTAATAAAACCCAGACTTTTTGTTATATGTCAAATACCGCAAAAGGACAAAAAAAGCATTTGTTCTTTTTCTTGAAAAAAAACTTTAGCTCTGAGGGCTCAATTCTGATAATTATATCTTCATGATCTTTAGTGGGATTGCTCAAATTATTTTTTTTTTCCTTTCTCTTTTATGCTTAATTCTCACTTTGGCCTTGCATCAACATTCATTTTTTAAAGATGTATTTATTTTGGCTTGCAGTAAGATAAAAGGAAAATTAAGTTAATTAAAAGGAAAATCAAAATTAAGTAAATAAAGGAGGGAAAAGACCTATGTGACTTTATGACTAGTCATGTTTGTATCCTCTCCTGAGATATCCTGAATGTTTTCTAAGAAGTCCTTAATTTGGCTTTTAACTCAAAGGGCGTCAAGTGGTTTTGGCTCCCCTGAAGCATTGGTCATACACTGGTCTGAACCTCTTTAGCTTCAGTGTTCTGTGAAAAACTGAACAGAAGCTGTTCTACCATGAATGACAGACCACCTTATTTTAAACCTTTGGTAACTTTGAAGATATTTGGCTTCAATCTTCCAGACATTTTCATCTGTTTATTTTCTTATGCAAGATGATTACTTTTTTTAGCTCCATGTATTATAGAAAAACAGAAAAGGCATTTTCAAAAATATGGGGAGGGGGGGTGTCTTTTTTTTTTTTTTAAATTATTTTTACATTTAGATACAGCCAAAATATTCTAACTGAGGCAAAAATATACCATTTGGTTTTTGACCATGGTTGAAATGAAAAAGAGTTCCTCAGCAAATGAATAAGGGGGAAGCACAGGAAAGACCTCTGACAGCTTTGATAGTATATGATTTAACAGTTTAGTGGTGATTTTTCACTCATCTTTACTTATAGAGTTTGCTTAACTCAGGAGCGCTTGTGATTTCATCCATTACTGATCACATTTTCTTGAGCACACCTGTGTAGTACTCAACGACTTACATGGCTGTGGACTTCAATGGGACTTACAGCCACATGGAATTTTGTGGAAATAAGGATTCTTCAGCTGTGTTAAGACCTTATTTAACAGACTACTGAACTCTTGAGAGGTACTGCATGAACTCGATTTCCATAAAAGTGTCAGAACAGTTATTCAAGGCCTCCAGAATGATGAGAATATGCTGGTATGTTCTTGCAACCTTAGAAATAGAGTTGTTGATGTGATCTCTAAAATACAGCACATCTGGGAAGCATAGGAACCTGAAGAAAGACTCCTAAATAATGTCAGATATTGAGGATGCTGATTCTTTGTTGTACTGCAAAAGCATTTTGTCAAATTGGAGAAAATGGTTTTAAAAAATAAGATGCAGTCAACGGGGACAAGCGAAAGATACTGCACTTAAGCAGAACTAGTGAACTGCATAAATACATGAGGGTGAACAATGGGCTAAGTGGCAGTTCTTTAGAGAAAAAAGGAGTGAATCATAAGTTGATTGTGACTCAGCCATGTCATTCTGTTCTGAAAAAGAACAAATGACAGAAACAACCTGCTAGATAAATAAAATAACCTTTCTCTTCAAGAGCTCTGATAAGCTGAAGTAATGTGTTCAGTTTCTGTCACAAAACTTCAAGAAAAGCAAAGGTCAGTTGGAGAGGTTCTGAAAGACATCAGTGAGACTGATGAAAGGCTCAAGAAACATGACCTCCTGAGGTCCTGGGGTTATTTAGCCTAAAGAGTATGTTTTTCACATGTGGAGTCATGGGGTACAGACAAAATAAAAGCAAAGAATGAATAATTCTTTCTGTGTGTTCATGTTATATAGAGGAAGACATAAAAAGATTACATTCCAAAATGAATTATTCATATTAGATAACAGGACAGACTTTCTGATTAACACACACAGAAAAAAGAAAAAAAAAATAATTGAGGTGTGGAATAATTTTCCTGAAATCTGGATTAATGGATGGATTTTTTGGACCAGGTTAATAAAATATTTAGTTTAACTTGCTGGCCTGTCTCAGAGTAGATGGATGGATAAGATACATTCTGAAGGTTATTTCAAGTCTATTTGTTCTATAGTTCTATAAGATTTGATATGAAATTTTTACTTACTTTAAATTTATTCACTTCTTAAAGCTGTGTTTATCTCAGATGGCGTTACTCTAAGCTGCTCACGTGAACCCAAAGCAATCACTAGCCAAGGGTGGAAATCTGTTCATATGCAGATTGTGAAATAAATATTTACAATTTGTTGCTTTTCTGTGGGTTAGTATATGTTCACTGTATTTGATTGGATGTGGTTAATACGTGCTTAAAAGCTGTAATTTAGCTCTGTTTTACACAATCTTGCATGGTTGTTCATTGCCACGTTGCATTAGTTCTTTGTTCTTTTTTGTGTATATTGACAGTGTCATTCTGTTTTGTGGCTTGTGTGTTTTAATCTTATCGGTTTAATTGTTATCTTTTAGATAACTCATGCAAATTAAAAAGAAGTGCTAAATGGTTTCAAAAATAAATTTTAAAATCTGGTAATTTGATTAGTAGCAAAAAGGAATAAACATTGGAAACAGTGTTTTCTGATATATCATAATTACACGTGCATTCAGGTGAATTGACTAAAACTAGGTGCTCAACCAAGCAACTAATTATTTTGAAAAATTGCAGTTGGATGCTGCATTTGCACTGAATGTAGACAAGGTTTCCTGATACTGGTTTCTGCATCTTTAAGAAAGCAGCCGAGCATGAAGGAACGTAATAGCACGACAAATTTGCAGCTTACAAGTCTTGCTAACACAAATAGTCTTTTCTTAGAGGAGAAGGTCAATTTATTTGCATATGATTATTAATGTTGATATAATTTATAGCTCTAGAGAGGATGTCCAAGAAAACAGAAGAAAGGAGAGTCATGTAGATCACATTTGTCTCAACCTTGGAGAATACAAGCATTTCTTTTCTAGTTTCATGTGAATCTTTTGTGTGATTCTGCTCACAGGACAACATTTTACTACATACCTGAATGTGTCTTCTCAAATGTGAAGCTACCTCTGAAGCATTTACAGCAGTGAAGGTTGCAGGAGCTTTAGCTTCTCTGTGTGTCTTGGACAGGTGAATTCTTCTAAACCAGGTTCATAGCTGTTTAAGAGTGGGGACTACTGAAGAAGTCAGCAACATTACCAAAATGAAACAAAAAAGTCTGTGACAGGTTGGCCATAGCTGGCAGCGAAGCATCCACCCATCTGCTAGATCACTTTTCTACACCCTCAGGATGACCAGGGAGCAAATAGCAGTGAGACAGCTTGTCAAGATAAAGACAAGGAGATGACTTAACAACTACTGTGACAGGCAGAATAGACGAAAAGACGCTTGAATGAAGGGTTCAAATAAATTTATTTGAGCACCACGTGCAGATTCCATACGTCACTGTTGCAGGTTTTATGGATACAATGGAGAAATGCTCTGCTGCAGTTTAAAACTCCTACATTGTTACAGCCACAAGAGATTCACACAATGCACTATTGCAATTGTAAGAGAATCATGAAATGTGGTATCACAACCACAAGGAATTCAGGAAATGCGGTATTACAACCCACAGCCAAATCACATAGCTCACTATCACCTCCTGTGGGCAATTCGCAAGAGTCAGTATTAGAACCACAACAGATCCACAGAACACACTATCACAACTCAGGAGCATGCTAAATACTACTGCGTTAATCAATCACCTGTCGAGTACAAACTTAAAGCATATAAAATATTCACTTACGTCTTGTCCTGGTTCTGGCCAGGCCAGAGTTAACCTCCCCAAGTGGCCAGAACAAGTTTCCCCAGGGCTTTTTTTTACTCCACCTGAAATTTTTCCCCTGTAAAAGGGGCTGGTGGGAGAAGGTCTCTCCTTTGTGTCTCCAAGATGCTGGAGCATGTTCAGAGAAAGGCTGCAGAGCTGGTGAAGGTTTTAGAAGACAAATCTTTTGAGGAGCAGTTGAGGGAGCTTGGATTGTTTAGCCTGGAGAACAGGAGATTGAGGTGAGACTTCATTGCTCTAAGGTGGTTGTAGTGAAGCTAGGGTTTGGTGAATTCTCCCTGGTAGCTCATGACAGGACAAAGAAAAATGGTCTGAAGTTGTATCAGGGTAAGTTTAGATTGGATATTAAGAAAAATTTCTTTACTGGAATGATTGCCAAATATTGGAACAGTCTGCCCAGGGAGTTGTTTGAGTCACCATAACTGGAGGTGTTTAAAAGAAGGGTAGATCTTGTACTTGGTGACATGGTCTAGTGTTGGACCTAGTAGGGATGGATAGATGGTTGGACCTGATGATCTTGAAGGTCTTTTCCAACCAAAACCGTTCTATGATTCCCGTCTCTGGTGGCAAAAAGTGGCTGCTTGCATTATTTTTTCTCTTAAATATGATTCCCAGAGGTCCTGTGACCATTGCTGATGGGCTCGGCCTTGGTCAGTGCCAGGTCCACCCTTGAGTCCAGCTGGTATTTACTCTGTTGGGCCTAGGAAAAGCTTCTAGCTGCATCTTGCAGCAGCCACCCCTGAAGCCCCCCTCCTCCACCAGAACCCTGCCACGCAAAACCCCAATTGTCTGGGCCTGTTGAAGCCAAATGGGGACACTCTGGCTTGCCATTGTCTTACTTTCAGGCAGCTGAATTGTGGTTTGATTTGGACTCAGGGCATATAGTTTGTTGAAGGAATTCAAGGCTCAAACTAGGTTTCGGTTCTTTGAATTATGCAGCACTGCCCAGTTTAGTCTTAGCTTGCAGGACAGCTCAAGTTTGAGCTACCTATGCAACTCTCCATGGGTTTTCTCTGTGGAGATAGGGCCACAAGGCAATCCATGACTGAGTCACTTTTACAAGCCTTCATGAGTCACCTGGTGCACTAGACATTACCAAAACCTGTTTGCAAACTCTGAGCCAGATGATCCTTACGCTTGCAGAAATTAATTTGTTGAAGTTACTATAAATACTGATTTCCTCTTTCAAATATTAACAAACAAAAACCAAAACAAGAAAGAAATGTTTAATACCTTAAGAGAAAACACACCATTCCTTTTACCAGGCTAGACTTTGCATCAGACACTTCTCCTCCCACCTTGATATGGTTCAAGTTGCACTCAGTGCCTTCAGTGACACAAGTAACAGCAAGGTCAGAGGGGTGGTGGTGTTTGTTGTCAGGACATGGTGGTTTCTGTTTGTTTCTTCTTTTTCACTCTTCTCCTCTGCTCTCATGTGGGTCTTCCACTGACTTTTTCCTTTCAGAAATATCTGTTCCATCATCGTGGAGCACCTCCTGCCCCTCTGACCTTGCTGTTCTCTTGATGTTTCCTTTGGTTCCCTCCTCCTATCTCTGTTCCCTCATTCTCTCCGTGTTTGCTCCTTCTCTATCTAGTTTTCTGTCCTTTCTTAAAAACATTTTCACAGAGACAACACCAACGTCACTGGTGGGCTCATATTTAGCCTGCAATGGGTCCAGAGCCATTTGGAACTGACTGTGTCCAGAACAGGATGGCTAGTCCCTGACCTTCCACGGAAGCCACCCTTGCAACTCCCTACTACTAAAACCTTGACTCTTGCCACATCACCACAGAAACTTCTATCACATTGCTTTTTCAGACAGAAGATACATATCCCATCATCACTCTTTATGAATTGAATAGAATCATCAGAAATTTCAAGTTCTGCATGCTCTCATCATCTTTCATCATTACTTTCTTCTCAACCTGCCTCGTGGCTTCTAATTTAAACAAATAATATGTAAAATGAGTATTTTATAGCTATTAGTCTGACTTATGTGATATTCAACACTGTATTGACAAAGATAATTAATCATTTTTTTTGACATCCAGCTCTAAATTTCTCTCAGGGTGGGCAAATTTTATTCCTATTCATTCGGTTTCTTACTGTAGCAAGTAGGAGCTGTACCAGGAACAAACACCCCATTGTCCTGAAGAGAATGAGGGCTGCTGACAGGAAATGCTTTCAACCAGTGGAAGACAAGAGAAAGCCAGCAAGGTAATAAGGTCAGCCTGATGAGAGGTAGTTTTAGTACAGCAGCAAATTAGGCATTGCTAAGCCAATTTCTTAATGAGTCCTGCCCATTTTCCTGTTGGTCTGACAGAAGCCAGTCTCCACAAATGAGAAAAAGTCAAGAGGAAGAAAGATCCAGAAGGCATGAACTGTGGTGGACAAGGTTTTTTAAAAAAAAAGGATCATAATGGACAGTGCAGGTCATTACTTTCATTGGAGAAATACCCAATAACCATTCCAGAGGATTCAGATATCCCACAGCTAGTCTATTTGGCTAAATTATTATAGAAATCACGAAGAGTGACAATTAAAAAAAGGAGACTGCAGTAGTGATTAAAGATAATTACTTTGCACATCTCAAACTCTGAAAATTCCATCCCTGGTCATTACCTCTCCCTTTTTCCTCACCTATCCTTCTTCAGTGTAGTTTCACAAAACTCTTGGGATCAGAAGAAAACAAGATGAGGGTTTCTGTATTCTGTGAGTGTCTCTGCCCTCTATGGAGGGGGTTTTCTGCAGAGGTTTCTTAGGACAGTGGTAGTGCAGTTTGGCATATTTCACAAGTGGGAAGATGCAGCAATGACAATCATGAAGTTCATAGTCAAGATAATAGTAAGACATTGATTAATTGGTAGTCATTTACTACCACAGTCTCACTCTAAATTTAGTAATCACTGAAATATAGAGTGGTTTCCCACCTGATATGCTTACAAAAATAAAATATCATACACTGTTCAGAATACTAAAAGTCTTCCCATCTTATAGAGATGTCAGGAATCAGATGGCTCTAGAAATGCCTATCAGCAGTTGCTGGTAAAATTGAAATTTTATCAGTGCTGCCTCAAATGATAATGTGTGACAGACCACAGCTTCCATGGATATCAACAGATGTTGTGTGTAACCATCTGAGAATGGACTCTATGTAGTATCGAGTGAGATTCCAGAAATTAATGGATATTTATGGGAAGTCATGAACAATCCTTATATGAATTATTTAAATGTCATAGATGTCTATACATAGAAGAGTGATAAAAAATAAATTAGCATCTATTTGCTTCTTGAAGTGATGGTGTCATATACCTGCTTATATTTTCCAATGATATAAAAATGAATTATGTTTACCCAAAATGGAGCCCCTCACTCAGAACTTCTCATGCTGCATATACTTTTCTTTTGCTGAATAGGTTGAATTTTCTGCACAAACTTTTGGGGTCAGATTGGTTTTTCCTCCCACCTCTGGGATGGTTGCTTCCTCCTCTGGGGTGGCTTGCCCCCTTCTGAAATAGTATATAGCAACTTGGTTGTTGCTGCTACTGGCTCCTGCTATTATATTGATTGTTGCTATATGATTAATTTTCTCTGTACTATTGATTACTGCTATAATTGATTATTATTATTATTGATTGATGCTATACCATTTATTGATACAGTATTACTGGCTGCCGATAATAATTTATAATAGCTCAACATCTAATTCTTTTTCCTTATTAATTATTGGCTAGTGATTTTTGCAGTACTTGTAGTGATCTGTAAAGTATAGATATTTAGATTATAAAGTCTCCATGTCCTTGTCCATTACAGAATCCAGAGAACCCATGGTCACAATCTCTACACACCCACAGAGAGGGTAACCATTTAGGTTGTGACAGATGGCTGTCTTGGAGGATGAGGGGAAAGCAGTTTATCTCACCTTTAGTAAGGCTATCAATTCTTTCTTATAACAGCTTGTCTTTGAGGACAAGTACCACCTAGATAAGTGGATAGGGAGGTAGAATACAGATTGGCTGAAAAGCTGGGCTCAAATGGCTGCAATCATCAGGACTAAGTCCCACTGTAGGACAGTTGTAGTGGCATGATCCAAGAGCTGATACTGGAGCCAATACATCTTCGTTAATGGCCTGGACAATGGGACAAAGAACACCCTCAGAAAGTTCAAATATAATGCAAAAGTAGGGCAAGCAGAAGGTTGTGCTACCTATCCTTCATAGACACTTCGACAGGCTAGAGAAGTGGGCCAACAAGAAACCAGGACATGAACCATTTTAGAGTGAATTCATGAAAGGAGCCTCGCCTGTGAATTCAAAAGGAGTCTGTGAAAGACCCTGTCTCTCACCCCTGGCTGAGAAAGATATAACATGTAGTTCAGGCTCTTGTTCCTGAAGTTACACTTTGGAATGTACACCTTTTGAAGAAGCCAGCTTGTAGAGCCCTAGCACATAAAACTGACCTGACAGGAAGGATGTTTTCTATCATATGACAACTGATTCTCAAGAAGTGGACTGCAGAGCTGAAATGACATGAATTTCCCAACCATTGTCACTGTTTCACTCCTGTGTAGTGCTAGCTGGTGCTTGTCCAACCAATGCCGTGACAGCTTGTCAAAAGGCTCCTTGGAAATAGCTTTCACATGATTTACTGCATCAAACAAGCTATCTTTACGTTCCAGTTCAGGCTTGACGAATTTGTCAGTTTCTCCAATCTTTTTGCAGTTCATAAAGTCAACATTTCTGGGAAGCAACCAACTCTGAGAGACCTGCAAAGAAACCACTGGTGATTTCTTCAAGGGTGACTAATTTAGAAATGGTGTAAGATATTTTTAAATCTCTACAGAAGAAAGGAGCTCAGAAGGTAGCGGGAGGGCTTCATTAAAAATTATCTAACAGCATCTCAAACTTTGCTGTACAGCAAAGATTTCTTTCAGAAAAATCTCACTGGTTTAGGACAACTCAGTGCTTGCCATGAGGAAGTATTTGGTCCACATTTGTAATTTACAGTGTGTGTCATAAAAATGATGAGGATAAAACTGGTAAGCAAGCAAAATAACCCACTTACTTTGCTGGCTGGGAAAACAACTTGAGTCCCGTATTCCTCAAATATTGTTGTCCTTTTGAAGTTGTATTAGCAAAGGTTTTCCACTTAGTAGTTTGTGCTGGTTTTATTTCCCTGTTGCAGAGAAGAGCAGGGTATTAAGCTGTTACAGTACATATGGCAGTAAAGCAAGAAAAGGTTTGGGTAGATCTTAATAGTTCTCTCTGCTACTTCCTTTCCACACTCGTGATTTGTGTTATTTTAGAGAAAGAGATTTTTGCCATGTTTTACCAGAAGTCACAAGTTAAAAGAAGCAAAACTACCTGAATTACTAGGAGGAAGAAAAATGAAGAGGAAAAATAAAAATGCAAGCTTATAAAACAGGTCTGACAGTGGAGTTCTAAGCTGGAATTGGGTTTCATTCACATCATTGTACTTCATCAGATGAAGCATCACAGTAGCATTGCATGATGTGATGTAGAAATTTTGAGGGATTAATTTTTTTACTGGTTTTTTTTTTTTATACTGGTTTAATCTCTTGCATGAAGTGGAGAGATTAGTTCGGCTTTCTGAAAACTGCATTGGCTTTTTCTGAATACCAGGCACTAAACAAAGACAAAGCAGATTTGTTGCTTAGCAGAGCAACATATATGGCGTTGCTTCAGAGGACAAGAAGTGGACTTTCAGTGCTGGCCAAAGCAGCAGGACTCTTTCAGTTGTTGGCAGAAGAATGAGCTTGAGATTACTTGAGTGTGTGGGCAGAGATGTGTAATTGATATTCACAAATCACAGAAGTCCTTGGAGGATTTATGGCACAAACAGGACTGGAAATGTGACTTTCAGTCCTTTATACAATTGCTTCTGCCTCACAGTCTCAGCACTAGCCAGCGTGTTTGGCTTGGCTGTGGCAGTTATATGTCAGAGAGCCAAGGGCAACAACAAAATCCTTTTGTTCTTGACACATGCAAACATTACTTGAGGTAGTTTGAGTTGTACCACTACACCTGACATTTTCTCTCTCAGCAGAGAGAACTACCAAATTTGACAAATCGAACTACTCCTGCTCAAAACACTTTTCTGGAAATAGATTTGACTGATTCACCTGGCAGGTTTGTGAAGTCCCAAAACCCAATGTTCTGTCCTTGAGACGAACAATGCTTCAAAATATGAGGATGGTTTTTTTTGCCTTCTTTGGGGACATTTGTTCCATCATGCAATTTGTGAAGCAGTTTGTTCACAAAGCATTCAAATATTTATTGTGCTTTGAGACGATGTTCACTCTTAATCATCTGAAAAAAGCCACAGGAGGTGATCACGGCTGGTTTTGGCCAACAAGACCAATGGTGTTCTCCTATTCTGTTACTGAGAAGGAGTGTTTGGTAATCTGCAATAAGGCTTTTCAGCCTGAGATCACTATCTGTGCACTCAAAATACTTTCCAGAGTTTGTGCATAATAGAACTAGTCAGCTTCCAGTAGCCAGTGTGGCTGCATAGTTTGAGGCAATTGGGATTTGGTTGGAGCCGCCTGGCAACAGTTTCATTTGTCGAGTCCAACTGTGCTCCTTGCACACATATTTTTTTTTTTTGCCACCTTTACACCAACAGATTTTACCTAGACAGGAGAAATTCCCATTTGCTATATGTTATTGTAGTTTATACACTGTGGAGCCTGTTAATAACTCATGGTCATCAGCTCCATATACTCCAGCCTTGTCCATGGAAGGTGCTGTTCTACTGAATGATGGAAGGGTCACCTGAACCAGCTTGACAGTGCTCAGTGATCATGACACAGTGAGCTAGAGGATTTTTGTGAAGACTGGCAGAGCTATAAACAGTGTCAGAAACCATGCGACAAAAGGGCACGTGTACTTCAGGCATCCCATGGTTTGCTGCTGTACTCTGGGGGTTGCTTCAGTGAAAATGCAGCAGGGTCCCTTGACCCAGTGTAAGGGCATGGTGTAAAGCTGAATCAGTATGAACCTGTCCATAGAGAGTAGACATCATGTACATAGGAAGCCACAGGAGCTGTTGCCACATTATGTCACCATTAGAGTGTTTATTTTTTATATTTTTAATGTATCTATAAAATTTTATTTATCTATTTTATCCAAACCTAATACTGGAAACAAACTATTATCTCTTTACAAAATGTGTAGTGCTATTTCTGCATGCCAGAACACAACTGCCTACACTAGCAAGCTTTCAGATTTTTAGGTACTGTTTTTGGCTTGATTTTTTTCATGTGCCACAAGTATCTTACCCAAAGAATTCCTGGGCATGATTCTGGAGTTGGGAAGTTCCAGTTGGGGCTGCCAATAGATAATTTGCATGCAACCATTGGATTTTCCAGGATAACAGTGATTCCTAGCATGGAAACAAGCTTTTCTGTGCCAGCTGGTTTCAGACCCAGAAATACTCTCAGTAAATTTAACTTGTTAGCATAATTCTTACTCCCTCTGATCTCTTACAACCCCAAATTATTATGACTGCATTCAGAAAAAGTAAGTTGGGTCTTTCATACTTGGGAAACTGACTGAAAGGTCAGTTAAGAAAATAGCTTAAGGTTTCTTTTATAGCTTCAAGTTACTATACGTGTTTTACCTCAGATACTTACTCTTTGTCTACCTAGGTCTAGGATTTTAATATTTGTGCCCATCATGAACCACCAGAACCCATCCACTGAAGCTTTGAAAAAAAATTGTCAGTAGACTTTTCTGCAAATGCAATATTGAACAAAATATCATAAAATGCAAGAAGCACATAAAATTAACTGCAGAGTTGCTTAAAGGCATACAATAACTCATGTACTACTGTAGTTCATTATTTTAAACTATCTGTAGTCATAGTTGAATGCATTTAATATTACTGACATATCTAGTCCTTGTGAAATCAGTAGGACATCTCAAAATAGCTCATACTAAATACAAATTGCAACAGTATAATATATAGGTAAAATAAAACTCTTTTTTCTAAACTGTCCATAGTCTTATGGAGCAGACTTAGTTAAAAAATTCAGATTTTGTCATGACCACAAAATAAAAGTAAAGGCTTGCTCTGTTAAAAGGATATTGTGAATAGGAAGTTCTGAGTTTGGCTTCTCTCTTCCAGTGAAAGTTCATATAAGAAGGAAAAACAATATCCCCGCCGAATTTTACCTTAGGTTTTTAAAACATAATTTATAGTTTCTCACATGGTAGAATTGTGATTTCTCTGAAGGGCAAACATCAGGAATTTATTAAGGAGCAGAAGTAAGTTATTACAATCTCTTCTGGCCAGCCTAGTGTTTTGTTTTTGGTTTTGTAATGGGGTTTTTGTTGTTGTTTTTTGTATATGGGTTTGGGGGTTTTTTGTTTTGTTTTTCCTATTTACTATACCAGATTTCCTTGTTGGAAAAGTAATTGGCAGGTGTTCAGGGAGATATGGATATAACTCATAACATATAAAGATAAAGCTGGCAATTGAAATAGAAGACTCTATCCTTTCTCCTTTGGTTGATTACGTTTTAAAAAGTTCTTTTTAGCTGTATAAAAAATACTCAAACACTAAGTTAAGACCAATGAGTAGAAGCCCAGACAGCTTCCCTTGTGTTCTGGTCAACTATTCTGAAAGCGAACTGTTTCTGTGACCCTGGTAAACCAGGAGCCAGTTCAACCTTTCTTCTGAATAAGAGTAGTTTGAGGTTATCAAAATTTGCATAGCAAATCTGCTACTCCCGGGCTTAAACTGTTGTGCCAATACAAAGGCTGATGTAGTAACCTTTCACTGTCAGTAGTACTGTTGTAGCCACGGTAGTATAAAAATAAATGAAATGTAAGATAGAGAGTGGCAATAGTCAGATAGTTGAAAAAACAGGCAGAGCTGGAAGAAAGAAGGTTCTTTCAAAAGCTATTCCATTGTTACCCTGTTTCTGCCACAGACTGGAGAAAAGTTGGGAGACAGAAGAAAGAATGAAGCAGAACTGATAAACAGAAAAATCTCACTAACTTAAACTATCTTGAATTTTGTCAAGTGGAGATTCCCTCAGCCATGACTATTTGCAACACTTCCTTCCATGCCATTTGGATGTCAAATGAAGCTTTTCATTCTGATCAGTCCATGCATTCAACTTGTTTGATAAACACCTTTGAGAGAGGCTCAGTGACACTTCTGAGAAAACTGTGATGATCCATCCCTGCCTCAGAGGATGGGGCCTTGCTTACATGTCGATCATGTCATGTTTTTTCCTCTTTGATTCGTGAATTCAGTGAAGAATAAGAATCGATCAATTTTTATTGATGAAATAAATAACTTGATACTGCCAGTCATAAAATTAGCCATTTTGTTTCAAACTCCCTCAGGCACATTCGATTTTAAGACCCAGTGGTGTTGACAACTGCACATCCTGACTGCAGGGTTTGCAAAGAAATAGCTTGGAGTAGCCTTGAAAAACCTAGAGATGGAAAACCACTAATTACTTCAAACACTAAGCTTTGTCATTTATGAATTGTATTATAGAACAGAAAGCAAGGGGCTAGAATCAAAGAGCAAGAAGGTCTCTTAATTCATACCAAGTTTTTATCAACTAACACTGATCATGGACGAAACAGGCCGGATAAGCGATGTTGTTGCATCAGGAGGGAAATGTGAAATATATGGTTTGTGTGCTTTCTACCTTCCCAGGAACGAGTTGGCATCATAATCCAAGCATTATATTTTATGGTAAAGGGATCGATACTGAAAATGGGAGAAGTAATAAGCAGCTTTAATTCTTCACGTAAAGTCAGAGCACCATCTAACAAATAATAAATAGGCTCAACCATTGCTCTGTTTTCTGGAATGCTACTTATCCACAAGGACCTATTTAATTATTTCTTTGGTTTTATGGGTCTGTCTACAGTCATTTACTTTTCCTTCACACTCGGTTACCCAAGGTAATTCTAACTCTAATGAGACTGGGATGTTTTGCTACATAAGTAAGAGGACAGCTTATAGAGGCCCTGCTGAGTGCATTTTCCTCTTGCTAACAGTGAAAACGTCTTCTTCTGAGGCTCCTGAATTTGTAAAATAGCCTCATGGCCCTGGCAAGCCTCACCTGGGACCCCCATCCACTCACCCATCCATGGCCAGGAGCCCTATTTCACCACAAGCCTGGACCCTTAGTCTTTGCCTTACCTACTTCTCTCCATCCCTGTCCACTGCCCTTCCTTAGCTGTTGACTAGACTTCCTAGGCTGAGATTAGACATGACTCATGACTTCAGCTTCATCTGGTCCATTGGATCAGTGTGTGGGACCAATTGCTGTGCTCACCCTGCTCAGATACTGTGGGTCAGTGCCCACTGGTGAGGACACCGTGATACGGTCATTAACCTTAGTTGTGGTTTGCCTTCCTGTCAAGCAGCCTGCATCTTACTGCTCCCCAGCAATAGTTTTGGCAAGGAATGGGTTTTAGTCATGAGGACCTTTGTCAATTCAGTGACTATTCAGTCTTGTGCAGCTAAATTCAATGAGTTGAATGACCTAAAACACTCTAGAAGATCTGCTCATACTCTTAGAGGAGTTGGGCTGCCAAGACTTTTTTTAATAATCTGCCCTGGATCTGAAAAAGAACTGAATTTAGGTGAGAGAAGTGCAAGGATGAAAGTGTACATGTATATTTTAACCACACAATTGACTGCATGCAATAATTTCTGTAGTATGAGAAAAATATTTGCTCAGAATAAAAACTAGGCATAAAGGCATCCTTCAACAGACCTGTAAAGATGAAATCAAACAGGCAAAGAGGGTGATTGGGCAATGGAACAGGCTCCCCAGGGAAGTGGTCACAGCACCGAGCTTGACTGAGTTCAAGCATCTGGATGATGCACTCAGTCCCATGCTCTGACTTGGCTGGTTCTGTGTGGAGCCAGGAGTTGGACTCGATGATCCTTGTGGGTCCCTTCCAGCTCAGGATATTGTGTGATTCTGTGATTCTGTTGCATTTCTTTGTTGAAGGGCAAGAACTAACCTTTTGCTTTGATTATATTCTTGTGTTTCAGCTTTTCGTTTAAATATTTCGACATCACCTCCCTCTCAGCATCATTCCTGTTTGCTGGTAGCTTAAGTATTTTCCTTTGAGACAATAAACTGAAGCATTCTAAAGTGAATCGATAATCCTAGCCAGGCTGTTTGGGGGAATGATTAATCATAACTAATAATTATATTTTGAGAGAAGTAGCTCTCCTCAGACTATGGGGTGGAAACATTGCATGGTACTAATGTTGTTCAATTGTTGCTTTGTTTCTTAATTACCTCTGAAAAAATAAGGAAATCTTTCTTCTTGTCAGGAAGCTCTCTCATCAGAAGCATAATGCACATAGGGGCCCACTTCACACAAAGCATGAGAATAGGAAATTAGCATTTTAAATCCAATTCTTTAACCATTTTATTACAATCTCTGCCTATTACACCTTAAATTTTTGTGAACATGTTTGGAAATGTAGTAGCAACACATAGGAAGTGAATATGCAAAAGCTTCCCTCATCTGGCTTATTAGGGTAGCTAAAGCTCGAAATGTTATTTAAACATATATTTTTATGACTTCTTTTGATTTTTATTGTTACAATTCAGAACATTACCAATAATACTGTCAGCCATTTTTGTATGAGTAAATTACATGTTTGATTTTTTTCCTTTATTTTGTTCCTGATATTTTTTCTGTGAGTTTCAGCAATCAACCTAAAATTCTTAGTCCAGAATTTTCAGAGGGATCACGTTAAGAGAAGGCTGTTTTATATCATTGGGGGTTTTTTTGTTGAAAGAAATAGAGATTTTCTGACTCTGAACCCTATAGTATTGACTGAAAGCATCTCTAAAAATCAAATCACTGCAGTCTGTTTCTTTCTTCTTTGATGGCTGGAAGGGAAAGAATAAACAAATCAGATGCGCAAGTATTTCACAGTCTTGGGAGGCAGAAGGGATGTTTGAACAAGGAGAATGTCTCAGCCATGCCCTAACCCAATATAACAAGTTTTAGTTTCCTAAACCTGTTGTTTCAGTTTCCTATTTCTGTTGTTCTTTAAATATCTTTCCCAACCCATGTAGTTGAGGATGGCCAGCTAGAAAGGTTAGGCTGTTTAAATTTTTATTCTTGTATGCCAGCATAGTTTATTTTTTTCCTTTTGCAATGTCAGAAATTACTTTCTTTAATTGAAAGAATTATGCAGAGGTGAAGAAAAATTTGAAGATTACCATAATTTTAATTTTTTTGTCATTAAACAGTTATGATTGCCCAGTATGGATATCTGAATAGAAGAGAAACAACAAGAAACTGGAGAGAATTAAATAGAGGGCCACTAATATGTTTATGGGCCAGGAACATATAAGTTAGCAACGGGGGTTGCAAATCTGAATTTGTTTAGGATAAGGGGGTCTTCTCCTACTGAAATGGGGTTAGAGAAGATGGAGGCAGACTATTCTTCGCGGTATAAACTGAAGTCTTCACAGTGAGAGCAGTTAAGCATAGAAACAGGTTGCACAGACAACTGCAGAATCTCAAGTGGGCAGGTCTTGAGCAACCTGCTCCATCCTTGGAAGTTAGCTCTGTGCCAGGGAGCAGCATGAGCAAGCTGCTCTGCAAGAGTTGCTGTCTGATCGTGCAGGGATGGGGTTAAGAAAGCCCAGGCTTACCTGGTATTAAATCTGGCAAGGGATATGAATGACAAAAAAGAAAGGATTATGCAAGTAAATAGACACCAAAAGGAAGACTAGAGAAAGCCTGGCCCCAGTGCTGAAATAGAGAAGAGGAACTGCTGACTAAGGGCAGGGCAAAGACCAAGGTACTCAGTGGCTTCTTTGCTTCAGTCTTTAGTGGTAAGACCAGCCTTCAGGAATCACAAGCCCTTTAGACTAGAGAAAAGTCAGAAGCAAGGAAGAATTACCCTTGATGGAGGAGGACCATGTTAGGGAGAACATATTGAACATACAGGAATCTGTGCAGCCACAAGTGCTGACTCAAGAAGGTAAAGTGTAAGAAGGTGACCAGGAGTTGTCAGCATGGGTTTATGAAAGGGAAATCATACTTAACCAAGTTGGATTTAAAACTAGCCAAAAATCCAGGTTCAGAGGGTTGTGATCAGTGGCACAGAGTCCACCTGGAAGAAAGTCATTAGTGGTGTACCTCAGGGGCTGATACTGGGGCCAATATTATTTAACCCCTTCATTAATGACTTGACTGATAGGACAGAATTAACAAGTTTGAATGTGACACAAAACTGTGAGGAATGGCTGATACACTACATGGTTGTGCTGCTGTTCTGGAGGGCCTGGACATGCTGGAGAATTGGACTAACAGATATGTCATTAAATTTTACAAAGGTAAGTTCAAAGACCTGCATAGCAAGATGAATAACCCCATGTACCAGCCAGTACAAACAGGGACTGGCCATATGGAAAACAGCTCTGCAGAGGAAGGACTTTAGATCCTGGTGAACAGAAAGCTGACTACGAGCCAGAAGCTAGCTCCTGTAACAAAAGAGGCCAACAAAATTGTAGACTACATTAATGTGATGGGTTGGCTCTGGCTAGCAGTCAACCACAAATAGTTCCTCACTCCTCCCATACACACACATAGATGGGGAAGAAAATTAGGGAGAAACAGGGCGAGAAAACTCACAGATCAAAATAATGACAGGGTTTCAGTTTCCTAAACCTGTTGCTTCAGTTTCCTATTTCTGTTGTTCCTTAAATATCCTTGTTGTAACTCACCCATTATTGTCATAGACAAAACAGATTTGACTTGGGAAATGTAACTCAATTTAAAACATTTAATTACAGATCCAGTATGGGGAAGCAAAGAAGACAAACCTTTACACACTCTTTCACTTTCCCATGTTCAACTTCAGACACCTCTCCTTCTCTTCTCCTAGTCTTCATTCCCATCAGTCCCTTTGTTGAGAAAGTGGTCATTGTAGGAGGTTGGGTCACTCCATAGTGGTTTCTTTTTGCAGCTACTTGTTCCTTACTCACTTTTTCTAGTGTTCCTTCCTTCTTAGGGATTTCCTCTGCTCTGTCAGTGATCTTCCCCAAGCTGCAGTCCCTTCAGCGATGTATTTTCTTTGGCATGAGTCCTTCATGGTCCACGGGCCATGGGCTGTGATTTGTGGGCTGCAGTCCTTCTAGGGTGTTACCATCTCCTCTGTGGAAGACCTTCTACTGCTCTGGCCTTGTTTCTTTGGCTTGGTGTTTACTGCCTTATCTTAAATATATTGGCACAGAGGCATCAGCAGCTTCACTAACATTCTCATCTGTGTCCTGTGGTGGGTCTGACATGGACCAGGCTGGAACAAGCTGCAAGCATCACAGAAGAGCACCTTACTTCCTCCCACAAACATTACCCATGAAGCCCTTCCTGATCCCAAAACCTTGGCATATATACCCAATATAGTTAAGAACAGTATTGCCAGGAAGGCAAGGGATATGATCCTGTGCCCAGTGCTGTGTCTAGTTCTAGTATAAGACAGAGATGGACATACCAGAGCAAGTCCGGAAAAGGGCCATGAAGATGATTAATGAACTGGAACATCTCTTGTATGAGGGAATGCTGAGAGAACTAAGACTATTCAGCCTGCAGAAGAGAAATCACAGGGGGGATCTTATCAGTGTTTATTAATACCCTGTGGGAGAGAACAAAATACAGACCCAGACTCTTCTCATTGGTGCCCATGGGCAGGGCAAAGGGCAATGCACACAAATTGCCTCCTGCAGCCAGGGGACACAGTTCCAGAGAACCCAGATGAGAAGAGCAGAGCAAACCTGGTGATGGTTAACCAGGTTCACCAAGTGATCATCAGAGAAATTGGTAGTGACTAAACAGGTTTAAGGTCAAGCCAGAAAATCAAGCCAACAAGGCCAAGATCAACAAAATACAATGCTGTGCACAGCATGCCAACATTACATCTCAGGGAAGGATGAGAAGCAAGGACCTGAGGTTAAATGCAGCTTGTGACCCAATGCGCTTTGTGTGCATGGTTAGAAAATCTAGATCAGGCTTCTCACTGTTCTTTTTCCACAACTTTGTTGTCTTCACAGAAGTCTGAACCAGGGTTTCCCAGCCGTGCTATATCATAGTTGACTTTGAAACAAGGGAAAAGGTTACAGATAATGACAGTTACGGAGAGGTCAGGGCAATTAGAACCTTCTGATTCACAGATGTACCTGTTTGAAGGAGAGTGTTGAACAAGATGATGTTCAAATGTTCTTTCCAACCTGAATTATATTGTGATACCTTCACTGAAGGTATACCTTCTTCTGAAGAAGAAAGAGGATAAGTTTCTTCAGATAGATTTTTTATATTTGTTAAAGTGCACTTACAGTCTGTCCTTGTTGATGACTGCCTAATTGCTAGTAGATCAGAAGATGAAAAACAATGCACCATTTCTGAGTGGTAAATTCTCCTTAGTTCTGGGAAGCAGAGTCTGGGGTCTAGCAGATACGTCTCATAGATAATATACCTGGAAGGAGTGAAGACATGTAATCTATTTGCTACTATCTTCAATGCAAGATCAATTAGACCTAAAGCATTTCTGACACTGGCAAGATTGACCACTTAAAAACCTCTACTAATGAAGACACCTGAGCTTACACTGGCAGTACTTGATTGTCTTTATTGTTATGAAGTGTTTCACATTCTAAAATGTGTCTTGCTGCAACTGAGGCACATTATTCCCACCCACTGTGGAAATGTAAAACAATTTACTTCTCAACAGTGTTTTATGTATTTCAAAACTATAAGTATGTTCATCTTTTTTTTTTCTTTTTTTAGCTATTTTTAATCTAAGCAATCCTAGGTCCCTCAGAATTTTTTTCATATATGGGATGTTTCTAGATATTCTCATTATTCTTCTCTTATCATCTTTTTTTTTCTTAGTGCACCCTATGGATGAGTTCTTCTAATGACTGAACTAACTGGAAAGCTTAATTCACATATTTTGGAAGTTATACTTCTGTTTACTTGAAAAAAGCTGTGCTAGAAATTAACAGTGAAGTAGCAGAAGCTTTTGAAAAATGCATTCATGCTAATGGCATTGCAGAAAATCAGTCACTCAGCATAAACTAGTGTTCATGTGGTGAAAGTACGTGCTTCCTAAAATAGCTGTTTTCTATTCCTTCTTTTCTTACGTACATATATGTGCACGTAACCCTCACTTCTGTTGTGTTTCGAGTTAGAATCCATCACATTCCCTTCAGGTACATTTATATTGTGAAGATCCACAGCAGGTATCCCATTACCATCAAAGGTAAATGCAAGAATTATTCATTCAATTAATTTTAAAATACCTTCTCTAACATGAGACATGCTATCATCTAGAATTCCCATAAAATGAGCCTAAATTACTAGCTTACATATAGACAGCAAAGGAATTTACACATGGTCAGGCGCATCCCATCTCCTGTGCTTCTGATTATATCCAGTACACCAGTAACTAAACAATAATACTTGTCCATAAAGGTCAAGCTAATCAATAAGCTTCTTTTCCCTAAAAGCAGTATTTATTTGACTCACAGGCCATTTAGTAGTCATGCTGCAATGCTGTTAGTAGATGCCGCTTGTTCTGAATAGCTTATGTAAGTTGGTATTATTGCTGCCTCTCATCTACAATTCAAAAGACTTTTTATGTGTCCTCATTATTAGTTTCCTATTGACACTGTGATATTTCATGTATCCAAAAAGGCATAAACCAAATGCCATTTACATCCATATATTGCATAACACCATTCAGTCTTAAGAGTTCTCCATAAAATGTCCTAAGAAGATGAAACCATTCCGCTTTAAATTCTTTTCCCCTGGTGTTAGAAATGTCTGGATAATTAGTGAAAGATGTTTCTGAGCTTAGATTTGTTATTTCATGCTTCCTCATTGGACAGAAAGCTATGTTTTGAAATGACAGACAGCTTTTCTGTTCACATTTCTCTGTCTATCATTCCAAAATGAAGAAGCTTTTAATCGATAGCTTGCAGAGTAGCTATTGCTGGTTTGCCAGCTTGCTGCCTTTCTCAGTGGTTTTGTCAATACCTTTCCTACCAATTCTGTTAACAACCCACTGACTCTAAACAGCTCAAAGTCAGAGGGGTTAATATTATATCTTGCATTCAGTAACAATATGTACCTTACCATCTAGTACAACTGAAAGGATAGAAATTGGGATTAAAGCATGCACTGTCAATAAAATAATGTCACCTTATACTTACTAGTTTCTATGCCTCCAAGTTTTTAAAAATTGCTCTTCCTGGAGGTTGGGGTATTTTTTTTCCCCAAACATATCATTTCTATCTTTTTAATTTAGTCCTCTTCAGTAACTACTGTATTTCATCATTTAACTCAGAAATTGGATGCCTTAGGGCTTGAATTTATCATGCACTAATAAAATGAAGAGAAACAGACCTTTAAAAATAATTGCCAAAATAGAGTCTGTCAGCAAGCATTAGACTCAGCTGTGGCACTGGCTTGAAAAGGTTATTTTGCTTTAGAATACATTAAGCATTTATTAGCTTCACCTCAGGTAAACATGCAGTTGTTTACATACCTGCAAATTTGTATAGACACACTTGTAAATGAATTTAGAAAGGAGCACCACACTCATGAATGAATATCTTCCTTATCTGTGGTTTGAAAAATAAAAAATCAAAGTGTTCTGTTAGCCATTGGCCAGGTGTAGAAAGCGAGGTTATTTGGGGAGCAGGACCCATTTCCTTCATCTGTCTTTGACTTTTCTAATGAAATATAGTACTACTCATTTGATTTGTTTTGTCTTTGTTCTACCTCAGACTCTTCCTCCTCACAAACCATGCAGATTGCCTTAGGGGAACAGTATATGAAAGTAAAATGCACTTTGGCTTTCTTCATACCTATCAGCAGGAGAAGATGACCTAAACCCACAAGAACTGTATCTTCTGTGATCAAAAGACATTGGTGAAACTGAAGGTCTTAAAAACATTTTTTTATTTTAAAACTTCCTGAGGTTGAGTGATGCTCAGAGGCTTTTCTTTGGCACCGAGAGTGGATTTTTAGTGGAGTGTAGACATGCTGCTGTCACACGCAGCACGGTTATTCAGAAAGCTTATTCCCCGGGACTCATCATTTCATTCAGTGTCAATATTTTGAACTTCGGTTCCTCTGGTTTGTGAACTCAGACTCTTGCTTATGCACAGAAGCAGTCCAGTCTGGGGCAACCAGTGCCTAAAAGGTTCTGGCCAGAGTCCCCAGATGAACCAGTGGATGGAGAGCCTCAGAGCATACCGAATGCACAAAAACTACAGAGAAAAGAATGCTTAGATGCAGCACAAGAAAGCTGGGTTTCAACCTGAGTTCTCAGAACTATTTCAATCTTCAGCATAATGTACATGAATAAATAGTCTCAGGATTTGAGAGAGCATCAGTATTTAAAGTTTATTTTGGGCCTTGAAACAGATTCCTGCATACAATTTTCCGATGCTTGAATCAGTTTTATCTGCTCTATCACTTCTTCCTGTAACGTTATTTACTTAGTGTTTCCTCAGCACTTTTATTTCTAGCTATCTTTAATAATAGATATCTTTCAGAAACTATGTTTTATTATTCTTGCCTGTCTGCTCCTTGTAAAATATAAGGTTTTTATGTCCTATGGCAGTAATTCAGATTCTTCTGTTTTGTTCCTTGCAACAGTGCACAAGCTTTCTGAGCTTTTTACCGCCCTCACCAATTTTTCCAAGTAGATTAGTTTTCATTCTATCAATGACTGTGTTTCTAGCACCTTTTTCCTATAAATTTTACCATTTTCCTCCTCAGGCAGTCCTTCTCTTTTCTGTCTCTTCTCCTGATTTTCCTTTTCCTTTGCACTGAATTCGGGCATGGGCACTACATGATTTTTTTTACAGCTTTCTTCAGTAATTTAGCAATTGAAATTTTGTCTTATCTGTGTATTTTCCCAGCTATTCACATAGATTAGGGAGAATTAATCCTTAAATAAATTCTCCCACTGCTAAGACATCACCAACCTTTTACATGAATGGTGTATCTTTTCATTTGCACTAACCTGTCCTTCTCTAGCACTTGTGTAAGCCTCTTCTGCACACCTGTGTAATGATCTGTGCACCCGTCCTGTGGGGTGGTAGCAGTTCTTCATTGTGGTGTATAGGACAGTTGGGGAACCTGTTGGAGTTACTTTTTTCTTCAGCCCCTTCATCTACATCTCATAGCCTCCATCATGGCAAGGAAAAGGTAATTTTAGAAATGTTACAGTGTCATGCTGATCAATTATGTCAAAATACGAAGTTCCACTCACATAGACAAGTTTCTGCCAAGAGTCAGTGTTCTTCCTGATCTTCTCCTACCCAGGTTTTTTTCTGTCTACAGATATCCAACACCAAAACCTTTTGGTTACTGTACCTTACTGAGTGATTTTTTTTAACCATTTTTTCTTTGCCTTTTCCATAGATTAGTATGACTGTCATTTGGGATGGACAAGCTGCTCATCAGCTGTGGTGAAATATGAGACGATTCATACATGTTCTCAGCTCCTCCAGTCCCTTGCCTTCAAATTCTTAAGCTTCAAGGTGGAGCAAGTCACCAGTACTGCCATCTGTGATCAAACAAATCACCAGGAAACAGACTAGAAGAATTATTTTGTCCCTGAGGAACAATGTCCAGGTTCTTTTTCTCACTGGCAGTAATTGAATTTAAATACTTGAATATATGTAATGAAATTCTAAGATAAATTTATTTTTCTATACAAACCAAATACTTTTAATATATTAATTATAAATATAAATAGTAATTAAAATATTTATAATACTTTCCAACCACATCTGCATTTGTAAATTCTACATGGTGTGTTATTCTGTAAATAAAAAAATATCTTCAGGGTAGCTAAAGCTTATGGGAATTTCTTGAAACCAAACAGAAAAGCTATTTTTTAAATACATTTCTCTGTTTTAACATTCAGGCACACACTAAGATTGTCTCAGTGTTTCCTAAAGGTGATAGCTTTACCTTTTCTTCAGGTTTTCTTACAGTGATCACTCTCTCTGTTGCAAAAGATGGGAGCACACATTACATTATAAATGCACATGATCTGTGACACAGTGACAAAACTTTAATATTTAGATGCTCATGTCTGTGGACTAAAACTTAAGCAGCATGTAAACACTGAAAAAAAAACCCAAACCATGCTTCTGTCCTTTAAATTGTAATCTGTTTTAAAGTCACCAATACTGGCATTGCAGAAGTACACATAGACAGTGCAACTTTGTAAAGAACACTTCTGCCACAACTTTATAATAAAACAGTTAAAATGGTGACATTGCTCTAATTGCAGGATGCTTTAGCCATTAAAAAGACTTATGAAGCATTTTCAGCCTCTTCTGACCACTGTAGGGAAGGACTGCCACTAGGCTATCTTTCTGTTTGCATTTCTAAATGTATAGACATGCCATATCCATTGAAACCATATTGTGACCTCTCATTCCTCAGCAGGTGTCAGTTGAAGCTGACATCACTTTGTTCACATCCCTTTTAAAACTGTTGTGAATGTGACCTGTGATAAAACTTTGACACAAACTCTACAGGATTTTGGTTTGTTAAAGTGATTTACCCTATGCACATATAATTTGGGCAAATTAATGCTTTTTGAGAGCATGCTTTGAGGAAAACCCATTAATATAAACATTTCGAGTGTGCTCATTGCTGTGGTATATCCGCTTCTTGCATAACTAGCAGGAGATAAAAGAAAAAGGAAATAACTGACTGGGGAGGCTTCTTTCTATTCTGTCTGTATGCATCCACTTTTCTCTCACTATCCCAAGTCAACAGAAAAACATTTACTGTATGTGATCTTTTGATGAAAGGGAAGAATATGTGAAATACAATGCATGCCAGTTCCTCAGTGTTTAGTAATATATCCCTTTGACAGACCTCAGACAAACTAAACGGAAATCACACTTCTGTAGCTCAGGGCAGATACAATTTCAGAAGGTAGGAGACATCTCTTGGCAGTGAGAATCTTGAAATATGCATGAAGATTCTTTTGAGAGTCTTCAGCATTCTGGAATTAGCGTAGTAAGTATTTCAGTAGGTATATCGGGTAGAAGACTAAGAAAAGGTTTTTAGCCCTTGGTGTAGTCTCTCAGAGCAGTAAGCCTTTACACAAGGCATGCAGGTAGGCACAGAAGGGAACCATAAAGCTCTAACAAGTGGTTTTTGCTGTTCCAAAAACATTAAAAATCACTCTGTCTTTGCAAAATCTCATCCCAAGCACTTCCATGCCTATTTTGTTGATCCTCCCTCTCCATATTGCCATAGCCATGACTCTGTGACGCACTAAAAAACAAATAGGGGATTTCCAGACTGTGGTCATGAATCCATACAACTTGGTCTTAACTGTCTGGTGTAACAACTCTAAATACTACGTAGATCAGACACAAAAAAGCAATGCCTAACACACATTGCCCAGTGGGTAGCAAGAAAACACAACAGGAAAAGATTCGTAGCACGTGTCATCATCTTTGCAGAAACTGTGTTGATGGTAACATCCGTGCCAATAACCTGACAAACATTTCTCAATTCTAAGCTAAGAACAGGTTTGTGACGTGGCTGTCACGTACAAAAAAGTGTTGTATTTGCTGCCTTCTGTTTTGGCAGCAGATGTCATAGTGACAGTGGAAATGATTTGACAGAGGGACTGGCATAAAAATAGCATCATGAACTCTGTGGGCTGGTTTTGGAAAACACCGAGGTGATTTTAGAAAACCTTTTGGCTTACACATCGCATCTTTAATCTTCTGGTATAAATGTAAATACATCTGAGAAAGTGTTAATCCCATTTAAGAGGATATTCTATATAAATCCAGGCTAGAGAAAATGTAAGAAGCTTTTTCTGTTCTTGGCAGTAAGAACAAAGTACCTTGAACTACCATTAAACACCATCCAACACAAAATATGTCACCTGCGCTCCTTCAGGAATCCTGATGTTGTTCACCAGAATTCATAGAATCAATTCCTCACTGTGCAGGCTACTGTATGTGGACGTAGGTGGCTTGCTATTTCCTTGACAACTAGTGAAAATTTTAATTAAAGCATGTTATTTGCTAATAGCTCAGACTTGTGAATGTGAATTTTCTGGATAACTGCTTTCTGTTAGCCTGGAAAATGGCATCAAGCTTACTTCATTGACACTTGAATAGGATATGTCTCACCTAACTTTACTTATATGAAAATTACTTCTTTAGCCTAGGTTTGTTGTCCAGATGGCTCTTTGGCCACAGTAGAAAGTTTCAGTGAGTGGGTCATTGTAGCCATAAATAGATTTCTAATACAGAATTGGATTAATTTCTCTCTGGGTGTGCTCATTTGTCTCTACACGTTAGAGAAGAATGACAAGCCCAAACCGGGCTCATAGTTAAGTGCAATAAACCCTGACTCTAAATGAATGAAACTCACATGTGGTTAAACTAAAGGAGAGGATGAAATTTTATTTTAATTAACTGACCTTCCAAAAGAACATTGAATATTGTCCTGAGATATTTGTTCACCACAAGCTCTTAGTTAAATGATTTCATGAATATGTATTTCTTGAGCACTGAAATGAAATTCTGCTCTTCTGTTAAATAGGAAGTAGGATCTGCAACTGCTGTGAACTGAAACTACTTTATGATGGAGAAGAGATGCAGAATTTACAGTCGGGTGATGAAATCCAGTCCCATCAACTTCAAAGCAAGTAACATTTTAGCCACAGAGACCATACCGTTATTCCCATTTCCACCAGAGAATTAAAAAAGTCCATCAAAATATATCCTAAATGATGTCAAAGTACACTTAGTCCTTTCCCAGTGAGAAGCAGAAGCTGAATGAACAGCAGTGCTTTGAAACAAATGAGAACTGAGAAGAAATCTTGGCTAATGACAGACAAGTTTGTTTCAGTCTCTGGATCCTTTCTCTCCAACATATCTAGAATGAGATATGGTGAAGGAGATAATGAAGGAAGACTGAAGGATTCCATTTTCTTTTCCTGATTCCTGCTTTGTACCAGAATTTTTGTAGAATATTTTAACCTTGGGCTTGAATGATCTGAGCTAGTTGATAATAGGCCTCAAGCGATGGATGGCTATATAGTCATCTATCTGCATGATACTGACAAAAATGGATGGAACAAAAGAGAATATGGTTACATTTCCACATGTTGCAATTTCCCTTAAACTGAAACACTTTGAAATGTATTTATAATACATACTTCCTCCTGTATGGGTTCTTTTATACAAAATAGCATAGAATCATAGAATGGACTGGGTTGGAAGGGACCTCAAGAATGTGTTCCAACCCCCCTGCCACAGGCAGAGCCACCAACCTCCAGGGCCCCATCCAACCTGGCCCTGAATACTTCCAGGAATGGGGCATCCACCACCTCTCTGGGCAGCCCGTCCCAGCACCTTACCACTCTGTAAAGAACTCCCCCCTAATATCTAATCTAAACCTTCCCTCCTTTAGCTTTAATCCATTTCCCCTTGTCCTGCCATTATCTACCCTTTTAAAAAGTTGAATCCCCTCCTGTTTGTATGCTCCCTTCGGGTACTGGAAGGCTGCAATGAGGTCCCCCCGCAGCCTTCTCTTCTTTAGGCTGAATAAGCCCAGCTCCCTCAGCCTCTCTTTGTAGGGCAGGTGCTCCAGCCCTCTAATCATCTTCGTGGCCCTCCTCTGAACCCTCTCCAACAGTTCTACATCCTTCTTGTATTGGGGGCCCCAGATCTGGACACAGTACTCCAGATGGGGCCTCACGAGGGCAGAGTAGGGAGGAACAATCACCTCCCTCCCTGCTGGCCACTCCTCTTCTCATGGAGCCCAGGATACCATTGGCCTTGCACACTGCTGGCTCATGTTAAGTTTCTCATCCACCAGAATCCCCAAGTCCTTCTCAGCAGGGCTACTCTCAAGAAGTTCTTCTCCCAGTCTGTATCTATGTCTGGGATTCTTCCAGTCCAAGTGCAACACCTTACACTTTGCAGTGTTGAATCTCATTAGGTTCACCCGGGCCCATCTCTCCAGCCTGTCAAGATCCCTCTGGATGGCTTCCTTTCCTTCTGTTGTGTCAACCACATTGCTCAGCTTGGTGTCATCTGTGTCATGGAGTAGGACTGGCCTGTGATATACCGTAGAGTATTAGGAGTTCTTACCTCATGCAGACAATAGTGTGGGGTTTGTTTTTTTATTAAATTCAATTGCAAATGTTATATTCAGTTATGCAGTTGCCCTTTCCTCTAACCAAAAATAAATTGACTTTGTCAGGTGGAGGAAAGGATAAAACAAAGAGACAGCAACAAATTATTTACCCCCTGTTAGCAACACGGATCCAAAGAGAGCTCAGTGCCCCCTGGCTCTTGCTTTAGAGCTCCTTGCTGTAAATCTTTTTCTCCCACAGAGAAACAGTGCAAGTACTTTTAATGTTGTCCTCCAAATTAATATTTTAATTTTATGGTGAAAATTAAATATCTTGGTATTTAGACAACTCCTTCTTAAAAAAAAAATCCAAACTAAACTTAGATTTAACACCCAGGGTTTACTGATGACATGACAGGTCATGAAACTGAGCCACTGAGAGCCACTGGTCCAACCACATGTGTAGAATCAGATCTGCAGGATTGATTTAAATCTATTTGGGTTTTCTTTTGGTTCATGGGATTTAGTTTGGTTTTTTTGTCTGTGTTTTGGTTTTAGACTATAGTTTACAGACTCTGCCTGGTGTGTCAAAAATCCAGACACTATGTGCTAATTGCTGTGATTATGACATTAAAAATCAAATTTCTGACTCCTCAGCTGCAGTGGGGTCAGCTCAGAAATCTCTAGTGGATGAAAGATACATAATAGGTTTGAATATAATGTCATATTTATTCTGTAAGTGTCACAGTCTTTCCTCATAATTAAATCCATTGGGTATTCCTTTGTAAAAGATATGCTTTACTTACAGTTCATTTTTATACAGCTTTTGGAACAAAAAATAACATGGCTTTATTTCCTTCCAATGGCAGAGGAGGAGCTTTAAAAGTCAAAACGTGGTGCTAATGCCACCCCTTCCCTCCTCTTCCTTTTAAATGGAAGTTTTTTGATCCTCAGTACAGCACTGCCCCACAGGGATGTTGATGTTTGCAACATAATAATGAGTTGCAATCAGTAGTGTAGATAAAGCTTGGAATGGAAAGAAAATGGTCTATAAATGAAAAAGTGAAACATACTAGAAATGCAAGGTAATGTGGTGGGCTGGTTTTGCCACTGTTTGAAACCAATGTATTTAAACTGATTGTTTAGGCTGAATAAATAAAAATTATTGGAGACAAAATGTAGAGACAAACGTATACATGGATACCTTATAAATGAGATTTTTACTAAAGAGAAAACTTTCATATTTATTTCTTTATGTTTGAGAAATGGTGCCAAAAAAGGAACAAACACAGGAAAGAGCTTCAAGAGAGATCAGAGCTAAGAGCAGCATTGCTGGAAGTGATCCAGTCCCTGGCCTGCAGCTTTCTTCTTTTGACCCACTTTCTTTTGTACAACAACTATACAATAATTTTGTTTCTACTTCAGCTTTCATAGTAAGTCTTGGAACTATTTGTAAAAGCGGATTGAAGTCAGTGAAATAATGAGAGAAACATTTGAAAGCCTTCGACATAAGAACATAACAGATAACAGGGAGAGCTCAGGCTGGCTTCTTGTAGGACTCTTGTCACGGACTTCACTAAGCACTGGAGCTGGCCTTACTTCAGTGGAGATGAGAGTGTTTTCTTAAATGTTTCCAGAGAAACATTAAGGATCTATCTACCAAAGAGAGACGCTCTGCTCAGTGATTACACTGTGTCCGGCTGCATGTTGGAATTTTGTGCCGACGTGCTCACTCTTTCATTTCAAAGTCAGTGGAGTTATTTTGAGGGTTCCTCCTGGGTAGAAGAGCAGCGTTTGACCCCTTACCATCATTTTTCTTCTGGCTGTCAGCTCTCCCAGCAGCACGCCACACAGGTTGCAAATGGAGCCTGGCTAATAACTGTCCTAGCGAGTTAATCAGTGGATGGCAGTGTGGAAATGCGTTTTCCTCTGTCTTGTTTCATATTCCAGTGTGGAGGGGGAAAAAGAAAAGCAAAAAAGGCATATATTGCTTGCATTACTGAAATGATAGACATTAGATGGAATTGTGTAGTACTGTGATTCTGTTCTTTTCTTCTAGTTATTAGAATTCAAATACATACATCTCTGTAGATATATAGATACACACACACATACTGAGGAGAAAGGACTTAGAGAAAGGTCAGTGTAATTCAATTCCAGTAAGTCAAGTTTACAGAAGTGAACAAACATACACGTACACACGCAGTGCTGAATGTCATCCTCTTCTGCATAGTACTGTGTGGTTGCACTATATAATCTGACCTCCATATTTCTCCTTCCCCCAGAAAATCCACCCTTGATAGGGCACACAGGCAGAGAAATATACAGAAAGCTGGTCAGCTTCATCTTTTATTCTCTTTACACAAATACACATGATTTCTCTGTTAGCTGTGTTAACCCCTTTTCAACAGATTATTAAAAAAAAAAAAATAAAGAAAGGTGTTGAGGAGATGGGGAAGGTTTTGGAATGTGCCATTGACGCTATGTGACTATCCTGGCATGTGTGCACTGAGTTCTCTGTGGAGGAATGGCTCTGTGAGTATGGCCACATATTCCCACTCTCTACCCCTGTGAGCAAAGCAGCCAGAATGAAATATCACTTTAAAGGAATGTGGAGCTAGCAGCAAAGTCAGATAATGGGTTAAGGAGTGTGGACTGTGAATAGAAGTTCCTAATTCTGAAACATTCCTCTGAGACAAGATAAGATATTGGCCTTGCACACGTGTCTGCTTTATTGCCTTCACTGTTTTCACTTCCCTCCCCCCATGGTTCCCAGCCATGCTTTGTTAAGCTTGCTAGAGAGTATATAATCATGCTGCTCTGTAGAATAAAGTGAACTGACTGCTTTTAGCCACATTGGTGTGCGGTCTGATTCCCAGCGCCGTCCTGCTCTTTCGAAGACCCTGGACCTAAAAGTTTCCCAAGATCTGGATTAGGACACGAGGAACACTCAACTTGTTCTTCATCGCTATATCAAGGCCCAGCACATGACCATTCAGGTAAACCTCTTCTGGAAAAGAGGGTGGTTGTGGAAAATATCCCGTGGATGTGAATGAGCTAAATAGATTTACTAAAGTGATTTTGCCAGACCAAAGCAATCCCTTGTCCTCAATATCCTAAACTCCATCTATCAGTTGCAGAATAGTGTGTTGTATGATGTATACCAGATGGAGGAAAATACTATAGCATGGATTTGATGTCTACCAGAGAAATAGTGAAGAACCTAACAGGGCTAGAAAGAAGAATAGGATTTCTGAAGGAAAAGGAATTGAACTTTTATAGAATAAAATGTAATGTAAACTATTATTATGTTTGCAGATAACATATTGTGGTATAAAGTCAACACAATGCTATGAAGCAAGCCCACTTCTTGCTTACCTTCATTAGTAATTTCCCATTGTGGGCTTCCTTCTTTGTAAGTGGTTTCTTTTTTTTCCTTCAAACTAGTTTAGATGACCATAGTGTGCTCTAGTCCTAACCATGCTGACATCAAAGAGGCCAAACCAACCATAATTGCTAAAGGTTTATTTTACAGTTACCCAGCACTTACTGCACCATTTTTTTCTACCAGTTCGCTCCTCTTAAGAACAAATATATTTTTCTCAGCGAAGTTGTTTTTCCTTGGAAGAAGATAATTTTATAGAAGTGGCACTTTTGTAAAAAGTGATTTTTTTAAAAAAACATATCTGTCCAAATATATATTTTAATCTGAAATATCATGCCTGTTTACAACATTCATATGAAGGTTTTAGAAAGTATGTCTTTTGATTTGAGTGACAGGTTCCCAACTCAGCACCATTCAGTACTTCATTTCTAAGTCATGTGGCCTCAGTCCCCTGGTTTGTTTCCAGCAGAATGGAAGGATTCACTGGAAACCAGTATCAGCTGAGCAGGAAAGCCACTGAGGCACAAAATCTAATTGGAAAATGACTTGACCATGCCAGTACAGTAAAAGTTGTGTGAAAAGCACCAGCAAAAATTATAAACAAGTTAGTTCTAAGGCAAGAAAGTAGGAAGCATGAATCTTGTCAGGGCCCATCCCTGCCCCCAGGGAGGTGCCTGATGCCTGGGGCTACTGCTTGCTGCCCCCCCAGTTTTCCCTGCTCCTGGCAGGGGGCAGACAGGGCAGGACTCAGCAGACAGAGCCCATCTCATGCCAAATGGGTGATGGCTGCCAAGTCCTGCCCTGTCCTCCCTGGGGATGCCAAGTGAGAATAAAAACAAACACCATGAACTCCAGTAGATCTAATTTTTTTAATTATTTTTTTTTTTAAAACAAACCAAAAAGCTTGTGCATGGTTATGGTGCACCAGAACAATGTGAAGGAGCTTGCTGCATCACTGGGCATGTCATTTGACAAACTACAGGTACCTCTGATACTGAAGAGTGTGGGGGTGCGGAGGGGGAGTCAAGAAATACAATGAGATTCGACAAGAATAATCCAGTCCAAGGATAAGCATAAGGGAAATAACATTTTATAGTCTAGGAAAAAGAAGGCTCAGGAGGAACACGATCACACTCTATAAACACCATCAAGGTAACAATAAAAATGAATGAAGAGAATTACACTGTTTTAGAAGATGGAATGACAAGAAGTGATGGCCTGAAGCTAGGAAAGAAAAAGCTTGAGTTGGACATTAAGAAAATGTCTTTAACAACTAGAACAATTGGACAGTGTGGGAAATCGCTGTGGGTGGCAGTCATGTCACCAACACCATGGTGTGTGTTTGAGAAAAAAGATTACTTTTAATGCTTGTGGTAAAGAAGTGCAGCAGAAAGAGGGATGGCAGACCAGAAAATCAATTCACTCAAAAACCAAATTTGTGAGATGATGACTTTTTGTATTTAAAAGAACTAGACATGGACATTGATTTTGAAAAAGAAATATCCTCTTTTTATTTGCTATTGATAAGAGTCAACTTTCATATAGGACAAAGAATCTGATTTTATTATTTTAAAATACTTTCAGAGGAAAATGTATTTGTATTAAGATTTCTGGATCTTAATTTTTGGAGATTAGTTTTTAATAAGACAGAGGCTATGCTATGAAATAGGAACAAATAACAGATGTGCTAATAAATGCCTGCATTCTGTTTCTGCTTATGTAAGACATTAGAATACAGATCATAATCATCCAGAGTAAACCACAGGATTGCAAGTTATGGGAACAAACTGATTTTTAAATAAAGAAAAGTTGATGACTGTTCATGATTCTGGAGATAAATAAAATAAATCTCTTGTTGGTGATCTGGAAAGGAATAAAGTGAAATTGTGTATGCTTCTCAGAAACAGCAGCTGAAGACTTGAAAAATTAGTGAAAAAAAAAAAGACTGGAAAAAGCTTTTACAGAGAAGCTGAAGATTTCCACAATGTGGTAGCATTACAATGCCAATATTGCCAAAATTCCATCTCAGTGTTTTAGCTTTGTTCTGTGCAGGGAGTTCCAGGGATAGAAAGCATTATTTTCCTTTGATGACAAAGCACCTCATTCTGACAGTCCCCACAAAGTTGTTTTGGTTTTGGTTTTTTTTCCTGCTCTTTCCTGCCACTCTTCTTCCATCAGCCAGTAGAAATCCTGGAAACCATTCTTACCCATTTCTGTGGTCTATGAGATATAGATAGTCTTCAGATTTGTAGTATATCATTTGGAGTACTGGTAAAGCTTTAGAGACAAAATCTAATCTTCGATTTCTTTATACTTAACTTGAGGTAATTTAGGATTTTTTTTTGGAGTCCCAGCAGTAGAGATGTTCCAGTATGTAAAATTAAAATCCAAAAATATCCCCAAAACAAAACACAACCTCTGTCTCCAGTTTGTCAAGAAGGAAACTACAGTATCTCTAAGTGCCACTACAGTCTGTATGTAAACTTCATTGAGAATACTTTTTTTTCTTTGTTAAAGGCCTTTTTTGCTCTTGGTAAGGTCAGACTGGTATTATGAGGAACTGAATTTGTGCACTATGGATGACTGATGATGGTTCTGGAGTGTTAGGATGTGTTTTAAATAGCCCTTATCTTGTACTATGATAGTTGAATTGACTGATCTAGGTGTTTAAAAGAAAATAAAAAAGAAAAGTAAAAGCAAGCATAACAACACTTCTTTCATTTTCTTTTGCAACTCTATTCAGAGAAAATGTATTATAAGACTTTCAAATCGAAGATATTATTCGGTGTGTGGTATTATGATTCTTGGGATTGCTGAAGGTTTGTTGGGTTTTTTTTTTAATAAATGATTGCAGAGAGCTTTTCAGGCAGTAATTAGGTATCACAATCCATGGAGATATAGGTAAATAGGATTTATTCACCTGCCACAGAAATATAACCATATTCAGCCTGGCATACAGCAGCTAAAACCAGACAGTAGAGCAACATGCAATTTTTCTCTGAATTAATATGAAGTAGCAGTCACCAGTATGAAAACTAAAATCACACTACTATGAAATGAATAATGGCATCTCTGCTTGAAACATTTAGGTAGACAGACTGTAAGCACCAGTAGATTCCAACTAACTGCAAATTAGCAACCCTCCTTTTGTATTCCAGTTCAAATACATTACCCTTTCCTGTCCCAGTTCCCTTTTTATCTCCTGTGTTTGGATTTTAATTTTGGGAATAAATAATGCACACTCAATACGAGCAGTATTTCTCCAGTATTCAGCCTGTCTGGAATTCTTCAATTTAATGGTGACCCTGATTAACTTGTGACATTTTAAAGGATCACTGTACAATCTGGTAAGCATGCAATATCTAAGAACAAAACTAACAGAAGGGCTCAGAGCAGAGGCTGCTTAAAAACTACTCCTGAGACCACTAAACATGATTAGTGCCCTACAAGGGAATATTAAATGAATGAAAGATCAGTCCAAGATTTGGTGCTCCAATAAATGAAGTCTGGAAGGATTTTGTATGAAGAGAAATTTGGTGATGACTGGATGAAAACATTAAAAAGAGTAGGATAAAATCATGTTGGAAGGACAGGAGACAGCTGAGACACTTCAAAGGGAAGTTTGTACACTATTACTGCACCTCTGGATGAGAAATCTATTTATAGAAAATACTTTAGGGGCAGAAGTTAGTCTTTTTTCATGTATTATAAACATAGAAAATTTCAAGGCAGATTCAGATGCTGGAAGGTTGGTGGAAGAAGAAGCCAGCCTGTGGGTCCCAGAAGGGAGAGAGGTTCTACAAAGAGGAGCGCTGTCCATACTGCCAGGAAAAAAACTGACCCAGAACTTCTGAGAGGCCAGCCTAGCAGAAGATCAAAGATGCTGTTGTTCAACACATCTCTCAAGCAGCCTCTGCTTTCCAGGGCTAGCAAGAGGGGCACTCTAGCTGCCTTCTCCCAAAGCATAAATCCCCTTTTCATAGTTTGTGTGATAAGTAAGTTGTTGCAATGTTTTCAGTGGGGGAATCTGCCTTTTGGGTTTTTTTTTTATTTATTTATTGCTAGAAAGGCCATGTTTTGGTCAGTAGTTTTATCTCCTCCTTTGACTATGCCTCATGCTGTGCCAGATGCTTGCATACTCCAGAAAGGAGAGTCTGGGAATACAAGAAGGATTTGAAACAAGTATAGTAGGTCTTGCGCAAACTTCAGTGCAAATATCTTTTACATGATTATTTTCAAGAATATAATGTTACTCAAATAAAAAAACCCAAGCAAAACAAACAACAAAACACTGGTACAATAAAGGGGCTCTAAATGAAGGGGAGGTCATCAAAGCAGCTAGATGTTACTCCCAGCAAAGTAAGTGGCAAATACTTTTGCTTCATTTACTCCATTTTCTTTGTCATCCTTGTACTGAAGAGGGTTTACCTGAGAACAGTTGCTTGTACTGGGTATCCTCTTGTATCAGGGATCTTTGGGGGATGACCTGCTGGAGAAGACCTCTGTGGAGAAGGACCTGGGGGTCCTGGTTGATGACAGGTTGGCCATGAGCCAACAATGTGCCCTGGTGGCTAAGAGGGCCAGTGGGATCCTGGGATGCATCAGGAAGAGTGTGGCCAGCAGGTCTAAGGAGGTGATCCTCCCCCTCTACTCTGCCCTGGTCAGGCCCCACCTGGAGTATTGTGTCCAGTTCTGGGCTCCCTGGTATCAAAAAGACAGGGACCTCCTGGAGAGAGTCCAGAGAAGGGCTACGAAGATGATTAAGGGCCTGGAACATCTCCCATATGAGGAAAGGCTGAGTGACCTGGGGCTGTTCAGCTTGGAGAAAAGAAGACTAAGGGGGGACCTAATTAATGTTTATAAATATCTTAAGTATGGGATGCAGGGGGAATTGGCCAACCCCTTTTCAGTGGTCTGTGGAGACAGGACAAGGGGCAATGGCTGCAAGTTGGAGCACAGGAAGTTCCGCACCAACATGCGGAAGAACTTTTACACAGTGAGGGTGACAGAGCCCTGGGACAGGCTGCCCAGGGAGGTGGTGGAGTCTCCTTCTCTGGAGATATTCAAGACTCATCTGGACACCTATCTGTGCAACATGAGCTAGGGAGCTGCTTTGGCAGGGGGGTTGGACCCGATGATCTCTTGAGGTCCCTTCCAACCCCTACGATTCTGTGATTCTGTGATTCTGTGATTCTGTGATCAGGAAGATATTGGTGTAAAATGGACTTCTCAAATGTGCAGTTGTAACCTAAGAAGGAAAACAGTGAAGGAACTGAACTAAGGTAGCCACTATGAAGTCAGCAGACCAAAGCCTACCCATAACTCACAAAGCTAGCTTGAGCTTTATTTAAAGTTAGCAGAGACTGACACACAGAAGACAATAGGGGTCTTTTTGACTAATAAAAACCATGATGTTTTTCTTATTGGGCACTACAGAAGAATGTGTTACTTTTAGTGGATTATTAGTTGAAAGTTTGGTGCTGAGAAAAAAATGAAATCTTGTATGATTCCCTAAAGTTAGAGTTAGTACAATGTGAAAGTGTGTTACAACTTTGGCCTCAGTTCTACAATGAAATATGCAAGCTGCAATAGCTTCACTGCAGGACTAACGCCTTCAGTTACGGATTTTATTTTTTTTTAATGAAATATTTTTCCAACAAATTCAATCGGTAACCTGGCTTAGATCAAATATTTGCTATGATGTAGCATATTATACTTACTGTAAATTTACCTTTTCTTGTGTCTGAGGAAGCTGCAAAATGTGTTAAAAATTTATATAAGTTCATTTTTATTTCACCTTTTGTGAAATTTGTTCATTTTATTTCACAAATCATCTGGTGTTCTCTGCTGGTACAGGGTAAGGATAATTGGGCTTCTGATATCTCATCATGGGACTTACATCTCCTGTCCTGCTCAGCTGTGTTCAGCATATATTACAGTGCACAGAAGCATGTGTCCTGGTAGGAGCTCTTGCTGCTTGATAGCAGTTTTCTTTGGTGTGGTTATCATAGTCACAAAGCAGGAATAACAGATGTAGGAAGAGGTGTCCAGACAAAACCAGTATTAATAGACACACTTTTACCTTTTCTTACCTACACTGTGATTGATATTTCTGCTGAAAATGTGAACTATGAGTGAAATCAGTGTCTGAGGTTTTGCAAACATAGCGACACTATGTAACATAAAATAGGACCGTGGGGATCAGTGCTGCGTGACAGTTTCATTACCTGACTCAAGTACTGTAGTTCCTGACTCATTAAAATACAGTTTTGAATTCAGACTGAGCAGAGGAAGCAAGTCCACTTCTACAACCCACTGCATAGCTTTGCTATTGCAAGTGTAGCAGAAGTTAACTCTGTGTTGCTAGATAAAGTTGATGCATCATCTCTATTTAAATTAACTCATATTCTAATAGTGTACATTATTCATCACTCTTAAAAAGGAGAAATTTATTGGTCTTTCAGTGGGCTGATCGATTAAATAAATCCAGAGGCTTTCTTTTAGCAGTTACCATGTGTGGCAGCAAGGTCAATGCTAAACTGCCTAGATCATTGCTAAAGAAAATAGAGAAACTCTTGTAAGGAATGTCTCAGCATTTCATGGTGTTCCTGAGTCTAATATTACATGGGAGCTTGGAAAATAGTGCAGGGCTACGCATCACACTTTATTTCCCTCAGAAACCCACTTAATCCTCCCACATCACTGGGGCTCAGTAGTTGACTGTGGGCAGTTGTGATTATTCTCCTGTTTTGATCTTTTGTCTTTTTTATTCTGTTAACCTTCAGCACTTTTGAGTGATGAGTGTTGATGGGCATGGTGCAGAACCCAGCTTAGTCCCTTACAGAAAGAGATGAGTAGCTGTCTGTGAGCAAGACCAGATTAGATATTGCCACAAACACAGCAGAAAATGCCTGTGGGGTTTTAGGCATAACCTTCTTGTCAGCACAGAGAAAGAGAGTAAATGGAAGACATCTGCATTTGGGAGAAGCTTGGGATCCCTATAGTTATATCTTGCTTTTCCTGTGAACTCTGTATTCAACATCAAGAGCTGATGATGTACTCAGACCGTGATCCCTCATCTCTGAGGTGAGGGTAACAACCATGTTCCTACTGAGTAATGTCCAGATTTTGAAAGCATCTCCTTCTGTCCCTTATGGGCTTGAAGTCTTATGCCATGCCCCAAGTAAGTCGATGGAGAGCAGTACCACCCTTCCCTGTGCCTCCTGTGTACAGGCATTAATAGGAGGCATCATGGCTGCTATTTTGCCATTAGAAATATTTTTTTCCTTGAAATTTTTTGTATTCAGAGCACTGCAAAGATCTGTCAAGGCTGTTCAAGACAACTGCAGGTCTATCTTCTGCTGAGCACATTTTACAAATCCAGGGTAAAGTTAATCTTTAGAACAAAATGCCAGCACGTTGTTTTCTGACTGTAATTCTAATATGTTTGTTTGTTGATTTATAATACTTATTTATGCATGTTTATATTTATTTATTTATCATTTCTTTGAGGGATTGCCACTGTCAAAATTACATCAGCTCTTTGGACTGGCCTTGAGTTCCTGCTAGCCAGAGAGCACAAGATGATGCTACAGCTGGCAATTGTGTTCATGGGGTGTAATTTGTCTTCAGTTTAGTTTCTTAATTTTCTAGCATAGAATTCCTCTGTGTGATGTTTTTTTTGTCTCCTTGCCAAATCTGTGGCCAGTCACGATTACACATTTACTGACAAATTAATATTTTTCTTGGCATTAGCCTTATGTTTATTTTGTTTAGATATGCAACATTTTATTTGCAGCATCTGTGTATTTCTAATCAGTTTATCGTCAGTATATAGCCCCTCTCTCAGTGGGATAGGAAAAGACTGGGAAGCTAAAGTAAGTTAAATTATATTATACATGTATATTATAAAATGCATGCTGAACAGTAGGGTTAATCCTTGATAAAGCTTTCCTGTTTAATGAAATTGATAACCCTCTCCCCCACACTTCACCTTTCTGACTGATCTTTATTAGCTTTTTTCAAATACTTTGAATCTTGTAAGACTTCAAAGAAAATAACATTACAGCAATGTAGCCTTGGCTATCTCTTTATAATTATTTTTCTCCCTAATTTTACTCTCTCTTTTTTTCTAGGTTCTAGTTCTTTCTTTTGCAGGTCCTAAGTGGAAAGTTACATCAAAGATACTATTATTTAATCACCTTCAATATATAATACACTGTGAAATAAGTCCCTGAAGCTTCTATGATTAATTTGTCCTTATTATGCTGCTTCAGTAATACAAATGAAAAAAATAAACACAATGTAAAAGAGATGCTGAATTTCAGTAGGTGGCCCTGTTATATTGTTTCTGTAGTATGAAGGAGAATATGTGCAATTCCAGACATGCATAAAGGCTCTTTAATGACTATGCAGGGCAACAGTTTATTTCTCTCTTTGGCAAGGTTGATTTTCTCAGAGCAGGTTTTATATATTGTGCAACCTGAGGGGCTTCCATCTACTCTACAAATTAGTCCCTTTACAGGTTTTTTTTCCATTCTTTTTACCATTTTCTTGTCTTACTTCAGCTTTGCTCTTGAATGTCAAGAGCTTTAAATATCCTCTTGGCAGTACCTTGAAAAAGGAGGTGGAACATGGTGATAGAAAACTTTAAAGAATCTGTGTAAAACAGCCAAATCAGTCCCTCTCTAGGATTTAGTACTGATTTAATCAAAGATACACAAAACAGTTGTCGATTACTGTAGGAAGACAAGTACTGCAGCTCTACAAAATGCAATAGTTTCTTAAACTCCCAGTTTTTAATCCTTCATGTCATAGGCTTTTTTTCCATCTGCAGAGGAAAATCACATACCTGCTTTTAGGACTCTTATTGGCCAGAGTGCCACCTAAGTGCCACAGAATAATTTGGGATAGCCTGTGATGTGTAAATCTTTATAACTTGATCCTGTTTGAGATTTAACTTGTTTATTCTATAGAGGAATTATATCTACATTGGGTACAGCAGGCTTGTGAAAGTACCTGTAGAGCCACTGAAGGACAGTACGTCACTTCATGGGTATTATTTTCATTTATTATACTTTGTTGATTGTATCTTAGGGATACATATTCCCAGCTGCTTAATAGCTATGGGTGATGGGCCAGTGTTTCCCAGGTTCTGTCTGGGGCACAGTACTAGAGCAGAGCTTCACCTTCATGAGTTTGCCATGGGAGAGGTCTCCTCTACCCTAACACAGCATCAGCTCTGCCCTGCCACCTTAACAGCTCCACAAAAAGGAATGAGTAGAGGTAATGGATTAAACAATGATATTATGGGAAAATGAGTAGGATAGAGATTTCCACAGTCATTTTCAAATTTAGAAGCAAAGATGATTTAGAGCCGATATGAGGAGTTAAGACACAGTGTGGTATTTCGCAGAGATAACGTGTGAAAAATGGATGTATTTAATAGATTGAGAGCTTGCTGTTCCCTCTGTCTGAAAATATTTTTATATAGAGTTAAAAACACAACTAATGAAATGTGATTTATGACAAGAGTTTGTATCTTTATCTCTTTTCTCTGTGTTGTAGAACCATCATTTTCCCTGACCCTCATTTCCTCATGCATTTGGCATTTTTTAGTATGCCTTAAGATTTCACCTTCTGTGATTTTTAGCCATGTGAATAGCTACCTAAACTCCCCCACTCTTCTGACTGTAGATACAATCCTGTGATTGAAGTTTCATGGGAGATTTATTTATTGTGATCCGTTTTTTGAATTACAATTAAGGAAGAGCAGCTCACTCCAGACCCAGGTGGCACCATAGGCATGGCTCAAGCCCAACTGCAAGAGAAAATGCCTTTGTTTGGGTCAATGTAAACATGCTAGAGGACAGCAGAAAGAAAACACAGCAGATGAGCTTCAAGTCAGGTTTGCCAAATATTCTGATTTCCTGCAGACTTTGTTTTCCATTGGAGTAGTGTTATGTTCTGACAAGTTTTTTAAACAGAACTCTCTTTTAGAGGAGGAAGTTATGTTATCACCATTTTTCAAGGGGACAAACTGAAGTAGGGAAAATTAAATACATGCCTGTGATCACCCAACAGAGACAAAACTGGAATCTAGTTTTCTTGAATGTGATCTTTCTTACATGCTGTATGTACCCTGGGCCTAAGATTTTATTAGAACAATATATCTTTTCTTCATTACACCAGTATTTTCCGGATGATTACATACTTCACTGATATTCAGTTTTCAGACCTTCATAACCTCCCAAAACCAAAACAAATTTCTTCTGGAAAAGAATACGTCCAGTATCTGACAGAGATGCTGCGGCATAACATCCCTTTTCTTTAAACACACTTGTTTTGTCTGAAAGACTTTAAATACCTACATCAACATGTGTATTTTTCTCTCCATTGATATAACCAAATTGCTTTTAATCAAACTCATTGTCATGTCAAACTCATTTACATTATCATTACATGTAAAGAGCAGAAAATTTTCGGTACCAAGAGTGAAATATAACTAGCTACGAGAGAATGTTAGAATGAATACTTTGCAGCTTTAATAGTGTTTATTCCTTTTGTGTACTACGTGGCAGGCACAGGATATTAGGAAACGGACTTAGGATGAACCCCAGGTGAGGATACTTGATCAGAATAAACATGGGCTTCTGAAGGCAATCTCAATCCCAAACCAAATTGAGGTCAGAATTTCATCGCTTCTGATTTCTTCAATATTGTTGGTAAAACCCAGGATGATGAGAGTTCCTTCAGTCTTCAGAGACCTTTTCATGAATATTATATATGCAGTCAGGAAGGCTTTGCACAGATACTAATAGTGACAAGGATGTACTTTGATTATTGATACTTTAAACGAGTTTTTATTTTTAGGCAGTCTAGTATGAATCCCTTCAAAACCAGCATGTAATCAATCTCTTCAGTAATCCTCATGAGTAAATAACATGCCACATTCATTTTACATGCATGTTCTGGGTCCAGTCTTGAGTAAATGACCTCTACAGGAAGAGCATGGGGGCTTCAGATATTCCAATTCTTTGGATGGACTTGTTGCAAACAGAATAAAAGGAGAGCACTTCTCAGCTGTAGCACTGAGTGCACTTTTCACTAAGTGTAGTGCAGTTTTGGCAACACTACTATAAATAACCTTCATTACCAGCATTTGGGTCTGCAAATCTAATCATACAGAAGTTAGAACTGGAGAAATATTTTAGCTATGGCACCAATAGAAAGACTTTACTGCTTGGACTTTTTAAAAACCTTGCTCTGAATTCCAGCATAGTTTTGTTTATGGCCATTTTATCTGCAATAAAGTAATATGTCTAAAAATTATTTTAGAGGTGTCACTGGGAGGCGGTTGATTTTTTTGAAGTTAATGTACGAAGTACAGCTTCCGAGAGAAATTGATATAAAGTTAAGAAAATATAAACAAGAAAATCTGATGGATTATATATATTACATTTTTTTCTCCATTTTTCTAATATTATGGCAGGGTGAATTTTCAACAATTATTTCACTGAACCATACTTTTGATACTATCAGTCAAAATGTGCAATTAATTACTAATGATGAAATGCCTATAAACCAAAGGGCTTGGTTTTGCATTTCCCTGCAAGATGAAATATCTCACGTATTCCATCTCAAACTTTAGAATATTTAATCTTTCTTTTGGAAGTCATTATGGAGGGTCAGTGTTTAAGATGTCAGTGAAGAATTGATTCCACAGTCAGATGTCTCTTCATTCTCACATGATCTCTGTTCATACAGGGCTGATTGACTGAAAAAATGGAAGCTGATATTTGAGTCACCATTGCAGTTGTTCTATATGTGAAGACTTTTCAGTGTAGCAAAACTCTGACCTGTCAATGCAACAGAGTCTTTCTATTCTGTCTATAAATACGCTAAAAAGGGTCAATGAATCTCATAAGTTGCTTTCTCCTCAGTTCTTTCATGTTGTAACACCAAGCATATGTGCCATTGTTGGCAGAAGACAGAAGAGCCTGGAGATTCACCTTACCTTTCCTCCAACACTACAACAAAAGCAAACAAGTAAGGCTAAGGCACTTAATAATGAAACCAAGGGTGTGAAAAGTGCTAAAAATGATGAAATGGAGGATGACACCTTCCTTCTTTGTCACTTGATACCTTTTTAAAATACTGAAAATATTCAGCTTCTGGGAAAGCAGGCAGACAAAATGTGGACGAATGTGTTTCTCACGTTTCTGTTTATTCTAGTCTTTCCAAAAAAGCTGAACTAAATTTTTTTTGAAGGACCACGAGCAGGAGTCTGACCTGACATAAAGTGCGATAGCATGTTCTCTTTCTGTGATTATGTTGCTGTCAGCATAAACATTTACTTCCCTTCTTCAGGTCTGTTCCAATATGTCACCCTTTTATTTTAATTTGATAACCACTAGCATTCTTGACAAAAGGTTAGCAATCAAGGTTAACAAGTAACAAATTACTCTAGAATAAAAATGTCACAAAGTCTCTGTGGAATGCAGCTGCAGACATTGGTTACTCAGGATCAATTTTTCATTAAAGTCTGCAAAAGATTTTAAGCCTTTTTTCTACAGCCATAAAGGATCTGTTCTTTTTCAGCTGCCAGAAGATGGAGCTCTTTTAATAAACCATCCTGCCGGCGTTTGAAAAAATGCAGAAAAAATTACATAGAAAAGCTTTAGAAAAACATTAAGAATGATTTCCATTTGTTTTTTACTAAGGCTTAGTAAATACATTTTAAAGCAGCTAAAGATTATAGTCTGCTGATGTAAATCTGAAAAACAGCTTAGTATACTAACTATATTTTCAGATTTTCCTAGTTTTGATCTTACGTTTTAAACCCCCTTCTTCCACCATTTCCTAAATTTTCCAAATATGCCTGAAACAGGCTAGAGCATGCCCTTTAATTAGGCTACACGGAGTTGCAGGAGTGCTAAATAAGTAAAAATTTGACTTGAAATCCTTTTTCTGTGCTCCCAATATTGGTGGTGTAAGGCTGGAGTGGAAGGCAGCGCAGATGGGCTCTGCAGAGCTGCATGGCTGTCAGATCGAGTGTGTTTCACTGATGTCTCTGACAACTGCTAAGCAGGTGGGCTTCACTTCTCCTGACATAAGCCACCTCAGACAGGCGATGGGGGGAAGTGAGATAAATGTGCCTGTGAAGCTTTCCCTTTGTCTCTCCTGCTGTATTGACCATGAAGAAAAGACAGATAATGAGGTTAGACCAGGCATCTAACTTTAAGACAGTTAAAGTTAGGTGGAATGAATCCAGAATTCTTATTAACAGAAGAAAAAGACTGAATCTCTATGCACTGCATTGATTCACACTTCTTTAGTATAAGCTGCAACAGAAGTATGAAGTTCAAATTTTAGGGAGAGAGCTATGTAGCTTGGAAAGTGTTTGAAAAAAAAAGATTATTATTTTATATCCAATGTCATATCTTAGTTTCCCACTTAAAAGTGAAATAACCCTTCCATGAGTGCCAAGGCTAGGTGGAGGAATCATAAAATACAGATAATGCTACTTTATATCATTCATCATAGTGTGATTGAGAATCAATGAATAATACAGAGGAATTATCACATTGACACAATGCTTGAAGAAATTTAGACCTCCAAAGGTTGCTCAGTGTGACAGAATTGTCTTTTTCATCTATTTTGAGAAAACTTCTTTTGTCTGTATGAAAATTAATCAGCTTGTGTGATCAGCGTGTCAATAACTTTCAGTGAATTTTTCAATCAGACTGGATTGCACTGACAGTCACTTTAGGCCTGAATTTCAAAACTGATAGTGTGTGTACGTTTGCATGTGTGTATGTAACTTCTCCACTGTGAGGGTGACAGAGCACTGGCACAGGCTGCCCAGAGAGGTTGTGAAGTCTCTTTCTCTGGAGATATTCCAGCCCACCTGGATGTGGTCCTGTGCAACCTGCTCTAGGTGAACTTCCTCTGGCAGGGGGGTTGGACTAGATGATATCCAGAGGTTCTTTCTAACCAACCACTACATTTCTCTGATTCTGTGATTCAGTGTGTGCATGTGTGTTGTAGTTTTGCGTGGCTGGGTTCTGGCAGGGGAAGGGGGCTGCAGGGGGTGGCTTCTGCAAGAAGCAGCCAGATAGTCTCTGCAGGCCCCAGAGAGCAAACACCAGCAGGCTCAAGGCCAGAGTCATTGCTGACCAAGGCTGAGCCCATCACTGATGGTCACAGTGCCTCTGGGAATCACATTTAGGAGAAAAAAACCCACAAGCACCTGCTTTTTGCCACCAGAGAAGGGAGTGAGAAGATGTAAGAAACTGTGCAGGCACCAAGGCCAGTGAAGGTGAGGAGGAGGTGCCCCAGATGCTGGAGAGAAAGATGCTCCTGCAGCCCATGGAGAAACCCATGGTAGAGCGGGTGTCCCTGCACAGCCCATGGAAAAGGCCAAGACCCCACCTGCAGCCTGTGGAGAGGCCCCACGCTGGAGCAGGTGGAGACATACAGAAGACGCTGTGACCTGCGTTGGAGTAAGTCCCTGCCATCACTTGCAGCCCATGGAGAGAGAGAGAGACACAGAGATGAGCAAGAGAGAGATATCCATGCAGGAACAGGTTTGTTGGGGTGGAGGCTTGTGACTCCGTGGGGGACCAGGTTGGAGCAGTCTGGGTCTGAGAGACTGAGAGACATTCGATGATTTATAGCTGCACCCATAGAAGTGACCCATGCTGGGGCAGCTGGTGAAGCGCTGAAGCCCCGTGGGAAAGGACTCACGTTGGAGAAGTTCATGAAGGACTGTCTCCCGTGGGTGGGACCCCATGGTGCAGCAGGGGAAGGGTGTGAGGAATGTCTGTCCTCCCGGCTAAGAAGGAAAACAACTGATGAGGAACTGACCGAATCCCCCATTCCCCCATTCCCTGCCCCTCCCTGTGCCACAGTGGGGAAGCGGGGGGGGGGGGGGGGGAGAAGGGAGCGAAATCATGATTGAAGTGAAGTCTGCTAAGAAGGGAGGGCTGGGGAGTAGCACTTCTCATTATCCGACTCTCATTTCAATGTGTGTTCAGTGTAGTGTAATAAATTAGTTTTCTTTTCCTTGTCCTGTGTTGAGTCTGTTTTGCCTGTGACACTGCTTGTGGAATGATCTCTCCGTGTCCTTATCTCGACTCCTAAGCCTCTCAATATGTATTTTTCCCTTGTCCAACTGAAAAGGGGAGTGATAGACTGACTTTGGTGGGTGTCTGGCCTCCAGCCAATGTATTTGCCACTCTTCCCCTGATGCAGCGAAATGTTAATTTTTAATATAGATTAATAAAGTAATTAAAGTTTTTGCATTCTCATTCATCAGTCACAATGCAGCAATTTTACTCCATAGATTTTTCACTTTGCAAAGTCTTTAGTCACAATACACAAAAGCAGTTTTGTCCTGCAACCTCTCCTTTTTGTATTGGACTTCTGTGGATGTACTTAAATCTTTTTACAGCAGTATTATACATTAGGGCTAAAGGCTGGAGATTCACATATGCTACTTTGGCACCTTTGCTCCTAACGTTAAAAGTTTTGCATGTTCAGAGAGCAAGTTAGAGGACTGAATGAAAAGCTGAACTACTGCTTGCTCTGTATTGATTTTATAGGAGGTTATGCACCTCAATTCAAGCCAAAAGTTCTGATAATACTCCTGCACCACGTATATTTTTGAAACGCACCCTCTATCGTACAGCCTGAAACTGTACTGTGATTATGGGCTTCAGTTTTGCTCTCACTAATGCTCTTGTCTGATCTTGTGAACAGAAAGTCCATGCTTGAATAACAAATTTTGAAATTAATTTAGAAAGAATTTTAAAAACTCTTAATTTTCTTTCAGTTTAGGATTATCTTTACAGTAAATTTCCAAAAATTCAATTAGCTTTGGATCTTTCTGGAGGTTTCTCTGAGTAACAATGAAAGGATCACATCTAGCACAAAGGAGAATACTTAGTTGACGGTAAATGGGACTAATGGACACAAGCCAGAGGATTCAGCAGGAACGCAGGTGTTGTCCATCCATAAATGATGGTGCATAATGATGAGAGAGAGAGTATCTATGTTATTATTTGAGCCTTTTATTACTTATGGCTTTCATATTTGTGCTGACACATCCTCTTCGGTGTCTTAAACAATGTTATATCAATCTCCTTGCAATTGCACAACCATATAGTTTATTCCACTGGCTAGTTAAGTTTTCTGTAATTTTCTGAGAGCCTTCTCAGAAAATGTTAAAGCTGTGTTTTCTTGTATTTTAAACCCTAATGCAGAATAGTGTAGCACCTCAACATTTTCACTACTCAGTTTCTTTCCTTTGCCAAGGTAGAAACAAATATCTTGCAGGGTGATGAACAGGTAGAGGATTTTTGGGAGGGTTGGCAGTATTGAGCCTTGTAATTGCAAGGGTTGTAGCATTGTTCTCATGCATTTCTCCCACTTCATGAATGCTGCTATTACCTCTCACAAAAATAAAACATTGCACTCACTTTAACTGCTAGATTTCACTAGTTTGGTCTTCATTTTCTTTGCTTATTTAAAGAAGTGTTATGCAGTTGAAGCCCAGACAAATCCAGTGGGAATTTAAAAGCTGCTTTTGGTACTGGTCATATCAATGGGACTTTTTGGGTGGATACTGATGCTTTTTCATCAATTCGATCTTATTTTAGAACTTTTTTTTTTTCCTTCTTATTGGTTGTATGACAGATAATGTGTAAGAGAAATAAATACATCTTAGAAAATAAATAAATTCAAGCAGTAAGGCTAGGAGGAGAATAGAGAACCAACACTTTATCTAAGGTCTTTATATGTAGTCGTTTTATAACTGTGAGTGTAGAGGCAAAAGCTGTGTAACCTGTCTGCTAACTGTGCACTAAATTCACTGTAAAAGGCAACAAGAAGAGGAGTTCTTTTTCAGGAATACTTTTCTTCGATATAGCTGTTCATAAAGCAGGAATTGTGCCAATTTCAGTGATGTAATTATCTCAAATTTTAAATTTATTTAAAAATTTAAAGTTTTATCCTCGATAAAACCAGGTACATTAGTAGGAAATCTGCAGGTTAATTAGGACTAGCATGTTTCCATTTTACTGTTATTCTGTTACAACATTGTCCACTGTTAATTTTAAAATCATAGAATCATTAAGGTTGGAAAAGACCTCCAAGATCATCTAGTCTAACCACCCCCCTACCACCTTTATTACTTTCTAAACTGCGTCCCTAAGTACCTCATCCAACCTTTCCTTAAACACCCTGAGGGATGGTGACTCCACCGCCTCCCTGGACAACCCATTCCAATGCCTAACCACTCTTTCTGAGAAGAAATTTCTCATAACTTCTCATAATCTGAACTTCCCCGGTGCAACTTGCAGCCATTCCCTCTTGTGCTATCACTGGGTATCTGCAAGACGAAGCTGACCCCCAGCTCACAACAACTTCCTTTCAGGTAGTTGTAGAGAGCAACAGGGTAACCCCTGGCTATCAGTGAAACTTTTCAGCAGGAAGTATTTAAGTTGGTGGTGATCTTTAGGGCTTTACTGAAAATACAAACAAAATCAAAATGGATAGTATTTTTGCAGAGTATGGTGGATCCCATGACAGAGGTAGTTCTAGAAAAATACTTGTTCTGATATTAAGGAAGGAAATCTGTTAGAATGTGGAATATGAATTTCCAATGTTGTCCCTAACATACTCCAGAAATTACTTCCATCTTGGCAAACCACCTTTTGCTCTTTTGGAGGAAGGTTTCAGACCAAGAAAACTAGTGGAATAGCTAGTTATTGCCAAAAAAATAATAGCAAAGGAAGTACCTAGTTAGACAGGTATATAAATGATAAAAAGAATAGGTAATATTTTTGTTTAGTACATCTTGGACTATAATGGAATCAATGTAGGAAGATAGCTCTTTTGGGAAGGAATTTTACATGAAGTCATTGGCTCTATATTCTTTAGCTATAATTCAAGGCATTAATATTGTATGCATCTTCTGTTAACTTGTAGAGGAGATATGCACTATGTTGCTTTGCAATTTATGGCAAAAAGGCAAGAACGAGGCTGCCATAAGCCTAGACAGGTAATCTAAGAAAGGCTCCAAATATTTGGGAGTTAGCTTACATTTTTATTACAAGATTACAAGACTATTCCAGGTGCATTTTTTTTGACATTTCATTTAAATGCACTCACAATTTTACATCCTCTAATTTAGCATCCTAAGCATGCAATATATTTATTTTATTTTTCTGAAAAATAACTCCCAAAAGATTTGAGGAGTCAGAACTGGATTGATTTTTCAAGGTTCATTTGTCACTGTGAGAAGAGATTAGAGCTCAAAGAGAAGTGACTCATCAAGTCTGTGCTCATTGCAGCATGACTGACAGTTTGCAAGTAAAGAAAGACATACTTCTCTTTTTCTCTAGGAAGTCAGCAGTGAAAAGGCCATTTAATTCAGCTGAACTGGGGCTGTGTTTTGGAAAAGGCTGCATCCATTTGCCAGTATTGGTGGGCACTAATACAGTCTGTACACCCAAAGCAACACTTTCCCTGGTGTAAGAGCATTTTGCATGGATGGCTGTCCTGAGTGCACTCTTTTCTCTAACTGATGTAGAGGCTACCTACCTAGGGCAATGCAAAAACTCTAACTGACTGAGGTGGAATTTGGATCTGGTAAAGAAATGCATCGCTAGGTTTTTGCAATAAAGTGGCTTTTTGGGTCCTTAGTGACAGATCCATAGCTGGGTATTGACACTGCGCATTTGAACTCCACTTTTCAAAGAACTTCTCTTTGAATTGCCCAATTTCCGATAATCCACCTCTAACAGACCTCAGAGTCATCTTATATTATGAGGTGTCTTTAGATGTAGTTGCTTAACTTTGAAGTGGAAAACTGCAGCAATCTAGAAAAGAATTGTTAAAGATTGTTCTGGTTGGTTTCAGCACAAGACTGAGTCCATTATCCTCCCGTGGAAGAGGGAAGCATGTTTCCTTTATCTTGTTCTTCCCCTTTTTATTACATGCTTAGAGACAAACAGACACTGTATTTTTCCAAATCTTATTTTTGTATTGATTGTATTAGGCTGTGAAGTATTACAGAAAGCAAACCAAACCAAACCTTCTATTTCTAAGACTGTGGGGAGTGTTCACTGCAATCTCATTAAGTTGAAACTTCACTGTTTAGCTGGTTACCTCGAGATCATATTTAGGCCCAAGTAACATGAGTCTTCCTTTCTGGTTTAGTGTAGTCCTTTTTTTTCCTTTTTTCTTCTCCACCCACCCCCCGCCACCACATTTCATATTCTTGGGATCTCAGCTCATGAAGGTCCTTACAGCTGGCAGAGAGAAGCTGGATATTCCAGCAGAGTCAAACAGTTCAGGAGATAACCCTAATTTTACAGTGTAATTCTGCATTGATTAATTGGATTGATTTTCCTAAATCTCATCATGACCATGGAAAATCTTTCTATTGTGGAAGATGTGCAAGAGGCTAATACCACAGCACTGGTACAAGCCTAATTTATTCCTACACACAGAGCAGAGGATATTCCTTCATTCTGGAGGATACATAGTAAAAGGGTAGTGAGGCATTCAAGGAGGCAGAATTCCTTTGAAAAGCTGAGTTTCATACAGCTGCAAGCCACAGAAGAAAGCGATGCTTCAATACTGTGGCTGATACAGAATTTTTAGAACACAAGGGCATATATAATTTAGCAGTGACAGTATTAACGGCAGGAGAAAGAAATTCACTTCAAAGGAAGAAGGAACAGAGGGAAGGAGGTGTTTTAAAAACAAACCAGGGAGCTCTTTCTGGCAACAGTGCCTTACAGGATTCAAATGCAGAAGGGCAGACTCTTCTATTGATTGCTGACTGATCTGTATTTTTCCTCCTGTCAAAGTTAGCATATACTCAGCTTTTAAATCTAAGATCTGCCTTCAACTTTAAAGGAGTAAAGGCTTGGATTATTCCTCTTAAAGAATTGCTTTTCAAGGAAAAAAATAAAGAAAAGAAGTAACACACACAGAGAACAAAACCTTAACACATTAATACTATTTCTTGTCTCTAAAGGTGTAGAACAGACAATTTAACTACCCAGAATCTCCTTTTATCCACATGCCAGTCACCTCTCTCTAAACATCTGACTTCTCAATAGTAAGATGGTCTGAGTATGCTCTCAGATAGCTTCCCTTTTAAGCTGCATCGGGGGCGATGCAGAAGGATTTCCAGTGCAAAGAATCATGACCATGGGAGGAAGTTCACCGATCAGTCATCAGTCACAAAGGAACAAGTCTGAGTATTAAGCAAAAGCAGAAAACATCACTATTCTTTCATTCTAACATGGACTCCTTATGACCCAAGGGAATCGCAACATCTGCCAGGACTACCACAGCCTTCCTTGTTTGGTTAAAGCTGCACTGGGCTTTAAATGTCCCCCATTAGCTGGGGAAACCTTCATGAAATGTTGTTTGTATGTTTATTACATCTGTAGGTTATTAAAGAGAAAATAGAAAGGAAAGAAAAAAAAATAATTGGTCTACTTCCCTTGTAGAATTGAATTACTTTCTGGGATGGCAATAATAATACCAAGAACATTTAAATCACTGTAAGTTATGCTGAATATTTTGCATATTCATCTTGAACTCATCTGTGAGGTATCAATACAAGCTGAGATTCTGCCCTGATTTTTCTTTCAGTCTTCTTCCACAAGGATCAATTTGCTGGACCAGAACCAGCAGGTGTTTAGACCAATCACTGCATCTACTTCATATACTTTGGAAATTCCTGCTCACTTTGAGGATGGTATTTCCAGAAATAAAGAAATGACCATACATGGTTTAAAAAAAAAAAATATATATATATATATATATCCTCAAATGTTGTTTCCTCTCCATTTTAGGCTATCCCCTTTATATAGCATTGAGAATCTGGACAGTGATGCCCTGATTTTCTAAAATCAGATATTTTGTGGAAGGTATCAAAATGAAGTTTCAGCAGTGTCCAACTTTATATTTTTTCCAGCTATTAAGTAAATTTAAACACTTGGAATGGAAGACCCCTGCCAGCCTGGATGAACATAGTAATAATGAAGTAATTTCTGCCTTGAGAAGGCTGTTGTTTTCAACAGCTGCATATTCACATTATCATTGCAATTCTCTGTTACAAAACAAAACCACATGCAGCTGTACTTCTGACACTCTACATGTTAATATACACTGTGTTGTTGTAAATACTTATATTTTAAAGTGCAGTTATTATGTAGTATTTATAAAAAGCCATTGTACACTGGGCTGTAAGGTTTAAAATTATGGAGTAACTATTTTGAATTTCTAAGTATAGGGGAATTATTGGCATACCTCAGATGACTATTAATAAAGCTTTTGTGTTTCAATCGTATAAATATAAGCTTTGAAAACGTATATTGGTAATGATAAACACAATTCCAGAAGCAAAATCTTAATCTCTCTTGGGTTCTTCTGTGCAAATCTGGAATGGTTATGCTAGTTTATTACAAAGGAACACGATCATTTAAATACAATCTCATAAAACAGAGCAAAGAAAAATAAAAATTTCAAGACTTTTACAAGGAATTTTCTTTGACATTTAAGCATGAAGTATAAATAAGTTATATTTGTTGTTTTTTTTCTTTTTTTTCCCTTTTGGCTGTAAGATTATATTCAGCCTAAAAGCTAGACTAAGTGACTTAATTGAAAAGAACACTATAAAAAGGCATCAATAAACTGATTTTTTGAATTTTTCTCATAAAATTTCCCAGGTTTTGATCAGTGCTAGTACTGAAAAATTAACTAGAAATTGATAATGGTCCTTTCAAAATTACACATTGGTCTAATCTTGAATTGCTAAGGTCTCTGAATGTTTTGTCATGGTCTAATGAGAGCAGTTGGCCAATGAATAAATTTTTAAACCACAGTAGCATCATGCAGCAACACTGGCCGGTGGACCTCCTTCACCCTGAAACTGGGTTTGCCTCTCTGCGTTTGCTTTCTGATTTGCTGACCACATTTACTTATCCGCTGGTGCTTAGAAGTAAGTTCTTTGTTTGACTGAAAAAGACTGTGAGATTGCAAAGACTCGCCAAAATTGCTGCTGATCTGAGAAAAAGGCAAAACTTTCAGCACATATATGAAAGGCACAGAAGCCATCAACACCAATGGCACTTCCAGGGACATTTAGTCCTTAAGGGAGAAGACTTTACTAGAATAAAGGGATGAATAAATGCTGAAATATTCAAGTCATTGAGTTTATTGCATTCATTCCGTTTGCTTTTAACTGCCAATTAGAAAGTCCTCAAAAAAGACTATTTACTTTAAAAGTCTTCACAGGAGCTGCAGGATTGATGAGAATTGTATCATGTATGCATGATCCAAAGACTTTATTTTCATATTGTAATTTTCACTACAGTATATTCAAACATGACAAGTTACGATTCATTTTAATATGAAAGTAATAGCAAACCAATAAAAACCAGGTAAGATACCTTTTTGTACCCCAAAAAAGCCCTACATCATTCCTAGGGTATAATTGCATCAGCCTTTTTTATCTAAAAGCAGCAGCTACAGAAATATATCAACTCTGCTTGGAGCCTGAGAATTAAAAGTTAAAGATCTGAGCAATTGCCTCCCTGTGCCTTTTTTTTTTTTCTTATTTTTTAATGATACTTTTGGATCCTCTGTATAATGAGGGCAGTGGCTATGAAATAAAATGATGCGTATGTTTCCAAAATACCTAGTACACAGCCCATAAATTATTACCAAACTTTCTGGGTTTCCTTGTTATGTGGCATGTGTTGCTCCATTCGCTTCAGCTGCACAGTAACAGAAAATTTAGCTCTTTATTTCTTGCTCTGTTATTATTCTTTCACTCATTTGTCCTCCTCTCTTGCAGTCTCTGAAGAATAGTATTTTTTTTTTTTGTTCAGTTAAGCATGAAGTCACAGAAGCAACACTACGGTAGGGAGAGTCTTATACTGATGGAAAGAAAATTTCAAAAGGTCTGGGGACTGTTGTTTTTTGTCACCAAAACCCAAAATTTTTATCACCAACTACAGAAGAGTGGATTAAAAAATGAATGCTTTCAAAAATCCCCCCAGAAAGAAGTAGCTGCTTCTTCTCTTTTGCTTGTTATATTTCTGCCCTCCATCCTAATTTCCAAATGTCTCAACAAATTTCTTTTGAGGGTTATTCAGCACATATATACATTTAATTTGAATTTCCAGAAAGCAAGAATAATATGCTGACTTATTGTGTTTATTTATACACAAAGCAGTCAATATGGGTATGTTATACCAAAATGTATATTACAAAAGTACCTCTCAGAACACCAGAGACAGTGACATAGTTTAAGAGACTTTTGATACTGAATTCTAAATTTCATTATCTTAATCTCTATTTTTGCATTGCATTCACTAAATGCACACAACACTACAGATAGGGTTTTTAATATTTATATTTAGATTGAAATGTTTAAAATATGATTTTTTTTTAAAATGAAATAATTATCAGTTGGTTTGTATTTGTCTTAAATATTTTGTTGATTTAAAATTTTCACAGCTACATTTGATTCTGTCATATTATATTCTAAAAAGAAATGGCTATTTCACTACTGTATTTATTTCCATGTGCTGAACACAGGCATAATTCTTTGGGATTAGGTGTTGAATGCATCAAGTAAGATGTGATTCATCTACTTAGTGCAAGTGACTTGAAGTTTTCAGTTTATTTAGGTGTATATATACATACATACATGGCTGTTTTCCGTTCATCACCTTTAATTCTCTCTGTCACCTCTCCTGCTGCCTGAGATTTCATGTAGGGAAGCTATATCTAGATGCTTTCCCATCTGCTCAAAAAAGCACTGCAGAAGTTTTACATCATCATCATCGTCGTCTGTATGTCACAATCACAACAGCCAATGTTGCCATCTGGAAGGTAGTGAGAGAGATGCAGGATCAGAGCCTTATTTGGCCAGATAATGGGCAGGATTCAGATGTCTGAACACAGCATCTAGTACCATTTTGGAAAACCCAAAGTGTCTTGCCTGGTTTCCAGATGGCTCACCAGAGGGATGTACATCTTGCAGAAGCTCTATTACGTTTGCCAGCCCTGTGTAGTATCTAGTCATGGGTGTTTAGACAGGAGCCTCCTACCCAGTTAATCCATACCCACACTGTTCTATAATGTTTTGAAGAGGGTAGGGAGAAGAAGGGTACGTCCCCACAATAGGATGTAAGAATTCCAATGGTTACTAATGGCCATATTGAAGGAGAATTGCTGAAAGAATCATTTTTTTCTCCCCCCAGAATATTAAATTTCTTTTTGTACAAAACTAGTGAGATGGGCTTTTCAAGGTGACTTTCCAATCCAAGTTAATTCACAACCTGTCAGAAACAGTTGCTTAAAATAACTGACCCTAGAGGTTTTCTATTCTATCCTAGAAATAAGTAAATAAGAAAATTCATAATCTAAAAAAATAGCTCTAGTTGCATTTTTAAGCTCACAGTTCAGAAGAATTTTGCCAATTAAAAAGTATACATGTTGATTTACAATGGCCTACTTCTTTTGATATTCTGTATGCAAATAATGTTACCATTATTATGAATTAAAATAGGCTAATAAAAACAACTAATTTGGACTCCTGAATATTAAAGGTATTTGAGCTTTGATGCTTAAAGCACCAGAGGACTTAGATTACATACCTCCAGTGTACCCAGAAGGCTCATCAAGAAATCTTATTCTATTGTTTGTTTTTTAAAATTTACCTACACACAGTGTCAGCTCCCAAGACATTATCTGAACAGCTCATTTGGAGGTTGATTCACCCTTGTTGATTGATATTCTATGTACAGTCTTCTTTCTATTCCTCCTCTCCAGCCTCACAATGAACTTGTTGGCTCTGTGTTTCTCCAGCCCAGGCAGAAATTCAGCAGGGTAAAGGGAGGCAGCTGGAGAGCTAGGCTTTTTTAAAAGTAGTTGTTCCACTGCTACAGCATAAAGATGTTCTTCTCTGGCCCTTGATGTTCCTGGGCAGGGAACAGCTACATCAGGCTTTCTGGGTGATTGATAGCTCCTTGCAGCTCAGCTAGGGGAAAGAGTATTATTTGTTAAACAGCTCTGTCTGTATTTGACTGCTGTGACCTGAGAATTCCTGTGGATTAGGAGGTACAGGAAGCTGCGGTTTTGGTTAACCGTCCACTCCAGTCCTTAAACTGAAATAAGTTGGAAAGAAAAAGATTTTGAGCAAAATGCAAATTCTGGGGTTTGACTCTGCTCCAGCAGAAGTTAGTAGCATAAATTCTTTTGATTTCAGATGGATGCAGAAGCATCATTATATTGGATTTTCTATCTTGAAACAAAATCCAATATGTAGGAGAAAATCCTGCTTGAAACCACACATCGGTTCCATTGCCTAGCTACCCTTCCAACCTGCAGAGGTACTAGTAAATTTGCAGGAAATTGCATGTTCTGTGTGACGAGGAGTCAGCCGAGTTGGAGAAGTCAGAGATGTCTCAGAAACCACTCAGAAAATCCCGCTGTGTTTTTTCCCTCTGACTGCTCATGTCATTATAGTCCCTGGCTACAAAGTCTTTTAGAAAATGATAGGAAGCTGCTTTAGCAAAAAATTCCTTCCCTATCTCCTCCCTTTCACATCTTCTTAGGATTCAATTGGTCAGGCAATGAACAAAGTAGACCTTTAAGACTTTGGGTGGCATCGGGTGCTCAGTGCTGTGTTGACAGAAAATTCTTTGTGATATTTTTAAGGAACACAAAGGATTTTGAGGCAAATTATCTTTTTTTTTTCTCTAAAAAACCCTTATTTTATTTTTCCCCCTTATTTGAGTAAGGTTTCTCAAAATCCAGCATGGAGTCTGTGGGAATAGGGAGTAAGGCATCAAAAGAAACACAAGTTCAGACACACAAGCATAGTATTAGGACACTCAGCTTTATCTTCTTGCTGTACATTCAGATAAAGTATTTGAACAAAGGTCTCTAATATCCAAAACAAGCTGTAGATGCTTTATCATCCTGACCAGGCAGTTCAGTCTCTCCAGTTTTGGTACAACCATTCACTGGGTGATACACTGCCTCTGTACTAGTGGAGGTAGGGGTACCTAGGTAGGAAATGGAAGATTTTTTTGTGGTTACAAAGAAAACACATGTTCAAGATGTTACAGTCAAAACAAGTGTCAGAGCATACTGAGGTCAGAGGAAAATGCTCTTACACCAACTTTGAGATTTTCTCAGGGAGGATAAGGGAAGAAGATGAGACTAATGGCCATTTCAGTTATCACAACCTTTTCTGTCATTTGCATTTCAAGCACAGCATATTTGTGAACAGACAAAAAAAAAATCAAACCATAAGATAGCCCACTAATTGGAGGCTACTATAACCAGCTTTCAGGAGCACTTACATTTCTTTCCAAGTCAGAGGAGGAACTGAATTATGAAACAGGCATGAGAACCAGTACCTAAACAAAGTGTTGAAATGAGCACTTAGGAAATCTCTGGTAACTGGCTGCCATCCCAACATCTTGTTTCTATTGATTCACAGGTCATCTTCATTTAAAAAAAGGAAAAAAAAAAAGTTTGAAAATAATCTGATGGACTCAGACAAATGTACATGTCTTTGGGAGCTGTCACCTCACCTGAGGAGGTGTCAGGCCTCAGTCCCTGTGGTGTGTGTCTCTGGAGTGCAGAGATAAAAATTTCTTAGACGTCAAATAACCTCAGAAAACCATTTGGAATCAGGAGAGCTTTATGAGATAAATACTCACACTTAGCAAAATTAACTGTAGAAATATATGGAAGAATCCACAGAATAATTGAATTTCTTTAATGTTAGAATCTGGCAAGTAAAGATTTTGTGTCTTAAATTAGCAAGGATTAAGCATGTAGTCCTCAGACAGTCTTACAATTTGCTATGTTACAAAGTGTTTCACTTCACTAAGTATGTGAATGAGGACTGACTGGATAAAACAGGCCTAGATGAGCTCCTAAATTTCCTTCCTATTTAATTTAGGGCCTGGTATATAAGCATATGGAAATATATATATATACACATTCATACACATGTATATCTCTGAGCATGTGTTTGTTACATACTGTATGAGTACCTACTGTATAATCTTTCCTCATCAGAAACATCCAAAGTTTCCTGCTTCTGCTGTGTACCCTTTTGGAAGCTCTTCTGGTCTCTTCTCTGAAGGATCTTCAAGTGCATTCCCAAGAGATTGTGACAAGGTACATTTTCTATGGCACTTTATAGAAGTTTTTTTACATTGTAGACTACTATATTAGAAAGCCTGGATGTCTCAAATTGCAGGAAAAGCAAGAGAAATAGCAGTCATCAGATGATCAATAGATGGCTTGCTATTTTCTTTTTTAAAGGACTGGAGAGAAAATGGTGATCTTTTAGATGGATGTGGCAATTAGAATTTGCATGTCAGCCTATAAGTAAGCCACTTAGAAGTTGGCTTTAAGTGGCAATTATTCTTTATTTTGTTATGAAAAAAATAAAACCCTAACAACTTGGAAGACATGGTTTTGTTGTTTAATAAGTCGCTCTGCAACTAATCGAACCAGCCTCCCAACCCACAAACCAATAAAAGCAAACTATGCTGGTAGAACTTTCTGCACAGCAGAAGTCTGACAATACCATCGCTGGTGCACACAAAAGTAAAGGGCTGTGGTGCTTAGTTACAGGAGGGAGCATTCTGAAAGAAAGTAAGTGTGAATAATGACATTTCTCCTTCCAGCTATCACATTTATGAGATTAGACGGTGAAAAGTATGTTTATGTGATTCCTCCTCCTCCTCTTTCTGGAAGGGCTATCCACATAAAATTGTTTGCTTGCATTGTGGTTCAAGAGTTTTCTTCAGGGAGCTTGAAATTTTCTTTGTTTTGCCCTTGGAGAATATTCATTGCCATTCTCTACAGAAAATTTTTGATGTAAAGTTTTAAAACATTTTCGGATATTTAGTACAGAGGAATGAGAATGACAGAGTTTATATCCGTAACCATAAACCCCTATTTTATTCTTGCTCTTTGCTCTCCCTAACTAAATTAATTTGCTCAGTGCTTAGATTCCAAATATTTCCTAAGTATTCTGGGTTTATTCTGGATACAATGAATACTTGACTATAAGTCTTAACAATCTAGTGATATAAAGACTGTTAATATTCCTTCCTTTTTGCTGAGAATCTATATAACTGTATTGGTTTTGGCAGCATCAAAGATAGCTAAACCTGTATTCTCAGGAGAGTCCTTCTGAAACAAAGCCATTGCTGGAACAGTAACCAAAGGCTATGTTACTACTGGTACGAGTGAGAAAAATAATCTGGTAGGTCATTTTCTTAGATAATTATTTGCCAGGATTCACATACTCAAATCCTTGAACATGGAGCTGAAATACATTAGCTGAATGGGAAGAAATTACTAATATTACAAACACTACATATGATAATAGAGGCAAATCCTTGTGTTAAGAGAGTGATGAACTCAAAAATTAATTGCTTCATGAATTAGGTATTCTGTGTAAAAGTGAGCTATGCAGCCTGTCATAACAAGCTCCAGGTCCCTGACACCTTCAAAATTGTAATTTGGGTCTTCTCCATTCATCTGCTTCAGGCAATGGATCATCAGATCTGAGTAGAGCTGTGCAGGTGCATCATACACGTATTTCCTACAGAAAACATCAATGTCTTCTGACCTTCAGCAAAAAGCATCCAAGGCAGAGCCATGGGCAACTCCTTACTCTTTGAAAGGGATCTCCTGGCCAAGACATAGAGCTCTCTGTTCTCTCCTTTGTCAAACTCAACACCGTTCTCATACCACAACCTACTATCTAAAAACCCAGGATGACCATGCTCATCTTTCCTTATTCTCTGAGTACCTTACATCCTTCAGGGCAGAAAAATCCCAAGTGAAGGAACACATAACTTGCACAACATCAATAAGCAACAACATTAAAGTCTGTGCAAAGAATGTCTCTATGGTAGGAACAGGAGGTTCCAGAAATAAGGTTGATGAATTCAGAATTTTTAATTCTTGACAGAAAGTTTTCTTTCCTTGCCCATTGTTAATTTTTTCCTTGTCTTTTAAAGCAGTTTTGTAGTGAGTGATTCATTTGAATACTTCTGCAATGTAAACATAAAATGGTCATTGGATGCTAGATGTAATTTTTTAGGAGAGGTAATATTTTAAAAAGTTCCTTAAGCTGTTTATCAAACCACGGTGAAAATAAAATGTTCACGGTGAAATAAAATGTTCATATTGCTATAACAAGTATACACCGAATTCTGACATCACTAAAATCATGCAGCAGGTTCCAGAAACCATTTTGGCAGAGATCTGCCACTCACATGCTGTAAAGCAGGCAGGAGGCTGATTTAGCTGGGCACCTGAGGATGCTCTACAAGAGAAGGGAAGCCCGTAGGGATGGCATAGCTGCAATCACTGTTCCGAATGTAGTGTTCAGAATATGTTCAAGGAAAAGATAAAATGCCTGGGTTGCTCAGTCAGTCCCTGTTGCCATGACAACTCCGGAGAGCAGTAATTTAGATCAGCCTTAAGGCTACTCTATCAGCTCTAGCAGAGGAAGGGACATGAGACCACTTACAGCTGCTGGAGAAACTGGTGCTAATGATAAAATGTCTGTATGTTTGTGTGAAACCATTGTATCAGCTAAATAAAATACTGAGGTTACTGTCATTTACCTTCAGAAAGATGGCAGCAATTGTTAGTGTACCAGTGCAAAAGTAGGGCCTGAATCTATAAGGAGGGAGAAAGTTCCAGTTATTTCCTTGAACCACATGTGTAGCATCTCACTATGCCTGCACTTTGCCCACTGTCTTTTCTTTTTCCTCCTTCCTGGCCTTGTCAGAGGCTGCGACACACCATGACGACCCTCTTCATAAGTGGTGGCAGCAGCAACAGCAGGATGCTGGGACAGAATGTGCCTCCTCCCCACGTCACGCTCTTGTCTCCTATGAGGCACGCTTCAGGACAGCCTTTTGCCCCAGCTTCACCAACTACAAGAAGTCAGGGATAACTCCAGTCGTTGCAGGAGAAGGCTCACAGACTTTGTAGAATTCATCATTTTCTTTTTTTGTTGCTGCTCAAGTAATCCCCTTTAGATGTGGAACAGTTTGTGCTGCAGAATCAAGATGTTTCTGTGTCATTCACCTCTGCCTCTGTGTCACTTCTATGTCCTGGCCTCTTCATACTTACAGTGTGAAATCAGCAGCAAGGTATAGCTGATTTCCATTCAGTGACCTAAGATGCTTTCGCTCCAGTTGCAGTCTGAATCACAAACAACGACCACTCTCTTAACACGTGCTCTTCCATGACATGAAATATGCAAAAAAATAAGAGTTTGTCTGTTTCATAGGTCAGATTTAATGCATTCACAAATGCACTTTTAACACCTCAACGAGAAGAACACAATTGATGAGGCTGTGTAAACAAGAAAAATATCCAGAGTGTTAATACAGGCCATTCTTTTCTTCTCTTTTAGCAAGAAAAGTCTTTGGAGAGCTGAATGCACAACATTTGTCTCATTATGCCTAGCATGCGGTTACTTTGCTTTTTCACAATGGCAAGGTAACCTGCTGACACAGCTTGCCAAACTCCTGCCTCCCTCAGCGGATATATAAGCCAGGCTGATGCAAATGGACTATTGAATTGCATTCACTTGGCAGTCCTCCCACACACAAGATGAAGAGCAGCAACTTTGATATGCAGGACCTCTTCTTATTTTCTTCTTTTGTCATCCAATATCTTTTGTTTGAGAAACATGTAGCCTGAACTGAGAATTTAATCTCTGTCCAATGGTCCTGTAGAAAAAACTTTTGCCACTGTTAGAGCTGATATTCCTCTAGCAAAATGAGATACACAGTCACATTCCCCAGTTCAGTGGGTCTGCCTAAATATTTGACAAAAGCCAGTGCCCAGATATTTTCTAGTTTATGGCTAAAACCTGCAGAACAAAATTTTGGTTTCTAAGAAACCAAAGGATGTTCTCAAAATGTACATATTGCCATTAAGTGTGTGTATATATATATATATTCATTTGAATATACTGAAGTTGTTAGTACATATCTTTGAAAAATGGTTGACTTTGGATGGTATCCTTTGATGTCCTTTAGAATTGTTTTCCCTTTTGGATTTATTCTTTAGGTCTGTTAAGACTAATCAAAGTAGAGAGAAATGCCTACTATTATTTTTTTTAAAAGGGAGTTTTTAAAATTTAATTTAATTTTAGTGATTTTTGAGCTCTTTTCTATTAAAATAATTCAACTCCTATATAAAACCTGCATTCAAATTTTATTGTCTTTTTCCACTATTACTGTTAAGAAAGGAGATCTGTAAGATGAAAACCTCTGACATTCAGACCTTTTAACCACCGCTTCTTGCTTGGGAGGTGGAGTGGGGAAAGCTGCATTTATAAAAGAAAGCAGTTATTTTTGATGGGAAGGCACTGCATGTGAGTTGTTTTCTTTTATCACATAAGTAGTTTGACCCTCCTCATGCAAAGCTAGAAAGATGGTGTAGTTATTCCTGCGTATTGTAAATTATAAGGGAATAATGTGAAGTTCTGCATCCTTGTGGCACCTGCTTTATGTCAAAATGACTCCCAGCAGCATCAGTACCTGAGATCAGGTTGGGACCTGCAGGCTCATAAGCACGCAGGAACATTTCAAGAAATATAGAGCACAGACCTAGCTATGAGGTTCAGACACTTTCAGTGAGCTTGTGATACAGGTTTTGGAGTATTTTTAGAATATGTTTACTGTATTTAATTCCCCCAGCCCCCTTACCATCCAAATAGGTGCCACTCCTCACATGGATAATTGCTTCTCCTAGGCTCTGCTGATCAGTTCTTCTGCCTGCAGTGCTGCAATTAGAGTAACATCATCCTGGTCCTGACTCTAAATGCAGCTTTACTAGGCAGCGTTATCTTAACATTTTCCTTACAACTTTCAAAAGGGAGGCAAAAAAGTGTCGGTACCAAAAAGCCCAAAAAGCTTCATCTGTGTTAACTTTATATGTGCGTCTGTGGACTATCAATAAATAATCCAGATGGATATGTCCTTACCCCAAATGTTCCTATTTCTCTTAGAAGTGTAAATAACTACTAAGCACTAGCCACCCTTCCTAGGAAAACTATTATCTTTCTGTGCTCCCTGTCCCAGTCTCCATTCCTCTCCTCCTGTCCACTTCAATCAGAGACTTCAGCCACTGAAGCTCAGGACAGCTGCTGGAATCCCAGCCTCCCACAAGGCACTACATCTACAATTTGATTTTTAATGAGAAAGGGAGAGAAGAAGTCCGTCCCCTCACCTTCCTCAATGCTGATTTTGGTTGGTGTACTTGTCTTCACTAATTCAGATCAGCCACCTTTTTCTCCCTCAGATCCTGTCAGGGCCATGCAGTTTTAGGCTTTTGTCAATTCAATTCTCACAGCTAGGTACAACTCAATTAGGAACCCACCTCCAGTACTTCAGCTGACCGGCATGTGTCATCCCCTGACTCACCATCACAGACAGTCTTGTCTTCTGTACCAACAGATTGCTATTTTTACCAGCACTCAAGAGCATCAAATGTCAAATAAGTAGCATTGTACCCAGTAGCTGCTGAGATATCAGGGCAACAGGAACTTTAAAATACCCACCACAATGCTCAGAGATACTGCTAAATCTTCACTGCATTCATTTCAAGACTTTTTTCATGTTGATGCATGTAGAACCAACAGCCTATAGTTCTTTTCAATTGAAAAATCTAAAAATTGCTGGAGATGCTGTTCCTGGCCTGAACAAGCTATCTACTGCAAGCTGCTGGAAGTAAAGGTTACTTTGCCAAGTACGGACTTTATCCTAAAGTCTTAAATTGCTGGTATCTTACTTGGCAGGTTTTTGCCAGCCTGACTCTCATGTAAGGGCATGTAAAAAATTTCATGTAATAGTAATTAAATTAAGTGCTCACTTTAGAACATGTAGAATTTGAGCTGCTGCAGAGGCTTTGGAATAACAGGATTTCCAAACCTGGTCCCTTGACTATGCTATTGCTGCATAATTATATTTGCAGATCCCTGAAGCTTCTTCACTCCCAAGATGTCAGGCTGAAGGAGCAGATGGCAGAGAGGGGGTGGCAGGTCAAATGCCTGGGTATGGCCACATCTCTACCTTGCAGCAAAGTTCCTACGACAGCAGGGCCCCAGTGGATGGACTCCTTGCCCTCCTGAGTATGAAGAGCAGCTAATTGCCAGGCTGACCAGCTGTTTCCAGCACACCGGGTCACAGAGCAAGCAGGGGTCACACTGCAGCACTGCAAGGGAGTGTGGCACGGGAGCTGCTGGTGCAGGTCTCCTTCGGCAACTTGACAGACCTGGATGCTGCTGCTGCCCTTTTGCAGCTCTAAGTGGACACACTGCTTGCTAATTTATTTATACCAGCTTGTTTGGTAAGAGGAGCTGGCTGGACCATTAGTGTCAACTATGTTAGAAGACAACAGCTGTGGAAGACCTTTACTGGCAGAATTGGGACACATGAGAGAGTTCTTTGAGGCTAAGAAAGTAGAAGTGTTTCAGATATCTCAATTCCCTTCTTACAGTAACTATAGACATGAATTCTATGGAGCAAAAGAATTTTTAAAATAGAGCAGTGATTATAAAGCTACAACTATTAGTAGCAAGTTATAGTTTTCTTTCTGCCTTAATATACTGTATTTCTTGTTCTGTTCTGTTCTTCCTTTTTAAAGAAGCCATTATAGGTTTTTCTCTTCCTTTTTTTTTTTTTCCACCCCATTCTTGCTTTAGAGTCAGTATAAGAGTCAAGAGGTCTCTACAGTGATGCTAAGATACAACATCTTTCCTTTCCCTCCAGATACTGGAAATTTAGGCTGCCATTTTTTTCATGAGGAAAGTAATCATTTTGGGTTACTGGCACCCCAGCACTTGCCCATATGTTTGCTGTTTTGTTTTATTTTTATTTAATGAAATCATGATTAGTTAAAATCCCGGTTTGAAGAATTTTGAGCACTAAAGTGGCTAATTTCATCATTAGACAGGAAAGGTTCAGAGAAGGTTTATTTATTTCTTCATTATATGTAAGGAAATATTTACATTAATGAAATTGTATATATAAATATACATCCTGTGTTCTTTCAGACATTATAGGAATGTACATTTTTAAAGCCTGATGACTAAACACATGCTTCTGGAAGAACAGCTCATGCATTATTTGACTTGAATGTATGTGTGTGAAGAATTAGTACCCAGCATGTTAACTGTGAGTAGCAGAATGTGAACAAAATAATAAATTTGCATTTGGTTGTAAAACAAAATCAGAAAGAACTTAAAAGCTGGCTGTTAAACCAGGTTGTTTTGTGTTGATAAAAGCTTAATATAAAACATGGCATGTACTTTGACTAGCTGTAATTAAACATACTGGAAACCAGACTGGCTACTGGCCACTGGCAGCAAAGGCTTAAATCACAGAAACTTGTAACTTGTTTTAGGATTCACATATGTGAAATAAGGTGTACTACCAATTGCAAAGAGCAAGTTATGCTTCTACAAAAAGGTAAAATTAGCTACATTCATTTTAAAAAAAATGTGAAAGATATGTAGCCACAGAAACAATTTTTTCAAATTTTCTAATGCCTACAGAATAGGATTCTCTGCACCTGCCTAGGAGGGTCTGAGTAAAAGCTTGGCACCACTTCAAAAACAAAGCAATACCTGAGACCTTCTCCAAAACTGTTGTGTAGTTTTTAGATGGGTCTCACTGAGTTTTTAACACTCAAAGCACTGTAAGTCAGTTTAAAATTCAAGACACTATTTGCTTAAACCCTGACCCATGTAAATCACATTTAGAAATAACTCTTGCCATTCAGGTCTTTGCATTTTTTCAACACAAATAGAAGGGCAGTGTACAAGGACATTAACATTGACTCCACATAAGGCACAGAGCAGTCATAAAATATCTGTGCTTTCTTAAAAAGACAGATGAAGTCTGGGTTTGAACATTCTGACTAGATCTGAACATCTTTTTATTTTATTACTAGCCCTATAAGACAGATGGCAACAATTCTTTTCTTTCTGTAAAAACAACTGGACAACTGAGTGCTGGGAGGAATTAAATTTCCATGTATAACTCTATATTCTCATTAAGATTATATGAGATCTTGCAAATTCTCTCTGTTTCTTCCTTTAAAGGAGACTGTTCCCGAATTAAAATACTTTGGTTGTCTCCTATTTTCTAGCTTCCCTGTATGCTGCTTCTCATTCTAAAATATTATTTATCAGGGCTTTTTTCTTCTCATTGATGGCCAGACTTTGTGTCAAATCAAAGCCACTCACCTATGAGCTTTATGAGAGTGTGTCCTTCTTCAGTTCAGAAGTTTTGCTTGTCTCAGTGTCCCAAATCAGGTTACGGGAACTTGAAGTGGTCAATAGTAGAGTATGAAAGCTACAAACTATTAACTGTCCTTAAAAGACCCTGATTTTAAGACCACATTAAGTCCACAGCAGTGAAACCAGTTTGCTAACTTTCTTTTGGCTAACTTTTGATGGCTTCCTGCTTCTTTTACTACAACAAGCTCCTCATATTGTTCTACATTCTTACCTTTCTTACAGGTATCACAGCTTTTTCTTTTCCTGAGAATCTGATCCCTACGCTTCCATCTCTGTAATACACTTTCTACTCTATTACATGAAACAGTTGGGAAAGCAGTTTCCTCTTCCTTGCAATGTATGTTTTTAAAAGCTACTTCATTTCCTAGGCATCTCAGAGTTTATTTCTAGGAAGAATGTGTTCCCTGAGTGACAGAATTCTTCTGCCTAAATGAGGTTGAGAAAAAAAGTCAGGATCAAATGTTAACTGTCTGAAAAGATTGAAGTATGCAAAGAATGTCCATAAAGACAAGGTAAAGAAGAACATATTGATATGCATATCTAAATATGGAAGAAGTTGATATAGAAACCAGATTAGGATGGTAGGAGACGAAATGACCTCCCGTCAGTTACTTTGCACATATATTGTCCAGAAATTGTTTCAATCTAAATAATTGTTTGGTGAAGTTGAAGGAAAAGATTAAGATCAATGGAGCAAAGAAAGAAAATACAGAAAAGAGGAAAAGGAGAGAGATTAGAGGATGGGTTATTCAGAAATACATATCCATCTGAACAGAATTTCAAGCAAATTTTTAGTGCTATGTAAGGTCCAAGAATGAAAACACTTCAAAATTAAGTCTTCTCAGATCTTTGCACATCTGGATAGTCAGTGGGTTTTTTTCATGTCAGTGCCCCTTTTCTCTATTTTTCACATCTCAGGTCATCTTCCTGCACTGTAAGGATCAGAACTAATACAGATGAATAAGTGAAGAACAAGGGAAGTTGAACACTCATAAAAAGGTAAGGACATTAATTTACATAAAATTGAAAGGAATTTCTGTTTACCCATTTCTATAGTATACCTTTTACTTACTGAAAGGTAATTGCACTAAAATGCATGAATACCAGGGAATCATGATGACTCTGCTAAAAGCCAAATCTTTCAAAGGTTTTTATATACATAATAGGCACCTACATCAATCTGTATGTTCAACCTGTGCACCTTCACATAACATTTGGACCTACGATTGTGTTTGATATGGCCCAAGGGGAAATTTCTAGTTTTATCCCCTATCACAATGAGCTGTACAGGATAGAGTACATTTGGTGTCTTCATATAAAAATAAATGAAACAGTAAAATTTGTAATAAGGCAAGCATTTCAAACAGCAGACACTTCTCATTTTACCAAGCGTTTTCATTGTCAGTCTAGAAACACTGTAAAGATCCTGGTAATAAACAAATTACAGACCAGCTTGGAATCAAGCAAGCAGACAGTCCTCTACATTGTGCTGAGTCTTACACTTCAGTTTTGGAATCTTGCTCAGTACTGAACTAGAATTATATTACTGATGCTGGTCCTACATCTTCCCATCATTGGTAATAAACCCGTCACCCTAATAATGATTTTATGAGTAGATAATGTGTTCTGTATCTTTCAGAACTATAAGTTAATGCTACAATAGAAGTCTTTAAAATGGTTTGCCGTTTGTCAGAGGGTCTTTGAATTTCTTATTCAATGGAATATGGTATTCTTTTTTTATGTAGTTTAAATATGTTTGAATATGAAACCAGACAGAAAAATATGAAACTACTTAACACCTCTAGTTTTTCTGGGATGAACTCCTCTGCTAACACAACTGCTTTTTAACATGATATATTAGCACCAATTATGCTGAAAATAGAGGTGAACTTAATGTTTGACGTTAGTGGAAAGCCAATTTGAAAATCTTTTACTTCCTCAAGATGTCCTAGCCTGTACGTTTAATCATTGTCCTTTAGTCTGCTTCTTCATTGATCATGCATTATACTCCATAGGACTGAATTACAGAGGCAGATTACACCATAATAAAAATTTACTCAAGGCTTTTCTCCAGCTGTTCTCCAGCACATTTCACATACTATGGTTGGGGTATACAGCTTAGAATACACAGACACTGACTGAAGCTATATTTTAACACTATACATACATTCTCTCTGACATATCCTTATTGGATTTATCAGGATGTTAAGACTGCAAATCAAATGAAGATGGTAAGAAGAGACAGAGAAGAAGCAAAAAATCAATAAAGTGCTGCTGAAAAAAATGTTGGTTTGTTTTTCCAAAGCTGAAAAACCTGTTTTTTTTTTTTTTCTGGGTGAGGCTTCTGAAGATTCTGAAATCATTGAGCTTTCCATCACCACTTTAAGACCTAACAGACTAACTCTACCCTACTATGAGATACTTAAATGGGATCTGAAAGACTTCAAGCTACATCTTGCATTACTTACTTGAAAATCTGACCATCTTCCACAATTCTCAGAATCTATTAATCAGTAAGGGACAATCATTTGTTTTTTGGCCTCTGGCTTCTATGTAGTATCTCCATTAGAAAATATTAACTGTAGTCTTTATAGCCAACTCTTCAGGGAAGCTGTGAAGTGGTACATGAAAATAAAATCCTAATTTTTAAGAAAGCTTCATGGAAACCTGATCCTCACTGTGGAAATTCATGTTGTAAGAGCCCCAAGTATAAATTCTTAAAAAAAGGCATTAGATTTATCTTCCCTTCATTTTTGTTCTGATGCTATTAAGTATAAATGCCTCTGGCTAGATCTTTATTTGCACAAGAGATTATGTCTTGGGTGATGTTCCCCATTATGCCAACATCAGACAGGAATTCCATGATCTAGCTTTTACTTGCCAGCCAACTCAGGATTACTGGAAACCGGTAAAGCAAGACCAGTGAAAATTGTTGGTTATATATCTAATGTAATGCAAACTTTCTCTAATTAACCATTTTTTAAAAAAAAGTAAGGCAATAAACTTGATGGCAATTCCTTTTAAGACATGTTTTTTGAGTATTTCTTTTCCATGTTTTTTCCCAGTACTTCCAATAATAACACTCCTAATCCTTCCCTCACAAAACTGAAAGATGTAATTTCTAGTTAAGATTGTATCTGTCACTGTATGGTAGTCCTTAAAAAATAATGTACATATAATTTCTGCTTTGCTGTTGTTCTTGGGTTTGTGTGCTTGGCTGTTATTCAGATCCTTATTGCTGTGTTTGTTTGGGAGGGAAGAAGATGACAGAGTCAGGTCCTTGTTGCCTCCATTTCTTTATGATAACAAAAGAATGTGAACAATGCCCTATCATAGTAAGAAATAAGAGTATACTAAGAGTGTAGTAGGAACAAAGAACAGGAAAAAGTATCTTTCTTTGAGAACCAAACTCTTGAAAAGGGTTTATGACTCAGGCAGCTCTGTCACTGCTTCCTCTAATATTTTGCTATCTGGTATCTCTGGTTTTCTGAGCATTCTGAAAGTCACTCATCTAGTTTCATTAGCTGTACCCAAAGCCCTTCAGTTTGTAACATCTCCTGAAGGTTCTTCTTCAGATATTTCCAAGCAGCACAACAGATGTTAAATATAGTGTCTTCCAGATCTTCAGTTATTTAACTCCTCGAGGAGGCACTAATAAATTCTTTCATTGGTTCTAGATGGATGAATGCTAGAAGCTTGTCTGCTTTAATAAGGTCTGTGTTTCTTTTGGATCAAAGGTGCCTTTACCAGCACAAATGCATCCATTATGATAGCCTGTTTTCCCAAGTAATATTGTTATATAAATCTCAAAAATTCCTAGGAGTGGGAGGTTTAGGAACTGCTGGGTTATTTTTGAAGATTATTTATAAGACACTGCTATCCACTTTCTGTGAGACAAGCTATACAAATGGAACATTCTGAAAAGTGAAAAATAGAAAATGCATCCTGACTTCTTGGCAGTAAGTTAGGGTTTTTTTGGCAGATTATTTTTTCTTCCCTTTAGTCAAAAAAACTAATTGGAAAAGTTATTTATTGTTAAAAAATCTTGAATGTGACTTTAATATATAATAAGGGTGTGAAATTAAACAAGTGAACATGGATTAATTCAGCTCCTTGATTTGGGCAACTTTAGTGACAGGAAGAGATACTAGATTTCTCTGAATAAATTTCCCTCAAATAGCAGCACATGAACTTTCTGTTATTTTCTGTGGCAGGGTTCTGGTGGAGAAGAGGGGGCTGCAGGGGCAGCTTCTGCAAGGAGCCAGGAGCTCTCTGCAGGCCCCACGGAGCAAACACCAGCTGGCTCAAGGCCGGAGTCATTGCTGACCAAGGCCGAGCCCATCAGCGATGGTCACAGCACCTCTGGGAATCACATTTAGGAGAAAGAAACTGCAAGCAGCTGCTTTTTCCACCAGAGGAGGGTGTGAGAAGATGTAAGGAACTGTGCTGACACCAAGGTCAGTGAAGAAGCAGGGGAGGAGGTGCCCCAGGTGCTGGAGAGAAAGATGCCCCTGCAGCCCATGGAGAAACCCCTGGTGGAGCAGGTGTCCCCCTGCAGTCCGTGGAAGATGATAGGGAGCAGAGGCCCCACCACCTGCAGCCCATGGAGAGGCCTCACACTGGAGCACATGGAGACCTATGGGAGACCCATGTTGGAGCAAGCCCCTGCCAGCACTTGCAGCCCATGGAAGAGAGAGAGAGAGAGAGGGAGAGAGACAGACCGACCCATGCCGTAGCAGGTTTGCTGGGGCGGGGAAGGCTTGTGACTCCGTGGAGGACCAGGTTGGAGCAGTCTGGGTCTGAGAGACATTCTATGATTTATGACTGAACCCCATAGAAGTGACCCACACTGGAGCAGCTGAAGAGCTGAAGCCCCATGGGAAAGGACTCATGTTGAAGTTCATGAAGGACTGTCTCCTGTGGATGGAACCCCACAGTGCAGCAGGGGAAGGGTGTGAGGAATGTCCCTCCGCCGCCAGCTAAGAAGGAAAACAACTTGTGAGGAACTGATAGAAATCCCCATTGCCTGCCCCTCCCTGTGCCACAGTGAGGGGTAAGAGGGGAGCAAAATCATGACTAAAGTGAAGTCTGCTAAGAAGGGAGCAGTGGGAGGAGGTGCTTTAAGATTTGGTCACACTTCTCATTATCTGACTCTGGTTTCACTGTGTGTGTGTAGTGTAATAAATTAGAGAGTTTCTTTCCTTTATTCTGTGTGGAGTATCTTTTGCCCATGATGCTGCTTGTGGAATGATCTCTCCCTGTCCTTATCTCGACTCCTAAGCCTCTCAATATGTATTTTCTCCTCTGTCCAGATGAAAAGGGGAGTGATAGAGTGGCTTTGTTGGGCATCTGGCCTCCAGCCAGGGCTAAACCACCACACTTTCATAATCACCAACAAATTTATATCGATATATTTTACAGTTTTATGAGCCAATTGATCAATAGCATATTTATGCACAATAAAATATGCATGAAAGGATGATGATCTACAGAAGAAATGGAATTTCGGTTTCAGGAAAAAGACATAGATAAAATATCCTGGAACAATTATGAAATAAAGAATTGTTTAGATGGTAGGAGGAGAGGGTTGCAGCAATTCTGTCCCATCTGACCGATGACATGTCCTGGTCCTTGCTACATTCACTACTGTTCTAAGAAATCTTGTCCTTCTTCCAATGGAGGGATGTGGGTAAGATACCTGCTGCCATGCCAAAGGGAGAAGAACAGCATATAATGACATTGATGTTCTTTCCTGCAAGATGACTTCCTATATCCTTTTGGGTATAGGAAGATAGCCTGATAGGTCTTTTTTGTCCTGTACTTTATATTTGAGTTGATTTAATTCAACCTTGATTTTTGATCTAAATCAACGGTGTGAACTAGGTTCCTTTGTGTGGGCAGGAAGAAGATTACTGTACCATGCCTCTGTACAGTGGAATAATTGTCTGTATGGGGGACTACTCCTCAGAAGAATTAGCTGACCAGTAAATTAGTGAAGGTAGCATTATGGTAGTGCTTCATAGAGCACTTAGTGTGTGTTGATTCTCAGCTGAGTCTTGCTGCAGGCTTAAGTATCACTTAAGCATATATTTAGAAGAATAATGGTTGAATGAACGGCATCATGATTTATATCCTAGGTGTAAAATAGCTACCCTGATGCATTGTATTACAGGCCTGCAGCACTACTACAGAGAACTTTTAAGCCCTCTGCCAGAGTCATTCAAGTAAAGTATCTAAGTGGTCCTGCTTTTTGAGGTGAAACTCAAGATACTGTTTCACTCTCTATATTCACCGTATATCTTAATGTTTTCTCCAATAATATTTTTGCTGTACTTATTACTCTCTCCTTCATTGCAAATCCTATGGCTTAACATATAAAACCAGGCATCAAGTAAGATGTTTTTAGAACAAAAGCATGTAGAACTCCTTAAAAAACTGATGTCAGGAAGCATTTATGTTTTAAGAAAAAATAGCGTTACCCTTTGCCTTTAATATATTTAGGTCATACTAGAGGATGATGCCTATCTCTTGTATTCAGCTGGCTTTCATGACATTACTTTTTAAATGCATGCAATTTTCCATGACTTTTAACTGTCTGGTTCCCTTGAAACTAGCTGGTCCCCTTAAAACTAGCTGATATTTTGGCAGTGACCCAAAAGGGGTGATCTGGAGATCCCAACTTTGAGACTAGCCAAAAGGCTTTCATAGAACTTTTCATTCTATATAAGGGGTACAAAATATAATATTTTCTTCATTTTTTAAAATGTTAGTTTATATATTACTTGTCAAAATATCAGAACAAAATCTTTTCTTTCTGGTCACAGATATTTTCCATTAAAATAAATGATAAGCTGCTTTCTCAGTGTGAAACAGTATTGCTTTGGTTGCCTAGTAACAAAAAAAAAAGGGAAAATGTTGAAAAGAGGGACTTTGGGGCTGGTAAAACGAACAACAATTTTTACATCAATAGAGTAAGAGAATTCTTGCTGTCTTGGTGATGAGTTCAACTTTATCACACTAACACATTTTTGATGTTTGCTGCTTGAAATGCTGGATAAATCTGTATGAAAATCTTAATTTCTCTGTGTCCACTCATATCGTAGGAGTAGAAATATGCAATGCCTGGTCTTTTTCATTGCAGTGGCCTGTTAAATTTTCTTTGCAACAATCTGAATAGTCCAAGAGCAGTTCACTTCGGTTTTTATGATTAAAGAGTGTTGCTTGTGAAAGTTTACTATATCTATCTTTCCTTTGCAATCTGTGGCATTCCTGCATTTTTATCACAGCAGTTATAGAATTTTTCTTGGGAACAGAATTTTTTTGTTAGTGTCACACAGTACACTAACTCGTTGAAAATGTATGCAATACATTTTTCATTAGATTGTCACAGAATTTCAATAATTCAATATAATTCACAAAAATAGCAGTTCACTTTAGGACTTATTCATGAGCATTCATAAGCATTCATAAATCGGTTTGCCTAATGAACATTGCTAGACTTATTATTGATATTTCATATAATCACTGTTGAGATAAAATCTTTGCTGTTTGCCTAGCCACAAACTGCGTATTTTCGACACCCACATAATTTCACTAAAAGTGACAGCTTCCCTCTGATAAATCATATCTGACAATTGTCAGCAGTACAAGCAGTAAAATTACACAACAGCAATCACACAACACCTTTACCCTTATCTGGATGGGGTCAAGGTCTGCCCTGATATCCTATACCCAATCCTATTCATGGATGCACGTGGACAAGGCTCTCATCTCTAATAAGATGCCTCAAAGATGGCATTTTGCAAGAAACAGATGTGATTGTAGAATCAGAAGAGAAGGTTTGATGTGAACCAAACTGATTTTTAAGGCTACCAGCAGGACAATTTGATCAAACTAAATTTGCAAACACAACCACAGGAAGTAACTGATTTCAAATTCTTTAACTTTATGGGAAAGGGTAAGCATTGGTAAAAACTGGAAAAGAAATTAGGATCCTCTTTGATATGAAAAGGTAATAAGAGTCACACTTAAGAGAAGTGATGATGATGATGATTTCTGAATAATATGTTCAATTAATTACTGAAAGGGAGGTAGGAGAGGGAGAAGGAGGAGGATGAGTGCATGAAGGTATAAGTCACACATGCATATGTGTGTCTGTGGTCACAGCATATGGTAAAGAAAGGATAATGAGAAAGAGGGACAAGTGACACCGGGAAAGCAGAAAGGATATGACTCAGAAGAGTAAAGCAAAGTGAAGAAAATCCCTCTCTCTCTTGCTACCAGTTAACTCTGAGCAACTAGAAGAGAAGGACATCTCTTCTGGCTGTAGCAACTATAGTCCACCGAAAAAGCTAAGTATTCTTTGCAGGGTTTTTAAAAAAATTATAATTTTAGAGCAAAAATGTTATTCTGTGTGCTTACTGATGAGTCAGACATGCAATATGTCTAGAAGTTCTCACATTGGGAGGGGGGTCTGATGAAGGACAATGATATTCTAGTCCACTGTCAGTGAATAACAGCATATGAAATTGTTACGATTACAGCAAGGAAGACTGTGGTTTGCCAAATTCTGAAGCTTGGAATTTTTTTCAGGAAAATAACATTTTTTGTGAAGACTTATTTGAGACAGAGTTTACAGATCAAGATCTGTGCTAAGGTCACTTAAATGATCTGGTGGAGAACACCACAGTCTCAGTCCCTGGGGTACAGGCTGTGGCCATACACAGCAGTGTGGGGGTGTTGATGCCTTAGGGTGTTCCACTTGCCATTGTGCCAGTGACATCGTTTCCATCTCCTTTTATTGTCACAATACCACTGTCTGCAGAACATGACCTAGGATTAGATTTAAAACTCCAGTATTTTCTGGCAGGTTCTTCATGTGCAGGAACCCTGGGCTCACCCACAGCTATGTGGCACGGCTCCAAAGATGGTGCTCTGTGAAGGCCAGCTTGGAAAAGATGGATGCTCACCATCAAGCCAATACTGCTGCTGATCCACTTGTGTCAGAAAAGCACAACCTGAATGTAAGAATATATATATACATTACCCAATCCTTATATATGCATTTATACACAAAGCAAATTATATGGGTTGGTCATGAAATTGTAATATATAAGTAATATTAGAGATGACTGACTTGAAATCTGCACATCATCCATATAATGGGCAATAAAAGACGTCAAATTGACAAGGTTAGAAATTGCTGTTGTTTGATTATTTGTTTGCAATATTTGTCCTGCTAGTAGAACAGCTGTGCAGGGAATAAACACATGTGACATTTCAGGTCATTTTTGTGCATGCTGAATTTCAATAATTTGTACCACTGTATGCACAATACAAAGCAGTAAGAAAGACATTCTTCCTGGAAGATTGTTTTTCCCTGTTTGCTTGTTGATTTAGTTAGAAATCTTGGCTAGATTTGCAAGGCATAATGTGAGCCCGTTTCCTTGTGAGATACATAAATCAAGAGTCCCAGAGTGGCCAAATATACTGTGTTTATTTTAAAGAGTTGGTTGCAGAGACATGAATGTCTAAAAACCAAACAAAATGGGTAAAAAACACTTAAGAGTTATCTTGTCACCTACAGATAGAGGTACTGATTAGCCTAAGAACATATTTTTCAATTTTTAATTAATTTTATATGCAACTAGCAGTAGCTAAATAGAGAGTAATTTATAAGTTGGTACAAAGTGAAGGGAGAATAAAATTACTAAGAAAGTAATTCCCACTAAAAGCAGCAAAAGCGTAGAAAGACAAAGACTTTCTGACAGACTTTTAACTTCTTTATATTTAAACTGTGGTGCAAATGTGGTCTGTCACATACCTTGCATTCCCTATCACAGAATCACAGAATGTCAGGGGTTGGAAGGGACCTCAAAAGATCTAGTCCAAACCCCTGCCAGAGCAGGATCACCTAGAGTAGGCCACACAGGAACATGTCTAGGTGGGTTTTGAATGTCTCCAGAGCAGGATATTCCAAAACCTCGCTGGACAGCCTGTTCCAGTGTTCTGTCACCCTCAGAGTGAAAATGTTTCTCCTTTGCTCCAGCTTGCATCCACTGTCCCTTGTCCTATCATTGGACATCACACAGAAGAGCTTTGCCCTCCTGAGACTCACTCTTTACATATTTATAAACATTAATGAGGTGCCGGCTCAGTAAAGAGACCCAGCTCTGTCAACCCTTCCTCATAAGGAAGACATACCACTCCTCCCTTAATCATCTTAGTGGCTCTGTGCTGAACTCTTTCAAGTAGTTCCCTGTCCTTCCTGAACTGAGGGACCCAGACTTGGACACAGTATTCCAGATGTGGTCTCACCAGGGCAGAGTAGAGGGGGAGAAGTACCTCTCTTGACCTAATAACCACACATCCCTTGTAATACACCCCAAGGTGCCACTGGCTGCCTTAGCCATAAGGGCACATTGCTGGCTCATGGCATCCTGCTGTCCACCAATCTCTGAAGTGTGGAGCGACCTGGTGCATGATGCCCTTCTGATTCCTTGGCAAGGTGAGAATCAGAAAAAACACTGTGCACTCAACTCTTCTTCCCACACGAGGTGTGAACGTGGTCAGTGTGTGCACACAAACTGCTGCACCTATTTCTGTAAGACTACTTGATCTCTTCTTGTATCTATTGTGCGAAGACCTCTTCTCTGCTTGCATCTGTAATGCAAAGCTCTTTAGCACTGCGAGAAATCTTGGTTGAAAAAATCTGAGATTTGTCTTAGGAGGAACATCAGGAAGGATTTTGCTGAGTGGCAACATGAAAGAGAAAAGTATGCTTAAAAATTATTGAGACTTTAAGATTAACATTTTTGAAACTTTTAAGATCAATGTCCCTGTGAAAAACTTTAGGATGTGTTAGATGCATGGATGCAGGAAAATTTTTTATACTTTTTGTATACTTTGTGTGTCTGCAGTGAAACTAATTCCCCAGTTTCATTTAAATTTAAAGCTCTTCCATATTTATTGGGTGATTTTTTGGGGGATAGTTTTTTTTTAATTTCAATTTTAAATATAAATCCAACCTCTCTCCAAAGAAATAACACTTATTTAGAATATTTCAAGGGTTTTTTTTTTTTATTTTTTAGTGACATTCTTTGCACAACTATATTTTTCTTTCTTTATCGTTACCATCAGTAAGACTGTTTTTTAAACAGTACAGATCATCTGATATTTTACGCTATTTTGTCGACCTTCATTAGAAAGGCAAAAAAAAGGTGGGGTATTTTTACCCTATAGAGCTCCAGAAATATTTCTAAAATTCTTGCAATCTCTCTTCTCTCGAAGAAGACATGGAGATGGAAAAATAACCCCTCCTGCAGGTTGTATTTTTGGTTTTGCACTTGTTTTCCACTGTAATAGAACCCTGTAGCAGAAGGGTATGTAGGTTGGAAATAATTTAGAGCAATTCATTAGTTTTTAAAGCAGGTAATATAAAAAGACTTATTCCATATCCCTAATTGATTCCTGTGTAACAAAAGGACATGGATATTCTTCAAGCAATCTCAGCAGGTGGCCATCTGTGCACTGCTTCTTTAGACAATGTCTTAATTCCAAGCATCATAATCAAGCTCTTCAAAAATGTTTCTGACTAACCCACACACACATACACACAATTTCTTAAAGAAAGATAAATGGTTGTTTTTCTTATTAGGGTATGGAACAGAATTTTTTTACTATAGACATTTATATGTGAATTTCAGATTAAAATAAGTAAAAGAATTACATTATCAATAAAAGATGAATGAATGGTGATAGAGTCCTCTTGCTTATAAAATTGATACCAAATGTCCAGATAAGGCTTGTCTGTAAACCTAATAACAATGTAGTCCCATCTGTAAAGTGCTTAGCATGTCACCATTTATTGATATCTGTGCTGGTTTGGCCCCGGCTGGAGGCCAGATACCCAACAAAGCCACTCTATCACTCCCCTTTTCAGGTGGACAGGGGAGAAAATACAGATTGAGAGGCTTAGGAGTCGAGATAAGGACAAGGAGAGATCATTCCCCAATCAGCATCATGGGCAAAACCAACTCAACACAAAATAAAAGGCATTTAATTTATTACTCAATCAAAACAGCATAGGATAATGAGAAATAAGCCCAAATCTTAAAACTCCTCCTCCCACCCCTCCCCTCTTCTCAGGCTCAACTTTATTCCCAAATTTTCTCCCTCTTCCCCCCAGGCAGCACACAGGAATGGAGAATGGGGGTTTGAGGTCAGTTCATCACATGTTGTCTCTGCCACTCCTTCCTCCTCAGTGGGAGGACTGGTCACACTCTTCCTCTGCTCTTGTGTGGGGTCCCATCCATGGGAGACCATCTTCCAGGAACTTCTCCAATGTGAGTCCTTCCCACAGGGCTTTCAGTTCTTCACCAGCTGTGCCAGCATGGCTTCCATGGGATGCAGATCTTCAGGAACAGCATGGTCCCTCACAGTATCCCATGGGGTCACAAGTTCCCCAAGTAAACCTACTCTGGTGTGGGCCCCTCTCTTCACAATCTACAGTTCCTGCCAGGAACTTGCTCCTGTGTGGGCATCCCACCGGATCACAGCCTCCTTCATATGTCTCCATCTGCTCCAGTGTGGGGTCCTCCATGGGCTGCAGGTGGGTCCTCCCTGTCTTCTACAAGGGTTGCAGGGGGACAACCTGCTTCACCATGGTCTTCTCCATGGATTGCAGGGTAAATGTCTCCTCTGGCACCTGGAGCACCTCCTCACCCCCTTCTTCACTGACCTTGATGCCTGCAAAGTTACTTAGATCTTTGCACTCCTTTCTCTGGCAGCAAAACCTGCTGCTTGCATTGTCTGCTGCTTGTCTAGCTTTTTTTTTTCCTCCTTAAATACATTATCACAGATGCACTGTCACCATCTCTGATGGGCTCAGCCTTGGTCAAAGGCAGGTCCGGCCTTGAGCCCAGCTGGTGTTGGGAAAGCTTCTAGCAGCTTCTCGCAGAAGCCACCCCTGCAGCCCCTCTCCCCCCCCAACCTTGTCCTGTAAACCCTAAACAATATCCTATCAACAATTTATGGAAGTTGTATTAATGAAAATTGATTTAGATAATTTGTGTACTAATTTTAAGAATACATACCTGTGTAACTAGAGTCTTTCATTTGAGAAAACTTTTTATACTACTGTTCATTTGAGGAGTAAGCCATTTAACTTCTCTCTTTCTAGTTTTTCATCAAAGGGAGACTTTCAGTCAGAAGGTAAATGACAAGAAAATTGCCAATGAACCAGAGTTAAACAGTAACAGCAATAAATCAAATTCAGATTTCATTTTTTTTCTTCTTCATGCATTTATTCTTAAAACATAAACATTTGCAGTGTGCTTTGGGAAGCAATTGGTTTAACAGGAGATACTTGAATTATAGACAACACAAAATGGCTTTGTAAATACCTTTATTTAGAGCACAGTTAGCATAAATGCTTTCATACAGAAAGTCTGAATTATTCTCTGAAGGGAGGATATAGTTTCTTTCAGAAGAGAATTTAATAAATTGTGCTTTGTTGGCACTTGGCAATTGCCAAGGCAGGAAAGGAAGGCTGAGCAAAGCTGTCATTTTAAGTGTTAGTACTCCCTGTGTAATAAGAGCTTGCAGAGAAAAAAAGCTCACTTGATAAGAAATCCTCTCTGGCAGCAATTAATACCTTGTGAGCTCAGGAACAAAGACATAACTTCACAAGGAATTTTCAAAAGTTAAGTCATAAAAATGCATTTCATAGAAATCTTGAATAACATATTGTAATAGTCTGGGAAGTCTCAGACAATTCCCAAGACTCTACTTTTTAGTATGGCAATAAACTCTGCCTGTGTCGTTCACTTACTCCCGTCCGTGCCCCTGATTAAGTACCTTGTTTAGGTTAGTGCTTCATTCCACCCAACCATCTGGGCTTTTTGTTTCCTTGAATGCATAAGTTCATTGTACTTGATGATAATACATCATTATTGCCAATGCTCTGTTAAGGTGAGTGATGGGAATATATTTCCCATTGGCTGTGAACGGTCTGATAGAAGCCCATTGCAGACAGCAATACTGAATCCACCTCATCCCCAAGTGACTTGCATATTCAAAAATATTCAAAATTAAATTTCTGTTTTGTCTTTGTATGAAGGCAAACATTTGTGGTAAATTTTGTTGGAAGGCTATAGATATGTTGAGTTTGTGTTCCTATTGCCTTTCGTAAGGACAGGCTAGCTTGTGTATAGGCCATTTTGGGAGGCTGCTGCATAACACATTAATCATGTGAGATTTGTAGACAAAAGCAATGGTATATGCTAAGAGCTGGGGCTTGATAGTTTTGGGGACTTCAGTTGCTTTCATCACTGATACAGTGCAGAGGAAGTTTTCACATTGCAAAAGAAGGGAGTACAGACTAACATGTTGCTGAATCAGTTTTGACAGAACTTAAAAATGTGTATGTGCCTATTTTTCAGAAGTTGTACCAGATTTTTTCATTGCAGCTCTGTTGAAGCAAAGATGTGCAGTAGGTTATAAGCAAAGCAATGCACAGATCTGTTACAGTCCCTTCCTAAGGAGTGTAATTCTTGTGCAGCAAAACCAGTTTTGCATGATCCCAAGTGATCATTACCACCTCCAAAGAAAGTCATTGATTTGACTGTATTCTTTGGAAGTATATATACTAGAGAACTGCTCTCAGTGTTTGTGTCGTGGTTTTGCCCCAGCCAAGGGCCGCACCCCACACAGTCGCTTGTACTTTTAAAAGGAAGGGGGAAGGAAAGTTGGGGGAAGGGGAAAAGGGAAGGAAGAAAGGAGGAAAAGAAACCACAACCTAGAAACCAGAACCACGCAGGTTGGGATAAGGATAGTTTACTAAACAATAACAGAAAACTAGATATAACAATAACATAAGTTTAAAGCACAAAATAGATGAAACTGGTGATACACAATACAATTTCTCACCAAACCACACAACTCAGGCCGCACAGCTTAGAGCCCGTCCCGGACAACCCGACCGCCCCAGAAACTGCACGTCCTGGCGTTGTCTCCCCCTCTTCCCCCCAGTCCCCCCTTATACCGAACATGACGTAACTGGTATGGAATATCCTCTTTGGCCAATTCGGATCACCTGTCCTGGCTGCGTCCCCTCCTTTCTCACTAGTAAGGAAGTATGCAGAGCTGAGAAAGGTCCTTGATTGCCCGGCAACAAATCGGAAAACATCAGGGTGCTATCAGCACTATTCTCATGCTAACACCCAAACATGGCATTCCATCCACTGCTAAAAAAAAGTTTAACTCCATCATAGCTGAAACCAGGACATTATCCACCCCTTATTCCATACCATTTACGTCATGACCAGATCCAACAATTTTCTTTGGGTACAACCAGTTTCGTGTTTCACACACCCATATATGTATGTACACATGTATGCACACATATGTGCATACAGATCTTATTCCCTCAGTCTGTGAATCATCCCTCTGAAGTTGTTGAGTTCATTTAGTCCATGATTTCCAGGCTCCATTTGTCGTAACAGTTTCTCAGGATAGTTGTATGTTCCATTGGCTCGTTGCACGCTGCATCTCAGGCTCTTGACTGATACACCTGGCATGGTCCATGCTCATAGTCTGTGGGTCAGAGTTTATTTTCAACGGGAGCAAAAAGTTCTTGAGAGGCCAGGCTTTAGTTCCATCATCATGGCACTCATTCTTCATTAACTTGTATGACTCCGGCTATAATGCTATGGTACAACATACAGCAATCATAACAATAATGAATATACAATAATGGGTTATTTGGCAATTATTATAATTTCTACTTTATTAATTATATTGGCTATTCTCACCCAAAATCAAATCCCCTTGAGGTACACATCGAACTTCTCCATCCCTCTGCATTACCCACCAAGTACAGCCAGGTCCTTGAGCAAAAACAATTCCAGACATGGGTTTACCTTTGCCTGAAGCAGGAATGACCCAAACTCTCTTTCCCAATACACACTTCATATGCACTACTGGCACTCTGTCTCCTTCTACAGTACGTGGAAATTTTGACTGGGCAGGGCCAGCCCGATTGGTAGATCCCCTAGAGTTAACTAACCACGTGGCTTGGGCCAAATGTGTATCCCAATGCTTGAATGTCCCACCACACATTGCTTTCAGTGTAGTTTTTAAAAGTCCATTATATCGTTCAATTTTCCCAGAGGCCGGTGCATGGTAAGGAATGTGGTACACCCACTCAATGCCATGCTCTTTGGCCCAGGTGTCTATAAGAGTGTTTCGGAAATGAGTCCCATTGTCTGACTCGATTCTTTCTGGAGTACCATGTCGCCAGAGGACTTGCCTTTCAAGGCCCAGAATTGTATTTCGAGCAGTGGCATGGGGTACGGGATATGTTTCTAGCCAGCCGGTAGTTGCCTCCACCATTGTAAGCACATAACGTTTGCCATGGCGGGTTTGTGGGAGGGTGATGTAATCAATCTGCCAAGCCTCCCCATATTTATATTTCATCCACCGTCCTCCATACCAAAGGGGCTTTAACCGCTTAGCTTGCTTGATTGCAGCACATGTCTCACATTCGTGGACAACTTGTGCGATGGCGTCCATGGTCAAGTCCACCCCTCGATCCCGAGCCCATCTATATGTTGCATCTCTCCCTTGATGACCCGAGGTATCATGAGCCCATCGAGCCATGAATAATTCACCCTTACGTTGCCAGTCTAGATCTACCTGAGCCACTTTAATCCTAGCAGCCTTATCTACCTGATGGTTGTTTTCATGTTCCTCCATGGCCCGACTCTTAGGTACATGGGCGTCGACATGACGTACCTTTACAACAAGTTTCTCTAACCGAGCAGAGATATCTTGCCATAAGTCATCAGCCCATATAGGTTTGCCTCTACGCTGCCAGTTGTTCTTTTTCCACTGCTGCAACCACCCCCACAGGGCATTCGCCACCATCCATGAATCAGTATAAAGGTAGAGCCTTGGCCACTTTTCTCTCTCAGCAATGTCCAGGGCTAACTGGATGGCCTTCACCTCAGCGAACTGGCTTGATTCACCTTTTCCTTCAGTGGCTTCTGCTACTCTTCTTATAGGATTCCATACAGCGGCTTTCCATCTCCGATGCTTACCCACAATGCGACAAGACCCATCAGTGAACAGGGCATATCGCTTCTCATTCTCTGGCAGTTCGTTGTAGGGTGGGGCTTCTTCAGCGCGTGTTACCTCCTCATCCTCTGGTGACATCCCAAAATCTTTGCCTTCTGGCCAGTCTGTGATCACCTCCACAATTCCTGGGCGATTGGGGTTTCCTATTCGAGCCCGCTGTGTAATTAGTGCAACCCACTTGCTCCACGTAGCATCAGTGGCATGGTGTGTAGAAGGAACCTTCCCTTTGAACATCCAGCCCAGCACCGGCAGTCGGGGTGCCAGGAGGAGCTGGGCTTCAGTTCCAATCACTTCTGAGGCGGCTCGAACCCCTTCGTAGGCGGCCAGTACTTCCTTTTCTGTTGGAGTATAATTGGCCTCAGATCCTTTGTAGGCCCGACTCCAAAACCCCAGCGGTCGACCTCGAGTCTCCCCTTGTGCTTTCTGCCAGAGACTCCAGGTCGGGCCGTTCTCCCCAGCTGCAGTGTAGAGCACATTTTTAATATCTGTCCCTGTCCGGACAGGCCCAAGGGCCACTGCATGGACTATCTCGCGTTTGATCTGCTCAAAGGCTTGCTGTTGCTCAGGGCCCCATTGGAAATCATTCTTCTTTCGAGTTACATGGTAGAGTGGGCTCACAATGAGACTGTAGTTTGGGACATGCAGTCGCCAAAAACCTATAACACCTAAGAAAGCTTGTGTTTCCTTTTTGTTGCTTGGTGGAGACATAGCTGCTATTTTATTAATAATGTCCATTGGGATGTGACGACGCCCATCCTGCCATTTTATTCCTAAAAACTGGATTTCTCGCGTAGGCCCCTTGACTTTACTTCGTTTTATAGCAAAACCGGCTTCTAAAAGGATTTTAATTACCCTGTTTCCTTTTTCAAAAACTTCCTCTGCTGTGTTGCCCCATACAATGATGTCATCAATATACTGCAGGTGCTCTGGTGCATCACCCTTTTCCAGTGTATTCTGGATTAGTCCATGGCAGATGGTGGGGCTATGTTTCCACCCCTGGGGCAGACGATTCCACGTGTATTGGATGCCTCTCCAAGTGAAAGCAAACTGTGGCCTGCACTCTGGCGCCAGTGGGATCGAGAAGAAAGCATTCGCAATGTCGATTGTGGCGTACCACTTGGCTGCCTTCGATTCCAATTCATACTGGAGCTCTAACATGTCTGGCACAGCAGCACTCATACCTGGAGTGACTTCATTTAGGCCACGATAATCTACTGTCAGCCTCCACTCTCCATTGGACTTCCTCACTGGCCATATGGGACTATTAAAGGGTGAGTGGGTTCGGCTGATCACTCCCTGATCCTCCAGTTGACGAATCAGCTTATGGATGGGAATCAGGGAATCTCGGTTAGTACGGTATTGTCGTCTGTGCACCGTCGTCGTAGCAACTGGCACTTGCTGTTCTTCACCCTTCAACAACCCCACAACAGCAGAATCCTCCGAGAGTCCAGGCAAGGCACACAATTGTTCAATTTCTTCTGTTTCCAAAGCAGCTATTCCAAAAGCCCATCGGTACCCTTTTGGGTCTTTAAAATACCCTCTACGTAGATAATCTATACCTAAAATGCACGGAGCTTCTGGACCAGTCACAATGGGGTGTTTTTCCCAGTCCTTCCCAGTTAGGCTCACCTCAGCCTCTAGCACAGTTAGTTGTTGGGATCCCCCTGTCACTCCAGAAATACAAACAGGTTCTACCCCTTCATGATTCGATGGCATTAGAGTACACTGGGCACCAGTATCCACCAGAGCTTTGTACTCTTGTGGGTCTGACGTGCCAGGCCATCGGATCCACACAGTCCAATAAACCCGATTGTCCCTCTCCTCCACCTGGCTGGAGGCAGGGCCCCTCTATTGCTGCTGATCATATTTGTTTTCCACTGGTTGCATAAAGGACTTAGAGGTCCCTTCAAAAGGATCAGGCACATCAGACATATAGGTAGGCCTTCCAGTTGGTCTAGGGAACTGCCCAGTAGAAACTGGTGCAGCCTTCTTCCTGGCAGAATCTCGTGCGAATGTTTTACCCCGCAGCTCATTTACTCGTGCTCGAAGGGCTGAGGTGGGCTGCATATCCCATTTCCTCATGTCCTCTCCATGATCAAGCAGGTAAAACCACAATGTACGTCGTGGTGTGTATTCTCCCTCTTGGAACGATGGACGCTTTCTCCCAGTAGCTGCAACATTGCTCCATACGGGTTGGGAGTTGGACACATTGTTGTCAAGTCGTTGAACCAGTTTCTCTACTGCTGCAATGACGGAGAGGGAAACATTGTCTTGGTATTTCCGGAGTCGGCAGGCCACCTCATTTACGGTTGGCGGATTCGTATCATTCCAGTCAATTGCTGCCAGTGAATTGGTATACCCTGCTGGTGCACTTCGTACAACCTTACGCCACATATCTGGAGTGCATAGGACTTCATCGGGATCAGAGGGAAGCCGTGAATTGTCCAGATCATAATAAATTATCTCCCGTACAGCTAATTCTCTCAGGTGCTGGACAGATGTCTCTATGCTGTTACACTTAGGTGTCTGGCATGTAATATATTCCTTTATGGGATATCTTTCCTTCACACTTGACAGTAGTCGCCTCCAGAGGCTGAGGATTTCCGGCCTCCTCCCAATTGCTTTGTCAATTCCTCCTTCTCTAGCTAGGGATCCCAACTGCTTGGCCTCTCTGCCTTCTAATTCCAAACTACTGGCCCCGTGATCCCAACATCGGAGCAACCAAGTGATAATGTGCTCACTTGGGTGGCGAGTGAAATCTTTTCGAACCTCACGCAGCTCACTCAGAGTCAGGGATCGGGTAACAATCTCTGGTTCTGCCTCATCCTGATATCCTCGAGATGATCCCGGTTGATCATCATCCTTATCCGTCACTATACGAACTGATTTCTTTGTGCCTTTCCTCTTTTGTACGGGAGCAACAGACACTGGTGTGGATTGGTTTTTCAGATCATCTGCAGTGTCTGCTGTAGAGATTACAGTAGCTGCAGTGTCGGTCACAGGGGTTGCAGTAGCTGCAGTGTCAGCCCCAGTGGTTGCAGCAGCTATAGTATCTGCCAGTCTGTTTCCTTTCCCTTCTCCCTGACAGTGCTGACAGTGCTGACAGTGCTGCCTGCTATCAAGCAGTGTTTGATAAATAGTGGCCAGAGCCCAGCACAGTGCAGTAAGGTGTCCATCTCTGGGAAACCTACAGCAATTTTTCCTTAGGTATGCAGTCACTTGATCGGGGTCTTGTAGCTGTTCAGGAGTGAAATTCCAAACCATCGGGCGTGAGAAAGTACCTAGGTACTCGCCCATACTTTGCCACATGCCCTGCCACTCGTGATTATTCTGTCTCGGAGAAAGCTCTTCAGTGGTATTCATAAACCTATGCTTGATATATAACAAAAACTGAACCATCTGCACCAAACCTACCAATAGCAAAATGCTAGTTTGAATATCCCAGAGATATTGAAGATTTTCAAAAACTGCCCTAAGAGCTGTTGTATTTAGCCCAAAGGAAAAGAAAGCAGTGCCCCCACCATACCGGCTGCTGTTATTAACCCCTCCCTGTCCAAAGAATGGACAGGACAGCAAAACCTCATACAGGTACCAGCTTAAGCTCATGATCATCGATATTATTGTATCATAGACCGATATCATAAAATACACAATAATGAAGTATGGGAACAAATACGGGAGCCACAGACCTGAGAGAGTAAAGAATCCTGCCAGGATTGTATACAGCATGCGGTGGTTTTGCTGCCACAGCCTTGTAAATAAATACCACAACATCGTGACCAGAGATTGCTTAAACAACAGTGCTTATCTTAATTGCGATAGTTAGGGTCAGATCTACCGTTATCCCAACCGTTCGTGCCCCACGTTGGGCGCCAAAATAACTGTCGTGGTTTTGCCCCAGCCAAGGGCCGCACCCCACACAGTCGCTTGTACTTTTAAAAGGAAGGGGGAGGGAAAGTTGGGGGAAGGGGAAAAGGGAAGGAAGAAAGGAGGAAAAGAAACCACAACCTAGAAACCAGAACCACGCAGGTTGGGATAAGGATAGTTTACTAAACAATAACAGAAAACTAGATATAACAATAACATAAGTTTAAAGCACAAAATAGATGAAACTGGTGATACACAATACAATTTCTCACCAAACCACACAACTCAGGCCGCACAGCTTAGAGCCCGTCCCGGACAACCCGACCGCCCCAGAAACTGCACGTCCTGGCGTTGTCTCCCCCTCTTCCCCCCAGTCCCCCCTTATACCGAACATGACGTAACTGGTATGGAATATCCTCTTTGGCCAATTCGGATCACCTGTCCTGGCTGCGTCCCCTCCTTTCTCACTAGTAAGGAAGTATGCAGAGCTGAGAAAGGTCCTTGATTGCCCGGCAACAAATCGGAAAACATCAGGGTGCTATCAGCACTATTCTCATGCTAACACCCAAACATGGCATTCCATCCACTGCTAAAAAAAAGTTTAACTCCATCATAGCTGAAACCAGGACAGTTTGCAAATGCCAATATTGTTTGTCCAAGTAATGATATTAGTTCAATGTAGATTTTTATTCTGGAGTGGTCTAAACTGATTAGAGAAGGCATTTGATGCCATGTGCTTAATTTCTTTCTTGTCATGCAATTACATGGTAGAACATTACAGATGACCTTATTAAAAATACCACCACAGATACACCTATAATTGCAAATGTTTCTGTTTCCTTCTCCTCTCATAGAATCACAGAATGGTTGAGGTTGGACATGATCAAAGCACATGTGCTTCATCTACCGCTTTTTGGTCATATTTTTGCTGTTCTCACAGGAGGCCATGCAGTACTCAATATGGTAGCACATTGCTAAGTTTCTCCCTAGATTATATGGTAATGTGTGTTTATTTATGAAGTACATCAAGATTCTTTAGCTTGATTGGTACTGCCTACAACAACACATAGGCATCTCATTCATAGATCCAGAACTGTAAGGCATGGAAATGTAAATTATTTCCATTCCTTTGAACACAATGTCCTAGTGCAATACTGTAGCATTCCACAGCAAATTTCTACATAGTCTTTTTAGCGATTCACATGCATGGGCAGAGTAAAATGAATAAATAAGATAATTTGGTCAGAAACAATTTTGTGGCTTGTCACTGGGTTTGTCTATAGGCAACATACAGTGTTGATTGGGAAAGTGATTCGAGGTGAAAACAATTGACCCGTATTTTTCAAAGTAGTTCAAAAGTCCGTTAGCCTATTAGAATCAGAGAATCTTGTGGGTTATTTCTGGATTACATTTTTTTTTTTTTGGTCTTGGTCTGATAGGTACAGAGGTGTCATTCACAGATCACTTCTCAGATGGAGCACAGGAGTTTTCTTACATAAAATACACTCTTCCCTCCAAAGCTCTCTCTTCTTGTGCATGCCAAATAGTCACGTTATCACGTTTGATATATTCTTTTTACCTTCATCAGTGAGTTAGTAATAAATGTCCAAAAATTTCTAACTTTCTGTGTACTGGTTAATAAAATAGCTTTTTTTGGCAGGACAGGTTGTTACTGCTTTTTCATGAAAAAAAAAAAGAAAAGTTTGATTCTGTGTGTCCTATAATAGCTCTTCTGTAACTAAGGCTTGGAAGGTAACTTGGCATTTTACTGTGAGTTCTCTTGATTTTCAAGTGCAGAGAAATAATCGTTCTTTGTACATTAGTGTTTTAAATTCTGTCATTCATACATAACACATGGAAATCACTTTCATTTCAAATCTATTTTCTTCAGTTATTCCATAAGTACTAATGTAAGATAAAAGTATCTGGAAGAAAAAAGAAAAATGAGAATAGCAGTCTAGCTTGGCTGATGCAGCAAAATGAAGAATATATCTCTTCTTAGGCTGTCCCCTGAGTCCAGAGTAGCCCTGCCAGAAGAGATTATCTGACAGGCATAGACTGGAATTGAAGTAAGTGGTGGCTGCCTTAAATGGAATCCCAGTCTTTTTTTGGAGAAGAAAGTTGACTTTCTGCAACCTCCCCTCAAGCTACAGTCATTTGCCAAAATGCCCTTCTGCAATTGCAGGAGCCATTGTACACCTTGGAAGATTAATTTCACTGTATTTGGAATAATTTTTTCACTAATGGAGAAATCAAAAAAGAAAATGGGCTGACCTAGGTGTTGAAAAAATGACTGGTGGAAATAAGAGACCAGTTAATTGCAATTCATTAAGTCCTCAGCTAACTGTTTTTCAAACACTGGAATCAACGCTTTTATTAGGTATTTTTATTAAAATCTCCTTAAGCTACTTATGGTTTTGTTTCTGGACATGGCCACGTCTTCCCATCTCAGTACTGATCTCTTCTTTAAGGAGGTCCCCTGTTTCAGACTATCCATGGGCCTGATCCATCAGGAGTGCTCAGAGAAGGTATGTCATGGGCAGCACAAGTCCCCTGAAGAGATACTGGTTTGCCAATAGTATTTTTTCTTTCTTTTTTGAGTATAACTATAAAAGAGTCTAGTTGGGGAAGCAAAATATTCAACATATAATCATCATTTTCAACTGATGATTTCATCACACAGTTTGATTTAATTAATGGAGTAAATTTTAAAGAAATTTATAGTCTAAAGCCCACTTACCTGAAGAATTCCAATTGCTGTTACTTACTATAGGCCTGTTTATGTGACACAGTTTTTGTGAAGAACAGCCTAAAGGTACATGAGCTCCATAACTGTCCCCTTTGGGCAGAGTCCACACTTCCTGTCAGGCTGCTGCTGGTCTGTGTTCTCTCCTACAGTTGTAGTAATAAACCGCTCCAGTTCTAACCTGATCTTGGATGTATTCCAGTTTTCTGAAACAGTAGAACCTACCAGCATAGACCCTACCTGTAGAAATCTTACCGAGGGACAGGCATCACCTCTGCCTCAAAAGACTACCAAAGCATTCTTTGTCCGTGACATTTTTAATTGCTGTTGAAACAATACGAATGGTTAGAAAACACTGAAGTTTCAGTGAGAAAGAGAGTGAGCAGTCTGACTTTGTAACCCAGTTGTAAGGGTGCTTCTCCAAATTTCGGATTCTTGTCATTCCTGTAACTTGTCTAAAACAATCTTTGGATTAAGAAAAAAACCAAACCCAACAAACTAAAACAAGAACCAGTCTGCAATCTGCAGCACACGATATGCACTATTTTACCCTTGGGGGTAAGTATTTTGTTTAGTTTCCTTTAGGTAGCGGAATGCTCTAAGCATGGCCTACAACAGTTTTTCAGTACTCAGGCATTTTTAGAAAGATATTTGAAGAAAAACAAATAAACCGAAAATGGATTACTCAATTTAGCTTTGTATCATGATGCTGACATAAAACCTTAAGAACATATTGATTGTTTTGTGGGTAAATCAGAGCAAATGGATTTCATTTGGTAAGAGATTTACTTACAGTACTTTGAGGGCAGATCTTAATAGAAATGGTGTTTGCTGTCCATTATTAAAATCTGCTTTTCATAATAGACATTCATTCAATTACTATTTCTTTCTAGTCCTTCCATTCAATCTATTTCAAATCAGGCATTTCCAGGCTTTCCAAGGCTGAGAAAGAGTCAGGTTTCTGATGTCTAAATTTCTCATGTTTAATATTTAATACAGTAAAATATATTGAAAGTGTATGAAATTTTAAAGCTGTTGAATTCCTTTCAAGTAGAAAATAATGTTGCCAGGAAAAAAACCTGTCCATTAAGTATATGAGCAGACATCAGGCATAATTTTTATCATGGAGGAAATAGATCTACTTTCCAGGGACATTTCAAGTGTGTATTTATATAGGCAAGATAGATCATCTCTTAACTTGTGATTTTCCAAGCTCCATCCTTTCCTAATGCTCCTCTGTTCTCTATTTTTTTCTTGAGCAGGGTGTGATTTGTGTACCTATCAGAAATTTCACTTAGGCAGGTAAAAACAACCTCACTGTTTATTTAATTTAAATAGAACTGGTCAAAATTTCCTATCAAAGCAGGGAGTTTTGTTTTATTTTGTTTTTTAAATAATAATTTTCAAAAGTCTATTAATTCTTTTAAAACAGAGCAAAACAAATTTGTAAAATGTTTCTATAAAGATCCTATTAATTCTGACTTTTTGTCTGTCTATACTCTTGAAATAATTCTTGGCTTGTACAAGAAGCCCCCATAAACTAATATTCAATACAAAATGCAATGACAATATAGGCTGATTTAGAAAACAAACATAAATGTGATTACATAACTAAAAAGCTGATACAGCCACACCTTTAAAAACTGCACTTTTAAAAATCTTAATTATAAACCATCAGAACCATCAATATCAGAATCTACCTAAGAAAAAAAGAAACGAGACAAAGATCTTCAAAAACAATAAAATAATTTTCCAAATTTTAAATATGGGTACTACTATATCTGTGCACCACATTCAAAGCTGAAAGAAATTTGTAAAGGTCTGTTGAGACCAATGGAGCTATGGTGTTTTCATTACTGCAAGAATTGTCCTTATTGGGTAACCACTAGGAAATTAAAGTCACCTTCCAGTAGGTGTACTTCACATAGCAGCAAGACCTTTTCAATTTTACTTTACTATTAGACAGCAATACAAATTTATGCATTTATATTTTTAAAGCAAAGATTTCAAAATACAGAATAGATAGTTATAATTTCGATCAAGTTACAGAATCATCTACTGATCTAATATTTGCAAGCTAATTTTTCGTTATTGAATATTTCTCTGGCATTTGGAAGCACATGCTGCAATAGTTTAAAATCTAAATCCATACTATAACTGTATCATTACAAGTTCATATTTCTGAAGTCTCAGTGATATTTAAGAGATTTTAGAGCTTAGAAAGGGGTGCAATCAAGATGTATATTTAATCCATACTTTGTAGTCAATTAATGTGGACAAATATGTCAATAAGTAGCACAATTTCACAAAGAAATAGAAGTTGAACTTATTTGAAATCATATAGACTTCAGATACCCATCTCTGATTCAGCACTTCTGCCCTTGTTCTCTGCATTTTTCCTAAAAAATGAGGCCAAAACTATTTCACTATCATTAATTCCTTTATCTCAACCAGAACTACCTTTTGTTTTCATAAAGAACATGAATTAAATGCCTCTGTCTTAAAGAGAAAACCTTTATTATCAATCTGTTTCTCTCTTTATGCTTGAATGAAAATACATAGATGGAGATAATTCTTTGCTCTTCACTCTGGCTGGTAGACAAAATTGTTATGGTATCAATGCATTCAGCACCCTATTTGTAGTTTCTATATTTTGGTTGTCTACCTGTGAGTCAGTGCCTAAGATTCTACCTTAGTCCATGACATTCTAGCTCATAAAGTCTGTCAAGCTAGGTTAAAATCTAGATGGAAAAACAGATGTTTCGTGAACTCTAGGGTCCATTAACTGCACTGACTAGGTGTCTACTGACTATGATAACCATCAAGCTTGAATGTACATACACTACAGACATTTTCTTCTGGATTTGAAACTAAATTACAACCCGAATCTACAACAATTTTCATCTGTTTGGGGGATGTTTAACCTTCAATATACCATCATGTATGCTGCTTTAAAGTATAATGTAATCAAGGGAATGGCATTTCTTTGAATAACAACCTTTAGGTCTTGCTGGAATCTCACTAACCTTTTCTAGAAAGAGCAACGTATTTTTTATTATTTCAGCAAATACTGTGTTTCTTGATGTCTCTACGCCTATGACTAATATGTTCCTGGTTTTCTCCAGCGACCTGCCATTGCAAAGGCAACAGTAAAATCTAGACAACTTTGGTTAAAATAAAAAAAAGTATGTAGTCTTTTGAATCAGCTGTGTAGAGAAAAAAACAATTTGTGAAAGGTATTTCCCAATAAAGAGGCTCTGGAGGGTGTGCACATACCAATTCTATATTGCTTTCTGTTACTGATCAATCCCTTCAGTCTGGACTGCTAAGCAATTTCCTGCAAGAAACCTGTACTTCTGATTAATTGTCTTTCATTTCTGCTGCTGATGCAGCCTCTTCCTAGTGACTAATTTGTGTCCATTCTGAAGACTCCCTAAGATCTCAGCAGGCACAGATGGTTATATGTTCAGGTATTTAAGACGTTCTCCTCCACTGATTTCTCTTTGTGCCTTCTGACACAGGGAAAATATTTCTTTCTGACATGAATCTAAGGGTAGAAGAGATGAAGTTTAACTACTCATATGCTGATATATAAAGCATGGTTCAACAATTTCACTTGGGAGAAACTATTAATATAGTGTTTGTCAGAAGTACCTGTGGAATGGATGAGTTTCTTGGTATGGCAATGATCCTGCCAACTGGTATTTGTTTTCAAACAATTTCAAGGAGAATGAGTGACTTGTTAACATGTTCAATGTCCATGTTTATCTACCATGCATTCATCTTCCATCAGATGTTTTGATGCATGCTAAAGGAAACACAGAAAGAGCTTATCGCAGTGGTGTGCATCTCTATCAGATCCCATTATGACTATGAATAACTGGCAAGCTCCAAGGCATGTACAACCAAATTATTCCTTCTCCTGCTGATAAAGATAATGCAACAGATAATTTAAATCACAATAAATGAACATACAGAATACTTTGAATAAGATCTTAAATGATATAAAGATCAACACAACATATAGTTGCAAGTCTTTAGCAAATAATACAGTGATAAGGAAACTTCATGGCACATTAGTAATACATCTCAGCAGTAATCAAGGTAAAACCACTCAAGGAAGTCCATTAATAAAGCTGGTCCATGATCATTTTTCAGTCATATGTTAGGTTCCTGCTGAAGAAACAGCACATTTTCTTCATCTGATTAAGCCTGTTGATGCAGCTTGAAAATGGCAAGAACGTGTATTGAATACATCATACATGTGGCTTTCTGACAAAAGCAATGCTAGAAGCATCAAGACATTACTTTGTGAAGTACAGAAAGAAGGCAAAACTGCTCACTAAGGAGCAAAATGCTGTAACAAACGTTCTTATAATCCAGCATCCACCACCCATTAGTGAGTTCTCAAACCAACCTCGTCTATGCAGGGCAGACATTGAGAATAAAAGCATGGTAAGATCTAGAATCTGAAAATGTCATTATCATCATCATAATGTAAGAGCAGGGATGTAAAATTGCACTGAGAAAATTTGCACCTTAATTAAATTCTTAAAACCTCAATTTCACCTATACGAAAAAGAGGATGAGATGGGCTTTGTCTATTAAATATTGTATTCCTTTTTAGAGAATTTAATAAAGAAGACATTTGAGATATTACCTCATAGAAATAATCTCATTATCCACATGCAAATTTATAAAAGAAACCCAGAGAAACAATGTAATTTCACAGAAAATACCTAAGTCTGAACAAGAGTTGCCTTCAGTTATGTTTGTCCATCTCATAGTATCAGACATCTGGATTACGCAGATGTACCAGCATCCAGCAATCAAATTAGGGTATGATAGTACTAATTAACTCCAAATGAATGCTCAGTAGAGAGCTGTTTTAACAAAGAAGTAAATTCTATGATACAGTTATGCAACTTCATATTTTATCCTTAGGAACATGAATTTGTATTTATCTCTTTTGTCATGGTTTAGCCCTGGCAGGCAATTAAACACCATGCTGCCACTCACTCACTCCCCCTGAAGTAGGATGGGGAAGAGAATCGGAAGAGTGAAAGTGAGAGAACTCCTGGGTTGAGATATAAACAGTTTAATAAGACATACAAGAAAGGAAGATAATAATAAGATATATCAATAATATATACAGAAAACAAGTGCTGAACAGCACAATCTCTATCCTCCCAAAGTAAATGCTACGTGAGAGCCCCCAGCTGCCATGCAAGATCCTCCCAAACTGCCCAGCCTCTCAACCCATACATGCAAGGAATTAATTCACTGCTTCCACCTGCAGGCAGGTATTCAGTCATCAGCCCGAAACTGATACTGTGCAGGAACCCCAGCTGCCAAACAAGACCACCAGCTGCTGCACCAGGCCTTCAGCTGGTGCTCAGGTCCTCAGACAACCCCAGTTATAAACGGTACATGACATCATATGGTATGGAATATCTCTATGCCCAGTTTGGGTCAGCTGTATTGTCTGTGTCCCCTCTTATCTCCTTGGGCACCTCCCACCTTAACAGCAGGGCACTGTGAGAAGCTGAAAAGTCCTTGGCTGCTTGGCAACAACTAAAACATCCCTGTGTTATCCACCTGATTCTCATCCTAAATCCAAAACACAGCACTACGCTAGCTGCTAAAAAGAAAATTAACTCTCTCTGCTGAAACCAGGACAACTTTATAAAATTAAGAACAAAATAATCAAGAACATCTACAGGTGGTTTTCGATATTACTTATGGAAAATAAATGGAAGGTCAAATATGAGGAGATTGTGAGGTCAGAAAGGGTAGCAGAATTTTGGGATTCATGAAGAAAATAAACCTCACTGATAACTTCCTGCCATTGACCTGTATTGATTTCTGCATTCATTAATCATTTTGCCATACTTTCACAAGCACATTTCTCTTCATGGGACATCAGGAAAACTTTAATTACTCTATAAGGATCTTCACATCAGTTATCAAAACTTTGCAAAAAAGATCCCTGCAAGTGGGATCCACGGGCTCCCTACAGAGACTGCCCATTTATGCTTTAAAAGTGCAGTTTGATTTTCCATCCAGTGTGGCCACCAGTTTATATTTCCTGTTTATACACAGAGTCATGAAGTGCTCTGTGCAAATGTCTCTTGAGATTTTTTCACTGCAGAAAGAATGTTTTTGCTCTATTCAGATGATGCATGGCTTGGACCATCAACCTTGCTAAAAACTCTGTGCCCTGCTACACTTCTCACAAACATACCTGTGAAACTGAATTCAGGATTTGAATTTTGGAACAACAAAGCAGACATAAACAGTTTGGGGAATATTTAATGGCAATGGGACTACACAGAGGTAATGAAAACATTTAAAGAGTCAGGGGAAATATCTTGGCATTGAGGTTTATTAGATTGCAAAATACTTTCCCAAAGTTGTCATGCTTACAGAATATCCATTTCAGCAATTTAGTGCAAATACAGAGGTATATAGGGTGAGTTTCCAAGATTTTGGAGTTCAGCATATTTTGGGAGACAATAGCATTTAAACAATCAGACAACTTTATTGTGAGATCTATGTTTATATTGTAGGTTAGCTGCCCAACATTATTACAGAGGCTTCAGAGTCTTTGGGTCATATTGTTCACATATATGGAATAGGGAAGTAGCTAAATTAATCTGCAGCTTTGTTTAAAGGATCAGATAAGAACAGTGACCCAAAAAGTGTAAGAGTATGCCCTACAGTTAATAAGTATGTCAGCAAGCTTTTTCCTTATGCACCTCACTACTGACCTCCATTAGCATTATCATTCTAGTGCAGTGCCTGTCCTAATCATGCAGATTCTACAGTATTTCTGCAATTTCACTAGAAAACCAACCAAGAAGATAAAATTAATGTCACTAATAATCCAATTACATTTAAATGCATTTTTAAACCAAGGCTTCTAGAGACTGAGTATGTTTAACACAATAATATGGAATAATTGACTAAATTTTTACCCAAGACTTAATGAGAATTAACTATACAGGATATAGCTTTAGACATGGAACTGGAATTAGCAACGTATATTTTTATTATTAAACTGGAAACCTTCCCAAATTCATGCCAAACAATATCCTAAGTATGAAAATATGGCATTTTTCATCTTACATGTTTAAGATGTGAAACCCCTGTGTGGTGTGGTGGTTCAACCCCAACCAGTGGTTGAGCACTACACACTGCTCACTCACTCCCAAAGGAGGAACAGACAGAGCCTCTGTGGGATGGGATAAGGACAGTTGACTGACAAAATCACCATGAAAGGAGAACAATAGCCCATGGTAAATTTCACTTACACTCTGTGATAACAGAGTACTGCACAATGCAAGGAACACTCCAGCCACACCCAAACAATCCTAAAGACACCACCAGAGTGCCCCTCCACAACCAGCCTCTTTTATTGGGGAAGCAATGTCAGGGGGTGTGGAAAACAGACCAGGCTAACTCAGCTCACCTGTGCTGGCTGCTTGGGGAGGTTGACTTTGGCCTGGCCAGAACCAGGACACATAGTAAAGGGGCAAATCTCACTCAGTACCTGGTGTGGAAATACTACTCAGCCTCAGCCTGTTTTTAATGAGGTTAGAATATTGCCATGTGTCCGTGTGTCAAGTGAATGACAGATGAACATATGTATTTTAAAAAAACCCCAAACACGATACTGGCAATACCAATAAAAAAAAAAAAACCCAAAACCCAAACTTGTTTTTACTTTTGAAAGAAAATCTTGACCCAGTTGCAGGTGAAATAAAACCAAAACACTGTCGACCTGTACATCTTTTAAAAATCTGGAAACACCTCAACATGTGCCTGACTTCAACACTACCATGCAAACTTTAACTCTGAAAATTGAAATTAGTGAGGAAATTATCACAACTTCCAATGCCTTCTAGTATGTTCACCTTAAAGACAATGCCAAATAGCATTTACACTGAGCCAGACAGTTGAAAAAACTAGACCCTTTCAGATAATATATGATAGAATATTTCAAGTTGGATGGGACCCATAAGGATCATCGAGTCCAGCTCCCTGCTCCTTGCAGTACTACTTAAAGATAAACCATATGACTAAAAGTGTCATACAGACATTCTTTGAACTCTGACAGGCTTGGTTCCATGATCACTTCCCTGGGGAGCCAATTCTGGTGACTGACCACCCTCTCAGTGAAGAACCTTTTCTTAGTGTCTAATCAGAACTTCCCCTGATGCAGCTTCATACCATTGTTTACTTAATCAATTAAGTCCTCTACTGCTAGCAAGATCTTGAATGTTAAAACTGGCCATAAGTAAAAGGTTTCTTTGAAAATTATTTGTTCCCTTTGAAATTGTGAGAAATTTAAACACCTAGAGTTAAAAGAAAAGGAAATCAATTTACTTTATACTTCTTCAAATACTTTTCCCTTTCCTTCCCTTCCTTCCTTCTCTCCCTTCCATTATGAAATTAAAGTCTTGAAAGAAAAATTAAGTACGACATTTTTGAAAATTTGCAATGAGCTATAGGGCAAACCTGCTGTTAATTTTAAATCTATCTAGGTACAGTATTTTCATGCAAGATCAAATGATAGATACAATGTATCACTTCCAAACAGGGAAGATGGCAAAGTAAGAAATTTTGAAGACAGCTAAACAGGCCTATGATGTTACTAAAGAAAGGAGGAAAATAATGCTGTGGAAGGCTCCAGCCTGATACTAAATAAAAAAAATATGAGAAGTATGTATTTTAAGTAGTAATTTCCTATCTTCTGGACAAGCTTCTCATCTTCCCCAACAAGCAGTTTAAGACACATTTACTCTGACAGGTGCATCTAACTAGAAGCCTAAACCAATCAGATTTCCAGTGTTGGAGCTTTTATAAATGCTGCTGCTGAACAGCAGCTGCTCCCTATTTTCTAGTTTTCAGACTGCACACATTAGTTCTGGTTGGAGAAAGGTACGAACTGATACTGGCACTTAGAAGAAAACAGCTGTGGAGGGCAGCACGTTCATTCAGCTCCACAGTTGGTACTGCAGTCCGTCGATCCACAGGTCATCCCATCTGCCAGGCCATTAATTCGTACATGACATTCTTCTGAATTCAGGTTTTAAGAATTTTTTTCTTTTTTTTTTCCTACTCATGTTCATTCTCAATTTTAAACCTTAATGCAGCACCAAACATGTTTTTACAGGCTTGGATGCACACTCTGAACAAAAAGTTAATCCATTTGAAACTTCCAGGCTGGGAGTGTAGCTGAACACACGGATGTGGGAGAGGAGGAAAAGGAGCAATCTTTTCATATGAGCTTTAAATTTTTAAAATGAATTTTAAAAATGTGTGGAAAGAACTACCTAGGGAAAAATGAAAGCCTGAATTCCAAATGAAGTTCACTTTTAGTTCTGAGTTACTACATTTTTTTTGACATAAATTAGCTCATGTTAATGATAAGTGCTTGTAAATTGCTTTTAAAATAGGTTTGATCTTTCTGTTGGTTTTTATGTTTGGTTTTTGTTTCAATTTAGCTTCTGTTTAAGCCTACAGTAACTTAAAAAAAAAAAAGGAAAATATTGGCAGTGTTAGAAAGAAAGCACAGTGAGGGTTTTTTCTCACAGTGATCCCAAAATGAAGTTGTTGGAAGGGTGTTACTAGGAAAGAACTACTGAGAGTCAGGAAGTTCAAGTAACAGACAGCATCTGATTAGATGTCTCCAAACAGGAACTGAGTTTCACTAACAGGATTTCATTGGCTCAGGTAGTTGTTTGTACCGGCTTTTATCTGTCCTGGGAAAGCTGTTTCTAAGCCTCCTTAGGTTGAGGGAGCAGGCTTGGTTAGGAAAGAACTAGTTTTAAAGCACATATACAAACTGTATGTTTCCAGCTCAGTATCATCTGTAACATAGAAATATATGCTTATATTTAAAATTTATGTAAGATTTTCCCCACTGTCTGTACTAGAGCTCAGTCAAACAAAAATACAGCTTGCGCTTTCAACTGTGAACTGTGTAGATTTTCATCCAAAGCAGCTACACTTTTATAAAGGGTCATTCATTCCCTAGGGATCTCATATAATTATTTGTCCTGGGTTTATGTGGCAAACAGATTATGTGCCTGACTAGGAAGCTGGACAAAATTATTGCCAGCCAGTTTTTCTAAACAGCTTTGAGAAGCAGGGCAAAAATGGAAATTTGTTTCTTCAAATATTAGACAAGGCTATGAATTGGAAAGAGTAGTATGGATTAAGACTTGGACAGTGAAGGTTTTTATAATTCCTTGGAGTTTGTATATATGATTATATTTATTTTACCAAGGAATGTAAGAAGTGAACAAGCACTACATAAACCAAATGTATTCTATGCCAAATTCAAAACTGGAATCAAACCCAATACACATTTCTGCAACATGGATCAGCATCATCTTCTGAAGAAAATATTGAAATGCTGTAAAATAAATAACTATTTGTGCCCATGGGTGTTGTTCATTTCAAAATCTTCAGAATAACATTCACTGAAAATGAAAGAAAACAGGAAATTTGGCCATGTATGTGTCCTGAGCATGAAATCGTGCATAGGTATCTGTGCATGTGTGTGTCTCCAGTGGGGTGTTGAAAAATCTGCTTTTAGTTCTTTTTGCAGAAGTGTCCTGAGAGACATCAGATTTTTTTTTTCTTAAAGCCTGATGGTCAAAGCTTGGTCAGTGGTTACATTAGAACCTAAGTGAGGGTTTATATTCAGGTACACTCAGTGCACCCAGCCTTAGATAAAACCAACAGGAGACATCATTACTCTGAAATAGCTTTTTGAAAGACCTCTGGAAGAGTAGGCTGCTAAATACAGATGTAGTGATATTTTCAGTTACATTCCAGTTAAAATGTTTTGATCTTTTCCTGATCCTAGCTCCTGCTAGTTCAATATCTATTTATGTATATCTGCCAGCCTGGGGCATCTCATTTTCTTCACACTTAATAATGTTGTGTTCTTTGGAAATGTATCAGAGTCCACAATTTTAATAACACAGATAATAAAAGAACCAAAAAAAAGTTTGAGAAATACTAGTGACAATTTATTAGTGAAGACAGCATAATCATTTGAACATCTTCAAATGTTTACTCCAGTGACTAAATTAATGCTTGGTTTCAGCTTAATTTGCAATTTCAGCACAAACTGTAAGATATTGCCTTTCACTGCATGTTTACATTTAACTTTAATTTGTGCATTTACTAAAACAGCTTTTCTTTCACTTAGAAAGCAGAAAAAAAAATCTTTTTCAAGTTAAGAAGTTTATGAAACAAGCAAAGCTGAAATAATAACATTCTGCTATTTTTCCCTTTGGTTAAAAAATGCAATAGCAGGGAAATGCTAAGAACTAATTCTTTTTCAGAGGGATTTTTGAGAAAAGAAGTCCTAACACAAATGCAACCTTGACAAAAAGAATGTAATTTTGACAGCATGATTTTATTATGAATCAACAGTAAGAACATCTTTGACTTTTACTGTACCAAGGTATAGACCCTTAATTATTTATGGCTTGAGAGGGAGCGTAGCATATAAATATGTTTATGGATCCGTGCTGGTATCCTTGTAAGCTTATAGTAACATTATAACAATTGCAACATATATGATTCTACTACTTGTGAATAGCACACAGTCTAGGCCTCCACAGAATTACTGCTAGTTCTAAACAAACTTAAGGCCAACAGTTTGTATTAGTGTAGACACAAGTCCTTTAATATTTCTGTTTAATGAGAATATGGTCATTTCCACGTGCTACTTAAGGAAGAACAGGCAAAGCTGAATTGATTAAACCAGTTCTCATTTCCTTAAGCTGAAAAGTTTTCCAGCATCTTCTTCATCCTAAGGCTTGACATCCCAAGGCACTCTTTAAGAACCATTTTGTTACAGAAAACAGTGGCTGATTAAAATAAAAATCACCACTTTATTTCCCCTGCTAGTTTTGGAAGAGACTGCTTATTGGTTCTGAGCTTTCTACACTACGAGGTAGTCTTAAATTTCTGGAAGTTAGTCCCTGTGTAGTGTTGGCTAACTTTTGTTAGCCACTGGTTAAATGGTTAAATATTCCTTGCTGAGGTACTGCAACACTGCTGTGAATTACAAGGCCCTTAATTCCCAATCTGGATCTACATGGTTGGTTAAGTTTCTTATCCTCTTTTTTGATAAGCCACCAGGTCTATGGTTGGCTACTGCCTCTCAAACTTTGAGTTCATGGTGCAGAGTTTAGCCCTAGTGATCCCAAAGTCAGTTTTTGCACATTGACCAGCAATTCTTCTCATATTTTCTTACCCTGTGGCAGTACTTTTTTTCTAATACAGAAATGCATCCTTAATTCTACTTCTAAAAATCCTGCGTGGTTCAATGAAGAATACCTCAATGGAACTGCTCAGCAGTAGAAGAAAAAAAGTGGAGACAAAACCCACAGAGCCCCCTTTTGCTAGTGGAATGTTGCAAAATAACATATACCTCCCAGATCATAACACTCTTTTAAAACATATTTATGTATCCTTTATTTAGAGAAAAATGTTTTTATTCGGTGAAAAGTGATATTTTCTTTAATGTACTCTTTAACTATTCAGTTGCTTGGTTTTCCCTGTATAAGCTGATGGGAAGATGTAAGAAAAATGTTTGTTTAATTTACTAGTATTCATGAGGCGTTATTGTAAAGCACAGTGTAAACTAATCATGGAAAGTTCAGTTGCAGAAAAGCAATTTCAAGTTTGATTTTTTTTGCTTTTATTGTCTTGTCAAGGCTACTTTGCACTGTTGGATGTGTTGCATGTTTGTATCAAGAAGGAAAAAACAACTGTGAATGGTCTTTTTTCTAACTAGCTAAACATTTAGATTAAGAGGTTCAAGGTATATTGTCAAAGTTTCATAAAAAGTGACTCTCAAAAGAGCAATAGCTTGCATGTGTGAATGAGAGTATGCTTGGCTGAAATGTTGTGAACTTTCTTAAATGTTAAAATTTCATGTAATTTTTCTTCTGGGATCTTGAGAAAATTAATAGCTTATTCTAAGACTGAAGAATAAATTTCTCAAACTTTTATCAGTTGCTTTGAACTCCCTTATTTTTATTACTACTTGCTGAGAAAGAAAATAAGAATCAGTCTTTTCTAAGCATCGGACTGATGTATCTTAGCAAACTCTTCAGTACAGCAATAAACATGGAGAGACAGATGGAGAATTTACATGTGTCCCTGAAAGCAAATGACATTGCAAAGAAATGGGAAGAATAACTTTTCTACATTGTTGAATATGGCAGGACATGAAGCTTTGTGAAACCTTTTCGGGTCTGGTGTGAGCAAGATGAATACTACTGTAATAGTAGATAGCAATTTTAATGATTACAAATGTAGTGTTTCTCGCACAAATAATATTGATAGCGGATACATTTTCTTTGTAATAAACAGTATCTGGTTCTCCTTTTACGAAGCTCTAAATTACAGGTATAAACATTAAATAGAGTCTTGGGGTACCCACCTTGTCACAAACTCAAGCAGCAACGTATCCAAACATGGATTCAATGTGCTCTGTAAAGGTACAGTTGGTTACATCTGTTTTAGCAATGTAAGTGTGAACAAAGGGTTGCCTTTGGAGAGATTTTTATACCGGAGTCTCATCGTGCAACCTTAAGAATGCCATCGTTGAAGCTGTACCTTAGGACATCACCTTGAGTGCCCCACTTACAAAGTGGACAGAAGTCCTTCAGCAAAGTCTTCCTTCTGTATTACTAATGTACATATTACTAATGTAAATGTACCCATTGTTTCTCTCTCATTCTCCTATGCAAAACGGCTAGCAAGAGTTTTTGCAGTGTAAGTATGCATGAACCAGCACCTTCCACAGCTCAGTGAAGTAAGCTGAAAGCCTCATTAATTTATTTGCCAAGGCCATGGTGTAGAGCTGATCTAAGTCATTTGAACTCAGTGATAGACATGCTAGCATGTGATATCATATTCTCAAGCATTTCATAGATATGCTTTAGCAAGGGATTGGACAACATGATCTCCAGGGATTCCTTCTGACCTCAAACATTCTGTGATTCTATATTAAAGGTCTATCAACATCCTAGAAAAAATTGAGATATTGAAAGTCCTCTGGAAAAGTGTCAGGCTTCAGTTCAGATAGTTAATTAGATGTGCATCATATAGCTATGAAGTAATGTATTGTCAAAAGAACCTCTTTGTGGAAGGATATTTCTTCATTTTGCAGCAAAGTAAATGAGAGACAAACATTAAGTGATTTAAGCGGGTGAGATTCATCCATCCATAGCTGTCTGCATCTTAGCAAGCTGTCCAGGCTACTTTACAATCTCTAAACTAAAACTTGCACTCCTAGAGTATGACTCACCTCTTATTAATCTAAGCATCTGTAAATACAACTCTGCCAGTCAAAAAGTTTGCATGGCAGTTGAGAGATACATTGTAACCTAAAAAGTGAGGTGAGATGAGTCCCATCCAAATTTATTAGGACCTTGTGGAACCTAGGAGAAAAAACTGGTGGCTTGGTTCCTTCTGGCATTTTTTGAGGATATTTGAGGCAGTATTTCCTCCACTGGAGCTTTCCCTGTTGAATTGCTAATATGTTTATTTATTAAATTAACAGAAAGCACTGACAGATATTGATAGTTGATAATTTATTTAATTTAATTAAAACTCATTTCAATTAATGTGTAAAGACTATCAAAAGACATGGTTCACTATTTTTTGTTGCATTTACCAAAATATGGACATTAGAATTTCAGTATCATCCTGGAAAGTATCTCTGCCTTATATTCATCAGAGCCCTGAGAGCACTTAAAGGCTTCACTATCCCTGCCTGTCCCTGCCCAGGTTCCCTGCCCTGTCCTCTGTCCATGTCCCAGGATGCCATTTCATCCCATGTGACCATGAGTCCCTGCCCCAGTTACCCTGCAGCAGGTCCAGTCTTCAGCTCTCCATAGCCCTGCCCAGACATGGGCCCCATTGAGGCAGGCCCACCTGTGCAGGCTGACAGTCTGGCCTGGCTTGGTCTGTCCCTATGCCCAAAGAGGTGCCAGGGTTGGGGCTGCCTCGATGCCCCAGCTTTCCTTCTCCCTGGCTGGGACGTGGGATGGTGCTGGAGCCTGCTCTGCTTGACACCATGGGGTTCCCCTGCTGCTGGCTCTCATGGCACCGATACTGCTTGGTTTTCTATGTAACACCTGGAGACTGTTTCCTATATAAGATAGCATCAGCGTGTTGACTCAGAACTGATTTAAATTCGACCAAAGTGCCATAGTGGCACCAGTCTGCCATTAGATTGATGTGTCTTGGCATTAGTGTTGCATTTTCGCTAAGTGGTGGTAACAGCAGACTGCTTGCCCTGTCTGATTCTTCCAGAGAAACCTTCACCTGGCATATCTCCTCTATAAATATCCTCTCAAATTTAATTCCTTTTTTGTAATAGTAATTTTGTAATAAACTTTAGTGTAGAAATTATTTCAAGTGGTTTAGAAACTCTGTTGCATTCATCAATAATTATCTGAGGTAGTGCCTGGGTTTTATGAGAGAGGTGTCAATTCATCTAAATTGTTACTTACATTTAAGAGTTATTTGAAGAGATGTGCACCTCTTTTTCCTTTACAGATTAACAATTTTGAGATTTTTCCATTGCAAACGATTTCTCCCTAGTCCCAGTCCCCTTCATAACTGTTTTACCATCACATTTGTATTTATCTTGCCTCTAGGAGCTTGATTCAGTTCCCCACACAAGTATCTAGTGACAATTGAAATGTCTGATAGTATCACACTAGGCCTCCACTTTCAGGTGGGAACACAGCCTTCATTATATCTGCCAACCCAAAGCTGATGGCTCAGATGACCTAAAGTATCCCAGATTACAGCAGCTCACAGAGACACAACGAAATAAATTTAGACCACTGTCTCTGTCATACCTTATCTTCCTTTTTTTCTCTTTGCTCTTGTTGACACTCTCTACTGAAAGCACACTCTAAAATTAAGACCCTTAGCTATAGACCTTCAGACATGAGCAAGGTGTGTGAGGTCTCATTATAGACAATGGAGCCATGGATCTTTGAGAGAAATTCAGCTGATCAGCTGCTGAAGATATCTAGCCCTTGACATTTGATGTCATGTACAGGTTCTGGAACTGTTGGTAACATCTATTTGCCATTTCTCCAACAATGACAAGTGCTTGTAATAACAAGTAATACACAAGACCATTTCACTTTATTGCCAGATATAAAAATCAGAATGACAAGGCATTATACTTTACCCAGATGATGATTATTTTCTTCTTCCTGACCAGCTCTGCTCTAACGAGGTGGATTCCTGCAGTTTACCTGGTGTTATTCCAGACTGCAGATCTCATCTCGTTTGTTCATAGGCTTATTTCGTAACGGGTTTTTGCTTCCAGATAGCAATATCAACAGCGTTTAATAGACTGTATTTAAATTTCTTTGTCATGGAGGAATTAAAGGAAAACATATGTTGATCTACGTTTCAGTTTATTCCCTGAGAAATTCTGAGTCTGCAACATTTTTTCTTCTTTTTGAAAAAATATCGATTGGCCTCATTTTACATTCTATCATGTTTGACTCTGTTTAATAGTATACCATGCAGAGTATTACAGTGATTGACTCTTCAGCTCTTTGTGTAACTAGGGAAGAGGTAAGAAGGAAAAAGAATAAACATAATACTTGTGAAATCCATTGGAGCAAAGCATAATCCATACACAGAAAATGACTGCAGGCTTAAAGAAATAGGGTTTTTTTTTCCTTACAAGATTCCATCTTATGTATATCCTGTCTTATATGTGTCAGTCAGCTGCCTATCTTGCATACTGTAATAACTACAGTAGCATTAGGCCCCTGTGTTTACAACTGAGTCTTACCTCAGACATGTTTTAGGGAGAGCTAAATAACAAGTGCTTTGAATCATGATGTGAATCCAACCATTGCTGTTTATTCCTCAGAACTGTATCTGCCTTTCTCTTTGCAAGCGCCCTAAAAAGTTGCTAAGAGTGGTTGGTGTAAGAATATTAACAGTTAGAAATTCTGAGCATGCTAGAATCTGTTTGTTATCACAAAAAATATGTCAAAAAGCATGAGGTAAAAATCTTCTTTCCCTCCAATACTGCCTGCAAAATTCCAACTGAATGTGAAGGATTTCACCTACGGTCCCTGAGCTGACAATCATACAGACAGCATCTTAGTTAAGTCAGCAGACAAGTCTTCTAAATGTGGCAAAGGAGAAACAGGGCACAATTAGATAATAGCAGTCACCCTTATTTTTCTTGCGTTTCTAGTTTTCTTTTTTTTTATATATATATTTTATTTATTTAACAGAAGTAATACTATTTTTAAAATAAGAAAGGTTAAGCAGAAAAAAGTTACCTGAAACTATGCAGAAAATGATGCATTTAGTAGTACAGAAAATCTCCAGTGAGTTAATTTTATTTTTTATATTACTTGTCACCATGACAGCCATATGTTTGTAACAGAAAGTAACATGTATTAGACGTATTAGATAATGGATCCTCACAAATTGTAGCTATACTGAAAAAAAAGTAAAGACTTCTTTATTATTAATTTGTTGCCCTACTAAGATAAATGGATGCTTTTTGAATTCGTTAAAGATAGAATGGATGTCAGTTTGTAGAGTTTTGGTAAAAAAGACTCAGGGAACTATATCAGTTCCTTTGAAATGCAATAAAGCCTGAGTTTTTCCCCAATTCTGTACAGGGGTCTTCTAGATATCTGCTTAAGTGCCCTACATAAAACTCTCTCCTCTTAACTGTGGCCTGCATAAATGAAGAAGCAGCAAAATGGATGCCAAGGTACTGATCAAGATGGAAAAAATAATCCAACTTTAGACAAAATAATTTCTACTGCGCCTAAAATCAGCTTGACCCAACTATTTCATCCTCCGCGGAACTGTTTCATAAACAAGAGCTGAATCTCTTGACATTTACTTCTGAAAACCCCTTTTATTCTGCATTTGAACCACACTGTCAATTTCACATTTATTTTATAACTAATGTGGCTTTAGAGCTATAATTATCTTCAAAACTACAAAGAAGTTCTTGTCCAGAACGCTGATTTGAAGAGCCATACAAAATCTTTCTGTCTGCAATATCATAATTGTAGAAGCAGTTCTTGTGCGGATAATGAAATCTGTTGGTTTCTAACCATGGTCTAAATTCTCCCAGCAAAGATGCTCCCCAGAAGGCATTTTTTCCTGTGTTATTGTCTATGAACTGTCACGTCTGGGGAACAGAAAAGGTTGAAAACTTGCGTGAATGAGTGTGGTTTGAAACCCAGCCCTTATTCTGAGCACCTAGGCTATAACTGAAACTAGAGATTAAAGCAATTATTACAAATATGTGTTACAGACTCTAATAGAAGTGGCTGCATAAATACCTCTGTAAAATAAATATCCCAGATGAACTGGTAATAGAAGATGTAAGTCCTTACAGGAAAACAAAGTCTGAGAATAAATTTGGATGTTTTTAATGCCTGGATGAGCAGAAATGAAAAACAGCAGAAAGCTGCCAGACAGTTTTGAGAAGAAAATGAGCAGGTTAACTACCATTAGTATGGTTAATATATTCAAAGTACTTTTCCTTCTGCACAATAAGTTGTATAGCTTGCTGTAATATGACATTTCTACTCCTGCTCCTCCCTTTTTGATTTATCAGGTGAAATAGACCTGCTGAGATAAAAGTAAAAGTAAAAAGGAATGGGTTTAGCTAATAGGGGAAAAAAAAAGGAAAAAAATAGAGTGCAAATATATTATCAGTTGAGAGAATTAATTCTCCCTTTCTGGCCAATATTTTCCTCTCTGTATATCTTCACAGTGGAATAAGAAAAGAGGTATTTTGTCCCAAAATACACCAGAATATGATGAGTGTTTCTGATTCTCAGGTAAAGAATGTTGCAGGAAATATTTGATCACATACTTCTCCGAGCAGAGATGATTTGTATCATTCTAGATTAAAATATAGGCATAGGGAATTCACGCCTATGCATAGTACCCAGTATTTCATATACCTATTTCATCTTTGCAAGCTATTTTCTGAGGGCCTTTGTAATTCAGGAAATGTGTACTCTGTTTTTATCTGCATAATAACCGAAGGATAATGAATCCAAGCCACACTTCAGTAAAGTGAGAGAGGAGGGTGTGAATTCAGGACCTTCAGAAATAGTAAGGTTTTTTTCTCAGTTTTTCAAATAAAAGCTATGTGTAATCTTTCTCAGTGGCAACTCCTTGGGGAATAATGGTGAAATCTAGTGATTGTTTATGGGCTGAGGAAGTCTGAGATAGTGTTCTACCTATATTAAACACTGGCCAAGGAAAACTGAAACAACGAAAGCAAAAAATATTTATTTCATTCATTGCTATATTTTATCCTATACCTTGTTTTCTGATAGCTCTTTCCTGTTCCTTCCATCCTGGTGAATCCAGTTATCCTTCTTTCCTTCATTATTCTCCTTTCCTGATAGCATCTTTTTGTGAGGAATTGACATGACGACTAAAAGGTGGCTTGTCTGGAGTTTCTGTTTTGGAAGGCAAGAATGCTTCTGAATTTCTGAGAGACGACCTGAAAGCTTCTGGTAAAAAGACTGATACAGAGTTACAACAGCAGGGAGTCACTGTTCTCCCTGAACACAGCATCACCAAGAAAATCTGAACTGTCTTTGTAAACAATAAGTCAAAACATCGTTTGATACTTTTCCAAAAGGATGCAGTTTCCTTTTACCAAACATTTTCTTAAAAGGATGTGTACTTAAGCTTAACTTTAATTTCATACAGAAATCACCTGCTGTACGCTGCAGCACAATCTCTCCTATCAAATATAACAGGTGGTTCATTTCATCACATAGTTAAAAATAATATTGGTGCTCAGTTGTGTGTTTTTCTCTGTTCTGCTTAGTTCGATAGGATTAAAAGAAAATACAACATAAAGAAGCATTAAGTCAAGAAGATTAGAAAGAGAAAAAACAGAGTTGCTGTGGGTATTCCTCTTAGTATTTAGCAAATGCTGTCATCTGCATAGGAATTCCTCCAATGCTGTGGACTACAGAGAAAATGAGGGGATAGCCAAATATGCAGAGGGGAAGATAAAGAGCTCTGCTATATGTATATTTTTCCTCTATTCAGACTATTATCCCCACTGAAAAAAAAAAAAAATCAGGATGAGTTCAATGTCAACCTATTTGTGGAGAAATTATGAATGAGCAGCATCTGCATGTACATGAGTGTGCATGTGCATGTTTTATACGTGGCTGAGTAGGTAATTGTGGCCTTGCAACTGTTGTAAGGAATGAGAAAAATAACAATTGCATTTTATAGTCTTCACGCTATTGGCACTATGTACTGGGAGCCTACTCAACCCAGCAGATATCCAAGAGAAAGGTTTCCAACACAGCTTCCACAAAATGCATGAAGGTTGACCAACAACTTGTGCTTGCTCCTCCTGTGTGGTGAATTGGTATCCCTAGCCCTTCAGTGCCTGTAGAGATGATGGCACTGAAAGTTTTTCTCTTCTCTTGGTGTTCACTTCCAGTCTGCAGATCATCTCTTACAGAGCATGTCCACGATCTATCTCACAGCAGGAGCCTGCCCCCTTTGGGGGCAGTGACAAGCTTTGCACTGATTTCACTGCAGGCTGCAGTGCATGATATGGATAAAACCAAAAAAGAAAGAAGTAAATAGAGCCAAAATTGGAAAAAATGACTGAGTACAAGTGACAATATAACACCTAAATGCTATTGACATTTTTAGCCACCAGCCATTTTTGAAGCATTTGCATATTTGTGTGATTTCTAACACTGGTGTAAGCATGGCAGCATCAAACAGTTCAGAGGAAACCAAGTGGTCTATGGGATTCACAAAGTGCAGTCTCTCCCCCTCCTCATTTCTTTGTAAGGTTTGATCAAATGTGTCCTGACTATTTAACGTGCACCTAGAAGGAGAGGAGGCATCTAATATTCTTAAAAGTATGGTGATCACTGTAGTAGCAGTACAAAATCATATTCTTCCCCTACCTGATTTGTCACACAATCACAGCTCTGCATTCTGGTTACCTATGCTAGAGAAGAGGACCTTAGCAACCCTGCCAGTGGTGATCCAATATGTTTAACTGTCTCTGCATGCAAAAGTGGAGTATTCATTCTTGCAGGAGGAGAGTTACTAAGCATGAAGTCTGCGAATCATGAATCCACAAGTCAAATGTCTGCTGCACATTTCTTTGGAGTTATCTTAGAACCTTTTAAAATACAATTCTAAGCCTTGATTTTCAATCACACCATGCTAATTTCAATCACACCATGCAAAACTTTTCCCCTTGCTCGTGGTATTTAGGAGCCTAGATTCTTCTGAGGAATGGACTTCATTCCTTTTCCATTTAGAAATGAAAGATGAAATTGCAGTAATATAAATAGTTAGCAGTTATGAAGGTATTACTTATGAAACTAGTTCAATACTAGTAAATATTATATAACTAGTTAATACATTAGTGAATTTGTATTTTCATTGTTGTTCCTAGTTTTTCAATTTACTCTTACTGATTCAAGGGACATGAGTTTTGTGGCTGTGTCAGCAGTATAAAGAATCTTAATTCTAATACCTATATAAAAAGAAATCATGTTTAATTCAAGCTAAGCTTTCCTCATATTCTTACATAGTTAAGGTGCTAAATCTGTGCCAGACATAATATATCTAGTCCTAAAAAGAAAGAGAACTGACACCACAGCTAGTTTGTTACAACAGAACATTTGTGCAAGAGAAAGTATCTATAACAGCTGACGTTTTATATGACTTTCTGTGCCACTGGAGCGTACTCAGAAAACCACAAGCCTGAAAATACTGATAGCACTCATAGTCTTTATTTGTCTTTACTTTCCAATTTATATTCTTTATTTTGTGCATCAGCCTTCTCATATGCTTCTTCCACTGTGATACCCTGTACCTTTATATTTTTGTAAAGAATTTTCTTGAAGTTACACCTAAATCAAAACTGTATTTTTCTAAGAGCTTGAATATAAGGCCAAAAGAATGGAACAAGCGAATTGTCTTATGGGGTCAGTTTAAGTTACTTTGATAATTATAGTAGGTTTTTCTTTAATAGACTTTCAAATTGTTAGGTAAGTCAGGACTAATAGGAGCTGTGTGAATAGCTTTGTACAGCACCTTTCTCATTATTTCTTATTTCTCTATGGCTATTAGCTCTTCATGAAAGTTTATTAAATACAGTACATTGGAGGAAAAGAAAATGTTAAAAAAGGATAAATCCAATGCTTTAGTAACTCCACAACTAGTTGTGTATTTCCATGAGGCTGTCTCTGAGGAAAGAGAGTCTGGAACAACAATTGTTTCTCCTGCTCATTCCAACATTTGTAGTGGTTTAGAAATGCTCTATTGACACCAAGTAGAACCCCACAGAGGGAGACAAAGGACAGGCAAGGAAAATTTTAGCTATTGATGTAGATGCACAATTTTATCAAGAATCACTGTCCATTGATAAAAAGAAGTCTTTAAAGGAAAGGGTTTTTTGTGAAAACTTGGCTAGACATTGCTTAGGCAAGGAGTAAGTTTACTGATAATGAAATTGCGTTTTCTTTTTCTTCTTTCTGAAAAAGGAACATTTCATATCATTATTGATTTGATAATGAGAAGATATGAGCTCTACGCAATTCTGATGTGTCTTAACCCAAGAATAAATCTTATAATAGCAATGTGGGTAAGGGTAAATTAAGTGTCTCTGAATCCTGGTAACAGATGAGATTGATTTATGGCAAAATGATTCAGAGTTGAAAAGGTTTTTACAAGATTATCTGTTTTTCTGACCCTTCTATTATTCTATGTTTCAATAGCATTTCCTGCTTTTTGTGCAACTCGTGCATTTCTTTCAGGTGAGCCAAGTCTGAACAGTGCTGGGGTTGCATGGTGATTAGTTTATTGAACTGTCACCTCTGGTCACATGTGATTCAAGACAACACTCATAAAACAGCAATACAGGACTTAAGAAGAAATTACTAAAACTGCATGATAATGGAGAAAACCTTATAGAAGGACAGAAGAATGCAGAGGGACTTTAATTCAGTCTATCTTAGCAGTTGTCTGAAGTTAGAAGTTCTTTATCAGACTGAATCTTGTTGCTGGAGGAAATGTTTTCTGGCATAGACTTTGAAATTTCACTCTGATGAACTACAAAGTACACCAAAGTTTTTAGTTCAGCATATGTAGATGGTAACCTCTTAGACCTGCAAGTAGTTAATTCGATATATTTATTGAAGTGTATTATTTTGTGTAGTAGTTTGCTACAATACCATGTACTGAAAAATGCCTCCACTGTTTGTCACTGCTTTCTTAAGCTGAAAAATCAATGATGGCATGTAGAAAAATCCATTTTTTTGGAGCATTTTCCTCCACTTACCACTTTCCTTCTCTCTTATGGATATGTTTCCTCTTGTTCCTATCAAAACTCACTGTAACACAGATGTTTAGTGTTTATCATTTGTGACAGGAGGCACAAAACAAAACCAAATTCCTGAACTAATTCTGGCTGCAAAGCTCTTGTGTATTTGGGCAGTGAATTGTCAGGAGGAATAGGCTGTATGATCTTGGCATTTGTTGGACAACCAATAGCTGCCTGAAATTTTAAGTAACTCAGTGTGTGTAAAATTCCTGGCAAGGCTGCTGTTCAGTCACAAGTTTGCCAGCGAAAATTCTGGACACATTTGTGTAGACTGGGATTATGTTTTCTTGAATCAGCAAGACTGAAGGATCGCTCTACCAGGGCAGTACTCGTTCCAAGCTTTTGTTCCTGGGCTATGGTTCAAACAGGTTAGGAAACCTTTTAATGAAGACTATTAAGTATCAGAGCATCTCATATCTTCTCTCTGGTTCATATTGTGATTTTGGAAGATTTATTCACAGTTTAATAAACCACTGTAAAATAATATTCCAAAAAATGCCATAAACATGAAATGTATCTCAAGAAAATCCTCCTTTTTATGTGACAGTTCCTGCTAGGATGACCAATTATTTTTACTTCATACCCACTGATTTTTAAAGAAGATTTTTTGGTTGAGGTTTTCTTAAATGAGCTCAAACAGTGGCTGTATCTCATTGTTCCATATAGCAAACTCTGTACCTTTTTGTGAGCTAAATTGTAACCTAAATGAATAAATGTCACTTGACCAAATGATCTAATCTAGCAATTTATTAAAACCAGTGATTCAGTGAAAAAGTTAGCTGAATATGATAAAGAAATAAAAGAATCTAAAGTAACCCTTTTATTTCCCAGCTGAAAATAATGCTGAAAACATTGATCGATCTTTTTTTAAATAGCAGTCGCTAAAATTGAAGAACTACTATGACTGGCAAGACATGCAAATTAGAGGGTTATGGGGTATGTATACTATTATCTGGAATTTTGGAGAACATATTTAAGTGATTTTTGAGAACATATTTAAACCCCAAATTTTCAAAATAAACTAATGTGTTTGTTAAATCTTCACTAAATTAAAATTACATTTTTATCCTTAATTATCCATACATTTTTCAGATAGGTTTCCATGGATTTCCTTAAATGTCATGTGAGTGTGTCAACTCTCAAATCAACCTCAACAGAAGAGGAACATCCTAAGGCTACTCTCAAATCCAATTTTTCTTACTGATCAGACAGTAAATTTGGTAGCATGACTCAAGGTTCAGCTAGAGAACAATGTCTGGCTGGATAAGGAAAGAGTCTCTAGTTAGAGACATGTAAAATATATGGGTTCAAAATCAATGTCCTTAATATTTCTGGTTCATTTTATTTCATGTCTCAATTTTCTTACTTGTCAAATAAGAATTATTCTTATACTGAGTTCAGGACTGTGTCAAGAGATTCAGTACATCAATGCTCTTAAAAATCTTGCTTCAGATGTTAATAAGCTTTTTTTTACCCTTGTACATACACAGTTTTTCCAGCATGAATTTTGCTTTGCGCATGCAAATGGATGATTTTATCTGAACTGGAAAACATGCATGAAGATTAGAGTTAAGATGTAGTCCTATTCCAGATGCTTTAAAATTTATGAACGACTAACAGGGAAACAATAATCTGATCCTGTAGTGGGCTAAATAATGGTGAATAATGCTGGATAAGGCAGACATTAGTGGATTAAGGGAAAGAAAAGTCTGTAGTTCAAAAGATAGCCTTGCAGAAAGCCTCGTACACAAACCAGAACGGCTTTAAATTTAACCAGGTTTCACAGCATCATCATATGACCTGAATATTGGTTGGAGCAAGGCTGCATGGCAGATAGGTAAAAATATATCCCTTATAGCCAATCAGCAAATATACTGCAGGGAAAGCATGTGCATATTTTTTATACAGGAAATCATATATACTCCAAGTGAGCTCATGCGTATGAGAAAGAGGGACAGGAATACATGGATGAAAGACTGATATGGAAATTTTAAATACAATATATAGCAAAAAAAACCCCAAAACAACTGAATGTGTGAATGTAGCTTTTGAATTAATGCTTTTCTTTGCAAATGAATAACCAACTTAGAGAGAACAGAGCAGGCTACAACAAAAATGAATTCTACTTCAACAGGTATCGCAGGCAGCTTTGCACCTTAAAGGCTATATCACTCCTCATAAAAGGCTAGAGATGAGCACTTGAGAAACTGAAGTAGTTCTTGTTTAAGATTTTTTTCCCATATTCTTCCCTGAAAGATGATATAAAACAAGAACTGCAAGTAAAAAGGAGCCTGTATAACACTGAACTTATCTTGATAGACTTTCAACATTTGCCTTCTCACTGTGACTAAATACTCATCCTTAACTGATAGATCTTAATAAGAGTTGGAAACACTGCTGACAGCAGTGTTTGTTCACTATGGCCTTGAATTTCCACAGGAGTTCAGGTAGTCTTTTCCACAGATGTTTCTTCTCACCAGTCTCCCAACTACCTACGGCTTTGGCTAGAAACGATACTGTACGCAGGGAAGAAAAGGCCGCACATGATATTATTGTGGATGCCCCGTGCCTGGAGGTGTTCAAGGCCAGGTTGGATGGGGTCCTGGGCAACCTTGTGTAGATCCAGACCTGAGGCTGGTGGCCCTGCCTGTGGCAGGGGGGTTGGAGCTGTATGATCCTTGGGGTCCCTTCCAACCCATGCCATTCTATGATTCTATGATTCTATGATTGTGTTCTCCATACACCTTTGAATCATCAAGCCTAACTTCAAGGCAGGAATGCTGTTGAAAGTAAACACTGAAGGACAAACACCAGAGTTCTGGATTCACTCGAAATGTAATTTGCATTCTAACGTGGTATATAACTTCAGGAAGTTTTAATGCTTTCATATTTACTATAGGGGGAGCTTGTTCTCACTTTCTCATGGAATGGTGACAATTTTTTGTCTGTTTATTATAGCTACTTTCTCCTGGTTAGAAGTTTTCTATAGTTCTTTCAATGTTGCAGGCTCTCTGGGTGGGTTTTTTTATTTGGTTTATGAATCAGATTAGGAAGTTTGATTAAGCATGTAATATTCAGAGACTGATGTCTAGAATACTTTGTATATGGATATACACAGTGTTACAAATTCATGGGTAGAAAATGTTCTAAAAAGTGGAAGAGGAATAAAAACTTGTTTATGAAAAAGAATGGCAAAGTCTGATGTCTGTCTTTAAATTAATTAAATTAATTTATATTGTCTGACGCAAGAATCCTTTAGAAATTTTGATTAAGCTTCCAAAGTTTCTTCTAAGGGATTGGGGTTTTTTGAATTGTTATTCCCATTTTACAGGTGGGAAAACAAAGAAGTAATGCATGGAGGGAACTTAATCATATTGCAGGGAAATTAAGAGGAAGAGAGAATAATCAAACCTTGATATTACCTCTGGTTAATCTGAATATTAAATAATATTTCCTGTCTGAATAGTGCTTAGTCTGTAGATTTTTTTCCCCTGCCTTTTCAGAATTGCATTCATGTCACTGCAAACTGTTGTAAACTAATCAAATCTGACTGTAATTGCCCATGCACATGACCTGGTGAAGGTATCTAATCATCCTTGTGTAGATAAAAAGAAGAGACAGTTTATAAAACTAGAAATATATTTTATTGCATCTTGTATGGCACAAAAATTCGACTCTGTAATTTAAAAGAAAAAGATATCTGATTATTAATCTTTTTAATATGCAACATTATTGGTCTTGTAAAAGCCCAGAGGAGAACATGTTAATATCTAAATAACTGCTATCAGGTGAAAACTCTAATATTAAAAGAATAGATCTTAACAATAAATTAGAATGGAAATAACTTAACTCAAAACATCATTTTCCTGCAACAGGTATTCTAAAATGTGCAAGATTTGAATTAAGGTTGATGGGGGGTTTTTGTTTCCTAAATACACAAATACATGAATGGATATTTCCTGCTGAAATTTGCAGTGTGTCCATTGGAAGAGTTCTGAAAGAGTTTAGACCAAGTTTGAAAAGGTTGCACGGCAGGAGTTGGCAGCATCTAAATTCCTTTCAGACTGGGGGCACCAGGTTTCAGATGTTCTGTTTAGTGTATGAGGAGACACACTAAAGCTCCATGGTTTGTGGTAGCAGATAAGTTCCTTTTGGCAGCAAAGTATAAACATTTCCAGATAGTAGTTCCAGGTAATTCTCTCTTCCCAGACCTTAAGGAATTTAGCAGCCGAAGCTACCAGGAGAAGGAAGGGTGAAGAAATCATGAGAAGATAGTTAGCCAAAAGAGGATTTCAAAAACTTAAGAAAGCAGTGAACTAAGTCATTAATATGGGGGAAGGGAAAGGTTTTATAATTATTCTGAAATGTCAGAGTCATTAATGTAGATAAAGAAAGACTTTTAAATGCCACAGGTGAGAAAAAGGATTATTTAAATTAAATATACCATGTCAGCATAAAATCTTACCTCTGAAGCATACCATTTCTTCTAGATTAATAGTTTAAATGTATGCAAAAAGAAAATTTCTTCCTCTTAGTTATTTATTTCATGTGTTATTTACATTTTTATGGGGAATTGAGAAAAGTAAAAGCAACATCAACCTATGGAAAACGTTGGAAATAGGAACACCACAGCAAAGATTCTGTCTGTAATGTTTGAGGTAAAAAAGTGCCAAAAGTGGTCAAAGCTGGACGACCACACCAGGGAAATATTACTGTATGTTTCATAGAAAAGTTGCTTTGCTCTCATCTTACTATATTCTGGATTTTAATTGGCTTCCCTAACTTACTTATCTCATACAAAGAACACAAAGATGAGGGAGGTGACTAATGAAGAGTTTCTGGATTTCAAGCTTTTCCCTACAGTCCTCAAAATAACAGACCCTTCCTGGTCATAAAATTCCACACTTTCAGAAGGAAACGAGAAGTAAAACTCAGCTCCCTTACAACAAAGCCAGCATGGAGAAGGAACAACGTGGTGTAAAAAGCTGTGCAGTGAGCCTGGGGCTTCCTTGGGCTAGGGCTTTCACTAGAGGAGCAACCGTGAACAGAATACTGCAGTAAGGGTTTGTCCTGTCTTTCTTCCCCACAGAAAATGACTATAAACTTGGGGAGCCCTTGAGGTTGTTTAAATGAGCAGTAGTCATCTTGATAGTCTCTCCAGAAGGGACAATCCTGAGCTTTGGCTTCTTCTACACATGTTTATGTCATGAAGTTATTTTTGTTTGGTTTACCACTTAACATTAAAGATTGCTCTCCATTTGCAAGTGCCTAGACACATGCACACTTATTGTTACCTTAAAAATGTTAAAAGCTGATGATATCTGTAATGGAGAAAACAACAAAAACTTAGTTCCAAAGCTCAGCATGTGGAGTTCAAGGATTTCCACAATAAGTGTTTGAGTGAAGTGAGCAACACTGACTGGGAGAAGAGCTTCTTGAGAGTAGCCCTGCTGAGAAGGACTTGCGGATTCTGGTGGATGAGAAACTTAACATGAGCCAGCAGTGTGCTCTTGCAGCTCACAAGGCCAATGGTATCCTGGGCTCCATTAGAAGAGGGGTGGCCAGCAGGGAAAGGGAGGTGATTGTTCCTCTCTACTCTGCCCTCGTGAGGCCCCATCTGGAGTACTGTGTCCAGATCTGGGGCCCCCAATACAAGAAGGATGTGGAACTGTTGGAGAGGGTTCAGAGGAGGGCCACGAAGATGATTAGAGGGCTGGAGCACCTGCCCTACAAAGAGAGGCTGAGGGAGCTGGGCTTGTTCAGTCTGGAGAAGAGAAGGCTGTGGGGGGACCACATTGCAGCCTTCCAGTACCTGAAGGGAGCTTATAAGCCGGAGGGGATTCAACTTTTTAAAAGGATAGACAATGACAGGACAAGGGGGAATGGATTAAAACTAAAGGAAGGAAGGTTTAGATTATATATTAGGGGGAAGTTTTTTACAGAAGGAGTGGTGAGGTGCTGGAACAGGCTGCCCAGAGAGGTGGTGGATGCCCCGTGCCTGGAAGTGTTCAAGGCCAGGTTGGATGGGGCCCTGGGCAACCTAGTGTAGATCCAGGCCTGAGGTTGGTGGCCCTGCCTGTGGCAGGGGCGTTGGAGCTCTGTGATCCTTGGGGTCCCTTCCAACCCATGCCATTCTATGATTGTATGATTCTATGATTTCGAAGCTTTGTGTCTGTTCACAAGAGACCATCACTTAAGATAAGCCCACCAGGTTGCCTTGGATATTGATTTTTGCTAAGTCTGAATTGCTCTGGTTTGTTGGATTTGTGCTGGCTATTTAATATTATGTTAATGCACCAGAACTGTAATGCAGTTTGTTTTGTGGTTTTCTTGAGCCATTTCAGATTATCATTTAAGGCACTCTATTTTTACAGATGGTTTAAGCCTGTAAAAGCAGTTATGTTTTTACTGTATGGTTCTGCTGATAGTCTGCTTGTTGTCAAGGGCCACAGATGGTGAATGCTACTTATTTTTCACTACTTTGGAAAACAGATTTTACCTCTGTCAGTTACGAATCCTCAGTGAAATTTTATTGGTGAGTCTTCAGCCATCACTCTATGTATAATTTACAGATGGGACCTGTGTTCTCAAGTCTGGCAATTCTGAATGGAGGATATTTTGTATATTTTACTACATGGCTTTGAGAATGGGTCACTAACGCTTTAAGAAATGAGTAGTTATTTATCTGAAAGGGAGTAAAAGTGATGCTTAAACATAAATGTCTGTTTTGGATTTAAATAAATGGAACCCATATCTGGCCCTAGTGATACCCTGACATGTAGGTGCACAGAGTCTTCCATGTCACTACAAAATAAGTGAGCTTTGTAGGTGTCACAGGAGATGCTGACCTGACTAAATGTCTTTATTGCAGCTGCTTAAAGAAGCTGAATCAGTTTTAACTGGACTGCAGACCTTTTTCTCATAGGCAATTGTTGCTGGTCAACCTGCAGACTGCAAGGTAATTGAAAACCTCAATAAAATTAACTGCTGTGTCAAATGCTATTCTTCCAACTCATTGCAAAACACAGTTGAGACTCTGAAACAAAAATAAATGTAGAGAAAAGCAAAAGGCCATCACACAGTTTTTTGACCATTTTGTCAGTTCAGGAAAAACAGGCTCAGGAAAGAAGTCTGAGGGACAGCAGCTACTTGCCCCAAAATATTTTAAAAGATAGTGCTCTGAAAAGATTGTGTCATATGCTATTCATCAATGACTTTTTAAAGTATTATTCTACATCATGTGATTCCTTTTAATTTAAACTGCACCACCCATCTTTACTCATGCACCAAAAGAGGAAATCCTGCAAAATACTAACTTATGCATATAGATGTTTAGCATAGATGTTCATCAACTTTCCATTTCTTGAATCATTTGCCTTCTGAGTTCTTCTTTCTTTTTTCCTTTTACTAATCATCAGAGCATTATCACTGCCATCGCTTTAAGAAAGAAATAGCTAAGCCTAAATCAATATTGCCGTGCCCAGAGAAGTGCTCTGATGTTCAAAACTACTAATTCCCTAGAAAACAAGATCCAATTTTAGGCACTAACATATGGATTTTTACAGCATTCAAGATAAATTTAAGCATTTTAACAAATGGCCTGTATTTACATATTGCTGAATTCTAAATACTCTTCAGAAATGTTTACTTATGTGCAATTTGCAAGAAAAAGGAAAGGAAAGGAAAGGAAAGGAAAGGAAAGGAAAGGAAAGGAAAGGAAAGGAAAGGAAAGGAAAGGAAAGGAAAGGAAAGGAAAGGAAAGGAAAGGAAAGGAAAGGAAAGGAAAGGAAAAAGGAAGGGGGAAAAGGATGAAAGAAACATTTATCTACTTCACATAGTGTTGCCTAACCTAATTGGGCAACCTAATGCATCCGCATCTCTTTTAGAAGAGGTTTTTTCCTAAGTCTAAAGGGACCTGGGTATACCATGATAATTTGTAATGGAAATACAGAAAAGAACAAAAAGCAACCCCCTTTTACTTCAGCTGCTTTACATGTATCAATAAATTAACTATTAATATGTGACAAACAGATTAAAGTTAGATGTCAGTGTGGAAACCGTGTTACTTTATTGGCAATGGCTAATGCCTACCAAGGACAAAGCATTGAGCACTGGTGCATGCAGCTTTCACATCTTCAAGGCAAGCTGATTTTCTGCATTGTCTTGCAAAATAAGCTTATGGGTTGCAATTTTCTAGATGGAAAAATGGAGCTGTTCTTTGCTATGCTTGCAAGCAATGGCAATAGCTCCTAGAAGTCCAAATGTAGAAGGGTTTACCTCTTTTCATCAACTACTGGACTTGAAAGTTGATGCCTTTTAAAAATCAGAGATTACTTGATAGGGAATTATAATTGGCAGCAGCGCCAGTTCAGTTTTCAAGCTGTCCAAAAAGGAAGTGATGTATTTCTCCAGCAGATGAGAAGCTCTGTTCCATTTCTTTCCTTCCCTCCTTTTTTTTGTGTAGAGATTGTCACAGTACCATCTTTTCTTGAAACAGTACAGCTCATTTCTACCACTCTATTTAAAAGACCAATGACATTAGTTTAAAAATAATGATAAAAAAATGCTGTTTCCCAAACAAAACTATCTTCCTCTGTGTAAGAATTCTTGTCATTTCCATGTTCTCTGCTGTCATTTTTCACAAATTATAGTAATAGAATGTCCTGGTTTCAGCTATGATGGAGTTAAACTTTTTTTTAGCAGTGAATGGAATGCCATGTTTGGGTGTTAGCATGAGAATAGTGCTGATAGCACCCTGATGTCTCCGATTTGTTGCCGGGCAATCAAGTACCTTTCTCAGCTCTGCATACTTCCTTACTAGTGAGAAAGGAGGGGACGAAGCCAGGACAGGTGACTCGAATTGGCCAAAGAGCATATTCCATGCCAGTTACGTCATGCTGAGTTTAAGGGGGGACTGGGGGGAAGAGGGGGAGACAACGCCAGGACGTGCAGTTTCTGGGGCGGTCGGGTTGTCCGGGACGGGCTCTAAGCTGTGCGGCCTGAGTTGTGTGGTTTGGTGAGAAATTGCATTGTGTATCACCAGTTTCATCTATTTTGTGCTTTAAACCTATGTTATTGTTATATCTAGTTTTCTGTTATTGTTTAGTAAACTATCCTTATCCCAACCTGCGTGGCTCTGGTTTTCTAGGTTGTGGTTTCTTTTCCTCCTTTCTTCCTTCCCTTTTTCCCCCTTACCCCAACTTTCCCTCCCCCTTCCTTTTAAAAGTACAAGCGACTGTGTGGGGTGCGGCCCCCGGCTGGGGCAAAACCACGACATAGAATTACAAAGTAATCAGTGCTTGAAGTTTTTATACTTTTTTTTTTTTAAGTTATTATTACTCTTTCTGAAAGTGATTTACGAATTGCTGGTGACTGGAATTGGTTCTGCAATAGCAGAGGAGAGATACATGATGGTTCTTTCGCCTTTAAGAATAGCTAAGACTAAGTTAGGAAAATGACGTGTGAAAGTTGCCACCCAGATTCTAATTGACATTGGAACCTCACATATTGTTGTAAAAACATTAAGCAATCCCCTCCAATACTCATATGGTATGTGTGTATGAAATGCATAGAGAATGATGAGTCTATTCTTAGTGATTACTGTACCTCTGTTTTGGAGAGCTGTGTGAGTGATTCTATCTGCAGATGGCAGAAGCTGACTGAAAACCACAGGAGCTTTGTCGGTTTTGCTGCTTGGGAATCTGGTCCAATATATGGAAAATTAGTCATGGCTGATAACATCCTCATTACCAAATATTCTCCTTATCAAAGTGAAAAATGTTCTTTTAGCATAGTTATTTCTGTAGTGAAATTTAGAAATCACTTTCCTCTGTATCTACTTGGGACGAAAGTGATTAATATTTTTGACTGCATAAAATTAAGTGAGTCAGTGCCTTAGTCTTTCCTGAGGGCAATTCAAAATCTGTACTCATAGGCATTGCTCTCAGGAACTACACTAACTACCACAGCTGATTAGTCAAGTAGTAAAATGAAATTACCAATACCTAACAATTCACTGCTACTATTACTCTAAGTAGGGAAGGTAAGGCTAATTTGGCTGCACTTGTGAGTACATAAAGATTAAGAAAATTCTTTCTTCTGCTTCTCATGCATTTGCATAGGAGAGACATTTCAGGCAGTGGTCAATGACCTGTAAGATGTTCTGCTGCCCAACACCTAAGACCTGAGCTTTAGCAGAGGAATAGTGTCTGCATGCCGCTACTGCTGGCTGACAATCTGTTACCACTGTTTACCCTGTGAAGCAGTGCATGCATACATATGTTGTTGAGATAATGTGAATCTGATGGATCTCCCAATTCGAGATCCCAGGTTTGATTTCAGATAAAAAAAAGGTATAGCTTCTACGGGCAAAAAAGTTATTGCTTTCACTGCTGTGACATTTCTATATATGTTTATACGGTGCGTGACAACATGACTCAAAGTTGCATGGGTCTTTAAGCCTTAAAAATCGTTGAGTATAGACATTAATTAGATAGGGGATGGTGGATGCATGTTAAATGAAGTAGGGAATTTAGGCACAGAGAGATATTAACAGCCATATCTAATGCAAGTGTTAATGAGTCATTAATTTAGTAAAATTTAACCCCAAGTTTAGCTACATTAAACTGTGTTAAATACACATCTCATTTTAAAATAGATCAAATTACCCTGCAAAATCTGACCAGGTGAGAGTGACTGATTTAATTGTCCTGTTATAAGAATATTGAAAATTTAAGGCGGTGCTGTTTGGCTTGTTCACTCTTCGATAAAAGAACAAAATATGGCAATACAAACATTTATCATGACTATCAATTTCTAAAAACTTCATTATACAGCTATTGAAAAGAATTTCTCCATATCACACTGGCCTTTCTGAAGGTTATACCACTAGGAATCAAATTAAGCATTTATTAGCTGGTTGTGAAGTCATCATTCCAAGTGCAAACATTTAGACAACATTTCTATCACCAGTTAATATTTAAAAGCTTTGGCAGCTATCCAACACTCATGAAACAGATTAAAAAATAATAACTGAATGAACATCTGAAATCAGATCTTTTATGGAGCAAAATAAATCTTTATAACTATCACTGAATTAATGAAACTGGCATCAGTTTCTTAATAATCTCTGACTAAGAATTTTTCAATTATTTCCTTCACATTATTGAAAAATATTTGCTTTTCTATATGATATTGAAGTCCTCAAATACAAGATAAAAATTAAATTTAAAACATTTTAACATATTTGTGATTCTTCAAAATGGGAAACATTATTTGCAGTTCAGTTAATATGAGTAATTTTGCACCTTTCTCGTGGGCCTGCTTCTGATGTTTTAGAATCTATTTCTGCAAAACCCTTACTCACAAGAGTCCTGGGTCTCAAATGGCTGTCATTTTTCTGCCAAGTAGGTTTAAAATGCTATCAGATAACGAATAGTGCCACTGAATACTCACTTTTCTCTGATGAATGTAAGGGCATAGACATAAAAGCTTGGTATCTGGCTATTTTACCAGAGTGTTGAATGGTTAAAGAGTGCAATTCAAATTTTTATATATAGAAAGGAAAGCATTCACACAAACAAAACTTCTTCAACACACAGAAATCATACGTTGGTTAGGGTAATTTTAATCTGTTTCTTATGTCTGGCAGACAGCATCCCTGCCACGATGACTCTCTGCAAGACATCACCCAGATCCTTGCTTACCACCTGCTTTGGCAGAACCATCTTTCAAGTTCAGATACTGGAGGAGGAGATGGGTATTATAGCCTTTCCCATGAGCCAGTCATGATTTGCAGTTAGCCATGGGATACATTTGGCAAAGCTCTCTACATCTCCACTTTCATAGATTCTGTTTTGGTTATCAGGATTGATTTTACTCCTTCAAAAACACAATTCCTAATACACATTCAATTACTGATTTCTAGATATGAGTTTGCAATTCTCCCCTTATTTACTTCCCTTATTTATTTTTCTAGAAATAAAAACCGTATTTCTTGCCTGCAATTCTTCCCAAATCCAGGAACTATAATACAGCTGTTTATACTCATTTACTTCTTATGACATTATGATATTATACAACAAATAGTGTCGTTCTGTATAAATGTTGTAATGCATACAAACAACCTTTTAATGGCTTCCTCTGAAGCCACTGGAACATAGGTTCAGCTGTAATGTAAAAAGAAATCATGCATGGACAATGTAATGGATTAATCATTAGAACTCTGTATCATGCTATAAAAAGTTATCTCTGTCGCTGTGCTCTGCATTGTAATACAAAAGTATAGCAGGGTGACTTTATAATGTGACACTATAATACTTTCAAGATTCCTTTGGAAAATATATTAAATTATTTCCAATTTGCAAGAAGAAATGGAGAGCTAGTGTTATTATGTGAACTAATAGTTAAGAAAAATTTGGACAGACCTTGAGATGTTACACTAACCATACAAGGGTGTATTTGAGCTTCTCTTACTCATGTGGGGTTTCATTAAAAAAGCCCCCTAACAAGTCAAATAAAACCCTCCATGTTGAATTTTGTATCTCCCAGATGCTTAACCACAAAGGTGGTATTCATCGAGACTCACTTTGTTCTATCTAGTTCTATTGTGCATGCAGAAAGAGATGTACCTTTGAAGAATCACTAACCCCTAATATTTCAAACCTTTCTTTAAGATAGAATTGCTAGTCACTGCCTATGGAGAGAGTGAACAGACTTCCACTAAACATACCATCTCATTTTTTTAACATCTCAATTTTAGATGTTTGTGGTTTTCTTCATGAGGCAGTCACATAAACTTTATTTGAAATTAATAGAAACACCTCAAAGGTACAATTTAGTTCATCTTCATACAGATATCTCAAACAATTCAGATGAATTTTAACATTATTTCTTTCCACTCAGAATTTAGATGAGCAGCTTAGATGCGAACACTAAAGCTAGTACACCGATGCCTAACCAAAAGCATCTAGCATCATTTTGAGATGCTTTGGGTTACCTGAATGGCAGCTATGACACAGGGAGAGTCACATCCTTTTAGGAAGCATTTGGAGACCAGGTGGAATACCAGGGACATCTCAAATAGGACTAAATATCTATGTTTAAGAAAGTAGTTAATCCTTTTATCAGTGGCGTTTGGGAAACTGCTCACTGACTACTCACTAGAGGCCTGCTTTAGGGTGAGATGCATCCCTCCGTGTGAGACAAGTAGGGGGATTAAGCTGCCTGCACATAGTCAGTGCCAAGTCACACATCGTACAACATGCTGGCAAGTCTTCACCGACTTCTGTAAATAAATATTTCCTGTCCAGCTTCTTCATAAAGGGTCTGAAAGTAAATTTAAAATTACTACTAATGTAACATGTCATGTGATAATGGCAGGGGAGTAATTCAGGATGGTTTTGGTTGAGTCAAGGACTGTAGCATGCAAAAAAGTGAACAATGAAGTGCTATCACATACTTCTAGAGAGAATTCAGACTTTTAAGTGAAAGAAGATTAAAGAGGAAGGTATATAAAGATGATTTTATCTAACTGCAGTATTTTTCTGATAGTAATAATGGAAGGCTGTATGAGGGTCTAGTATTCTCAATTTTAAAGTAACTTTATAAAAATGAAATCATTAGTCTTGCTGCAAAGATAACTGCATCAAATGCAGCACCAGCAGAAAATAAGGGGTCACAGTAGATTTTTTAATTGTCTCCTCTGGCCTTAATTTCTAGAAAACTGTTAGGTGTTATAATGGTTAGATCCCCAGCTGTCAAAAAATTGGCATAGAGCTGCTGATTTGAGCTGTTTCTGGCATATTAATAATATATCTTTTCCTCTCGTTAAATATACTGGGTACATTACTATCATGGATAATAAATTCACTCTAAATCTCTCCAGGTTTAGAGTATAACAATGAATTTTGGTTTCTGATAAAGTTAATGTGCTGATGCAGCATTAGGTTTTGCTTTCAGTTATTAGAACAAGGAGTTATACTTTCACAACATTCTTTCATTAAGTAATATTGACAAGATTTGGAATGCAGAGTCTACCTCAAAACTACTTCTTCTATCTTTTTTTTTGAAATACTTTCTTGAATAGAATTTGTCTGACTAAATGTATTTAACATTAGTCACTAAAATTAGAAGTGTAATTGAATAATTGCAACATGTCATTAAGTCAAATTCTATCGACTCAAGTCCCTCAGAAATTTTTCACACGATGCTTGCAATCTGTGCTCATATCCTTAACCCTTTTTCTTTATTTTAAGTTTAAACACATAAGAGAGAAACTTTAATGTCAAAGGCCTCTGTCTGATTTCACTAAGAGAGTTAAATTAGTGGTGCATAAGAAGGAATATTGGCTTTGTAACCAGAGTAGGACCCAAGTGATTTTAGTGGGTTTTAATTCATGTCTCCATTACACTGGGTGTCGTGGCATCTAATCATAATGCTGCAGAGAAGCATGAGTTAGGTTCAAGTTATACAGATCTGTTAAAGTAATTTTTACATCATTTGAATCAAAATGATTCAAATGTAGCTATGTATTCAACTTCTTAGTGAAAGGTTTGTTCCAACTCTGAGGTGTGGATTGGAGATTTTAAAGACTAAATTACTGTTTCACAACCTGCAGAGTTGTGCATGAAGCCTGGAAAACCCTAATGAGAGTTCTAGTCATTATAGGAACAGTGGAGGGTCATCTCCCTCTAGCAAAGGGGAATATACAGCAACTGAAAGAGGACCAGGCCACACAGATGTCTGACTTCTGTCTCTGTGTGGAAGAAGACCATATTCTTGTCATCCAGCATATACACTCTATAGTCTGTTCTGTGCTCAAGTACAGAATTTCTAACCATTTACCTTAGACACAAATTTGAGAATAGTCCATTTGTGTTTTAGGTGTCATTTTAGCGTGGGGCCAAGTGGCTATCTGCCCTAAGGAACCCCTTTGCCAGGGAGGTTGGATTCAATGATCTCTTGAGGTCCCTTTGAACCTCTACAACTCTGTGATTCTGTGATCTTTGTTCACTGGGGATGAGACAGGTATATGATGCTCCTTTTAGCAGCCACCTGCATCTTCTGTCTTTCCAACAGAGCTGCCAGAGTTGCCTGTAGCAAGAGCAGTGGGAATCTGGTTGCCTGACTGGGCTACCTTAGACCAGGTGGACCTGACAGCTGAAGGTAGTGAAAAGCTATGGGCAGTACTTGGTATGCCAGACTCTGTTAGTGAATGCAACTAGTGTTGGGTCTGCTACATGGTGAGTATCACATGACTGATGTCTTCTTTTAAAGTAATATAAAAGCTATTCTGATTTATTTAGGCAGGAGAGTATTAGACGGAAAATAACCACTTACAGACTACTTTGTCCTAAATCAAAGCCAATCAAATTTGTAACACATAAGGCTACATTGAAATGCATTTGGAGAGAATTCTGAAACTAAAACACCTGCTTCTTTACACAGACATTTTGGGAAGATGATGTAAGAGTTTCCTATAGTATTTGAGGAAGAACGAAGACATCTACCTTGGCAAGTTTCACAAATTTTGGGTTTGCTTGATGTTAAAGTGAAATGTGTGAGGTATAAGCAAACCAAAACTGAATACTTCTGAAAAAACAAAAAAATCTCTCTTCAACTGAAGTTAGTCAGAATTCTGACTGAGACCGTTGCTATTATAAGAATGACTGATGGACACCATAAAAGAAATTGTTGACCTTATTCCAGTTTCTATTAGATATATTTCTAAAACCCTGCTAACCTGCACCTTTGTAGGCACATTCAAGGATAAGATCAAGAACTAAAAGAGCAAAGAGATTGAATTATCCAACGCAAATATGAAAAGGAAAGTGTAAGATATATTCTCAGACTTGAGGGAAAAAAATACAGCAACATGCCTGAAACAAAAAGTATGTATCTGGCTGGCATAGTGGTGGAATTGGATGTCTGCATAGCAAAGATTTAGGCTGCTTTAAGGAAGGTAGAATGGAAAGGAAGATGTCATTCTCTTCAATGGAAATTGGGCTTTTGTTCTATTTTTAAAATAGATGTGGGTTAAAAAAAATAAAATTATCAGAAAGGAAGGCTAGGCTACTACTGAGATGGGACCTAGAGAATCAGCTAATTAGGAATAAGATATGTTTTTACAGATAAAATTATTGTTGAGACAGCAATAAACTTTTAAAGTAATTTGAGTAAGAGTGTTACAAGAGAGTGTCAGCTCTGCATGATATGTGTAGTCAGCAGATGAACTGGCAAGAACTGAACGATGAAATATTTTCTACAAGTCATTTCAGCGTCAATCCTCAGATGGGCTAGGGAAGCAGATGATAAAAATGATCAAAGGCCAAATTTCACCCTAGGAGTAATTTCATTGAATCACAGTATCACAAAATCATAGACTCACAGAAGGCTTTGGGTTGGAAGGGACCTCAAAGATCATCTAGTTCCATCATGCTCTGCCATGGGCAGGGACACACTCCCACTAGACCAGGTTGCCCAAAGCCCCATCCAACCTGGCCTTGAACACTGCCAGGGAGGGGGCAGCTACAGCTTCTCTGGGTAACCTGTGCAATCATTTCACCACTCTCACCATAAAAATATTCTTCCTTATGTACAATGTATACCTATCTTCATTCAATTTAAAACTCTTCCCCCTTATTCCATCAGTAAGGGCCTTCATACATTTCATTTCACCTTCTATGTTTTTTTATGGTTTTAATTACATTTAGTGACTGAAAAAAAAATCCATTAAAAATCACCTCTGGCTTTTCTGAAATGGAGCTTAAAATGTATAAATTATAACATGGATATCAAAAATCAGAATAATTCCATTCTGGTTATATTTGAAATAGAAAACAACAAAAGCCTCTGTTTTGACATTACCAAAGTTCTTTCTTCCCCTCAAGTCTCTTACTGCCATAGGAATTTATTGAAATTGACATATTCTTGCAGAATATGTAGATTCTGACAAAACTGACCTTTCTTCTAGATGAAAGGAAAGGTCACAGGAGGATTTTGCCCAGTGCTGGTGAGGAATACTGCATCCTGTATACAGCACATGTTAAGACCTCCTGAGAACACAGTAACACATCATTATCAAGCTTCCTTGATAAAGCATGATCCTTTTCTGTCTTATTCAGTGGCAGGGCACAGGGCAATGAAGCCATAGCTTCATGCTTTTTTCCATTTTTCTCATCTTTCCTATAAAAATGATGTCACTGTTGTTGTTCATCCTGGTCATTTTCCTTGCTTTCAAAGGAAGGATACTAATATCTTGGGATTTTTGTTCTGTGAAAGAATTAGAGTTGGGGGGGGGTTCTTTCTAATTTGCGTTGTAGAACAAGTTTTTTCTCAGCTGCATCCAGCCACATGGAATCACCTTAGTAAGTAAATGAATGGCTCACTGGCCACCTCTTCAGTAGTCTGCAGGACTCAGACAGCTTTTCAGGAAGGACTTTGCTTGATCAGAAAGATCACTTAGCAGAATGCTTCTCAAATTTTCCCAGACAACAAGAAAGCCCTTGTTACTTGAGAAGTCTATACTTTCCATGGGTAGCAGTGATTTGCATGGCTAATGATCTGGCCAGTTTTGTCACTGTATTGCATTTGAAAAAGATTATGTTAATTGATGCTTTCTCCTCATTCTGATCACTCATTTTCTATAATGTGTTGTTTCCTTCTTCTTGTTTTAAATGTTGAAAACATTGTTCATGAGTAGTGCTGCACTGATCCACTCTGGAAATGGGATTCCTCTATCCTGGAGGCTTATGTTGATGTGCCTTACTCTGCAGGTCATGTGCAGTGTGGAATCCATCCAAACATGGACATGCGCAGGGGGCACAGAGCATGACCTTCTGAAGCTAGGGTGACATCAAACCAACTTAACAGTTACTTTTTACCAGAATGCATTCAGGGGCTACTTTATTGGACATTAGTTGTGCAAATATACCAAGTGCTAACTCATACAGGAACACCACCACATTATTTCTTCACTCATAAGCCTGCATGATTCACAGCACCTGCAAAAAGAACCTACAGAGTCATACATTTCTAGTTGGTATTTGAGCCAAGGCAAAACTAGGCTGATGGGAATAAGGATTTAGGATTCTTGTCCAACAGTAATTAATTATGAGTCCTTTCTTTTAGTTCAGCAGGCAGTGGATCAGGACCTGTCAGACAGAAGGCAATTATTTTAACTCTGCCAGTCAACGGCAGAATCTTAATAGGAAGTTTTCACAATAAAGAAAAAACTTTGATTATCATTCAAGAGAAAAGCATTACGGGTTGCCTGTTATCTTTCCCGTGCCACCTTTTAACAGGAAAACACCGTATTTTGTTAGAAAGAAATTTGTGGCCTAAGTTACTTCAAATCACTCACTTTTACTGCCTTCTGATTTATCATGAATGAAGACAAATAAAAAAAAATAAACAGAGACAAATGAACCATTTCAAGACTGATGAGACTAATAAAGGTTACCGTCTTAAGGATGTCTATTGTGCATTTGGATTTTTCTTAAAATTTGAGAGCTATGGACTAAAGCTTTTCCTCTGCATGGGCCGTTCATAAACATGTTTTGTGGTATGGATTCTGTAGTTTCCTCTAAAGATTGTAGCCAGGTCTTCAGCTGGCTACCTATTTTCACAGAAGTTGTAGGAATTTAACTTCTTTCACACAGTCAACTGGGTAAATTTTAATAAGAAGACATGTTCACATGTATACACATCAAATCAGAGAATCATTGAGTGACAGGGGTTGGAAGGGACTTCTGGAGATCATCTAGTCCAACTTCCCTGCCAGAGCAGGATCACCTAAAAGCATGCTGCACAGGACAGCATCCAGGCAGGCTTTGAATATCTTCAGAGGAGACTCCACAACCTCTCTGGGCAGCCTGTTCAACCTTCATACTAAAGTTGCTCCTCATGTTTAGGTGGAACTTCCTATATTTAATTTGTGTCCATTGCCGCTTGTCCTGTCACTGGGCACCACTGAAAAAAGACTGAGCCCATCTTCCTGACACCCACCCCTTAAGTATTTATAAACATTGGTAAGTCTTCTCTTTTCTAGGCTAAAAAGTCACAAGTCCCTCAGCCTCTCTTCATAAAGGGAGTTGTTCTAGTTCCCTAATAATCTTGTAGCCCTTGTTTGTACCCTCTCCAGTAGCTTCCTGTCCTTCTTGAACCAGGGACCTCAAAAGTGCACAAAATATTACAGATGAGGCCTCGCCAGTGCCAAGCAGAGGGGCAGGAGAACCTCCCTCAACCTGCTGGCTACACTTTTCTTGATACACCCTGGGAATCCATTGGCTCTCTTGGCCATGAAGGTACGTTGCTGGCTCATGGATAACCTGATGTCTACCAGGATTCCCAGGTCTTTTTCCACAGAACTGCTTTCCAGCAGATCAGCCCCTACCCTATATTGTTTCATGGGATTATTCCTCTGTAGGTGCAGGACCCTGCACTTGACCTTGTTTAAATTCGTAAGATTACTCTCTGCCCAGCTTTCCAGCCTGTCCAGATCTCACTGGATGGCAGTGCAGCCTTCCAACATGTCATCCACTCCTCCCAGTTTTGCGTCATCAACAAACTTGCAGAGGGTACACTCTATCCCTTCCTCCAAGTAGCTGATTAATATATTGAGCTGGGCAGGATCCAGAACTGACCCCTGAGGTACAATATCATGCATTTCCATAGGAAACTAGATCAGAAAGCATAATAAATTTCATATTGTTGAATTACTAATTTCAGTAGGAATGGAATAACAATTGGTTGTTAAAAACTCTGTTTAGCCACAGCATCTGTAGAGAATAGAATGCAGCTCTACTGAGCGCATCACCTGTACTCTGCTTTGGAAGGACCAATCTGGAAGTACGATTAGAGTACAGATCAGCATCTTCTTATAACATGTGTGGTCTCAAATATATATGGTATATATTATGACAATTCTCAATTGCAAACAACAATATTTCTGAAGATCTTTGTGGTATTTAATTTTAATGATATGTTTGACTTCACCAGCCAAATTCAGATAAACTGTCACATAATTTCAGATCATATTTCTAGGCCATCATTGAACTGAATAAAATTGCCTGGATTACCCTGTATTGCAGAATATGCCTCATTGAAATATATTCAACTAAACAGCAATTGAATTGGGCTTTAGGTTGTTGCCATGTCAGAGATTTATGGACCAGATGCTAAAATAATAGGACAGGAAAGTAAACATATTTGTCAAAAATTATAAAGCCTTCCCTATACTATTGATATTTTTTTCAATATGTTTTGAAAATAAAATAATTCATAATGGTGATGATAGAAACCACCCCTTTCATTCTAATAAAAGGCCTTCAGAAGAGATAAGCAAAAGCTGTAATAGTGTTCTTGGCAACAATATCTACTATTCCACATGTATTCTGAATCAGATTTAATTTGAATTAAATAGAAATAAAAACTATTTACTATTGCACCCTAATGACTGTAATTTTCTCTCAAGCTGCTACTTACATACACAGTATGCTGCACCTTTAAAATAGTCTCTTCCTTGCTTTTCTCCATTTTTAATCACTAAACAAAAAATTATGGATTCTGCTGGAAAGGCTAATACAAAAGTAAAACAGAAAAATCAGTTTTTCCTGTCATGATGGAGGAATTCTCAATTTATATCTTTTTAACTGGCTGTGCCACCAGTATGTGCAGCTAAGAAAATTATACAGCCCTGTCTCTTCTTACTCAATGGTACTTAATTCGATCAGGATATCTATACTAACCACTTAATTCACCAAATAGCTATTATCCTGCTCGTTAAGTGTTGTAGCCAAACTATCTCCATTATAACTGCAACTAGCTAAACTCTGCAGTGCCAGATGGTGTACAAATTGGTCTCATCACGGAGATACAGATGTCATCATACTCAAAATTTGTTAGTATTATGAACTCCCCTCCTTCTGTGAACTTAGTGTGACAGAGTTCTTTATTTAATCTCTAGCTTAGCAGTTAACACATAGCAAAACTCAGTATCATATAAAAATGTACTAATTAGCATAAAATTAGGGTTTACTCAATGTGAGCAAATAAATACCCAACTTGAGAGTCAGTGTAGGGATTCACTGGAAGTAGATGCACATTAAAAATCAGATTAGCTTTCTGAGTGCAACTTTAGTGCATGTTAGCCGAATTACTCCGAAGTGGCTTTGAATAGCTTCTCACCAAACACTGTAAGCATTCGTTTGCTATGTTGGAGCATTTAGCTATTTTAGCCAAATGAACAAGAATAAATGAAAGTCTACTCTATTCCATGAAAGTTTCTTTCTGCAAAAGATTTATCACTTAGTTTTCATTTCGTTATACATTACAATTTCAGTAAATTACTGGAGGGAATTTCAAGACTAATGTATGATAGCAACACAAGCTTTACCTTCAGGAAACAGCTAAATATCATTCTCTGTCATCTTTTATTTGACTGGGAAAACTTAACTGAGAAGACTTCAAAATAGTTGAAGAGCTTGCTGGCTTTGAAAATGTATTTCAAAATTCTAAATGTATCTGAAGCTGCAAGAAGTTTTCATGGGAAAAATGGGTAAATTATATTCCTCCAGTATTCTCAATTGGCATTTATATATCTGTTTTGAATGAAAGAAAGAAAAATCTTTTGTAATCTTCTCATAAAATAGCTGAAGTAAAAGACAGGAAATGTTTTTATTTTTTCGGCATGACTGGGAACACAGCATTTATTTGTTTGAGTCCCTAGTAGTGTGCTTTTCATAAAATGTACATTCTCCTTCTAACTGTCATGCACTGTGTTCACTCTGACCTTCCATTTGCCAGCAGGACATGGGAAAATTACAGATCTTAAGGGAAGGTGAATTTGATTAATCTCAGGATCCAGGGTTTTCGCTACCTGTGTGACTACTGCCCATGGTTTTCCTCTCTCTACCTACCTTGATTGCACTTTACAGTTATCTCCTCACAGACACACAACCCCACAGTAATTACTTTTTCCTCTTCAGTTCCAGTTTTGCAACAATCATTCTCTAATTTGTCATTTTTTCATGTGATTACCAAAGTAATCTTCGTTGTATAATGTCATTACTAATACAGTTACCTCAGATTTTACTCCTAAAAAGAACCCTAATACTGCCCTTCAAACTGGATAGCTTGACTTCAGATATTTCTCACTGACTTCCTTTTAATCACCTGGGAAATCCAGCCATCCCCCATGACACTACTTATAACTTTTGACAGCTTTGCAGTTACTTTTCGTAATATGCAATTTTTACATGCAATTTATTACATTCCCATTCACTGTTATGTTCTGTTTAGTCATCTAAACTTCTAGGTCAGGGTCTGGTCACCTCTTTGCATAACTTAAGCAGAATTTCTTACTCTCACTTTCATGATCATGCCTAAACCAGATTGTGTGGTTATCCCTCCTACATAGATGTTAACTACGATTTCATTTGAAACATAAACCCTGCAAATAGAAGGGCACAAAATGAGTAAATTATAGTAAATGGCTTCAGGTTAAAATATTCCATACTGAAAATTCCTATTCTCCAAAAATAATAAAAATATTTGACTAAGTATCTCCTGTTCTGAAACTTTTTTCTTTTAAGAAAAATATTTCCAAATGGACAATCATTAGTATTTTCAAATCAAAGCTCACTGCAATTTTTGGCCTAAAAATATCTAGAAAGTAAAATTTAGGGATAAATTTTATTAAACACAGCAAAAGTTTCCCAGAGTAATGTCTCTATTATGTCCCATGAAACTAAAATTTTAATATTTCAAGACAAAACTAGAATAAGAAGTGGAAAGTGAGTTGGTAAAAATATTTTAAACTACATAGACCCTTCATAAATTGGGGTTTGTTTCATAATTTTATGGTTGAACATGTTAAGAAAATGAATTCTCTAAAACTTTGGTCAGTCTCAGGGTAGATTGTAGAAGATGGATAATGATGCCAGACAAGAAAAGATTTTTCATCACAATCTTCCAGGCAGAGAGAAAGGTTTCTCTGTCTGTAGCCACATTTTCTCTTTCTGCTAGTGGAAAATGTTCTTTTAGTATCAGTGGGGTTTCTTGCACTGAAATAATTCCAGATTGTAAGATAAGTTTTCAAGCAGTTTTCCCTTGCTGCAATTATACTAGATTTATGTTACAGAATATTTGAGGTTTAAAATGTCCTGGTTCTGGCCAGGACAGAGTTAACCTCCCAAGGCAGCCAGTACAGGTAAGCCTAGCTGGTCTGGGCTGTTCTCCACCCCAAGTGACATCACTCCCTCATTAAAGGGGCTGGCTGGGAAGGAGCAGGTCCACTCTGGGACTGTCTGAGTGTGGTTGGGTATTGGGTTGGTGATTGCATTGGTTCAGTGCTTGGTGTTAACACTGGGTTGGGTTGGTAAAGTGCTCTGTGTTATCACTGTGTGTGTCACGGGCTCTGTTGTTTCCCTTTCCCTGTGCTGTGTCAGTAAACTGTCCTTATCCCAACCTGCGTGGCTCTGTCTGTTTCTCCTCCTGAAGAGAGGTGAGCGAGCGGCCTGTGGTGCTCAGCTACTGCCTGGGGCTGAACTGCGTCAGAAAACTTTGATAAAATATATTGTATTCTCACATCCCAGAACTGATTTAAATGTGCCCTCCATAAACAGATCTCCATTTCTTAAACCAGGCATTGCACTTTTATGGCAACCTGCAATAAGCTTCTGATAATATGAATGAAAGAGTTGAACTGCACCACATCAAACTGTAGACCTGTGGCCAAAGGTTATGGATATACATTTACCCAGATAAGACACAATTAATATAACAGTTCTCTAGCACAGCTGACCAGAATCTGGTTTGCACACATTGTATAAATTATTAAAACTGATTAAGTGAAAGCAGTGTGTTAATTATACTAAAATGGGGTCACTACTCTATTGATATAACAGCTTCCATATTAAGAGGAAAATGGGACTTGAATTCTAGGAATGTAATTACAAATATACAATTTTTATTTCTCAACAAGTGGTAAGATTATATTCTGCTACAATTTAAAAGTTTATAATTGAAACTGCAAAGTTTACCATCTATGTAAATGAAGGCAGATAAAGAGTCCTGATCATATTTTCCACCCCTTTCATCCTGTGGAAAGCATTCTACATATGAATCTTAAAATTTTGTGTGTATCATATCTGTGTCCTTAGTAGGCTTGGACATGTGATATGGAAAAAAATCCTTTCTTTTTCATCTCATTAGTATTCACTTGTTGTTGTTTGTTTGTTTAATTTTAATTTTGTTGGAAGTATGACCATTACTTTTTCTCCACCCCGGTAAATGAACCATTGAGCTCTCTCAAGCTTTTTGAGACAACAAAAACTCCTTTATTTTCTACCCCAATACTCATAATCATAAAAAATAATTGTAAATAATCAATTTAGTACTCATGGTTCCTAATTCTGAATATCTTGGCTTCCAACAAACCAAAGTTGTGCAAATGCTTTAGTATTTACATGTTATTTTCAGCTGTATTTCTTAAAAGAGTTCAGACTATTGATCACTAAAAGGCACTTTCTTTTATAAATTGTAACCCAAATCAATGTGAACCACTTAACGGTTTTCTGATTAGCTAATGCTGAATACAACAGCTGCATATCAATTAAAGTTGACGTAAATGTATTTCAAGTGTAAAACATTTGTGAGGGAGTAAGGAAGTTAAACTATTGACTCCATAATTGAGAAGTCTCAAAGAAACAGAAGGGTTTTTTATATATTGGCCATGATTTAAGAATTTTGGCATATGAGTCTTGTCTGCCTGTAGACAACATTACCCACCCCACTGTCCTGGTTTCAACCAGGATAGAGTTGATTTCTTCCTAGCAGTTGGTGTAATGGTGTTTGGGAGTTAGGATGAGAGCAGTGCTGATATCACACTGATGTTTGTAGTTGTTGCCAAGCAGTCAAGCACTTTTCAGTTGTTCGTGTTTCCCTGACAACGAGGAGGCAGGGGGGTGCCTGGGAAGCTGTGAGGGAACACAGCTAGGACAGGTGACCCAAACTGGACAAAGAGGGTATTCCATACCAATTATGTCATGCGCAGAATAAAGGGGGGCTGGTGAGGGGGAGGAGTGCTCAGCTCCAGGACACACAGTTTTGGGGATGGTCTAGCTTCGGGATGGCTGTGAGCTGTACAGCCCGAGTTGTGCAGTTCAGTGTGAAACTGCATTGTGTATCACCAGTTTCGTATATTTTTGCTATAGAAGTCCTATTATTTTTATTTCTCTCTCTGCTGTCCTAGTAAACTATCCTTATCTCAACCCACAAACTTTGCCTTTGGTTTCTTTTCCCTTATCCTCTTCCCCTTCCACCCCCACCAGAGTGAGCGGCTGCATGGTGCTCAGCTCCTGGCTGGGGGCAGAACCACCACAGTCCTTTTTGGCACCCAACATGGGACCCAAGGAATTTGAGATAAGGACAATAATTGGATGAGGGAATGGGCAGAACAGACTGAACATAGCTGGGTAGTGTAATAATCATAGAGAATGTCTATTGGGATGGGGATTTTAATGACGATTCTTAAACATGTGATTTGCAGATGCGAGGAGTGGAGTGTTGTTATATTGCATAGCTGTATTCTGGTAGAGAAGGGGGGCTGCAGGGGATGGCTTCTGCAAGAAGCAGCCAGAAGCTCTCTGCAGACCCCACAGAGCAAACACCTGCTGGCTCAAGGCTGGAGTGGCTGCTGACCGAGGCTGAGCCCATCAGTGATGGTCACATTTATGTGATGGGAATCACATTTAGGATTCCCACAGTGATGGGAATCACATTTAGGAGAAAAAACCCACAAACAGCTGCTTTTTTCACCACCAGAGAAGGGAGTGAGAAGATGTAAGAAACTGTGTAGACACCAAGGCCAGGGAAGGTGGGGAGGAGGAGCCCCAGGTGCCAGAGAAGAAGATGCCCCTGCAGGCCATGTAGAAACCCATGGTGAAGCGGGTGTCCCCCATAGCCCATGTAAAAGGCCGAGACTCCACCTACAGCCCGTGGAGAGGCCTCACGCTGGAGCAGGTGCAGACATGCAGAAGACGCTGTGACCTGCGCTGGAGCAAGCCCCTGCCAGCACTTGCAGATTTACCAGCAGAGGCAAAACTACATTTTGCATGTCTTTGGGCAATGATTTACTTAATGGATAAAAAAAAGAAAGAAAGATTCATTAGGACAGACAGAAAAGCATGATTTTGTTGACTCAAAGACAGAAGTGACAGAAGGTACCAAAAGGGAGGGCATAAACAGATTTTTCTAATATTCTGTATAGGGGAGATTATGTACTTTACACATAGTGGACAGAGTCTTGAGCCATTCTTGAGGCTTGCTTCCTCCCACTTGAAGACTATGATCATTACACCATACATCAGCATGAATGCAACCATTTTCTTTAATAATTTTGTTCTTCATTTCACAGGGAGTTTAATTAATTTTAAGTTCATAAATTGTGATATTTAGGTTGTGCTTTGTTCTAATAGTGACTTCAAATGTGCTTAGTTTCATACATGCATAAAGATTTTTTTGTATTCAGGGTTTTGGGTGTTTTTTTAAACCATTATTGAAAGAGTTGGCACCTTTGTATGTCTCTGATGAGGCCAGTTTGGTGTCTCTGCTGCCAGTGTAGCTTTTGTCCCTTCAGATTACCTTCTAGTGCCTTTTCTATTTCTAGTATATATCTAAATATCTTCAGTGAAAAATGGTACAGAAAGAATTTGCAATGATCATATATAAAAAAAAGGCCCAAAAAATTGTTTACCAAAATAAATCTGTTTCTTTTGAGGGTGAATCTGTGGATGCTGTTAAAATGTTTTCTGCTGTCTTGCTCATCTAAATTTTCTGATAGTAAATGTTTTGCTTCTAGAGTGTATGACTCTATCTCATATGTAACCTGTTCATCTTTCAACCTTCACAATTCTAACATTAGCAATTTCAAACTCCTTTCCCAACTCAGATTATTTCCTCTTTGATGTCTTTATATGAGCTTGTGATTGAATTAAGTATTTCTTAGTGAATTGAATTTACTCTATGAAAGAAGAACAGGTGATTCAATGCCTGATGGCAGTATGTAGACTTCTTATTGCACTGGCAAAAATATTTTTTTTCTAACCTCTTTTAGAAAAGAGTTATTTTATCTGTTTTCTCACAGTAATCCTTATTATCATCAGACATCTTCCATCTTCCTCACCTTCTTGTGTCCACACACTATTTTACAACTATCTCAATATTTATTTGTGTTAGGAAAGATATATGATCTGAGATATGTAGTACCTGATTAATAAAGGACACAGAAGATCCAATAGAAGGTTTAATGGTGCTTACAAGTTAGGAAGCAAAATAAACATTATATGTCCAAGACTGAGGCATCTGAAGAAAGAGCTTTATTTATCCATTTTGTATTAAAGAATCATTAAATCATTAAACCCATAATCTTTTGGAGGAGGAAGAACCCAGTCATGGACTTTATGTCATTTGCACACTCTTGCTATCAGAAACAGTGTGCCTACAAGAAAACAAGTGTTCCCTTGCCTGTGCTAGGTTCCAAACTGTGCCTGGGAATTGTTCAGGAGACTGATGGGGTCTGTCCTAACAGAATAGAAGTGGAGACACAGATATTACCTGGCATTATCTAATGTAACTTTACAAAGGCAGAGAGTTTGCAAAGTCTAGAGCAAAGCCACAGCTAGATGGAGAAACATGAGTCAAAAAATGGTCCTCAGAAGTTATGCCACATCTAACCACTTTGTGAGCTTGCCTTTGACAGAGGTGGTATTTGAAGTAACATTGAATGATGTTTCCACAGTGTGTGCTCTATCTTCTGGACTTAGTCATTTAAGTGCTAAATCCCGCTTTAGGCACTTGAATTTTATTAGAATATATAACTGTCCTGGTTTCGGCTGGGATAGAGTTAATTTCTTTCTAGCAGTGGATGGAATGCCATGTTTGGGAGTTAGGATGGGATAACACACTGATGTTTTAGTTGCTGCCAAGCAATCAAGGACTTTTCAGTTGTTCATATTTCCCTATTAATGAGAAAGGAGAGGACACAACCAGGAAAGAGAGGACACCACCAGGACAGGTGACCGCAACTGGCCAGAGGGTATTCCATGCCAATTACTTCATGCTCAGCATAAAAGGGAGGGGTGGTGGGGGGAGGAGCAGGCAGCTCCAGGATGCATGATTTTGGGGACGGTCCAGTTTCAGGATGGTTCTGAGTTGTACAACCTGAGTTGTGTGGTTGAGTGAGAAACTGCATTGTGTATCACCAGTTTCATATATTTTGCTATAAACTCCTGTTATTATTATTCTATCTATCTTTCTGTTATCCCAGTAAAGTATCCTTATCCCAGCCTGCGAGGTTTTGGTTTCTTGGGTTTTCTTCTTCCTCCCTTTCCCCCACCTCCATTATCCCCCCCCCCCCCCCGCCGTACACACAGACAGTCTCCCTCTTAAAGAACAAGCAGCTGCGTGGTGCTCAGCTCTCAGCTGGGGCAAAACCATGACAATAACTTAAGCTTTCCTTACTTTTATAGTAGTGTCAGTCTAAGGGAAAAGTAATAGCAAAAACCAGTCATTTAAAATCGAAGACAAATTCCTCCATCATGTATAAAATAAGTGTTGCTCCCTTATACTAAACTACAGATTGTTCATCACTAATAATTTTTAAACTCTCAGCTTTTTTTTTTTTAAATAAGTGATATTCTTTCTTCTAAGTAGAATTGAATGGAGAGAGAAACTATGCTTAAAGATCAAGTCAAATAATGCCATATTCTATTTTGGTCTTACAAAAAATATGCATAATAGTAAAAAATAATTTTGAAATTCTGACCTGAATATATAATATAGCCCATACATTTGATCATATGTGGTACAATGAGTTTAAGGGAAGAGAGCAAAGACACTCACTTGTACTTTTATCTTTGTAGTAGTTGGAAAAAAATACAACCATTCAGCCTCAGTAAAATAATGAAGAGGAAACAGGAAGGTCACAGAGAATTTTGGTTTAAGTACTTAATTTTAAGTGCTTCTTATTTTAATAATCTTTAGAAAGAGCTGTAATAGATATATGGTAGCCTTCTAGATGTGAGGGTGTTCATGACTGTGTATCATCACCAGCAGTCATGAATGCTTGTATAAAAGCATGAACATATCACAATTCAGCAGACATAATTCCTAATAATTCCCCATAAACCTTAGGTCTGAATTTATTCTATTGATAATGCTTATTGTATTTTCACCAACATATGCATAGAGAAGGAATATCTTCTTTTGAACATGTCTTTTAGTCAGCAAGAAAGTTGACCTAGTGCAGTATGGGGTTGTTGTAAATTTTATTTAAGAAATGTTCTCAACTCAGTGACCAAAATTTACAAGTTCCTTCAATGTAAGTCTTTCTGACTGCTTTTATCACCTTGCCCAAATTTAATACAACAGCTGTAGCAAATGGTGGCTGACATTGATGCAGAACCTATATGTTTAAATTTGATGATTATTTATACTTTATTAATACACTTCAAAGCCAAATCCAGTTTTGTGTTTTGACTACTTTTTCTTTTCAAATAAGATAATTTCCTTAAGATACTAGAGTTAGAAATTTTGTATAAGGCCTTTAAAAATAACAAAAATACATAAAGGCATGTTAAAAAACTTTTTGAGCTACAAACTAAGTTCCTCTGAAAGTTGCTGGATAAACAAACTACATTATTAAAATTTACTGAGACAGGAGACTAGAGGAAATAGTGACAATACAGATCTCCCCTTGTGCTGATCTTGTGGTTTTGAACAGATTTGGTAAAGGAGATTATGTTTCCTTTTTAGAGTTAGGTCCCTACTAGGAAATGGCAGCAGCCTGTTTCCCTTTTTCCCTTGACAGTTTACCTTGGATCAGATCCTGGATCCTCAGAGTAATATCAGGAACCAAGACATCAGCTGGTGAGATGTAATTTTACATTGTTGTTATCGTTGTTCTAATATAATTTGTATTGTCACTAGTACTTTGTGTGACAGCAGCTGACATGCTTAGGTCCTAGTTTTCCCTACTAGTTAAAGCCCATGAATCAGTACAACAGTAATGTTAACAGGATAAATCAGCATCTATACAGTTACACTTCTCCTAAATTATTGCCTTGAGTCAGGGTCTTCTGGAAGAAGAGGCATTGACCATCATGAAAAACTGCATTCCAGTGCAAGGACTGAGAATATTTTGGAAAGTGAGCAGAAGGATAAGAAGGCAGTGTTAATATTTGTTTTCTCTATGTAATTTTGAGCAGAAAAGTTTTTGCTTTAAGGGATGTAATTTATTAATATTTTTACACAAAACTAAGAACTGAAGGTAATCAAAAGCTTTTTTTTTTTTTTTTTTTAACAAACATAGGAACTTGGTAAAGCAAAACCAAAGAGAAAACATAAGTATATCGTTTCATTTCATATAGGAAAAAAATACGTGTTCTCAACTCTGTATAGATGAGTATCTACAACTAGCATATTGACCTAAGAAATGAAATGTCCAGATTCAATGTCCTTCTTTAAAGTGTTGTATTTTTATCTAAGAAATGCTGATTCTGGCACAGGGGAGACCTGTACTAGGGTCTTTTACGCAGAGACTAATACTCAATCACAGCCTAGGATAAATTTATAGTCTTCTTTACTGTTCCCCCCTGAAATCTTGTCAATGGTTCTTATAGAGAGATGTTCAAAGGCTGAACAGAACACATTTGCAAGTGATGAGACAACAGAATATAAATGGCAGTGATAGTTGTACAGAAGCAAAGCTCATTCATTCAGCTGTACCTTTAGAAGGGGAAACTGAAACTTTTGATAAGACCACTGACCTTGGTTTTTACTGTACCTTTTTTTTTAACTGAACTCATTATGAGTAAATCAGAGAATAACTGAGCTTATTCTTTTGTATTAAGTATATGCTAAATACTGCTTACTTTTTTATATTTCAAAATGCAGGTGCAATTACCATTTCAGAACATATAATAATGTGGGCCCAATTTATAATGACAGGCACATAAAAAACATAATTGCTTAAAATTTACAAGAGAAACTTATTTGTTTTAGTTTTTTATAAAGAATCTATACTGAGATATAAGACTTAGACCAGGATTAATTTAATCTTGTTTATAGCATAGTAAACTACACATTCAGCTCTTACAATGAATCACAAAGCTCTTTAAGTCATGGGTGCTGCCTACCTGTGCTACTGCTGTCTAAGTAGGGCAATATTGTACTCATATTGTGCACCTGTTCTGGACATCATGAACAGTCCTGCCCTTAGTGAGGAGATATCTTCTTTGCGATTCTCTAAAATGGTTGAGTACTATGGATTGTTGCCTGCCACGTACCTAATGCACAGAGCTTATCCCTAAACTAAAGCTCAAGATTGGCGACTTGAGAGCACATTGCCTCAGTAAGAACTAAGCATTTGGTTTGCTGTTGTAATTCAAGCTATCTTCTGTTGGGAGACATCCTAGAGTACTTGTCAGTGCAATTTTAAAGAGAGTATGTACAAAATTACCTGTACCACCCTGCTTGAAGGATAGGCAGAGGTGGGATAGTCCAGATTTTATTTCAGCCTGTGTTTTCCTATGATTATATGATCTATGAAATGTAATTCCAAACAGTTTATTTCAATATTTCTTGAACAAGTTTAGAAATACACACATCATTTTTCTTTGCTGGGAAATTCTTGGCCTAGAGTTTTCAAAACTCTTGAATGGTCTATACAAGCTCTACTTTTTTAAATTTGTGTTTTGAACATATAAATACACTAAAGCCAAGTAGTGTAGGAATTCCTGTGACATTTTGCAAGTCTAAATAATTCAGAACCACTGTCTTTCCTTTTGTTTTCAAATGAGTTACACTGACTGCAGGTCAGTCTCTTTGTGCATAATTTTTATTGTTCTTCATGTTTTGTCTCAACCTTGTAACTCATTTACTGATTCCACATCTCTCCAAGTGAGGATAAGGCCATGAAACTGATATTTCTTAAGAAGTGGAAGAAATTCTTTAATACTGTTGAAGTTTCAAACCAAGTTAGTTTTTCTTGGTTGCCTTGCTAAAACATTTTTCAACAGCTTTGACAGGGTTTTTTATTCAGTGATTAAATAGAATTTCTTTTTTCTCATTCTATTTTCTTCCACTGTATTCTGAAGAAACTTTAAAAAAGGTAAGTAAAAGCAGCACACCTTTCATCTGGACTTCTGCAACACCACAGCAGTGCAGTGGATTTGTAATGATCTATAATTACATACCCCTGAATGACAGTGCAAAGTTTTCTATTTTCTTTTCAGTCACATTTGTCAAGAACTAAGATACCAAAGCAAACTTCTAGTCTCTGTTCACTTGAACTCTGACATAAGGCCACATGCTGGTTTATGCCAGCAGATTTTACTAGTGATAGTCAAACAGAGAAAATAAGATAATATTGTATCAGCTGGATACCTCCAGGGCCCCAGTACAGATAGACAGGAAAAAAAAAATTGGATAGCTGCAAAAGAAATTCCTTCTAGGTGAAGCCAAAGCCTGTGGAAGTGTGGTACAAAGGACACAGGGGAATTCCTTCTCTAGTGTATGCAGTTCTTACCATGACAAGACTGCAGACTGCAGGTTAGAATCTGTATCTCTAGCATTGCAGGATGATTTTTCTTTTTTTCATGGCTTTCTGCAGCTTTTATCGAAAAAAAAAAAAAGCCTTTTTTTTTTTTTTTTGTGGAACCTGATATGTTCTCTCAAATATTTTGCTTAAATGTTTTGATATTTAAAAAACAAACAATAACCCCCCCAAAAAACCCAAACAAACAAAAAACCCTAACCTTAAAGCCATAAACTGGAAAAATATCCAGGATAATGATTCACAGCTCCATACTTGTGAATTTATCTAAATGTGCGTATATATAGGAGATTTTTACAATGTATCTGTGTTGTGGCTTAACCCCAGCCAGTGACTAAGCACCACACTGCTGCTTACTCACTCTGCCCTGGGTTGAGATGGGCAGATAATCAGAAGAGTAAAAGTGAAAGAAATGGTGGGTTAATAGACAAAGCAAAAACCACAGAAACAAAAAAAAAAAAACCAAAACCAGGAATTTGTTCCCCACTTCCCATGTGTGGGCAGGTGTTCGGCTACTACCAGGAAAGCAGGGCTCCATCACGTGTAACAGTGACTTGGGAAGACAAACACTATACAATATATCCTGGTTCTGGCCAGGCCAGAGTTAACCTCCCCACAAGCAGCCAGCACAGGTGAGCTGAGTTAGCCCAGGCTGTTTCCCACACCACTTCCTTCTTTTTCGCCAGCTTTATATGCTGAGCATGATGCCATAGGGTATGGGATATCCCTGTGGTCAGTTGGGTCAGCTCTCCCAACTTTGTTCCCTCCCAACTCCTTGTGTACCCCCAGTCTCCTCACTGGTGGGGTGGTCTGAGAAGCAGCAAAGGCCTTGGCTCTGTGTAAGCACTGCTCAGTGGTAATGAATACATCCCTGTGTTATCAACGCTTTCCAGCACAAATCCCATATCAGCTTCTATGAAGAAAATTAACTCTACCCTAGCCAAACCCATACAACGTGTCAGAAGACAGGAAGGCAATTTTCAATCAACCAAGAGATTTTTAAATTTGAAAAAGTTGTCTGTTTTCTCCTCTGGGTAAACAGGGAAAATGTCTCAGAGTAGATATAGAGGCTGACCACAAGTAGCAGAAATGCATCAAAGGAAGAAGCTTTGTGTAATGGCTCATAACAAAATCTCTAGTGATAAAGAATTCTTTGTTTTCCTGCAATATTTGCCACCTAACCAAAACAAGCACCATTTTTATCATATTAAAAGAAATATCTTTCATCATATTAAAGACCTATAAGCTAGTACATTTGTTACTTTTTTATTGCACAGTTAAGCAATCAAAGAGTGGTTTGGAGTTTCTTAAGCTTATAGTTTCTCATTAAAATGTAAATAAATGGCTTCCCTTAAAGTAAGGAAAGCAGGTCAATGCTCACATGGAGTTTTTATGCCAGCATTTGTTTATGCAGACTAATGAAATACCTTATATGACAGCAAGAATATCTTCTATCATTATGTAAACATACATCAAAAACTTACAGCACCTGTTATTTAACCTTATCAAGGCAACTGAAAAAATAAGAGGATTCAGTTTTGAAACCAAACAATCACAAAGGATGCAACAAGTGCTGAGTAAGAGTGTATATGATGCCACAGTGGCATAGGCTTTGCTGTCTTTTTCTTAGTTAATCAGTCTATTGTCATATTTTAGAAAATTATATGCACTTTTATCCTCAAGCCATTGACTGTACTTTGAATGTTCAATGTGTGTTAACTGGAATTGTAACCAGTTTGTGCTCACACATTGTGAAGTCTGAAATAAAGGGAATCAGTAGGTAAAGAAAAATAAGGAAACATTTAGGCTTTCTCGTTTTCTTTTTCTCTAGAGTGCATTTAAAGATTATCTGTTCCTCTCTGTTTCCACTGAAAAGCTTATCTATATTTCTTGTTTGACTGTTTACACATCTTCCTTTCTATCTCTTTTTACTTTCAGCTGTTATAAATGTTACCACAAAATCATTTGCTGTGTCAATAAACTTGACCGATCCCTACTTGTCCTTAGACTCAGTTGTTGTTCTTCCTTTTCTCTGTGTGAGCTGAAAGTTCACATCCTACCTTTCAGTCTGGCATTTACCTAATTTTCTGTCCTTCTCACTTCTGCCTTTTCCAGTTAACACAATTCATCTTCCATTGTAGACCCTCCTCTTATCCCATGGGTTCTCTTTAATGAAGTTTCTTAACGATGTATGTAATTACTCCTTCAACATAGCTCCATGTACCCCCATCTCAGTGCTCTTCAAGTATGCTTTTCAGAAGTCCATATTCCATCACTCCTCACAGGATAGACAGAAGAGAGAAAGAAAAAAAAAAAAAGGATAAGTATCAGTCACCATGAGAAATTGTCATAATTTTATGTTTTGTTATCAAAGATTTTCCTGAAATTTTTATCTTTTCCAATACTTGATTAATTTCAAATGGAGGACAAAAATAAATATGAGGTCAAGAAGTAGCATAATCATTGTAAATACTTACATGCTGACAAGTTCCACTTCTTGATCATATTTCTATATTCCTTCTCAAATCATAAGATCTTCTAGGTAGGTATTTCACATCATAACATCCCTGTAAAGACTGCAAAGCACTTAGCACACTGTGGTATTTCAGATTGGCATATGTTCTGTTCATTTTTCCCCTGCAGCTGTGCTTAAGAGATTGTACTTGAGCTTTGTTTTGGTTTAGAATTTTGCTTTTTTACTGCAGAGGCACAAGCAGAATAAATATATAGGTTAGATTTGTTAGATGAGGAGGACAAAAGAGACATTGGAGGCATGTATTTTGTGAAATGGGTATTGATTTGCTAATAACCTGTTTTAATTGCATGGTAGAAGGAAAAGGAACACAATTATTGTTCTGTGGGCAAAGAAATGCCTTTTTATGTTTGGAAACAATTTCTAACACAGAAAAAATATAACATTTTATGAGCATCTCTTCAAGGGATTTAAATGCAAATTAACCCTGATGTATTCTACATATGTTTCATGCCACATAACAAAACCTACTATTAGAGAAAAATAAAATGCACTGAAAAGATCTGCTTTGGCCTTCAAAAGCTAGCTAATCAGGTATCACAGCAGTGGAGATTAATCAAAGATTCTTTAATTGCTAGTTAACTGGACTTTATGTTGTGAAATATATTATATTACTCAGTTGTAGTAAGCTGACTGAGAAAAAAAAGACCGCTGTGGTTTAAGAGGATACAGATTTTTTTAATGAGGCTGAAATGAGAAGTAAAAAAAAAAAAAAAAAAAAAAATCTGTGGGCTGTGGTTTCAATAGGAGGCAACTTACCTCACTTCTTTCTTTTCTTTTGTCTTGTTATCCAGAAAGTTCACACCAGCAGGGTTGCCATGTGGGTACAGAACAAGATAATTGGTCTAAAATAAGGCGGTTCAGTGCTTCTTAAAAGCCGCTCTGCAACCAAAGACACCATACTGCCAGCAAACATTAGCATGTGTTTCAGAGCTAAACAGAGATTACAGCTCTGTGAATTAGAACTGGCTGACTCCATTTTGGCATAAGTTCTAGTGAGCTAAGCAGGGCATTTTCTGCAGCAGCTTTTTTGGATATAATACTGTGGTTTTTTGATATTACTGGTTATTTTTTTGTCTCAGTGTGTTTGGAGAGAGCTGGATCACTGTCATTCCTTCTGCTGTTACATGAAGTTTCTTACTGTGAAACTGGAAAGACACAGAGCCAAATTCAGAGGTGAAAGATGGTTACAATGCATGTATAAATTCACCGTGCTGAATTTTGGCCTTCCCTATAATACCTGTGGGCTGTGGGCACAGCAAGGTATCAAAGGGTGTTTTATGGAATCAGTTTTTTCCTCCTTTCCCACTTAATTGGAAACCCAAAGTCTAATTTATAGTCAATGTGCACTACCACTAATGCTCTATAATTCACGCAAAATTAACTTCTGCTATGATGATTTCTTTGAAAGCTATCTTGCAATAATTGTTCAAATCGTATATGCGTAGGAGTAATATAGAAATGTTACCATTATGTTTTAATTACTTAATATAAGGAAGGCAGTGAACTCACAGTCAATTTCATATATTTTGTTACCCTTACCATGACTGTAATTTTTACTGTAAACTGCACACAAAAGGAGTGGAACACATAGGTCACATAGCAGTGGTATGTATCACTCAGGTATCGCTTTGGAATCATAGAATCATTAAGATTGGAAAAGACCTCTAAGATCTTGTCCAGTCATCCCCTTACCACCTATATTACTAACTAAACCATGTCCCTAAGTACCTCATCCAACCTTTCCTTAAACACACCAAGGGACAGTGACTCCACTACCTCCCTGGGCAACCTGTTCCAATGCCTAACCACTAATTTCTCCTAATTTCCAACCCGACCCTCCCCTGGCGCAATTTGCAGTCATTCCCTCTTGTTAAGTGTTGTTGCCTGTCAAGTTTCTTTACATATTTCTCACACTCAACTCTTTTTAATTATATGATCTACAGTACTGTTTTTGCCTTTTAAAAAACATTTTGTACTGAAAATTGAGTCAATTATTTCTTTTCACAGTTTACCAAATTCTTGAATTCATCCATGTTACACTTTTGGAGCTGAGGCATATACTAAGTACAACAGATATGGTTAAAAGTTATAAAATTCATGCCTATGTGAACATTTCCCATTGGTTAACTAAGTGGCTTAATTACAGAATATGAATTTCACTGAGGAACAAGAAATAAATCATTGCCAGGTTGATTATTTAAGATTCTTAAACTCATTTATGAGTGTTTGCATGGAAATTTGAAGAATTTGTACAAACTATGTATGTAGTAATAAGCACATCCAGAAGGCACCCAAGTTATACTGGAGAATCACAAAGGTGGACATCAGGAGTCTTAAACAGAAGATGTTCTGACTTGGATTTCTAATAAGGCTGTGTTGAGGAAGCAGATGAGAGAGAGATAATCTAATTTTTTGAGGTTATAGCTACTCAAAATAATGAAGAATCTAGTTAGTAAACATTAAACCATTAAATATTTTGTACAAAATTATTGAAAGCAGGCATTAGCTGAGTCGAATCACAAGTAGTGTATATGTACATCTAGATCCACTAAGTAACTGTCTACTCTCAATTCCTAAGGAAAGCAATAGAAATTTATATCACTTTACACTTCCACATTCATCCTGGGAACTATCTTTTAACTTTCTACTAGAAGAATCAAATGGAGGCACAACAAACCCCACAATAAGAACTGAGTCCATTATGGACTCGTACACAATTTCCTGGGTATAATTGACCCAAATAAAATACATAAATTAAGGTAATTAAGTAGCACTTAAAAACATTGCCTTCGCTAATATATTGTCATTCAGAGATTTCTATTTATATTTTACATCCTATTTATATTAAATCTCATTCCAGTTAAATGACTGTCATACATAGCTTAAAAGAAAATGGCTTAAGGCTCAAAGAACCCAGATAAGCTCTTTTCAAAATTTTCATAGACCTTTTTCTCCCTTCTTGCAATTTCTTAGTATTTTTTAAATCAAATCGACCGGTCCAGAAAAAATCAGTTATCAACAGGTAGAAGTATCCTGGGAAGTTAAAATTTATTACTAGATTGTTGTTAATTCAAATTTTTATATGGTCTGTCAGCAATTATAAGATGTTAATAGAAGATTAATTCATATGTAAAATAGTCAAAGATAGTTGCTTTCCATGTCCCCCACTCAGGTTTTAAGCATCCTTCCAACTAAGGAGAAATCTTCCTTTCCAGATAGCCAAAGTCCATGAAGATTACTTTTTAAAAAAGAGTTGAAACCTACTGCTATGGTAAACGGGCATGATCACTTTTTACTTTCTTAATCCAGTGTTTTTCAGACCTGGACTGATGCTAGCAGTTAATACAGTGGCTTCTGAATGCTTGTTTAATTTCTTCTTTCAGTATTTTAAGTTTGACATCTTCATTTTTACTTTTGTATAAAATAGCATTAATGCTGTATGCCCACAGATGGAATGAATTCTCTTTTCTGTTTTGAGTTAATGAAATAAATACTCAGGGCTCTGAGTTTTGGTAATTATGAATACCGCATAAAAAAGTGAATTTTTTTGTAAGTACTCTAATGCATTGACTGAGTACATTAAATATTTTCTGTAGAAATAAAGCGAAGACCACTAGGTGATCCAATCCACTTTGCCTGATGGAAAAGGCAATTTTCAGTTTATAAAGACAAACTAAAATGCTAAAGCTATTTCAGAAAGTAAGTTTATTTCACCTGCAAAGTTTTCTTTTATAAGGGTTCAGAATAAAATACAGAAATTTTGAAAAGTCTATGTAATGACATTCAGAAAGACTGGATTTTGCTTTATAATATATTTTAAGACAAAGTGTCTGGGCCTTATCTAATGAGATTTTGATTATTTTACTTTTAAACCAAATATATCATAACATTCCCTAGTGTTTAAGTTTTAGCAAATCAGTATCTTAATGTGGGAAATTCCTTCATCACAAAATTTATGGATAGCTAACTGCAAAATGCTTTTATCGTGTTTGGGAAAAATTGCTACATGGGGACAACCTCCCCCTTCTCCCCAGCTGTACCAAGAAAAGTGTGTGGAAGAAAACTTCTGGGTGGTTTTCTGTTATTGTTGTTCTCCTAACTTTGTGTTTATTGCTGAGATTTTTTTCCCCCTTCTTTTTTTTTTTTTTTTTTTCTTATGGCAGCTAGTATCTCATAACTCAAGCTGAAGCTTTCAAGAGAGAATTTCTAGGAGAAAGACTAGTGTGTGGGCTGAGAAATGAAATCAGAGAGGTAATTGCTTTCACGTAAGAAGCTTAGATCCTGAGATTACTGCACAGTTTACAATGTAAAGAATAAACAGATTTTTATAACTTAAAGGAGGTACACTTGTAGTGCTGTAATGTATTGCATGGAAGCAATAGCTATAGATGTAGCATGAATAGTGACATGGCAGTAAGTTTTATTTAAGTTTCAGCATAATCGTGACTAGGTACAAAGCTGAAATTTCATCTATACCATTTTCTTTATCAGTTCTGAATCAAGATCACTCTGTGCTGCTAGATTTCAGATTATCTTTTCACTTGAACTGTTTGATTTGTATCCTTTTTTTTGGGGGGGGGGTGAAAAGAAGAAAGAATGAAGAAAATAAGTTTATTTGCTTTTCACATTGTTTATTTTTTGGGAATTGCAGTTTGAAAGCTGTTCCTGAAAATCCATTGGAATGGGTCATGTCCTTCATTTTCACTTCCAAATCCTCTCCCCATAATTTCCAGACCAATAAACTCATTCCCAGCTGTAAAACATGAAGCTAGGAAGCCTTGCATTTCCAATTATAAAGTCTGTGATCAGCAGAGTCTCCCGTCGAGAAGTGAAGACAAGCTGTACAGCCATGTCATTAACCAGCCACGCTGGTGAGACGCAGTCTGCTGCCTCTGCCAGCCGAGCTCAGTGCGCGTCTTGGCTGCTGGTCTATTAGTTCCCCAATGTGCTTAGGTGCTTCCTTCCCATGCTTCATTCAGAGGGTCTTTTCAATTCTCCTGTTTGTTTCTATGCCAGACCTTTATCTTTAACCCCGTCACTCTCCATTCTTTTACAGTGTCCTATGCAAGAGTTGCTGTGTAAATTCCTCCCCAGCCGTATTTTCTGGAACACTCATTCTCTGGAATCCTCAGTCTATCTTCCTTTTTATTTTTTTTTTTCCTCTTTGCCTTTTGAAATGAGGAATCAGGATCAAATTAGTTCTATTTTTTCTAGGTCTTCCTCCCATAAGAAGTTGTCTATGTTTTACCTCTTCTGTTCCTAAGGTCCTTCATACTCCCAGCTCTGGAAAAAACTCTTCATTTCTCCTACTTCTTCTTACCTCTTTTCTTCCCTTTTCAGGACCTGTCATAGGCCCTGTGAGAACATTATTTCCCCTATTCAACTCTTATTTCTACACCTGCAGAGAGTTTTTTAGGATACCAATGTCTTAAACTTAACTGAGAGAACGATGGGCCATTATAAAGCTCTGTGATCTACAGGCAAGTACAAATATCCTTGCTATGGTGTTAAATCTTTAACAACCATGTCCCTTTTTTTTTTCCCCTTCTACAGTAATACAAGACTATCCATCACTTAACTCTTCATTGCTTTGGTGTTCCTTCACTGATCATTAAATACCTTGCTCTGCTAAACATTGATATTATTCTGTTTTTTCTGTCCTTCACCCTTTTCTTCCCCATATTTTCTTCAAAACTTTGTTTGGTACAGTTAGTGTGGAGAATGCAGATACAGTTGTCTACAATAGAATATTCATGCATCACACTGATGTTTACTGTAAATGCTGTGCCAACACAACAGCATCCCTCTTGAATTTGTTCTGCATTTGTGCTGTTAAGCACAACTTCACTTAAGTGAAAACACCAACTTTCTGCTCAATTTCTGAATTTCTTTTTTAAAAGCTTTCATACATTTTTAGTTCTTGCACTGTTTCTGGGGTGCAAGAGCCCCACATTTCTCCACCAGGGAATATCAGCAGGCTCCAGAACAGAGGAAGTATGTTTGATAGAGGAATCCTGCAACAGTGTACAGCACAACGCTGTGACTTGTAGGCAACTCTGGGTGAGCTTTTTTAGGTACTAGAAGTACAGCACAACTACTCTTTGATATCACAGCTCCCTGATAAGAATAAATCTCTCAGCATTTTATGCTTTCCCCAATTTATACATCAGAAAAAAATGGTCTGATTTAATTGTGCAATTCAATATGGATTCATTAAAGCTTTCTATATTTTAGTTACATATCTGACAAAGAATTGCAGTCATCACTACTGCAATTCCAGTGTTGTCTATACTCATGTCTGCAGTTTTACTTTCAGTACTCTGATCAATCATCATGTGATTATCACTCCTGTCTTGATTGTAGTCATAGAGCACCCATTGGTCTACGTGGATGTTTTCTATGTTCACTTTCCAAGTGATCTGTCTAGAATTCTATGGTATTATCCAGAGTATTTTATATCCAGCTATTTGCAAAATACTTAGGTTTTTTTCCTGCAGTAAGGCTTTGAAACTTTCTGAAACAATGGCAAATTGTAGCAAAATGGTTTTCCTAGTAGAATTCATAATGACCTGATAAAAACCCAATCACATAGATGACATCTACTGACTACATAATATTAAAGCCAAAGTATAGTCTAACCTAATTTAAACAAACTTTCAAGTTTATTTTATTTCTTTTTTATCACCACAATTGTTTTGTAATGAAATTATGTTATGATTAATACTCTGATTGCATTACGGTTGTACTTGCCTCCAAGTGTTGCTGAAAACGTCTACAGGCAGTAGGAGAATAGGAAAAAAAAAAAGACCTTCTGAAAGCACTTAAAAAAACCCACAACAAACCTCCTCAGCTGTTAAACCACCATTACCAAATGTTCTGTCATTAAGAAATTGTCTAAATCCTTGTTTCTCTCCATGAGAACAGGAGCTGTAAGCACTATGTCTGCTGGAAAAGCAAGATGTGGGTGTTTTGGTGGGCTGTCTATGTGGGAGTTACTTAGTTTTCTGGTTTTTAGAACACTATTTTAAGGTTGAAAAGTTCACACAGTGTATGTTTAGCAACTTGAAATATAGGCATCGGATTTTCTCCAACTTTCTTACTTTTGCTAGAGATATTTTCAAAGTATAAAATAACTTCAAATAACTTTTTTCTCTTTGCAACATTCCTGTGACATGGGAGATGAATTTACTTTCTGCCCCACAAGTTTGTTTACATTGTAAATGCTCCCATCTGTCACACAGATACATTTTTTTTGAAGGATAGCTTCTTCCTTTTCTTTCTGTTTTTCGTATGTCTCCTCTATCTTAAATAGGAAAATATTGAATATTTTTCTTTTGAAAATCCTGCTTTAGGTATTCCTGCTGTTCTATTGCTGAATTATAGATAGTTTATGGATTTTTTTCAGCATCACCACAGGGTGTGATCTTATTTCATCTCACATGCTAAATGGCATAGAGATTTATTATTTTATTTACTAAGTGCTCAAAATGTTCTCAGTCATTCATATGCAGTATTTGTGTGGTGAGGCTCTGGCACAGGCTGCCCAGAGAAGCTGTGGCTGCCCCCTCCCTGGCAGTCTTCAAGGCTGTGTTGGATGAGACTTTGGGCAGCCTGGTGTAGTGGAGGGTGTCCCTGCCCATGGCAGGGGGGTTGGAACTAGGTGATTTTTGAGGTCCCTTCCACCACAAATTATTTTAGGAATATATCTCAAAGGACAATGTGTATTTACCCTTCACTGGAAGCTGATCTCACAGTCAAAACTAGTTTTGCGATAGTGAAAAAATAACGTATTTGATTTATATAGGTAAACTAGAAGTATAGTTTACAGTGAACTCAATTTTAGGTGTCTTTTTGTTTGTCCATCCAGATTCTGCATGCCATTTTTAGATGAAAAATATAATTGAGATCTTGTGTATCGTGGCAACAGCAAATCTCCTAGTGCTGTAGAGGAACAGGATTATTTACTGTACTTTAATGGGCATATCCATATGCATGTTTGAACAGACTTTTTAATATTGTTTATAAATCTTCTATTTTCACATTGTTATTAACTGCTGCTTAGCATCTTGCTATACTTTGAATACTGTCAGCTTGAATGACAGATCATAATTTTAAAACAATGGAAGTAATTCGGAAGCATGGCCTTTGTATTATTATTTAGTTCTTATATGCTGTCATCTTGTGAAATTGTATATTTTATTTACTCAGGGTCTTATAGAGACTTTCAGTAACACTTCCTTATTTAAGGGAAAAATCAAGTAGTCATCCTGTAGGTAAATCTCCTACTCTAAATGCTATTTCTCAGTTTATCTATCAAAATCCCTTTGAAAGTCTAATATACCTTCCCAGGAAGAATAACCTTGGACAATATTTTTTAAAATTATGCCACAGTAAGACACGTGACTGAATAGTTTGTATATTAAAAAAGCTATGTGTTGATAACATTTGCCTGAGGTTGTAAGATTTTGCATACGTTAACAAGCCTCTGTTGTGAATCCCTGTCTAATAATAACAGTCTTTGACACTTGTCGAGTCTTGTTCTACAATGCTTGCTATGTATGCTAACATTGTAGTGGAATTTGCATGATTCTTTAATATTGCTATGCATATTTGTTAGGTGAGATAGGCTTTGCAGATATGATAAACTGGCAACAGGAGTGACTTGAAATTGCTTGCTTTTGTTTATAAAATGTTTATGCCTTAACAATGTTTTTACTGGGACGGAGAAAAAATATTTATGCAAAGAACATAACTCAAATTTGATCTGTGTATGAACATTATTGGCCTCCACTTTAACAGAGAACATTTCACATGCTCTACTTTTCTAACATATTCATTTGAACAGGAGTATAACACTGATGTCTAGGACTTCGGACATCATTTGTATAGTTATTCTGAGACCATGCACAAAACAGACTGACCTAGAGCTATAGTTTCTATCACACAAATATTCTAAATTGTCCCATCTAACATTTTCAGGTAACAGTAATTTCATGAATCTGGATCGACACAACATGCTAATAGCTTTTTGAGCTGATCACTGTGACAGGTTTCCCAGTTTTTGTATGAACATTGCGCAGCAACCTCAGGCTATTATTATGATCTTTCTGCCTCTTGTGAAGCCACAGGCTTTCACTGATGAGACTAGACAAAGTTGTTGTGAGAGTTTTGACATAATCTTGGGCACCCTGTGACTGATTTATCTTCAGAACTGTCTTAAAAAGACTATATCTGAGCTCCATTTGTAAACCATCTGAACAGTATTACAGTTTATACATTTTGTCTATTACATTTTCAGTTTCACAAAATAATGACATTCTTTTCTTTTTCTTTTTCTTTTCTTTTTTTTTTTCAAATATTACATTTAGAGAAGCTATTAGATTCATGGTCATTTAAACTGATTGTTTAAGGTAGTTCACTCAACATAAGTATTTTTGATTCCGTGTGTGTGGTTAGCAGAAGATATTTGTAATAGCATAGATGTGACTTTGTAACTCTGTATTGGGCATTACAAATTGAGATCATGATGGAAAAGCCAGAGAATATTTCTCTGTGTTTGTGGTGAAAGCTGCTTATTCAACAAGCAAGGTCATTTAACCAAAGAGGATCTTATTTTTAAGAATCATAATACTGCACTTTAGCTTCACAAGGTAAAGTCCATTCCCATAAATTATGTTTCTCTGTGGCACAGAACATTTATCTTTCCTGATCAAACAATAGAAAAAGCCAGTGACTTTTATGACCAAGTATCATTGCCTGGGGCCATGCTGGGCTCACTGATGGCATAGACTTCCCATTAAGTTAAAAAAAAAAATAAAAATAGAGGAGACACTCCATGAGCTTGGGTCTGTGCTTCAGAAATGCATTTGTGCTTAGCTTCACTATGATAATTTTAAAAGCAAATTTTCTAGCACTGGCTGAAGAGCTCTTGGTCAATAGGGATTAAATATAATTTGACAGAACAGCTGAAAGTGAGAGCTTTTTTTTCCTTATCAACTACTTATCTTTGGTGCTGTAGGGCTGAGGGAAGTCTTAGTAACAATACTGAACTTGACAGCCACAATGGGCAGAACACAACGAAGAGATTTTTTTAAAAAGTTTTAAAAGTTGTTTGTTTGCATTTCAATTGACATGTTATACTATTTTTCATCGTCAGTTTCTGTCACCAGCTGTCGGGTAAAGAACCAGATGAAGTAAATTAAATGTCTCTCAATGACTTAATTGTTTTGAGTAAGATCTTTACATGTGCTGGTGAAATGCATTTTATGACAATCTAAGGGAGTATCCTGAGAGTCAAGATTCATCCTTAAGTGGTTATCCAGGGGAAAAAGTGATATATTTTTTCTAGCTTACAGCACCTGATGCCTAAAGCCAGAGAGCAACTCCTGCTAGGACAAAGCAAGAAACTAGGTTCTGAAGTTTTTTATAGAAAAAACAACCAAAACCAAAGCCTTGTGAAAGACAATTGAGTGCTTCCCAACAAAAGAAGTGGCCTGCAGCTAGGGTTTAGTCTTTTTTTCTGGTCATTAACGGGTCCTCTCCTTTTAAAAAGAGACACAGAAGAAGAGTCATTCTCTCTGTAGTTAAAGTTTTGGATTCTACAGAGAAGTGGGGATAAAGGGAATGCTCGCGTTATATTTTAAGGAAGATTGACTTTTTTATGTGACTGCAATTGACTTTTTTATGTGTCTGAAAGACAGCAGAAAGTCGAGAAATGGCAGCATTTGGTCCTTATGCCAATCACAGAATTACATTGCCTTAAGACCAGAAAACAGAAGCAAGATGTTTCTATTCCTGGGTAATTTTCCTAATCATAAAGCCTTACAGTTATGTTCCTCTTACTTTCTTTCCTAATGGCCCTGTGGTTCTCGTTCCCACAGCTGTAGCGTTACGTTAATTTCCTGTAGGAGGAAGAAAGGGGAATACACAGAATTACCAACTCTTTATTTTACATGCAAAAGCATCTCGTTTGTTTTCTGATCTTTATCAACTGTCGTTAAATTATTGTATGACAGAAAAAGCAAATGTCTAACATCAGAGCTATAAAGAGACATTTTGGTTTGAGGGTAATCGCATTTCTTCCACTACCTCATCAAACCTGATTCTGTGTCCTATTCTTCTGAGCATGCTGACCTGCATCTTCTTCCTGTCAGCAGTAACAAGAACTGTGAATGTGAAGGCTTTTCTGCCCTCAGTTGGTGTACATCACAGGTTGATGCCTGTAGTGGCCATGACTTCTCTGCTCTGGTTTACACGGTTTTTAGAAAGCCAGCTTGCATGCAGTATTTGCTATCAGAGAGGTAATTACTACAGCGAATAACAAAATCTGTTTATTAATTATAGTGCCACCATGTTTGAATATCTGGCATTATTTAAAGAGGAAATATTGGGAAAAGAGCCATGACTGGGCAAAACCCCTCTTGCTGTTAGTATCCGGGAGGTAGTGTTTTGGCCTAGTAAGTGGAGTAAATGTTCTGGCAACCTTGAAGACATGGAACATTAGAAAAGGGAATGCAAGTAGGGAGTCAGAGAAATAAATATGTATAACACAAACGTAAGACATTGAAGTTCCTTTTCTGATATTTTGCCCACTGTGCCTGTTAATTTATAGCTCAACATGTTTGGGTTTGTTCACTTTACATACTTTAATATTTAGAGATGCCTGGTGTTTTTAGAAGATGCATAGTGTTAAAAGAATAAAATATTAATTTGAGAAGAGAATTTTAATATTAGACAAAGAGAGAAAATACTATTGTTTTTATTATGTTTGTCAGTATTTACTTTTGAGACAGCATTTAAAGACTGAACTTAGTAACAAAACAAAAATTAATTTACAATTTTAGAAATTAAATGCTATTCATTCTATTGTTAATGTCAAATTCAGCTCTTAGTGTGAAGTTACTTATGATATTTTTTGAGTTTTAGAGTAATTGTGTGAGTTTTACTTATTCAATGGAAAAATAGATTGCAATTTGCAAGCACATTGGAATAATTTTCATATGAGACAACAATATCCTGTTAATCTTTCAGAAAGCATTTTTCTTGCTACCTGAGCAATGGACTGGGTTTTTTTGTTTGGTTTGGTTTTGGGTTTTTTTGCATAAGGAATATTTGGAAGTTTCCTACATATGGAGCTGACAGTGACTTAATAAATTTGTGGTCATATCCAGTTTTTAAGGAAATAGATGGTGGGAAATGTCTCACATAACAAAGAGGAGATGATAAATAAAACACTATGATCTTTACCCAAATTGCATAATACATAGAATAACTGCAGACTCAGGGTGAAGCAGGTGTTAAAAAATATCAAATAATCTTTGTTTTATTTTTCAATTTATCTTTCTCAGTTTAGAGATCAAATGCTCTTCTTCGATAAGCATCTTTCCTTCTTAATATTTGTATGTTTTTGTACTAAAATTGAATCACCATTTTCATGACCAGTGGTTTGTTTCTGGCCTTGCTGGAAAGGAAGGGGAATTTTCACTTCATAAAGGAATGAAAAATACTCTTATTACAATTTTGCTAATATCATAGAATCATATTGTAGAATGATTTGGATTGGAAGGGACCTCTAAAGATTATGTAGTCCAACCCTCCCGCTGTGGGCCAGGACACCATTTGCTGGACCAGGTTGCTCAAAGCCCATCCAGCCTGATCTGTAATTTCATTGATGGGGCATCCACAACTTCTCTGAGCAATTTCTTCCAGTGTCTCACCACCCTCATAGTAAAGAATTTCTTCCTTATATCCAATCTAAACCTACCATCTTTCAGTTTAAAACCGTTGCCCCTTTTCCTCTCATGAAATTTTCAGTAAAATGTTGGGGTTTGTTTTCTGTCTATAAGCTTTCTTTATACAGTGGAAGGCTGCAATAAGGTCTGCTTGAAGTCGTCTCCAGGCTGAACAAAGCTTGATTCCCCCTCTTTGTCTTTCGTCACTGGAGGGCTGTTACAGCCCTTTGATAGTTTGTGGCCCTCTCCCGGACCAGCTTAACCAGCTCCATTTCTTTCTTGTGCTGGGACCCCAGACCTGGATGCAGTACTCTAGGTGGGGTCTCACCAGAGTGGAGTAGAGGGTCAGGATCACCTCCCTTAACTTGAGGGTCACTCCTCATTTGATGCAACCAGGATACAATTGACTTTCTGGGCTGCAAGCAGACATTGTTGTCTCACCTGCCAGTATTCCCATGTACTTCTCTTCGGGGCTTCTTTCAATCCATTTCATTCAAAGTCTTTATTGATACTGTCAAATGCCCTGACTCTGGTGCAGAACTTTGCACTCGGCCTTGTTGAACTCTGTGAGGTTCACACAGACCCCCTTCTCAAATCTGTCAAGGTTCCTCTGGATGGCATCCCTTCCGTTAAGCAAATCAACTGCATCATTTAGCTTTGTGTCACCTGAAAACCTGCACACAATCCCACTCTAATAATAATTATAATAATTCCTTAAAAAACCTGAAAGTTCTTTCCTATTCAGAGTCTTGACTTTTCTCTTCACCTGACTCATATGCCTCAAGACTCTGAATTCCACCAGGGCATGATCACTGCATCCCAGGCTCCTACCAGTCTTGACCTCTAATTCCTTCATCTGTGCTGGTGAGAAACAGGTGTAGTAACACTTCTCTGGTTGGAATATCTATCACCTGGATGAAGCAGTCACTCCTGAGGCAACCAAAGAATGTCCTGTACTGCTTACAGTTTGCTGTGCTGCTTTTCCAGCAGATGTCAGAGTGACTGAAGCCCCTTAGCAGGATCAGGGCCTCCAAACAAGATGCTTCCTGTAGCTGAGGTAAGAATCCTTTGTTAACAGGCTCCTCTTGATCAGGCAACTAAACACTAACCACAAGGTTTACTTTATCAACTTGGCCTCTAATTTTTACCCATAGCTCTCAAACTATCACCTCTCTGCTGTAGCTTCTCAACTAGATGATATTACTGTTCTGAACGACTCCCAAATCTCACATACCGTAGCCCCACATAAATAATATATCATGTTTTTAATGCTTTCTATGCCAATTTGCATTGGCATAGATATGTGCATATTGTGCATCAGTAGTAAGCAAAATTTCAGTGTTGCCAACTATAACAACCCGCTGCAGTGCTACAGGCTTGGGGGAGACTGGCTGGAGAGTTGTCAGGCAGAGAAGGACCTGGGGGTGTTGGTTGACTGCAGGCCGAATATGAGTCAGCAGTGTGCCCAGGCGGCCAAGAAGGCCAATGGCATGCTGGCTTGTATCAAAAACAGTGTGGCCAGTAGGTCTAGGGAGGTGATTGTGCCCCTGTACTCGACATTGGTGAGGCCACACCTCGAGTACTGTGTCCAGTTCTGGGCTCCTCACCACAAGAAGGACATGGAGGTCCTGGAGCGAGTCCAGAGAAAGGCAACCAGGCTGGTGAAGGGGCTGGAGGGCAAATCATATGAGGAGTGGCTGAGGGAGCTGGGGATGTTTAGTCAGGAGAAGAGGAGGCTCTTGAACCTGAAGGGAGGTTTTAGAGAGGTAGGTGATGGTCTCTTCAGCCAGGTGACAGGTGATAGGACAAGGGGGAATGGCATGAAGCTGTGCCAAGGCAGGTTTAGATTGGATGTTAGAAAAAAATTTTTTACTGAAAGAATTGTCAGGGCCTGGAACAGGCTGCCCAGGGAGGGAGTTCAGTCACCTTCCCTGGATACGTGTAAAAAAAGGGTAGATGAAGTACTTAGGGATATGGTTTAGCTTAGGACGGGAATGATTGGACTTGATGATCTTGGAGGTCTTTTCCAACCTTGTGATTCTATGATTCATAACTGTTCTGAATAAACCAAGAATTAAAAATGACCTAACTCTACAGAAGTCTGAAATGCAATAAATTGAAATATGTTATTCCAGACTAAACCCCAGGCTACCTTCAGTCATATAAAATTAAAGGTTTGTCTACATAATATAGAGAGTTTTAGAGCTTTAATTAATTTTGGAAGAGATTTCTCTCCTGAATTCTGACTGCATTGCTTAGTAACACAGACATTCTCCATTCATGTTTGTCAGTTTTGGTACTCACTGAGAGATGTGATGAGGATAACTCATTGTAAAAATATCTTCAACTAGTAATCTTCAGAAAATGTATATCTCATTACTTTTCCTGTGGTTTTCCATGCCACCATGAATAAGCATGAAAAATTAAAAAAAAACCCCAACAAACAGGCACACGTGTGATAGAGTAATAGGTCTAAGTCTTAAAGCAGATGTTTGTGTGTTGGTGTGTAGGACAAGGGGAAATGGCATGAAGCTGTGCCAGGCCAGGTTTAGATTGGACATTAGAAAAAATTTTTTCACTGAAAGAGTTGTCAGGGCCTGGAACAGGCTGCCCAGGGAGGGGGTTGAGTCACCTTCCCTGGATGTGTTCAAAAAAAGGGTAGATGAGGTACTTAGAGAAATGGTTTAGTTTAGGATAAGAATGGTTGGACTTGATGATCTTCAAAGGTCTTTTCCAACCTTGTGATTCTGTGATGGTTTAGAAGAAATCATATTAAAGGAACTTATGCTTTGATAGAAGTTTCTAGATGTTTGCTGTAAAATTTTACTTCCAAAATTATCATTAAAATTCAAAAATTATCATTAAAATATACCACTGTGGCCAAAGAATAAGGAAGTGGTACTTTATTAAAATCTTCATTGCTTGTATTCTGCTTCCCATAGTGTTTTTAGATCTTGCTGTAACTTCTTTACAGACCAGACTGCTCAAAACCCAGGACTGTCTATCAATCAGCCACATTTGCCTTTAAGGCAGAATTTTCACTCATGTAGCATTAGACGGAGATTTCCCAAAATTTATAACTGCTCCCATGTGCCCTGGGGCAACTGAGGATATTGCAGCTGAATGAAGTGGAAGGGAAGAAGAAAGAAACGTGGATTCAGAGCCTCTTCTGCCTCTGTATTTTCCTAATGTCCCATGTTTGTTTTGACACTTTCCACTCCTCCCACATCTTCTTCTGTTTTGTGTGTCCCAAAGTCATCAGGACCAGGGTATAGGCAATGACCTTTCCCTAATGGAATCATCCATAAAAGGCTGTTTCTCTCTCCTGTGATGTGTAACTACAGTGAACAAGGGATCTCAACCTTCTCTATACTTGAACTATAAAGGAATTTAGACGTGATTTCAGTTTTAAGAAGTGAAGTCCATTTTTTACCTAGTCCATGGTCAGCATAGTTGAGCTGAATGAGAATTTACTAAAACCTGCTGAAAAGGACAATATATAAGTAATTCAAATTTGTGCAGCACACATAGCAAAGAACAGTAATGCAAAAGACCACCTAAGAATTCAGTATTCTGTAATTAAAATATGAACAGCTGTATAAATTCAGTGTCTGATGCTTATGCAGTCTTTGCTGAGATTTTTAGATGGAAACACCTCTTGCATCAAAGAAAACGCAAACAAAATGGAAAAGAACAAGGAGATGGTTTTGCTTTTGAACTTGAGTTTTACACAGAAAAATAAAGGTATATAGAAGCAGTCTTCCAGATCTCATTCAGTGCCTGATCTATGAGATTATCCTTCCTCTTAATCTGGCTATTAGATTTTTTTTTCTCCTACTATTACCCTTAACATGACCTCTAAGGTTCTATTAAGCACATACTGAAATTTATTTTAATCGTTACAAAATAATATGGTAGAGAGAAGAACATTTTGATGAACTGTGGATAATCCTTCCTTGTTCCTATGAAAGAATGTGATAGTGTGCTTCATTTAATACACTCTGCTTTTCCATAACAGTCTTTTTAAGGGATGTAATTAAGATTAATGACTAGCTTTTCCTGAGGACGAAAAGTAAACTGCACATACATTTACAGAAAGAGGCAACAGAAAGGGTTTTATTGCCTGGTCATTTTCTAATTGTGACATTTTATGGGGTTTTATGTGTTAATATATTGTGTGCTTTCTCCTTCCTCAACATTAACTATTTTAGCATCCTGCCACAGCAATGGCTGTTATGGAAATTGGTAGCATAAGTGAAAAATACGAGTACTACTTTTTTTTGTTCTGGAACAAATATAAAGATATAAGTAAACTTAAAAAAAAAAAAAAATCCCCTGGGCCCACTCTAGAGCCTTTCTTTTTCATATGTACCTTAAATCTAGAGATTTTACTAGGTATATAAACAACAACAGTCTTATGAATAAGAAGCTTTTTAAAGAGTTCAGTTCCAGGTGAGTCATAGATCTGAATCATACAAAACCTTAGTTTCAAATAGTTTTCCTCCTACATCTTATATTGGGAAAGAGAGAGAAGGGAAGAAGGGAAGGAAGAAGGGAAGAAAGAAAAGAAATCAGCCTCCTCATTTCACTACATTTGCATATGAGGAAAACATTAATATCCTATTATAGTCTTCCTCCTGTGAGTCTGTAGAAATCACATAAATTAGATTACTGCCTTTAATCTATGTTAGCAGAAGGCCCAAGGAAATTCGATAAAGGAGGAATCCTTAAAGAAAATTTTGGTTTCTGTCCTCAGTATTTAAGGGAAATGTTCCCCGAACAGCTGCTAGATATGAGAAACCCAAAGATCAAAAGGAAACTCAAAGATGGAAGCTATGAGGCTGTTTAACTGTCATATGATAGTCACAGGGATTCTGTGATATTTAAAGATCTCAGATGGGCTTAAAAAACCCCACACAGTCCACATGAAAAAAAACCCCTCTTAGTTCTGACAGGAAATAAAGCATGCAAAGATTTCAATTCTGCCTCCAGTTTTTAGTGCACAATTATTAACATTCTGTTTCAGAAGTAAGTAATATGTGCACCAGATTTTATTTAATTTTGTTAAAGAAGGACACTACCTCTGTCAAAAAAAGAGAATAACAATTACGTATAAAGGTGAGATAAAGACAAAAAGTTTAAACTATTAGCTGTCTTCTCAAAAACTCTATGAACAGAGATTTTAAAAAATCATTGAGGTTGTCTAATAAATTGTTGTTTTCCTAAAGGCATGGTAGCTCTCAGGACAAGATAGCCATCTTTTGTTCTCTGAGCAGGTCTATGTAATATATGTAAAAGAGAGGTGGGTACTTGGAAATTGGTTTAGAAGTAAAAAAAAAAAAACACCAAAAAAAAAAACCCACCAAAAAAAGACCTAGCTAATATTTATCTTCTAAAATTAAGGCTAATTTTACCTTGGATCTAAACTGTCCAATAACAGAACCATAATTTTCTATTTTTAAAACAGGATTCCTCATTATGGAATAATTACTTTCAGCAGAGAGTATGATTTTGAGACCATTTTTGGTCACTTGAACTGGTATTAATGTTTTGTTCTCAATCTTTTCATTAGTGTTACTCTAAATAAGGACTACTAATACTAATGCTGCAGTTTTAAAAGCGGAATGAGCTGATACATGACAATGTGTACTTCCCACATTTGATACTTCTGCCCTACACCTTTCCTCCTTTTTTAAATCATTGTACTTTTACCCAGAAGAAGTTTTCTGAGTGAGCTCCTTGAACGGCCGCCTGAGGACCTGTGTTAGCAGCATCTGAGGAGCAGTGCTCTCACTCGTTTTTCATAGTCTTGGCTGCCTGCTTAAAGGCACTCTGAAACTTTGGCTTGGGGTTGCAGTCCAACATTATGTATCGCTAAGGTAACTGCAAGCTGCTGCTGAAAGTAGGATCTGGTCTAGACATATGATACACTTTGTCTATTACACTAAATGTATCAAATTCTGCTTTTTGCCCAGAACTCTCGATACACATCAGTGTTGCTGCATGGAACTAAAACCTGCAGTCCAGTTTCTTTGACCTCAAATTTTTAAGAGTACTTTGAGAAAATTCATCCAATAAATTACTTCAGTACAACCAGTCTACTAAACAAACACTTTTCTAGATTGAAAAATCAACGGAGTTACTATATAGCATTAAAATATAATTATGTATATGATTTGATGTTCCACTGTATGTAGTTTTCATTGCATGTGTTAATCTATTATTTAATTTCAAATCACATACTTATATGATATTCCGTATTTTATAACATCTTTTATAAAATACGTATTTCAACATATTACACATTAGGTCTGGGTGCCTCTTCTGGAGATCCAGGGAGTAGGAAAAATGATTTAGGCTGTCCCTTCTTTTTTGAAATCATTACAATCTGTAAATATCTACCTGATATACTAAATATTTAAGTATGTATTTTACTTTCAATCTTTTCTGCTCATTATGAGACAAGACAGTCACCTTCACCTGAGAATGACAAGGAATGACAGATAAATAATTTTGAAACATGAACAAGGCATTTTCTGTATTTGCAAATTTAGCCTCAAACTGTCTGGTCTTCCTTTTTTGGTATATTACATTACATGATGATATCTATTCTGCTGTCCACTGTCTCCCTAAAGTACGCAATGCTTTATTGGTCTTCAAATATACTACTGAATACTTGTATTTGAGTTTATTTTTTCTCAAACACATTAGGTTGCATTTTTAAAGGTTGAATGAGTTTGTTACCTGCAGACATTTTAGAATTAAAAACTCTGTTGTCATTTTGTGTTTTTTTTTCCTTTAGCCTCACTGATGTCTTCAATGCCTCATATTTTTGTACTGTTTGAGAATGCAACCTGTTTGTATCTAGCTTTTCACTCAGATAATTAGCTAAAATATTAATTTATGTCCAAATATACACAGGATACTCAAAGATCACTGAAATCAGAAAGCACAGAATTTTGAAGACTGTCACAATTTCAGTCATGATGAAGTTCTGATTTAGATCCTTAAAATTATTTAGGTACCTAAATAAATAACAGAAAATAGAATAGACAAATTTTTAGGATGAGGAATACCTCCTGCGTTCATCCTGACAAACTTCAGCTGCTGTTTGGCGGCCCGTTATAAGCTATATACAGATTGACACTCTCAGCTTGGACCTGTTCCTGTTGAACATCAAGGTCCTGTTCTCCAAACTGTTATTTTTGCATGTCTGTAGCATCACTCCTGGACTCCCTTCTGGAGTGGACGGCAAAGCCTCACCCTAGACTAACCCGGGAATTGTTTCAGTAACTCCAGGGACAACCCTGATGAATGGGGTAAGAAGGTTTCTTAGAGATCTGACATTGCTTGTGCTGATACTCCTGAAGTATTCTAGCAAACCTTATACCCTTCTGCTACACCCTCTGCACAATGCTTACAGTTGCAGCATCACATAGAGAGAGTGCAACTACTGCAGCCTATGGGAAACTTCTAGTTTTCTTTGATTTGCTATGAACAGATAACAAGGTATCTTAATGAAATTTGTAAAATAAATCCCATTCAAAGATACCCACAAGGGACCCAGTAGTGTCATAGACACTTAGGGTGACAGGCTTTGAGGTATCTCGTGTCTTACAGCTAGAGTTAAGGTGGAGTAGGGGAAAGGGGTTGGTTTCATGAGAGTAGTCTCTGATGACCTAAAGAGCTAAGTCACAGGGCTTTACATTAAAGCAGTTATGAATATCTATTGATATCATGACACGGTCAGAAAGAGAAATCCCAAAAGAAATTAATATGAGGAAAAATCAACTTCACAGAATCGTAGGGGTTGGAAGGGACCTCGAGAGATCATCGGGTCCAACCCCCCTGCCAAAGCAGCTCCCTAGCTCTTATTGCACAGATAGGCGTCCAGACGAGTCTTGAATATCTCCAGAGAAGGAGACTCCACCACCTCCCTGGGCAGCCTATTCCAGTGCTCTGTCACCCTCACTGTGTAAAACTTATTCCTATATCAAAAATGAATAAGTAGCCAAATCTTGCAGAAATTAATAAGTAGACAAATATGTTTCCTTTAAGACACCTCTTCATGAATAGCCCCAAAGATCTGTAAGATAAGTTCCACATTAGGAATTGCTCTGGGTACTCATCACACAGGTACAGAGAGATCACTGTCATGAGGTCTAGCATAAGCAGAATGGTCCATGGGAACAGGAATAGTATAGTTGAAGGATCTCATGCTGTAACTATACTGCAAGTGCGTATCCTTAGCACAGCTTCTCTGCCACTGTATTAATGATTAATCATTTATGCACAGGATCACGTGTAAATACAGTGGCATCAGCACATGTTGAGAAAACTCTTGACACTGGCCCAGCTGAAATAAAACTACAGGAAAATGTACTCATCTCTGAGGAAACTTTTACAACATTTCGTACCAGCTAGCCTGGTCTGCAAATCAAAAAGCCACAGGACAAACTATTCTTCAGGATTTAGGGGACCCTGGATGCCTGAGCATGTTCAGTGAGCATTCTGGCAGCTGTCACTGAAATGGCATGTGGATAAATCTGTGAAGAGGAGGCAGGCTCTGGAGGTGGCCACTCAGAGTATTGCAATACTCTAATTGCAATAATAATGGGCAATTACAATTAATAATTAGTGGCCATGGGGACAGGAGTAGGCAGGGTGGCTGGGAGGGCAGAGCACCAGGTCATTCCATGGGCATGGAGGCATAGCCCTTTACCTGACCCTGAGTGATTAGATGGCATTTAGTAGCAGGTGATATATCTGCCATACCGAGAGGGAAACAGTTTCAACAGATCAAAGGATTAGTAGAAAAGGTATTTTTGCAATAATGCTTTGTTTGCTGGAAAGAAAAAACTGCCTGAATAGCTTTCAGAGTAACTTAGCAACACTTCCCTTCTTAGTCATTCTTCTGTTTCTTCTGTATAATATCTCCTTAAAGAAATATTTCTAGTTAAACTTTCTCATCTGGGCTCACTTACGATCCCTAGCTCGCAGGCCATCTGTCATTTAGCTCATCTGCTATTACTGATGAAACTGACCCCAGAAGGAACATCTGAAGACTCTTAAACTTTGGAGCATATGGCATCTGAATATGTTTTTTAGAGCTCCAAGCAATCACTACTGGTAGCTCATCTGGGTTATTTATTGCTCAAATACCTTGCATTTGTAAGTATATACTTAAGTACATGAATACTTCCTTTTTAAAAGTCTTATTATCCACCTTTTTCCCTTGAGGCACTCTCCTGTTTATCATCACTTTGCCCTTGAAGATCTCTATGTCTCTAAAACCCAAGAACACTTCAAGCTATCTTAACATGAATGTTCAGTACTATGGAATTTGAAATTAGTTTCAACCTTAACTCTGAAATGACTTGTTTTTGCCAAGATCCATAAAAGAATCCAAAGACAGCTTTTATGATTTAATATTGTATCAGAAATCCCTGAGTTTATTTGGCATGACTCTTCTTAAATGATCCTATCTTAAAAGCACATTTCAACATTAGATTGATCCCAGTGGCATTTTACCTATTGGGTTATCTATTTCAGGTAAAAATTAAAACATGCTATTATGTATCTACCAAATGGAGTGCAGCGCTTTAGGCGTCTCAGCTTGTCAGAAAGTGGTACAAACAATATCTGTTTTGTAAACGTCTTTTTTAATGGAGTTTCGAAGAGTGTGTGTAAATGTTAACATAAAGGAATATAAAGCATATGGAGAATTGTAACAAAATATTCAAGTTCATAATAGGTATTTCTACAAAGAATTTGGTCTCAGAATTGGGAAAGGGGATATAAACCCTCTCTTTTTTTTTACCCTGTGTTTTGTTTTGTTTCTTTTCAGTACCGCCGAAGTTTTCTGTCCTATTTTTGAGATGGTCAGACTTCTCATTTAATCATATTTTGCAAAGTTGTAATTTTGGGGGTTTCAGTGCTTAATTTCTTTTTGTGGCTGGACAAATTTTCCTCTTGTCCCCTGCAGCCAACTATAATAATTTCCACTGAATGCAGTAATGAGGGCAGAACTGATTAAATGTAGGCTTCCCTCCTGCTAAACTCAGCCAACAAGTTGCCTGTCAGAGCCTAGAGAGTTTTTCTAGGATACTTTTTCCAAAAGGAAAGGAGAATTTTCTGATTAGAGGCTTACATTCTTGTCAGGTATAGGTACATGAATAGACGAGTTATGTGCAGCACTGCCAATTGCATATTTGGGTATGGACATAAAATAGTGTCATGGGTAGCAGGACTCTACCAGCTAAGCATGCCTCTGTACTTGCCAGCTCTATCAACTTTACCCTGTTCTGGAAGCCAGCTGTGCTTTATAAGATGGTGCAATGCATAGTCTCGGCTTTTACAACTAAATCTTCTAGCCCTGGAGGAACTGTGTATTGTAATGCTACAGAAATAGTAGAATTAGTATGCTGCACTGTGAGGAGAAAGGATAGAAATATTAGCTTAGTCAAGCGGTACATTTCCTCTATGCCATGTGTAAATGCCTCTCTCTTCCCCATTGTTTAGAAAAGAAGTCTGGAAAAGCCAGACAAGAAATAAGACTAGCAGAGTTACAATGGTAAGAACAAAAGCTAAATTCTCTGATAGAAAAAAAAATGCAGTACCTCTAAAGATATTGATGGACCTACTAATTTTTGGTTATGCTCATGGAATGTCAGTATTACAGCAAATAAACCCAACCTAATGCTTCTGTCTAATTTTCAATCCCATTCTTAAAATTGATGGAATTGCATTTGATTTCAAAGAGTGTTCCTGGATAGAAGAGGTTCTGTCACCATAATGAAAGAGTAATTATGGCAGAACCCTTTCCAGAAATATTTGCATGAATGTTTGAATAGCCTTTTTTATTTTTCCACAATAGGAAAACCATCAAAGGATTACTGTAAACATGTGTTTATAAAAAACTTTTGTACAGAAATGATAAATTCTATAAGGTAGATGTCAATCAACTGCAGGAAGTCAAAATATTGTATGAAAGAATACCAACACGTTTTCCAAGAGGCCACAACATAAAATCTTTCATATAAACTACTCTCATATCTGTATGCAGCATGCTTATAAACCTGAGAATTGTCCAAACATTAATATAAGCATGGTATATACTAAGTTAAATTGTTATTTTCACAAATATATCAAACAACTCTATATATATAAGTGCAGACAGTAATGAAGACACATATACGTGCTAATATGGGTAACATTATATAAGCTTTTAAACAGTATCTGTTTACTGGGAGAATCTCATAAGTATTCTTAGATGCTTATAAATGTTCATGAACTTTACTCATGATTAATGTTTTTTCTCACAGACTTCTACAGATAATGTCTAAGAGAATGGTAGCTAGTGTACACAACAGTAAAACTTTACAGCAAATCATGCCTAACATTTCACTGTCATGGTGTGCTCAGTGCTCTCAGTCTTTATTATTTAACCTAAAATCTAAGACTGATTAACAGCTTAAGGATCTTTACCTTGATAGCTGTATTGGATACCTCCTTCTAGTGGGGAGCAGAGTAACCTTCTGAATGAGTCTCCAGGGGCTTACTTGACCAAAGACCCATCTTCATTTAAAAAACACATCCCTTTATATTGGCAGAAGCCATCCTTGAGAAGTTGCAATGTGATATTTTGCTTTGACCCTTGCTGTGAAGGAGCACATCACAGTGTCAGGGCATCAACCTTTTTGACAAGTCATTCATGGATTCCAACATGAAACTGATATGAGATAGTTCATATTTATAGATGAGTGTATGTATGCAATATCTCTGTATATGTGTATGTAAAACCCCCCACATATCTATGTATATGTGCACATATATATGAATTTTAGATATATGTATATGCAAATATAATTTTTATATATATTAAGAAATTACTACAATGACCAAATTTGTTTGCTAAATTAAAGTCTTTTGACAACTGTAGCAGCTTCAAGTGACAGATTCGAAGGTTTAAAAATTAATGAACTTGGTCTCCTTGATGTTGGGGTTTCAGTTGCTTTAAAAAACCAAACATTTGGTAAGACTACCAGAAATATCAGCAGTACTACATCAGGTAGGCAAACTCCAGGGAAGCAAAGGGTGTATATAGTCTAAAAACAATGTTGATACATGAACAGATGTAAAAAAAAATGGACCAGGAATAATTATGGGCTGAAAGTTAGAAGAAAATTTATACAATTTGGAGGAATGTGACTTTCCAAAGGGGGAAAGAAAACTTACAAGTCTTGAAAGGGAATCTAATATGGCACTTTAGAACAAGATTGTATTATTTGGTTACATGAAATAGAGAAAAACTAGAACAGAATGCCCTTTCCATACCTAACTCCAGAATGTCTTTGTTCTGTTTTCATTAATTTTCACATATTATTAAATAATTTTCAGCATAGGAGCAAACTAATAAACAAACATATAATGTCCTGTTCACTCTTAATAAAAATGTAGTACTCCTGTGGAAATGCTGAACTCTGTGTACTCTAGCCACAAATTTTCCTCCTTCCAGAGGCACCTCCCTGTGTTACCCACTCATACTATAAATTTAGAGGGTAAAGAAAACTTTCTAAAGGAGCGTAGCTGCAGTATTGATCAATTCCGCTTGTGTTCTTTGAAGCTTGGCTTGCCTTTAAGGTCTGACCTTGCTAGTCCCATGCTTGAGATGCCAGGGCTTTGTGATAAGATTTGCTTTCCCCCATTATACATAAGTGTCACTTGCCAATATCAGTATGTTGTTATTGTTTGTAGAGTTATACTGTTAGGAATGTAGAAACATATTTTACTTAATTACTTTCCCACAATGGGTTTGAAAATTAGACTCAAATTCCATCTTTTATGCTACACTTAAGAGTGCTATGGATAATGAAGCAGAAAGAAGAAAAAAATCAGTTAGAAAACAAACAAATAAACAAAGCCAGGATGAAAAATGAAATCGAAAACAGTGAGAATGGCAAAACAATATTAGTTAGAGGTGGATGACAGTGCAATATGAAAGGAATTAAAAGGCAGCTGCAGTATTTAGGCTTCAACGTTTCAGCTTTTGCAATTTTGATCCCTCTTACTGTTTCTTTTAGGATAAAATGATTCTTCTTCAAACAAAGCACACCTAAACTTTCAGATTTCTAAAAGATGTGATTTAAAAATTATTTAATAAACTCAATTTTTGTGGTACCATTTCTAAGAAGCCTCATGCCTTGAAAATATTCTCTTGATAAAAGCAATTTGTAGCATCCTGAGGTTTGAAAGTGTTACCTCAACCACTGGTGAAGTGGCACACAGGCACGTAAAACCTGCCTGACCTAGGTTATAGAAACATGTGACACCTTTCTTGGCCCTGTTGTGGCTTGTTCATGTTTTTTGTGTTACACATGGTTGTTCTGGGCATAGCAGTGCTTCTTTTGGGTGTTCCTGCAAGAGTCTGAGCCTCCTTTCAGACCATCCCTCTGTTCCTTTTTCTGTCTTGTAACTCCCGAAGCGAAAAGATTTCTGTGACTGCTTGTAGCCAAGACATTTCTGCTGATGATTTAAATGCTGTTGAAGAGAAGGACTATTATAAAGCAATATGTATGCCCATGAAGCGTGACTGGTGCTGGATCAAACTCTTAAGATTGTGTGTGGGCGTTCTGCTGGGGACATGTATTGCTCCAGGTTATATACATAGAGCAGTTCATCACGTCACCTCCTATTCTGTCTGGATAAGGATGACAGACAGATGTAGTCTTCATGTCTGATACTTAAATTGTATATATAATGAGGAGCTCTCCTTTTATTTGAATAGCATTGGCTCACATAGGCAAGAGCTACATTTAATGTTAGACTTATTTCAACCAATGAAAGAACAACAGGTAGTTCAGGAAGATCATCAGGAAGTCTAGACTTGCACACAGGAAAACTAGTAAGCTCCATGACCCTTTTTAAAATGTCAGAGAGAAGGAGATATATACACTGGGAGGTGGTTCAATTATATTGGACAGAGAATAAAGGCATGAAAAAAGTGCCCAACTGTTACAGTTAAATTAAGCCACGCACATGCACAGACACGCCAAAATACTTGGCAATTTTAAGGCAGACAGACCATATGGCCTCCTTAGCAATGCACAATGCATTTTGCTATGTCCCACTTCCTGCAAAAGAAACTGCTGTAATTTTGGGTGTGCCAGATGTCTTGTCAATCAGCCAGTTTAACAGCATTCTCTGCCTAAACTTGACATAAACACAGTGGCACTGCTAACTGAGTAGCCAGCACCTTGCTCTGAGGGAAAAAGTCATTACCACAAGACATATGAGATGGCAGGCAACTTTATATCATTCCTGGTAAATAGGCTTCCTTTGAAGGAAAGCGACCATTTTGTAATTGCAGGAGGAAAATTATTAACTCATAAAGCAATGGAGAGAAGCATATAGGAAGGATTAGTATACTAATATTTTTGTGTATAGACCAGTGCATTTACTAATGTTTCTGTCCATTTACTGGTGCCCATTTCAAATGCTCTGGCCACTCCTTAGGGTTTGTAGTGCTTCAATCAGTTAATTTACCTAACAAGGGGTATAATAGGTGAGCAGGATGGCAGTTCTGGGTCTAAGGGCTGGGTTGGGGGGGTGGAGTACTACCTCAGTACTAAGCTCCATCCCTTATCCAGTCTCTCTGGAAGCTCCCCAGTACCTGATCAATAATTTTGGAGGTATCATTATCTAAATACAGAAATGTCAAACATCTGCAGAAATTTTGCCTTTTGGTAGCTTAGGAATCAAGACTATCTTCCCAGATGACAACATGTACACATTGGAGAAATGGAAAGAAAAGTGAAAACTCATTCATGAAGTACTTAGGTACTTCTCAGAAGGAAATTCACAAATTCCTCAAGAGTCCAGTGTTTTCTGCAGTTGTTTTGAACTACTGTGGGTGGTATTAGAGGAAAAAAAATGTTTTCAGTACACCCAGTCACTTTGGAATTATGGTCATAGTCACAAAAACACACAACATATTCCTGACTTTCATTGAAATCATTAGCTATGCTCAGATTTGATGGATAAATCTAAATGGACGTTAATTTTTCAAACATAAAAAGTAACAGCTCAAAACATAGGTTTTTTGCAAAACAATAGAAATTACATGTCCTGGATGAATCTATAGCTTGAAATATATGTTAGTTTATGAGCATTCTGGTTAAATAAGTGACCTAGAAAGAGTCAGGAAGTAGTAAATCTTCAAATTATTTTATAAATTAAGGGAAACACTTTTTTCCTGAAGTTTGAGTTTCTAGTAGAGATTTACCCTTCATCCTCTCATCAGAAGAGATGAGAGATTGTGTGGTTATTTCACATTTTTCTGTTTTTTCCTCACTGGAGGCTTACCCATTCCTTCACCTATCCAGATGGTGACTAGAAAATCCACTTATTTCTCTGTACCTTCTTCTGAGGTATATGACACATTGGTCTTTCCTTAGATCTGTTTTGTGAATGACTATCATTAATCATGTCTGTTTCCTCCAGCAGAAGGAAACAGGTATCTTCCTATTTGTGTAACTCATTTGCTGTAAAATCTAGAATTTAAGAGAACGCAAATATTTTTTTAGATATTATAGACCTCACTGCTGGATGTAGCTCTTCACAATGACATGGAAGCTTTTTACTATTTGAAATAACACTCAGTCAATATTTAGTTCAGGCAATGTCCATAAGGGAGATGGTGCACAGTGATAGTGAAAGCCTGCTCATGGTGAATGTTGTAAAAAAATTCTTTTGAATTCTCCACAATTTTTTATTTTAAAGTCACAAAGAAGGCTTCCTAAAAAAGGATATTAAGATTGAGAAAATCAATAAATGTGAGGTTGTAGTTTATTAAGAAACTATTTTGTTAAGGAAATTTTAAGGTTTGTCATGGATATCTTACAGTGCTGGAAAACCCAGGTTCTCTTTGATTCTTTTTTTCTGCTACTTTTAAAATCTAAATAAAATTTTTCATCCATTTTGAAATTGTCTCAAGCTGTTTAAAAAATCTGTTTATTTAGTATATGTAAGCGTAACAGTGCTTTTCTACCTACTTGCAGTTTTCTTAACCTCCCCTTCAGCAGTCCTCATGTGGGACAATATTTCTACAGGGGAAGTAGTCAAACATTTCAATAAATTACCTGGAGAGGTTGTGGAATCTGTGTCACTAGACATAATCCAGTCTTGGCTGGACACATCCTGAGCAACCTTATCATGCTGGCCTTGCTTTGAGGAGGGTATTGGACCTCTAGAAGTCCCTTCCAAGCTAAATTCTCTTATTCTATGTTTTATTCATTTAATGTAACTAAAAGTCAATGACTACAATGTAATTTGATTAGAACATCATACTTTATATCCAGGTAGGTTTCACATAATATACTAAATACTGCATATAAGTCTGTGTGCTTGTGTATATATCCATCCATTGAGAATAATCAAATGAATACTATATATTATTTTTTTACCTTATAAGAATAAACAGAATATAAATGTATATGATACTAGATAATATTATTAATATAAATGTATTAATATAAGTATAAATATACTAGTATAAACTGTATAAATATTTATTATATTTATATGAAAATAACATATTTATGTGAATGATTGATCCATAAATTTGTTTAGCTGGTTATAAGGTTTGTTAACTTACTTGTCCTGGACTTTGAAAACCTTACATAAAAACTCTTAAAGTTTGAAAACCATTCTGAGCATATAAAAATTAATTCTTTGTCTGACTTTTGTTTTGTCAAGAACATAAGGAAAATCAGCCTAGTCAAAACAGTATCACGTCCATTATCTTTCATGAGTACCACCCATTGTGCTCACAGCTATGCTGAACATAGTAGCATAATGCAGAATGGCTGAGGAGTTCAAAATTACATGTTTTGTATTCATAGTACAAAAGTCACCTTGATTTTTTAGCTCTCCTATGCAATTATATTACCACTAACAAAGTGGGGGAGGCCTGAGTTGTCATTTGTGTAGACTGAGGAGCACGTCGTGTACAACGTGATTCACTGAACCACAGAACAAGTAGATGCTGCTCTATCTGATGAAAATGAAAATGTTGGTGAGGAGAATGTTTAGAATATTCTTTCTTTATCTTTATTAATCAACTAGATGACTACTGTTATTTGTTACTGTAAAACTATTGTCTCGTGAGTACTTCAAAGCGAAGGATGAAATGCGAGGCTATGATGTAGCATAAGAGAGAAATAATGCAGGTTGAGAATTTCAGAGTATTCACCACTATTCAGAGTGTGATTTGAGGTCTTCTGAAAGTAATAGGAAAATACTGATTTAATTTAGACTTGAGATTTGATACCTATACTTTTTTCCCAAGAGCTTAAATAGAAGTCAGTTTGTACTCTCCACAAAGACATGAAATGAATTTACAACAAGGCAGTTTATTATCCCCAAAAGAGAAATCTTTTAAGTACCAAAATCCACTGTGGGAAGAGGACGTTTTCACCTAAGTTTGTGCTCTACTTGAGAAGAAATATACTTGGAATTTGGCATTTCTTAGATAAAACAGCAGAGGACATATGGTGAAATATTGACACCTTCATACTAGTGATAAATTACTGCAAAGACTTTATTGGAAAGAAACGTTTGGAGGGAGAAGAAATGTGGGAAGGGAGATCTGAACATAAGCATTTTCTTTATATGTTGGAACTAATGGCAGAATTTCATCTCTCAGACCATGGTAATGTACTTCCTTTTGGAGAATGCAATTAGGAATTCACATGTGTAACTGCTTCAGAATCTCTACTTACTTTTTCCCCAGTATGTTTTCTCTCAACGGCAATGTTCTGACAGCTGCTGCCACAAATTATATAAGAAAGATGTCAGAAATCAGAAAAACTTCAAAATTCTATCATCTTTGAGGAGGAAATTAATTGATTCTTATGTTTCTCACATAATATGCATAAAGTAATAAAAGCAATACATTGCATATGGCTTTGCATAAAGTTAGCTATAAATTTAGCTTTCTCCTCTTACCTTGAAAGTGTTATTTCTAAGTCTTTGCTCCTGAAAGATTGCCAAAATATTATTTCATTATAGGGCACTTATTTTTTCAGATGTCTTTATGGGAAATACTACCAGAAATTAGGAAAATATAAGTCTCTACTAAGAACAAAGTTATAAAAATCTGTTAATTTCATGTGTTTTATTTTTTTTGTCTGACAAACCATGTCCCAGTGTTCACATTAGTGGGAACTGCAGTCAGGTGAATAACTTTTTCCTCTCTCAGTACTCCATACTAATTGCTGCAGATATCCCACTTCTGGCTGTGTGAACTGCTACACTGTACTATGCTATAACTGTGCATGTAAAACAAATCTGCTTGAGTCTGCTCTTTGACCTTGAGAAAAATATCTAGTAACATACAATTTGCAAAGAATGGTCTAGAGTTATACTACCTGTTGGAAACAGCCTCTGAGCTGTGGCAGAGCAATGTCTGTGAGGGCAGTAATAGATGCTGATTGGAAACATGCCAGAATGCAACAAACTATATAAATAATTATATTTGGTGCTAGAGACCAAGATCAGGGCTGTTTATTAATGTCAGTGTAACACCTGTGCCTCTTGGCGGGCATCTGAATTTCTCTTCATACCTTCTATAGGTGTATGGATTCTGATTGTGAATCCCTACTATACTGTCGGACATCCATCATGTAATGGTTTGCAGCATAGACCCTCATGGAATATCTGTAACATAATATTTAATGTCTTGAATATGCAATACTTCTAGGGTTATAGAATGTTGTGGTCAGCATAGGGATTAACTAATTTTCTTTTGATCCTTGTGCAGAATTTTTAACATGAAAATTATTTAATCCAGATATCGCTTGAACTGATTTATATGGGAAAGATCATGTATGTCCATATAGCTGTGATTTGTATCATTGCATAGGTTCTGTATTTGGGACATCCTTCCATATTTTACTTGACCCTGAATATAGAAAATGAGAAACATAGAATCACAGTGTCATAGAATTATTTCAGTTGGAAAACACCTTTAAGATCATTCAGTCTGTTAACCTAGCACTGCCAAGTCCACCAATAAACCGTGTCCCTATGCACCACATCTACATGTCTTTTAAATATCTCCAGAGTTGGTGAGTCTGCCATTTCCATGTGCACCCTATTCTAGTGATTGATAACCCTCCCAGTTAAGAATTTTTTTCCTAACATCCAATCTAATCCTCTCCTGGAACAATTTAACACTGTTTCCTCTTGTCCTATCACTTAATACTTAGGAGAAGAAAATAATGCCCAGCTGGCTACAACCTCCTTTCAGGCAGTTATAGAGAGTGATAAGGTCTCCCCTCAGCCTCCTTTTCTCCAGGCTAAACAACCTCAGTTCCCTCAGTTGTTCCTCACAAGACTTGTGCTCTAAAACCTTCACAAGCTTTGCTGTTCTTCTTTGAGCAAACTCCAGCAGCTCGTGTCTTTCTTGTATTGAGGGGCCTAAAACAACGCAGTACTCAAGGTGCAGCCTCACCAGTGCTGAGTGCAGGGGGACAACAGTGACTTCCTTAGTGCTGCTGGCCACACCATTTCTGATACAAGCCAGGAGACTGTTGGCCTTCTTGGCCACCTGGGCACACTGCTGGCTCATATTCAACCAATGGTGGACCAAAACCCCCAGGTCTTTTCCTCTGGGCAGATTTCCAACCACTCCTCCCCAAGCCTGTAGTGTTGCATGGGGTTCTTGTGCCCCAAGTGCAGGACCTGGAAGTGCAGGACATGTGTAAGGGAACCTTCTAAAAGCCTGCATATATCCATCAAAGGTATCAGTACTAAGAGTCCAAGAGACATGAAGAAACATCTGTGTACCCAGTTCAGATTATAACCTCAATTTAAATGAAAACCTGGCAGGAATGACATATCTATTTAGATGTTTTCTTATCATCATTCAGGTTGTTCATATGGTGAACTGATAGATGTGAGTTTCTAGAATTCTGTTAGTGTTTTGTTTTTCTCAGATTTACAAATACAAGTTTAATAAGCTTACAAGGTAGGCCTATATATACACCTGTATACCTATAGTCAGGTAGAAAGGAATTAGAACAATAATAAGGCATAGAATTCCTCTTTTTATTACCAGTATGAGTAGACAAATGATGAAAGATGCTCAAAAATTCAAAGGTGTCTTTATAAAGATCTTGGGGTAAAGAAGTAGGTCTCAAATTCATTAGAATTTCCTTCATTTTTACCAAGAGATCAAGGGAAGTAAGAAGTTCTTAGAGAAATCATTGGGGAAAATAAATTACAATGTCATTGGCTCATCTCTAATTTAAAAAAAAAGAAAAAAAAAGAAAAAGAAAAAAGAAAATTGTAAGTAATTTCTTACAGTTGCCAAATCAAAGATGACAAAGTAGTTGAGCCATGAATTTTCTCACTTCCATACAAGCCAAGCAGTAATGGGCACTGAGAAAAAACATTGCCATATTTAAAGACTATGATTACTATTTATTCTTCAGCAAGGGATATCTCAAGGAGACACAGATCCTTGTTCAATTATTGCACAGTATCAGCTGACCAGTGCAATATCATAAATTCCCAAACTCATGTCAGTTTCTCAAAAGAAAATACTTTCTGTAGAATTGTTAAGTAGTCCCTGTGCAACAGGAGTGTGACTTACAGAGGAAACTTAATGGCCATGTGCTGCATTGAACACAAAACCATTGCATGGCTCCTGCTTTTTCAATCACTGTTGCTATCTGAATCCTCAGTATGCACAAGGTGGTAGGAAAAGCCAGATTAGAGATAAGGATTCTCAAGGTTTGCGAAAGTTGAAACTGATTCTTTTTTCCTTTAATAAAAAGTTGCATTTACAGGGCATAAATTTCATTGCCCATCTGTGGGAATGCTGATTTTGTGCCAGAAGAGACCTCTGAAGAGGTAACAGTGAGGTTAAAAGAGACTGTAGAGAATCTGAAAATTTGTGTAAAACAGTATTTTCAACAACTCAGCACTTGGGTGCCAATCTAAGCACACAGTTGAAAACACTACTGTGTAGAGATTGGGTTCTCTCTACTCTGGGTATAAGGAGCAGAAGAAGTAAAAATAATAGAAACATGACAGATTTATTATTCAGATATTGGAGTGTACAGAAATATTGCTCCTTCCTGAATATATTTGCAATTTCTCTGTTACCTTGCAATCTACTGAATTTCAGCCTTCAGCAATGTACTTAACAGGATGTACACGAAGGTGGTTAAGTACAACACATGTACACTGTATGGCACTAATGTTTTGCCACGTTTACAGAAGTCATGTAATATAATTTGGCACATCAAAAATTAGATTTTTACTGTAAGCCCCTAAATTCAGTGGAGGGTAGGAAATAATTTTTTAATAAATTTATTCTGTCTTAATATAGACAGGGACAGATGGTGCCTGTCTCTCTGTTGACCGAAACTAAAGCTTAATTTACACTGTGTGCTTATATGACCAAACATTATATGAGACCAGGTTCTAATCAGACAGCCTGATTAATTTAGACTTGACACTTAGTGGCTAATAAGTAATGTTAAACCTTGGTGAAATTAATCTAGCTTATAAAGTACACAAAAAATGTATTACAGCAGAAGTGATTTTTTGTGGAAAGTTTTGTTTTTAAAAAGGCTTTTAAGCACATCAGGACAGAAATTTTTCTCGTGTAATTCAGTGGAATTTAATTCACTACGATCCTCACTATTTACCCCAGCTGAAGCTCTATCTCATAGACTTCACTAATGTGACATCTTTATGTGCATGCATGGTAACTGCAGCTGGAGCATAATTCTGAAAAACCTCCTATGCGTGGCATTACCAGTGGTACATATATGTATAAGCTTCCTGGGTCTGAAGCTTCATTGTTACTTCAACTGATCTATTTATTTTTAATTGCTGTTAAACTTTTAAGGGGAAAAATAATATTAGGAAAAAACATGGTGTCATTTGTTTTCACATCTGATTTCTGAATCAAAATACATCTGCATGGAAATGGGAAAAACATTGAGATAACTTACTGTTTACTACATACATTGGGTCAGGAAGAGACATGAATATATCTTATTGAAGCTGCTACGCCAGGGTTAATCTGATAAAGGTCTCAAGGTAAGCATGCTGTTTATCCTATTGACACAAAGCATGAAAGGACTGACATCACTTCCTGCTCCTGCCAGCAACACAGGAGCTATTGCTAAGGTTCAGACTAGAAGTAAGGAAGAGCTCACAAAAGGGTTAAGCTGTGCTAAGTCGGGGGTTGGACTCGATGATCTCTGGAGGTCCCTTCCAACCCCTAAAATTCTGTGAAGCTGTGCTAGTCAGCCAAGCAAGAGACTACAGCTAAAGCAGAGAAAGTAAGCTAAGATAATGGGGAGGAGTTTGCATTCCCGAAAGAAATAAAGTAATAATAATAGAATTATTTCCCTCCCTACCTCCTTTTATGGTGTGGGATGTGGCTGCAAATGCTAGCATGAACATAAGCATAGTTTGAAACTGTATCAGAAGCATCAATTAAATAAGAAGCTGTGCTAAATAGTGCTTGTGTTTACTCATAGAATATCTAGTGGTCTTCAGATCGCAACGATTTGGCAAGTATTTAGCTTATACTTGTTACTAGATGATGTTTAAATCTCATATTTCAGTCCAATGGAAAAATTAATTAATCCTCTGAAATGTGATTGTTCTGGAAAAACTCAAAGAAAACAGAGAGATTTATATCTGACTCTTGATTACTGCTTTTCATAAACTTACCTTTAATCTTTTCAAACACTTAGCTAAAATTTAGTTGAGCTCTAAGGTTCATTCAAGTGCTTAAACTTGTGTTTTATGAATAATGAACATACACAGCATTTAGATGGTATGACTATATTCTCCCGTGGAAAACTTTTCTATTGGTTTCAGTTCTGAAAGTTTGAGCATATGCAATTCACAGTAAACTTATAATAGTGCTGCTGCATATCTAGGTCTTCAACATGCCTCATAGAATGAATGAACATCAAAGTAAAGAAAAAAAATCCAATTTCGAATAACTATTAAAACTTCACTAATAATTCCTAATATTTTCAATTAATATTACCTTATGTCCAGCATCCTGAAGATATATAATTTCACAAATAACATAAAGTGGTTATAGAAAAAAGTTAGATACAGGTAAAAAGAAAGTATTTAATTAATGGAAAGATTAACTGCAATATAACTAATTTACGTGATAGGGAAGGCCACCAGACAGGCACAACACTTATGTAATGGTACAGAATTAGTAGATAATGACCAAGTAAGATTATGTGTCATATCTGATGTCCTGGGCTTGGGAAAACTCTCTGCTTTACCCCCCATGAGATTAACAGACATATCAACTACTCAGTATGAAGGAAAATGGAAGAGAACCCTCACCTTCCTTTCTGCTGTCACATTTCTGATGTCTATTTTGGATAAATCATGGTTTTACCCTCTTACATAATACAAAATTATGGTATTGTCTTGTATGGCTGTGGGCTTCTATCCAATGTCATTGTAAGTGTTTGTATGATCTAAACAAATATCCATTTACTTTTACTCTTGTTAGGATTTTCCTTCTAAGTTGGATTTTGAAAGCAGTTTTCAAAGTTCAAGCATATGAAGTATAAAATAGTGCTTCCTGTAAGCAAAATTAGGAATCTTGGCTTTCAGCTTCGCTGGATGTAATATGATAAGAAATGTTGCTGCCAGAATATATCTTATCTGCAACATGCATTTTTTTGTTCATTCTGCTGAGTTCCTTGTCTAAACTAATCATGGAGGCTTTTCTGTCTTGTATCGTGCTGTAATCTCATAGTGTATGTTTGGCAATCTCTGTGTTACTATTGTAGACTGGCAGCATCACTGTAGACAGTGAACTGGATTAAGGTGTATCACATAAACCACATAATAATTAAAAACCACAAATCAAATATCATAAAGTGACATTAAATTAAAATTATACAAAATAAAAATTCTGAGTCATTTTATCCTATTAAATAAGATGAAGATACACACTAAAATGAAGTTAAAGATGAGGTATATAATTGAAAAGAAGTTTTATTCTACCTCAAAAGTTGAGAAAGAAAAGAAGCAGTTGGTTAAACATTTTTATCCTGCAAACACAAGGCTGAGAACAACGACATGCAGTTTTGGGTTTTTTTCTTGTAGATGGCTTTGTTCCTCTGCATTGACTTTGGAGGGACCAAGACTGAATCAATATTAAACTTATAGAAAATAAGAGAATATAATTTCAGGAAAAACACATACTCTCAACCTTTTGCAACCCTTTATTTAAGATGTATTTTCTGATTCAGACATAAATATTCAAAATAAAGACCCAAATTCTCCAGTGGAAAAAGACTGTATTGCTCCATGGATGTAAGCAGAAGATCTAGTAGCTAGAGTGATCCCCCTGACCATTTTGTAATTTTCTTTCATGTGCTGTCATTCTAATAACTGACCAAATCCTCAAGTCATAGTCATTATCCCGATTCTTCATTTGCATGACAGCAGTGTCCAGAAACCTCAAATTAACTCTAGGATCAGTTGTGCAGTATATAAGATACTAAAAACCAGTCCTCCACATTTAAATGAGTCCTCGCGGATCAATTAAAATTGGACATTTTAAATTAATGAGGCCAAGAGATAATGGGCAACAATAAAAGAACTATTTTAGGCCAAACGTGCTCCCATTTCACTTTAGGTACTTAATTAGGATAACATAACTATTTACTTTTGTCTACCATTATACTCCAGAGAGAGAGAGAGAGAGAGAGAGAGAGAGAGGTATACTTCAAGAATGATAAAGCCCAAGAATGAGGGAACAGTTTCTTCCTTAGGATGCACTTACCCACTTTTTAGCACGCCCTCTGGTCTTAATTAATTTATCTTTTGGACCAACACCTATTCACAGGATTTAGTGACTGCTGTCCATCTGAATTTATTTTATGTGAAAAAACCTACGGTATCTGGTGGTGAATTTTGTGTTCCCATTTCTCATGATCCATGGATATGTAACCAGGCAGAGTGCACACACTCAGGTGGTGGGTGCAATAGAAGAAAGGTGGAGTGAATTAGGGCTTAGGTCCTACGTGAATAAAAGCAGATTTTGAACTATTTTTTCCTCTAACTTTTTTTATAAAGCACTTCATATATTATTTGCACCATAGCCAATAGTTAACCTGAAGCTGAAACTACATGTACTTTTCCTCCAGTTGCCATGTCACCCCAAAACTTTTTCATTTAATAAATAAACATATAGAAATGTAATGAAGGAGAGAACGTGTAAAGTATGAGTGAACTGTGGATAACGTACATAAGTAAAGATGTAAGGATGTATTATGCCTTTTTAATTTGTTTAAAATGTTATCAGTAGAACATTTTGTAAAGCTGCAAAAGCCCATAGAGCTCATGCAATCTAGATGACAAAATTGGCAGTAAATTTTACAATGCAAGAGAATATTTATAATTTAATTATTTGAAAAATAGCATGGAGATTGAGTTTCCTATATAAATGAATCTTTTTTTGTTTGAATATTATGGAGATATGTATTTACTCTGTATGAAAAAAAAGTTGTATCTTGGTCACATCATTTTAGTTCAGATTTTATGAGCTAAAACAAAGAAAGGAGGGAAATTAAAGGTAAAAGAAAGTCCACTTGTCTGCAAATTATTAAATACAGATGGGAAGCTCCTACACCACAACAGATGGCCTGCAACTACAAACAAATTAGCATATAGACAGCCATTACTGAATTCAATTAAATGTGAATCTAAATATTAATTAGGATTTAAAGGCGATAGCATAAGCAGAATAAATAACAGGTTTCTGTAGCACAGGGAAATCTGATTACAGAGGAGGGGTCTGTTGACAGTTACATTAGAATCTGACACACTAATTATTATATGAGTCACACGCAGCTCTAGAGTGGCAAACATCATATTTTGTGTGTGCTTTTTACAGAGGTCAGTTCTAATCTACTACCCCACACTGGGAATTGACCTAAGATATGAAATAACAAACATTTTTCTTTTTCCCTAAATATCGTTTAGTGTTTCTAATGTATTTCTAAGATTAGTTCCAGTGCATTTGTAAATATTCTAAAATGTATTTAAAAAAAACCCTCAGTATTTTCTGTCTAAAAACCAGATGCCTTTCTGAACAGATGTGCTATTACTTTGCCATATTATTCCACTTTAAGAGTACAGTATTTCTGCATAGATTATGATCATCTGATTAGAAAAAAAAAGAAAAAATCTATGAAGACTGTAGAACCATAGTCTATGATAAATAACAGGCAGTTTTGCCGCTGTAGTTTAATATGGAATTTTTACAACAGCAGAAATCTAAGGCCAAATTCCAATGGACTAGTTATATTTTGCCTATAATTTCCTGTACTTAAGGTTTTTTTACTTCATTTTTCAATGCAATTTTGTACTAGAAATTTTAACCTGTAATATATTGTCGTTGCTTGTAACAATGACCTGTTAGGTCATAAGCTGTGAACTGAGGCTTCAGAGCTGAGGCTTGTCAGGTCTGCTTTGTCTGAGCTTTCATTTTCCTGCCTGTATCTTTGTTTTACTTGACTTAGCTGTGAGAGTAATCTACTTGACCAGGTGTTTACATCTAACTTGTTCTTTAAAAAAATATATATATTTGTCATAGCACAAGAGGAAATGGCCTCAAGTTGTGTCAGGGGAGGTTTAGATCGCATATTAACCGAAGGGGTTATCAATCATTAGAAGAGCCTGCCCATGGAAGTGGTTGAGTTGCCATCCCTGGAAGCACTGAAAAGACATGTACACGTGATGCTTAGGGACATGGTTTAGTGGTCAACTTGGAAGAGCTAGGTTAACAGTTGGGCTCAATAATCTTAAGGTCTTTTCTAACCAAAATCTTTCCATGATTCTAAAGATTTATGTATTTGACTATTAACATACTTTCAGCAACCCGACTGAAAAGTGTTTATTACCCTTTTGTGTAAACAGACCTAAGCAGAAGAACAATGCTGGAGCTGAATATCTATTTCAATTTCTCAAGCCATTTGTACTAGCACTCTTGGTCCCTAGTGCAGAGGGAATACAGAAAGCTTTCCCACAGTGGCTGCTTTCTCTCTCCATTTCTTCTATGTTAAAACAATTTGGTGTTTTGTGATACTCAAAAAAAATCGTAACTGATTTGTACTTACTTTATGGATTCCAACTAGACATGCTTATCCATGCTTTAGATTTATTTTTTGCAATTTGTTGTGTTTAGTTAAAAAGGCTGTTGGGCTTAAGTTAAAAATCAATAGGAAGCCAAAGAAAGAAACATCAGCAGCTGGGAGATGGACAGAGCTTTGGAATCAAACTATGTAACAATTTTTGTACTTGCAAAGATTTGAGGTTGAACTATAAGTGTGGTAGAACAGGCTTTTTACAGAGGTGGTTGATGCCCTTAGCCTGTCAGCATTTAAAAGGCATTTGGACAATGTCCTTAATATGCTTTAACATTTGGCCAGCCCTGAATTATTCAGGCAGTTGAAATAGATCATCATTGTAGGTCCCTTCCAACTGAAATAATCTATCCTGTCTGTCCTGTCCTGTCCTATCCTACTTATTAGCCTTCAAATACATTGGTTTTCATTTATTCAAATGAATGAATTCACCATAACAATTTGCTCTACAAACAAATGCACAAAACATGGTTCTTGGCTATAAGAACAGCCAATATCAGTGCTATATCATATTTAATTATGAAATAAAAAAGATGCATGTGTATGTATTGATCCAGTTTAATCTAGGACCAAGGAAGTTGTCTTTCCCAGGCCAGTATAGCGAAATTTAACATGCTACACTACACAAGGGATTTCTCCTTTCCCAGTATGTAGATATGAGGCTGCTGTGGTGGTTTTTTTTTCTCCCCAGGATAAAGGAGAGGAGAGGAGAGAAAAAAGAAAAGTGAAGAGAAGTTGATTAATCAAATTTATAAAAGGGTAGACAAAGGCAGGACAAGGAGGAATGGATTAAAGCTAAAGGAGGAAAGGTTTAGATTAGATATTAGGGGGAAGTTCTTTACAGAGAGAGTGTTAAGATGCTGGAATGAGCTGCCCAGAGAGATGGTGGATGCCCCATCCCTGGAGGTGTTCAAGGCCAGGTTGGATGGGGCCCTGGGCAACCTTGTGTAGATCCAGGCCTGGAGGTTGGTGGCCCTGCCTGTGTCAGGGTGGTTGGAGCTCTGTGATCCTTGGGGTCCCTTCCAATCCAGACCATTCTATAATTCTATGAAAAAAGAGAAGAGAAGAGAAGAGAAGAGAAGAGAAGAGAAGAGAAGAGAAGAGAAGAGAAGAGAAGAGAAGAGAAGAGAAGAGAAGAGAAGAGAAGAGAAGAGAAGAGAAGAGAAGAGAAGAGAAGAGAAGAGAAGAGAAGAGAAGAGAAGAGAAGAGAAAAGTTATGCACTTAATGGAAATCCTTTGGTGGCAGCAGCTAAAATTTTGCAGGTATGGAGAATCTTTATTTAGAATTATATTTAGAGGAGAATGCACAATACTTGGATGAGAGATCCACTGAGTTTTGCTGAACAGATCATATGAAATTCAGGAACTTCCTTAAGCTGAACATAATCAGTTACTAGGAGAGTGCTGAGAGAAAAAGTCCTGTGTGCTTTCCCTGGTTTTGCTGTGTATCCATGTATGGCTGTTGTCAGAACGAACGTCTATGGACAGACCTTATTCTCAAATATTGCAGCTGTTCTGATGTTTGTTTGTACACTGATTTATTTTTTTTTGTAGCATCTAGCATGCTCAGCATGAAAACCTGAGGGCTAGGAACATGAATTTTCCCATATTTTTGCCAATATTGGAAAACAAAAAGCCATATTTTTACATTTCACATAAGCCTTTCCTCAAATTACATTGTTTACCAAGACATGTTACTCCGTATCAATCCTAGTGCAGTTATGAGAAACTGCTGCCCACATGTATTTGTTAGAGCTAATGTTATTTCTCTGTACGCTGGCCATAATGTGGATATATTCATATATATTTCTCCATCAGTAAGTATGGCAGTCAACAGAATATCAATACATATTTTATTTAAAATATGTTTTTATTTCTGATTTCCAGATAATAAAACCTGTTTTGAAATATGTAGCTCATAGCTGCCTTATAAATTCATGTAGGAAGGAAATGAGAAAAATGTATCTATTAAAAAAGGGATGTCTTTTAAGATCACCTTCTGTGTTACAATTCATGAATGCACAGGGCCCTATTCTAAATATATCCTAAGTCCCAATCAAGCTATACCAGCATCTTCTCTCTCATCTTCAGGATGTCTGTATTAGAATACTTAGCCATGATCCTTCTTGAACAGTGGTTCTGTCGTAATTGAATTTTTAAACATTTTAAAATCATTATCACATCAGTAATGATGATTTAGATATATTTATATATTTTTAAAAGTCACTTATTTCTATGCTATCATTTTTACTATAGTTTATTTTGGTCTGCAACCTGTATAAAATTTGCTGTAAATGGCATTCTATTCTGAACTGTCTAAGCCCCTTTAAATTATTTTCTATATTATTTTGAAATGCAACTGTTATCCTTTCAGAAAATCTCTTATTATATTTAAAGACCTTATCTGAATGCAACGATTCTGATAGTAAAAAGATGTGACATGATACTGAAAAGAAACAGGCAATGAAATTTTAGAGAGAAAAAAAAATAAAGAAAAAATTACATTAGGGTTTTTCTTTAAGAATAAGAAAAAAGACTGGAGTATCAGTTGTCACTACTTTTTGGCACCTCAGGAAATTTACACTATTTTTCTATATAGGGGTCAACATTTAGTTTTTAATATTGAAAAAATAGTTTTCTGGACCAGGTTGAAATGCTTATGCTTCCACATTTATTGCAGCTGTAGAACACAGATAGACAGTGTTTTCTTAAACCTAAACTTTGCCCAGTTTAAGTGGCTGACTCAGCATTAGGGAATTATGAGGCTGAGAAAACTTGCAGAAAAATGATGCCTGGAAGAAGGGTGTTATGGGGGCTGTTTTGTCTGAGAAGTGAATATTGGTCTTTCTTCTTTCCTATTTTTCTTGTTTTCTTGTATTCTTTGATTTTATGCTCCTATGTTGAGAAGTGTTGCTCAATAAACATCATTGATAGGTCTGCAAGTAAATAGTTAAAATATCTAAGTACCAGTCAGTGCATCTTCCCACCTGAGCTAAAAATGTGAAAAGTAAAGAAAAATAAGCTGGGACCTGTAAATTACTCTGAAGAATAGCAAGAAAGGAACCAGGATCACCAAATTATAAACAATTAAATCTAACAAAGGACCCCAAGAAAGTTGATCAATCATTTGTGATGTCAGTTGCTTAGATTCAGTCCTTGTTATGTTAAATTAATGACCTCCTTTGACAGCTGGTGTTATTTATTGTTCTTGGAAGTTGAAAGACATGGGCAAGGTAACACTAGTAGTTATACCTAAATACTACTTATCTACAAAGGTAGGAGCGATAATTTCTTACATAATTTCCATTTAATAATGACAAGAACATTAATCAGCTGTTGTTTTTCTTCTCAAGTTAAGCAAACCTTAACACAAAGTACCATATCTGCTCCTATTTCTGATAAAAAGTATTCAAATAACACTCTTCTAAGTAAGGCCTGAAGAGCAAAGTACTGTACAGACAGCAAGGGGAGTCCAATAGGGCAGCTGTCATGAGATGTAAGCTGCAGAAGAATGCAATGCTGAGCTGGAGGAAGGCCCCTCTTCACAGACATCACTGCACACGTGATTCACCAGGTTCAGAGCCACCCTCCCTGTATTAAAGGACTGCCTCCATTCTGCTCCTGTTTCCCTCAAGCAGATGTCTCCTTTGTACTTTTCTGCTCCTTTGTGTCAATCTCCCTTTATGTTCCTCCAAAGCTGTGGGAGTAGAGTGGCAAGGCACAAGAGATTTTGCCCCGCAGATGCTGTAGGCTTTTCTATTCTCATTCTAAGTCCTAAAGACCTGTGGGGCTTGTGTACAAGGGTATAGTACAAAGTAAAATGAGAAATAGGGCAGAAAAGAATGAAGGGCGCTATGTGGCTGGGAGGAGGCATGAAAGCTGGGAGGGTTTGCAGAATGCTGATAGAAATTTAGGTGGCCTCAGGATGAAGATGAAAATTTAGGAGTTTGTTTCTGCAACTCCAGCCTGAAACTGAGTTTCACCCCTCCTTCACATTTAGCAAATGTTGAGGTGTTGGATCATTTCAAGACAGGAGGAATTTAATTGAATGGCCAGGGAGGGGCAGGGGATAGTGAGTAGGGAGGGATAAACATAAATTTTTGGTTGCATTAAGTTTTTCTGCCTGTTTCATGAAAACAAGTTTAGATCAAGCAACATTCAGACACATTAGGCTGAAGAAATCAGAGCTCCTAAGTTTCTAAGTGCTGGCCATTGATACTTTGATCAGAGACCTGTTGTTGGACTGGGATTTTCAGTCTGGGTTATTCAGCTGTGACTAGAGTACCCTATCAGCTGCAAGCAGTGAAATTATTAAGTAGAATTTTATTTATATTTTACGTTGGGTTTTATTTTTTTTGCCAGAAGGATCAAAAACAGTTCATTTCCCTAACCAAGCTAGAATGGATTCAACTAAAATCCCAAATTAATTTCAAGAGGAAGATTAAGACCTTTGTGTTCTGTGGTTTTATAATAGAATTGTAACCATAATGAAGACAAATTGCTTTGTTACATTGCCATAGGTTTTTCAGTGAGAGAGAAGTTTGGTAGAAATTTGCAGCTCATCTGTACTGTAAGGATCAGAATGAAGAAAAATTTGATTTTATCCTTCATTTTTAGGAAGATCATTCTTAAATTATTTGTTTTTTATATATATTTCTCTCTCTTCTATCACCAAGATGCTATTATATGTCTGTAATATATATCTATCATTTAAAAATAAATTTCTACCAACATCGTTATATTGTAGAGTTTTGTAAAAGCAAGTTAATCAAATAAAATAAATATGATCCTTGCTTTAAAAAAAAACTAAAATAATTAGTAGGAAACAAAAGATGAGCTTTTAAAAATTATTAAAATATACATTGTGGCTACAAAATTTTCTGTATTTTAATGTGCTGTTGCATTGATGATCTACTTTAAACTGAATAGTTTAGAAATGTCCATTCAGAAGGAAGACAATCATGACAGCTTTGAAAAAACAAATCTGATAACTTCCAAATGAATTTTACTTAAATATGTCTTGTCTTCTGCCTAAGAAGTTTATTATTATTGGAAAAATTATAATATTTTTGTATGGAAAAATATCTACAGTACATTTAGTCAAATGGAGAAAAATAGAAGGTTTGTTGGACTTTTAAATGTTGCATTTTTTAGTCGTGCTATTGTTAATGTCATTCTATCTTAGATGTACATGAAGATGAAATTCACATAAATACTTAAACCAGTATATTCCTGACACAACTGCTATTTAAGTTTGCCCTGACAGTATCTTGAAAACTGTTGTCAGTTACCAGAATAAGGCAAATCTTGCTGTTCCAGTACAGATCATATTTAAGAGACAGAAAACATCTCAGGCTCTCCTGAGCATTAGCAGCTGCTTCCATTCCCTGCATCTGCAGCAGGGGACACACACTCTGTGAAAAAATGGGAACTACTTGAGTACAACTGAGATACATAATTTTATCCCATAATGATACTGAAAGATTTTTGTTTCAAGCTGAAACTGCCTTATTTTGGCAGAAAAGGTTTCTGTTCTGCTGAACTTCCCTTTTAGGTAACAGATGCAGATACAGGATGGTAAAACAGCAGAGCATTGATGGTTTGCACTGTCATGCACCAGATTATAAGGTACTGGAATTTGATATGATCTGATAATGCTTCAAAGGTTCATGCTCCTGCCTTACTAGTGGGTACCATATGTTTTATTCTGTGCATCCATGGTGTTTTACAAGGAGGGGTGACAGCAAGATCAGTGTGTCATGCAAGCCTTCAGGGAGCTGGTCGATGAGGGAGATTTCCACAGAGCTTTCAGGACAACTCTTTTTTACAAGGTAGAACATGGTTTTGACAAGGTTTTCTCTCTTCAGCTTTTCAGCACAGATAAATTTTTGTAAGTTTTCTTTCATGCATCTGATCTATATGTTTTGTCCATTTTAAAATTTATTTTCTCAGTGAAAGAGTTCTGCAAAATCTATGTGGATAGCAGTCCTATTTGCTTGAATTCCCATGAAAACTGTTCTTCCATAAATGATGAGATAGGCAGAGAGAAAAGCATGCACCCCACTGTTGGGAAAAAGAGCTAATTTGAGCTGTTCGGTGTCAAGTGGTTTGAATTACATCATTGTTTTTCTTTACAGTACTTTGAAACATCAACCTTACTGATGCTCCTGTGGAGAGAAATAGAATAAAATTATATGGGCCAAAGCATCTGAATCTTCAGTCTACTGTAGCATATTATGTAGGAATGTTTACAGGTACATGGAAGTTTGTATTTTCTCTCATGCAATTTAATGGTTACTTGAAATGTTCCATACAAACACTTGCTTGAAAAAATAACCCTAAAACAAAGTTAAATGAAAAACGAAAGAAATTAGCAACAACTAGTTAAACTGAAAGAAAAATAATTTCTTTATATTATGCACACAGTAACAATGTATACCCAGTATAGCCAAATACAGTGTTTTAATTAACTTTATCTCAGCCAGACCCAATACATATACTCGTTCTTAGGCTGGTAATACAGCGATAAAGTTTAGACACATTGCCATGTTCATATTCACAGAATGAGTTGTCCAAAATGCCCTCTACTAGTGAATTAGTTGTAGCTACTTGGAAGCATAGCAATGTGCAAGAAAATTAAAAATAAAAAAAACTTGCACATTCTAACAGGCAGAAGATTTGGAAGAATCTGAGTAGTCAGAGATTTTGTCTATTCAGCAATACGAGGAGAGGAGAGGAAAAAATAACTATATAGGTTAGATTTTTAATCAACCGTTATGGGAGATTTTATTATCCTGCTTGGTATTCTTATGCCACCGTGTGCAGAAGGCCTATACTAATTGCTGTACAATACTATTCATTTAAAGAACACTTGTCAGAGTTTGTAAGGACGTGATATTTAGCTGAGGGCAAGTCAGCTTCATGGTCAGTGATGGAGCTCATGATCAATTTATGTCAGGCAGTAAGTTCTTAACCAAGCTATTCTAAAAAGTCTGAGATGACTGCGGGCTGAGGGCTTAGGACTGCTCTCTGGGGAGTAATAAAGCTTCCTGAGTGACATTTGGTGACTGTCTTATTTTTTGAGCACTTAAAAGTGGTGAAAATCCTTGACATTTTATGAGAGGGAAAACTCAAATTTGCTAGAAGCCATGTAACATCAGAATTAGCATATATATATTTTTTTAAACATGATTGCATGAGAACAAGGTAAAAGAGAAATATACTATAAAACAGAACAGTGAGCATGCATGAAATCTGATTAACTCCCCCTTCTGGGGAATTTACAGAATGAGAAACAACTGAACAGAGTCTCTCAAATGGGCAGAAAAAATCCAGAACAAAATGCTGGGTGCCTGGCTACAATGAAATCTTGTATTCTATAACATTATGAAAAAAGTAACATGATCTGTGGATATGGGATCATGGACTCCACAAAGCCCTGGGTGAGATAAATGGGGTAGTTCACAGCTCTCCGAGATATAATTTCAAATTTTCTTTATCTCAGGAAGACGTTTGGTTACACTCTGCTACCTTCCATCAGTTACAGGTGCTGCTCATGCTTTCAAAGTTATAGCAAGGAAGGCTAGAAACAAAGCTGTGTTTTATTTTTGGTTTTAATGAATACTGAGATGCTAAAGTCCCTGTTGGCTGTAAGAAGTACTTTCTAGAGCAAAATATGTAGACATGAAATAGAGTGGGTCCTAGATGAATTTATTTCCCCACACATTTCTTCATCTTCACATTTTCCATTTCACAACCACTATGATTTGAAAGATGACTTCTGAAGGTTTTTCAGTAAAGTCTCACTTCCATTAACAAGTAAAAACATGTAAGTAAAATAACGTAAACGACAGGCAAAATAAACTGACGTGATAAACTTGTCTGTATGATTCTGAGTATGCTGGCTTCTGTTGCTTTAGATGCTGGTAATTTCCAAGAAGAGATAAAGTCAGTTCCTTTTACTCTTCAAGATGATGTAACTGGACAGGATCAGGCATATGATCACACTCAATCAAGTATGTTACCACGTATAGGCTAGTCATCATCTTATTTCGGCTGTGATACAGATTCCCTCCCCTTCATCTAAGATAGTAGTGGGTTAATATAACACTACTGACTGATGAGCTTAAAAGCAGGGTTTTCTATATTACCAGACAGTTGTGAAGAAGACTTAAATAAATTAAAGAACATATGAAGGGAGAAATATGACGACAATAATAAAATTATATTACATTAAATTAAAAATAAAATTATAAGACCAGCAGTGAGATAATATCTTCAGGATGTAGCTGAAGTTTTTTTCATCTTGCCATTAATTATTATATGGTTTTAATAATTCAAAGCTATTATTTTTTATAATGTTGCTTATTAATATTTTTAAAAGTTTAGAATTTGTGGATTCTAAAATATGTGCATTTATTCCTTACTCATTGAGATAGTCAGAAGTATTGAACTCATTACTTGGAGAAGAGAAAATGCAAGCTTTTTATCTTCACACCCAGATCTGAAGGATATATAAGGAGCACATATATGTATATGGTTTTGATATTCAGAACTGTGTGGTTTTCTGTTTTGTCATTTTACATTGCAACATAATGCAATAGGTTCAGTTTTCAGTTATACTACTCTAACTTGAGAATACCATTCTAAGGAAAAAAAATCATTAAAAGATCTATGTAGAAGATAGAATGCTGTCACAGATCTCACAATTTTTTATATATACTTTGCAGTTATAATTGATGAAATTATTTCAGATTACATGAGTATCAGATGCATAACAATGACATATTTAAGATATGCAATTATCTATACCATGTAAGATGAGTAAAGTGGTATTTTTACTTTATGTCTGTAAGTTCCAAACCCATATATTTTAATAGGATTTCTCCAGAGAAGCCAAATGAATCACATAAATTTGAAGCATTTTGTTCTTGCTTAGTCTTATGGCAGTTAGGCATACAGTACCATTACACAATTCTCTCTTTGTTAAAAAGAAAAAAAGAAAGAGAAAGAAAAAACAGAAAAAGATCTTGAAAAGGGAGGTCTACTTTACCTTAGAAAAGAATGAATGAGAGATGAAATGAAGATCTCAAAAGACATCAGGCAGAAACTTAAGGCCATAAACATTTCTTTTGGCTTATATATAAAGTTTTCTTCTTTTCTTTTCCTTGTTCTTTGAAATGCTGTGGTAGGTGGTTTTGGTCAAAAGCTGAACAAAGACAGAGCCCTTACAAGCTATTTTTTTAAAAGAAGACAACCTATCAAACAGTTGCAGTTGTTCGGTTATTGAATGGAGAATCTCATTTGCAAAGTAAGGGAACTGCTGCTTTAATGCCACAGTTTTTAAAGAATGGGTCTTATTAAATGTCTATCTAAGCCAGTCAGAATTATTCTGGACACACTAATGAATTTTCTAATAAAAGAAGCAAGACCAGAAGGACACTATTGTACCCTCTTGTTAGCTAGTGCAGAATTTGGAAAAACATCCTTCCATTTGTAATAAAATATGTCTCACTGTTTTGATTTAGGAATTGATAGGCTGTGTCAAATTAGACTGTGCTTCGGTTTTATGATGTTTTACTTAGAATAAAATGTGTTATCAATTGCAAAATAGCTTGCATGAGTCAAAAAAGAAAATTTATAGTCAACCAGTCTCCTGAATATTCTACAAGATATTTTTATTTGCCAATCAATACTGTGTGCATGGTACATACCAATTATATCTTACTTTCCTCACACACTAAGGCATTATTATTTCACAGCTTTTGAACTTGACAGTGCAAGATGATTAATTCTGCTAATTTTTTTTTTATAGGCATGACTGTAAAGAGTGGTTTCTTTCTAAATGTTAAAAATATTAAAGATTATGTTTTGTTCTACACCATCCTTTGGATTTACTATATAAGTTTGCTTCAGTTCGAAAAGTGCTTTACTTGGAGAACTTTAAATTGCAGTGGTTCTCATTGGATGATCATAGAGACAAATATTCCACTATGGTTATGTGACTTTATCATTTGCCATACTTTAGAGGACATATGCCAACACACAGGTTTGTATGAAACCATGTAGCACTCTTGTGCTTGAAGACATGCTAGCAGAGTGCTTCCAGACAACATGCATATTTTACAACTCATAATGATCTAGACAATGAAACCTGCAAATGGCAGGCAGAATGGACAAGTGGTTTTAAAAGATGCTTTACATTGGGGTGTTTTTTGCTGCAGGATGAAAATTTCATCCTGCAATCTCCTTCTTAAAATGATCTGTCAATTTGTTATATGAAACAACTTAATGACTTGCTCAGTCAAAAGAAAAAAAGATAAATTCAAGAAAAAAGATGTAGGTTTATATTTAAATTTTAATTCATTAAAACACCATCATGCATTCTGCAGTTGCAAACAGATGTGTATTTTACATATCTTCTAAGATTCACAGCAAATCTTAGGTGTGGCAGTTATTTAAGAGTTAAGAAGCTGGAGACTGCAACTGATACAAGACTACTTTGATTCTTCATGGAGGATGAGAAGATATTTTAGATCTGAGGCAGAAGTGAAACTGAGAAGTTAAGGACGGAACACAGGGAACAGATGAGAACAGCCTTTCACTAAGATATGTTGTTTAAAACTACCTTATTTGAAAACTAAATTGCCTCAACCCCTCCCCCCCAAAAAAACCCAAACAAACAAAAAACCAAAAAAAACCCCAAACCAAAGAGAGAAATATATATATCTTCTAATGCTAGCTAAATCACGGAGTAGAAATAGAGGTTTAGTAAAAAATTCATGTGGAAAATATGTCTCAAAATTCAATTTAACTTTTAACGTGTAATACGTTTTCCTGTTTCTGAAAAATCTGATGCACTAGCAACAAAAATATGTCAACTATCATTTAAAAATAAAGTAAAATAAAGACAGGTTTTATACTTAGCATTCACAGAAGTTTTTAATAGTTTTGATCAGTGTAGCTTTTGGTAATGTTTTAGTTTGAGATCTCACATGTAAGATTTCTGTGTCTATTCAATTCCTATCCCTTCATCTTGACTTATGTCATTTTTTCCTCATGGTATGATATTTGAAAGAGCATTTTAAAAATCATTTTGTGGCATAGTCTCCAGTGTCAAGTTTTATAAGTCTAAAAGCAAAGGAAAAATAAGTGGGTCTTCAGTTTTGATTTATGGTGAAAAATACAAACTCGCCAGGATGTCTCTAGACATACTGTCTTGGAGAAAAGGTAAGTGAATGATATATTGGAATACATCCTGAAACTGATAAGACATGAGTACAGAAGAAACTGAGCTAGCAAAGAAATAAAGTTAAAAATTAGAAAAAAAATATATACCTAAATGCAGTTGTAAAGTCTGATTGATTGATTGATTGATCAAAAAAAATGATAATTAGGATTTTAGAAGGATTTATGTTTCTATTTTTTTGGTATATCATATTGTGTCTATAAAATGAGACAGGCAAACAACTCCTCCAATTCCTGAAAGAAACACTTGTAGTTTCTTTAGTCAAAAGCAAGTTAAGTACAAGGAAAAGAAAAATCTTTCCATTCAATTTATAATTTCAGAAATAATTTTGTTGCGGTGACAGTAGATTTTTCTACATCAGAATTTCATGTAAGAAGGACTTTTTAATTTTGCAGTCTGTATATTAGTAAAACTGTAGAGTAAGAAAAAATAAAATTAACATATTGGCAAAACAGTTAGCTTTACATCAAGAAAAATAGCTATGCATAAGTGTAAAGTGGCAGAATGAAGATCTCAAATTATACGAGAACTGAAAATTAAAGGTATTGCAAAATTCACATAGACCAGGTTTCTCATCAAAGTTAGAGGCTCAACAGGGAATAAATGCCAGTTTGTTGTCTTACTTGTGTGTAGTTTCCAATAAAACAGTTTTTCCTTGCTATTTTAGCCAACAGATGGAACAACATACTAGGACTGATGTTTGTTAGCATTGTCATGACCTCCTGTACAGAAAGGTGACCTGATACTTCTCATGGTGAAATGTTGTTTTCACCTGATTGGAAAGTGAGAATGACTGTACTTACGTACTCTCTGATATGAAATTTGTCTTTCACTGAGTTTTGATTCATCCTCAGTATGTGTGCTTAAAGTTCTACAATGGGTAAATTGTAGGGGACAAGGGACACAGATGTTTATAGTCTTTTCTTGTATTAGATTGCAATCAAAACCTAAATTAGAACTCAAGATACACAGGATGTGCTCTTTATAGGATCAAATAGGAAATTCTCCAGCAATCCCTTTCTTCGTTTAGTGCCTAGCCCTAAAGTAGAAATTATAAGCCCTAAAAAGTGTCATTCAACTGTTACATTTACTAAGTACTGAATTATCTCTGTGTCATAATGTTGAATGACAGGGAAATCAACACAGTGTTGTACAATGGCATTTTTGAAGAGAAAAGTGATATTTCTTTTTTCTAAAATAGCCTGGAAGCTACATTCAAAATAATATTTTTTGACATTATTAATCAAACACTTAAAATATCCTACATACATAGGATAGGTTCCATGTAACAATATAATTATTTAAATTGGTTCCTGTTTCCTATGGAATTTGTGCCAGAGGATAAAGTACAGTCAGGGAATGAGACAAAGTTGTACAGGACAGCGAAGGGACACAGCCGCTTTCTCAACATAAGAGGTCAGAAAGCAGAGTGAAAAAATATCAGGAAAGCACAAAAACTGGTCTGATGAATGATCTGATGACTTGGACACTCCAATGGCCCTGGTAAAATCAGTTTGGTCTCTGTCTGTTTTATGAAATTTCTTTGTAATCTGGGCAAGCATGGTATTTTTTTTCCCCGTCTGTTCATTAAAAGTGCATTCTTACATTAAACTGTAAAATTTTAAGTATTTTAACAGTGAATATTGTAAAACTATGAGTCCTCTCAACTATTGGGACGTAGGTATCTTAAACTGAATAACTAATGCCAGTTACAGTAATGACTCTATGCCTCAGTGGTTATAATACCATCATTTCACACCACAAAACAATAATGACCAAATATCAAAAGCTTACAAGAAGTAAATAATTCTGTTCTCAGAACAACTTATAAGTAGTGTGGGTCTAAAAAAAAACTAAAAATTAAGGAGTTGCTCATTCTCTGCTTGTTCGTTGAGCATGGACCATTTCTTACTGAGGCAGAAATTTTGTGAGAGGAAATATATATAATATGATAAGATATGATATAGCAACATAACATAACATAAAGTATATATATTTAATTAAAGCAAAACAATAAAAATGCATAAGTAAGCTGTATTTAAGTAGCCTGGGGAAACTTTGTATAGATAGCTTGATTTCAATATAAGACCTGAATTGTTACTATGATAAACACTAAAATGTCAGTGAAGCAATTACATAGATCTTATAGAACAGCAATAACAAAAGGCGTAGTTAAGAATGCATTGTTCAGTAGTGTCTGTCTTTAACCATCTTGGAACTTGTAATCTGAGTCTCTCTCTCATCACAGGTGTAATTTTTGAATTCACATGTAGCGTGTCTGATTCTGGTAACTTAGTCCAATTTACTGATTCTGATTTTAATGGTTTGAAGGCTCCAGAAGCTGGTTTGTTAGATGGATTCTTGTAAAGTTTAAGCCAATACTCGTCCATAACTTTTCCAAACTACTTCTATAGCAAAGCAACAAAAAAATAGTTTGTTTCTACTGAAATAAAAGAAATAGAAAATGCTCCATGTCTCATTATAGTACAAGTAGTTTGTTTGATTATTCTGAGCCTGAAATTCAGAAAAAAATAGTGTGTTTGGGCTAATATGAAGGGAAAACTAGGAAATAGGCCTGGAAAGAGTGTCATGATACAGTTTGCTGTATTTATGAAGAAATTATTTTGACTTCACAGTAACGTCTTACATGAATAAAGCAAGATTGAGTTCACAGGCAAAACAAATAATGATCAGCAAAATGTTAAGAGATATTATCACTTGTGGGTAGATAGAACACAGTGAAGAACATACTACATAAAAATTTCATCAGTAAAGCAGTTCTGCAGTGGCTGGAAGAGATTAGGTTCCAAAAGGATAACACCTACCTAAAGAAGAGTCCTATGACACCTTATGACACCCCTGTAGCATTAAGCAAGAGCTGGCAGTTTTATTCCTTGCTTTATTTCCTTGTTTTGTATGAATAAATTAAACTAATATAAAAATGATGTACCAAATATAAATGTACTGTATTTTTTTTAAAGGAAACACTCTTTCTCTATAAGCAGAATATATTATTAATGTGTGTAGGCGTGTTGAAAAAGGAGATAAACACATTGGTTTTGTTTTCCTTATTAGAAAGCTGAAGTCAAGAAATGAATCCTTACAGATTCAGAGGGAGATGTAATTTTTTGTTCCAGTAAATGACTTGTATAACTTCACCTCACTAAAATGTCAAATCTCAATAAGAAGTTCCTTTGAGGGTGCATTAATATACTGTATCTTAAGCAGAATGTTGATCTCAATGGTTTTTATTTGATCAGAATATGTTTAAAGATACTTCATCTGAAAATTTCAGTATTGTAGCCAGACCAGTAACAAGAGATTATCAGGTAGATCCTGGCAAATGTGACCTGTAATGATCTGTAATACACAATAAATAAATATTGTTGATGTTACAGTCTTTTCTATGAAAGCGCTGTAGCAACAGGGATTTGGGAAGAAAGAACCTTTGAAGTATGGCCTTTTGAAAACCACAATTCTGTAATGATTCATTCATTCAGCCTTTACTGGTTTTGCAGCACATAGGATTTTAAAGGAAATGTTCTTCAATAGCCTCTTGTGAGTTAAAATATTTTAGAAACAACCCAACATATTTTTCTTTATATGAATGTATTTCAAATTAACCATCTTAACAAAAGCAGAAACAACCAACAGGAAAATTTTGCTACTTGCCTTAAGATAGAAATCTAAAACCACACAGGAATCTTCCAATGAAGGAGTTGGTAAAATTAACCAAATCAACAATTGCTTCATCTGATGGCTTCTTTCTAACTTAAAAACATTTTGGATGAACTAGGAGGATTTTTCAGATCAAGCATGGAACTACTGGTGGAAGAGAAAGAGAGAGGCCAACTTCAGAATCATTGACATTCAAAGTTATTCTTCATGCAAGGAAGTAACTGCAGTCATCACTGAGAGTCCATGGCCACAAGTACAGCATGCGATTAATTTATCAGCTGGTCCCATGTCCACTTTCCTTCACTTTGCACAACTTAGTAGCATAACAGCAGAAGAATACCAATATGAAGCAGAAAACACTTGAGCTTTTTTGCATATGCAAAACAGCTCTGTTCCTTGTCTGGAAACTGACTGTTTAAGCTTTTGGAACTTTTTTAAAAATCTGATTATTTGTTTCTTCTTCTTCTTTAGAATTGGGATTTGTGTGCATCTGCAAATAGGGATGCTAACTACAGTCACAACATAGATCCTGCAAGGCCAGCATTGTGTGTCTGTCCTGCTGTTAGCAGCTTCTCCTTATGGTAGAAATGTTTTATTGCTAATAAAATTCCCTCTAAAGAAAGTCTACTTCCATTCATTTCTTCACTCAAATTTAAAAAGAAAAAAAAAAAAGAAATATACTCTTTATTGATATCTTTTAAACAAATCTGTATGTATAGGGATATTTTTTTTAATTGTTAGAAAAAAAATTTTCCTGAATGGTTTTAAAATATTCCAGAGAAACAGTTTCAATTCTTGTTTCATTTGAGCTATACTGATGCAAAGTCAAAACTGTAGTCATTACCTTTTATTCAGAGAACAAAACATTATGAAGTCTTGAAAATCTACAACTTGAAAAAACTTTTCCTGTTTTATTAAGTACAAACACATTCAGTGTGACATAACGAAACATTAGTCCTATTTCCATAAAATTGTCTACTTGTTGCCCAGGCATTTTGCCATTCCTTCTTTGAATTCTATGGAAAATTTGGCCATATATTCTCAACAAAGACACTCTGTATTTTATTATTATACTGTAAGATACCCTTAATGACTATAATGACTGTAAAATAATGTTTATTATATGCACAAAGATTCTTCTCCACTTAAAGGTCTGAGAGGTTTCCAACTCAGTATAATGCACTATATTTGTACTTGGACTGGGCAAATTATGCTGTAAGAAAGGTGTCATTCCAAAAATCTCAGGTTTTAGAAAAATGCATATAATTCACAGTAAATCTGTGAAATCTTCTGTTAAGATCAGGAAATATGTACTTTTAACCAATTTTTGTCAAAGACCACAATTTTTTCTTTATTGAAAACTGTTTTGTGGGGTTTTCTTCTTTCTTTATCATTTTGTTGTATGTAATCTATCGACGAGTATTAATATACAGTTGGATTTCCAAATGGGTCTCAGGTAATTTTATCAATATTGTGACAGTGCAAAGAATTTCACAGAATCACAAACTTAGTACTGCTAAGTCTACCACTAAACCATGTCCCCATAAGCACTGTGTCTACACATCGTTTAAATACCTCCAGGGACTGTGACAGAACCACTTCCCTGGGCAACATTTTCCAGTGATTGACAATTGTTTCCTAACATCCAACCTCCCCTGGTGCAACTTGAGGCCATTTCCTCTTGCCTTCTCTCTTGCTAGTCTTTTACCAAAGTAGACAAATTATTTCTAGCTGGGATCTGGCCATTCTAATTTTCTCCCCACATTACCTCATGGAGGTCCTTCTGAGTTGTTTGCCTCTTCTTCCTGCAACCAAAATCTCGTTTTTTCCCTTGAATTCCAGCCAAAGCCCTCTGTTCAGCCAAGCCAGTCTTATTCCCCTTTGGCTTATCGTTCAGCATGTAGGAACAGCCTTCTGCACCTTTAAGATTTCCTTCCTGAAGAACGTCTAGCCTTCCTGGGGTCCTTTGCCTTTCAGGACTGCATATATGCTATAGTACAGCCCCTTTGATGTTTTGAAAATCTATAAAGTACACATCCAAGGTGGGCCTTTATTTGATGTTTTATATAATTGCTATGCAATACTTTTGTAAAATAATGTTAGCTTGGATAATACAAGGAATCCATCTATATAGATGTAAATATATATGCACAATGTGCTACATGTCTAAAATCAGATTATGGAATCAAAATGAACAGGAATCTCTTATTCTTTGACATTTTCACCAGCTTTATATTCTTTAAAATAAATCGGAATCTGGAAACTGGTTTAAAACATAAAAGTATAATTGAACAATAATGTTAGTTATTTTTCTCCAGTGAATATGTCCACAGACATTATGTACAGTTATTCTGTGTTACATTTTTGTAAAAGGACAGCAGTGTTATAAAGTAACTTAGTTTTACATTTCTCATCTTCAACAGAAGAATAACGTGTTGTTGACTTTTCTGTCTTATCATGAAAGACATGATGGAAATATTGCAATTATAAAGGTAATTTGGTAAAGAAAAATGTCTAAAAAAGCACATGCAATTCTAGGCTATATCATTCAAGCTATTTCCAGTAGGCAAATAGAAATGTGATTGAAATGTGATTGTGCAAGCTTCGGTTGGAATATATATTATTTTTTAGCAAAATAAAAATGACATCAATTGCAAGGGAAATTACTGTATTATGGGCATCAGAAAACTTATCAAAGGAAAAAAAAAAAAAGAAAAAAAAGAAAAAAAAGCTTTGGTTCATGTGGCCTACCAAATGAATATTCTCTCCAAACCCATGAAGGTAAATACCAAGAAAGCAGAAATTCTAAACAGCATCGGTTTAAAATTTTCATTATCCTCAAACTGCAAAGGATGTAAATGCACTAGGCTGAAAATCAGAAGAAAGGGTTCTAACCAGTAGAACAGTAAAACTTCACTGCATCTGTCCAACAACAGAAGGAAAATGTGAAACTCTCTGGAATACTTAACTCCATAAATGTAGGTAACTTTATATAATGTGTTTTTCTGTCATAATAGATATCTATCAGCAGCAATGTAGGAGGCCAATTCAATTATATGCCCTATGTTTCAAATGTAAACGCACAAAAAAATGTATTAATTATTGCCTGTTACAGCCCATCAGCTGCGAGTTCATAAAAATATGCCTCTCAGAAGAGACATGCTGTAGTTTGGAATGACACTTTTTACTGCAGTCTTGAGTAGTGGGAGTTAATTTCACAGTATTTGAAAGAAATTAGATAAATTTTGAGAAACAGGATAAGAAACTGATCCAGGATAAAAATGTGTTAAAATCTGCTTGTGCACTGTAGAATTAACAGTATGTAGTCTAAGAGATTCTCTAGCATTTCTCAGAGTCTTGTACAGCATTCTCTTCTTGTTAAGTTTTTACATAAAATGATTTCTATGTACTTAAAAAAATGCATTAAGGAAGTTATGCATTAGTCTTCTCTCACCCTTTCATCTAAAGGAAAATATTGATAAAATATACTACATTTTAAGTTAAAAGACTGGTTTTATGTCCTCTTTCCTATGTATTTCTACTACTGATGTCCTTAGATCTTCACAGTCTTCAACCAACAGCAGATAAAATGTTAGCTCCAACTTAAATAATTTTTACTCTTTAATTCTTCTCATTTCTATGAAGAGGGAATATGTCAAGCACAGCTTATGTCTAGAAGTGAAGGGGTTTTTCTCCTTCATTTTTTACATGAAAATAGAGAATTAATCATCTATCACAACATGACTGTCTCATTTATTGGGAGATATATAACTAAGAAAGGAGAAAATATCAATCAGAAACTGAGGAATATTTCTAAATGTCAGTATTAAACATTTGTTTTCACTCCAAATTTAGGAACTGACTAAACAGTCTGATGTACCCCAAGAATGCAGTAAGCAGATGAGCAAGGCGCACATTACCTTCTACAGACATTGGAATATTGTGTAAGTTTCTAAATGGATTTTTTCAATTTAACTTTATTTTAAAGCTTGAATACCACAGAAGATATTGAAGTCTGGGTCAAGCAAAAAAAAAAAATCTTTATTAGTGATAAACTAATATTCATTATAAAAATAATTTTCCATGTTAAAAAATGGTAACATTTTTTCTGAAATAATTTTATTCAGTTTAAAACAATCATTTTTCTGTATGGTGAACAAAAATAAGAGTTGTTTGTTTACATATGCCAAACCAAAAATAGCGTGGCATGACACACTTACTAGTTAGTTATAACAGAGTTTTTATACTGTAGGAACATATTGTATCCTGTATGAATAGCAAACTGTGTCTGGGTTCACAACACAAATCAGGTAATAGGTAGATCTTATGCTGATGGTACACACTTCATAGGTTAAAATTGTTTTTGAACTCCCTGTTTTCCAGAAACTTCAGTTAATTTCATGTTTCCAGCCTTCCTGCCCCCCTCCCCATATAGGGGAATGTCCCATTTATCTATAATGTGCTTGGTGGAAACATTGAAGAGGAGCAAGGTTGTTGCTGGTTTAGGTATCCTGCTATTTTGTCTGATGCAGAAATACAGCTTCTGACAAGAACTATGCTATCCATACATTACACAGTTACCAAAAGGTAAGAGGTCTTGTGTCTGAACAGTAGTTTCAGCTTTTATAAATGTCTCTGTGATTTTCTTGGTTAGGATTAGGATGTATCTCATGATCAGCTCCGACAATGAACAGGATGATCACAAGAGGCTTTTTTCCTTGTGCAGGAAAGGTGAATTATGTACTTTTCTAGAACTAAAGATTATACAGCTACAGCTGGGATTTCTTTTTCTTATTCCTTGATGCTTTTCTTGTTACATTCTTCTGCTCTTTCAGCTGCTATGCATACTTGGTTTTGTCAAATTTGTTAAAGTTAGAAATATCATCTTTGAATGTGATCTAGGGTGTGCTGAGAATGAAATACTATAGATTAAACCAGCATTCATTTAAAATATGGTCAATTAGTTTACATGTATCTCCAAACTAACCATGGCATGTGTTGCCTTTTCCTTAGTTAAAAAATAGAGGACATAAACCACATTTAACACTGCATAAGAGAATTTAAGGGCCATAGCACACAGAGTCAGAGGAAACATATCTTTATTAGTGCTACTGGGAAAAGAATACCCACTCAGAAAATATTAGAAAAAGCTAAGCTGAATAGTAGTAATTCAGGGCCAAGTAATTGCCCCTCCTCTAAACTACTGCCAGATCACCACAGCGTGAGTAGTGCATCCAGTTGTGGGTGCCCTATTAAAAGACATTCTCCTACCAAGAAAGGCTGAGAGAGTTAGGGTTGTTTAGCCTGGAGAAGAGAAGGCTCTGGGGAAACTCTATTGTTGTCTTTCAGTATTCAAAGGAGGCTTATATGAAAGACAGAGATTTTACTAGGCCCCGTTGTCACAGGACAAGGGGTAGTGATTTTAAACTAAAAGGGGAAGAAATTATTTACTCTGAAGACAGTAAGACACTGGAATAGGTCTCCTAGAGAAGCTGTAGGTGTCCCATCATTGGAAATGTTCAAAGTCAGGTTAGATGGGGATTTTAGCAACTTGATCTAGCGAAAAATGTCACAGTCCACAGCAGGGGGTTGGAACTAGATGGTTACTGAAGGTCCCTTACAATCCAAACCATTCTATGGTTCTGTTATAAATGGGGATGAGTGCTGCCATGCTGATGTTTGGGAGCTGAAGCACTTGCTCTGTGAAGGGAGGATGCAGCAGTTAACCTTGTTCAGCCTGGAACAGAGATGGCTTCTGATGGACCAAATAGCAGCTCACCAAAACCTGTGGGAAGGTGATCAAGATGTTGAAGCCAACATCTTCATAGCTAGTCATGACAGAAGGATAAGAGACAACAGACATAAATTGAAACAAGAGAGGTTCAGACTAATATAAGAAGAAATTTCTTCCTGATGCAGTCAGGCAGTGCAACAGAGTGGTGGTCTCTCTTTAAGGTTTTGAAGACTTGAATTGAACCCTCAGAAATTTTGTCTGATTTCATAGCTGACCCTACTTTGAATAGGAGGTTGAACTAGAAATCTGATGTCTCTCCCAACCGGAATAGTCCAATGATCCCATGAATAAATACATTCTTGTCCAGGAGCAGAAGGCAATGTTATTTCTAATGGTCCATCTTTCCTTTTCCAAAGTCTTGTACTGAATCCTAAGCCCTGTTGGCTGAACAGATTTATTTTCCTTTACTGCATATAGTTTCATACTACTAGGGAAGTAAAATTCTTGTCTTCTCTTTGTTTCTTTGTTCTTTGAACGTATTAGGTAAGTGATAGCCAGGTTATGCTCTGGGGAAAAGAACTAAGATATCAATCTGTATTGAATAATTGTGAAGCCAGTCCAAATAATCGAAGACAAATTAAATATTTCAGTAATCATATGTGTTAATAAGAAGATATGCCTCAGTAGTCCCCCATCACCAGATTTTTCCCATTCTAAATACTTCATACCCAAGTGTACCTCGTAAGTGCAGTCTGGCTGGAAAATGAAAATTATTTTAATAGACCTGACTATTAATAGTGATTGCCTTTAGTAAAAGTTTACTGACATCAAATAAAAGAAAATCCTAATTGGTTTGACTCAACCACTTTTGGATGTGTACTGTGCTGTGTACTCAGCATTTATAATTAATGACAAGAATGTTCTCAAGGATACGTACTCAGCTTGAATAAATATATCATAAATTCCATTATTACTAGATCAAGAAATAAAGAATTTATGGTCTGAAGAATTTATTGTCTTAAGAATATAGTCAGCTTAGAAAAAAAAATAATGGTGAGTTTTTTAGATACATGGAGTAGAAACAGAGTAAGTTAGAAAATAAGAAGATCTGCTGATGTGTTTGTGGGGTTTTTTTTTCATGCTGATTCCCTGAATCTGCAAGATCAAACAGATTAATTGGAAGCTTGTGCCGATAATTTATTCAGAGCAACAGATACAAATATACTCTATACTGAAATGTTTATTTTACTCTGTAAAATAATTATTACTTTAGCCTTGAAGTAATTGATCTCAGATTATTAATATGAATATTGTTACAGTGTTATCACACTGAGAATTTTGGCTGTATAACAATTTAATTGCATTTTTTGAAGAACAGTGGTAGGAGTTTTCTGAAAACTGGATGTTTTTCTGAACACCAGATAAAATTAGGTAGACAAAAAGGATTGTAAATAACAACAAAACTACCTACCTACCTACCTATTTACCTACCTATATATGTGAAGGCCTCCATAATAAATAATACTACAAATAAATAGAAGCTTTATCAGAACACATCAGTGATTGCGTTCAATTGACTGAACATTCCTATAGAGGGGTTGTATAGAGGGATTGTTTTGTCATTGCTGTGAGAATAATAAAAATTAAACAAAGGCACTTTTTGTCATCATTGCAATCACTGGATTATAGAACTGGGTAAAGTAATGTGAGGGTAAGATTTAATTGAAGGTCTAATGTTAATTTCAAGAAATCAGTCTTTTTAAAGCCTTAATAAGTTTGGCCAAGCATATGGTTTTTTGTGGTCAAGAATGTATGTGAGATAAAAAATAGGAGGAAAAAAATTTCTAATTTAGGTGACAATAGAAGAGAATTAGTATTGAAAAAAATCTGAAATGTAAGAAGGATTTTAAAAACTAGGAATGTTTTCTGATCAGCAGTAAAAGCATCTCCAGGCTATTCCAATATAGATTGAAATTATCCTAAACAACTGACCAAAAGTAGCTAAGACAACCCAATTCTGAGAAGAAATAAAGAGAAGTGTCTTCTCAAATTTGGCACAAATGCACCTTCTATATTTCTAGTATTTCTAGTGAAATACTGGAAATATCTGAGTTGACTGGTAACAGAGTAGTATGTACAATGCCCTTTCTGTGTCTCTTCACCTTCATTTTTTCCCCTTCTCTCATGTAAATTAACTGTGATACTACAAACTTCTGAGAGTTTTCTCAGGCCAAGGCAGAAGCATAGTCAGGTTTTTCACTTCTTCAGTAATGCAGCTCCTGCAATAAGGTCTGGCTGGTTCAGAGTACTTGTGTATGAGCCACAATTACGCTTTACACTGACATAGTACCCTAAACAGACTTCCTAAATTGTTAAACAAGTGGCATTTGAGATTTGCACCACCTATCTTCATGGTGAGATCACTCTGTGACAATAGGACTGAAGTGTGAGTTTCATCTTAAACCACTGATGTGTGGATGGTCACAGATAGGTGTCTGTATGGGAGCCAAGCAAGCTGTTAGAGTCAATATACCACCAACACAACCAATAGAGTCAAAAGGGCTGACCAGATGTAGCTGTCATCAATAGACACCTGCATGGAGCAGAATATTTTGGAAACAGTCTACTGCTTCCATTAAGCCCAGTCCTGCTACTATCAGCATGAATATAAATCAGCTAGATATGCTAGCAAGAAAGGATGGAAAATAATCCTGAGATCATGAGGTCTAGACTCTTCCTATTTTAGGAACCATATCACATGACCCTGTTCATAACCTGCACTGACTATCTGTGTCTTTTGACCCCTTCCCATAGTGTTCCCATTAGTTCTTGTAGAACCACTAGTTTCACTTGTCTGTAGCTCCATTTTCATGGCCATAGAATCATAGAATCATAGAATGGCATGAGTTGGAAGGGACCCCAAGGATCATAGAGCTCCAACCACCCTGGCACAGGCAAGGCCACCAACCTCAGGCCTGGATCTACACAAGGTTGCCCAGAGCCCCATCCAACCTGGCCTTGAACACTTCCAGGGATGGGGCATCCACCGCCTCTCTGGGCAGCCTGTTCCAGCACCTCACCACTCTCTCTGTAAAAAAAAACTTCCCCCTAATATCTAATCTAAACCTTCCTTCCTTTAGTTTTAATCCATTCCCCCTTGTCCTTTCAAGGTCCATAGAGACCTTTTTCCTTAGAACTGTGAGAAATGAATACTGGAAAAGGCAAAGGCAATTATTCTGAATTCAAAATGGGACTTGTATTTATTGTCAAGTAAAAATGTTCTACATTACCAAGAATGAACACTTTAAGCATTAGAAAAAGTATAATGTGGTATATAGCATTTCTGCAAAAAGCCATGGTTATGTATCACTTCTCAAGGGAAACATAAATATTACTGCCTGGCACTAAGGGACCAGAAAGTAGGATGTGTAATTCTACTTTAACCAAGTTGACTGATTTTTTTAAAGTATAGCTTATTTTTTATATTTAATTAGAAAACCAAATATATTAATTTATTTATTAAGGTAATAAGAGCAATAACAGTTAATGTTAAAATAATTGTTACTTTTTGAGTTTTTAAAGAAACATGCATCTTTCATGCAGAAAGTTATTTTATATCTTTGGTAATTATTTAACATGTGTAACATTTCTTCAAGCATTTTGCCTTTTGTTTTTCTTTAATACTTTAAACTATATACAAGTTGAAAATCACTCTGGATTTATACTAGCATTGACTGAAGTTTTGCCTGTTGAGAAGCATGAAATCCATTCTGACGTGACTGTGGCTCATTAACAAATTTCAACTGTAATTCTTAGTTAGCTCAATTTGATGGGACTTAATTATATTTTAATTCATTTGACCCCCCCCCTTTATTTAGCATCAGCTCTGAAGAAAACTTCCTGGGGTTCATGGAGCTATAAAAAAACCCCAAAAAAACCAAAAGAAAATAGAGGATAACAAGTTAAATCCCATTAGAACTAAATCATAAAGGTTTATTTTTTAAAAAACCTTCATGGGTTTATAAATTCAAATGAAGTATATACATTTAAATTTAAAAAATTGAAGCAGATCATCACTTGAAGGCAATAGCTGAATTTGATAATAAACAGAAAAAAATCTGGTTTTGAAAGGTAGGTGGAAGAGTAGATATAGATAAATAATTAGACAATTTAATTCCCTGAAATCTAGTCCTGCTCCTTTCATATGCTAAAGGCATCTGGGAAAAGGTATATGCTTTTCTCAGCTCACAGCTTAATTTTACTTCCTTAGTTTGCTTTCTTGGCTCACTGCTTTTATAGAAATACAGCCAGTCATTAACAACATGGAGTATACTTTATAAGCAGTTTTCTTGCAAAAAGGAGATTTCTAAAAGGATTACAGATGGGAAAGTATACCTGATGGCATTTCTTCTTCATTATAAAATTATCCCAATCTTAGCATTTTGCATTCACATCATTATCATTGTAGAACACACAGAAAGATCAAGTGCAACTATTATCACAGAAATCTTTACTAACATTTGGTCCTTCAACCAAAATTGACGCATTAACTCTCTGTATAAGGAATATCACTGTGGAAGTACTGAAGTTATTGGACAGGAATTCTCCTCACTACCTGTTCAATTTGGTAAGAAATATGTTCAGTAGAGGTAGCTGCTCATAGAGACTCCATAATCTCAGAGCTCCTGTTAAATTTAACATTTCAGGTTTGGTAGTAGCAGAACCTTCTAGAGGTAAGTAAAATCATCACAGGACACACTCTTCCTCAACCTGCTCTTTGTCTACAGATTTATCTTATACCTATGCAGTTCCAGAACTCTACAGCTACCATAGGCAATCCTGTAGGAAACAGAATCAAACACTCAAATATTTCTGTCATTCTCTACTGTCTTTACTGTTATATGTAGTTTTCTACCTTCTTGCTTTGTTCTCCATCCCTAGCAGTGCTGGGATATTCAGTCCTTGATAAGATGAGACAAAATGAAATGCTTTCTTTCTCTCCTTGGCTTCCCAACCTGAACCCATGTAGTGGCAAGGAGGATCACACCAGTATGCTGAAAAAAACAAGGCTGTACAATAAAGCTATGGGAATGGTGCAGTTTTCCCAGGAAGCATGCCTAACTAGTTAATAGCATGCCAAGAGAAGCATGCTGCTATTGCATATAGCTGACTGGATGTAGGATGGAGCAAGTTAATGTTACATATAAGCGTGTGTTCAGCAGGTAGGAGGTATCCCTGCAACAATACAGTTAACATTTTATGTTCCAATGTTTTCCTCTCAAGGGTGATATTTCTTTCCAAGTCTATTCAGTAAAATGCAATCTGGTAAAGTCTGATTACATGTAGCTCACAGTCTGAATTCATATTAACATAATGTCTGGACAAACACAGTGCTCCTTGGAATGAGAGATTTTAGTATCCCTCACCTACTGAGGGTAGTCAGGAAGAGGCATGAATTCTACAGAAGCTCAGAAACCTTTATGTTCATTTAGTCTTTCCATGAAGTAGCTATGTATCTCAATAATAAGTCTCTTAATCAAATACATGATGGAGAGGATCTAGGCTGACACACCTGTAGAGGAGCTGCGCAATGCAAATGATCAATCATGTTTTTTATTAGGGGTGCTCTCAAGTCTGCTCACAGAGGTACAGTCCAGATACCCCCCACTCATCACATGATCCATCCCCAGAATGTAACTCATTGAACAGGGAGACTGGCCATAGACAGTCATCAGAAACCTGCAAGGGATGCACTCTTGCAGTTAACTGCCCTGTACACAACCTCATCACTATTTACAGCATGGAGAAAGCACAATGCAATGATTATAATCCTTACCTGTTTCTCTGAAGGAACTCCAAGTCTCCCCTCTGTCATAGAAGTTTTGTGCGGCAGCAGGAAATCCCTTTATATGTTTTGGCCTCAGTTTTCTAGCTAACAATTTGAATATAATAAAGTCTGCTCAACAACAAAGCAGTATTGCTATAACACATTTATTAAAGTGTTAAGGGATTTCAACGTTGTGATGATAGAAGACCATAAAATAGTCAAAACTGTTGCTTTGTTTTATCACAATCTGTCTGTATAGTTATTCTATCCCAGCATAGACTATGGAAGTCAAGCTCGCAGATGACGCCAGCTTGATCTGATCAAATCTATAGGATTTATAAAGGGCATTTCCGATGAATGGAGTAAAGTTGTACTCATAATCTGGGCACTATCACTTTCTTTCTTGCTGTATTTGTAATAGGACAAAAGATTTAATATTTTAAACCTGGGAAAGACTTAAAATCCTATGTCATAGAGAGCAAAAGTTTTATTGTGGCTTAAAGAATTTAGGGATTCTTGCAGCAGTCTTCACAATGTCTTCGCTTCAAAGCTTGTTAGCTTCACATTCACATCTTTTTTTCCTCTTGTATAGAATCTCTTATCTCAATTTTTCTTAGCTTTGATTATTCAATAGAGCAGAAACTGAATCCCTGTAACGAAACCTGAAATCATGAGTATGAGGCAGGAAATCAAACTTGACATCATTGTATAAGGTACATAAGAACTGAAAGCACATTTTATGCAGAGAGGCAATTCCAGACCAGCTAACTTAAACAAGAATTTTAATACCAAAGAGACATTATTCAGTGCAATACAGAATTACATGGGATTATTCTTATCCAGCCAGAGGTCATCCAACTTTCTGTCGTAATTAATATATGAGTACCTTTACCCCACGACACTGCACACCTTATGGCAATGAAATCTTAGATCAGAATCCTTGGAACTTGTGTTCCTATTGCTAATTTTATCTCCTCTCAAAAGGAGTTGGAAAGGAGTTATCAAGATGTGATCCTTAACTGCTTACTTCTCTGAGGCTATACAGAATTATTTTTTTTTTTTCCTAAGAGATGCTGAGGGTGATCATAGAAAAGTTTGGGTTTGAAGGGACATCAGGGATGTTCCAACACCCCTGCCATGGGCGGGGACGCCTTCCACTGGAACAGGTAGCCCAAAGCCCCATCCAACTTGGCCTTGAACATTGCCAGGAAGGGGGCAGCCACAGCTTCTCTGGGCAATCTGTGCTAGGGCCTCACCATCCTCAAAGTAACAAATTTCTTCCTCATATCTATTTAAATCTACAGCCTTTCAGTTTAAACCCATTTCCCCTTGTTCTAACAGTAACTCACTGTTAAAAACTCTCTCTCCACCTCCTCTGTAGGCCCCCTCTTACATACTGGAAGGTTGCAATAAGGTCTTCCCAGAGCCTTTTCTTCTCCAGCCTGAACAATCCCAACTTTCTCAGCCTTTCCTCACAGGAGAAGTGCTCCAGCCCTCTGATCACCTTTCTGGCCCTTCTCTGGTCTTGATCCAGGAACTCAACATATTTCTTGTACTGGGGTCCGCAGAGCTGGATGCAGTACTCCAGGTGGGGTCTCAGGAGAGCAGAGCAGTGTGCAAAATCACCTCCCTTGACCTGCTGGTCACATAATTAATATTCAATTATGCATCTAGTAGCAATAATACCATTAGCATACACTGTTAGACATACTATTAAAGTCTGCTGAAGAGCAAAGCCTGTAGCACTATGAGTACTGACATCCAAATGTGCAGGATGGAGATATTTCAATTTTTACAGAAAAGGAAATGAAAGATTATAATATTATATGGCTTACCAGAATCATAAAATATGTTGAAACAGCAATGACTGTCTGCGGTAAAATCAGTAGTTTTTGCTAAGTTTCTCAGATTTCAGTCTATTGCATTTACTGAAATATATTTCTGTCTTTCTAAATATACCTCGCTTGTGTTTTGTCTTTTGGAAGGCAGGAAGCTTTCACTTGTCTGGTTTTTGGTGGGTTGGGGTTTTTTGCTGTGTTTGTTTGTTTTTAACATATGGTTACATATATAGTATTGATTATAATTGCAATAATTAATTTAACAATCTTGGGCAATTAATTATGCTCTCTGTGTGTGTGTAACACTGATGTACTTTCAATATGAAAACAGAACCTGTGGATTGATGTTATTACTTTCCATCAAGATCTAACACAAATTAATTCATGGTTTTATTCTATTTTTAACATTGTAAAGGATATAACCTGAAAGAGTTACTTTCAACTATCCTGCTGGAAGAAATACTGTTATAGTATTACATTTTTTCTTCAAAACCAATTAACTACTTTTTATTGAACTTTCAGGACCTGTTTGTAGATGTGAATGCTCTTTGTGGTTTTTAATTTTATCCATAACCTTTTTATCAGGTTGAATGATTGCCTTTTTTTAATTTTAAATTTTAAATATGATGATTGTAATTTCACAGCTCATCATCCGATGGATAGTGTCTATTCAGTAGCAGTCTGAATAGAGAATATGGTTCTACATGACTGATGTTCCAACCAAACCATTCTATGATTCCATGATTCTATGATTCTGTGATTCTATGCCAGTTAACAATATTGGTTTGTTTGACTGACACATGGCATTGAACTTCTGCAAACTTTTGAAGAATGAGAAGCTGCATACTAAATAGCAATAAACGAATGGCAAGCAAACAAGTAAGTCCCTCATTTTTTTCACATATCTTTGCATTTTTTGTTTTTGAAGAACTCAAAGATAATGCTCCTTTTACTGTAAACTTCTGGTGATGCTTAAAAAACACAGATCATCTACATCCAGCTACTGGCTCTTTATACAGGTGTCATACTTTTTCAGTATAATGACTATCTTGCTTTCTTATTCAGCTTTATTAGAAGATGCCTTATACTAGATTATTTATTCCACTGTCAATAGCCAGCTGAGTAGCAATCTCATCTCTTTTATAGCTAATTTGTTTGCCCAATACAGAAATAGTCCCTAAATACAGAACTTGAAAAGCTCTTCAGCCTGTACCATGATTTTGAGCAATCCCTTGTTAAAACACTGGCTGGAAACTGTTTGGCTAGGGAGCAGCTTTGCGGAAAAGGCCTGTGGGATCCTGGCTGATAGCAAGCTGGGAATGAGCCAGTGGGCAGCATGCCTGCATGCATCCTTCCGCTGGCAGCAAGGAAGGTCAGTCTTGGGCTGTATTAATAAGACCAGAGCCAGTAGGTCAAGGGAAGTGATTATCCCTTCTAAGCAACATCTGTTATTCTACATCTAGAATTTTGCACTCTCCTCCCCACTCCAGTACAAGAAATACATTGATAAACTGGAGCAAATTCAGTTTAGGGTCACCAGGACAGGGCAGTCAGGGACCAGACTACTTCATCTGTGAAAAGAGATTAAAGGAACTGGGCTTGTTCAGCCTAGATAAGAGGACAACAAACTCCCCTACCTATGGGGAGGTCATTATGGAGAGAGGAGCAGAGTCTTCATAGTGGCACCCACTGGGAGAAAATGGTGTGACATTCAGTCTGATGCAGGAAGAAGCTTTTTTCCCATGAGGACAGTCAAGCAGTGGAACAGGTTGCCCAAGGAATTTGTGTTGTCTCTTTTCATCCTTCAGGGTTTTCAAGACCCACCTCCATAGCTCTGAGCAACCTGTATGGCCTCATAGTTGACCCTGCTTTGAGCAACCATTTAGCCTAGAGGTGTCTTCAGGTCCCTCCTGAATTGTTCAGTGATTCTAATCCAGAGTAACAACTCCATGGATGGAGAGCATGGAGAGCAGAGTAACAACTCCATGGAAAGCAGAGAAGGTAGCTAATGCAAGCTGCACTAATTCAACTTGTGACAGATCCTGGAGGTAAATCACTGACTGGATGGTAGTGACTAACTTGAATATAACTTCAGTCTAATTACAGCTGTGCAAGGAGCATATGGCTATTATCTTTACATTCACACTAAATGATTTCAGTCTTCTGAACAACGGAAATTCAACTTTCATCTACCTCAGTATTCTGCAGCTCTTGCAAACTGATTGCAGCTATGCCAAGCTGACTCTTTGCACTAAATTAGGTTAGAGAAATTCAGGTAGTATTATTTAAGGTCTTCCTGCCCTTTGTGAACATTCAAGAATTTCTGGATACTTGTCCAGTGTTTCTATTGTGATGCCATATCACTGACTAGACCTTGAAATCAAACTTCTGAAATCAGTCAGTATCACTGATGTACAAACTGAGTTTCTAGATAGATCTATGTGACTCTTGGCATCAAATCTGTATGCTTACTTAGAAGAATGATTTACATTAAGGGGGGGGAGGGGGAAGAGAAAGTCTGTAATGTATTGTGCCTTTAGAAGAAAATAGCCTTGTTATTATGCATGCAGAAAGCTGCTAAAATGGACTGTATGTTAAATATTAAAAAGTAAGTAAAAACCATAACCATATATTCTGTTCTCTAGCACTTTAGATATTAATTCACGGTGGAAAAATCAATTTAAGCTCTCAATATCAAGAATACTGTTAGTATTTCTTTAACATGCTTTTTTTTCTGTGTCTGGGGAACGAAAGATTGATTTTTTGTTATTGCATTGCCAGATTTTGTCCTTTGAAATATGTCATACTCAAAATGACAAAAATTACTTAAAACAACATCTATGCATAAATTCAGCCTAAGTACTAAGATATAACAGACTAAATAGTGCCTCAGGATGCCCATAATATTCTTGTCAGTGGACAGAACTTTTTCCAGTAGTAAATCAACTACAAAAAGAAGTATTTGTTCAAAATAAAACTCATAATGAACCGTATCATCCAAATTGATGAATCAGAGTGTGGTTTATTGTTTGACTTCCTTTCTTCTGATAAATTAGAATAAGCAAAATTATACTAACTTTAAACTGATTTGACTTAGAGAAACCATACGGATTCAGGCACAGATCCTTTCAAATGTTTACATGCATATCTGCATATACATTTAACTAAATCAGGGAATGACAGTGGTGGTTGCCATTTGCACTGGTTTTATTGCTAGTGGAATTTACTAGTTTCACTGTATTTAAAAAGGTAGAAGCACAGACAGACATCTTCAACAGCAGAATGGTCCAGCACACATTCTTTACCTCCCAGAACTAAAGCTCCATAGCTTAACAGGTATATTGGACTGGGCTTTTCATCACTCTCATTTGATATAGGCTGCTATGCAACTGAGAGTGTTAAGACAGAGAGATATTAAATAAGGAAGAATGTGTCTCTGAGCATAAAAAGAATGGCTTTATTTTATGTGTGATCTAACAAAATGCATTTACTTGCAGTCTTGCATGAAGATGTAGGCATTACCTTTCTCCTCTACTCCTTCACCTGTGCTGTAAAATACATGCCAGATTGTGTATAGATCATTCCTTACACATGTTTTCTATCATACCTCTGGACTTAGTGTTCCAGTTTTGAAGCTATTGTGATTCAAGTCTGTGTGTTACTGTGAGTTTGGGATTTTTTGGTTTTTTATATTTTTAAAGTAAAATTATCAAGAATGCTTTTCATGATTCTAAAAAAAAGGAAATTGATGACGCAGTGGTAGCAGGTTCATATTTTTTGCTTCTCAGCTATAGGACTAATGTTGAATACTGCCTAGTGAAAATTCAAATACCTAAGCATGTTTATTTATCAATGAATAGTATGTACCTGGAAATAATAATGGCTGCATAATTTCTTGACTGAAAATATTTTGGGTTTTTAAACAAGGTACTTAAAAGATGTCCAACATCCAGAAATACTTTGAACCGGACTGTTCAACCCTTCAAATTACTGAAAATCCCTTCTTTAGCAAATATTGTGTTCTCTATAAGCAACTTTTTTTTTTTTTAGTTAATAGACTCATCTAAATATGTAGAGTTATAAGGAATGTCAGAAAGAATAATAATTAAAGTCTATAATACCCAAACACCAATCACAGTGGTGTATTCACGTGTGTCACTTTGAGGAGCTAAATTTATTTAGTCAGATCTCCCTGTTCTCTAGCAGTGGGTGTGAATGAAATTTACACTAACAACCTAGGAAACCTGGCCTCCTCATTGACCTAAACTAAATTAGTGTACAATTACTTGTGCAATAATAATACCCCATTTTGTGGGACAGACCAAAAAACATGGACTTCCAAAATCCTCTTCAAGCTCTGACTACCTGATTTCCAGGAAAGAACTTCCTGTATCAAAAAAAAAAATGACAGACCTTTGATCAGGAAAGTTGTGATATGAACGCCTTTTGGCAAAAAAAGTCCAATCATTGCTGTTCATTTCAATCCACCCCAGGATCACCCAGTTGTGTAAATGTACTACAGTCATGAATAATGACTCTGAAGAGTGCTAACTGCAACAGAAAGAATTAAGTAAAGGTGTGTTAAAAACATATATTTTACAGATTACAGTACTAAAGTGGGGAAATGGTTTATTGACTAGAATGGATATAGAGAGACATAATTTCAGAAAGATCAATGAATGCATTCAATTCAGTTTAGTACGTCCTAATACCACACCACAAGAAAGTAGATCAGCCTTATTTGAATCACATTGCTAACATCATTGGATAAAAACAGGATAGAAACCCAGTTTTAACAAATCAAGAACGTGGTTAAATGGTGATATTGTATAGATCACCAATAGATTGATCATTGTTCAAAAATGTAACTGAATCTTATTTTCCAGCCATGTGAAGCTTCAATAGTGTCAAATATGTTAGCAAGAGATATGAGAGAGGTGACAAAATGAGCAAAGAGACGAAGGAGATGACACAGACCAATGTCAGAAACAGAAGCTAACAAACGAGCTGTGAGAACAGATGGAGTGTGAATCACTTCTGTAATCCTATTCCATTCCACTTACATTCCAAGGAAAATGTGAGTAGAAATAAAAACAACGGATTTCAGATAAAATTTTACAGCCTGTAAAAAAGTGCAAAAAGAACAAAGAAAGATAATACAAGAAAAAGACTGTTAGAAAGAAGAAAGGGTTGGACATATACATAATGACTGGCAGAACATAATATACAACAAGAATGAAAAAGTTGTCTTCTTATTGCTAAAGTTTGAGCAGCCCTCTGAAGTGCTTTTAGCAGCCTGAGCAAGTTGCATGCACACAAGAATACATAGCTTTGGACTAAGAGTTAATATACAGTGTTGTCGTTATACCAAGCTAGATGTAATCAACCTCCTCACTAAAAGAAGATATTGAGAATAAACAAAAAAGGTAATCATGCATTGTTTGCAAGAGGAAAATTAATGGTCTTGTTTTTTAATTTCTTTTGCTGGTGTTAAATTTCCCCAAATATACACTCTAAGTTTTCAATCATCTTTTTGTGACTTTTCACCATTTATAGATTGATCAGGGCAAAGTTTTTCTTTTTCCTGTGTTTTACATTATAAATTACATATGGTGAATAACAAATACTAGCTACCAGAAATGATGGTCAGAAAATGAGTGACTCAATTATTAAAACAGTGCAACAAATCCACAAATATTTTTGTTGACAGTTTGCTTGCTAAGTATTTGATGCAGCATGCTGTAAAATGTGTGGTAAACTGTGGACTGTACTAAAATGTGGTTTGATCCTAAACAAGGATCGCTTTCTAAGGGCAAGAATTGCAAATATGTAATAGAGGTAACCAAGGAACCACAGCAAACATACACTGTTTGTGGTGGGACCACAAAGCAGTGCTGATGGGGCTTGCAATGGGAGAGACATCTGCTCTGCTGACACTGTTGGAAACAGGCTTTATTAGATCTACAAAGCAGTGCCAGGAAAGTCTTACCAGCATCTTTTTGTTTCATTTATAATTTCCTTGAAAGCACTGATAGCCTATAATAAAGGCTTATATGGTCCTTGGATACCATAATGATTGGATCCTCAGAAGTACTCAAGACAGAAGGATGAGATGGATAATTAAACCTCTCGTGATTTTTTCTTTCTTGGATTATAAATAAGTTTCACTTAGACTTTACTGGTGTGCCTGATATTCCTTCCTTACATAACTTTGTCTATTATTTGATGTGGGTTTTGTTTTAGTTTAGTTTGAGCCTTTATGCTAAAGGAATGACAATTTCATGTAACTTTTCAGATAATCTTCCAGAAAAGCTGTATAAATTGCAATAATATCTCATGGATTAATACTATGTCTACTATATCCACATTCAGATTGTAAATGTGTTTTCGATACCATTGCCTTCTCGATATTGATATCATGTTGCAAATAATACCTTTTTTATCACAGAGTCCTTTTTATTGTAACTTGATATTTTTGCAAGTTTACTCCTCCTCTTCATTAATTTTGTTATATCTCTTCTCCCATCTTTAGAATTTGGATAAAAAGCAATAGTAGTACAATACATTTTCTTAAATGTAATTCATTATTACTTTAATATCTCTAAACCACATGCAGTGGGGATCTGTCTTATCTTGCAGTTGTGGATTTACATGTGTTCTAAGGTGTTTCACATGTTATGATTCAGTTATCATTAACAAATTAAATCAAAGTTGACTGTTTGCCACAGATAGATCAATAATATCAAATAATCTACATCCCAATACATTAACTCTAAAAAAAATAACATGTTCTTTTGCAGTCTTAGAAACTGCACAAGAATTATTATTCTAGAATAAGGCAGCTTTTATTTCTTATTGATATTCTTCTCTGATTGATATTTGTTTATTACATTAACAGGGAAAATATCAGATGCCTTGCTACCTTCCGAATGTATCTAGTACAAAAAGTAAAAAAAATACATGAATTTACTGTTCCAGTTTTCTCTCTGAAAGGCACTGGCCTTACAGGGTTCACAGAAGACTTACTTTTAACAGAGTCATAAAAATAGGTCCAAATCATTCATTTACTGCAATCATTTGAGTAGGAGTCTATATTTTCTGAATGCTTCTTTTTTCTGCATTAAACTTTTAGAATTAGATGCATAACTAGCATTGTTTACATAATTTTCTCTATCTGTAGTTCCCTAGGGAGTCTTTGAGTATATTCTATGAATGAGAATTGCAGAAATAAGCTGATCACCAAGGATTTTGGTCAAAATTAATATTGTCAGTAGGACAAGATTGTGAAAACTTATCCAATCAATGATATAATATGTTATATTGAAAAGACAAAAGGATCAATGCAGAGGAGTATTTTAAATAGCATAGATCATATTAAATGGAAAGAGATCCCAAAACATATTACAGTGATGATTAAGTTTTAATAGAAACCTTGAAACATCAGTTTCAGCTAGAGTAATTTCATAGAATTGTACCATGATTTAGAACAGCCAGACCAGATAAGTAGTAGACATTAGGGAACAAATATAAGTGACTGTTGACTGGCCCGGAGTTATCAAAAACATGATGGACACAGATGCATTAAAAAAGAAAAAGACAGACAGATAGACAGAAAGAAAGACAGAAAGAAAGAAAGGGGGTTTTTTTAATATAAATTATGAAATTGAATATCATTTGGAGAGAGAAAAAGTTTTAGCACAAAAGGCAGGTGCAAACATGAATTTTGTTTATTACTATCCATGGTTGTGGAATTTCCTATACAGATGCTAAAAATATGAAAAACAGAGAAGCTGATACACCAAACAACAATGTAACTACTTTTATGTAGGACAATCAAGAAATAATCACATCTTACTACTCAGCTCTCAAGGATAGTCACAAAGATAGTGAAAAGGCAGAGCAGGTGATACTCTCAAAGATGAAAAACAAGAGTAGGAAAGCATAATAGTATAATAAAGATGGTAATGTTCAAATAAGTCTCAGGACATCCTCTGTGACACAAAAGACTACTATCTTCATGAAGGAAAATGACTCTCTGGAAAAATGAAAAGCATTGCATTATCTGGTCGATACAAAAGTCTCCTTTCATCTGATAGTAGTTTTTAACAGGAAGTAACTGATATTTTAAATCTTTCTATTCAATACTTGATATTCATTATGGAAAAAAGTAGAGCTAAAATTAGCCCTACTGCTTTTTTTTTAATAGAAAACATTATCTTCAGGAGATTTTTGTGATAAGAAAAATTGGAGTTAAATATACAAAGATATTCCAACCCATTTCTTATAAGAAAAAACAACATTTGTTCTCAATTTTCGTTGCAAACCTGAAATGGAAAGTAATTCATGTGCTGTAACTAGCTTAACATTTTACCTTATCCTATTCCGGAAGAGAAAATACTTTCTGATTTTCTGAATCTAAAACCTTCTCCCTATATATGAAGATCCCCTGAGAAATTAAAAAAGACAGCAGGAGGCCAGGGCCCTCTGAATATGGCTCACTCCAGAAAAAGCGATCATTTTGTGGGTTGACCCTGGCTGGGCACTAGGTGCCTGCCAAGCTGCTCTATTAATCCACTTCCTCAGCTGGACGGGGGAGAAAAATACAATGAAAGGCTGGTAGGTTGACATAAGGATAAAAAGAGATTCTTTCACCAGTTACTGTCATGGGCAAGCCAGACTAGACTTGGGAAAATTAATTTATTATTAATCAAATCAACATAGGATAGTAAGAAATAAAACCAAATTTTAAAACACATTCCCCACCCCTCCCTTCTTCCTGGGTGAGTGTCCTGGTTCTGGCCAGGCCAGAGTTAACCTCCCCAGGCTGCCAGCACAGGGGAGCTGAGTTAGCCCAGACTGTTTTCCATACCACCTGACATCACTCCCCCATAAAAGGGGCTGGTTGGGGAGGGGTACTCCTGGGTGCCTCACTTGCTCAACCTATTCTTGAAAACTTATGATGGGTACCAACGCTACACGGGCTTTGCTTTGAATTTAGTGCAAATCTCTTGTTTTAAGTCTTAGTTACTCTTTTTATTACTGCCACTGATAAAGAGAGGATTTATTTTTATCCATACTACAAAACTGCATTCTTGAAATTTCTTCGAAGAGTTTTTCTTCTAGTGTTTAAACAAACAGAATTACTTCAACTTTTCCCCATAACTCAAGTTATCACTATTTCTGCTTTCTGTGAACTTTCTTCAGGTGCTCCAAATAGTGAAGGTTACTATGCTCTAAAACTGGACATGGAAGGCTTTTCATTTCAAGCAGCAAAGAATGACTGCGTATGTCTTCCAGAAAACTCTCTGCTTATATGCCTCAGAAAGGTGTCGGCCTCTCTCAAGATTGCACAGTGTTAGTGACTCTTGTCTGTTTCAGTCTATGCCCTTTAGGTATTTTTCTGCATAATATAGACTTGCTCAACATTATGTATGTTCTATCTGTTGACTATTCCTACAAGATTAGGAGAAAATAGTATTTGCTCTTACGGAGTTGAACGTTTTATCTCCAAACATTTATTTGCTTTATGATATTATTTTAATTATAACCCTGCTCCCAGTTAGACTTGCAGCTTTCCATACTTTTGTGTGTCCAGCAAATAAAAAAGCAGCCTCCTTTTTTAGGCATCCATAATTAATATAAATTGAAAGATTACTACAGTGTTCCAGAAAAAATCTTTGCGTGTCTCTTTTTTATGCATCATTTTAAATACCCCATTTAGTGTGGGTTATGTCATTTAACGCCAGATAGTAAATAATTAGATTTAGTCTAAACAGGTAATTTAGGATCCTTTCTAAGCATTGGAGAAAAAAAATCAATGTACCCAAATGCTTAAGATTCATCCCTTTATAAAATATTTCTGATCTATGGAAATCATTACCCACAAGTAAGGTCCATTTTCCTCTTTGGCCTTTGCCCAATAGTCAAATATTCTCCAATTGTGAGTTTTTAGTGATTTAATACTATTCTTTCATAAGCCTCCTTCAAAAGGGGGGAAAAGAAAAAAATTAAAATGAAGAATGAAATTATGTATTAAGAATAGGGAAAAAAATCTTAAACCTTATTTTTTTTTACATCTTTTTGAGGAAGCAACCGAATTATGGATTAAAATCTCTAGGAAGAAGGAAAATAATGGGTACCAAGTGATACCAGAAAATGTATTCCAAAACAGCTGTTTCACTAATTGTTTCACTATTTCTATAGTCATACAAAGACTGCAATAATGCAAGTACTTTATTAAAAAAAACAAACAAACAAACATAAAAGTGCAATAAATTCTAATTCTGTAGGAATTACCCTAACACATACAGGTTAGTTTCAGCTTATTCTTTCCTATGGATGCATTCCAGAACTTTATAGATTATGTCCTCAGAAACTCCATTCCATAGATATGTTAAAAACGTGAAACAAAATGATAGAATTCTCTAAAAATGTTTACAGAGTATTTCAGCAAAGTTTGTTGCTCTATTTTATAAGAGCTTGCTACTATTCAGAGTTACCTGTCAGTAACTCTGTCAATTTTCAGAACAAATAGTCAAATATTTCCTGTCATCAGCCTTTTTGAACAGCAATACTGTTTTCCTTTCCAAAGGATTCATATTAAAACATCAAAGGACTACTTTTAATTTTTTACTTTATATTCAAATTCAAGCTAACTTTTTAAACAGCTTCCTTTCACTCACCAGACACCAGCAAAAAAAAAAAAAAAAAAAAATAGAAGAATAATACTTTCATATATATAGGTGGTTTTCTTTAGAAGAGAGTACAAAATAATATTTTCCCTCACATTTATTTCCTCAGTTCTCTAACTCAGGCTTTTGACTGAGGATTTTGGAGCTATCATATCATGACACTGAGGCATAGATACAGTTTATCAACTCATCCTCAGATTCATTTTATGGTCTTTCAAGAGTTTTGCATTATCTATTAATTTCCTAATCTGTTTAAATTTCTTGGAGAGCTGAAGATGATGAAAAATTGTGTAATGAAAAACATTATTATCATTTAAGCAACATATACTGTAATATATCTCATCATACTTGAAAAGTTTTTAATATTAAGGGAATTGCTAAGTGTCTTGAATCCTCTAATCAAATTTACATCAAAGCTTAATATCTGAAAAATTATCAAGGCTTTCCCATTTATTTGCTAATACTTTGGAAAAGCTTACTTTTTAAATTCATGTTCAAAATGAGTAATTTCAGGCAGGCTTGTCCTAATACCATTTGAATCATCACAATTTTTTGATAACAGTCAGTTGTCCAGGATTCTCTTTTTCTTCTCATTAATTTCTTAAAACATGATAGTAGCTGATAGATTTGTGAATATATTAATTGATATATAGAAAGTATTGCCTCTGTACTTGATGGCAGTATTTAATTTATTTCGGCACTCTGAATTCTAAATTTTAAAGCTGCTCTTTTTCTGGTATTTGCATCCACTTACTTTCTTTTTTTGCTGGTATAAAATAATTATTCTATTCACGTTACATAATTGCTACATATAGTTATGATTGTACTTGAACGATACTCTGAAAAATAAGCACTTACTTCCTGGGAAACAGAAATCCCCTTCTATTTTTTAAATATATGGAAAATTCAAAAGAGAACTTTTGAGACTTCTTACATTTTAACTGAATTCTATGCTGAAACACAAGTTTTTTCAGACTGGATTTTAAAACATTAAATCTCAAATCTATTGCCTTTTAAACCCTGATGTGTTCTTGTTCATATTTCAGAGAAAAGCTATCAGTTTCTTAGAAGACAAAACACTATCCACACAAACCATATAAAATAAAATTTCAATGATGAAAGTAGAAACACATGGAGGAAAAAATGAATTTCTGTCTCTAGAATGGTTTTAGGGATAAAAGAAAATATTGTTGTGCCATCAGAGCCTGGGAACAGGAGCAAGGAAGGAGCAAGAGGAGTGTCTGTGAGGATCTTCATGAGAACCTTTCACTAGGATAGGCAGGGGCCATCATGTATCCCTCAGAGATACATAAATCATACCAGTTTTAAATGGCCTGGAGAGTGTGGATGGGTACTAATACTCAGCTCATAAACCAAACTGAGTAAAGAAAGTGGTGAATCAAAGCAACATATCAGATGTATGAATTTGAAAGCAAAAATTAAAAAAAAGCAGGAAAAATAGTACAAAATTATAATTATTTATTATATTTCGTAACTGAGGTATGGCTGATTCATTCCTGTGACCAGAAAAATTATATAAAGGCTGCTCTTTGTTCAGGCAGAGTGAAGCAGGAAAAATAGTAAAGGGGTTTTTTTGCATGGTAAGGGAGGATTCTGATCTGCTGAATGTCTGAGGGTTACGACAAAAAAAGAAGAAATAAAATCCAGAGCCATGTCTTTATGCACTCATCTGCAATTAAAAGAACTTTTATTTGGGATGAATTATTTTCTGAAATATTGGTAAGGTCTAAAGCATGGGACTTTGTGGTGAAAAGAGAATGTAACCACAGTGTTACCCATGGAGAAAAGAATAGAGAAATACACCCAAAAATATTTTAGAAAGTTAGTCTTTTTGATGGAGGAGATGGAAGCACTCTTGTCCCTTTCATCTGTGACTCTAGGAGTCTGCTATTCATTGGCACAAAATTAAATAATTTAAAACAACTCTGTTTTGACCATGGCAGTAATTGGTCAGTGATCTCCTTTTTCTTAGCTTGACTCATGAGTTTTTCTATTGTATTTTCTCCCCCCTGTTCTGCTGAGCAGTGTGAATGAGGGAGTGGCTTGGTGGGCACTTGAAGGCCAGCCAAGGTCAACCCACCAAAGACATATTTTTACGTTAAGGTCAGAAGTCAAATCAAATTGGATTTTTTTTTTTTCTGAACAAGTTACATCTTTTTTGACTGTTCTAGTTGCAGTAGTGATCACTGCTATACTACTAAGACAATGAAATATAGAGTTTGATACTAAAACAGTGACAGAAGCACTTCCATTTTTTGTGAGAAGTTGCAGCCTGCAATATCAATTTCAATTGTGTCAAAGTGTAGAAGAGGGAAAAATTATGTTGTCTTTCATCTGTAAGGCATTGTATTTCCCATGCAGTTCCCTGCTGCTTGAACAGTTCAGCTTTTTTTCCCAATTTACACTTTTACAGAAATGTGTGAATTGTTGTAGGAGATGTGAAGCTTGGGAATTGGCTAGTAAAAAGAATTTTAGATGAATAGTTGACACATCTAGCAAATTGGTTAAAGGGTATAATTAATATTTACCGGTGATAATAGGTTTTCCAAGACCAGAGAAAGTAAAAATATAATCCAAAATGAGCAATTTTTATGTATTTTCCTTTAGTATTATGTGTTTTTAAACAAAATGGTGAATGATTTTTTCTTCTTGAGTACAGAGTACACAGCAAATTGTATATACATGTAAAAATGTCTTCTTTTTTTTTTCTTTTTAATCTCCTCTTAGTATGTTTAAAACCATAATTCAAAAGAAAAACTAAGCAGACATTTTCATCAACTTACCTTTTGCAGGTCAGGTGAATGACTATTGCAGTTACCTTGTCATCTTTCTACTAAGACCAAAACGTCTTTGTAGTTATCTAAGAGCTGAGACTCCTCTTAACTACAAGGATTTACAACACCTAGGTTTAACTATCTGACTGTAAATAAATGTAAAGATAAACTGATTAACCTATACCTTTTATGTTACTAAATGATAGAGAAAATCAGCTAGACTCTGTTTTGAAAAAGAGGTTGTGATATGTAGAGCTCTGAGGACTATTAGTAATCAACACATAATTTCCCTGATCTAGATCCTCAATTGGTAGAAATTAATATAACTCCAGTGAAGCAGAAGGGCTGTGTATTGATTTACCTCTTCTGTGAACATAAGCACAGCACTTGGCTCAACTCCCTGCATGAAAAAGAACTTTGCTTGGTACAATGGAGAAGAAAATTGAGTTGAAACTGTCCAAGAATAGGCGGGAAGAATACAGTCAAAGAACATATGTTTCATTAATGTTGTCTTTTATATAAATTATTTTAAAAAAATAAAGATTTACATATATTTAATTTGGAAACAGAACTATTCTGAAATTTTCCAATATAATTTCAGACATCTTAGTATAGTTTTTATTTGGAAATGCTATTAAGATTTTTCAAGGATTTTTTCGATTTATACTAACTCATTTAAAAAGTTAGGAAAAGCTTGTTAATTAATTTCCAAAGTACATTTAGGACTAGCCAACATTTTCCATTGAAATGGAATAATCCATTATAGAGCATTCAGTTCTTAGGAAAGCATTTGAGAGAAACATATGCACTATCAGTACTATCAATGGGTTGATAGCCTGTTCATTGAGACAGAAATCACAGCAACCTATTTCCAGACCTGAAGTCAATCTTGAATTCAGAATTCTTCCACCTATATTCAACGGGTAAGCTATAGACATATATGCTATAATCAGTGATGAGGGCAAACATTTGAGTTGCATGAAACTCTCCTAAATAATTTCAAAGTATCCAGACTACTCTGAGAGATTGATCTCCTTTTTCTGTTATATTTTTTAAAAAGTTTTGATAAGGCTGTGCAATTATAGATTTGACTGCTTACCTCAGTTTAAGAACAATGACAAAACCAAAAGAACATAACAAAGAAGTAAAGAAGGAACTTGAACACACATAAAAGATAACAGAAATACGTGTTATGGTCACCACAGGTTTATCCAGAACAACTCATGTCAAGGTAGTCAGAATTTATTTTGGTGGCAGGCTAGAGCTATATGAATTATGATGAACAGTAGATACCATTTTTCTTGACTTCTGAATGGCTTTTAACACTGCCTCATATGGGATTCTTAGGAACGATATGTGGAAAGATGGTCTAGATTGTGCTAAAGAAACACCACTGTTTGAAAATAATAGTTATTAGTTAATTCTGAAAGAACGTTATAGTATTAACAGCTAAGATGTCTTCATGTTTCACCTATGTTTGATATGTGTGCACAGTACTATGAACACACACAAAAAAAGAACACTTGACTTACCTATTAATTCAGTCTATTCAATAAGAGCTCACAGGTACTGGGCAGAATTGATTAAAAATAATTAAGGGTGAGGCAGGAGTACTGCAACTAAGGATTTCAAAAGAAGAAATGTGGACTGGAAATTGACAGAATCTTTCTGAAAGCCAGGATCATCAAATACTGAGGGAAATGCTGAGGAAAAGAACCCACAGAATTACTGGAAAAAATATCTGCAGCAAACGGTTTAGATAATTCTGTTTGTGTTGTGTGGTTGAGGCTTCGAGAAGAATTCACCTACTGTAATTTAGATGTCTAAAATGTTAGATTTCTGTTCCTTAGCTAGAGTCCATTGTAACTGACTGAGAAAATTAACAGAAGATAAAAGGAGGAAATAACTTATTTTATCTTAGAATTGGTGTCTAGACTGATGAAGTGGTGGCTGGAACTGCCTTGTGTTGCTCCCTTGCTTCTATGGATCGCTGAAAGCATACTGTCTCATGATTAACTTCTAGGGTTTTGAAATTAGGTGAGCCCCTGTCCAGACCTAAACTACCATGTTTTTATATGTGTTTCAGTTCTATAGAGTTTCCCCTAATATTCCATATTACTTTTCCATTTCACACTGTTCAAGGGAATTCCATAAACATTCTGCAGCTATTTGCACTGCCCCTTCACTGTACCAAATTTCATACACACTAACTAACAAGCTGTTCACAACGGTGTCCCACTGTTGTATTTGTACAATATAACATATAGGAAAAACAGTAATTTATAAATCAGTTTTATTCTTTAGTAATACTATAACACTTTTTCCTCCTTGTGTTTCCTCTCACTTTACCCAAAAAGGGAAGAAAAAAGGCAGGTGGGGTGGGGGAAGGAAATGAGAATTTAAAAAGTCTCCTCTGGAAAAGAAGGCAATGGTGGAAGAGATGAGAGAGAATGAGAGATGGAAATTCTAGAAACTGGATTATGACACTGACAAAAGTAACTATGAACAGAAATTAGTAGGAGTGATACAGAAAATTGTAAGACATATCACTACCAATAGATATATAGTATAGCTCTTTTAAATATTCCATAAATACATAATTTGCAAAGGAAGTATTAATGTAGGAGCTTTACTAAACTTACGGATAAGAAATCCTCTAAACTATTAAAGATCTTCCCCAGCAAACACATGTAATGCTATTCAAGCATAATGACGATTAAATGCTTCCCATTAGCTTCTTTCTATTTTCATTAGTTTGATTATTTTATTTCTGATCAAAAGTATCAATAAATTAAACAAATTAATTGAACCCAAAATTTATCTTAATGTGGAATCTGTTATTTTGTGTATGGAAGATGAGATTTTTCTGGAGAATTTCATGTATGTAACACTGGAGACAGGAACATTGTCTTCAAAGCCTTTGGTATATTAGTTATTTTATACACAAAGCAATTCAGTTAGCCTTTGTTTTAATTTTAGTCTAAAGAAGTTCTGCACAATTAATCAATAGAAATTAATCACTCCCAGCTTCTCTGATGGTCAATGAAAAGCTTGAAAAAAACCATAATTTCTCTTTGCAGTGTTTCAAATAACAATATATCTGTAAAAAGCAGTCTGTCAAATTACATATTTTTTTAATATCCTAGGAACATGTTCTGTCAAGTGGCTGAAGTTCAAAATGGACATTTCTCTGAAATTTTTACTCAATTTATGAAACTATTCCAACTCCATGAAATTAGGTCCAAATTATAACCAGTTATTTGTTCAGGTTCAATTCTCATCTGAAAAGGATTTCATGATTGATTGGTTCAAAGGAAAACAAATATTAAATATGAAGTTATTTCTCAGTTGAGTACAAATTTAAAAGAAAAACCTCTATAAGATAACTGATTTATCTATTTCCAATGCCCTGAGATTTGTCATTCCCCAGAAAAATTCTCTCTTCTGATGCCATCTTAAATAAATGACAAAGCACCCCATTGGCTGCAGGAGATGCATGATAAATTTGCAAGATGTGAAGGGCAATGAAAAGATCTTTTCATCAAACAGAAAAGAGGAAGAGATTCATTCAGGTTTGTTATACAGGTATGTTTCTTGTTTATTGTATATAGAAAGGCTGATAGTAAAGGAAATGTCATGACTAATCAACAGAAGTATAATTAACTCCTCACATAACAGAAAACAAAACAATCCAGATATCTGAAATTAAGGAAAAATATATTGTTAGATACTTGAAAGGTTTTAATGTCATTTCCATCTTTTCCTCATTTTGGTTAAAACAATAAATGTTCCACTGTTTTGCTCAAATGCTATAATGATATTACAAAAATCCTAATCATAGTGTGAGAGCATATTGCCATTGCTTCTGTAGTGTGTGTGCCCATGTAAGCCAAGTCTGATATCTCTCAGAAGTACAGACAGCAGGGTTTGGGGAAGATCAAATTAAGGTTTTGCTTTTTATTAAGGGAAAAGAGGAATTAACTTTTGGACTTAATGGCTTTGAATGAATAGGTAAATGGATTGTGTGACAGTCACATCCAACAATTTTATATGTAGTTCTTATAAGTGGGAATTAGGTAAAATGAAATTACTTTATTCAATTTATTTCCCTTGGTTAAGAGAAAAGGTTTTAATTTTAATGCATCCTATAGCTATAATTGAAGTCATGTTCAAACTACTATATAGGATTTAGTAGATTTTAAGTTTGTATAAGGAGAGTATGAGAAAAAGGAGATATACTATTTTATTTTAGTGTTGGAGTTTTAGAAAAAAGGATTTCCCCTTCTTAAATAAAGTTTCTTCAAAAACTTGTAAGTTTCTAAAAGTACTTTATACTTGATGAATTGGCATTTTCAGAAGAAAAACATTTCGTCCAGTTCTAATTAGTGGACTGCTGCATTAATCAAATTTCTTGGTTTGAGATGCAGCACACCCTGTGAAATTCCTTGTGTTCCACTTCTTCTAGTCAGTGGAGAGTGGAATGTCAATTATGATTATAAATTATTGTTATATCTTCTTCAAAGACACTCTATCCTTTCTTGAGAGCTGTTACAATTTGCTTCCTCTGAGGCACAAAATACCAGGTTAGGCTTTTTCCTCAGATGTTAGAAAATGTTTTAACATGAAGAATCAAGTAGGTAAGCCTATTTACAAGGCCCAACAAGGACAATTTTGCATCAGATGAGAAAGCTTTTAAAAGGATGGAAAAAAAAATAAAAAGAAAAAAAGGCTCTATGAAAAATTACAAGATTCAGGCTGTTGACAGTGTTGATATTTATTGTTGTCAAGAGGTTTTTGCTGGAGGTATTTATTTCCACTTTCACCTCTCTACCATAAGCAGTGGCAGACAGCTTATGTCTTCTGTGACACTTTATTTACAATGGTGATTCATGATACTCTTGTCCAGAAGCTCTATAAAGACAACATACAATATTTTAAGTTGGAAAAGAGCTCTGGAGGCCATCTGTCCCAAATCCCTGCTCAAAACAGGGCCAACTTGAAAGTAAATGCAGCAGAAGGATAAGAAAGTCAGTAATGGGGGTCCTTATTTCTAGGATATCCATCTGAGAATGGTATAGCATACACGCACACATTTCAAAGTTCAAATATTAGCAATATATAAGCAAAAATATCTGATTCTTACTCTTTAAATCACCAAAAATAAAACACATATCCTAGAGAAAATCTAAAGCGACATAATGAAGCAGGTCATAGGAAGCTACAATCTCCCTTTCAATATAATTCAGAGTTAGAAACTCAGATTACTTTTTATGTTTTTCAGACCCTGGAAAAAAAAAAGAAAAGCAAAAGAAAAAACAAACAAAAACCAACACCCACCCACACCACCCTCCTCTCCCCCCAAAAAAATGAACCTATGTAATTCAGATAATTTTTTAGGAACAGTGCTTCTATAGTCATCTCTTTTAGGTAAATGCTGGTAATATGTTGGTAGATATTAGTAAGTGAATTTTTTTTTTTTCCTTAATGTCTAGAAATGCCTGAAACATTCTGAAGTCAGATCATAACTATTCCATGAATACCTTTGTGCAAGGAACCATTCGGTTTTGGTGTTCAGAATCTGGTGGCTTCATTTGATGGCCTTCTGTGTTGGAAGCGGTGGTAAACAAATAATCCCTACACACTCTCTTCATCACCTTCACAATCTACAGTGATGGATTTGAAGGCCAGAACACAGAAATTTTCATCTACTGTTATATCAGGTGCAATATAAGCACAGAATATAAAAAAACCCCAAACCGTATTCTTATCACAGAGAAAAATACACTGTGATTTAATTAATAAGTTCAGAGTGAAATGCATGGGTTAATTTTAAGATGATCATTTTTTGTGCTTCAGTAAACAGTGTAGAGGAGAGATATGAGGAAGGTAGTGTTCTAAAAAACCCACTAAACTATTTTTTAAAGAATTCATGCAGCAGTTTCAAAATGCATATGCTTTTAGCCTAATTAAGCATATGCTTAAGCAATTATTGATTTGATGTTCTCACTCCAGGGCTTAGATTGCAGAAAGTATTATGTGACACTGGGAAATATGTTGCTATGCAATTCTAAGAAAACTCTGGAGGCAGCTGAGTAGAGTTTATCTTACTAATGTTGTTTGTAAAAGAAGATTCTTTTCTGTCAGATCTACCAAGGGAAAGAGTCAGATCTAGACACATGAGAGTGTATATGCAAAATACATAGAGAAGAACAATATATAATACCTAATTCATTCCCTAACCTCTCTATAAAATAAAATACCAGATACTCAGTGGTACCCAACGACAATTTAATTAATTGACTTCAAGTAGCTCAAATCAAGTACCAGCCATTTTTCATCTAATTTAAGGTTCAGTTCCCTTTTGAATTTTTCTTTAGGAATGGAAAGGAGGTAGGTTTGGTCTTGCCATGATCCTTTATTTTTTTCTGGCTTGATAAAACTTTCTTTTTATCATTTTTGAAGATTTTTCAGGGCAACGGGTGCTCCAATAATTGTCCTGCGAAGGATGTATTGAAGAGTTAATGGACATAAGATAAGGTAATTTTTACATAAGGTAGTATTTCTTGCTGGACTTCTGAACTGAAACATTTCTAAATGCTTGATCCACTTTTTGAAACAAAGTGACTTGTGTTTTTTTCCTAACAAAATAGCTTATTGCTACAGTTTGACATATGTAAATAGTTTAAAAACATTACATATTTAATGTGCCCAGAAAGCCCAGTCCAATTCTACATGAAAGCACTTTTAAATACTTCATTTTTTAGTCTTTAAAATTCCCATATGATTTTCATTACAGTAGCAATAATAATAATAACATTGAAGTGAAGATGTTTGACTACCAAATTTTACATGTCACAGTACTAAGAACAGAAGTTTTTGGAGAACTAGAAATAGTATGTTTACTTCATTTGTGCAGTTTATATTCTAATAATGTGCTATCTTGAAATCCTTGGGATATATCTTGACTGCTTGTAAATTTACACCAGTGATACCATCTGGCATAGCAATTTCATGTCAGCTATTATCTGTGGAAACAGATTAAAGTACCCCTGAAGCTTTTTTCCTTTATTTGAAGACAGTTTTCGATCTATTAAAATCATTCAGAGAAGGAAAAGGAACAGAAAGCAACTTATTTTCCAGTTCAAGCATACTGTGGCTCTTGATTATAGACAACATATAGATAATAGTACAGTATTAATCAGTACTGTTTATCAAAAATTTACATCTCTCCATAAGCATTGATTTTGGAGACAATGAACAAGGACTGGCATCAGCATCTACTGTTACCAGAGTGTCAGAGGATGCATTTTCAGTTAGCAATGTTAAAAGAAATAAGGATGACGGCTGGTCATGAGTGGTGTTCCGCAGAGCTCAGTGCTGGGGGCACTCCTGTTTAACATCTTTATTGATGATCTGGAAGACAAGGTAGAGTACAGCCTTAGTAAGTTTGCAGATGACACTAAGCTGGGTGGACGTGTAGATCTGCTTGAGAATAGGGAGACTCTGCAGAGGGACCAGATCATCTCTTTAGTTAACACCTTAAAAGTGTTATACTCTGGCCATGATTGGTGGCCTAATAATCTATATAGTCTTTACATTTGTAATGCAAATGCAGAGAAAAAATATAGTTTTCTTCAGATATGCATGTTCATGGATATGAGTTATTCTTCAGTTTCAGAATATCTGAATGTATAAGCACATAAGTAAGTTTCTTCATGGGGAAGTAGGGTGTTAAATTCACATTTGGAGTGAAGGAATAGTTTCTCCATGATTCTTTAAAGGCATAGACCGCCCAGAAAAAATGTAGGGTCTGGAGTGGGACTGGTAAGAATTATAAGATTTTAAAAAGGAATTGAAAAATTTGCTATGGAAGGTTATGAAGATGATAGGGTCAAAGATAACACGTCAAAAGAAATAGCTGAAAAAAGCAGGAAAGCTGGACAGGAGAGTGAAAGAAAGGATTGGAGGCTTAGGAAGAGAGAGGTCTGACAGGTAGTAGGTGTAAGAAGATGTGAAGCAGCTTAGGGGAGGATTAGCCCCTGTGAGTGAATTGAGAAAATCCCATGAGTCAGTATCGTGTGGCAAGACTAGTTAAAGAAAATAGGAATAAAAAAATGTAACATTAAACTCTATCAGTGGAATTGTTTCTTGTGTTTTTCCTCACTTGATAAAGAAAATGACACTGAACAGTCTGGGATGAATTAGAATTCAGTTAAATAGAATACATGTGCTCTGTCTAGGAGGTAGAGTAGTATTTAGGATTTCAAGAACCAACTTCAGAAATAGAGGGGTATATTTTGCATCACTGGCTGCCTGAAAGAACATAGAGGTGGATGAAGAATGAGTTGAGAGTTTATGGGTAAGGATTAAGGGTAAGGAATAAGCGGTGGGCTAATACAAGTGACACTGTTGTGGATGTTTACTACAGGCCACCTGATCAAGATGAGGAAGATCATGAGGCCTTCTACAGACAGCTGGAAGTAACCTCATGATCACACAACCTGATCCTCATAGGGGACTTCAAACACCTTGATATTTTCTGGAAAGGCAACACAGCCAGGAATGTACAGTCCAGGAGGTTCTTGCAGAGTATTGATGAAAACTCTTGGATGAAGGTGGTGGAGATACCCACCAAGAGAGGGGTGCTGCTGGATCTTGTATTAACAAACAAGGAAGTATTGGCTGAGCATGTAAAGGTTGGGGGCAGCATTAGCTGCAGTGGCCATGAGATGGTAGAATTCAGGATCCTATGTGGAAAGAGCAGGGAAATAAGTAGGATTACAACTATGGAATTTAGAAGAGCTAAATGCCTTGTTCAAAGACCTGCTTGGAAGAATCCCATGAGTTAGGGCTCTAGAAGGTAAGGGAGCTCAAGAGAGCTTGCCAATATTCAAGCACCACTTCCTCCAAGCTTCAGGTGGAGGCATCCAGAAGAATAGGAGATCAAGTAAAGGAGGAAGGAGTCCTACATGGGTGAGCAAGGAGCTCCTGGAAGAGCTCAAAGGGAAGAGGAAGTTTACTGAATATGGCAAAAGGAACTGGCCACTTGCGAGGAAGATAGGGATTTAGTCAGAAAATGAAGGGATACAAGAAGGAAAGATCAGGCCTACATGGAATTAAAATTTGCAAGGGATGTCAAGGACAACAAGAAGGGCTTTTTCAAATACATCAACAGCAAAAGGAAGACGAGGGAAAATGTAGGCCTGCTTCTGAGTGAGGTGGGTGGCTTCACAGGGAAGGTTAAGTTACTGAATGTCTTCTTTGCTTTGGTCTTTACTTCTAAGGCTAGCCTTCAGAAAACCCAGATCCTGGAAGTAGGAGATAAAGTCTTGTGAAAGCAAGACCTTCCCTTGGTTGAGGAGGATTGGGTTAGTGAACATCCTGGCAAACTCAGCATCCATAGATCCGTAGGACAAGATGGCAGACGTTTATTGCTAGGCAGCTCTCAATTATCTTTGAAAGGCCACAGAAAACAGGAGAGGTGACTGAGGAAAACCAGTGTCACTGCAGTCTTCAAAAAGGGCAGGAAGGAGAAGCCAGGAAACTACAAGTCAGTCAGCCTTATCTCCATCCCTGGAAAGGTGATGGATCATTCTGGAGGGTTATTAATAAGCATGTGAAAGAGAAGGTTATTGAGAGTGTTCAACATGAATTCACCAAGGGGAAGTCATGCCTGACCAATCTGGTAATCTTCCACAGTGGCATGACTGGCTGGAGGAAGGGAGAGCAGTAGGTGTTTACCTTGACTTCAGCAAGGCTTTTTGACATTGTCTCTTGTAACATGCTTGTAAGCAACCTTAGGAAGTGTGGGTTTGATGAGCGAATAATGAGGTGTGTTGAGAACTGGCTGAATGTCAGAATCCAGAGGGCTGTGACAGCTGGCACAGATTCTGGTTGGAGGCCTGTGTCTAGTGGTGTACCTCAATGGTCAGTGATTGGTCCAGTCTTATTCAACATATTCATCAATGACCTAGACAATGGGACAGACTTTGCTGATGATACAAAACTGGGAGGAGTGGATGATCCATCAGAAGGCTGCACTGACATTCAGCTAGAACTGGACAGGCTGCAGAGTTGGGCAGAAAGGAACCAAATTAAATTCAACAAGGGCAAGTGTAGGTTCCTGCACCTAGGGAAGAATAACCCCATACACCACTACAGGTTACGGGTTGACCTGCTGGGAGAAAGAACTGCAGAGAAGGACCTGGCAGTCCTGGTGGACAACAAGCTCTCCATGAGCCAGAAATGTTCCCTCATGGCCAAGAAGGCCAATGGTATCCTGGGGTGCATTAAGACAAGTGTGTCCAGCAGGTCAAGGGAGGTTCTCCCCCTCTATGCTGCCCTGCTTTGGCCATGTCTGGGGTACTGTGTCCAGTTCTGAACTCCCCAGTTCAAGAAAGACAAAGAGCTAGTGGAGAGAGCCCAGCAGAGGATTATAAGCATGATGAGGGGACTGGAGTATCTCTCAAGAAGAAAGGCTGAGAGAGCTGGATCTCTTTAGCCTGGAGAAGGCTGAGAGGGGATCTGATCAATGCTTATAAATATCTAAATGGTGGAGGTCTATAGGAAGGCTGTTCTCAGGTGTGCCCAGCAGCAGAACAAGGGGTAATGTGCATAAACTGGAACCCAGGAAATTCCATCTCAATGTGAGGAAAAACTTCTTCAGTCTGAGAGTAGCAGAGCACTGGAACAGGCTGCCCAGAGAGGTTGTGGAGTCTCCTTTCCTGGAGATTTTCAAAACCTGCCTGGATGCAAACCTGTGCAATATGCTCTAGATGATCCTGCATTAGAAGAGGGTTTGACTAGATGATCCTCAGAGGTCTCTTCCAATCCCTACCATTTGGTGATTCTGTGAATCTGTGAATGTCATGATATTTTGAGATGATAAAGAAAGGCATCCGTGAGAGAGTGTTTTAAACTCTGAAATGTCCCAGAATGGTCTAAAATGGTTCTTTGGCCAGAAAAGGGACAAGTGGGAGTGATTTTTTAATTATATATATCAACTTCTAAAAAATCCTCAAGATTTTAAAAATATATATTTTGCATGTTCTAAAACCTAGAACATTAGTAAACCTATTGATTTTAAAATATTTTTGCTTAGATGCTTTCCGGTATCATTCTTATGATAAGTATTTTATGATTTTCACATGGTGAGGTAGATAACATCTTTTTCAAATACAAAATGTACATTTTTTAGGAAGATTTGTTCCTTCTACATGCTTCATTATTAGCAATTTGCTGATTCGCATGAGTTAAAACAAACAACATCCCATGATGACACTAATAATCTCATAATTTAGATTTCAAAGACATTTCAGAATCTCCTAAGTGTCTGAATGAAAATAATCTAAAATCCTCGATCCTCTGGGAAGTTAAAGATATCTGAAAATGAAAAAACTCTCTTTCTTAGTAGGATTTTACTGACTCCTGGAAAAAAATAATATATTACACACTTGTTAGCAGGAGCTAAAACATTTTGCCATTGGATTGTCACCAAAATTGCGAACAAAAGAACTGCCCATGATTGTTCAAACTGCACCTCTCACAACATGGAATATGACTGTTTTTTTCTCAAGACCTTTCTCTGAGTACACAACAATTTTTATAGCTGAGTCTACGTAGCAGCAGTATTTATCCCAAGGTTAAGTTAATCAGTTTTAATTTTGTAGACTCTATCTAATCTCAGAGACCACAAATTTATTTTTAACTTTTTCTTCTGCTGATTTTTAAACTTTTCTGTTTAGCATGTGCTTTTGTGATTCAGTTTTTAAAATATTAATTTAAAATATATTGTAACTAGTACTTTATAGCATGTATTATTTCAGGCACAGAATGTGGATCTTTTGTGTTCTATCGTTTTTGGGGAAAAATGCATGTACTTAATTTGGGATTTAGTTACCTCACTAGTAACAGTACGAAGAAGTATATGTTAATAGGTATCAAGATGTCACTTTCCATGAATTTTAATGTTATAATATATAAATAAAGATGAAAGACCTTTATTATGCTCTTTAAATATACTTATGATGTATCTTCTCCAACTCTATATACACACTCATGCAAAAACAAGTCAAGTCAGTACTAAAGTGATGCTGATTTGGAAACCTTAGAATATGTTTAACAGAACTGTGCATGCCAAGAAAAAGAAGCAGATAAAATAATGTATGCAGGGAGTAATGTTATATTGCCTCACCAGCCTGTAGATATCTCCTTACAAGAGTCCAATAAAACTTAAATCCCTTTAAGAATTTTCAAGATATGGAAATAAGATATTGAAATAAGGCTACTTCTATGCTACATTGTGAATCAGTTGTTGTGTGGACAGTCTTTGACCTTCCAGAGAAATAACGTTCTCTTTTGTAAAGGAGGGAAAAACAGTCCATAGAATATGTTTGTGTGGCAGGAACTGCATAAAACAGCAGAGAGGAAATAGAATTGTTTGGGTTTCTTCAAAGTGATTATTGACAGTGAAGCAGTTGATACTTTACAGCTGTAGAAAAAGGTAGTATTTTAATTAATTTTCTTCCTATTCACCTCAATTAGTTTGAAAATGGCAGTGAACAGTAAAGTATGGAGATGATACAAAAACATAACAGTCATAACAGTCAGACCTAAAACTTCCAATACAGAATGGCTAGAAATAAAATGACTGTCAACAATGCAAAGTAATGAGCAGGAGGGAAATTCAACCTTAACTACGTTTACCCATTGGCAGGCTGCAAATTACCTGTTACTTCTGGGAAACAAGGTCTTTCAGCCACTGTGAACACTTTCCTGAAAATATCTGTTCTCTGAACATTAGCAGTTGAAAATGGCAGAGATATCAAATTACTAGAAAAGAAGTGGAGACAAAAGAGGTAGTTTTATTTTATTGGAGCACCTATGGCTAACATAATGGTGTGCAGTTCTGGTTACTCTGAAACCAATTAGAAAGTATATATGTTCTAGCTCCCTATACAGGTAATGAGGGCACCAAATATTTAATTAGGGCACAAGCTCTCATAAAAAGGAGGAGAATTTTTAAGTGAGGATCTTTTGGCTTTGGTTTATTTTCTGGATTTTTCCTTAATTATTTTCTAGATAATATTTTTTCAGGCTGCTGTGGAAAGCAAAAGATCAGAAAGGGATGACACGTTCATGAGATTTGGGTTCATTTATGCCCATCTTGAAGATGACCTTCTTGGCACTTCCGTCCTCTTCTATCATATAGTGACAGGAACCTCAAAAGTGCTTTGTGCCAAACGAGATGCCTCAGGATCTCACAAAAGTAACTCTGTATTTATGGATATTTCCTAGATTTCGTTTACCACTCTTCATCACCAGCGGATAGAAACAGGAATTTTTTAGAAATCTATTTTAGACTGAGGTGAATTGCATCATGAATTATAGGGCTATGGAAAGAGTCTGCATACTCTGCATAATGTATTCATTACCACAGGATGTTTAGGACTGCAGGATGTTCAGAAGGCCAAACATTCAAAAAAGTGACTGAATATATTCTTAGCAGGAAACTCCTTAGTGGCCTTCTTAGGTCAGCATACCTACACAGATAATATTTACTTTTGATGCTATATATCTTACTAGTGAAGTCTGGACAAGTCAAGTAAGAAGTCTGATCACATATACTTGACACCTATCTAGGTAACAGTGGGCTGAATAAATAATTGATTTTTAGTATATTCCAGAATTACTGCCTGGTTACTTTCTAGAAGGCTGAGAACTAACCTGGAGACATAACACAGTTTTATGATGGACTGATGTAGAACCACAACTACTCTGGCAGATTGGGTTGATGATGTGGAAGAGTATTATTTTCATTCGGTAAGAGCTGATTAGGAGCAAAGCTTGAATGTTTCCTCTTTAAAGAAACTTTAGAAAACAGCAATGATCCTGTATCTTGCAATATCTGTCTGCCCAGTCCGCACCCTCCTTTTTGCTTTTCAAGCAGCCTCCTTATCTATGCAACCCAGAGTCACATCTGAGAGTCTGGTTGTTTAAATTGAGGTTCTGAGCTCACTGCAGTTCACCAGACGGATGTGTTCCCCTGACATGCAGCAGTCATCCTCTACTACAAAATTAGTGCGTTCTGACAGAATGGTAGGGCTTGTACACAGTTGAATGGCTGCAATTCAATTAATAGGAATTCATGCTTAAATATTACTTCAGGTGTTTTATGCGTTGTTTTGCTCTGCTTCTCGGGTGATGCCTTCACAAAACCTTTGAGGTGTGTTTGCAGTTTATGCTAACAAAATGCAACATTGCTCTTTGCAGCATTTTAGCAGCAAAAAACTTTAAATGTATGAGGATGACTCCTCACCAAAAAAAGCCTTAGTTGCTTCCTCCAGCTCCTCCAGCCCTAATGGAAACTTTCACAAGCAGATTTCTTTCATTACTACTGAACTGCCTCACTGGTCTTTGTTGCCTTGTATATTAAAAGAGATTGATGCACTAAATTGAAATCTTAGCAAACAAAATTACTCAGGGTGTCTCTATTTATAGAAGTGACTACTGAGGGATTGAATTGAAATTCATATAAACCTATGTTTATTGGAAGTTTCCCCACCATCACCACTACCTTGCTACTTGTCCTTTTAAATATCATTTATCCTATTACATTTTTCAAGATTGACATACAAAGGGAGGTATTGTTCCTATAACTATCCTGCTCATATAGCTTGAGGTTTGTTTCCTGTTATTTGGTTGTGGGCTTTGTGTGTTTTGTACAAAAGGACAGATTGAGCCCTTATAGCGAAACCTTGTTAATGCAAACAGTCATCTTGAAACTGATGTAAGTTCCTAAAGAACAGGCAGAAAAATTCCAATTTTCTCACATTTCAAACAGCTATTTTTCCTAATGATTGGATGCACGAATAATAAACATAGCAAGTAGAAACCAGCATGGAGAATGGAGAATTTAAAAATACATATTTTGAAATCTTTCCTCTTTATACCTTTGTTAAGTGTTTAAATGGGCTATATCTTGTGATGTATTTTTGATTCTTTCCTATTGGCAGTTGATTTGAAAGCTTATCATAAAACCAAATTGTGCTGCAATTAAAAGAAGCCCAACAAGTATTTACATAAGCAAATAAAAATATTTGCATAAGTCAAATATATATTCATGTGGAAAAAATTGTCCCAGGCAATAATCAAGTAATGCAAGCATAACAGCAACATTGTATTCTAAATGTGATTGCATCATATTATACACATGAAAAACATCATAAGCATATTTTAAAATATTTAATTTTCAAACAATAGCTGCTTTTATTTTGGAAGTCAGTATGATTAGATTAAAATTTTTGTGGCTTTTTTCATATAATCTGAACGATAAGAATATTTTCTGAAAGCTGAATTTAATTTGTTTATGTTAATCAGAAACAGCAGTAGAATGCTATTACTACTTATAGAACAAGAAGCCATCAATGAAATCAGATGAAACCCTCATGATGATTAAATTTGGAGTTATATTGACATCTAATTTAGATTTAATATGCTAATATGTTAGAGTGTAATGGGGTAAGATCAAAGTGTTGATGATAATTACTTTGAAAGTTTTAGCACCACATTGCACTCATTTGACTAGTTCCCATGACTTGTAGATGACACTGTGAGTTTTTTTCTGAAACAATTTTCAAATAACATAATCAGCAAGGTTACTTCACTTGTTAAATAAGTCTAGACATGGAAAAATGGTATACAGACAGCACATCATGTGTCAGTGTGGCCAACCAGTAGCAAGAAAGCAGGCTTCAAATAAACTGAAAGCTCAGTGGAAAATATTAATTTTGATTACATATTATTGTTCTTGTAGTGGGTGGAAAAAAAATACTCTTTGCTATGCCATTGTCTGCTTCATTTTTTTCCCAGTACAGAAGTGGAAAACGTCACTGTAAAGGCACCTCCTGTAAACAGCAAATTCTCCCTTTAAATGGTCCTCACTGTAAAGAGACATCATTAATGATTCAGGGGAATTGACAATCTGAAAGGTCCACCATCTGCTTCCTAAAATATAAAATGAAAAATCTTCTACCCAGGGAATTGATAATGAAACAAATAATGTAAAACATAATATAGACATTAGCTGCTTGTAGTGAGCAGCTAAAGAATAAAAAGTTTAAACAGAACTCTGAGTGAATAAATTTGATTTTATTTTTACATATAACTAAATTAGAAGGGATAATCTTTTTCCATAGTTCCAACACACAACAAAAATGTTTTAAGAAACTAAATTTGTCCTTCAAATGTAAGCTCCAAATTTCAGATCACTTTAGCTGTTTTTTTTTCTTTTACACTTTTGATAAACATAAGACTGAAATTAATCAAATCTTATTTCAGGCATACAATTGTAGTGCCTAAGCTGGAAATATATACGTCTGAGGTCCTCTTCCAGTACTCATTGAGTATGGATCTCGTTTTAGAGAGGATGAATTGGCTATTGAAGTTCCTGTCTCTCTCTTTTTACTATAATGGGAGCCAGTAACATCCATATTTCCTACTTAAATGAGGAGGATGAACCTGGACCTGCAATCAGGCCCGTGACTGCCTTTATGAAACCATAGATTAAGATAAACTTAGTCATTCTAAATTTAGTGTCAAGGAAGGGAGCAAAGAGTAGGATCCATGGGATAGTTTTACTGAAGGTAGAGGAAAAAATGAATAAATCTAACTTTTCTGTTGTGTTAGGTAAGTGGTTCAGAGAAGAGAAAGAATACACTATTGCTATAACTGAAGAGAAGTCTGTTTGCATGTGGGAAAGAATGTCTATCCTTTGATTACTCATTTACCTGAGTTTTTATATTTGGAAGTAATATATGATTTTTTGGGTGTTCTGGAACTAAAACGGTGGTGGATTACAAAGCATTTTTAGAGATGGAAATGTGTGAAGTATTGTCATAAACACCATGCTGCATCCTCTAAATTGTGCTTTATGTGTTGCCTTCATACACTTTTATAATATGGTGAAAAAGATTGTACATAATTATGCAGGACTGTACTTATAGTATTGTATATTTTTTCTGTGAAATATCCTCTTTCCTTTTTAACTAATGTCCTAAGGATATGTCTATAGCAAGAAATGAACAATTAAAGCTTTGTTTAAGTTGGACTAACGCTGTATTCAGACTACTGGTCAAACTTGCAAGAAATAAGGCTGTATTAGCACAGAATAGTGCCCAAATATTATCTCAAGTACAGCACCAAACCATTTGCTTTCATTTCTGGAGCCAGTTCAGATATGTCAATATTATTCTCCACATGCAGGATAGAAATGTTCTCAGATTTCCTTTTTTCTTCTGTGGATATCAACCTCTTTCCATTTCTTGGTTTCCCTGATGTCTTCTCATGACTTGAATGTTTAGATTTGTTTTGACTGCTGAGGCTTGGACAATGGTGATAAAACCCTTGTTTTATGATTTTGGAAAGGAATATGGGTGGACATCTGTGGAGGTGTCCCCAACAAGTGACTACTATTCTTTACACATTGTTTTTGAATTTAAATGTTGATCAGCACTCACTAATAACCTTGTTTATCGCATATCCCCAGTCCATGAGCAGTGGCTGCCAGGTATAGCATTACTTTCTGAACTCTTGCCTGAAATGTGCTATCAGGATTCTCATTCTTTCCAGTACACATTTAAACCACTACAGGAAGGCATATGTAGATCAGATCTCATCTAGCAGTGCTTCCAGGTAAACCTCCCTCATGATACTTATCTGTGCCCCTTTGTCTTTCAAGTACATACCAGAAAGGCTGCATGAGTTAGAGCTGGGCAGAGACAGACTTTGTTTTGTCTGAGCTGTGCTTCACGAAGGTTTCATCCTGTGACAAAATTATTGACTTTTTAATATATAAAACATTTCAAACTGAAGACTTTATATACATCAACCTATATATAACACACTTTGTAATGTGTGGTGCATTCTTGCTCTATCCCAGAAGCCCCATTTTCTCTCCCTCTGTCTTGCTATAGCAGGGAACATGACAACTACGAGTGACAAATCCTTACCCTCAGATCCCAGTTCAGCTCAGTTTGTCAGTTCACCGACTTGATTTCCCACTTCTGTTTTCCACTCCTGGGTAAGCAGTAGAGAACCTATCTATTCTGTCATATCTGGGCCAATTTTGATAGTGTTACAGAGTTTAAAACAAAACAAAAGTTATATTTTTACAAATAAGATGGTTCATTCTGTTGGTTATGGCTGGAAATACTATTTGGAATATTATTTGAATACTATTAATTTTTTTTCCTTCAAGTTTTGAAGCCACAGTTTAGGTGCTATCCCTGAAGAACTTCATAAATCTATTATGTGCAGAATAGACACCAAGTGATAAGTGAGAAGTAAATAAGAATATCTACACTTAGATGCCTTGAGAAATTTAGGAGAGGAATATTAAGATCTCTATGACAATCTGTGAAGGACAGTTTTGTCCTCACGATCAAGTGACACCTTTGCTTGCACATTTGTGAAATATTGCAAATATTATTAGTGCATCATCTGTGCTGTTGCCAAAACAAATGCTGGTAGAAAATGTGTTGCAATGAACAATATGAAATATACCACATGGCTGTCCATCTGCTTCCAGTCTTACTGCTATAAATTGTAATCACTGTTTTCCATTTACCATTTCATACCAAGATTTGAAGTTTCATCTTCATTAATGTTTGCTAAAATGCATATTCATATACATATGAAATTGTACCTACATATGGAAATGTTATTTTTAAAATTTCAGAGTTCAAGAAAAGTTATGGGAAAACTTTCTGCTGGTTTTGTCACTTTTATAATGCAAATAATTTTCTTTCAGTTCATCAATGCTGCTTTGTCTCTTCAATATCTCAGAACCACGTAAGTTTTAGGTGACAGCACATTTTACTGTGCAGTCCTGCACTGTGTTTTATCTACTTTGGTACTGGTAGCCTCTAATTTAGGTACTGTACAATCGTTCATCTTCCATGGAAGGAAAATGTCAGTGAAGAAATTAAGGAAAATTACTGGTTTCTTTTGACAAGGACAGAAAAGTCAGGATTCATCAACAAAAAAAAAAAAAAAGAGACAGAAAAATGGTATATGGGGAAGCTGAATAAAAGATGCCAAAGGGGAAAGAAGAAGAGGAACTGCAGGAAAACAGGACAGCATATGCACAAGGTGATTAAATTTAAAACATCATTGAAATGCACTATACTGAAATGCTTTTAAACTACTACAGGATTAGAGTACTGACAAGATTAGAAATAAAACAGATCATACTATTTACCATTAAGGAAGAATATATTCTCAGTTTAGTTTTCTAGGTAAAAATCCCATACACAGAATGAGAGACTTTATTTTAGAATCCAGCCAAATATGTGAATTCAGACATCAAATACATATTTATGACTTTTAACTCTACAACTCACATTATCAGTGACTGCTGAGTTAAGAGTATAGAAAGCTGTGTCTTGATGCCTGTCAACTCGTACTTGTCTGGTTGTGTGGAAACTCGTAGTCTTCCCATCCTAGGTGGAGCTTTGCTTCAGTCTTTTCCTCTACATGGGAGATGGTAATAGGCCAATAATCTCAAAATCTTAATAAGCAATTTCTGAATCTGTAGCGACTGAGACGAATTTCAAAATTGCATACTTTTTTGCTCAACTTCTGTGTCCTAATTTTACAATAGGATTTGGCACCAACATCTGATTAAGCAGATACTGCTGCTGCTGTCGCAGCTACTACTAATACTATTACTACTACTTCTAAAGTATGTATATCTTATCTATTAATTCCCTGCAGCTACTGAATATTAACATCTTGACTGGCAAAGACTCCGTGGCAGCAATGGCACGAATGTTTCGTAAGGCAGGCTGTTCGTGCCAAGCAGACTTACAACTGACTACACCTCCTGGCACGTACAGATGGTTGAGCTATACCTGGCATACTGTATGTGGGAAGGTGAGCTTCAAGGTTCTGCCACAGAAGAAATAAAAATAAAATAGAAAACTGTGACTGTACCTTTTAAAAAACTGGCAAAAATGGATGCAATAGCCCAAACTCTATGTAATTTTCAAAGTGGCTACATTTTGAATTGATAGTACTACTTTACCAAGGCAGGATAAGCGTATGATTTATTTAAGAAAGGTGTGGGTTATTTTTTATCCATAGTGAAGTAGTGCCAGAATGAGTAACGAAATAATTAAACCAGACTTAAAATTTGATTAAACAGAACAGGAGGAGGGGAAGAGGGAAATGAGGACATCAGACAGTATTCATAATTAACATTTATCCCTCTAACAACCATACAATTAAGATCTGGCAGGAAGGGTCAGGAAAATCTAATCATTTCCCAAAAAGTCAGGATCAGATGAAGCAGCAAATTACAGGTTCTTCTTTGGGATCCAGATGAGTACATGGGTCACATAAGCCAAATTCTAAAATGAGTTTTCCTGTCTGTGTGAAGCTCAGTTGGCTGCAAACAAGACTGATACAGTGACATCCTCATTAATCTTTTTTTTTTTTCCCCAACATTTTCATTTATTTGCTGCCTTTGATGTTATGCAGAAGGCTTATGTCAGAGAAAATTAGCATCTTACGCCCATCAATAATTGCACTAACTTTCTTGCAAGCTGTACATTATCATCTCTGCTAGGACGAGATTAAAAAAAAGAAAAAGATAATTCAGGCTAGAGAATTGGCACTTAAATAGATACTAACTGCTTAAATCAAAAGCTGCAACCATGAAAAACCCAGTTTAGTTATTATGCCACATTAGGATAGGCATCTTATTTTTACCTTAGCCTGTAACACTGCTTCTGTATTTTCAGGAGGCAGACACAAACGGGAGAAAACTCCTCCCAAGTAATTCTCCTAACTGTATGGTGCATGTATGTTGAGTGCAGGGACAATTCAGGATTGTCCATAAAAATCCCTTAACAAGGAGCTAGGAGGAGTACAGTACAAAATTATTAACTGAATCATGCAAGTCATCTCTTCATGGTAAAGCTAGCTAAAAGTCCCTCTTCAGCCTTTCTCTCTCAGGTTAATTTCCTTGTATTTTAAAGTGTTTTCATGGCATCTCCCTACTTTGCAAAGAACAGGCTAATTGTATTCAAATGCAGTGTGTTTAGATTCTACAGTTATAAGTGACCTATGGATAAATGAGAGGAGTCATAGTGCCTAAAATCAAGTATGTTCAGCTGAAGAGAATCCATAACATGAAAGGATGTATGTAACTTCTGATAACTTAATTTTCCAGTGCTCCCACTCTTTTCAGTCATAAATAAACGGAAGATCTTGAGGTCACAGTCTTTATGTTCGAAAGATTACCTTTAAAGAGCTATAAGACTGGTCCATTTAGCTATAATGGCAGATGTTATTTAAATTCTGTAATATCTGTTATATTTTTCTACATATTCCATTATCACACTTGTTACATGAATGTTGTACTTGGTTATTAAATGTGACAGAAAAGATGGTATTTCAGAATGGGTTATTTCAAATCAGTGAATCATTTTACTAAACATTAGACTTCTCAAAGAGACTTGACAGCATAAACTTCATCTTAAAAAAGGTTTTGGCCATATGTAATATCAGTCTAGTTTACTGAAAAATCCTCCTTGTGAGGGCATGCCCTTCCTAACAGTATGTATTTTCCCCATACAAAAATGAAGGACTAGCTATTTACAATAATTATAAAAGTTTTTCAAGAAATTCAGACTGAACACCATATTTTTTAAAAAAATATGATAAAAACAGATGAACTGAAAGGATATTTTACTTTTCACAGACTTTGCAGAAGAATACTGACACTTTCACTGTAATTGAGAGCTTACACTTCCTTACACGCTAAGCAGAAGTTAGCATAAAGCAAAATAGCCTATACTCAATTATTTCCCATCACTTCCATGTTCCATAGCCCATAAAATCTAATGCACTATCAATTAGAAATGCATTATGTTTCATTATTAAAATGAATTGTAACATTGTTTTACCATAAAATAATTGCATTATACAACATTATACATCATGACAGTCCTGCTGTCTATTTGTAAGGGCTCATAAAAGCTACTGGACACCAGGGAGCAGTTTTTGTGGCTTCTGAAGTGCAATTTCCGTTAAACTATTCCACCCTGCCTTTAGTGCTCTTACAGCAATATCACTTCTCTGTAAATGGATCAAAATAAGCCTTGTTGATGGCTAAATGTGCCATGGAATTGCATATGCACAAATGCTTGTTGTCATGCAAACTGAGAGAAAAATCAAGTATAAAAGATGGCAATGTGTAAAAGGCAGGATAAGTATTTGATGTCAAAACTGAGCATTGAAAGTATCTCCTTTCTTCCTCTCATGCATGAAAATGCTGTTTGTCTGTGTGGTCTTAAAATCTGGCGATACATAGAGTAAAACTGCAGATTTTGCTTTCTGGGTGCTGCATTATATAGCTTTTATTGTTTCACAGTCATTTTGTTAGCTCATAACCTTACTTGAATTCCCAGCTACAATAGTTTAAGATTATTTTTCCACAATGTAAATTCAACATTTAAAATAAAAGCATACTAGCTATCAATAAATCATAATATACAGAGTGAGCAACTTCCATCAGCTTTGTCTATCAGTGAAACTCTTTTGTTTGAATTAGTTCCGGATCTGTGAAGTTTGTTGTTCATTTCTCTACATAAAATAAATCAAAACAATTCTCTAACTTTTACTTTCTCTCTCCTGAGATTCTAATTTTTGGATGAATGTTCTCAGTGTTTGTGCAAATGTATCCATAAATTTCTCTGGGCTGTAGGAACAGAAGGGGGAACTTGGAATTGTTTTTCTAAATAAATTTCTGACATTTACTACAACAACTTGCTGCATTGGTCTGGGACCTCCCTGGTAAAGGAGGTGAAAAAGAAGAAATGAAAGGTGTTTGGTTCTCCATCGTTTGGCAGTTTTTCAAGCCATCTACACTTCTGCAGTCTAAATCTTGTGGGAACAAACTGCTATTTCTTGCAATCAAAACAGTTCACTCAAAAAAATGCACATATGGAAAAGGTGCGTTTTTGGAGAATGTTATTCCTCTTCTGCCTAGGAATAAGGCTCTTGTGCCATTGAGAGTACATAAGAAGTCTCATCCATAAGATGGCAAATCCTTATTTTGAGTCCCCTAGAAACTGTTTCTTTAATACTGGACCATGTCACCATTTAAGCCATTAGTCTGTAAGCTGTAAATTTCTCCTTAGATAATTAATTGTAAATTCAAGATCAGGCCCTATAACTTTAAAACTTTTTCGGCTTCAATGCTATTTAACCTCCCTTCAGCTAAATACACAAATAGGTACCTTTATATTTTGGTAAAGTTATCAGATTGGATAGCGGTCACAAAGCAAAGGGGTCACCGTCCTTTTAAGTATTAGAAACACTAAAAAAAATCTTGGTAAAAAAATACAGAAAATTTCATGCAAAAGTTTAATAGAAAGGGAAAAAAATCAAGTTTTTGAACAGCTTTCTCTGAACTTAAATTCTTGCCAGTAAATATGTTTAAATAACAGCAAACTAAGATAACAGTAACTTGAACTGCAAGCTTATCTGTCTATGAATGGAAAATAAAGTAAGAAAGAAATGAACTGAAATATCCTAGGTAGAGACAAAGATAGTCAGATCTATGATGAAATATCCTTATTGGATGTTCCCGACAGATGGGTAAGGCAAGATATCTTTTTGTATCAATACCCTTCAATAATAGTATTATGTATTATTATACTGTTTATTTCTACTAAAATGGCTGCACTACAATCCTAAATAGTTTTCTCTGGGGTGTTTTGTTTTGTTTTGTTTTTTCTGTTTTGGAGGTGTCAGTATATAAAACTTAGAGGTATTGATACTTTGACTGATGGACATGCTTCACATAGTTGTATGGCTCCTTGAATAGGTCACTAAAATATGAATATGGTGGTACTGTCACACAGTTTTTAAAGGCATAGAATCAGAGCTTTGAAACTGTTTAATTGCAGCAAAGAGGTTTCAAACCTTGCTTGATCATTCATGTCACAGACTGACAATGGAAGATTCAACTTGAGAATTCGATCATTTGGACTGGGGAATCAGAAATGGCTAAAGTGCTGCTCAATATTTGCTCCTCTGTGTGTCTCTAGCAGATAATACTAGACAAATGAAATGGAGAGAAAGAATAAAGATCAGATGCTGTATTAGTGAAGCAGCTGAGGACTATATCATATTTAGCTCTTCTCATTGCTCTCTCCTGAGTAGATGTTGAGTAGATTGCTCGTAATGTTTATATTAACTCTTACTTTGATATGTATTATGTCTTCAGGAGAAAATGTAAAGACATATGACTCTGGCATTTTCTCATTCTTCATATCTTTGTCACCTGATCTGAAACATTACAAAACAGCTAAAAGGGCGTGCTCCTCACATGCATATGCGGAATACTCCATCATATTCACTTACAAAGATGCCAGCTCATCACCCACAACAATAGTTCATATACATGTGGGGTAAGTAGCAGGAAGAACATACTACAATTTATTTATTATTTACTTTACTTGTGAACTTATTCCACATCCTAAGTCTCCTTGCATGAAGAATAAATGTCATCACAAAGACAAAGCTCCTCAGAATTTGATCAAGCACAAAGGAAGCTCTGCAGTCAGTAAAGTGAATGCCACCCTGCAATGAGAAGGGATTCAGAATACAATCCTGTGCTCTTCCATATATGTCAAGGGAGGATGAAGGGGGAACGTATTGATTTATCTGAAAAATAATTAGATGCATGATACCTACACAGTAGGAAGTTCCAACAGGCCTTTTGTCTTTTAACAACACCATCTGTCTCCCAGAAATGGGATTCATCCAAACAAGGGTAATGGTGTTAAATGAAAAGAGGGTAGGTTTAGGTTGGCCATAAGGAAAACAATCTTTACAATGAGTGTGGTGGAACAGGTTGCCCAGAGAAGTTGTGGATGACCCATTCCTGGAAGTGTTCATAGTCTGTTTGAAGAGAGCCTTGAACAACCTGGTCTAATGGAGGATGTCCCTGCCCATGGTAGGGGGATTAGGACTAGATGATCTTTAAAGGTCTGTTCTGATCCAAACCATCCTGCGGTTCAGAATTTTGACTCCTTAATTCTCTTGCTACTTAACAAATATCCAATTCATAATCCACTTCTTGATATGATCCTTCATGGTGGATCCTTTATGGTGGATCAGTTTTTCTTCCTGTTTGTGATGTAAATATGCTTTAGCTAAGCTAGATGAGGGCATCATAAGATGTCTAAGCCAGACATCTTGATAAAGCTGAGAAAAATGTTTATTAAACAAACAAACAAATTGCAGCAAATGCCAGTATTGCTTTGTTGTCTCAAGCATATACTTCTTGAAGTTCTTATAGATTAACTAGTTTAAACATAGTTTTACTTACCAGGAGACAGCTACATCCTAATAGACAGTAGTGTAAATCCAGAATATCTTAATAATTTTTTTCAGGATCTTTTATAATGTTTTTCCATGTCATTGAAGAAGTTTTTCTTCTATCTTTGTATTAAAGCTAGGGAAGCAAAGCAAGTTTGGTTCCACAAGCTGTATATGTAGTCATTGTTCATAAGATCATAGTTCACATCAGAAATTGAGCATCACAATTTGCACATAAAAAAAATACTGCTTTTGGTTTCATGATCACCATATATACAATAAATGATATTCTGATATCATAGATGTGCATGATGCTACTATTGGAAGGAAATAGAGCACAAAAGCTGAGAAGAAAAATAATAACCTATTTTTTTAAAAAAGAAAGATATTTAAATGACCAATTTGACTTTATTGCTTTTCTTTAGCAATATCCATCAGAGGTATATAATCTGAAGTATATTTCTAGCTTTGCACTTTCTTTTTATTTGTCTTTACAACAATCCATTGTTTCAGCCTGAATTTGGACTTTAGTTCATTATTCATTCACATATTCAAGGTCTTTGCCCCAGATTTTGATTTGGGTCCTCAAGTTTTATCAGAAAAATACAGTGAGCATTATCTCTGCCCTTTCCTGCCAGCTGGGAGTGGTGATTGCCAGTAAAATGTTCTTCTCTCCATGTGAAAATCCCATGAATTCACTGAAAACACACTTATTACATTATCCTACTTGTCTTTGAGTTTTTAAAAAAGATAGCAAAATACATGCACATATGGCTGACACATGATGTTAATTAGTATGTAAATAGCAGTACTACTTGTGAAAATCCCTATTCCCATCCAAAACTAAATGGTTTCCCTTAACACCTTTTATTAGCTAAATTATCAAGGAGGTATAGAAATGTCTCTCACTTCACATTGGGAAAGAACATGGAGAAGTGATGGTGTGGGTTTTGAAACATAAGTGACAGCTAAACAGTAAATCACTTCCCAGCTGATGATACTCTTACATCTACATGTCCTAAATATAAGAGTTTATCCATATCAAAATCCTACTTTACAGCCCAAATGACACATGCTGGGTGTTAGGATCAGATCCAATCTATCCAGTGTAGGTATCAAACTAAGCACAGCACTCAAGGACAATGCTGTAAAAATGACCTATATATATAATTGGGGTTTTTTTGGTGAGTAAACTTTTTTTTTGTTATTTTTACATTGTACTTGCAAGATTTAAAAAAACCCAAAAAGATACAATTGGAAGAATAATTTTATAAAAAGGCAAAAATTTCAAATGCATGAACCCATTTTAGGAAAAGAAGAATGGAATAATTCTTATAGCAGAACCTCTTAGTTCTAACTCACAGTAAGAAAGTGTGAGCTGGCAGATTATTAGAGGAGGTGAATTGGCCTAGTTCTATTGAATTAAATGAAGCCACGCTGATTTAGTTTAGGTGAAGATCAAGACTTATGTATAACTTACTGCTTTTAAGTGGGAACCTTAACTTTATTGAGACTGTTTAGGTGACTTTCATTTCTTGGACAGTTCTTTCATTTCACACATGATTAAATGACATCCTACATTAAAATCAAAAAGTAAAATCATTAAATGTGGAAAGCTCAGTAATGTGTAGTACTAAGAACTTCAATTCTATGGAGGCCCATTCAGGACGAAGAAAGATTATATGCAGGACCAATGCCTGGAAAGCAATGAAATCAAAACAATTAGGCACTCAATTTTGTGAACTATTTTCATTATGCTATGATTTTTAAAAACATATGCATATATAATTCTCGTTAACATCTCAAGGAACTGTTGGACACACACATGTTGATCTAGGAAGAGTTTTAAGAGATATTGACTATCAAATTTCACTTGAAAAATTCATATAAATTTTTCTGAAATCTGATTGAGAGGCTATAACAAAGAATAACAAAACTAGCAATAAAATAAGTAGATAAGTGGTATCTTGAGCTGACTCAAGAGGCCGGAGTTCTGACCTCTATCTAATATGCTCATTGATAAAATAAGAATTTTAATAAAGCATGCAGATAACATTAAATGAAATGATCTGAGGTAACTACTCAAGATCAAGTAGTATGCAAATGTATAAATGGGAATAAGGGAAAAGGATGCTGATATACAGCTTAACCTTCGCAAGCTGCTTGTATGAATATATTCCTGCTGTGGCTTTCTGCTGCAATCACCTACTCTCTTAACAACTTATATTGCCTTTGTACTTTCCTGTTAGATTTTTCTTTATATAGATGCTTTTATGAATCTTCACTGACTAGTTCCTGCAAGGATTCTACAGTTGCTTTTCAAAATTTCCAGTTTATTTTTTTTCGAAAATCAGACATTTATTTATAGTGTAATAACCTCAAGAGCTGTTAATGCACATGCAGATAATTTCAGACTTGCTATTTTTTCAGTGAGCAATAGACATGCATTAGAAGCTTTTTCCAGAAAAATATTCACTGTCCAGAGAAAATTTCAGGTATAACTATGGGATAAGTTTATTTCTCCAAATTACAAAGAATGCAAAATTAGCTTCATGCTTGACAAGGTACTAACAATATGCCCCTAATCTATCAAGGTTCTTTCTGTATAAGAAAAAATATAGCAACCAAAGCAGTGTGAAAAAGGCTACTTCTGTATTTTTCAGCTTTCAGTTTTTAACTTGTCATTGGATTGCTTCAGGATTCTGAGTTCTTGACGACAGAATTTTGTTTGGATGCCACTCCAGGTAACAACAACAAAAAAAACTTAGCATCGTATAACACCCAAAGTAAGAGAATAATTCACTTAGCTGACTATAAACCCATACATCTGACTTTTTCATTTACCTCACTGCTGTAATCAATGGTAAAAAATAGGTCTCTCTAAGGCTTTGTTCATCTTGTTCTAAAGTAGTCATTTAACATAAACCAGAAAAATTCTTGATTCCTGAAGTTCCTACTTCTCTCTTTTTCCAATAGAAACATTTAATTCCATAAATATCAAAGCAGAAACTTTTGATATTTTTATAGTATTTCATTCATGTTCTTTTAGTCAGACAAATTTCATTAGAATAAATGGATTTATCTAGTTATTTAGTTGGCACAAAATATTTGGGGAAAATATTTTGGATAGAAACTTTGCAATCCTATCTGTTTATATCTAATATGCATAATGTTTTAAGGCAGAGTCATGCTGTTTCTAAGTGCATTCTTCTAAATGATGTACTTATATTCTAAATTAATAAATTATAAATTCTAATTCTAAATCAATGTTGACTTCTTTGTTGTTGTGCCATATGGCATAAACAGTAATTTGTAAAGACCTCATACAGTGTCCAAAACAGATCACCTTAGACATTTTAACCATTAGCTTTGTTGTGACTGGAGTCCTAGTCACCAATATTCTTAATGGATTCTTTAACATGATAGCTTTGATAATGCTTTTTAAAAAAATTTTATTATTCCATTAAATTTCCTCTAGTCTTCAGAGTCACTAAAGCTTAAGCATTTATATACTTATTGAATCTTGATGTTGAATCACTCTGGTTCTCGGGTGGGAAATTGATTTGTTACAAATAAGCAGAGTGATAAATCATTTCTTCCCCTTTGTTTAGTGCCTTGAAGCCCTTTTGTTCTTTTTTTTTAATCTTTAACCATATGTCTTGATCAACTTTTAAAAAATTGAGAAAAGCATAATCAGAGCTCTCCACAGGTTTCCTGGGTCCTTCAAAAGTGGAGTGTGAATGATCAGATCTTCTTTTTAAGTGCTCGGTTGCTAATACATTGTTCTCAAGGATAGCGAATGCTGAATTTGCTGAATTATCAACAACAGAAACAAAAGGTTTACAGGTACATCATAATGCCCACATATTTAAATAAGGGGTTTTGATGAACTTGTAAAGCTCTTGAATAAATGCTATAAATATGTAAAGATTTTTCCTCTGTCACTTTATATGCTTAAGGAAATTGTATGGTCCAAAATAATAGTAATAAAAAAGCTAGAGAGAAGATATAATTGTATATATTAAAAAAAAAAAGAGGGGTGGAACTAATCTTCCCCAAATCTGAAACATGATACTCCAATATCAGTTATTTGAGTAGGTTCTCTGCAGACAGCAGAGACCTTTGGAAGCATGTCTAATATACCTGGAAGTAACTGTCTCACAAAAGCACTTATTACTTTCCTTTGATTAAAAAAAGCATTAAGATGGTTAGGTCATATTACGCATTGAATTTGCAAATGAATATATGAATACTATTAAAAAAGATAATTATGCTAGTTTGCACCATAAAAAAATGGGTGCATATTCACTTTATTTTCTTCCTTTCTTTTTTTTTTTTTCCTGTGATGAAGAAAGCAGAATGGTCTGTTAAAAAGTATTCCTGAATTACATGGGCATATCCAGGCATAAAAAATTATGTCAAGGTGTGTATTTTATTCCTCTACTGTATTTTCTTTGTCTTACTCTCTGGCTGTTCTCAGCTATTAGATATTGTAGATGGGTGTCATTGAACTACACACATACATATTCACTGAGGACATGTGAACCCACATTCACATACATTCTGTGGGTCTCCCTGGCAGACAGAAAGGAATGGGCACTTTGGGGTTGTGATTTGTTTAATTCTAAATTATACTTCTAAATTAGGCTGGATTAATTGTACCCTATTTGTCTACGTTTCACAACAAAGCATCAAGCAGGTAGTTCAAATCCTCTGATTTACAATACAGGCATTAAAGTTAGGTAATATTATCCCTCTCCTGTGAGACATTACTTCTGATTAATGGTTTATTTATGATATACTAAGGATCTGATTATATCCTATTTAGGTGTATCAAAGACAGGTTTAACCTGGTTGTGTGAAATACTAATAGCTGTGTTCCCATGGCATGGCACATCTCAGCAGAGAGACAGAAACAACTGATAAACACCCTATTTGCCCACACACAAAACCCCAAATAAATCCAAGAACATGCTTTTAGAGTAGGGTTGTAATTAATTTATAATTTATATTTTTATTTCCTTTGTGAATGGCTTTATTGCAGGATAATATTCACATCAGTAGACATTATTCAGCTGTAGTCCATGCATGGAGAAATGGTGTTAAACCTTTTTTTATTATTTAATTTTTATGAGGAAATTTATTCGCTTTCCTAAACAGAAGAACCAAAGACAAAAATAAAGTAGCTTAGCAGTTTGAAATGGATCACAGGTTTGATTGTATTTAACAATTGCAGGAACAGAAATTTCTTCTCTAGTAAGTCCATTTGCCTTAGAATAGTACTTCCCACATACCTGAGCACCTCTTCATCCACTCAATGATTTGTCACCTATCAGTGTTCATTAATTTCTGCCACATATTTGGAATTTGTTCTCAGCAGATCTTATCTGAATCTATTTCACAGAATCACAGAATCACTAGCTTGGAAGAGACCTTTGAGATCATTGAGTCCAACCATACCTGTCCTCTATTAAACCATATCACTAAGCACCTCATCTACCCATCTTTTAAGTACATCCAAGGATGGTGACTCAACCACCTCCCTGGGCAGCGTGTTCCAATGCCCAATAACACTTTCAGTGAAGAATTTTTTTCCTAACATCTAATCTGAACCTGCCCTTGAGCAGCTTAAGTCCATTCCCCCTTTTCCTATCACCTGCTGAGGTCAGCAGGGACCTCTGAAGATTCTCTGTTTCAACCCTCTGTTAAACTCAAGACAATCTAGAATAGGCTGCCCATGATGATGTTCAGTTGTGTTTTGTATAGCTCCAAAGATCCTGACTCCCGAGCTTCTCTGGGCAAACTCTTTCAGTGTTCAACCATCCCCAGACTTAATTTTTCATTATGTTTAAAAGAAATTTAGTATGTTTCAATTTCTGCAGATTGCCTACTGTTGTGTTGCTGGGTAGCACTGAAAAGAGTTTGGCTTTTCCTTCTTTAATGTACACTGTCAGGTGGATTTACACACAGGGATAAACTCACCTTGAGTTTTCTGAACAACAAATTGAAAAATCACAGCTCTCAGTCCCCTCCATGTAGCTTGGATGCTCCAATCCATTCAAGACTCTGTCTGGTATATGTGTTTCTTTCTTGTAATGGGAAGCCCAGCACTGGGCGTAGTACTCCAAGTGTGGCCTCATCAGTGATGTGTAGATGAGTACCTCCTTTGACCAGTTTAAAACAGGCCAAACAGTGTAGTTCATAACTAACTCTACAGAAGCATCCCCTATTTGTCTTAAGTTAAGCTTCATTTATTTGTCCTTACTTCAAGCAAAATAAATCTTTTTTTTTTCTAGGTGGTAACTGAAAATACAATCCTGGTCCAACTATCAAAAGCTGTATAGCTGAACTGGGAATTTATTTGACTCACTAACCTATTTTTATTGCTCTATGACATTTAAATATACTCTAAGGTGTCTATTATAGCAAGAAATGGTTTTGGGTTTGGTTTGTTTTGGGGTTTTTTTATGGTTCTACCTGGAGCAGTATATGAAGGTATCAGCTATGGAAGAATTAAGACTAAACAGTAACTTTGGTTAACTACTTTTCATACTAGCTTCCTCTAGTGCCTTTAGCCATTTGGTACATTTCCAATATCTGGGGTCCTTCACTTTGCCTCTGGTCACATTTCCCAACCAGATATACTTTAATTTGTGTTTACTTTCTAATTAAACTTTAAGAACATAGTGGGAATACAGGAGCAATAACTCCTTTGATTAACTCTTTTGTTTTCATGTAGTGATTTAATATGATAATTCTTAGAAAAATAAACAAGAAATAGTAACTTTAAATGCAGTAAAATGAACTATACTAATTACTGTGCATACCAGTGGTGCAGATTTGACTCCTGTGGTACATTATCATTAAATATCCTTTTAAATATTTTCACTGCAATACAGAGAAACCCCAGATACTTTACCTATCATCTCATAAGTGACAACATATAAAACCAGACAGACATTAAAAAAAAAAAAATTGCAAACAATCCCCCCAAAAAACAAACAAACAAAAAAACCCACAACAAAAAGCGCAAACTAAAGGGGGTTTTTTTCAGTACCATTTTTTAAATCTCCCTGTCCATATAACTGAGATGATGGCATAAGAGGAATGCTTGTAACATTCATTACATTAAAACCATGCCAGTTTCTAGCTCTGTTCTTTTATATGCAGGCTAAATATATTCTAAACTGCTTGTATCCTTCTGCCATCCTTGCACATTTTTAATGCCTCTTTAGCTGCTTGATTTATCTCCAAACCTGCAGATTGCCTTTATAAGAATTCCCATTGACTGAAGTGATACTTATTCATGTGAGCAGGGCTGATAAACTGCAGGCCTCACCACTGCTGAACACAGAGCTGTTCTGATTATGATGCTACAGATTTTGTTTTCTTTCAGTAAGCAAAATAGGTTTAGAAACACGTTTTCCCTTCACCCCTCAAAGGAACTCATAGCAGAGTGGCTGAGATCCAAAAACTGGCTTTTCAGATGACAGTAAATCATTCTGAATGGTTCCTACTTCACCTGATATATCTTGATCTAGAAAGCCTTTGTCACAATAATAGATAATTTCAACCCAGAGAGACTTAAGCTTTCAGCTCTTGTCTTTTTTGTATAATGTTTAGTGCAACATTCTCCATCTACTTGGATGGGTTCCTTGAACCACCCAGGGAAAGCATTTATGGAAAAATAAATAAAAGTTATATAACTTATTTGAGCTTTTTGGTAATAAAAACATAAAAACATTTCACTAAAAATTCAAATATATGCAAGGAAAGAAAAATCTTACTTCAAATCTGAATTTCCTCCCATATGGGAAAAATTAATTTGCAAAGGGATTTAGGAGCAGAGGGAAGGAGAGGAAACACACTTCATTCAACTACTATTGTATCAGTATCATGATGTGATTCACAGGTGAATGGAGCTCAAAAAGAAACTACGGTCCCCCATCCATAAAACAATAAAATGCACACATCTTTTTTATTGCTTCCTCCTCCAAATACCTGCATGCAAGATACCTGACTTCCACACTGTCCGTTTGTCATGCAAAATTGATATCTCTAGATGGCTTGGAGAATTAGCATAATAAATGAACGTTCTTGAACAGCAAGTCACAATATCTCATTTAGGTTTTTTTAGATAGCTTTTAGAGAATCTGAAATAAATCTAAATGCTGATCTTTATCTAGTTCTTTTACTATGCCTGGTCTGTAAGGGTGAGTAGAGAGGTGGATTGGGAGCTGGTTGGAGGGAAGAAGCCAGTGAGTTTTGATCAACAGGACAGAGTCTAGCTGGAGGCCTGTATCTAGTGGTGTTCCTTAGGGGTTGGTACTGGGACCTGTGCTATTCAATATATTCATTGATGACCTGGATGAGGGAATAGAGTGTACAGTCAGCAAGTTTTCTGATGACACAAAACTGGGAGGGTTGGCTGACACACCACAGTGCTGTGCTGCGATCCAGCAAGACTTAGACAGGCTGGAGAGTTGGGCGGGGAGATGTTTAAAGAGATTTAACAAGGGTAAGTGTAGGGTTTTGCATCTAGGGAAGAACAACCCCAGATACTGGCATAGGATGGGGACTGGCTTGTTGGAGAGCAGCATTATGTGCAAAGGACCTGGAGGTCCTGGTGGACAGCTGGAAGATCATGAGCCAGTAATGTGCCTTAGTGGCCCAGGAGGTCAGTGGTATCCTGGAGTGTATTAGAAGGGGTGTGGTTAATATGTCGAGAGAGGTCCTTCTCCCCTTCTACTCTGCCCTGGTGAGACCGCATCTGGAATATGGTGTCCAGTTCTGCACCCATCAGTTCAAGAAGGACAGGGAACTCCTTGAAAGAGCCCAGCGCAGGGCCACCAAGATGATTAAGGGAGTGGAACGCCTGCTTCATGAGGAAAGACTGAGGGAGTTGGGCCTCTTTAGCTTGGAGAAGAGGAGACTGAGGAGTGACCTTATTAATGTTTATAAACAAAAAAGTATGTGAAGGGAGTCAGGAGGATAGAATCAGGCTCTTCTGAGTGATGGCCAGCAATAGGACAAGGGGCAACGGGTGAAAGCTGTAGCGTAAAAAGCTCCATGTGAATAGAAAGAGAAACTTTTTCACTGTGAGGGTGACAGAGCACTGGAACAGATGGCCCAGAGAGTTTGTGGAGTCTCCTTCTCTGGAGATATTTAAAACCCACATGGATGCATTCATGTGCGATTTAGTCAAGGTGATCCAGCTCTGGTAGGTGGAATGGACTAGATGATGTTTTGAGGTCCCTTCCAACTCCTAACATGATTCTGTGAAATGGAGAATAAGAACGAATGAGGTTCTACTTGGCCCAAGAAATCATTATGAAGAGTGTGTTTAACATTTATATACCATAAATGGAACAGCAAATTATGGACTCAGGATTTGATTTTCAGCCATGAGATTTATAATGTCTTCATACAAGGCTCATATAACAATAAACAATTCAGCTGAAGGAAAAGAAAGAAAAAAAAATAGGAAGAGGAAGAGGAAGAGGAAGAAAATCACTCCCCTATTCATCTGTCCATTATGGTTCAGTAAGAAATTAATGTTTCTTATATTATTACCCCCAGAAATGTACAACTTCATAGGAAGAATTTGTTTTGGTTAAATCTGCCACTGTGAAGACCCTGTCAGTCTTTACTTGACAAGAAAAGCATATTGATTGACTAGCATTTTGCAGAAAATTCAGTAGTCTGAACGCAGAGCATATTCAGATGACTAATAAAATTCACAAGTCTCTTAAAAAATTATGCACCAAACAGGATGACTGCTTGAAAATACAGCTTTCCTTCATGGAAATCATAAAAATTAACTGCCTCCAAGTTCCTAACAAGTGCTATAAATTGCATCAAACTAGAATTTCTGCATTCAGGCAACTATAATTTGTGATATTTAAAGGCACGGCTGCTGCAGCAGTTAAATTAATGTTTTACTTTGTGTGGCCATTAGAACATGTAAATAGAGCATGATGACCCCAGTAGTATCTTTCATGTTAAGTGATTATGTTTAGGTCTATTTATTGCTCAGATTCAAACTTAATATTACTCTTACATCTATTTTTAGCTAATTGGATACTAATGTAAAACCAGTTTAATTTATGAGTGTTTCAAAAATCTCAAAATGCCTGTCATGCTTTGTGCTGTGTTTCTGGGTGTTTTGATTTTATTGCTGTTGCTAATTCATTTGACGTAGACACTTGTTGATAAACTCTTTGAAAGGCACTGCTTACCACATTTTGTGAAAGATGTCAAAACGAAAAGCTGCTAACTAGTTTGACAATCATTCAAATGTTCTGGTAAAATGACTTCCTTTTAAAAATCATTGGGGAATGTGTCCAGACTTCTTGATTACATTTGCTTGTTAAACCCACTGGGAAAGAGGAAAGAAAGAAGAGAGGAGAGGAGAGGAGAGGAGAGGAGAGGAGAGGAGAGGAGAGGAGAGGAGAGGAGAGGAGAGGAGAGGAGAGGAGAGGAGAGGAGAGGAGAGGAGAGGAGAGGAGAGGAGAGGAGAGGAGAGGAGAGGAGAGGAGAGGAGAGGAGAGGAGAGGAGAGGAGAGGAGAGGAGAGGAGAGGAGAGGAGAGGAGAGGAGAGGACCCTACAACTATGGAGAATGTATATGCCAATTTGTACATACATACTTGCAGTGATTTGACCCTGGCTGAAGGGCAGACACCCACCAAAGTTTGTCTATCACTCCTCTTTTCATCTGGACAGGGGAGAAAATATATATTGAGAGGCTTGGGAGTCCAAATAAGGGCAGGGAGAGATCATTCTGCAATTAGCGTCACGGGCAGAATGGTCTCAACACAGAGTAAAGAAGAAAACCATCTAAGTAATTATGCTGCACTACACATACACAGAAACCAGTCGGATAATGAGAAGTACAACCAAATCTTAAAACACCTCCCTCCACCTCTCCCTTCTTAGAAAACTCAACAGTATTAAAGATTTCTTCCTTCTTTCCCCCAAGGTGTCACAGGGGTAGATGGGGATGGGGAATGTGGGAGTGTGGGGAGTGTGGGGATATTCATCACACTCTTCCCCTGCTCCAACATGTGGTCTCACCCATGGGAGACAGTCCTCCATGAGCTTCACCAGTGTGAGTCCTTTCCCACAGGGCTTCAGCTCTTCAGCAGCTGCCCCAGCGTGGGTCACTTCAATGGGGTGCAGTTATAAATCTTAGAATGTCTCTCAGTCTCTCAGGCCCAGACTGCTCCAGCCTGATCCCTCACAGAGTCATAAGCCCCCCCAGCAAACCTGCTCCCACGTGGGCCCCTTTCTCTTCTCTTCTCTCTTTCCACAGGCTTTTTTTTTTTTTTTTTTATGTGTGGTATCAATTATTTTTATTTAGCAGAAGGCTAAAATATGAGATGTATTCAAAGAGGACATATTTTTGCCAGTATCATTTTTACTAGAGCTCTGGAATTATATTTGAGAAGGTCAGAAAAAGCAAATACAACTTCAAAAAGTATGGAATAGCTCATTATAAACCTATGAATAGCTAGGTAGCATGAACAGATACAAAAGAGGTAGCAATGCAAAATGTTTAAATATAAGAAGATAGTGTATTGTCTGTAGTTTTCATAAACTTCTCTTGTTTCGGGTTATGTTTATTATTAATCTTACCTAAGTTTAGAAATTTAGAAATTTTAAATTAATTAGTTGTTTTGGTTCCTTCCACAGTTAATAGAAAGAAATAAAACATTTTAAATTACTTTTCCATGTCTGTTTTCACAAAATGAGTGATTTCCTACACACAGGCTTTTTCCGTGTATGAACATGAAGATGACTAGCTTAGATGCAGATACCCAGATGTTAAATGTCTGAGGACAGATGACTAATACCTTTAAAATTTACCAGTAATTTTTTCACTAATTGTATTTGATATGGATTGCTAACTGCATTTCTGATGGCTTGCCCTGGAGACAAAACATCTGCAAAGAGGGATCAGAAATCTGGGTCCTGTTTTTCCTTATTGTTTTCAGTTAAGGGCATGTTTTTCAAGCAGTTTGAAGTCACAGTAATTCCTAAACCAAATAATATATCAGGAACAACGCAAAATAAAGTGCTTAGACTGTGTGAAGAAGTGGAGTCATTAAAATGTCTCATGAGCTATGATGTGAGTGACACAAGGTATCATTACTGGGTTATGCGAAGTTAAATGTAGGTGAAATGGAACTAGATGAACCACAGAATAAAACTCACAAAGAATGGAGAAAAAAAATCCAAAATATTGTAAAAAAAAATGTTTTCAGTGTAAATATTTACAAAGTAAAGGTCAAGCTAAGAAAGCACATCAGATAGCTCACTATATGACAAGCAATATATGAGCAAAGATGAAAGGATCACAATCAGCTGGAAAGACCAGCAGAGAATATACAAAGTATATGCTGCAAGTTCATGTCAGACTTTATGTGTGTGTCTGATCTGGAGTGCAAGCTTAAGGATGACTGCACATCCTGTGGGCTATTCCAATCCATTAGGAAGTAACCAAATCGATTCTACCTTCTCTCTCTCTTCCACATTTCATTAGTTTCTGCCTTGCTCTCAAGTACCTTATGCAAAGAGGGTCAGCAAAGGAGAATGAACCAGACTATCACTTGTAAAATATAATGTTCTCCAGTTAGGAGGTTGTCAGGTAATTCACTTGATTAGAAGTTGGTGGCATAACTGATTCTTTCCTGGCTTCCTAGAAATAAAAGAAGGAAATGATGGAGGAGTTCAAATTCGTGATTTGAATCAAGCAGAGTAAATTTTTAAAATGCTTCCTGATTTTAAATTTATAGCTCAGGAAATTGGGCCAGTGCCCAAAATATATCTGTCTTCTGTAGTGCTGTTCAGTATTTTTACCACTCAGAAAAAAAAAAAAAAAAAAAAAAAGAAGAGAAAAGATGAAAATGGAAAGCTACTTCAACTTAAATGGCTTTCACTATTTTCCAGCAGCCAACATCCCCAGAATGGTTATCAAGTTGTTATTATGGTCCACATCTACTGTGCCTCTGCAGATAGGAAGTCTGAGGTCTGAACGTGAGAATATGTTTTAGTGCCCATCTTCAGAAACTCAAAGAAGACCAGGTGAATAAAGACAGGCAGGGGAAATGCAACAACTTTATTGGAGTAAATGGAACCCCTGAGTTAGCTCATCTCCAGGTGATCCCAGAGGAACCTCAGTCCATGGCCCTCAAATGACAGTGACCAACTTAAGCTAACAGAAAACATTCCCTCAATCACTTTCCAGTGTGAGGGTGGGGGGCAGATTTTATGGGAAGAGCATTTTAGCATTTTGGGATTATACAAAATGACTTACAGGGAGAAGGACTAGAAGTAGAAGAAATGAGTATGACAAAAAGAGAAAAAATGGGGCAAAAGTACTAAGTCATGTTGCTAAACAATGTACTTGTATCACCATTCCCTGTACCTAATTGCTGCATTACAACCTGTTTAAACTATATTTCTATCTTGCATGAGGGACTTGCTATCTGTGTGTATGTGTGTATATAGAGGTCTAAGCACTGGCAGCTTGAGTAGGACACAAGGGCCCATGGGTCTGGGATGTCAGTACCTGGAAAAGTCAGATTTTGTGCCTACCATGGGGGTGTACATACCAGCATGTAACAGCTAGCAAACATCAAGCCAGACTAGCTTACAAAGAGAACAAAAGGCTGGGAGCCAAGTTTTGAAACAGCCGTAAGTCTGAACAGGATCCTGGAGAGACTGGGGGAGTCTGAGCACTGGCTACTAGAGGGACTGGCAGGTTCAAATCAGCTCCAAAAAAGACAACAGGTTTAGGGACCTGGCTGCTGGTAAGGCCACTACTTGGGACCAGCTACAGAGAGGACATTTGTATGCGTGTGTCTGTGCATCAGACAGCTGGCAGATCCAACAGCCAGTGACTGGACAGAATGTCTACCCAGGCCAGTTACTGGAGTGATCCACCTTGTCTATATTCAGTGTTTCTGAATATTCTGCTTTCTGCATTGATCTGTGTGGCTGTGAATGTATATGTTACATATTGTGTGGATGTGTTTGTCTGCTGGGAATGCACGCTCAGCCTAGTTCCTGGCTGGACCTGGGAACACAGACCAGGCACAACTGCAAGTCTGTTGGGCAGCTTCTAGCAGTGAAAGGTGGTCTGAGATTTGGGAAATGTAGTGCTAGGCTTACATCAAGTTTTTGGTTAGGTGATGTACACCCTGTAACCCTTTATTGAACTGAGAAAAACTTTTGAAACAACCAAACAGCAAAGTGCTAAATGCTTGCACACACTGCTATGATTAAAATCCCTTCCAGTGTTTTATTTTCACTGCACCTGCTAGACAGCCAGTGATGTACCTCATCAGAAATGAATCTTCATCTTGTTTATTATTAGAAAAGACTTTTTTTTTTCAAAAAAATATAGCAAAGAAAGTGGAAATTACAATGATGATTATACACAAACATGATAGCACTCAGATGAGAAGGCAGAACTTTTACTTGCTTTAATCTGTTTTGTTAACACATTTTTGTTACAAAACACCCTTTTACAGTAATCTAACTTAAATTAAAAAATGTAGTTCCAGAGCCATTCATTAGCAATGGTCATTTATGACCATGTATGTTTACATATATATACATGTGTGTTTATATATATCTTTGTCATATTACATATTACATATGACAAAGATAGATATATGGATGCTTCTAAGCACTTTTCAACATTCACACCTATAATGCACACATTTATATTGCAAAAATACTATATTATTAGAAAATTCTTAGAAACACATGGTTTTATTTATAGTATTTAAATGTTTGTTCTCTTTTAAATAATGGAAAATTAAACCAAGCAATAATTAGAATTTACAATGAAACAAACAGTATTTTAAGTTGAAATGGGGACACTATCAGTTTGCCAAGAATTCATGTATTTGAATGGCATTTTCACATGGCCAAAAGGCAAACAGAAGCTGACCTTTAATCTGCCCATTTGAATAAGAACATCATAGCATGTGACCCAGTCACTGATCCTTGCTACACTCTTGCAGCAGAATTAAATATTGATAGTCTGAGATAAGCCAAAGTTCAGTATTAACAATGGAGATTAAAAATGAATGAAAGCAAAACAAGAAGGAACAATAAGGAAAGACTAAACATAAGCTAGGATAATTAAACAGAAATATTCCATAAAAAATACAGAATTCTACATTACTTGCATAGTATACAGAGCTTGCACAGCTTGTGGGACTTGCATAGCTGATAATGGTAAACCAAAAATATATTCGAGATGAGGACAGGCAATGCATTATCCGTATAGTCTGAAGAACTCAGTTCTGCAAGGAACTGAGTAGCAGACTCTTTGCTTAAGTATGATGTAACAAGTAGGAGATGTCTTTTGTGAGATATTAATAACTTTTTCCTGGTTTTGATGTTCTGAAAGCATCTTGAATCCTTCAGAAACTTTTTCATCTCCATACTCCTGTATTGACTAATTTCTCTTTGGTCCTTATTTTTGCTTTGGTGCAGTGACCAATGTAACTTTACAATGAGTAATTTTTGTGTTTTTGTTTTTTTTTTTTATCTGAAGAAATTAATAGGCTTCACTTCTATAAAGTCAATTCCTTATCCACTGAATGGTCCATCCATCAAATCCATGTCTCTACAATTTAGAGACAAAGATATTGAGTAGGACAGTGTCAAATGCTTTGCACAAGTCCAGGTAGATGACATCAGTTGCTCTTCCCTTATCTATCAATGCTGTAACCCCATTGTAGAAGGTGAATAAATTTATCAGACACAATTTGCATTTAGTGATGTCATGTTAGTTGTCACCAATCACAACCTTATTTTCTGTGTGCCTTAGCACATATTCTAGGCCATCTGCCAGGCACAGAGGTGAGTCTCACCAATCAATGATTCCCTGGATTTTCTTTTTTTTTTTAAAATCTGAGGGTTCCCTTTCCCTTTTTCCAGTTACTGTACTGCCATGACTTCTCAAATATGTTGGAGAATGACTTAGCGACCTCAACCACCAGTTCCTCAGGACCTGTAGATGAATCTCATTTGGTCCCATATACTTGTGAACCTTCACATTCCTTACATGGTTTCAAACCTGATTTCTTCTACAGTGGATGGTTCTACATTCTCCCAGTCCCTGCCTTTGCCTTCTGTAGTTTGTGCAGAGTACTTTCTTGTGAAGACTGAGGCAAACAAGGATATTTTTCTAAGGCCACAGATGTTTCTATGAAATTCTGTGCTTGAAGGAGGTGAATTGAGAACCCTTCATAACTTTTGAGACTTTTCTGGTGTAAAAGGCTTGTCATGTGTGTGCAAAATAAACCCCCCACTAATCTGACAGTGCTTTTAGATTCTGAAGAACCCTGTAACTCACCTTGTAACTTCATATTAGGAATTATTCTTGTCTATGTAGCTATTGTATTCTTATGAATTCTTAATATTCTGCACATAGGTTATTTTTCCTTCTTTAAATGTAGAGAATACTTCTTTACCACTGTAGATTGTGGTCATCACTTTCAAAGAGGCCTTTCATGCTGTTTTCAAACATCCAATACTGACTTTTATTTCTTGATTGTTTTGTGGTTTGACCCCAACCAGCAGCTAAGCCCCAGTGAGCCTAGTAGGCATGTGGGAGACATTCATCAGTTGAGATAGTTGGTTTAGCAAGTGAAGCAAAAGCTACACATGCAAGCAAATCAAAACAAGGAATTCATTCACCACTTCCTGTCACAGGCAGGTGTTCAGCCATCTTCGGGGAAGCAGGGCTCCACCGCATGTCACAGTTACTTCGGAAGGTAAACACCATCACTTTGAATGCAGACCTCCCTGCCCTCTTATTTCTCCTTCTTAATAAGCTGAGAATGAGGTCATGTGCTGTGGAATATCTCTTTGGTCAGTTGGGGTCAGCTGTACTGGTTGTGTCCCCTTCCAACTTCTTGTGCAAACTCAGTCTACTTGCTTTTTTAGCTGCTGTTTTACTAACCTTCTATATCAAAGAAGTCAGTACTATTCCAGTTACATATTTGTTTTAAAACAGCCTAAAATATTTTTAAGTTAAGTGCTGGTGATGGCCTGAAAACAGACTATGATAACAAATCAATGTGGCTCTGATAAAATTAATTTCATAGCTTTCTGAATATCCATTGCTTTTATTTGGATATTTATAACACAAACATTCCATGAAAAACATGACATCTACTTACAAATTCAGTTTCAATCTTTTAAGTGCCTTAGATGAAGGTTTCATCTGAAGACATCCAGAATGACCAGATTTCGTGGCTTCCTATCTCAGTGACTTCAGTTGCTCAGATGTTTCTCCTGCAGGCAAATAGAGAGCAGGGAATAAAAGCCCAACTTGAGAGTGAACTGAGCTTTGTGTTCATTATGATGACGGCCAAGTGATCATCTCTAGCTCTTGATCTTATTTTATTCTATTATGAATTATTATAAATTATTAAATATGAAACTAGTTGGGAAAAATATTAAGACAGACCTACCTCAGTCTGCTGTGCTCTACTTTTTATCTTGAATCTGCTGCATCTTCACTTGAAGAACTAATTAGACACCCCCCAAATAATAAATCAATGATCAATTAACATATTTCCTTTTACTTCCTTTAATGCAGAAAATTCCCTTTTCAGTTTGCATTTGTCCATTAGCTGGTCCAACAAGGAGATGATTCTTAATGGGTTACTATAATAAAGGGGGTGATTCATTACAGCAATGCTCCAGTTCTGCACTGTTGTAAATTCACTAGTTTCATTAGGAAAATACAGATATAAATTAGATTAACACAATAATGTGTCACATGCATTGATCTTACCTTTGCTAAAAACGGGAAGCTGACAGAACTGTTGCTTTCTGAGTATATGAAGAAAATGTGGTCTATTTATTAGCTTTTCCTACCTCTTTTAGACCTCAATTGATTTCCTGTACAAACTGGCTGTTGACTACACTTGATAGAAAGCACATTAGCTTAACTAGAAAAAAAATAAAATAATCCTGTCAGATCCAACAGGGGCCATCAGTTACTAGAGTTGAATAACATGATTTTTCATACTGCTGCATTTTATTTGGAGTGTAATTCTCACATACAGTATTTCAGTCAAAGATTCAGAAGCCACTGGTAACTATTGCTTATCACATTGGCAAAACATAGGCAGAAGTCTTTCAGGCACCATGAAACAGGCATCTATTTTGTGAAGAGAAAAAAAGGCATTGCCCATCAGGTCAGAGGCTGAAACAACCACCTCCCAGCTCCTGCTGAGGTTCTTCAGGCCAAGTTGTCATTCTACTGGAGAAGCAGCAACCAGCCTTTATGTGCTGAGCTCCCCTGCACTTCCAAGCTTTAAAGAAAGGAAGAACTCATGCGTTGAGTCATTTACCCCTGTACAAACCAGTGGTTCCTCCATATCAGGAGCACTCATATAATATGTGACATTTATAAGTAGTGAAAAATAAAATCAGTTCTTGCTAGAAAGCATTGAAGTATAACAGGATATGTGATAGCAACAGCAAGGTTCACCTCACTTAATTGAATACAGTCCTGCTATAATCAATTGAGAGAAATAAATAACTTTTAGGCGTATTTGGCTGAACATCCGTAATCTGGCTGAAAACAATATACTGTGTATAAGGATTCATTTTTCTCTCTACTACAACTGGGATGACTAAACCAGATGTAAACATGTACATTATACAAATTAATTCCACTACTGGTGTGTCCAACTGCCTACTTCAAATACCATGTTGCATAGATTGATACTGCCTAATTTTGTGCTGACTTAGTCATTTTAAACCATTGGTAAGCAAATTAAATGTCCATTTCATACAAAGCCCCTGCAGAATATTTTCTGTGGCAAGTAATCCATGGGGATCTTGTAGTATTTCAGTGAGGTTTCACCTTGGGACTCAGATAATCAGGGTCATAGATAAACCTATTGAAAGCACATTTTGTGTCTACCTCACAAAGCTGTTTAAGAACACCACTGGTAAAATCTATGCCATCACTCTCTCTGTAGAGGAAAAGGACAGTATCGGTCTCTATAATTGTAATTACAACATTATTCATGAACATTACAAAACCTGGATGAGTGTTCATCTTTTCTCAGAATGTTTTTATTAGCAATCATTTATTAGCTGCAGTTAAAAAACTCTGATTGAAAACAAATTACAGCTCTGGCTATATAGTAAGTGTATGGTATATTTCAACTGGACAAGCTGATTACTTCTGATTACAGGAATAATAGCAAATAATGAAAAAGAAAGAATGGATCATGGGATTTCATCAATGTCTGTAGATTCTAATCAGTTATAATGACTTAGTTTTACTTTTTGTCTTCCATATTCTTGTGATCATTTCCACAGTCAGACTCCATAGTTGAGGTTGAAAAGCATTTCTATCCTTTTACTCCAGTAGTCAACATTTACTTTCTAATAAAGAATATCTTTTGGGAACATTTCCAAAATAAAACTATAAGTTGGTTATACTTAAGAGATGAAGAAAAAATGTAGCATCAAACTTCCACATTTTTTCTTTGACTGATCAGTTTTCAATAAATGACCCTAGTAAATCCTTATTGGCAAATTCTTTAAGTCAACAATAAACCTTACTTAAAAAGGCAGACAATTGATCCATCAAAAAAAAAAACCCCACAGTTTAGTTGTTCATCTTCTTCATGTGACAAAAACTATACAAGTCTTTAACACCCTTAGTGTGTATCTTTATACTGCAGAATGGAGTGTAGCAGAGATATATAGTCCTCAGGCCATGGTTTCAGAGAACAACATATTTGAAATAATGCAAAACCAATAATGGCCTGAAGTATGGTTGGTTTTGCCTTTTGTGTCCTCCTAGTACAATGTGGAAAGGGCAGTAAGATGATACTGCAAACAATTTAAGTAAAAACTACTATAAATCATGGAATCATAAAATGGTTAGGGTTGGAAGACACCTTAAATATCATCAAGTTCCAAACCCACCATAGGAAGGGACATCTCTCACTAGACCTGGCTGCTCAAGGCCCCATCCCACCTGGCCTTGAACACCTTCAGGAAGGGGGCAACAACCGCCTTCCTGGGCAACCTGTTCCAGTGCCTCACCACCCTTGTAGTAAAGAATTTTTTCCCAATATCCAATCCAAATTTCCCCCCTTCCAATTTAAAACCACTCCCCCTCATCCTATCACTACATGCCCTTCTAAAAAGTCGCTTCCCAACTTGCTCATAGGCCCCCTTCAGTTACTGGAAGGCCACTATAAGGTCTCCCCAGAACCTTCTACAGACTGAACAAGCCCAACTCTTTCAGCCTAGCTTCATAGGAGAGGTGCTCCAGCCCTCTGATCATCTTTGTGGCCCTCATCTGGACCTGTTCCAACAGTTCCATGTCCTTCTTATGTTGGGGACTCAAGAACTGGACACGGTACTCCAGGTGGGATCCCACGAAAGCAGAGTAGAGTGGGAGAATCACCTCAATTGACATGCTGGCCACACTAGTTTTGATGCAGCCCAGGATATCACAGAATCACAAGGTTGGAAAAGACCTTTAAGATCATCAAGTCCAACAGTTCCTGTCCTATGCTAAACCATATCCCTAAGTACCTCATCTACCCTTTTTTTAAACACATCCAGGGAAGGTGACTCAACCACCTCCCTGGGCAGCCTGTTCCAGGCCATGACAACTCTTTCAGTAAAAAAATTTTTCTAACATCTAATCTGAACCTGCCCTGGTGCAGCTTTGTGCCATTTCCCCTTGTCCTATCTCCTATTACTTGGCTGAAGAAACCCTCTCCCCCCTCTCTACAATCTCCCTTCAGGTATTTCTAGGCAGTGATAAGGTCTCCCCTCAGCCTCCTCTTCTCCAGGCTAAAAATCCCCAGCAACCTCAGCTGCTCCTCATATGATCTGCTCTCCAGCCCCTTCACCAGCCTAGTTACCCTTCTCAGACTCGCTTGAGGACCTCAATGTCCTTAATCTTATGGTTGGCCCTCTGGGCTGATAGCACACATCAGTAGCTCACGTCAAGCTTCTCATCCACCAGCATCCTCAAGTCCTTCTCTGTAGCACTGGTCTCTATCACATCATCTCCCAGCCTGTATTGATGATGAGGATTGCCCCAACCTAGGTGCAGGACCTTACACTTGTTCTTTTGAACCTCATGAGGTTCACATGGGCCCACTCCTCCAGCTTCTCCAGGTCCCTCTGGAAGACATACTGTCCTTCCGGCATGTCAACTTCACCACTTGGCTTGGTGTAATCTGCAAACTTGCTGAGGGTGCACACAACTCCATCGTTAATGTCATTGATAGGGATACTAAATCATACTGATGCCAGTACAGGACCCTGAGTAAACAAAACTTGTAAGTGAAAGCCAAATCTCAGGGCAAGAACAATAAAATCCCTGCTCTCTTATGTGGTGAGTTGCTAATCTTGACAATTTGGGGAGAGGCTTCTTTGCACCTTGCACAAATTAAATGCGTCTTTCAAGTGTGTACACCAGTTAATATTTAGCCAATATTTACCATGTGAGTACTAAAAGAGAGAGCAGTTACAGAGCTACCCCAAAATAACCAGCACTCCAGTGTTTACAGCAATGAGACTATTTCCTAAATAAGGATTTTAGGCTTTGCTTCAAGTGATTTATTTTATGACTGAAAACATTCTACTTTCATGAGAGACTGAAAATTTCCACCAGAAGGAAGCATTTCCTAACATAAAAGTTAATTTAATTGAAAAATCATATGCCTTATTGGACAAAAATTCCACATAAACATCCCTTTATGATTACTGCGATGGGGTGGCACTTCTGCAAAATCTCTCTGATTCTGCAGAAAAATCAGCAGATCGCCTTGTCTATTGATTTTCATTCCAGGTTAGACAGAGAATGGCAGTGGGCAAGATTTATGAATGGTTTATTCCACATCTCCCTGCTGGAGACATGGAAAATTTCTTAATCCTAGAAAAATTGATATCTGCAATGTCTATCTCTAAAGGTTTTAAAGCACAGTTGTTCCTCTGTTGCATATTAACAAGCTGATTACAACTGAGCAGATTTCAAAAGGGAAAGTGGTCACCCTTATCCTAGCAGACTGTGATTTAGATAACAAGGTTGAAGTGTTACCGATGGCAGTGCTCCCTGTAACTTTCTGCAGCAAATTAGATGTGACTGTAAGTGTGATTTTAAGATAGGTGAGTATTATAATATATTTGCAGTATGACATACTGAATTAGTGCCAGTGATTGGTCTTTCATAAAACAGATTATCAGACTTTGTGCTGAGTGTTGATGCCCAGGCACTGGCAGCGGGGCTGCAGGGCGGCCTCTCCTCACAGAGGCTGCCCTGTGCCAGACACCAACCCACCCACCGCAGGGCACAGCTCCGCCCTGCAGCCAAGGTGGTGGCACCTTGGGGAAAACATATTGAGAAAGGGGAAAAAAAACATCAGAGAGAGGAAGAGGGAACAGAAAGAGTGATAGGAAGTAGGGGGACACCAAGGTCAGAGGAAAAGGAGGCACTCCAGGTGCCAGAAAAATTTATCACTGCAGTTCATGAAGGACCAAGTGCTGGAGCAGAAGAAACCACTGTATAATGACCATATGCACAGATTGGACACCACCACCTCTTGCTGAAATACTTGGGGAGAGAGAGGGGAGCTAGGTAAAGGAGTCTGGAATGAAGAGGAAAGGTTGAGATGAGTAAAAGGGGGAGGAGACACTTTTTGTGTCTTACCACACAAATTAGTATCTAGTTTAATTGACAATGAATTATATTAATTTTCCCCAAGTTGAGTCTAGTTTGTCCATGAAGGTAATCAGTAAGAAATCTTCCCATCTTTATCTTGACCCATGAGCTTCCTCACTCTTGATCTTCCTATTTTCTCCTTGTGTCTTGCAGGGAATGGGGGAGTGAGCAAGCACCTGGGTGGGAGTTTGGCATACAGACTTTTTTTTTTTTTAATTTGTTTTGAGTTTGGATGTCAAGGTTTTGGTAGTGATCGTGGGGCTACAAGAGTGGCTTCTGCAAATAGTTGCTAGAAGCTTCCCCCAGGTCTGATAAAGCCAATACCAGCTGGCTCATGGATGGACCTGCCGCTGTGAAAGGCCGAGCCAACCAGCAACTGTGGTATCACCTCTGTGATAACACATATAAGAAGGAAAAAAAAAAATGCAAGCTGACGTTTTTTGCCATCATGGAAAGGAGTGAGAAGATGTAAGAAACTTTGCAGACACCAAGGCCGGTGAGTAAGGAGGGGTAGGAAGTACTCCAGGCTCTGGAGGAGAGATTCCCCTGTGTAGAGAGTTTTGTGAAATCATGGCTGGTGGCCAAAGGCCATGAGCTTGGTACAGTGAAATTGGTCAAGCAGTAAGGGCGTGAGAAACGTGGTGGATGTAACAAAGACGTTATATCTTTAAGATAGTAAAGTATGGGAAAGAGGAACTAAGCACGGGGGAAGAAGCCATAGGCATTCAGAGTATGTGCCAATATGGGCAGAGATGTTCTTTTATCTTGAACCAATTATGAGCTCAATTTTTGCAATATGCATAAGCTAATTATTGTAACCATAAAAGTGCGATGTGTAACCGAATAAAGTTGAGACTTGCTGGACATCATCGGATGTGGCTGTCTCCCCGTCGATTTTCCACACCCCTGCAACCTGTGGAGAAGACAATGGTGATGAAGGTTGTCCCCCTGCAGATCATGGAAGATGATGGGGAGTAGAGATTCCACCTGCAGCCCATGGAGAACTACATGGTGAAGGAGGTGAAGACACCAGAAGGATGCTGTGACCCAGTTGGAAGCCCGTGCTGGAAAAAGCTCCTGGCAGAACCTGGAGCCTCTGGAGTGAGTGGCCTATGGCAGAGCAGGTTTGCTGAGGGCCCTTGTGACTCTATGGGTGATTGTGCTGGAGCAGTCTGTTCCAGCCCGTCTGCATCTCATGGAAGGTACTCAGGGGCAGTTGGTGAAGAACTGAAGCATCTTGGGAAAGGACTCATATTGGAGAAGTTCATGGACGACTGCCTCCTGTGAGAGAGAACCCACACAGGAGCAGAAGAACAGTGAGAAGTCTTTTCCCTGAAACGGGAGTAGCGAAGGCAAGTGGTGAGGAACTGCCTGAAACCCCCATTCCCCATCTCCCCCTGTGCCACCTGGTGGGGGAGAAAGGAGATAATCATGAATGAAGTTGAACCACGGAAGAAGGGAGAGGTAGGGGGAGGTGTTTGAAGATTTGGTTTTATTTCTCTATACTACTCTGTTTTCATTGGGTAATAAATCAGATGCATTTTATTCCATGTTGAATCTATTTTGCCTGTGATATTAATTGCTGGATGATCTTTCTCTGTCCTTATGTCAATGCATAAGCCTCTCATTATCTATCTATTCCCCATCTAGCTGAGGAGGGGAATGATAGAGTGGCTTTAGTAGCATCTGGCTTCCAGCCAGGGTCAACCCACCACAAATTTCTTGACAACTCTTTTGTAAGGGTGCTGCGCAAGCAGACTGCCCCACAATAAGTCTACTAACTTTTATTGCTTTCAGAGTCCTGGATTTAGTTTTGATTGTTTATGGGAGCTCTGTAGAAGATGCTGATAAAGACCTTATGAAGTGTTTGAAGAGGATTTATATATTGTTCTCCATTATAGATTCCATGCTCTTTAGTTTGCTCTTCTATTGTACACCTTGGCTTTCAACTTTGTTGGATAACCGGTATTGTTGCCCTTCTCTGATCTGATGCAAATAAAATATGCATATTTTTAAATGAAGATGCACATGTGCTAGGTTAATATTTTATTTGTTTTAAAAATTCAATATAGATATTTAAAACAATAAATATTACTTCTTGAATAAATGTAATTCTGAATCAAATTATTTCTGAAACAGATGCATGGACTTTAAGTTGCATTTACCTTAGATTTATAGGAAATAAGTGCATAAAAGTTCTGGATTATTTACTGACCTGTAGCTCTAGCTGTCAAAATTTTCTTAGCTTTGATTTGCTCCTAACTCTCTCAAGAGGAATCTTTTAACTTTTTCTTCACAATATTTATTGTTTTCGTGACTCTTTCACATCTGTTGAGTTTCTGCTGACATGAAAAGGACAAATAGAAACTTTCATCTTTGTGTACAAAAATGATACAAGAGTGAAAGCCATAGACATGATTCATGCAGATAACTCCTGTTAGGTAGAATCTTTAACAGTGAAAGTTTCTAATTTCATTAAATGTATAAGATTGTCTTAATAACTGCTTTCTTTAAAATCTTTTTTGGTTTTTTTAAATATTGCAGAGTTCATGGGGCGAATGTACTCTTCATTTCTTGTAAACAGAGAAGAGTGAAATGAACCATCATGATCATTATGTAGCTGAGCATGACAAAATGTTTTTAATCTGCAGTTTGCAATGTTTTCCCATTCGCTTAGTTTCATTCTTCTCATATGTTTACAACTCCTTATATGTTTAATTGGCAGAATAAATTTTGGATTCTTGTTGCAGAGATTGAGCAACTCTGATGTTGTCAAAGCCAGTGAAATTCATTGTCTTTTCAGTCCCACTCTTGTCAGTGGCAACAATTTATCCAGATGCTAGTAAACTTAAGTCCTGGAAACAGTTATATGGAATGTATAGATCTACCCAGAAAGGATGTTTAAAAGTGATTATTAGGGCATGGTGAGCAGACATACAAAGAAAAATTGCATGTGTACATCTCATTATTTACAAGGCTAATGGATTTATTGGATGTGTGATCTTCACTCATTTCCTCCTTTTTAAAAAAAATGTATATCAATACATAAATAAATCAATTAATTGAACTACAAAATGTGTAAATTCTACACTCTCTCGGTCTAATCCAGAGTTCAGACAGCAATCACATCAAGTGGCAATTTTAAGAATCATAATCTCGTTCATCATAGAATAAATGAAAAGTGGTTCCATCTCATGAAATTTTTCCCACTATGATTCAGCTCTACTCTTTTGTGGAAGTGCTTCCCTCACTCCTTCAGATAAATGATTCATTAATTTCAAAGAAACATCATTAATTTCAAAGCAACTTAAAGGATTTTATTTTTTTCATCTTCACTAAAAAAGAACATACATTTTAAATGGTCATATGGCCCAAAACCAAAACTGTTTCTACTCACATTTTATCAAAAATACAGGATGTGAGGTTTAAGCATGTCAAAACTAATTTAATAAACTAAAATAACTTAGAACAAAACTGAGATGGAAAATTCACAAAAAAATAAATCTTCCCTCACAAATTTTTTTGGGTTAGATAAATTAATATTTTCAGAAGAAAAAAAAAATCTACTGAAAATTTCCTGACCTTTTCCAATCCCCTCTCCTGGACTTTCTGCTGTGTCTTTGTGTAGTTTGACTGTATGTCTATTCAGAGGAAGATAATTTTCTTGCTCGTGCTGGCACATTGACACTAAATTGGTGGGTAGCCAATTCTTCACTTTGCTTACTTTCCCCTTTGTGTAGACACCCACAGTAGTCAGAGTACTTGTGGGTTCCAAGACAATTTTTGGTCTCATAAAATAGTTCAGGTGTTTATATATCCTCAGGTTCTGTTAATTTATTTATTTATTTGTGTATTAAAAGTATTTAATTGTTTACATCTTTGTTTATCTCTGCCGGTATTCAAGTGGAAGTGAGAATTCATCATTCCACATCAAGCTGTCAGTTAAATACAGAAAGGCCTTGAAGCCATGTTGGTACACCATTGACTCTGATTTACTTAAAATTTGGTCCTGAATAATCAGTAAATTCACCAGAGTGATGGCTGGGCTCTTGAAAACAAAAAAAAACAAGCAAACAAACAAAAAAGAGTTTCTTTCTCATGAATAAATATTTTCCAAAGAAGTCCAAGTCAAATATTTCTTGTGTTACATAGCTACTAAGAACAAAATGTCTGTTCTTTTGGAAGAGAGAAAAGATGACTAGTCTCCATCTCAATGAGAAACATTTCATAAAGCTATTCATGAAGGCAAAGAGAGGATGGATAAAATTGATTTTTGCACTTAAATAAGGTAAAATATAGGAATGAAACATAAACCCTAACATAAAGATTAAAAAGAAAATAAATAGCAATATCATTTGTAATTAAACATGAAATAAATGGTATAAGAAATCTAATGGAGAGAAATACAATAAGCAAAAGAATCCTATCCTGTGATACTATTCCTGCTCTATTTATGCATTATGACTTTTTCCTTTGTACTTATTTTCTGGTTTATTGTTATTTTTTAATTGCAGGGGAAATCTGTTATTAAAACATAGTAGTGAAGAATATATTATTAACATCTCAAAAGTTCTGAAAACCTGGCAAATGGAATGTAATATATTTTAAAATGACACTACTGTGATTTCAGAATGATGCATTTGTGTTACATAAAACTGCTTCAGATTAAAATTATTAGTAACGGAGAATGTAATTTACTTTTTTGTAGAAAAGTAGCTACCACTTTTTTAATAAACAACTACTAAATTAGGACACTACAAATAAAATTGTTTATTGACATCACATATTTCATTGTAGGAATTTCATTGTAGGAAATGTAACGTAAATATCAGCTTTAATGTATGTGATGTCAATGGTATTAAATATGAAGTTTAAATTTAGACCTTAGTTCTAGAAGTACTTTTTTAAGAAGCCAAAATAGTTTTGAAATGAAAAATAAAATTAATTGCTTTCCCTCCTGAATAAATATCTAGTCTTATTCGTGGAGGATTTTTTGTTAACTCAGTTACAGAGTTTTCATTCCATAGATTAGGAGGGCACTGTTTATGGGTCATATATCTGTCAACTACTTTTTTTTTTTTTTTAGTCAGTGCTATTTTCATAATGATAAGACAATGATTTTATTCTTTTTGCTATTATTCTAAAGCAAGAGTAGGCAGTCTAGTATCCAAAAGCAGCAAGTTTTGTTGCATGAATTTTTTTCCTTATTTTAAAAACGAGAAAAAAATTGAATAAAACCTGCTAACCAGACAGTTTTAACCATCATTCACTCTGATTCTCAGATGGTTTTTCAATGGCAGTGCAAAATAAATATCATGAAATAGTCAATAGTCCTTAAGAGAATTCTAGACAAATTTTGTTCTAATTCCCTACCATTCTGTTTTTGATTGCTTGTCTGCTAGAGGAAAAGAAAACAACTCAGCAGAAGGGAAATAATTTGTCATTTACTGTTCATATGCCACCACACTTGTATTTCTAGGATTAAAGGCTGTACGTTTTGTGTACTACTACATCAGTGCCAGCCTCACAATGAATTTCAGGTGCTGAGAAGAAATCACAATAAATTCACATAATCACATTCTTTAATGTCTTTAGAAACAGTATGTGACTGAAGAGTTTTTGGCTAAAAATAACTCATGTCTGGATTAGGTCATTAGAAATTATAATCACTTTATAGCACTGTTTCTCCTGCTAGCTGTGCTATATAGTATCTGTTAGCTGCAAATGTGATGTTTTGTAATTGTACTTCCTCTTTTTACTCTCCTTATTGAAAAGATGTTTCAAATAAAATGCCTAAATGATATCATATCTTTCTAATCACTTGTAGCTATCAATAAGTGGCTTGGAAGAAAATTTGAAACAAGGTATGCTGAAGTGTATTTTGAAACAAATCATTACTACTTATGTGTTCAACACATTAACAAAATATAAATGTATAATTATGTTGCTAATAGCATTGAAAATACAGCTCCCTACTCAAATAGACAGCCTGCCTCTGGCCACATCCAGCAGTTTCCCTGCTCGTACAGAGGAATGTATCTGTTATTTAACAGAAATTACAGAAGAATGAGACTCTCCTAATCTATTTTATGTAAATAATTACCATAGTTTGCGAATGGAAAGGGTGTTCTTCCTTACCTGCCAATGGCAGTTAACATCCAATGGGATGATTCCAGACTGGGCTTGTATATTATAGAAGTCATCTGATGGGTCAAAGAGGCTTGAAATCACGTTTCTGTCCTAATCCAGTTGATGCACAGGTGAAATTCAGATGGGCCTAAGGTTCAGTTACAGTGACTCTGGTTTCCAGGTCTGCAGAACAGCCTAAGCCTAAGCCTTTGCTGTGCAGAGGCCTAAGCAATCTCAGAGTGATTCAAGTGGGATACCAGAAATAGCTTCCCTGTAACAGCTGTCTTCTTGGGTCAATTAATGATGCTAAACATCTCACTACATGCAGTGACTTTGAAGACAAGGTACTGTGACTTAATGTTCAAGTCTGAAGTCATTATTTTTTCTGCCATATGAAACATAAACTGCTTCTGACAGTATCAACCTGCATTCCTTAAACTGTTGAAAAGCAGTGCAATTGTAGCCCACAGTGTCAGTATTCCCTCTTGATAACAGGAGCTTATTTTTATTTAAACTGGGACACAGGGAAAACACTATAAAGAAAAAAGCACACATTAGTATAAATGGGAAGAAGAAGGTTTTGGTTTTCACGCAAAGCATATGGAAGAGGACAGATTGAAAATAAAGAAAGAAATTAAATCCTCTCTTACAGGAGTTGATGCAGTCTTGGTCTGACAAAGGAGGCTACGAAAGGATACAGGATGTCTCACACTGCATGGTTGGGACTACATATACCTCATCTGGCAATATTAATGAGGTAACTCCTAAATCCTCCTGTGAAAGTGTAGAAGCCAAACACTTCCATTCAGAGCAAGGAGGTGTATTTTCCTGTTGGACACCACCACAGGGGTTTTAACAGTCTTTCTGAGAAAGTTCATTTGTCATCAGCTTTCTGTAAAACTGTGTGTGAATCCTGCCAAATATTTTACTCCCTGGAGCATTCAACCTTGTCCATAGTGTATCCAACTTGGCTTTTCTGATGTTATGAAAGTGTTTTCTTGGAAAGCTTCAGCCTTTGGAAGATGAGTGCAACTGATGCTGTGACATTTATGAAATGGTTATATTGAGCCTTGACAAAATTCTGTGAAAATTCTATTCTGCTCTCAGAGACTCCACCTGCAGTGCTGCATCCAGTTCTGGGGTCCCCAGTACAAGACAGACATGGACCTGTTGACATGCGTCAGAGGAGGGCATGACAATGATCAGAAGGCTGTAACAACTCCAGTGAGCAAAGGCTGAGAGTTTGTGTTGTTCAGCCTGGGAAATAGGAGGCTCCAGGAGGACTTTATTATGGCCTTTCAGCATATAAAGAAGTCTTGTAAGGATGGAGAAAGAGACCTTTTTACCAAAGTCTGTAGTAACAGAGCAAAGTGCAACAGTTTTAAACTGAAAGAGGATAGCTTTAGATTGGTTATAACGAAGAAATTTTTTCTTAAGATATTATAAGGGTGGAGAGGCATGGGAATAGATTACCCAGAGATGCTGCAGATGTACCCTCCCTGGCAGTGTTCGAGGCCAAGTTGGATGGGGCTTTGAGCGGCCTGCTCTAGTGAAAGATATTCCTGCCCATGGCAAGGTGATTGAACTAGGTGATCTTTAGACATGTCTTCAAACCCAAAGTATTCTATGATTCTCTGATTGGTTTAACAGCATTTTTTAGGACTGGTGGTCTGATGAAGTCACAGGTTCTTAATTCCTCCCTTTTCCCTCCAGAAGATACTTTGCACACTGTTAACTGCATCAGAATTTTCTCCAGGCTGAGAAATAGCTTGTTGAGTTGTCATTAGTACTCAGACAGATAATTGATTTTTAAGATCATCTACTGAATAGTAAAAATTAAAAAAAAAAAAAAAGATCAACATCCATATGCAGTTATATGGCTTAAATTCATTCAACATGGGTCCAGAACCTGAGTCAGACGTGCTGTTTTAAAATTTAATTTAATTCAGTCGTATTAATAGCTTTTAAACTATTTTAAAGAAAAGGGTTTTTCTGGTCTCATTTCCAGGTTCATGATCAGGAGATCAGGATTATATTTTACTGAAATGTACTCAGCCACTCATCTGTCCTTGTTTCCAATTCTGTCCGTGTCAACCTGATTCTTATTACCAGCTCTATGTAACTACTGTCGAAAGAGTTTGGTACTGTTACTGTGTTGCCTTGCTTTCATAACTAGGAGCGTTACTGTGGTTTCTTAAATCAAGTTGTGATTGATTTTGATAACTTTTGTTCTGGCTGCTGGCTCAAGTGAAGCCAGAACTTGCTCTAAATCAGATTTACAGAGGAGTTTACCATCATTGGCATGAAGCAAAAGAACAGAAAGTCTTTGGTCTGTTATCAACTGTTGCCTTATATAATGCTGTGCATTCAGGTCAGATTTAGCTAAATCACAGACCAGATAACTTCTAATCATTCATGCTACCATATTATTTAATTTTTACTGTTACATCTGCTTAAGCATATTTGCTTCACTTTCTAGTCATCTGTATCCCTTAAAAGAGGTCATAACTACATTAGTTCTTCTGAATCACTGAATCATTCATTGCTTTCTCTAAAATTTTGAAGCCAGAATAAAAATGTTTCATCATTTTTACATTACTAATTCAAGTCTTTTAGATATGAACTTACTTTCTAATCTTTAAAATTAATATCCTAAAATTCTCATTGTCTAACCTGTGTATATGGATACATATAAAGCCTTGTTAAACGTACAAGACAAGCTTTCCTACTTATCTTTATGCACACAGCAGTATGTAAAATGTATATTTAAATAAATCCATCAACGATTTCTTCTTCTGTTCCTGTTTCCTTCAAAACTCTTTGATAATTCTATTGCATGTAAAATGGACATTCAAAAAGACAACAAAAAATGTATGTCTTTCTTCAAAACACCAGAAGAGAGATCAGATCTCTGCCAGTTGTCTACCAAATAAAAAGGGAATTAGGATGACAACTGTCAGTTCCCTGGAAGCAAATTTCTTAATATGTATAAGCCAGGAATGAACTGACTTGAACCTTTTCAGTGACATTCATGTCCTTGTATTAATTTCAGAGACTGTAACCTGAGAAATCCTTAAGATGGAGATCAATAAGGAGAAGCGTATGCAGCTACAATTTCCTTGGAAGATGTTTATCTATTGTTAAAAGTGTGGTAATCATGCAATGGATAAACCTGGGATGTTTTACGGGAATCTAATGCAGATAAGGAAGTACCAATGCCTTTGTTCTTTGAACAAAATGTTACAGGATGTCAGCTGGAGCATTATCTGTTTTTTCTGGTGATCATGATCATTCACTCAAGCAGCCATATGTTCCTCTTTAGTGATATAGGCAATTAAAAGCTTTTTGTGGCATAGAAGATACTGGTTTTCCAATCTACAAAAGTGAATGCTGAGAAGAGACATGAATGCTGAAAAAAATACAAATTATTTTAGCACATGCCTTAAGAAGTAAACTGAGGATTATGTTTATATTTAAATATTAATATTGTATTTTAATTTAAATAAAATAATTATCAGAAAAAGTGTAGAAGTAGGAAAAATTATGATGCATAAATTTTATCAAGGACAGTGAAAAAAGGCTTTTATTTACCAGAGAGAATCCATACTAGAATTTCATTGGGAAAAAAAAAAAACAAAAACAAAGCTTTTAAGATGGAGCACCAGCAATTTATAAGAGAAATTATGTAATACAGTGTTAGAAATAAGAAAAAGAGCAGAAGTCAGTGATCCAGTTTTAGAGTCCCCGACAGTAAACACTGTTTCATGGAGATGTAGGTAGGTGATCATTCCAAGCTATGATGACTTTTTCTAATACTTGTATATTTACACATCAGTGGAGCAGAGCAGATGAACTTTAAGATGAGAGCAGAGCCTGACACAAGTTATAGAATACTAGACATGTGTACCAAAAATGAAACAAGGTGATTCAGAATAGACTATTTTTAAGAATTTCGTGATCTCTCTCCATTCTATAATATGCATATTTCAATTTATAACTTCTTAGAATAAAACAAAAAAATAAAAAAAAAATTATTCCTAGTCTCTGCTGCTCATTTTTTTTTTTTTTTTGGCCATTGAGAGTAAATCTTTTGTCTTTATTAAGTTCCAGTTTTTACCCTTCACATGACTTCCTACTTTGTTTTGAACTCTCCCTAACTACTGACAATCGGGATTCTGTTTTAAGGCTTAATGGCTGCAAAATTTCATGATCTCACCTGTGCTTCATTTGTCATGACAGTGTCATGACTGTTTATAACAGTGATGTTATAAAGCTATTGTGTTTCAGTGTTGAATATTATATCGTGTCACTGACTATCTAGTTCCTGAAAAATGTGGAGTGCATTGGTTTTGGTGTCTATAATATTGACACAACATATCCAAAAATAATCTGTGCTTAGCTCAAATGAAGTAAGGTGAGTGTTCAAGTGTGAGCAGAAGACAGCAAAGGCATCCAATTTATAAAGTTAGTATTTTATTAAAATAAAGTAATGTAGTGGAATAATACAACCCCTTAAGATTTAATTTCTCAGGTTGTTAACATGTAAGATTTTCCTGCTGGCAGACAAGGAAATATAATTCTTCCTCATCCTCATGGTCCTTAAGGCCAAGGTCTTTCTTCCAGACTTCCAGTCCAGTATTTTGAAGTTTGCAGGGCTGAACAAATTCCTTATAGCCTGTCCTGCATGTCTGTCTTACTTTAATTTGTATTTTAACTATTTTCTATCTATTGCAAATTTAAGGTTTCTCTACTCTGTATTTCACTGTGGATATGACAATCCATATCTTTAAGTACGCTAATAAGTAATTATGGAAAAATGAAGTGAGTCAATGCATACAATCTTTAAATTCATCTTAAAAACATCTCTGTGATGACTGAGAGCACAAGCCTTCATTCCTGTATGAAGAAAAGCAATGAACTTGTCATGGTTATTATAGCCCAATTTAGGAAGCTGTACCCTTGAAATATTTTGACTTACTGAAGCTTTAATGAGATCAAAACACACTGTATGTAGGTCCTGATTATACTAACAGCATTTTTCACAGACATGTAGAAAAATCACACCAGTTATAGTCTGCTTGGAATGAAGTCACAGAATTATTTTCTGTGTAAGTCATTTTCTGCAAATTCATCAGTTCAGCAATTTAGCTTACGTCTAACAACTATCTTCTGAGATGTAGTTGAGAGCAAACTATGGCAATGATTGTTCCAAGAATGATTTCCATTTTCTTTAGACAGATGGATTTTTTTTCAGATGCTGAACACTTGTGGATGCAAGAAGTAGGCTTGTCTCACCATTGTTTCTGCAAACCTTTTTGATTTTTTTTTTCTCTTCACAGAAGCAAGAACTACTGCATGTGTGTTCAAAGTGTCTCTGTAAAGTGACAGGCTGACTCAATATCCTCCACATCAGGAAATTATGGTAAATTAGGAAGGTTGTGAGATAAGATAGCTAATGTGAAATACAAAATCAGATCCAAATGCAAAGCCACATTTTGGACTCAGACTTTTTTAGAGGTTCATAATGTAGATGTTAGTGTGGTCAAGAAGGTAGCCTCATGGGAGGAAGGATATACCCTGTACATTCTGATATATGAAGAGCATGTCAGTGACTAGAGCACTGTTTCGTCCATATAGCTTCCTATTTTGTTACTGGCTCACATTAAGGATTAATAATCAGACAGTTCACAAAAAAAAAAAAAAAATTGCTGCCATGTACAGGGCAAGTGTCTGATGTGTGGCTGAAGAAGGCCCTCCTATTGAGTCACAAGGTTCAGAAAGGACCCCTTGGCTTTCTAAACTCCTTCTCAGATAGGAATCTGAGTGCAGCTAGGTCCATTCCTAGTCTTGGACTTGGACAATTTGTTTATGTCTATAGGCTTATATATGTATAGCCACATTTGCTTGTCAGAGCCTCCAAAGGACTTGCATTGAGACAGTTTTGCAAAGTTGAAACAAACAGAAAGTTTATTAAAGCAACAGACGTAAAAAGTATGTGATTGCCACTGATAAATGCACTTAGTGCAATAGCTCTAATATATGTTTATAATTATAATGTTAGCAAAACACTATCCTAGGTTACTCACTAGAAAGATGAAATTAGATTTGCTTACCAAGAAGGTGTCCCTATCTTGGGTGAAGGAGAGGAGCACAACCTGTAATCTGCCCTTTTGGGGTCTTCAATTCCTTCTATTCCCCCAAAGGGTAACTTCCTTAATTCCCTTTAAACCCCAGTCTTACCTGTTCCCTCCCAGGAGTGATGTTTAACATGATTTGGGTGGGGAGCTGAGTTCTATAGTCATATATGTTTAGCATGTACTCCTTTTAGCTCAGTAGCATATTTAGAGGTGTGAACTTGCATATTCATTTCATGGTTAATGAAGCAAAAGGTCTCTGGGCACTGTGGCCTACAAGATTCTGTGTAGAAACTGTCTGCTTATTCCAAATTCTCTAGCCAAAACAGGGACAACTTTCTGCCATAAGACTCCCTCCCCCAGTTTTTTCTAATACCAACCTCCATCGACAAGTTTTGTATAGGAGATAAGCAGACACCAAAGTTTTTAACCTCCTATGTGCAATTCTCACAATTCCTCTTTCCCATAAAATGTTAGTGTGGAACAATTTTCTTCTACCTTTTCCCAAAATCACATCTGCTTGTCCTACAATTCACAATTTACAAGCATGTTTTCAGGAACCATCTTTACTTTTTTATCTAGGGTTTCCTAACTACAAGTTCTCTGCATATACCACTGTGGATGACTATGTAATACAGTGACAAAGATTTTATAACAAGCTAGTGTTTAGTAAAGGTTATGAGCTACTTGTTTATTTCCCCCAGCAAACAGTTGACATTTGAACTGCAAAACCCAAGTCCACTACATGTTTTTGTATTAATTCAGTGAAAAGTGTATCTAGCACCAGCTTTCTTCATACTGATTGTTTTTGGAAGGAATGTTTTATGTATTGTCGCCATACAGGTACAATATTTTCCAAATTCCTTTCACTAAGTACCTTGTTCATCTATATACCATCACTGTCTGAAAACGTTACTTTTGTTCCACAAAGCTACATCTAATGAAATTTTTGCTTAACAACTATTTTTTTTAACTGAACATTTTTAGTTAGGATGAATCATCTAGGAAATCAGTTATGTAGTGAGTTACTTTCAATGGTGTTTTCCCCTGTGCTATTTTTGGCTTGGTTAGTGTTAACTACGAGCTACCAACATGCATCTGTAGCCCAGAAGGCTGACCGCATCATGGGCTACATCCAAAGAAGTGTGACCAGCACAGGAAAGATTTTGTTCTTGCTGAGCAGTGCTTGCACAGAGACAAAGCCTCTTCTGCTCCTGAGATCACCCCACCAGGGAGAAATCTCTGGGTGCACAAGGAGTTGGGAGGGGACACAGCTAGGACAGCTGACCCCAAATGACCAAAAGGTTATCCCATACTATAAGGGGTCACGATCACCATATAAATCTAAGGGAAAAGGAAGGAAAGGGGGGGGAGTTTTTGAGTGATGGTGTTTGTTTTCCCAAGTAGACATTACATGAGATGGAGCTCTGCTTTCCTGGAGATGGCTGAACACCTGCATGCCCATGGGAAGGGTGAATTAATTTCTTGGTTTGTGTTGCTCACATGTGCAGCTTTTGCTTTCCTTAAAAAGCTGTCTTTATCTCAATCCATGAGTTTTCTTGCTTTATGTCTTCCCCAACCCAGTGTGTGTGTGTGTGTGTGTCTGAGGTCCAAGTGGCTGCATGGTAATTTGCTGCTACCTGGGGAAAAAACACAATATTCCATCTTACTCAAGTCAGGTGAGTAGTGCTGTCCCTTAGACCAGCAATGAATAAGTACTGAGGTTTTACTATAGTTCTGAACACAGACTGAGCAGGCCCAGACACCAGTGGCATGTTCCACCACATAACTAGAACAAGACTGGTCATTCAGGGTTTACCTTATCTCGTTGGTCTCCCCAGAGAAACTGCTGGCTACAGAAGTTCACCTTGACCAAACAAGGATGCCAGGAAAGACTCGTTTCTCTTGTGTTTATTAAAAAATAAAAGCTCAAATCTGTAACAATTAGGGGTACTAAATAAATAGGAGAAAAAATTCAAGTCTTGGGGAGGGTATTTCTGTCAATAGATTGTTCAATACTGTCAAAAGATTCCAGAAAAGTGGGACAGATATTCTAACTAGTCTGTGCCTGTGGAAGACAATTCAATAAACATGCCAAAAAGTTGTCACAATATAAGTTTAGTGAAATTTTTAAATGAATGTGTTTTAGACATTTGCGGGGAAGAGGTCTTAAGCCTTTAAGGGAACCACTGTTAGCACTTTTCTTTGGTCAACTGAGCCTGCACTAAACAGGATTTGTCACAGTAAGGACTTCAGCCATAAATAGATTGCCTTTAAAAATACAAAACCTGGAATGTTCTTTCCTTTTTTTAGGGGATGGAGGGACTTGAAGGGGAGAAAGATTTTATGCATTATTTTATTTTAAAATTTGACCTTGATATCTGATTCACTCACCCACCCTTCTTTACTGTGTCTGAAGTCTGGAAATGGTAAAACTGTTTATCCTAGATTGTGACAAACTATATCTTGGAGAGGTGGAAGTGATTTGAGACCAAATTTTCCCTTGAAACTTTCTCAAAATAAGAATTAATGTATTATTTAAACGTTGCTTAATAAAAAAGTCCTCTAATGGCTTTTAGAGGGCATTAAAATTTTAAGCTTATTTGTAAGAAAAACACAGAATGTGCATGGCATTATTGTGTATTATACACTTACAGAGTAAAAGAAATAAAGGCAAAAAAAGCCTGTTTTGAAACTTAGGGCCAGACGGTACTGTTGATTTAGTGTCTACCAAAAGGCGTTTTATAGCTCCTTGGAGGGTAAAGTGTGTATCAGTTACACCAAACAATTGAAACATTAATTAATAATTGAAAAGGATGGTATTCCTTTTGTGAGAAATGTAACCACCGCTTTCAACACTCTCCTGAAAACTGAGTTGCACTAAGGCCTTTAAAACACAGTGGGTTTTCTTCTCATCTCTTAGTATAGATCGCTCTTCCTCTGTACAAGTGACTTATTGGCAATTAAATAATCCAGAAATTAAAAAACAATTTTATGAATAGATCATTAAAAATTTCATGTACTACTCAGAACCTTTTTGAAATACACAGCCTATCATTAAATCGGTAACACAGATGTATGGAAAAATCTTTTTACCTCTTTGTCCCCTGCCATTTCTTTTTTTATGACTAGAAAAGATTCTTACAATGAAATCTTTCATGGAAAATGTTATGGCAGAATATTCACAGCAAGAGTTTTTCTCACACCATGAACCCTGCAATCTTATTATTAAAATCAGTCCAATCATATTATTTCATTATTGTGTTGTAAGCTCAGTGACACTGAAGTTATTCTGCTCCCTGCTTTTGTTTCAGGTATGTAAAGTAAGACAACAGTGGTATTGGACTTTTTTCTTTTTTTTTTTTTATTTGGGTAGTAATATGAGGGAGATTCACAACATTTCTGAAATGGCATATCATTCTGAAAGTAAACTAATGAACGATAAAGATAGTTCACTGTATTTAATTAGCATTAAACCAATGGGTTATTATGGGAATTTTACAGTGTGCTTTTTAAGATGTTTTGTGTTCCTCCTTATTAACCAATATATCATCACAATAATTAATTGCAATGCTTTGAAGCACTTTGGTTAACATTCACTCCTGGTAGCTGAGAAATCTAATGCTGATTTCTTCTGACACACAGCTCATTACCTGGGGCTTCCTATTAGAAGGGGTTATGCTACAGGTACTGTTGAGCATCCTCCACTTCTTGGATGCAGCTGAACTAAATTTTTGTGATGATACCTGGGAAAGGAGCATATCCATACTACACAGTTCTCTCCACACTCTGTATAGCCAATCTCTACTGCAAGGATTTCAGACTACATAAAATATGTATTGCTTTCTACCTCTTATAAAGAAGCACTATACACATAAAACAAGTTATCTATGTCAAAGTGAGATTCCAGAAGTATGGTGAAAGAAAAAGGGGATGAAGTCAAGTAATTTAGACACTTTATTATATCACCTCTGAAGGCTGTGTTAGGAATATTAATGGCTTACTTTAAATAGTTCTAGGTTAGAGTAGTATTACTTAGCATTTTGAAAGTTTTATACTGAAATGAGTAACTAAGGAAAAAAGAGGAAACACAGGCCTTTATCTATTATCAGTTTAACATGCGTAAATGTTATGGGAAACCACAATTTCCAGTATGTTATTACACTGCTACATGGTGTGGTTTACAAATAACCAATTATAAATAATAAAAAGTCCATCTGCAAATAAAAATTTACCTATTTCAGCCCTGCAGATTTTTATCAAGCTTGCCCAGTCAACAAGCATTGGATGAAGGTGCCTCTTTCATATCTGTTTCTTCTATTTACTGCAGTTCTCATTCACTCCTTTACTTGGATTTAAATATTTGAGCCTGGACAAGTCAAGTTTTCTCTGGGTCCTTTCCTGACAAACAGACAGATACATTGGATTACATTTTTGACCTCTTGCAATATGACACTATCCGCACAGTTCCTGTAATAAGCAAGATTTTAATTTTTGTTGCTACTGTCAACAGTTTTCTACCTGTTTCAACCTTCTGTCAGTAATATCTTAAACATGCACAATGAAAAATCATGGACACAAATTCAGATTTTCTACTTCATGCAAAATTCCCTAACTGAAATGTATTTGGTCATTATGCAAACCTATATTCACAAATTGCTTAGAAACAGAAATTGAAAAAAAAAGAATTCTTTAATTCAGAATGCAAGAACACGTAAAATGTAATAGTTCAGACCAAGCTACTTCTTGTCAATGCTTATTCCGTCCACAATAGTCCTTATTAGTCATCTATGCAATAATAAGAACATACATGATATTTATCCCTTAAATTTTCTGGGCTTTAATTATTTTCAGCTCAGAGATTTTCAAAGCATGATATCATTTGTTACTTAGTAACTCTACAATGGGTCTCTCAGACAAATATTTTTCAGTATTCCTGCAGAGTCATGTAAAAATACTGGCAACCACAATGTCTCTTAAGTCATTAGATGGAAACTCTTCTTAGTGTCATAAGCTGATCCCTATTCTTGATATTCAAGCACTTATGCCCTGCCCTAATCCTTATTGAATTTACTTATTCTAGATGTATCTATTTAAATATGGAACTAGAAAAGAACTGCACATTTCCACCAATAAGCAACTGATAGAAATAAGGAAATCCAAGATACGTTACTGATGTTTACTAAATGAAAGGTGACATCCATAGGGATATCACAAGATAAATGATTCATCATTTCGTTATGTCTACTTATTGTGGAGTCTGCCAGACAGTGTCAAGGAGGGCATCCTCTTTCCCAGAAATGTCACATGTTGTATGATGCATGGATTTAAAAGCAGCAGACCTAAAAATGTGCAGAAATTACATTAGATAGATTTCTTACTTTTACTGGTATTAAATGCTTTACTAGAGTCCATGTTTTCATCTGTGCTACTGCCAATTCAAACTGCCACCATTTCAAGCAGAAGTCAACAGTAAATCCAGGTGTTACAATCACTGGCTGTTTTGGCCAAGCAGTGACCGAGCTATGACTAAGGTCGTAGCTAAATATATAACTTGCTATAGATTGATCCAGAGACTGTAATTCAAGGTTGAAAAAGACCTATATTCACCGGGGAGTGGATCTAGACAAAAATATATCATATAAAGAGACCACAGTTACATACACCAATTTTAAGGGTCAGAATTTCTATTACCTTAGTCTAAGGGAAAAATAAATGAAAAAAATCACCATTAATGTTACTTTATTTTAGCAGTGATTCGCATTTCTCTTGTTATAAATTACGGACCAGTGGATAATATAGCCTAGATGCTTCACTGTCACCTTCAAGTTCTGTTAACACACGTCTCACTAAGTTACTAGCTAACACATAATCAGAAGTGGATTTGAGCGAACATTCTATAGAAGAAAGTCACATTTAATTTCTTGAATAAGAAATCTCCTACTAAAGAGTAATTTAGCCAAATTCTGAAACAAATAAGAGCTAAGGCTTATAACAGAAACGCTTCATAAACCCATAAACTATATGAACTTATTATGCATGGAGACTATTGTCAAAATGAACTGTTTCAAATCACTGTAACATTTTGCTAGAATTATAATTGGAGAGAACAAATATTTTAAAAAATCAATATTATGCTTCCCCAAACAACCTTGACCTCACAATGGGTTGCATTTGGTTTCTCTCATAACTACAGAAAGGAAAAATGCATTTTAATTACATTCAAATGTGTGAACCTGTATTCAAACCCTCACAGAAGAGAGGACTTCCAGAGGATCTTCTACATATATGATCATGAAGATGACTGGTATTTTTGGACATAGATCTCTCTGTTGTTGACAAACAACATGAATATTATCATCAGTTATATGGAGAAATTTGTTGCGTCCTTGTTCCTTATCATTTGTTTATTTAAAGAAATTTATTTCATAAATAAATTAAGTTTAAATGATTTTTTCTTTATTTAAAAAAATAAATTAAAATCTTCAGTGCTGAAAGAGCTTCACAGTTGGCTCATTTCAGGAAAAACCAAATCAAGTTAGGTTACATAAACCTGTTGATAGAATTACAGATATCCAAGATGGAATCACAGAATCACAGAATGGTGGGGATTGGAAGGAACTTCTGGAGATCATATAGTCTGACATCCCTGCCTACAGCAGGATATGCAGGACTGTGTTCAGGCGGGTCTTAAATATTTCCTGAGGAGACTCTACAACCTGTTCCAGTGGTCTGTTAACCTCAGAGTAAAGATTTTTCTCATGTTCAGACAGAACGTCCTGTGTTCCAGTTTGTGCCCCTTGTCCTGTCACTGGGAACCACTAAGAATGGTCTTTTTAATACACCCCAGTACACCCTTGGCTTTCTTGGCCACAAGGGCACACCACTTGCTCTAGGATAACTTGACCATCCTTCTCTGCAGCACTGCTTCCCATCAGGTCAACCCCTACCCTGTAGTGGTGCATGGGTGCAGGATTGTACACTTGGCCTTGCTAAATTTAATTTGGTTCCTCTTTGCCCAACTCTCTAGTCTGTCTAGGTCTTTCCTAGATCAGCCACTCCTCCCACTTTTGTACCATCAATAAACTTGCTGAGGGCACACTCTGTCCCCTTGTCCAGGTCATTGAGCCAGGGGATCATCTGGTCCAATCCTTTGTGAGAAAGGGAGTGTCGATGAGATAATTTAGCACCCTGTCCAACTGCATCTTCTGTGACGGTGACTGTATTACACCACTGGGGAGGTTGTTCTGGTTAATAATTGTTCTTACTCTAAAAACCTTTTTAACTATGTTGACATGAAACCTCTCCCATGACAACTCTTACACATTGCTTTTGTTTTCTCTATGTGGTTCCCTTGCAAAGAGAGAGCCTCCTCTTTGTAACTGCTCTTCATGTAGTGGAATACAGTGATGATCTCACTGATGAAGCCTTCTCTTCTCCAGGGAGAAAATGCATAACTCCTTCAGTCTTTCTTCATAGGACAGGTTATACAGCACTTTGATCATCTTCATCAGTCCCCTTTGGACCATCTCCAGTCTGTCCACATCTTTCCTGAATTGTTTGGATCCAAAGTGGACACAATACTCTAGGTGTGGCCTGACAAGCTCTGAGGAAGATCACATCTTTATCTCTGCTAGCATTTGTCCATGTAGATGCTGCCCAGGTTTTGTTTTGTTGATCTTATCTATCCGTGTTAGTCCCCCATCAAAAAAAAAGAAAAAAGAAAAAACGAACTAATTCTTTTAATCTTTTTATCTTATAAATTAGACATAGTTATGTATTTTAGTCCACCTACTTTTCTTACTATCCTAACTTCTATCCCTTTTATTAGTCTGAGAAATTTTTTATAAATGTGGGTTCCATCATTATGCTAGAGGCCTAGACACCTCTTCTATATTATGATTATTCTTTCAATTTTAAACCTGGCTGGAGCAGCTGTGACTAAATGTGATTTTATAGAAGGCAATGTTTTCTGAGAGGCATATTTGTTTCAATGAGTTTTTCAAAGGAAAGTTTTCTGCAGTCCAGGGCTCCCTGGTCACCTCTAATGGGAAATAGAAAGAAAAAAAAAATAATTAAAACCCCCAGGTATTATGTTGAAAAAAAATAACTTTTTGACAAAATTCCATTCCCAAAAGAGTATTTATGGCCATTCCAATGTGGAACAGAAACAAAGTTTAAGGTTTTGAAAGTTCTTATTTTTCTGCCAAGCTCTCTACCACATGTGATGATTTTTACTGCGAATGATCATTTCCAGAATACTTTATCAGTTCATGGTTCAGTGAAACCAGCCTTTTATGCTGTAGGTTGTCTCTTGACACACAGAATTGTTTATATTTTAATACCTGCAACAGGGAACTAGAAAATGACAGAAAGTGAGTACAGAACATAAACTATGCATTTCATATCACATCACAGTTTCTTAATATACTGTCTGCTAGCAAGGAAAATGGCATAATGATCCTCAGCACATAAGGACATGAAGTATAAAAAGAACTCCATTCTGGGGTTCACTTCCAGCTGTAATTAAAAAAACCCAAACTAAACAAAAAAAAACCCAAACAAAAAAAAAAAAACAAACCAAAACGGCAAAGCTTCACAAGCCAGAGTTTATATGCAGTTATCTGGAAAAGTGATATAATTGAATATGTCTGAGAAAATATTCAGAAGGTTATTTCCACTTTAATATTATAACAAATGCTTTGATGGCAAGGTTCACATGGACCCTTATGTGTACATGGGATCTGTTGGGCTGCATATGAGTAAACTGAGAGGACTGAACAAGGTTCTTGCAAAGAAATTCTAAATTTTTTCAATTAGGTGGGTGTGGAGGCTGGGTATGTCTCTGCTGACTGAAGAAATGTAACTCTTTCAACCAGCTTCAGAAAAGGCAAACTGGACAACCCAGGAAAACAGAGGTGGGTAAGTTTTATTTCAGTCCCTGGGGAAATAATGGATATTACAGCAGTAAATTGCACCTGATGAACCTGATTGTCTTCTATGATAATCTGAATGGAAAGGTGATTAAACAGAGAGCATAGGATATAATCTACCTCAACTTTAAGTTTTTTAACACTGGCTCCTACTATGTTCTTGTATTCCAGTTAGGATGGCCCATTCATGGTCTAGATGGATGGAACAGAAGCGTTGCATGATCCATCTGTTTGTCTCAGATAGTAGTGGTTAATGATTTCTACTCCACACAGATAGCTAGCAAGTGGAGTAATGCAGGGGTCCACCCTGGAAACAAGTCTTGTTTAACAGCTTCATAATTAATGGGGTGATGGAGAACAGCTAGATGGTAGGGCAAAGGGACCTAAACAGGCTGGACAAATGAGACACCGTGAACCTCATAAATTATGACAACAAATTAAATCGCTGTATTTAGGAAGGAAGAGCTTCTTGCAATGATACACAGGACTGAGTGCTGAGGGTGGACGTCAGCTCTGCAGAAAAGACTGCAACTCTGGTAGACAGCAAGATGAGCATGAGCCAGCAGTGCTCTAGCAGCAAGGATAGCCAGCAGCCTCCTAGGCTGTATCAACAAGAGCAGAGCCAGTAGATACAGGGATGGGAGCCAGCTTTGGTCAGCCTGATGCAGGCAAGATATTGTTAAACAGGAAGAAGCTCAAAGGTAGAGCAAAATCCTAATGGCCTTCATCTTAGTTTCAGAAAGAGCCAGAGGATAACCTGCAGTACAGAGCTGGTCAGTCAGCACCAGGGATAATGCCACTTGCTGTGCCTGACTTCTTCCACTATTCTGTACTCACGGCTTTACAGTGAGAATGTAAGCCTCCAAGATTATGGGGTAAAATTGTTCCATAAAAATTATGCCACTGAAAAAATCTTTCTCCAGGAAAGCACACTAATGGGATTAGTAGATGGCATTTTTGTGAGAAGCTCTTTTGTGGTTCCATTTTAACAGGAAACTGGGACTTGAGTGAGACTTATTGGCACCACTGTACAGACTCATGACCACTACCTCTTGGCAGTGTGTCAGAGCTCTCCTCCAGCACAGGGGCTGCAGCAGGATCTGCGGGGAGTCAGGTGCTGGCACAGCAGGCACCCGCAGTCCCGCAGCCAGACACAAGAGGAAGGAAGGAAGGAAGGGTTCTTCTGTACACAAAGGACCATCCTTTGAACTAAAATTGTTTTGATATGAGTGTGGAGAATGAGGAGGACTAGCCCTAAGCAAAATGCATACTGCCAGTCTGGTTCAACTTTGTGTAAGACAATGAGAAATTAATGAAAAACAGAAACAACATAAAAACTTATTACAATGTAATTAGGCTAACGTATAACTTCAAAGGCCTGCTTGGAAGTTTATGTAGAATGGTTATGAAGTACGCAAAAATAAATGGGAAGTTAGCTGCTTCTGTCTCTTTTCTGTGAATATGCCTGTTTCACTATCAACTTTTTTTGCCTCCATAGCGCATTTTATAGCCAAAGTGTCGTTGCATTAAGAATTTTAGCCTCATTTGCATAATGTTAATAGCACACTGGCAGGTTTGCTTAACTACCCATACAGGAACAGGATTGCTGAAGCACTGGAAGAAATGGATACTCTTGCTAAGAAAAAAAAAGTAGCTAATACTAGACTGCCAGCCAGAAACTGATTTTGCTGCTAATGCAAAGAGTCTTATTATCTCAAACAAGCAGACATGTGTCATTAACTCAAATGAAAACATCCTAACAACCCTTTACCTTGTGATGCTCATATTGTGCAGTGGTATGTGAGGTACTTGTTAATATAACAGGACTTATGTTGACAAGAGACAAAAAAATCCAAAGTTAGGACACATTGCATGGCTTTTTTTTTTCTTTCCTTTTTGAAGAGGAAATAAAGTATTTTCACTGGATCTACTTAGTGTGGAGCTGTATAAAACATTAAAAGATATATTTACTACTAAGGAAATTCTGGTCATCCTGCAAAGGATGCCTTTGGGATTTTCTTCAATTTTCCCCGGTTGGTGTTTGTAGTTCCTAATATTATTTATAAAAAACCCAAAATAATTAAAGCAAAACCATAACCCCACCCTTGATTTTCAGAAGTAGTTCACAGGCAAGAAAGTATTTCAGCAATAGTTGAATATTGTGATAACACATAGGATCCTCTACCAGGTGGACAAAAATTATTCTATTCATAGTCACAAAAGGAGTTTGGCTCATTTTTCAAATCATCTTATCATTTTGGACAGATTTTGAAGATAGATGAAAGGTCTGAATTTTAAGTGGTGTTTATTGTTTTTAAATTATGGGATGAAGTACAGGCCATGGATCTAAGGAAATAAATATACAGAAGGATTAGTATTGCTTAGCAACAAACACTAACAATGAACTGATTATCTTGATGGGATCTCAGAAATATGATATAGGAACTTATGAAATTCTTCTGAGACAACTGTCTCTTTTAACTTTTTTTTCCTAAGAGGAGAAAGAATAAACTCATTGAATAAATGATGTTTTTTGTAGATAAGGGTCAGTTCTTGTTCAAAAGAGTTTAACTTTCTTTCAAACAGAAATTAGACAAGGGGGAATGGCATGAAGCTGCGCCAGGGCAGGTTTAGATTGGACATTAGAAAAAAATTTTTTAATGAAAGAGTTGTCAGGGCCTGGAACAGGTGGTCGAGTCACCTTCCCTGGATGTGTTCAAAAAAGGGGTAGACGAGGTACTTAGAGATATAGTTTTGTTTAGGATGAGAATGGTTGGACTTGATCTTCAAAGGTCTTTTCCAAGCTTGTGTGATTCTGTAATTGTTAGAAGAGAGACTAGAAGAAGATAAATGAGTTCTAATAATACCACATGGACCAAACCTGTTAGAATTAAAGGCATTTTCACTTTTTAATTCCTCAACTATGTTCGGTTGTGTTTTATGCACTACTTCAGGCAAAAGAGAGAAATCGCATAAACAAATAGATTTCAAGCAGATATTCTTAGTGTGAGGAGGAGGCCAGTATGTGTGTAAAGATTAAAAAAAGAAATAAAAATAATACCAAAAAACCTGAACAAAGAAAAAACCCTTTCAGTTAGAACCATTAGTTCAGGGGTTGAAAAGAAAAAAATAAAGCGAAAAGCAGAGGGGTAAATTTAAAAAAATTGGCAATGGGGATAAATGAAAGAGTAATGGCCAGGAAAAAAAAGTTAGAAATATCCTTTATTCAATAACATAAAACCCATGATCCTAATCTTTTTCGCCCTGTAGTTCCTCTCCTTTAGTTATTGCTGGAGGCAGAGGTTCATTTGGGTTTTGCAATTGGTGATATGGTACAGTCAAGCTATGAGACTTTATTCTAGAATAATAACTTGAAAATCAGTGGGACTTAGGGGTGTGTTTATCTTTCTAATCCATTTGGCTTGAAACTCAGTTTTATATTATATAACACCAAAACAGTAGGTAAGAAGTGTTCATTGAGAAAAGGGATTACAGTGGATTATTACGGGTGTTAAATGTTGTGTCTCTATAGGATTTAAATTTATTGCTTTCCGTGTTGGAATCTGATGAAACACTTTCTTCTTGAAAATTAATTTTTCTTATAATTAGTTACATAGTTTTTTAATTGTTTTATTACAGAAATTTTATTTGATTTAGCAAAGTTATTGTGAAAGATCTAAGAAAATCTGAAGATTCTGTTTGACAAGACATAATGTTGCAAGGTAACAGGATGCATTTAAACATTTACGTTTACGTAGGATGAAGTTTAGCAATCAAACTAGCTGGGGTCAAGTTCAGACATTTTGCAGTTAAGAGCCTCAACCCTTTTGTTCACTGCTTGATTAAGTTAAATTTCTTGAGTACAGGCCATGGATTTTTGTCTAGGGTTTCTAGAAATGAAGCATCTGTTTATTCAATAAAAAAGTAGCAAGTAGAAAAGAACTGAAGCATCTCTCTAGTGAGACAGTTCAGGTATGATATAGTACCTGAATGGAATGACCAGCATCAACCATCTGGTGTTTCTCTGGACATGCATTAACAACAGACTACAAGTGCTATTTGGCACTGCAGAATTATTTAAGTGATCTTCACAGCTAAGGGAAAATGAGGTCAATAACAAAATGGGTTAGTGCTAGAGCAGAAAGGTAAAATCAGTTAGATTAGCAAATGAGACTATCTAGGCATCCTTTTCTTTGTGTATGAACCACACATTGAGGAAGCAACGTGCCATTGGAAATGTCATACTTCTCTTTTCCTGGACCAGTTTCAATATCATTTTTTTTTTGCCAACAGCAATGTCAGAAAGTCTCAAAGGCAACAGTTTTATGCTAAAGTATAACAAGAAAGTCCTCATTCAGAAACAACCTGGGTTTTGTTGTTTTTTTGGGTTTGGGGTTTTTTTTTGCGGGGAAGTGGGGTGGGACATTCTTTTGCTTGTGTGTGTGTGTTTTGTTTGTAGGGGTTTATTTTGGCAGTGGTTGATTTTTAATTGTACTGACAAATTCCCAAGTGTCATTAAGGGAATGGGCAGATGAATTAAATCATGTTCAAGAAGTATGGCATTTTACAACACATTAGATAGTCTATAAGAACTAATGTGTAGTAAAATATTTGATGGGAAAAAGACTTTTCTACTTTGTTTTTCCTGCAAGACACCATTACAATCTATTATTGTAAACTACCTAACAAACTGCATTTTTGTAATTTGCCTAATGTGGTCACCTGTTTATAACAAATAACACATTATGAGTTATATGGCTTAAACTCAATCAGTTTGCAAATGTGATCACAGCAAATTAATGCAAATTTAAGTTCACAATTTGAAGATAAAATGTCAGTGGGTTTGGGCTTCATGTGGAATTATGTCTGGAGCTAGGGAAGCTGCTTTAGGAAAGGAGACGGACTTGCTTAGTAAAAGGCAAATTTGTAATAACTGTGAAAGACATAGGTCATCCTTAACGCTGACTATACATATCCAGTTTCCAGGGAGCACGATCTCAGACATCTTTGTGAATATGTAGATCATATGTCAGTTCTTCTTGTCTGGTGTCAACCCCCCATTTCCTTACCAAAGGAAATCACTTATCAAATATCTGAACTTTGATCTAAACAGAGATGCAATTATGTTTTACAACTTTATGGACTGCAGAGGGCTGCAAGACAGGAAAGGTTTTTTGTAAGAAAAAATCTAAGGGACACCTTTAATAGTCACTCGGTTATTTGATGCTACTTCTTGAAGAGTTGCAGGCAGACTTTCCAGGGAAGAAGTATTCATAAGTACTTATCCCAAAACTACTTAGGGAGATCTTTGGCCCAAATTCACCCTATCTAAATGTAGATATTTAACTGCAACAAATGATCAAACAGGCTAGTCATCAAAGAGAAGAGATAACATGCATCAAACATCAGGTCACCTAAACCTCCCCTGGATTCCCGCTTTTGTAGGCTGACTAGTCTTCTAGCTTCATGCTGTGATTAAACTTCTAAAGCCAGAAAGAGTGAATTCAACTCTGCTCCCAGTTGGTCTACAGCAAGGAAGTTAAAAAGATGCATAGAGAGGACCATCACTTAAACTGTGATTCTTTGATTTTCAGTAGACTTTTTAATTTATGGGAGCAGCAGTCTGGGATCATGATATAATTTATATCTGAAAAAAGAGATTTTATTTTAGATTATTTTATACTAGCTACTGTTATTATAATTTCAGTAGTCTGATAAAGCTTGTAATTTAATAAGAATTAATAACAATAGATATTCAAAGTTGGCAAATTCACTCAGAGCTGACCTCAGATAAAATACATCCAGAAAAGCATACCATAGTCTGCACTACCATATTGTGAAAGAACTTTCCATGACAGAAAGTTTGACAAATGAAACAAAGAATTGTGTTATTTTGCTGACAAATATGATTTAATATTCATGTAGAATATTACTACCAATTTTAGTTATAAAGCTAATAAAGGCGATGCAAATATATAGCTATCACATTTTTAAGTACAATGTACTGAAATTGAAGCCTCACCAGGTGGTCTTTAGTAGAAAAAACCCCAAACCAACAGTTTATTTTATTAATTTCTTTGTATTTCACCTTGAAATAAGTATGTAATCTCCCAAAATTATAGGAGTCATTTTTACTGTATTTACAGACCTCAAAATTATTTAGATTTTCTAAACACATGGTATTTTCAAAATGGTGTCTAAAAGCACACAGAAGTTGAAGATAACATTTGAAAAACAGAAAACAAAGAATAGCCCTAATATCTACTGTAAAATTAGTTTTGATCAGAATTTCATTGCACTAGAAATGTACTCCATATTCTGTTTAATTCTGTACAATACTAAGTTCTGTAGGCACTCTACCTTTTGATATTTCAGTCACTCAGGCACTAAGTCCTGCTGGTGTGCATACTAAGATGAGTGATCTGTGCACACATTCTCTGAGTATGCCTAGGAGATTGTGCTCTGCATAGAATGCTGTAGGAGATTTTAACTTATTTTTCCACGAGATAAATGAAACAAATATTGTTTTTCATTTTTCAGCAGCTCGAATCTTAGAGTGATTAGCCAGGTTGTTAGAAACCCAGATTCAAATACTTTCTCTATGTTACAGTCCTTGAAACAATGTGGGTTTATTTTACAGAAGTGTCCATGATAAACTTTCACCCCAAAAGAGTCATTCCAGGTGCACGTAGTCTCAATAACTTCTGTTGGAGCCATTATCTTTATACTGGTCTGTCAGTTAATAGAAAATACATAATAGCCCTGAGAGCTGGAGCTAACTATAAAGACTTTTTCCTACCAAATAAGTACTGCAAGTAAGATTCACATTTATCTGTGGTCCCAACTAGACCACCGTAGTAAAGCAGTCCAGAGAAACCTGGGGCACCATGGGGAGGAAATGAAGTGAGACAGGTGGGTGCTTTTGGCTGCAATCCCTGTGGCCAGGGACAGAGAGATGTTTATCTGTGAGTATGTGCCTGCATGTGCATATGAGAACTACTTGGGATTGATTAGCAAAGGGTGTTCTGAAATTTGTAGGTGTTTATCAATGTTGCAAGTGTCCAGTATTTTGCTTTATACTTTGAATTATTTATTTTTCTCATAAATGCATAGTTCCCTGATTAATTATTACCGGTTAATTGTGGGCCTTTAATAAATCAAAACTCTTCAGTCTAAAAGGATTAAAGGATGTGAACTGATCTTTTTTCTTCTGGAAGTACTAACCTCTACAGCCCATAGCCACTAGTGAAGGCAGTGAACCACTGAATACCCTGGTTTCCTGTGCTGTGGAGCACTACGGTCTAAACATATATATTCAGGAAAAATGTTTTGAGTAAAGTTATTTTAAAGAAAACAGTGATATTCGCTTCACTTTTTGAAAAAAAAGTAGGTGCACGCTGCTAGAATAATACTGTAGAGTTTGAGTCCTTAGTTATTCCTATTTTTGTTCTGTGTACATTTTATTCATATTCCATTTCCAACAGACTTTGTATAAATTTTTATGAAATATTTGTGCTTAGTAATAAGAATGATGTAAGCAAGGTCTGCATCAAGAAATTAAAATTTCTCTTTTGATAGAAGAAAGTATCTAAGCCATTTAAAAAAATATAGGTGAAATGACTAGCAAGTTGAAAAAAAAATTCATAATTTTCACATGCTTAGAGAAAAGGCATGCTGAAGTGACCTTTAGTCTATTGAACAGACCTTTAGTCAAGTCAGCTACATATCACCTACACAGAGAAAAAGACAACACTTTAAATTATCTTCATTCGAAATTGAGGTCTTCCCACAAAATTAATGGTTTTCATTTTTGCAAAGGTTTCTAGCAACTTGGCTGGGGTAGGTAAGTTAGGGGTTAACACAGTAACCATGTTATCAAGATTGAGACATAGTTTTCTGCTGTTTTCTGAGTGTTTGCTGAAAATATTTTGCCTTTTCAGGCAATAAATTCATGTTCTTTCTGATTGCATTCAGATGCAATATCATGCTGATTTATTGGACTATTTCCCAAATTAAAATGCTTACTTATATCATTAAGAAAATGAGATTATAATAAACTGAGGTGCTTGTGACATGGATCATTGTGCTAATGATCAATATCTCGGTCTTGCACCATTCCTGCAGAAGACATTTGTACATGCCAATTACAACCTATTGAAGTGTCATTTCAAGTTAGTGTATTGCTAATTAATTATTATTAGCCATTTGAGATATTTTAGCGTAAAAAGACAAATACATCTATTTTTAAAAGCGAGATACTGAATCATGAGTGAAATAACATGCATGCAGAATAGTGTTAAAAAAACAAACAAACCAAAACATCTGCATATTTTTACTGATGGTTAAACAATCTTCTATTAAAATCATGATATGGTTAATACAGACACATGGGCTATGTTAAATTGCAGACAGAGAAAAATATGAGCTTTTAAAGTGATTATTTCTTTCTCTTCCATAGGTTTAATTAACATGCGTTGATTCTTTGAAGAAAGAAGGTCATGTTGCAAAAAAGCTCAGTTATCAGAGTAGGTAGTGGAAGCATCTGTGACATATGAGTTTAGCATATGTGATGATTACAGAAAATCTAATAAATCATTTTACAGAGTGATTTCAAAGAGAAGTTGGTTGATTAATGAATTTTATAAACTTGAGAATTGCTTTCATAAGGTCATGCTGTGACACTGTTTTCCCTCTGTTACAATGGATATAAAATAACACCACTCAAGTACAGTTGCATAGAATTTACTACATTAATAACAATGGGGCACATTGTGACAAAACCTTCATTTCTATTCCCTTCAGAAAAATACAGTATGATTAGCTGAGACTATTTATCAGTTTGTACAGGACTAATACTTACTGCTGTCAGCAATGAAAATTCATATCTTAAGACTGAAAATTTTGCTATTCAAATGTAACAAGGAATAGAATAAATTAAGTGGCGACAGATTTTTTTTAAAAAGTCTTCTTTCTTAAAAAAACATCTTTTTTATTTAAGAATAATTTAAAAAATTTAAAATCCATCCAACCAGGCAGACAGATATTTTAATCATCATTCTTTCATATTTTTTTCTTTTACTATTTAAATGAAATTATTGTCATGGAAAGTCACTCATCCACCTTTTAATCTGAGTTAATTAGACTCGCAGCAAAATATATACATTGACTAATTGTGTGTTTGCAATTCTAAGAATAAAGACACCAGAAATATTTTAACTGTTAATATCTATAGGAGATAGTGCTGAGAGAAAAGAAAAACAAACAAACAACAAACATATACATATATGAGAAATAATGCCTTGATTTCAGGCAACAGAGACTGTCAGTAAACAATGGTTGACTAATTGTGATTTTACCATATTGCATCCTTTTATTAAAGCTATTTAGCAGGATGATTTTATAATTTTATAGAGTCCCTTTATGGCTTAGCATACATTGTCCCCGTAGACCAACATATTCACCTAGGTATGCTACATACAATTATGTCTTGACAATAGTGCCTCTCAAAGGTCCTTCTTTCATTTCTAGAAGCTGAGTTTCCATTTGCTTCAGAAATCTTAAAACTCACTTTCTCATGGGGAGAATTTGGTCTGAAGTTTTTTCTTTAATTTTGCCATAAGGCTAATATGCATTTCTGTGTCCAGTTTTATTGATTTTATTGGATATTTCATATCTAAAATGTTACCTAAACAATTGATATGTAGTACTAAAAAATTAATACTAGCTACTAGTGCAGCTTTTTTTTTTCTTTTTTTTTTTAATGCTTCCTCTGTTCTTTCTCTTTTTGTGCCATTAATTCCTCAAACTTCTGCTTCTGGCTAAATAGAAAATACCTGCTTCAACATTTCTGTGTCAGATAGGTACGGAAAAATGCACAGGACTGCAGATTGCAAAGCAAGTATAAATTCGAATTGCCCTAGGGTGGGCTGAGAAAAGAAATCCATCAGAGACTGAAACAAAATCTGCAATATAGACTTAAGAAATATTTTCATGCTCATTGCTCTCTCTTTTATCTCTCTCCTTCTATTTCTGTGGTTTTTTCCTCATTTATCTATTAGCAGTTTTACTGTGCAGAATAGAAAAAAAAGAGTATTTAATGAAATCTCAGAAGTCTTTGGAAGTGATGCATCGACAACCAGGGCTACTCTATTACAAATGCTGACCCCAAAATATAGAGGCTGAGAGTTAAAATAAAAAAGCACAGCTGTTCAACTTCAATCCTGATAAATGTATCACTGATTTAGCTATCTTGTATACAACTGTTATCAGTTAATCAAGTACCTCGAGTTTACACTCCTCCATCTAAATGCTTTCTTCACGTAGTCTTTGTTTAAAAAAAACCCCAAAAAACCCCATAAGGTTTAAAAAAAAAGAATGTAACTGAGCATACCACCTTGCCATCCATAAACATTCCATTCTCAAAGAAAGGATCATAGAATCATAGAATGTGTTAGGTTGGAAGGGACCTTTAAAGGTCATCTAGTCCGACTCCCTGCCATAAGTAGGGACACCTTTAGCAAGATCAGACTGGTCAGAGCTTCATCAAACCTGACTTTGAATGTCTCAAGGGATGGGGCCTCCAACATCTCTCTGGGCAACCTGTGCCAGTGTCTCACCACCCTCATAGTGAAGAACTACTTATTAATGTCTAAAATTACCATATTCTAGTTTAAAACCACTGCCATTCATCCTATCACTACATGCCCTTGCAAACAGTCCCTCCCTAGCTTTCTTGTAGATCCTTTTCAGGTACTGGAAGGCCCCTGAAGAAGTCACCCTGGAGCCTTCTCCAGGCTGATCAACCCTAACTCTCTTAGCCTGTTTTCACAGGAGAGGTGGTCTGGCCCTCAGATCATCTTCATGGTTCCCCCCTGAACTCACTCCAACAGCTCCATGTCCTTCTTATGTCGGGGTCCCCACATCTGGATATGGTACTGTGGTGGTTTAGCCCTGGCTGGAGGACAGGCACCCACCAAAGTTACTCTATCACTCCCCTTTTCAGCTGGACAGGGGAGAAAATACATATTGAGAGGCTGAGGAGTCGAGATAGAGAGAGATCATTCCACAATTAACGTCATGGGCAAAACAGACTCAACATGGAATAAAGGAAAGAAAACTCTCTAATTTATTACACTGCACTGCACACACAGTGACACCAGAGTCAGATAATGAGAAGTGCAACCAGATCTTAAAGCACCTTCCCCCATCGCTCCCTTCTTATCAGACTTCACTTCAGTTATGATTTTGCTCCCTTCATCCCCCTCATTGTGCACAGGGAGGGGCAGGGACTGGGCGAATGGGGGTTTTGGTCAGTTCCTTATGAGTTCTTACCCTTCTTAGCTGGTGGAGGGGAGGCATTCGTCACACCCTTCCCCTGCTGCACTGTGGGGTCCCAACCACGGGAAACTCCTCCATGAACTTTTCCAATGTGAGTCCTTTCCCATGGGTCTTCAGCTCTTCACCAGCTGCCCTGGCGTGGGTCACTGATATGGGGCGCAGTCATATAATCATATGATCTTGTCTCTCAATCTCTCAGGCCTAGACTGCTCCATCCTGGTCCTCCACAGGGTCACAAGCCTCCCCCACCCCAGAAAACCTGCTCCAGTGTGGATCTCTCTCTCTCTCATCTCTGTGTCTCTCTCCACAGGCTGCAAGTGCTGGCAGAGGCTTGCTCCAATGAGGGTCACAGCATCTGTATGTCTCCACCTGCTCCACCATGGGTTTGTCCACAGGCTGCAGGGGCATCTTTCTCTCTAGCACCTGGGGTGCCTCCTTTCCCCCTTTCCCTGGCCTTGGTGCCTGCACGTTTCTTACATCTTCTCACTCCCTTCCCTGGTGGCAAAAAGCAGCTGCTTGCAGGGTTTTTTTCTCCTAAATGTGATTCCCAGATTTGCTGTGACCATCGCTTATGGGCTCGGCCTTGGTCAGCAACAACTCCGGCCTTGAGCCAGCTGGTGTTTGCTCTGTAGGGCTTGCAGAGAGCTTCTGTCTGCTGCTTGCAGAAGCCACCTCTACAACCCCAACTTCTCCACCAGAACCCAGCCACATAAAACTGTGACAGGTATACCAGATGGGGTTTCATGAGAGTAGAGTAGAGGGGCATGTTCACCTCCCTTGACCTGATTGGACTTCATGCTTTGTTTGATGCAGCACGGGATATGGTTGCCTTATATATATGTATGTGTATATGTAAATATATATATATATATATAATTTTTTAAAAAAAAATGTTTTTCTCATATAAGGTCTTAAACCTTGCAGCATACTTGCCTTACTCTGAATGAAAGTTCTTTGTGCTGCGTTGAATTACCCTTGCAATGGGCTTAAGGCTCTTCTGTGGGCTTTTAGGAGCAGAATGCTGCATCCTCTTTGAAAAAATCTGCAATGTTGCAGTGTCTCTGAATGCAAAGGAGATGAAAAGAGGAAATACAACGCTGTACTGGGATTGTACATTGGTGATTATGATTGCATTGCTGGAAGCAGAAGAGTAAAACTAGTTTTCCTTTCATTTCCCCCTGCTGTGACATTTCCTGCCTGCAGTCAGGTCTACATGTTCAGTCACTTTTCCTGGCATAGAAAAATTCAGCCCTGCCTGAACAAAGAGGGGGTGGTGTGAGGTTTGGTAACTTAAACTCAATGGATGGAAATGGGAAATGTGAAGGACTGGAATGTTAGACTATAACAGAATGACATGCAACTTCTGAGATGTTGTCCTGGTTTCAGCTATGATGGAGTTAAACTTTTTTTTTAGCAGTGAATGGAATACCATGTTTGGGTGTTAGCATGAGAATAGTGCTGATAGCACCCTGATGTCTCCGATTTGTTGCCGGGCAATCAAGTACCTTTCTCAGCTCTGCATACTTCCTTACTAGTGAGAAAGGAGGGGACGAAGCCAGGACAGGTGACTCGAATTGGCCAAAGAGCATATTCCATGCCAGTTACGTCATGCTCAGTTTAAGGGGGGACTGGGGGGAAGAGGGGGAGACAACGCCAGGACATGCAGTTTTCTGGGGGCGGTCGGGTTCGGTTCTAAGCTGTGCGGCCTGAGTTGTGTGGTTTGGTGAGAAATTGCATTGTGTATCACCAGTTTCATCTATTTTGTGCTTTAAACTTATGTTATTGTTATATCTAGTTTTCTGTTATTGTTTAGTAAACTATCCTTATCCCAACCTGCGTGGTTCTGGTTTCTAGGTTGTGGTTTCGTTCCCTCCTTTCTTCCTTCCCTTTTCCCCCCCCCCCCCCCAACTTTCCTTCCCCCTTCCTTTTAAAAGTACAAGCGACTGTGTGGGGTGCGGCCCTCGGCCGGGACAAAACCACGACAGTTATTTTGGCGCCCGAACAGGGACAACGAACGGTTGGGATAACTGTAGATCTGACCCTAACTATCGCAATTAAGATAAGCACTGTTGTTTAAGCAATCTCTGGTCACGATGTTGTGGTATTTATTTACAAGGCTGTGGCAGCAAAACCACCGCATGCTGTATACAATCCTGGCAGGATTCTTTACTCTCTCAGGTCTGCGGCTCCCGTATTTGTTCCCATACTTCATTATAGTGTATTTTATGATATCGGTCTATGATACAATAATATCGATGATCATGAGCTTAAGCTGGTATTTGTATGAGGTTTTGCTGTCCTGTCCATTCTTTGGACAGGGAGGGGTTAGTAACAGCAGCCGGTATGGTGGGGGCACTGCTTTCTTTTCCTTTGGGCTAAATACAACAGCTCTTAGGGCAGTTTTTGAAAATCTTCAATATCTGTGGGATATTCAAACTAGCATTTTGCTATTGGTAGGTTTGGTGCAGATGGTTCAGTTTTTGTTATATATCAAGCATAGGTTTATGAATACCACTGAAGAGCTGTCTCCGAGACAGAATAATCACGAGTGGCAGGGCATGTGGCAAAGTATGGGCGAGTACCTAGGTACTTTCTCACGCCCGATGGTTTGGAATTTCACTCCTGAACAGCTACAAGACCCCGATCAAGTGACTGCATACCTAAGGAAAAATTGCTGTAGGTTTCCCAGAGATGGACACCTTACTGCACTGTGCTGGGCTCTGGCCACTATTTATCAAACACTGCTTGATAGCAGGCAGCACTGTCAGCACTGTCAGCACTGTCAGGGAGAAGGGAAAGGAAACAGACTGGCAGATACTATAGCTGCTGCAACCACTGGGGCTGACACTGCAGCTACTGCAACCCCTGTGACCGACACTGCAGCTACTGTAATCTCTACAGCAGACACTGCAGATGATCAGAAAAACCAATCCACACCAGTGTCTGTTGCTCCCGTACAAAAGAGGAAAGGCACAAAGAAATCAGTTCGCATAGTGACGGATAAGGATGATGATCAACCAGGATCATCTCGAGGATATCAGGATGAGGCAGAACCAGAGATTGTTACCCGATCCCTGACTCTGAGTGAGCTGCGTGAGGTTCGAAAAGATTTCACTCGCCACCCAAGTGAGCACATTATCACTTGGTTGCTCCGATGTTGGGATCACGGGGCCAGTAGTTTGGAATTAGAAGGCAGAGAGGCCAAGCAGTTGGGATCCCTAGCTAGAGAAGGAGGAATTGACAAAGCAATTGGGAGGAGGCCGGAAATCCTCAGCCTCTGGAGGCGACTACTGTCAAGTGTGCAGGAAAGATATCCCATAAAGGAATATATTACATGCCAGACACCCAAGTGTAACAGCATAGAGACATCTGTCCAGCACCTGAGAGAATTAGCTGTACGGGAGATAATTTATTATGATCTGGACAATTCACGGCTTCCCGCTGATCCCGATGAAGTCCTATGCACTCCAGATATGTGGCGTAAGGTTGTACGAAGTGCACCAGCAGGGTATACCAATTCACTGGCAGCAACTGACTGGAATGATACAAATCCGCCAACCGTAAATGAGGTGGCCTGCCGACTCTGGAAATACCAAGACAATGTTTCCCTCTCCATCATTGCAGCAGTAGAGAAACTGGTTCAACGACTTGACAACAATGTGTCCAACTCCCAACCCCTATGGAGCAATGTTGCAGCTACTGGGAGAAAGCGTCCATCGTTCCAAGAGGGAGAATACACACCACGACGTACATTGTGGTTTTACCTGCTTGATCATGGAGAGGACATGAGGAAATGGGATATGCAGCCCACCTCAGCCCTTCGAGCACAAGTAAATGAGCTGCGGGGTAAAACATTCGCACAACAAGATTCTGCCAGGAAGAAGGCTGCACCAGTTTCTACTGGGCAGTTCCCTAGACCAACTGGAAGGCCTACCTATATGTCTGATGTGCCTGATCCTTTTGAAGGGACCTCTAAGTCCTTTATGCAACCAGTGGAAAACAAATATGATCAGCAGCAATAGAGGGGCCCTGCCTCCAGCCAGGTGGAGGAGAGGGATAATCGGGTTTATTGGACTGTGTGGATCTGATGGCCTGGCACGTCAGACCCACAAGAGTACAAAGCTCTGGTGGATACTGGTGCCCAGTGTACTCTAATGCCATCGAATCATGATGGGGTAGAACCCGTTTGTATTTCTGGAGTGACAGGGGGATCCCAACAACTAACTGTGCTAGAGGCTGAGGTGAGCTTAACTGGGAAGGACTGGGAAAAACACCCCATTGTGACTGGTCCAGAAGCTCCGTGCATTTTAGGTATAGATTATCTACGTAGAGGGTATTTTAAAGACCCAAAAGGATACCGATGGGCTTTTGGAATAGCTGCTTTGGAAACAGAAGGAATTGAACAACTGTGTGCCTTGCCTGGACTCTCGGAGGATTCTGCTGTTGTGGGGTTGTTGAAGGTTGAAGAACAGCAAGTGCCAGTTGCTACGACGACGGTGCACAGACGACAATACCGTACTAACCGAGATTCCCTGATTCCCATCCATAAGCTGATTCGTCAACTGGAGGATCAGGGAGTGATCAGCCGAACCCACTCACCCTTTAATAGTCCCATATGGCCAGTGAGGAAGTCCAATGGAGAGTGGAGGCTGACAGTAGATTATTGTGGCCTAAATGAAGTCACTCCAGGTATGAGTGCTGCTGTGCCAGACATGTTAGAGCTCCAGTATGAATTGGAATCAAAGGCAGCCAAGTGGTACGCCACAATCGACATTGCGAACACTTTCTTCTCGATCCCACTGGCGCCAGAGTGCAGGCCACAGTTTGCTTTCACTTGGAGAGGCATCCAATACACGTGGAATCGTCTGCCCCAGGGGTGGAAACATAGCCCCACCATCTGCCATGGACTAATCCAGAATACACTGGAAAAGGGTGAAGCACCAGAGCACCTGCAGTATATCGATGACATCATTGTATGGGGCAACACAGCAGAGGAAGTTTTTGAAAAAGGAAACAGGGTAATTAAAATCCTTTTAGAAGCCGGTTTTGCTATAAAACGAAGTAAAGTCAAGGGGCCTACGTGAGAAATCCAGTTTTTAGGAATAAAATGGCAGGATGGGCGTCGTCACATCCCAATGGACATTATTAATAAAATAGCAGCTATGTCTCCACCAAGCAACAAAAAGGAAACACAAGCTTTCTTAGGTGTTATAGGTTTTTGGCGAATGCATGTCCCAAACTATAGTCTCATTGTGAGCCCACTCTACCATGTAACTCGAAAGAAGAATGATTTCCAATGGGGCCCTGAGCAACAGCAAGCCTTTGAGCAGATCAAACGCGAGATAGTCCATGCAGTGGCCCTTGGGCCTGTCCGGACAGGGACAGATATTAAAAATGTGCTCTACACTGCAGCTGGGGAGAACGGCCCGACCTGGAGTCTCTGGCAGAAAGCACAAGGGGAGACTCGAGGTCGACCGCTGGGGTTTTGGAGTCGGGCCTACAAAGGATCTGAGGCCAATTATACTCCAACAGAAAAGGAAATACTGGCCGCCTATGAAGGGGTTCGATTCGCCTCAGAAGTGATTGGAACTGAAGCCCAGCTCCTCCTGGCACCCCGACTGCCGGTGCTGGGCTGGATGTTCAAAGGGAAAGTTCCTTCTACACACCATGCCACTGATGCTACGTGGAGCAAGTGGGTTGCACTAATTACACAGCAGGCTCGAATAGGAAACCCCAATCGCCCAGGAATCGTGGAGGTGATCACAGACTGGCCAGAAGGCAAAGATTTTGGGATGTCACCAGAGGATGAGGAGGTAACACGTGCTGAAGAAGCCCCACCCTACAACGAACTGCCAGAGAATGAGAAGCGATATGCCCTGTTCACTGATGGGTCTTGTCGCATTGTGGGTAAGCATCGGAGATGGAAAGCCGCTGTATGGAATCCTATAAGAAGAGTAGCAGAAGCCACTGAAGGAAAAGGTGAATCAAGCCAGTTCGCTGAGGTGAAGGCCATCCAGTTAGCCCTGGACATTGCTGAGAGAGAAAAGTGGCCAAGGCTCTACCTTTATACTGATTCATGGATGGTGGCGAATGCCCTGTGGGGGTGGTTGCAGCAGTGGAAAAAGAACAACTGGCAGCGTAGAGGCAAACCTATATGGGCTGATGACTTATGGCAAGATATCTCTGCTCGGTTAGAGAAACTTGTTGTAAAGGTACATCATGTCGACGCCCATGTACCTAAGAGTCGGGCCATGGAGGAACATGAAAACAACCATCAGGTAGATAAGGCTGCTAGGATTAAAGTGGCTCAGGTAGATCTAGACTGGCAACGTAAGGGTGAATTATTCATAGCTCGATGGGCTCATGATACCTCGGGTCATCAAGGGAGAGATGCAACATATAGATGGGCTCGGGATCGAGGGGTGGACTTGACCATGGACGCCATCGCACAAGTTGTCCACGAATGTGAGACATGTGCTGCAATCAAGCAAGCTAAGCGGTTAAAGCCCCTTTGGTATGGAGGACGGTGGATGAAATATAAATATGGGGAGGCTTGGCAGGTTGATTACATCACCCTCCCACAAACCCGCCATGGCAAACGTTATGTGCTTACAATGGTGGAGGCAACTACCGGCTGGCTAGAAACATATCCCGTACCCCATGCCACTGCTCGAAATACAATTCTGGGCCTTGAAAGGCAAGTCCTCTGGCGACATGGTACTCCAGAAAGAATCGAGTCAGACAATGGGACTCATTTCCGAAACACTCTTATAGACACCTGGGCCAAAGAGCATGGCATTGAGTGGGTGTACCACATTCCTTATCATGCACCGGCCTCTGGGAAAATTGAACGATATAATGGACTTTTAAAAACTACACTGAAAGCAATGTGTGGTGGGACATTCAAGCATTGGGATACACATTTGGCCAAAGCCACGTGGTTAGTTAACTCTAGGGGATCTACCAATCGGGCTGGCCCTGCCCAGTCAAAATTTCCACGTACTGTAGAGGGAGACAGAGTCCCAGTAGTGCATATGAAGAGTGTATTGGGAAAGAGAGTTTGGGTCATCCCTGCTTCAGGCAAAGGTAAACCCATGTCTGGAATTGTTTTTGCTCAAGGACCTGGCTGTACTTGGTGGGTAATGCAGAGGGATGGAGAAGTTCGATGCGTACATCAAGGGGATTTGATTTTGGGTGAGAATAGCCAATATAATTAATAAAGTAGAAATTATAATAATTGCCAAATAACCCATTATTGTATATTCATTATTGTTATGATTGCTGTATGTTGTACCATAGCATTATAGCCGGAGTCATACAAGTTAATGAAGAAGGAGTGCCATGATGATGGAACTAAAGCCTGGCCTCTCAAGAACTTTTTTTTTCTCCCTTTGAAAATAAACTCTGACCCACAGACTATGAGCATGGACCATGCCAGGTGTATCAGTCAAGAGCCTGAGATGCAGCATGCAACGAGCCAATGGAACATACAATTATCCTGAGAAACTGTTACGACAAATGGAGCCTGAAAATCATGGACTAAATGAACTCAACAACTTCAGAGGGATGATTCACAGACTGAGGGAATAAGATCTGTATGCACGTATGTGTGCATACATGTGTACATACATATATGGGTGTGTGAAACACGAAACTGGTTGTACCCAAAGAAAATTATTGGATCTGGTCATGACGTAAATGGTATGGAATAAGGGGTGGATAATGTCCTGGTTTCAGCTATGATGGAGTTAAACATTTTTTTAGCAGTGAATGGAATACCATGTTTGGGTGTTAGCATGAGAATAGTGCTGATAGCACCCTGATGTCTCCGATTTGTTGCCGGGCAATCAAGTACCTTTCTCAGCTCTGCATACTTCCTTACTAGTGAGAAAGGAGGGGACGAAGCCAGGACAGGTGACTCGAATTGGCCAAAGAGCATATTCCATGCCAGTTACGTCATGCTCAGTTTAAGGGGGGACTGGGGGGAAGAGGGGGAGACAACGCCAGGACGTGCAGTTTTCTGGGGGCGGTCGGGTTCGGTTCTAAGCTGTGCGGCCTGAGTTGTGTGGTTTGGTGAGAAATTGCATTGTGTATCACCAGTTTCATCTATTTTGTGCTTTAAACTTATGTTATTGTTATATCTAGTTTTCTGTTATTGTTTAGTAAACTATCCTTATCCCAACCTGCGTGGTTCTGGTTTCTAGGTTGTGGTTTCGTTCCCTCCTTTCTTCCTTCCCTTTTCCCCCCCCCCAACTTCCCTTCCCTCTTCCTTTTAAAAGTACAAGCGACTGTGTGGGGTGCGGCCCTCGGCCGGGGCAAAACCACGACAGATGTGTTGGCTCAGTTTGTTCAATTTATTACTCATACACTTGCCTCCTTTAGGTGTTTTAGATTGGTCCCATTTGTACAGAGAATAGTTAATGCAGACCAGAATCTGTTTGGGGTACAGGCTATAGTACATTCTATTGAAGACCTTATGCATGTTGTCTGAAGAACAGCATATTTCAGGGACACAATTCCTTTGGAAACATATCTATCATATCTATAACATATATATGAACTATAGCTCTAGTTGCCCTGAAAAGCACATTTATTAAATTTAAAATGGAAGTATTCAGATCTTAAAATGGCATATTAAAGATTAAGGTCCTCCTGTTAAGTTGTATATAGGTTTCAGTTCTGAACTCTCTTTAAACTCAGGTCTAGGCAAGTATGAGTTTAGGTCAAATCAACTTTAATTCATTTGAAAAGTACATATAAAAGACATATCTAAAGTCTATTTTCTGCATGACCTTGTTTTGTCATTTAAACATGTGTTTCTTTATGATAAAGGTCTGTATGCCAGCCCCAGTGTTCTACAGCATTAGCACTATAATTTTGATTAGATGGATGTACTGCATAGAATAATAGATTTATTTTCTTGTTAAGTATTACTTGGACCTATTTATTTATTTATTAATTTAAAAGAGAGGCCGTTTGCATTATGTCTGCTGGTAATTGAGGGATGAAAGAAAATATTATTTTATTTTTGTATTAAACAAAGACTACTAAATGCTGTCTGTGTGAAACAGACCAAAACAGCACAAATAATAAAAAGCAATAGAACAGCACAAGCCAATTTCTGAGAAAGCATGAAAACGTCTTATGAAACCCCTTAAGAGTCATGAGTATACCTTTAAACACATATGATAGTGGATCCCTGAGGAGCTTTGGCTAACAAAGATGCAATATTTGTTTGAAGGACCTTTGCTACTTTCTGAAGTAATATAAGTAGCATATCTTTGACACCTAGGATGTACCCCGATCTGTTGCACAAACAATGTAACACAGCAAAACTGCTTGGGTAAACGTAGATGTGACATAAGCAAGACTGTGATGGAAGGTGAAGGGGCAAATATTGATTATCCTGCAAAAAAATCTGCTTGGTCTAGGAATATTATGGTTTAAAAAGATATCTATATGCTTTGAAGGAGATAAGCTCCTTTATCTTAGTCACAAATAAAAGAAAGACAAATCTGAAAACTGTTATCCATCATCAACAGACTGACTTTCACATCTGACTGGTTAGTTTTCTGATATTATACACCCAGAAAGCTAATTTGCCATACTCAATCAGCAAAACAGTAGCTGGTTTTTTTTTCTACTACCTATTAATTTGGCCTTTTTAATTTCTCTGTTTCTGTTTTTCTTTTAGTTTCTGCCTATCAGCTGTTCATGTTTAGATGACTATCTTTTGTATTGGGAAGCTAAACCAGCTTTTTTCTGCCTGATTTTTTGTACAGTGCCTGCTGTGATGTGCCCTAGTTCTACGCATTACACTATTACTTCTACTTGTGTTAATTACCTCTGGTCATGTCCTTTCTTACAGTGTTGTTTGAATGGGAAGACATTACTCAGAAAAGTAGGACTAGTGGAAGTATTGGCACTCTTTGTCACGTAGTAGCAAATAGCCTGATGGTTATCTGCTCTCACTCTCCTCACAGTTTGAAGGAGGCTGACCTGAGAGCTGAAGAACCACAAGTACTTGCCACTGTATAAAACAGGTAAAGAGTTTTTCTTCTGGTCACTTCCTCTGCTGATAGTTCTGTCTCCTTTCCATAGCACAAGGTGACTTTAAGAAAGTCTGGCTGTGCTAACAGGGTCTGTTACCTCTGACTTTTATTTGGGACTGGCCCTGAGCGTGTATGTGCCTGCTTGTATATTTGCCTGTAATATAACTCCTTTTCCAGTGCTTCCCTGTGATGTTCATCTTCATAGGTCTTGATAGAAGGGATCAGGACTGTATTTTTACACTGTCTATCTTAAAAATGAACCTAGTATAGTCAAGATTGAGATTTCTGGTCTCTCAAACATTGTTTTTATTTTAATAATAAATATATATCTGGATAAGGTTAGATCTGATTGATTATTTTAGAGCAGGCTGTCAGACTTGCTATTCCTTGAAAAGGCATACTGCTAACAAAAACAAGAATGTCACATAGAACTAGTTGTCTTCTGGAATAAAGATGTCAAAAATAAGAGACAGGAAGTGGATGGGTTTACATGGCTGTCTGTTATGTTAATTTTTCTTTTTGAAAATAAGGGTAGAAGGAAGTAAGGAAATAAACTGACAAACAAGAGTATTCCAGGAAGACTGGTGAGGGGGCAGCACAACAACAACTTCAAATCATTAAAGAGAAGCAAATAATAAAGAAAATCATAATAACACAGGAAGAAATGTGAGGAATAAAACCGGAGGTGGGGGCGGGGAAGAGCCAAACCTGTTTTTTAGAGAAAAAGGATGCTGAAGGAAGATGAGTAGGAAAAAATAGGACTGAATATGAACAGGAGAAACAAGAAAGAGGGGAAATGCCAGTGTGGCTTGAAGAGAAAAAAAATAGCAAAAAGACAGAATTTTTCCATACCCTGTTTGGACAAAATTTTCACAGAAAATAGTGGAGTGAAAAATTAGAAAGCAGTGCAAAACAGTGACTTAGAAAGAGTGGAAACCAAGAATGAGAAAAAATAATCAGGAGCTTCCCAGAGGAGCTATATCTTGCTCCAGTACACGAAATGGAGGAGATAATAGATGCCATCACCTTGGGGTCTCCATGAGAAGGGAGACTAAGTTAACACTTTGCTGATAAATTATGCTTAAGCACAGTCACTGATAGAAAGGAACATTCATGATCTTTTATTAGACAGGTAGTTCAAAGCCCACAGTGATATTTACTGTTCTGGTTTACACGTTTAGAAGCCTGCACATGAGATACAGTCAGGTACCTGATTGCTCAGGCCAGATTGTCTTGAGTTTTCACCAAATACGTAACTGTGCAAGCAAGTACAGTGGGTAGTTAACAAAATTCATATGCTTGGACAGTAAGGTATTGAATGAAAATGTTGAATATGGGAATATGTTTAAGAAAATAATATTTTTCTGCTAGTGATACTTTCTCTTTAATATGTTTAATTGCATATTTTTTGGACTGCATTACATCAGGTCTTTCCTGCTTTTTATGTGGATCCTAATCCATCTGTTACTGACACTATAATAAGAATTCTGTTTGGTCAGCAAGATGCAGACACTAGTATGATGTATGTCTTGCTAAGGGGCTATCACATAGTAGTCATCAATAAGAGATGTTCCCACTCTTGCTATTGGAGATATTAAATCATACGCGTTGTTTCAGCTTGTAGACAATTTTGCATTGGCTGTATATTTCCATCTCTTAGTGCCAATTAACAACTGTGCATAACATTGGTAATGAAGAGAAAATTATAACAAGAAAATAATCACCTAAATTCCTTTTATCAAACATCTCTTCTACAATGCATGCATAACCATAGCTCTGCTAAAGAAGTTCTTTCATGTACAAAGTGAAAAAAACATCATTCTAACTAGAGAGCAGTCAGTCATTCTTCGTGAATTTGTTCAGAAATCACAGAATTGAAAAACAGCTGAGCATAGAAGAGACCTCCAGAGGTCATCTTGAAAAACCCCTCTGCTCAAACAGGATAACCTGGAGCCAATTGCCCAGGGCCATGTCTAGGTGGCTTTTATATAACTCCAAGGATGGAGACTACAATTTCCCTGGGCAACTTGTGCCAGTGCTCAGTCACCCTCACAATAAAGAAGTGTTTCCTGATATTCATAGGGAACCTGCTGTGTTCTAGTTTGTGCCTACTGCCTCTGGTCCTGTCAGCGGTCACCACTGAAAAGACACTGGCTCCATCTTCTTCACAGCCTTCTCCTTTCAGATATTTGACATACTCATGTATATCCTTCTATGAATCCATGCTGACTACTCATGATCACCTTTTTATCCTTCATGTGTTTGGAAACATTTCCAGGATTAGTTGCCTCCCAGGGATTAGTTACTTCCCAGAGATCGAGGTGAGAGTGACTAGCTTGTGGCTCCCTGTGACTTCCTTCCTGCCTTTTTTGAAGACAGGAGTGGTATTTTCTTTCCCCCACTGTCAGGAACCTCTCCTTATTAACACAATAGTTCATAGATTATTGGGGACAGCCCTAAATTAACATCATCCATCTCCCTCTGCTTCAATGGGTGCATTCAACCAAGGCCCATGTGCTTGTTACTTTATAGAGGTTTTGTGTTTGTTGGAGGCTTTTTTTGTTGGTGGGGTTTGGGTTTTTTTGGTTGGTTGTTTAGTTTTGGGGTTATTTTTAGCTTGGTTGCCCATGTGTATACCAGTTTATTTATAACACAAAAACTACTTTTGTCTGATTGCATTACAAGCATTTGCCACTTAATCTATTTTCAATTTCAAATAAATCTAACCAGTGTGTTTCGCAAATAACAGTTACCAAAGATTTATTAAAAGTTACAGCAGATGCCTAGAAAGAAATGATTATACTAACATTTCTATGGAGAAATGGTTCAAAGAACTCAGCTGTTATTCATTAGTGATCTTTGTCAGAATACTAACTGACCAGTTAGCTCACAGGTGTCTCCACAGGAGCCTTACCACATTTATTTACTACTTCTTTGCTAAAGCAAAGACAGAACTGGAAGTGAGATAAGTTAAAGGAATCACGAATATGGGAGGAAGAGGAAATTAAGTCTTGGTTGAAGGAGAGTGTGGAAATACCATGTGAGAATATGTCAATAGTTTAGAAAAAAATCTTAGAGGAAGGAGCATACTGATATTCTGATCCAATGAGATGGAAAAAGACATAGCTAAATAAATAATCTGGACATTACTAGTGCAAATTTGCACAGAAATCTTTCTCTAATCAACAAAATTATATTATCCAGCCAGTGATCAGAGATTGGTCATTTTGAAAATTCACATCTATAGACAATAAATCCAGATTTATATAGGACAAAAACATTTTAGTGGTGATGATATAAACATTTTATCCAAAATGTTAATGACTTATTTAATGAAAGCCTAAAAATGAAAAGTAGTTTGAAGTAGATTCTGGCATTAGTGTTAGCATTATATTAACATTAACTTATGTTCCTCTATATAGGAAATGGAAAGCAATAGGCATAAAACTTCTCTTCATTGAGTTCATTACAGTTGCTACTTAAAGAATTTCCTGTGCAAAGGAGATAAATCTTTGCTGTTGAAATCTTCACTTTATTTGAACAGCCTAGATATCTAAAGATAGTATTCAAAACTTGGAATTGAAATCGATTTCTCTCCATTGGGGGTTATTTTTGCTTATTCCTAAAAAAATTAGGTTTCGTATGACCTAGATAAAAGCCTCTGAAAATCAGGAAACAAATATGCTCATTTAATTTTAACTAGTCTTATAATGTGCCTATTGAAAAAAGGGTTCACTTTGCTTTCTTTTGGCACCATTACTCTTCGTGTAATGATCTTTACTCTGTAATTTGGCTTCAACAGCAGTTGTGACAAAGGGCACTCCACTCCTTCATCACTGTATAGAGATAAAGACTCATAGTCCTTTGAGTAGGGAACTAGACTGCATCAGATATTGAACCAAGTCCTGAAAAAAACCAACAACTTTTTGATTTAGGTGAAATAACTCAATGAGATGCATCCCAATTAATGTACACCATCTAAAACTAAAGCATCTAATCAAAGGTGTCTAGAATAAATAGAGAAATGCACCTGGAAAAATGGTTAATTATCTTTATCTCAAATGTTTACTTTTTTTTTCAACTTTAGCTCAAATAATTTAAATATGAATTATAATTTTCCCTGTTCTCTACCTCTTGTCTGCTTTTATCTGTTTGATTTTTAAACTTTGAGTGGAGATGACCGTTAGCAATTTTTTAATGCTCTATACTTTATGCCAACAAACCTTTGCTGGTAAATATGAGGAGGTCATAAATAAACTGAACCACTCGGCCTTCTACAGGATCAGTTTAGGAGATCAGAAAAGTATAAAAAACTCCATTTTAGAAAATGTGTGCATTTTTGCTTCAGCTGAGAAATAGCATATGGTTATCTAATTGAGTGCATGTCTATCATCATGGATTCTATGGTCCACTGCATCACCTGACAAAAGGCATATAATCATTTCATGAGAAATAACAATATAATGTATTATGAATTGTTAATGTTCTAAACAGTAGCAAAATAGTTCATCTTATATGTACAAAATTAAATAAGGGATTTCTAGACTTGTTTATTGAACAAGCCTTTAAGCAGTCTTTTGGAAAAAAGTAGATGTCCCTTCATTATACTTCTTGTAGTCTAGTTAGCATCAATGTATGCAATCAACCTTCACATTCTGCTTGACCTATACTGCCTCCTTTGACAGCAGTAGTTTATAATCATGACTAGTTCTCCTACGTGGCGCTTAAAGAGTTAAAACAAAAGTGTATTTTTCTTACTGCTCACAACAGAGCCCAAAAGTTCAAAAGATAACAAGAACTTCTTGCTATTAATGAATTATAAAATGTATTTGCAAATATATGTCTAATGGCAGTTGTCAGAAGCAATTAATTTCAAATACATTTCACAGTTTAATCATGCTGAGAAATACTTCTGAGCTTTAAGGATCCAGATCAAATAATACGGCTACAGTTTCCTATTAAAGAGCATGAAAAATACCGGAGGAAGATTAATTGCCACATATTAAATTAGTGTGTAATATTTATGTCTTGTTCATTAATTTATAAACTCTGACTCCTCAAGAGAGCATCCAAGTATTCATATAATGACCCCAAGTACTAAGATTTTAATTTAGAGCTTTAATTTAGTGGAACACTTGTAAAATATTTTTAGGATTTTTTTGTTTGGGTTGGGGAGGGGGCTGTTTAAGACCATTAAGGTCAACCAGTTATTGGTCAGGCAAAAATTACCATCTTCATCTCTGTTCGTGATGTTAAAGTTTCTGTGGCATAATGAAGCCTTTGACTTTTGTTTTTATCTAGCACCCTGGCTGTTAAGAGTCACAAAGAATAAATCCTGGTCAAACACGTAGATTCCATGAGTTCCATGAAAAAAAAAAAAAAAAGAAAGGGGAAAAATAAAGTGTTCATTTTCATTTGCAAAATGTAATTAGGGAAGCTACTAACAGCAAATGGAGATGGAAGAGTAATGTTGGAGACTGGAGACATTCTAGGATGAATGCATTAAATGAGGGGATGTTTTACAGCAAACAGATGATAGAATGGAAGTAGTATCGATAGGAAGAGATACAAAAGTAAGAGAAGGAAAGAAATGAAAAAGAAATTAAAGTGTATCTCACACACTTAAAACCAGCCAATAGGTGAAAGATAAACTGCATAGAAAATAGTAGCAACAAAGGTGTATATGACAAGTATTACTTGACTGTAATATTGTAGGAGAGATTTATGATGTGAGTGCATGAGAGAGTGTTCCCTAAAAGACTAAAGATGGGGTTTTTCTGCCTTTTATTTATTCAAACCATCAGGTCATGATTCCAGTGATTTCTTTAGAGGAGTTTTTTTTTCCTTTTTCAGAGTCTGGATACTGTTTGTAAGCAGAAGATGGAAATTGTTCCAAGATTTCTTGGTTGCTGCTTAAAAAGCTACTGTACAAGACATATATTGAGCTACAGAAGAGACTCCAATGAAGGGCCACTACAGCAATTATGAGACTGGAGCATCTCTTCTTTAAGGAGAGGCTGAGAGAGCTGGGGCTGTTTAAGCTAGAGAACAGAAAGCTTAGGATAATCTCATCAATTTGTATAAATACATGGAGGGAGGGTGTAAAAAAGATGGAGTCAGGCACTTTTCAGTGGTGCCCAGAGGCAGGACCAAAGAAAACAGGAACAAACTAGGTTTTCTATAAATATCTGAGTACTGGCTTAAGTTGCCCAAGGAGGTTATGGAGTCTCCATTCTTGGAGATACACAAAAGCTGTCTGGATATTTTCACGGAGAACTAACATTAGATGACCCTACTTGACTAGGTGACTTCCAGAGACCCCTTTCAATCGCAACATTTATTTGTTTCTCTCATTATGTGGTACAGGTCAATTTAAATAAAAACTTACCCCCCACCCCCACCCCCTTTGATAAACTTCTGTAGTCATAAAGCATGTTTTAATATACTGTGTTAGGTTGACCCTGGCTGGCTGCCAGGTGCCCACCAAGCCACTCCATCACTCCCCCTCCTCAACAAGAACAAGGGGAGAAAATACAACTAAATATAAGGATATGTAGATCACTTACCTATTATTGATAAAACAATAAGGCTTCGGGAAATTGATTTAACTTATTGCAATTAAATGGAGTAGGATAATGAGAAATAAGAACAAATCTAAAACAGACCTTCTCCCCACTCCTCCCTTCTTCCCTGGCTCAACTGCACTCTCGACTCTTCTACATCTTCCCCAAGCTGTATAGTGGGGTTGGGAATGTGGGATTGTGGTCAGTTCATAACACTTTATCTCTGTCACTCCTTCCTCCTCACACTTTCCCCTGCCCCATGTGGGGACCCTCCCACAGGATAGCCTTTCATGAAGTTCTCCAACATGGGACCTGCCCATGTGCAGCAGATCTTCAAGAACTGCTCCTTTCTACAGGGTACAGTCCCTCAGGAAGAGAGTCCTACAACATGGGTCCTCCATGGGGTACAGGTCCTGCTCCTACAGGCTGCCTTCCACAGGGATGGACCATGAGCCTACTCCAGTGTGGACTTTGCCCAGGTTGCATCTTCCTTCAGGGCACATCCACCTGCTTCAGTGTGGAATCTGCATGTGGATATCAGTTCCACTGTCAGCCTCCATAGACTGCAGGTGGACAGCCTACCTGACCACAGTCTTCACCATAGGCTGCAAGGGAATGTCTGTTCCAGAGACCTTCATGTCTGCAGAGTTGGTTCTCTCACTAACTCTCTCTCCTTTCCTGGCTGCTCTTGCACTTTTTTTTTTACCCTTTCTTAAATATGTTATCACAGAGGTACTACCAACATTGCTGGTTGGCTCAAGCCTTGGCCAACTTCTGTTGTCTGCTCACAGAAGCCACCTGTGCAGCCATTCCACTGGCAAAACATTACCACACAAACTGAATACATATATGAAAAGGTATAAAATGAAAAACCAAGTTCAGGGACCACATAATGAACAACAGGATGAAAGAGAGACTCCATCATGTGGAATTTAAGGAGTTTTCCCTTTTCAGCTTACTGAAGAAAGATAGCAGAACTGATCATTGCAGTTACTCATATGACATTTAGAATGAAGACAATTTTTTTTGACAGTAGAAATAACGCAGGTTATTCTTTCGGGGACCAATAGTGATAATGTACTCCAGCTCCAAGAAAATGTATCCACTCAGCCTGCAATTTCCTCTCCTCTTTCCAGCTGGTCTGATCTTTTGTACACCTGCTTTAGGTTGATTCACCTGCTGAGCCTTACATAAGAAGCAGGGGAAAAGGGTTTTCCGCAGAAAAATATAGAGGGATGGACTTATATAACACAGGGAAGAAAGAGGATGATCTGAGACATTGTGAAGGCCACCACAGGTTTGTTATTTGTTTTGGGGCAGATATTAGTCCTTTGTTGATTTTCAGCGCTACCGAAAAAGGATTAAAAATAAAATTTCAGGGACTTGTAAAAGAACCTAGAAATATTTAACTTCAAAACAAAATGTACCTTGCTAGCAAGGAGGCTGGTTAAGCACTGACATAGCAGATCAGGATGGATTGCTTAGAAATGTCCTTTCAAAATATATAGTACTTTTGACCAACTCTTGGAATAAATTTTGAATCTTCCTGTGTAATTCACATGACTGTGTAAGCTGACTTACAATATCTCTGAATTTCCTTGTGTATTCTCTTACCTTTTGGGCCTGGTTATATGTAGAGCTCTCTTCAGATTTGGTGTTTAAGCAATGTCACCATAAGGCTTCAGCAGGTTACATGGAGACACTGGGAGACTTTATTCACTGTATAATTTAGCTTTGGTTACTCGTGGAGTTTATTTCTTTTGCTTTTTCTGAAAGCGTGAATATATGATGTACCTAGAAATAGGCTATTGAGAAGGTCACTCTAAAAGGTGCCTGTGAATCCCTTCAAATTCCTGGTGCTCATGACTTGCTGGCTAAGATTAAATCCAAAAGGCACTTAGATCAAAAGAAGATGCAAAGAAAGCACTGCTATGCACCATATGTATTTTCTCAGATCAGTTTCAGCTTCCTAATAGACTTCTGAATTAGATACTCTTTGATTATATCACATATTGAAAAGTTATAAAAAACACACATGTTAATCAACTCTGTCTTCAGAGGTAATTCATAAAAATCTTGTCAAAGTTCTTTAAAAGCACAAAAGCAACTAGCACAGAACTCAGTGTGAGTTATATATCTCAGAGCACAACTGCTTCAGATGTAAGTTTAGCATTTCAGGAAGTTAGTTCCTGCTGTGGCTACTTCCATCACAATGACAGGATTGATGAGGCAAGTCAATGACAATACTCTTTTACTTAGGAAGCATAATCTAGAATGGAAATGTAGACAGTTTTGTCTGTCATCAGAAATCTACATCATCCATCAACTTCATATTTCCTTAGGCAGTCTGAGAGCTTGGTAGCCTGTTAAGAATGTATGGGTTTATTTTTCGCCTTAGTAGAGTTCACTCATTTTGCATGTGTATAACTATGAAGTGTTGAAAGCACAGCTGGTACCATCACGTCCTCTGGTATTCATTTTATTCCTAAATTTGGATCTGGTCGCTCAGACTGAACGACTTATCCAGGATTGTTCTCACAACAGATCTCATTTTCATTTCCAAGTATTGGTATATTTATATTAATATTGATGCATTTTAATATATTTCCCCTGAACTTTTAAGACAAAATATATGTTATTCTGACTATATAGCTCAAAATCGAACATAAGGAAATATCAAAGATTTCTCTAAAGTTGCACAAGAAGGTTGAGCTTCACATTCTCTCTTCTAACTTTAGCTAAAAGGTGATTGATGCCACTCCAAAGTAGATGAGTCTGTGAAGAAGAGAATTTTGTTCTGCACCCCCAAAGGATCTAAAGCCTAGGAAGTTTGCTAGACTACAGACCCAACTTGTGGGTTGATCCACATGCATAATGCTGGTTGAGATTAATCTTTTGGAGGGTTGTGCCTTAATTCCTGAATTGTCTTGTCATCCTTCCCGGGTTACTGTCACAAGGGTACAAATGAGTCAGTAATTTTATTCCATTTATATATATATAAAGTATTTTATTTATATATATATATATATATATATATATATAAAATCTTATAATGCTAGCCTTTGCCTTCATTATCAAAGTATTACTTTGAAATAATAATTGTTGCCATATGAGAACAGTCATATATATCTCCTCTATCTGTGAGGCATATTCTTCTTGGAGAGTATTACATGTCCTTAAAGAAAGAACTTAGTAACTAAGACTAAGCTATTCTTGCTTATACTAAATTAAATTAGTCTTCTGATCTTCAAAAGCAAAAAAAAATATATTTGCTTACATACTACAGATAATTAATTTTTTTTTGATTATTTATACAAGATATTTTAAATGGTAGGTGATATATTTAGGTGCCATTCATGTCAACTGTTAGATTATCCAGTTTAAATTAGTAACAAACAATTGAAAAAGAAATGCAGAATTTTCAGAAAAACAGAATTACCACATGCAATTTATCATGAAAATTGTTTTACATTTGGGAGTAATGGTTCATTCTCATCTGCAAATTGCCATCCTAATTTCCTTTTTTCTATCCTGTCTTCAAGTAAAAGAGGAGGACCAGAGGAAGTATAAGCCAGAAAATTTCACCTCGGTCCCTGGAAAAACAATAAAGCAAATTCACCTGAAGTAATTTACAAATATATTAAGAAGAAGAAGGTGATTTTGAGAAGTTAGCCCAGATTTACAAAGGGGAAAGCATGCTTTACCAACCTGGTAACTTTCTACAACAAAACAACTAGTTTAGTGGAAGAGGGAAGAGAAGTAGGTACTATATATCTTGACTTCTGCCAGGCTTCATGGACCACCTTCATGGACAAACAGATGAGTTATAAGCTAGGATAGTATAAAGTCAGGTAGATGGAAAACTGGCCGAACTGCCACTCTAAAAGTGTTAAGTAGCAGAGAACCCAGCTGAAAGCTAGTCCATAGTGGTGTACTTCAAGAGTCTATACTGGGCCCAGCCACACCTGATATCTTCATTAGTGACCTCTTTCTTCAGTGATGAGACAGAGCACACCTATAAAAGCTCTGCAGATTATACAAAACTGGGAGGAATGTTTGACAGACAAGAAGGTTATCTGATCAGAGATAGACAAAGGTAGCCTGACAGACTGGAGAAGTGGGTTGTCAGGAACATCATAAAGCAGAACAAAGTCTTACGCCTGCAGAGGAGTTGGACTACGATCTCCAGAGGTCCCTTCCAGCCTCAAAAAAAACTGTGATTCTGTGATTCTTTTGGGCTATTTTCTGAGCAAGTTACTTGCCAAAGCATATGAGCTATAAATATGGCCAGCATTAAAAAAAAAAAAAAAGAAAAGTTAAAAGAGATTTGAGGAATTTCTAAAGATCAATATAGCAGTTAAGAGTTCACATGTATGGCATGACTAAACTGGGCATTGGAGTGCAGTGTGTAGAACCTTCTGTTTTTAGCTTTGGACTAAGAGCTGTCTGTTTCTGTTTAGTATGGCCTAGCCCTCCTAGCAAGGCTTCAGTGCTCAGATACAATGATATGCAGGTACAGTTAGGCTGCTTTTAGTCCCAGGGTACTCTATATGAACACATTACTTCACATACATTTCCACTAGTGGGACAAAGTCACATACTGCCAAGGCAAGACTTAGTCTCTGCCAACAGCATAGACATTATGACGTGACAATTAGTCTGAAATCTCTATTTGAATTGGTAAAAGATTTGTTATTAATTTTAGCAGGGTCAAGATGCTAATCATAACTTCATCGGGGCATACTACCAAATGTAACAAGTGAAGACTTTTAAACCCATTCTCTCCCGCTGCTTTCTGGACACATTCATTAATCTCCTTTTATATGCCTAATCCTCACCTAATTATCACAGTTAAATGTTCAGGCTTTTTTGGCACATTATTATCTTTGTTTGAGAAAGTTCTTTCCATTGCTATAAGTATCATCACTAGTTTGTCATTTCTTTCCTTAAAAGTACTTGTGGTGAAAGATTATTTAAAATAGTTGATTGCAAAAAAAATTTTTACAGACCTAAAAAAAGACAAAGCATCAAAATAAGATCAGTCCTAAAATCTGGGATGTTTTGTTTTATTTTAGAAACAGTTCCTTAAGTTGAAATTTTTAATGAAATAATTGACATTATGTTAATTAAATGAAGTGTAAAGTCTCCATTAAAATATTTATAAAAAATAAAAGACTTTTACTTCGATATTTTTTCAATTTGATATTTTTTGTAGTGCAGTCTGATGTTCTGGACAGACACATTTTAATTGCTACAGGAAGTCACACAAAGAGTAGCATCAGGCATTGCTATACCTGCAATTAAAAAACATAATTATGAAACGAAATATTATCAGTTTATTATCAATGTCAGAACTTTTTTTTTAATTTTTAATTTTTTACTTGACCCAAGAAAATGCTTAACAGATTTTAAAAGGAAGATTTTAAGGAAAGCTTTAAAGATTAACTGCTTGTATATACCCCTTTGTAACCTCCATCACCTAATCCACATCTTCATTTAGGTTAGGAGGTAGTTATGTTATCTTAGAATAGGATATCTTTGTGCATTATGCATTGGATTATACATAATGGGTCAGATGAATGTTCCAGTTCACATAATATCCTCTCGTCATGGGTAATTATTCTATGGTGTTTATAAAAAGTGTTTAAGAAAAGCACAAGGGGATAGAGATAATTCTCTGGTATAAGCTCCCAGCTTTAAACTGTCTGACTTCTTGAGTCAGAGTTGATATCTTTGTGCTTAATAGCCCTTGATATATTTGTCTTTCATGAATTTGTTTAATTTGCATCACTTTCATATCTTCATCCATCTTTAGGACCACAATGCCTTCATAAATATCTTGTCAAAATTCTTCAGTGTCATGATGACCTTAAAAATATTCAATAACAATCAGTGGTGTCAAAAACCCACATCCTCATAAATATTTTATCAAAATCTCCTTATCACTCACTGTCAAAACAGCATTATTACTTACCGCATTCACATTCTAATCCAATAAATTAACATATGAAAAAGCCTTGTTTTTTGTCTAATAGAATGAGTAGAATTTGCTGCTGTTAATTTAACAGCTGTCTTCCCCTCTCTTTCTTAACTGTGTTCTAAAGTTAGACATTTAGATTACCAAATCCTTGCAATTATTAAATCAAAGGAAATGAAAGTAAAAACAATTGTTCAACATAGATGTTAAAGTAATACGTTAGTAAGAGTCCACCACTTTCCAGCTGTCATCCAGGCTGAACAATTGCAGTTCCTTCAGCCTCTACTCATGGGACAAGTAATCCAGCATCAAGCCGTTGTGGTGGCTCTACACTGAACTCTGTTCATTTAACTGATGTTTGTTTCATAATGAGAGCTCAAAACTGGATTCATTATTTGAGACACTGTCTAAAGAACACTGAATGGAGGAGGGTTGGACCCGATGGTTTCTCCAGGTCCCTTCCAACCCCTATGATTCTGTGATTCTGTGATTCTACGATTCTGTGATTCCCTTATCTTCAGGTTCTACTCCTGTTAACACCTCCTTGCTGCCAAATGACTACTACCTCATATTCAGCTTACTGACTGCTAAACCCCCAGGGGCCTTTCTACAGAGCTGTTCTATAGCCTGTCAAGCCACAGCTTGCATTTGTTGCAAGGGGGTCTTCCTCCTCAGGTAGAGCGATGTGCATCTTACCTTGCTGAATTTAAAGAATTTCCAGCTAGCCCATTCCTCCAGCCTGTCTAGGTCCCTCTGGATGGCAGGACTACTGTACCAGCTGCTTCCTTTCATTTGGTGCCATCTGCATATCTGATAATTATATGCTCCATCACCTCTTTCATTGATAAAAATATTAAGCAGGAAAGTTCCCAGGACAGATCCCTGCATTACTGCACATGTTACTGGCCTCTATGTAGATTATGACCAATTAACCATGACCTCCTCCTCCTGATTTTCCAACTAGTTTTTGCCCATGTATTTTTTTACCCATCCTGGCAGTAGTGTTATAACTTGGATGCAAGAATGTTATAGGAGTCACCACTGAATGCTTTGTTAAAATCAAAGTTAAGGGTACCCCCTGCTTTCCCCTCAATCACAGATCCTGGAGTGGCTGGCCATTTTGAAGATGGGTGCAACATTTTCTTTCACCATTCATACATAAACTCTAATGATCTCTATGACCTTTCCAAGATGATAGAAATCAGCCTTGCAAAAAATATTTCTTCCTTGAATGCAGCATGTGGATTGGTATGGATCAAGTAATTTGCCTTAGTCTACTGCTGTGCATTCTTCTCCTTGAACCCTGCTTCTAAATACAGAGGCCTCAGAGATTTTGTTGGTGAAGACAGAGATGAAAGAGGCAAGAAGTACAACAGACTTATCTGTGTCTGCACTGAAGCTGCCTTGATTTCAGCTCAAAATTAAAGATTCTTGAAATCTGTCACAACTAAGATGGCCTTCTCTGAAATACCTAATGTTGAATCATTGGTAGGTCATTCAGCCCATATATCGAATTATTTTTAATCTATTTGTAACACATAGGTTTCTAAGAGAGCTCTAGATTTTCATCTTGAATGTTGAATTTGTTATTCCAAATGTATTTAGTACTGAAGTTTATTTAGACTTACAAAACTTACAGATTAATAATGAAATACAGCATTTATTAGGCAAGAATAAATCATCTTTCATAGCAGAAATTTTTTTGTGAAGGCTTTTAATGCAATTTATTGTGTATTGAACAAACCTTCTGAGAAGCAATTAAGAATTTAGCCATGTTTACTTGGCATTTATTTCTTTGTAGCTACAAAATCTGTTTTCTCGTATGATTTCTTCTGAGTGTAATATTGCAATAATACTTTTCCATTCATGTCAGCAGCTGAGCATACAGGAGATTTCTTCAATGCTCCCTTCGCTATTAATTTCAGAGTTAGAGGAAAGGTACTGTTAGTCCTGATAAATAACAGTTAAAAATGTCTTTCAATATTGATACAGCTTTGATACTGAAATTACTTGAATGATGAAAAATGTTTGCTTGATAAGTTCCCACTAACCAGAGGAGACTGTAGAAATATTCTGACATGCCCTATTATAACTTTCCCAGTTTATTTATTTTATGTATTAGTAGATGCTGGGTACTGAGTAATCTAAGATCCTATTCCAGAACTGGGACATCACTAAACATCATTATTTACTATAATTATTCCCTATGGTGTCCAGGGTCCTTTGTGCCAAGACTGATAAACTCATTTTCCCAATAACTTCAGTAATATTATTCCTTGGGTTTTTCTCAAACAGCCAAAGTCTTGTGTTGTAGTGCATTAAAGCCTAGCAAACTAGCCACTGCAGCCCACTTTTCTGTACAGTAAAAAGTTCTGTAATCAAAAAAGCGTGGAGTGATCTCAAGTAGGTGTGAAATCAGTAAGTCATGGTGGATTTTGAGATTTAGCTCCTCAGCCTTCAACTTTGTAGGTCTGACTGTGCTCTTCTGTGTAGTCTCGCAATGTTGGGACGAGGATATAAAGCACTGTTCTAGGCAACGCCTTTACCTAAATGTACCCTTGTACTCATCATAAATGAAAGGCACGTAGGAATACCTCTGCCACTGTAAGTTCACCAGAAGGGCTGACTATGAAGTCTCTAAAGGAGCTTTTCATATGCTATTTAGAATTATTATTACCCTCCATGGAACTGCTTTTACAGGTCCCTGGAAGAAAATTCAGAAGATGATATTCTAGAATAAATTTGCCTATATGATTTTTGGGGACTTCTACTGGGGTGTTGGATCTTTACTTTTCTCTTTTACTAGAGTCACACATTATGAGGTCAGTATAATTCTTAGAAATAGTTTAGAGCAATAAAGGCATTTAAAGGTCCAGAATATCAAGTTGTCTCTAATATGAGCAAAAGGATTTAGGGTTGGGTCATTAAAAACAGGTGAATATAGCAGCTGGGCTGGACCTCCCCATCTATGTGGTTGGACCTCCCAGACTATGTGGTAGTAAAGAAAGATTGGTGGTGGTGTGGATAAGCAGAAGGCTTTAGAATCTCAAGTTAAAGCAAACAAACAAGCAAAAAGCAGAGTCCACAGTTAATACAATATGTGAGTATTGAATAAATTAAATGAAAAAGAAAAACAAATGATGAAGCAGAAAAAAACCACAACAAAACACGCCAGATGTGAAAACTAGCAAGATGAAAAAAAATAGAGAGGTTTGCGAAGTAATGTTAAGTATGCTGGAAGATTTTTCCTTTAACTGAGCTTGTACTTTGGCAGATCTGTCTAATATCTAATCTAAGATTGTCTTTCCACCGTTGAAGTGTATTACTACTTTTCTGTTCTCTGATTAATGAGTCTTTCTAGAGATGTCCCTGTACATATTTCCAGGGAGAGATATCACATCCTCTGTCAGTTATCATTTTGGCAAAATATTCTTGGTTTTCTTATACATTCTATGTCAAAGGTTGTGTATTCTAAAAGTGTTAACTTTTTTTAACCCTTATACAGCAAATCTGGTTGCTGAGCCAATGCAATATTTCCCTTTAGGGCTGAAATATAGGAGGAAAATGATTTTCCGAGGCTTATATTCACTTCTATTAAGACTAGCCATTGTGTCAGTTTCATTTTCTTCTGTAGTTAGGCAACTCAGTCCTTAATCTGCTCTAATTTCCACCAGCTGAAGCAATGGTAGCTTACTCATGAACCAATTGCATTTTGAAAAAGAAGTCGCTGAATTTGTCTGTGTATCATTACTTTACTGATGAAAAATATAAAGGAAACAAAAAAGAATATTATTAAACTTCTTGTTCAGGAAATGAGAAGCAACAGACATTTTTTAAGGAATAGGACCACTGATCTTTGCTTCATGGCTCTTGAGATAGCTACATAAAGCATCCTTGTGTCTCACTCATTCATTTTTGCAATTGAGCTCAGAAGGTAAATTTGCCTTCCCTACCTTTGCTTACCATGTCATACTGTTTTCCTAATATCTTTTGAGGCAATAAAGAAATATACAGGTAGAAATAATGCTACTGCAAAGTTCTATCCATAATGAGCACCTTTGCCCTCTCAAACAATAGCAGTCCTCCTTTCTGTAGATCCAATCTGGAATGGCCTCCCCATCTCTGAATGATTGGACAAAATGCGCTTGTGGAAAAGCAGCAGCCTGGACCTCTGCTGTGTCAGGTTTCTAATTCAATTGTCTTTCCAACCGTCACAAATGCCTTTGTTCCATTTAATGCTCCTGGCTAGAATCTGTGTTCCTTGCCATTATAATGTACTTTCCACACTTCCATACCAATGTCTGGGGAAGGGATCACCTTACAATTGATTTAACTGTGATTATAAACATAGCATCAAATACAATATTGCAACAAAACAATCCATGTGAGGTAATGAGGAAACTTCAGAAAATTTTAGGAATTCCTGAAGTTTTCATAATATGCTGCAGTAGGTCAATGTGTTATTAATATTTTCATTCTACTACTCACTCTGGATGTGTAGCCACAACTGTCACTATCAGTAGGACATGGGAAGTTTGCCTTACCTTTCCTTATTCACATGCTCAAGGCATGGAGCGTCTATCACTGACCAAACTTCCCACCACTCCGAATGGCATAGAATCATAGAATGGTCTGGGTTGGAAGGGGCCCCAAGGATCATAGGTTCCAAGCCCCCTGCCACAGGCAGGGCCACCAACCTCCAGGCCTGGATCTACACAAGGTTGCCCAGGGCCCCATCCAACCTGGCCTTGAACACCTTCAGGGACGGGGCATCCACCATCTCTCTGGGCAGCCTGTCCCAGCACCTTACCACTCTCCCTGTAAAGAACTTCCCCCTAATATCTAATCTAAACCTTCCCTCCTTTAGCTTTAGTCCATTCCCCCTTGTCCTGCCATTGTCTACTCTTTTAAAAAGTTGATTCCCCTAAATATAATTATGCTCACTTAAGCATGAGACACTGTTATGTTTAATTCTAATTCAGCCACAAACATGGAAAGGAGAGTCCTAACCTATTTCCCGATATACCTGTATCAAGGCTAGGCACAGCCTAGCTTTAAATTCCAGGGAACTATGGCTTGAGTAATGCTTGAATTCCACCTCCAAGATAAAATGTGAATAAATTGTTTGCAACTGTGGGAAACAAATAGGTGACAATGAAACATGAGCAGGTTCTGGGTATATAAAAAATACAGCTTTTTATTAACCAGTATGCTTTTTAGAAAAGTAGGGGGAAAACTACAAATCTCTTGAATCGAAGTTAACAACCACTTGAAGAGAAAAACGAAGGAAGTTTGATTCAGGAATCCATATAATCACTAATTAGTTTTCGTGTGCAAGTAGAGGACTTTAAATTCACAAAGTTAATTAGCTGTTTCATTATTCTGTAATGTTTTGTGTGTTTATTAGGCTCATAAACAAGTCTTTTTATTAGAAATAGATTGGTGCTGAAATAGTTGTGTAACAGAAGTAGATCACATTAGAAAAGTAAGGACCTGAATCACAGGTACAGCTAACCCAAGTATGCAGGCAAATCTTCATAATAAGACTGATTCATTTACAGGACTTCATGGGTGTTTAAAAAAGTAGACTTACAAAGGAGCTAATGATTGTAATCTCTGTTAATAAGTGTGGTTTAAAAAAATTAAAAGCCACAAACCAAGAAATGAATACTTATGCAACTATTTTGAATATGAATTCATATCCTGTTTTAAATGAAACCCAAATAATGTTTTCATTTTACAAGTGTGTCTCTATTGAAAGGTCTGAATATTTGTTCATCTGCTTCTGAAGATTCATTAAATCCTCCATCCTGCAGTATATGGCTACTCACTCCTCCCTATGTCAAAATTATTCCAGTTTAGTATTCTTTCCAAATGCACATTGGTAGGGTTGGTCTACTGATGAAATGCACTGTAGCTGGTATTTTACTTGATTTTTATAATAACTAACTGCCAGGAAAACGTCAGAAGTAATTGTGGTAGCAGAGACAAGAACCAGGAATCCACTTTTCCAGCTGAATACCCAAGCTACAGAATTACATTCCTGCTGATGCTCTTCCCTTTTTGTCCATGAATCATACATTCCTTTCTAAACAGCACACCAATTTTAACAAGATGGCTACACAGCATGTTCTACTATTGCAGGGTGTTGAGATGCTCTCTTCCCCCCAGGACATGTGTTGACCATGAGGGACAGAAGGACTTGGAATACGAGTCTCTGTCCTTGAGAAAAGCTGCATCCATCTGGTACTTACAAAAAGAGTAGGAAGAAGCCACTGACATAATTTCTTCTGGCTATGTTTTAGTAGGAAACCACTAATCCTTGATTAGTCCTTTGGTAATATAGTTACTAGAAAAATTGTCAGTTTCTGCACAATGTTATTAGTGTCACATAGATGTAAGATATTTCAGCTCTTAAAAACAGTGGAGAAGATTGCTATACCCAGGGCTTTGTTTGGAATTTATAACCATCCAAGCCCTTTAGTGGATTTATAGGCACTAATATGTTTTTCAAAAATATGCACATTTATTTTAACAACAACTTTAGAAATCATTTGTGGAAGTAGCAATTGACAGTAAAGAAAACACGAGGCAGCTCTAAGAGTAAAGCTATGATGTCTGTACATATCCTTCTTTCACAGCTGCGGAGCGATGAAAAAGATTCTTAACAGAAGCCTAAGTGAGCACAGCAAAATGGGCAACCCATCTTGGCCATCTCTTAAACAGAACTATAATACTCAAAATTCACATATAGCATGGCCCTACATGCACTAATATACCTGCACTTCGTGCTACTGAAATAGCTCAAAGAGCACATAAAATTACTTCCTACAGGCAGCTGAATGTACTTTTATATTTTTCCTTTCATGAAACAGGTGTGTCCCTCCCACAGTGTGAGAGAATATTTAATGGCGCAGACCTATCTTAACATCACTTTTTCTTTCCTATCAAAGGAAGTGTATCCCAAAGTCAGGCAGCACAATCAGGGGCTGGTTGATCTTGCCAGGCAGCAGAAGTTTTTGCACGTTGCAGTTCAAACATCTCTGATTCAAAGCTAAGGGTCGAGGGAGAGTTTGCTATCAAGTTACAGCTTGCTATTTTGAAGATTGTAATTGAGTACAGAAACTTCCTTCTGCAGTGGCTGCAGTAAGGGTCCTGGTTAAGACATCTAGGGAAACCTAGAAAATCTATTATTCTATTTTGACTTGGAAATAGCACAGGAAGAATATAAAGAAATAAACACTGCAATTGCAGCTATGGGGGAAGGGGGTGGGTTAACATTGTGTCATCAGATATGCAAGCCTCACTGATTCAGAATTATTCGACTCAAAAATCTCTTTGTAAAAAGGGATATATGCTTCAGGTGGAACTGCAATTTTAAAAATTTATTTATTTATTTTCCTGTTTACCAGAAGACAAGGAACATTTGTTGAGAGGACCTACAATAATTACAGTCTTTAAAAAAATCACACTCTGCACATGCTAATCCCGAGTGTAAAATATTACTAGTTTTTTGTGCCCAGGAGTCTTGACTCATGAATTGTTGGTGAATGTGTGTGTCAACCTCTACCTTATTTAATGGGAATGTCTGGACATGAAAGAATATTAATCACAGATTAGTTGAGATAGCAATTACTAAGATGTATGTTTCCTTCTTATCTATAGTTTTGAACCATAGTAAATATGGATAGAAATGGGTAGATAATAGAATGAAGAGATATTAAGACATCAGGATGAATTTTAGAAAGCAAAAAATGTCACTGTCACATGTGAAGAGTTCCTTATATAGCTTTTTTAGTGTTTCTTCTTAAAGAAAATTCAGAGAAAGATCCGTGTGGTTTTCTTTCTTAAATAATATTTGTATGTGTACAGAACTAAATATATGCATGTTTCCTATGAATGTACATAGATCAATAGATAATAGGCAGGCTGAGAGAGTTGAGCTTATTCAGCCTGGAAAAGAGAACGCTCTAGCAAGACGTTATAGCAGCCTTCCAGTACATAAAGTAGGCCTACAGGAAAGATGAAGAGGGACTGTTTATCAGGGAGTGTAGTGATAGGACAAGGAATAATGGCCTTAAACTAAAAGAGGGTGGATTTAGATTAGGCATTACAAATAAATTCTTCATTATGAGGGTGGTGAGGTACTGGCACAGGTTGCCCCACAGAAGCTGTGGCTGCCCCCTCCCTGGCAGTGTTTAAGGCCAGGCTGAGAGGGGGTGTCCCTTCCCATTGCAGGGGATTAGAACTAAATGATATTTAAGGTCCCTTCCAACACAAAATATGCTGTGATTCTATGATAAGCAATGAAAATATATGCACGTGTATACACGCATATATGCATGCTTAGTGGGAAAAAGGACAAATGTCTGAAGACTGAAGGAAAGCAAATGTCACTCCAGTCTTCAAAAAGGGCAAGAAGGAGGACTTAGGTAACTACAGACTGGTCAGCCTCACCTCCACCCCTGGAAAGATGATGGAACAACTTCTCCTCCGTGCAGCCTCTAGGCATATCAAGGATAAGAGGGTCATTAGGAACAGTCAGCATGGTTTCACCACGGGAAAGTCATGTTTGACCAACCTGATAGCCTTCTGTGAAGACATAACTAGGTGGATAGATCATGGCTGGGAAGTAGATGTGGTTTACCTTGATTTCAGTAAAGCATTTGACACCGTCTCTCACCGCATCCTTGTGGCTAAACTGAGGAAGTGTGGTCTGGAGGATCAGGTAGCGAGGTGGATTGAGAGCTGGTTGACATTGTGGTCAATGGGACAGAGTCTAGCTGAGGTCTGTATCTAGTGAAGTCCCTCAAGGCTCAATACTGGGACCCATACTATTAAAAAAAATCATCAACGACCTGGATGAGGGAATAGAGTGCACTGTCAGCAAGTTTGCTGATGGCACAAAACTGGGAGGAGTGGCTGACACACAGAAGATCTGGACAGGCTGGAGAGATTAGTGGGGAGAAATGGAATGAAATATAACAAGATCAAGTGTAGAGTCTTGACTCTGGGGAAGAACAACCCCAGGTACCAGTATAGGTTGGGGACGGATCTGTTGGAGAGCAGCGCAGGGGAAAGGGACCTGGGCGTCCTGGTAGACAGCAGGATGACCATGAGCCAGCAATGCACCCTTGTGGCCCAGAAGGCCAATGGCATCCTGGGGTGTTATAGAAGAGGTGTGGTGAGTAGGTCAACAGAGGTTCTCTTCCTCTACTCTGCCTTGGTGAGACCACACCTGGAATATTGTGTCTAGTTCTGGGCACCTCAGTTCAAGAAGGATGGTGAAATTCTTGAAAGAATCCAGCACAGGGCCACCAAGATGACTAAGGAAGTGGAACATCTTCATTATGAGGAAAGGCTGAGGCAGCTGGTTCTCTTCAGCCTGGAGAAGAAGAGACTGAGGGGTGACCTCATCAATGTCTGTAAATATGTAAAGGGTGAATGACAGAAGGACAGAGCCAGGCTCTTCTCAGTGATGTCCAACGATAGGAAAAGAGGCAATGGGTGCAAGCTGGAGCATAAGAGGTTCCTTGCAGACATAAGGAAAAATGTTTTCACTGTGATGTTGACAAAACTCTGGAACAGACTTACCAGAGAGGTTGTGGAGTCTCCTTCTCTGGAAACATTCAAAACCCACCTGGGCAAGTTCTTGTGTGACCTACTCTAGGTGATCCTGCTCTGGCAGGGGGGTTGGACTAGATGATCTTTTGAGGTCCCTTCCAACCTCTGACATTCTGTGATTCTGTGATGTACTTGCATAGTTGTCTTATCTGCTGTTGTGTCTGGAGTGCTGCTTCTGCTTTTTGTAGCTTTCACATCTAAACACAATGTGACACACAGTTATCCTTCAGCTTTGGTAAATCACTCAAGATGTGATCCTACTAGCAGTGTACTTGCTTGTTTTCAAATAGGAAAATGTCTCTTTTAGCATGAAAGGTTGTTCCTCTAACACGTTTGAAAGAGCAGGTCTCCTTACAGCAATTGTAGTTCACCTTAATTAGGCAAAAATTGTTACTGAGTCCAGATCAGGCAAGAGGTATCATTTATGTAGAATCTAGAGATTTAAAGGGATGCTCATTGTTATTTCTTCACTCCTTACAAGTTCAAGCACTTCCTACACATGTCTAGTTCAAATAAAAGTGTTATCCAAACAAGATAGCAAGACCACAGAAGTGTACAGAAATCCAAATTTTGAAGCACTCTGATATATTTAAAAGGTCCTGGATAACTAAATTTGACAAATGCCTGCAGCCTCTTTATCTGCCCTTTATTCAATAGTTGCCACTTCTGTTTTTTCTCCTTTTACTATTTCAAGATGTGACATTTCCCTTGGTCATTTTTCACACATTTTTGTGTTTCAGTTTGGGTGCAAATTTAGAAATGTAGTAGCTGTAAGATAAAATAATTAACCTTCATATTAGAAAAAGAACCTTTATAACATTTCTAAAATAAGTACTTTTACAGTATGTGTCATATATATAGTAAATCTTTGTGTCAGATAATCGTTACATTGGCAGTTGCTTGATATCTAAATGGCAGATCTGCCCAAATTTCTATTGTCTTATTGTTTATTACTCACTAGCTATTCATATATACACTATGCTTGTTTACAGAATCACAGAATCACAGAATTGTAGGGGTTGGAAGGGACCTCGAGAGATCATCGGGTCCAACCCCCCCGCCAAAGCAGGCTCCCTAGCTCATATTTAGATTATTTCCTGTCTGTTTTTTATAATTATGGGCTATGAATGTACATCACTTGAAGAAAGTATAAAAGATCGACTGATTCAGACAAGCAAACCACACCTTTTTAGTAGGACAGGATATTCAGAAGTAATAAGTACCTGATGCAAGGAAAAAGGAAAGATTGTGTCTACATATATGAGGAAGAGTGAGCCCAGCAATCCCTGTACCCAGGTTCTAGGTCAGATAACACTTTACTCCTTTTCAGAGGCAATGTAATCCATAATTAGAAATTATTTTCTTAGGCTTCCTCTGAAGTTTATAGATTTTTGTGACTTGTAGATGGTGTCAGTTTCCAGGACTTTGATTTACAATCAAGACACAGGAAACATTACTATATGAGTCCTTTCACAGAGACAAATCCTCGGGCAACTAAATGCTTTACATTTTTTAGAGTGCTTAAGTACACTAGTAGAATCCCAAACTTTGAACTTGCTGTTTTGGTTATGCCAGAGAAGGACAACTTTTTTAAAAGTCCATATAAAGGAAGCTTGGTTTATGTGAATAATTCTATAGCTAACCAAAAGAGATGTGTTAAAATCTGTTAAGAGAAGAAATGTTTCAATAAGGTTGCAGACAATTATTTCTATCCACATGACAGCAATATCCATAATCTTTCCTCCAAATAGGTGCCTTCACAATTTCACTGAGTAACTACATGCAGCTTATGTTTTTCATCTGTGTTCATAGTGGAATGGGAGAAACAGTGCCACTGGCCAGTCTTCATATAGTGCTTTAGCTGTTAGTTCATTCATTTCAAATATCCTTCATCTAGTGCTTTAGCTGTTAGTGCATTCATTTCAAATATCCTTCATCTAGTGTAAGAGAATTAAAAAAAAAAATTCTTTTTTTGGGAACACCAGAACACCAGTCACAGAATATTTTATGAGAGAGAGACCTTCCTATCTCCAGGTGACTCTGGGCCATATTTCTTGATAAATACCTCAAGACGTAATGAGTCCCAAAAACTATTCTAGAGGAAATGTATTCAAAAGATTCATACCAGGAATTCATAGAATCTTTGAATAGTTTGAATTGGAAGAGACCTCAAAGATCATCTAGTACAACCCCCTGACATGGGCAGGGACACCCTCCAGTAGATCAGGGTGCCCAAAGCCTCATCCAACCTGGCCTTAATCACTTCCAGGGAGTGGGCTTCCACATCCTCTCTGGGCAACCTGTGCCAGGGCCTCGTCACCCTCATAGTAAAGAATTTAATCCTAACATCTAATCTAAACCTAGCCTCTTTCAGCTGAAGACCATTATCCTTTGTCCTATCACTACACTCCCTGATGAACAAAGGAGGGTTGAATATTAATTAATTAAACTGCTCAAAACAAGGAAAAGAAAAGGAACAATAAAGGTAGGTCTTATCTTCAGGATAATGGTGTCCATTTAGATCTCAATAAAATTTTTCTTTGTCAATCTGCTTTGGCAATGACATACAGTGACAATTTAATGGAGACTTAAGGGAACAGGACTGTTCAAAACAAATATTCTATATCTTACTCATGGTAAAGATAACACTAACAACATGGGACAAGTTAGTTTCTGTACGTATAAAATTGGAAAAAATAGTCTTGAACTTATAAAGGACCTTGTAAAAATTATGAAGTTTTTGTTATCATCTTAAATTGCCACATGCTTGTTGAAAATATCTAGCAAAACTCCCTCTGAATTACAGCTTGTCATAAAGTATCGTTTGCAACGAACTTCCATAGTTGTTTTTTGTTTTGCTTTGGTCTTGTTTGTTGGGTTTTTTTACTAACACATAAAGATATTTCAGGGGGTTTGTGAGCCCATGTGCTTGTGAAGCAGCCCTCTGTGGTGATTTTGCAAGCTATTGCTAAGTATTACACATGTGCTTGAGTACACAAGAACACATGCCGATGTACAGAAATAGATCCATATATGTTTGTTGACTGCCGAGTGAATATGAGTCAGCAGTGTGCCCAGGTGGCCAAGAAGGCCAATGGCATCTTGGCTTGTATCAGAAATAGCGTGGCCAGCAGCTCCAGGGAAGTGATTGTGCTTCTCTACTGGGCATTGGTGAGGCCACACCTCAAGTATTGTGTTCAGTTTTGGGCTCCTCACTACAAGAAAGACATTGAGGTCCTGAAGTGTGTCCAGTGGAGGGCAACCAGGCTGGTGGAGGGGCTGGAGAGCAAACCTTATGAGGAGCAGCTGAGAGAACTGGGGTTGTTTAGCCTGGAGAAGACGAGGCTGAAGGGAGACCCTATCACTGCCTACAACTACCTGAAAGGTAATTGAGATGGGTGAGAGATGGGTAGAGAGATGGGTGTTGGTCACTTAGCCCAAGTGACAGGTGATAGCACAAGGGGGAATGGACTCAGGCTGCACAGATTAGACATTAGGAAAAAGTCCTTCACGGAAAGAGTTATCAGGCATTGGAACAGGCTGCCCAGGGAGGTGGTTGTCACCAACCCTGGATGTATTCAAAAGACGGGTAGATGAGGTGCTCAAGCATATGGTTTAGTAGAGGATGGGTATGGTTGGCCTCAATGACCTCAAAGGTCTTTTCCAACCTAGTGATTCTGTGATTAATGTTGGCAGGGATCTCTGAAGTGTGTCTAGTCTAACCTCTCTGCTCAGAGCAGCATCACCTGGAACAGCATCCAGTTAGGTTTTGAATAGCTGCAAGAATGGAGTGGCCCAAACCCTCCCCTGAACAACTGTGGTGACCTGTTATAATGTCTGGCAACCTGTTATATTGTCTGACCACTCTTAAGGGAAAGCTTTTTTAAACATTTCATCCTGGTTTTTGACTGAACACCACTGAGAAAAGTCTGACTCCACCTGCTCTGCTGCCTCCTAATCAGGCATTCATACAGATGGGTAAGTTCTCGCTGCTGCTGTCACTGCTTCTTATGTCCCCCAATCCACTCCTTTGTCTTCTCAAAGCTAAACAGCTTTACTTTAATGACTTCAGCTGCTTATCTGGTTTAGCCATTTCTTTTTGCACTACACATAGTATTTTATTTATGAAACTATTTTTGTTGCCTCAAAACTTAAAATTAGCTGTTTCCACTGGAGAAACAGTAGAAAAAATGGCCAGATAAAGAAAAATCCCCCTCTGGTATCCACTGATAAAATTATTTTCTATATATGCACTTATGCCACACACTGATGAGGCGTGTGGCAAATTTATTTCCCTCATGAAAGGTAAGAACAATAGGTTGTGATTGAACAGAATTGTCTTTGTTTGCAGAGTAAAGCCTTATTCCTATTCTTGTGTGTCCACATGAACTATTGCTTTTCTTTCAAAACCTCTTAATGTTTGAGTAAACGTTTCTATATTTTTAACTTTCAGTTGTGAAATCAATGTAGTCTATTTGTCCACCTCAGTTTGCAAAGCTCAGTAATCCTTCAAGCTAAACCCAGTGAAATTGCTCCTGTGTTTTAGCAATGCATTAAAACAGAGAAAGGGAAAAGAAAAAAAGAAAAAAAATAAAATTCACCATGCTCAGATCATATCAGGGCTGCACAGTGAAGCTAGACAGCTGCTGTAAAAAGCATTGGGAGAAATATCAACTGCATAAAAACTCAATCCCAGACTGGAATTCAGCCATTCCAATTTCATCATTAGATATCAAATTATTTCCCATTTTTACTGAATCAGAGATACTAATTGGAGGAAAAAAAAACCTTTTCATTTGATATTCCATTTATACAAAGACATGAAATTTATAGTATATAATGAATCTCTTAACAAGGCATTGTTAAGGGATGCCCCCACCCTGGCAGTGTTCAAGCCCAGGCTGGATGGGGCTTTGGGCTACCTGGTTTAGTGGATGGTGTCCCTGCCCATAGCAGGGGAGTTGGAACCATATGATCCCTCAGGTCCTTTCCAATCCAAAACAGTTTGCAATTCTAGTAATGTACATGACTATCTTTCCCTTTAGATCAGTGAGACCAAAAAATCCCAGTAAAATAGTATTTTTTTCTTGGCTGGTTCTGCTTTGCCACCTGTCCCTATTCCAGGCCAAACCTATTTCAGTCTTAAAGGTCATTTAAAACCTCAACAGATACTGGGGGATATTTGACCAATTCTACTAGTGAGCTGGATCCTTTTTTGCTCTTCTGATAGTCTTTGTTTTAAGTGCCCTTTAATCTGGACTGAGGCCTCCGTACAGTTGGGTTTTTTCCCCACATCTGAGAGAGAACTCCTGTGCACACCTAAGTGGTATGTATGATCATGGCCTGAAATAGCATCTATCTTCCTACACTTCCACTGTTAATTCTAGGGTTGCTGACATATTTTAGATAGAACTGTTTTTCATTGAACAAATGCAGTTTCATCTGTAGAAATATTGAATAGGAACATAGTTCAGTAATTTTTTTCAGAGGGGGAAATCTGTTTATTATTTTAATATTATCTTGACTAATTTCATTCAGATATTTGCATTACATAAATATGAAAACAATTAAGGTAAAATTAGTATTACACCTGTAGTTATTCTGTTATTTTATCATAACACGCATATTTAATTTTCTCAAGAGTTTTTGAGTTCTCCTTCCAGGTCAAGGTTTGCGGTTTTATTTGTCAAAATGTGGGTATTTCTTATTAAATGTAAATGTTGATACCTGCCCATCTTTCTAAATTGACTGGTAAAATGTGGAAGTAGAAAAAAAGGGATGGATGAGAATTTTTATTTATGAATGAGTTGCAAAAATTATGAAGGATGTTAAAATTTATTTTTATAATATAGATAATAGACACAGCAGTACTGTCTGAATCTTAGCGTCACTCACCGCATTCTTGTAACTAAGAGTAGACCTGTACTTGAAAAGTATTTTCTTTCCAGCAGAGGTACCGTCAGATCTAAATGTGAATGTGTTAATTGAATTATCTCCATGAAAATAAGAGCCTATTTGATTTTAAAATGACCATAAAGGTTACTGAATTAAAACATTTAGAGAGTGCTTGGAAAGTTTATGACCTTAGCAGATAATGCAAATAAGGTAACAACAATAAGGACATTCAGAGATTTTCTTGTGTTATTATGGGAGGAAAGGGTAAGCTCTGTGAATTTTACTGAAAATGTTGCTATGATAATGCCAAGTGGTCAGCACTTCGGGTTTACAGCACATGGCCACATACGCTGAAAGATGACCATAGATAAATGACCTTGCAATAGTTCACCTTTACATTTTAGTGAGAAAATTTTTATACAAACATGATCCTTGAATAACAGCAGGATGGCTGTTTTAAGAAGATCTGAACATTTTTGTGACCATATAAGTTATAACAATGCAACCGATTCCATTCACTTCGGTAGATGCTCCTGTACAGACAGTGCTATGTCTTCATCCCTTCCTTTCTTTCTGGAATATCTTCCTTCTTGGTGGTATCTCAAGAGAAAGAAGTCTTTGTCTTCAAAGATGGTAACAATATCAAAAAGCTTTTCCTTCCCTTTATACCACAATACTCTCTTTTATGCCATCATGAACACAGCTCTTCTAGTGCTCACTAGAGTTAAATTACATAAAATAAGGTTCAAACGTTTTAATTCAGTTTATAGGAACAAGAATGTTGTTTTCTTGTACAGTTAGCCACATTGTTTTAGGTAAGGCTTTTTCTCCCACTTAGAGTGGTGTAAAATCATTCCATGCAAAGTAAGAAAAGCAGGATTTTTTTAAAAAAATTATGATATTTTTTCATACCTAAGTATGTTGTAATAAATACTCATGTGTCCTTGGAATCTCAAGATAGTAGGGAGCCAAGACCTTTGGATTTATTCAGACCACTTAGGAACCTGCTGCAAAGAAAGAAAAGAAAAGAAGGGACACTTTTATTCTCATAGTGAGAGAAGAGCATTTCTTTCCTTTGTGCCTCGATCAAGAATAGTGCATCCAGCTGAGCCTAATCAAACAGAGAAATATGTGGCAGTGTTTGTGTGCAGAATACACACACACTCCAAGACACAGTGTGCAACATAATGCCTGCTGTCAGACTTTCTTCTCTGCAGTGTATTATTTTTTTTAAAGATATTTTATTGCATACAGATTTTGCTGGTGATTTTTTAATATTTAAATGTTTTAGAGAACAGGCAAGGCTTCCTTTCTGTCTTAGGGATGAAGCACAAGGATCACAGCCAGAAGACAATTATTTATTTTGCCTAGCTCTGATGTTGATTGAGTGTGTTACCTTGGAGAATTCACCTTCTCTCTTTGGGCCTCAGTTTCTAACATCAAAAACTGAAAAAGCACCAAAGTTATAACATAGCTATTGGCCAGCCTTTATGTGAGATATTGAAAATAATATGAAAACACAACTAAGTTATACCACTACTTCCTGCACTTTGCAGTGATGTGCAGTGCTCAGTAACAGGAGATGGTTAAGCCTATTCTGAACAAGATGCAAATCTGCTTTTAACAGTCCTCCATTGTTTTTCTTTGATTCTATAAGTCTACACATTCCTTGCTTGAACCCAAAAGTTCTCAACATCAACAATATTCTGTGCCAAGGATATACACTGAACAGAGACATTGTGCATATGTTACCTTCTCGTCTTTTTGGATGTTTGTTAGTTCTTATAATACATGAATTTACATATCTTATACCCCCCTTCCCACCCAATTGTCTCTCATCTGGTCTGGGAAGCTGTAATCACTTATATAGCTCCTTCTACAGTTTGATACTTTTAAACATCTCCCTCATATATCTCCAGGCCTTTTCAGTTCTATTATAATGTTTCTGCCAGCAAGAATTGTACACAATATTCAGATGTGTATAACATGGATTTCTGCAAAATGGTGTAATGAAGTTTTCTATTTTGTTTTCCATTTCTTTCATAATAATTCCTAAAACTACGTTTATTTCCCGGACTGCTGCTGCACTGACCTCACATTTTCATAGAGCTATATGTTATGACCCAGAGCTCTCATTTCTCAGTAATAGTTGTTACCTGTCAACCCATCACTGGATACACATCAATTCTTTGCTCTTTTATAATATTCATGTTCAAGTTCCAGTTGTGTTTGATCCATAATCTCTGACAAGATTCCAAGATTCTTCTATGCCCAGAGACTTTCCTAATTCTGTTGTGGATTTTATTGTATTCATTATCCTCCAGCGAATTCTCTTGGAGTTGTTCCACTCTGCATAAACATCTCACTGAGGGAAAAATTTAAATATTCAAGGCAGCCCTCTGTGTTACCCTGGGAATGGCTAATTATTTGTACAAAATGAAATAATTACATAGGAAACAAGACAGACTGAAAGTAGGCTAATTTTCTTAAAATTCCTCTATATTCAAGAGAAATAAATTTGTGGAAAGGACCACAAGAGGTGCCCTAAATTTGTCTCCAGTGGCTTTTAAGGACATTTTGCCTCTTTTATGAACACCTACTTGAGTGAGCTCAGTGGACAGAGCATTCATGCAACCATTTACAGTGGTAACATAGTGATCCCAACACAAGTATCTATCATTCAGGCTAAATTCCCTGGCTTCTGGAAAAGTCACTGTTTAAAGGAAAGTCTTATTTCTCTGGCTTGGAAAATACACTCTGTACTGAATCCAGCAGACCTTTTTATGGGACATTAAATTAAGATCTACTGTCACAAAACATTGAGTATGGAATAATAAGAGAGCAAATTAGCAGATGAAAAATAACTCCTCTGAAGTTAAAAGGGAAATAAATAAGATATCAACAATGAAAAAAAGGCTTTTGACAAAACAAACTCAGAATTCTATCTGAAATTTTAAATTTACAGAACTGATGAGGCAAACTCAACTTTAAATCTGAACTTTTAGGATTCATTTTTGTGTTTTAGGTTGAATTCACAATAAAGTTGTTGTAATAAATGCAGCCCTGGCCCTGGACACTAGAGACTTTCCTAGGCCACCAAGATGGGATGTTAACCCACAGGTGGTTGTGCCTCAGTGGGACCTATGACAAGGCATGTGGCTGCAGGATGGCAGGAACTGAAGCTCTTGCAGGACCAAGGTGAGAGCCTCACCTGAGAGCACCTCCCTGGTCCAGGGTTCCCTATGGCATCTGGGAGCATCTCCTCAGGGTCACCACTGAGAAGGGGCCACCCTTGGCTGCACTGTCTCTGAGGTGGTCCAGAGTCCTGTCAGACAAACCTCCAGAAGATTCCAGCAATGCTTTCTTGGGCCTTAGAAAATCTCATACTCAAAAGCTTCCTAAGTAGATAGCAAAGGTCATTGTCATCCTGCTTGATATGAACTGTAATGTATGAAAAATATTCTGATATTATCCACAAGATGAAGAACATTAAATGTCATGGACAAGGACCAACTAATTTCTAAGTTGTCGTCAGACATTGACATGGTTTAGGCATGGATCTATTTAAAACTGTCCAAACTGAAGCATATCTTGGCAGTGCCATAAACAAGACTTCAAGTGTGAGGCAAATGATAACATTGAAAATTAAAAGGATTAAAGATTTTGGCAGGTTTGGAATGAAGCAGTAGACGAGAGAGAAAGAATAGTATCATAGCAGAGAAATTAAGTACTTGGATTCCACTTAAGTCATTTGATGTACCTCATTCATCTTCTGGACCAAAGTTCTTTGGATTCTGATGAAAAAGATAAGCTACAGTTAGTCTCATAAGCAACATCCTGTCTGTGAGATGTGTATTCCTTGAATACTATTTACATATTTTGTGTAATTTCTGGATAAAACCCCAGATTAGTACTGGGAATAGGGGTCTTTCCCCTGAACACTGGAGTTCTGCTTCTTTTCTTGATTTCTGTCACCTGCAAAATTGCATTCTTTGTTATGTGATGAAAGCTTTCATGGGCATGAGAAAGAAATGTAGGTGCTCCCACACTCAACTGCACAGCAGCTGATGTTTGCTGACAGGGAGGAGTGCTGTCAAGCTGAATACTGAGTTGTGGTTGCTCAGCACCCTGGAGAGGTCCGTTCTCTTATTATGGGAAATGTTCTCCTCCGAGGACTATATAACAAAAATGAAACTGGTTGCAATTGGTTTTCATGATGGTCCAGTCACATCAATTTAGACAGAATTGACCTTGCCTGAAATCAGGCACTTAAAGTTTTATAATGGGTAAAACAGAATACAACCTGAAGTGGAGCTGGGTACCAGGATTTATTTAAGAACCTTTAACACTAGGTCTTTTACCCTGATTGATTATTTCATACACTTGCTCGCTTGCTCTACAAAATGCTATGTTCAGTAAGTCTCACTTTGCCTTCTCCACAGGGAAGTCCTTGCTGCCCAGGAAGGTCGGGCACAAAGTTGTGTCACTCTGTGCTGCACAGCTGCTTGCAGCTACCAGCTTTAGCCAAAGTCCTGGGGTATCCCCCAGAATTGTGATTCTGTAATTCTATGATCATTCTTTACTCATTCTTTGATCTCCAGAATCATCTCCCACTTCTAGTATCTTTCCTCCAGTCAGGACATTCACCACCTTCTTTTCAGACCCTCTTTTTCTTTCCAATAAAACTTCTCAGGAGTCCTTCTTTTGAACACCAGCTCTCTTTCCAGAAGGCAAAACCCTGAGCTTTTCCACCTAGTGTATGTGCACACACTTAGCTTCCTAATTGGTGTTTCTCTGTTACACATCTTTATTAATTGTAGGCTTCAGGATGTGTGACTTTTGTTCAGATAAAGTGTTTTCAGCATTTATGACAAATCCACAGTGGTTTCAGCTAGCAACTAGCAAGTTTCTGCTTAAAAATACAAAAGCTCAGACATTCAGACTTTCACCCATACACATACAGCAAATTACCTGTTGCCTGTTAGCAATTTAAGCTATTTTTATCACCTACAGCAGATTTAGACAGTTGCATCTATACTAATCATGGAAGAGTGTCTTTAAAGGAGAGAGGAGAAGACATTTTCAAAGTATATCATCTACTTTGAAAGTGCCATTTGAAGATGTCATGCACCGAGCCACTGAAATGCCAGTTGTCTTCAGGAAACACTGGGTGCTCACCTCCAGTTCACTTCATAGAATCATAGAATACCAGGTTGAAAGGTACCTCAAGAATCATCTTCATCAACCTTTCTTGGAAAAAGTACGATTCAGACAAGAAGGCCCAGCACCCTGTGCAGCCAAATCTTAAAACTCTCCAGTGTTGGGGAATCCAACACTTTCCTGGGAAGATTATTGCAATGGCTGATTTTTCCCATTGTGAAAAAATCCCAGTTCTCTCAGATTTTTCTCATATGGCTGGCTTCCCAGTCCTGTGGTCATCCTGATGGCTCTCCTCTGAATCTGCTTCAGCTTGTCCACATCTTTTTTGTGTAGTCGGGACCAAAACTGAGCACAGTGTTCCAAGATGGGTGTGGCATTAGCCACCTTCTATTCTCCCAGGACATACCCTGATATCCATGACTTCTTTACAATTATGGAAAGCAACCTTACAATGTCAGCCAGTTCTCTTGCCTTTGGGTGAGTATTGTCAGGGACCATCAATTTGTAAGGATCAAGCTTCTGTAATACTTTACATACCAACTCTTCCTTCACTGACAGCAGGTCCATGTTTGCATTGACCCAGATTTTTGATCTTAAGGCCTGGAGTCCAACAAGACTCTTGAGATCAAGACAGAGGTGAAAAAAGTGTTGATAACCTCTCCTGCTTAACAGTGGGACATTATCCTTCTGCTTGTTGTTTATATACCTGAGGAACCCTTTCTTGTAGTCTCTGGCCAATTGACATCTCTGGCCAATTTCAATTTTAGCTGAGCTTTTGCTTTTCTAAGTGCATCTCTGCATTCCCTGGCAATGCCCTTATAGTTCTCAATGGGTATTAATCTGTTTTTCCATCTCTGGCACGCTTCCCTTTTGATTTGGAGCAGACTTAGAAGATCACAGTTAAACCAAAGGAGTTTCTTGCCTCATTCACTTCCCTTACTTTTAATTGGGATGGACTGTTTTTATGGTTCCAGTAGAGCATTCTTGAAAAACTCCCAACACTTGCTACCTCTTTTATTCTCCATGGAAGGTCCCCATGGAAGTCCTCCCAACTAAGCTCTGAGTGAGCTGAAGTTTGTTCTTCTAAAATTTAAAACTTTTGTCTTAGTACTAACCTTCAATGTGCTCAGCAGTATCACAAAGTCCACAATGTTGTGATCAATGTAGCCAAGGCTGTCACTAACCAAGATACTACAAAGCAGATTTGCTTGCTTTGTTCCCTAAGCTGCATGCATTGGCAAACAGACCCTTGGGGTGATTGGTCTTCGGAATCATATCTTGGGAGGTAACTAAGGAAAAGTTGTTGCTGCTCTGGTTGGCCTGGCTTATTTCACAGTTGGTTGCAGCACTGCCACTTTGGACCCCACACCCTGAGTTCTTCAGCTTAAAGTCCACCACTTGACCAGATGGCTCCTACTTTTCACAGTGGACTACAATTTAAAGATGTAAATATTATTCTGCCTAGTTTTTTTAAGTGAAAGGGTTGTGGTTGAGGCAGGTCTCATCTGGTCTGAACACAGAGCAGCGTTACAGGTGCTAAGAGATTGATGAGGTAAAGAGGGGAGCTTCCTAGGTGGCTTAGGCTTCTTCACAGTCAAGCAATGGCTAAGATATTGTCCTGGATCTCAGTTTTACATTTGAATATGTAAGATCCTTATTTAATTCCTCTTGGTCCCTAAACCACTTTTCAGAACTGCCTTACCTGTTTGTTTTGCCTTTTTGTTTTTCTTTTTTTAGTTTGTTTGTTTTCTTTTTATTTCATTTTCTGCTGTTCTGTTTCTAGTTATTTAATAGGAAAAAAATGACAACAAAATTAAACTGAAAAAACCCCTCACCTTTTCTGTGCTCTTTAATTAGATCCTGAACTCATGATTATTGTATTCATGCATATCTATTTTTATGTTGGAGTACAGACAGTGTATAATTTCTGTCATAGTTAAAGTGTGTAATGCAGCATAGTGAACTAGAGAGTTTAAAAAATCCACACCATTCAGTGCAATAATTTTATTCAAATATTTATGTCTAAGCCTTTGGCAGGTATTTTTACGTATAGAGAGATAAGAAGACATACACTCCAGTACAGGCATTTTGTTATTCCTGTTGACATTCATATCAGACATTAAAGCAGCTTATAATCAGACTGAACTTTTCTATTGGCTTTAGGGAATGACATATGTACATTTTTTTTCCTTTTCTTCTTTGGCTAGTATTCAAATGTCTATTTATTTAAAATTCAAGGTGCATTTACTAATTATTGCCAGAGGCACTGTAATCTTAATAGGTCATAATAGGTCATATATGTCATACTGGTTTATATGCACCCAAGAATCTCATTACTGTACATAAAAATGAGATTAATGAGATTTTTTTTGTATGTCAGATTTGATAACAGGTAAGATTGTTTATACCTGTGACTTAAAATTAGAACATGAGTCACATGGAAGCCCTGTGTGAACCTGTTAGTATGAGGGATTGAGGTCTCGAATAGGAGTCCTGAGGGAACAGCTTAGTATTCTCTTCCCTATGCTTAACATACTATAAATCATCTTCAACATATTTAAATGGGGATTTTGTGTGTGAGATTTTATTTTCTTAATGTCTTTTGGATGATATTATTTTACAATATTGGAAACAATAGGAAGAACAGACTCAAAGTGACAAAATGGTACTGTAGAATTTCTGTGGAATGATATGAGAAGGAGTGAGAAAGCATAGTGTCATAGAACTGTTGTATTATAGAAATCTATTATCTGCATGTGTCACACTCACTATTTCTGTCTGTGCAAATACTAAAGCTCATTTATTGGAAGAAATGGAGCAACTTTAGTTCTCACATTAGCAGTGCTGGGGCAAGATGTGTACTCTAAGTCACCTGAAGTGGGTCATGGGCAATGACAGTACTCTTTCTGCTAAGACTTTATTTCTCGAGCTTAATGCGTATGCATTTGTGAGTTTGGGAAATGGAATATTTGTGAATTTGGAAACAGATGCCGCTCATGCAGAGTGACATGTGCCAAAGGCTGTGACTTCAGTCTTAATCCTTGTTCTTTTTTTGTGTGAATGGCCCCTGTTCTAAGGAAGGGAAGCCATGGGATTTGCTGTAGGTAGTAGGGGGTTCCTGAGAAATGAGTGCATGAGAACAGTAGCTTCTCTAAAGTTTATACTCTGCCTTTGAAAAGACAGATTTTATGTGCCTGGAAAGATACACATTACTTTGTAAAGGTGACCTCTCTGTCAAATTGTCCTGGCACCACCTCAAAGATGTTGATGAAGGGCAGTTGAAAAAAGAAATGACCTCTGAATGTATTTGAAAATGAGCAATACCACATTCCTCTGGGTTTTATTCTTAAAATACTTATCATGTTGGCTAAAATGTTTCAGAAGTGTACTCTGACTCTAGGTCTATAGACCATTAGTGTGAGTAATAAAAAACTACACACCAGAGACAATTTTATTTTGCCATTTTGCAGAATCTTAGAAGGAATAAGCCATGTTAGGTCATTCAGAAAATGTTTCTTCCAAAGCAGGAGTTCCTATTCAACTAAGCTTTCCAACTCTAACCGTACTCTACATCCACTTCTGTTTTAAATGTTTCAAAAGACAGTTTCTACTTATATTCTAATCTGTGCTGCGTTCTCATTTGAGCTTCTTATGGCAGTGTGCAGTGAAGAGAAATCCAACAAAATTCTAAAACAACGAGTCCTCTCATGGGAGAGAATAAATTATTTTTCCCTAATTCACTATTTGGTATACTGGCTTAGTGAAAAGTACATATTTTAAATTTAATTTTTAAAGGATTTTAAAATTTTTTTAATGTTTATCTTAAAGAAGCATGATTCTCTAGGTAAGAAATTTTTATCTGTTCATTCTATTATTTATTTATACAAAGCACCCAAAACTTATAGTACTAGGTAAATAATTCTATTCTTAAAGATTAAAATCTTTAAGGGGTGCCTTTCCCTCATACCTGACAAAAGTCGCCTCCAGAGACTGAAACCTTGTGGATTTTTTCCAATCAATGTTCACGTCTCTAGACAGGGATCCCAATTACTTGGCTTCATTACCCTCTAATTCCAGGCTATTGGCCCTGTTATCCCAACATTGGAGCAGTCAGGTGACAAGTTGCTAACCCAATTAACACCTGAAAACGCTGCTCATTCAGGGATGAGAACTTAGTGGTTATCAGTGGTTCTGTCTCTTTCTCCCATTTCATGATCCTTAACTAAACAAGTTGATTCTCATGTACATTTTCTTTTGTATATAGGGGTGACTGATACTGATATGGGTTAGAATAACCAATGATTTAAATTGTATGATGTTAACTGCTACATAATGCTGCATGTCATCTCTAGAATGACTTATATGCCATAAAAATTGTATTACAGTAAGAATCACCCAAGAAAGAATCAACTTCAATGACATTGAGCAAGGTGCAGAGGTGATGAGATTGGAACTGGCTTCAGCAATGAGCACCCAGTAACTTCTCTGAGACTGACATTTCAACGTACAGACTATGAGCATGGACCATGACAGAAACGTCAGTTATGAGCTCCAGATGTAGTATGAAACAATCCAACATCACTTACTATCTCCCATGACATGAGAGGCTGTTGTGGTGGAACCCAAAAAGTGTGGACTAAATGAACTCAACAGACATTAGAGGGATGGCACATAGACTAAGGGAATGTGCATACATATCAAAAGATAGGAAAAGCCATGGTGATTAATTGGAATGTATTGAGAAGTATATGACCTGGGCATGATGTAGATAGTAAGGAATAAGAGGTGGATATTGCCCTGGTTTCCAATGAGGCAGAGTTAATTTTCTTTCTAGCAGATTGTCTAGTAATGTTTTGGATTTAGTATGAGAATAAAGTTAATAATACACTGGTTTTAGTTTTTCCTAGGTAGTTGTAGCGTCTACCTTAAGTCAAGGACTTTTCAGCTTCTCACACCTTGTATTTTTTATGTATTTATAGAATTTTAAAATATTTTATATAAAAATATATATACATAGTGTATATATAGTTATTCTATTATCTTGTTATCCTATTAAATTGCCTTTATCTCAACCCATAAGTTTTCTTTTCCATTCTCCTCCTTGGAGAACATCCATTGTCCCCTTGGGGGGAGCAAGAGGCTGTGTGATTCTTGCTTGCTCATTGGGATTAAACCACAGCAACAATATAGTCTATCATCCAATGAAAAAGGCATTGAAAGAAAAATGTAGAGAAATGAATAGCAAAAAGCAAAAATTATAGAAAGAAAAAGAATGAAATGCCTCTGGGAAAGCTTTGAAAGTTTTTGGCTTACTGTTTTAAAAAATGAAAACCGTTCTGAGATTCATTTGCCTACAGCTACTGATGACTCTTTCACTGCCCCAAATTTTGGTACAGAAACAGGTGCAGAATCTGTTTATTACAGTAAAGAAGATTTCTGCTGCCGTGGGATGGCCAGCACTCCTGAACTAGAAATCTACTGTTTCTTTCTTTTCACTTCAACTTTGCGTTGTTTTGTTGACTGGATGTTTCTACTCACCAGGCATATAAAAAAAACCCAAACAAAACATTTTACAAGTCTAAACATTTTTATTACCTCTGTACAGCTGTTAAACTAAATTATGTCCACAGCTATGCCAGTGCAACTGGCTTCAGTGCAACACAGTCAAAGTTATGCTTGTGAAAATGAAAGTAGATTTTGGCCTAATCAATTCAATGAAAATGGGACAGATAGAAGTAGTAGTTTCTTTATAGCTAACTAAAATTACTTTTGCCTGTTGCTAATCTACTTTATCTAACACTACAGATACAATCTACCACTGTTTCAATTGCAGTCTTCCCCTTATTTCTGAAGTTATAGCATTGATCTGAGTCGCTACTTCCAGTCCTTCCTGAAAACTCTATGTTTCCATCTTAGAGATGGAAATTTTCTTATTTTTATATCCATTCTTGTACACAAAAGTGAATTGTTTAAATTCGGTTGGGTTTTTATTAATACTATGAATTTGAAATCAGTTCAAATTGCCCTGATTACTATACTTGGCTGTATCACCATAGCAGAAAGCTATTCTTTTCCTTAAAAAAACCCTCAGTTTGAAATACTCTTCCTGTTTTGGTATCTGTCATTAGGAGTTGTTCCTTTCTCCAGGTCAAGGCAATATTTTGCAGTTATTGTGGATAAATATGTTGACAGACTATACTAGTGTATTAGCAACAGACTAGCAGATATTCTCTGAAATATTGGTTTGATAATCTGGTTCCATAGCGGGATTCAGAAGACAGCCATAAAGCTGGAACTTTCTTTATTTCCTCTACAACTTCAAGATCCATTCTTATGAGTATTTCATCTGGCTTGATACCTAAGAATATCTTTTTATATTTTTTTTTCACATTTGTTGTATATAGGAAATAGTTCTAAAATTAGTTCAAGTTTCTGTTACTTCAAAAGTGAACATTTTCTATTGGGAATAACAAATTTTATTTAGATTATACCCCAAAGCCTTATGGGAGATATGGTCTTTTATGCTAAGCCATTACTTTTGGCCATATGTACAATTCCCTGATATGGTTTATGATATACATTGGCAGAATATTTGTTTTATAAATACTTTTAAAATATTAAATTTCATCTTCAAAACCCTATATGACATTCTTTCAGGACCTGAAATATGTTAAAGGAATGTACTGCATACTTAATAAAATAATCATAAAAGACTTCCATTTCTTCACTTTTCTACTAGATTAGAGGTAGATAATCTTACTATAGGAATCATTAATCAGTCTAGTTTTAATTTCTTTGTCATGCAGAATACAGTGGCAAACCTGACTGTATCGTTTATAAATCTGCCGCTGTGGCTGCTTGCTAAACAGAGTATAAAATTAAAACTTCTACTTCTTGTTTTAAAATTTCTTTGTAGAATAACTTTGTATTACTATTTATTGGGCAGAAATGACTATTTTCCAAAACAATGATCGTGATCTTTAATCAATGTATTACATTCAGCAAGTTTCTTACAGAAGACCTACATAGAGACCTTTGATCCCGTTGACCATACTGTCAGACTACCTCACCTACAGACCTTAACCAGGTAACTAAAATTGTTTTGGTGTGGCTCTGTTTTACTCTCAGAGGTGCTCATCAAATATTGCTGAGTGATTAACACAAATGGTTTCAGCCTGTTCACAGTGAAAAGAATCACACCGCTGCTCTGATCAACAGTTTGAATGGATCGCTAAGAGAGCTGCCAGAAATACTTGAACTTGTGAATCATGTGTCGACAATTTATTTATTCACATGAACTGAATTGATAAAGAATCAAGTGATCAAAATAGAGCCTTAGTAAAACCTGGAACATAACGGTTCATGTATATTTTTCAGTAGAGGGCACAGAAAGACATTTGAACTTGTAAAAGATACAAAAATGCAAGCCAGCAAGTTCTTATGAGGCAAGAGAGCCCTAAGTCAATGGAATGCTCACATGCGAGGCCCGAATAGGGAGCGTTTCTAATCTGCAAAAAGATGTTTCTGCATGTACACTGATGTACAGCTGACTCTTCCTGCCCCTACATTATGTACACTGGTGGTTCTAGTACTATGTTTAACTTGGTAGTAGACAATACATGTATCTCAGCATATGCCATGAACAACAGTTCATGATAAGAGGAACAGTACATATCTGGTGCATTTAATTCTGTAATACAAGATCAGACCCCAAAGCATCCACATCAGTGGATAAAGGACTAGACTTTCTTGCTTTAAGAGCCCTAAAATGGCATGAAGCTGCGCCAGGGCAGATTTAGATTGCATGTTAGGACAAAATTTTTTACTGAAAGAGTTATCAGGGCCTGGAACAGGCTGCCTAGGTGGGTGGTTGAGTCACCTTCCCTGGATGTGTTCAAAAAAAGGGTAGATGAAGTACTTAGGGATATGGTTTAGTTTAGGATGTTAATGGTTGGACTTGATGATCTTAAAGGTCTTTTCCAACCTTGTGATTCTGTGATTCTGTGATTCTGTAAAAGGCTGTAAGGAAATTTGAGCTCAGTCTGCAAAAATCGCCTACTTTGATATTCGTAATACTAGGTCTCTCTGGGAGGTGTGGCACACAATTCTGCCTGACTGAGGCCCCATGACATTTGCATAACGGTAGATGAGAGACACAAGCCTTTTGTAAGCATATGCCAGGGTCTGTCTAAAGGAGATCTTGGGGTTTTTTTCTATATTGTAATCAAAAAGCATATGTTTGCAAAGCTTGGCTTGGGTAAAATTTAGATTCACTTGTGGTTCTGACCTTTTGTTAGAAGTACAACACAGAATCCGATTGGTGCTCTATCTAGTCAATACATCATGGGAGCACAGAGCAGAGCAGTCACTGCAGACAATGATGGAGGCTTTGCAACAGGTAATTACAGTGTCAAGTTCCTCTTCATAAATCCTAAACTTTAAAGCCTCTGTGAGCCCTGAATATATCTGATTTGCATCTGTTATTGTTCTGGACTCGATTCTTAAGAAAATACATTAATCTATGCAAAAACATATTAAATTCATACATGGTATTTCCCTCTGTTTCCCCATTATATTCAAGTGTACTTTAGAATTATGTGCATGGTCTTTAATGGCTTGTCGTATTTCCTTCTACAAAGATACAATCCTGAGATTTCTCTTCCTTCTCTTTTTGTCTCTCCCACGCAATTTATTGAAGCTTTGCTTGGCCTTTCTCTGAAAATCTTCCATTTTATCCTCTTATTTTATTTAAAGTGTGTTGAAAAATCAACCCCCTGTGAAACCCTCTCTCCTCAGCCCATTTTATTTCTTAATCATCCTTTGCATGCTTTTTAAGCTAAACCTAAAAGTCTCTTTAGTTTCTTGAACATACTTTCATTCCAGAATTCAGTACTTTGAATCTGTGTTACACCTCTGAAGTAGGTGGATCAAGTGAGTAATAGATCCCTCTGCATTTGAGATCTCTAAATTTTGCACAGTGTGATTAACATGAGCCTCAAAACAGATGGTCATTAAACATTACCATGGATAAAGGCATGGAGGGTCATCATCTGCTAATTTAACACATTTGCTGAATTATTAGTTTCCGTGGAGCTGCAGTTTGTGGTGTAAGTAAAATCACCTTGTTCATTCAGAGGCCCGGTTTAATATCTTGGTATTTATATTAAGTATAACAATTTTATTCTCACTATAATTTGTAACATGGAAGTTCCTAAGAGCTGGGAACAAAATCTTTTGGTGCTTAGAGCTATTCAAACACAAAGTGATGGATTACCTGTATCCTGAGGATACTGTGTTCTAAATAGATGAAAAAGGTAAAATGAAAAGAATATGTCAGTAAATCTAGAGAAGAAAATAATCACAGTTTCAAAACGGCCTTTTAATAAGGGCTAATCTGCTCAGACATTGTATTGACTTCACTATACTGGTATAGAGGGTCTTATTGAAAACTCTTTGCAGCCCTGTACTACAGGTAGCATTTAAAAATGGTTTTGCCATGACAACTACATTTAACAGAGATTTTACAAAATGTGAAAGCCCTCAGGTGAAGAAGTTTAGTAATGAATTCACACAGCAATTAATCTGTACTTATTTTATGTAAGATAATTTTTTTTTCTCCCTTTTTCGTTCCATCCCTCCTTTCCTCAAATTTGTCCAGAAAAAGGAAATTTTCTTCCAGCTTGAAAGGAGACAAAAATGATTGTGAAGGTGTATCTCCTAGGTTATCTTCTAGATCTCCAATATAATTCTATGCGTGCTGACTCTTTTGGTTGTGCCAAAATGATTCAAACTGATTTAAACACTGTGATGTTAGGGTTTCCTGACATGGATAATTCCAATGGGAAAAAAAAAATAGGAAAAACCTCTTCATTTTGGCATATCTGCAAGAACAGTAATTTCTGTCAGCAAGGCATGGTTGAACAGCTGTCAATGTGTTGAGAACAGTAATCTTTTCTTTCAACTCAGCAGCAGCCAAGACAGCTTTTCAGAGTGCAGCTTAAAACAATAGGTAACTTCTGAATGAAAAAACAGATAACTGAAACTAGAAGCAATTAACTTAATTCTGGAGGAATTAGCTTTTTGTAGCATTAAACATCCTTTAAATTCAGACCATTGAATTTTGCCCTAATATATTCTTCAAAACAGGATGATTACTTTGAGTTCTACTAAGACTACCATACTCTTCCAAGTAATAAACAAAGATAAGAAATATGGAGATGGGACATCCACTCAGTCAAATATCCCATCCCTGGTAGTGGCCAATATCCAACATCTAGCAAGAGAGCATAACAGATAAGCATGCAGCAACAGCTTCCTAGCTTCAAGCAATCCATGATTCGGATACAAAGTGTTACATTTATCTCTGTGTTTAGCCTTGGGCAGAATTCTGTTCTACTAATATGCATAATTCCTTTCTGAGTCCATTTGTGCTTTTGACATTCACCGATATCCCAAGGCAAATTGTTCCACAGCTTAAGTATCTCCCCACTTTTGTATGAGTCGGCACCAAAAAGTTTCATTTGATGACCTCTTAATCACCGAGAGAGATTATGAATAATCACGGTATATTCATCTTCTCCTTGTTAACTGTTAATTTTGTAGTGTTACCATTTGATTTATCATTCATCCCTTTTTCAAAGTAAAGAATGTTAATCAATTTCTCCAGCACATAAATGAATCCACAGCAATGATAAATTTCTTATCAATTTTTCCATTCATTCCTTTCTCTATTTCTACCAAAAATTTCAGAGGGAGGAAGCAGAACGGTACATAACATTTAAAAAGAGTCCAGACATTTAAAAAGTCATGCTTTCTGCTTTATGGTCTATTTTATTGTTAATAATTCCCGATCTTAATATTTCTGCTGAATATTGATCAGTTTGCTGTTAAAAAAATAAAAAATCAGTTAAAAAACCTCTTCTGAACAGTAGTGGCAAATATAGGATTGCTTTGTGTTCTACTGAGCTTTGTTTTTCTCTACATGCAGTACTTGCATTTCAACTGTGATTTTATTTCCCACTCTTGCAATATTGTGAGGTGTATTAAAATTATATCCTACCAAGTCTTTATGGTCAGTCTTTATTTTTTAGATATCTGGATATTTTTGTGTCACTGTTACTAACATTTTCATTAATTATACACTTCTCAAAATATTTATCAATATATTGAATATCACAGATCTCATAGAAGGGTATGGTGGGATTTACTCCCTGTATCTGTTAAGTGAAAATTGTGATTCTAGATTTTTTAATGTTATTTTTTTCCAATATACTGATGGCAATTAGCAACGTTTTCTTTCCCAGCAGTTTATGATAGGATTCACATTAAACTAACTAAATTTGTTATTTATTTTAACTAAAAGGGATAATTCATACATAGAAATTCACACACCTGTTTGAGACAAGTGTGAGATCTTCCATTATAGTCAGTGAAGAGCAAGATCCTACAGTCTGAAGCTGTTTTATTCTTACCATAAACTAGACATTTATGTATGGTTCCATTATAATGGCATAATTATCGTTTACAACATCAGTGTGTCCTCCAAAGAAATTTAGGAAAATTCTTGAAATAAAGTTTTTTTCAATAAACCCCACCTTCATTCTCCCTCATTATATTATCATATTTATCCATGTTTCAGCTTCTTTTATTATTTATTATACTTTGCGCTAATTTTTGTAATACTGAAGGTCAATTAACTAGTCTCTAGTTTTTCCAGACTTGACTGAGTTCAGTAAAAAATTTTTTTTTACATTAAAAACAATTCATTCTACTGATAATGACTTTGACTAAATGATCAGGTATGGGATAATTTGACAATTTATTTTTCTGTCCAGTGGATGAATACTTGGAAAATTCTTACTATTAATTTTAACTTTTTGTTTTAAAACATCTTCTATTTATATGTTAGTCTGCAATAACCCCCCTGTAGCTTCTTTGTAGTGAACACCAATGCTTTAGTTCTCTTCATTTTAATCATTCTAGAACATTGCTCTTAAAACTTTCTCATCTATTGACCTTACAGATTTCTGGCTGTCTTCCAGTTTCTGTTTTATTTAAAAAAAAAAAATAAAAAGAAGAAGAAGAGGGCAGGGAGAATATATATTAGTACTTTTAATGCATTTAGCAAGATGTTTACCAAAACATTTCTTAATCTGTCTTTTTATCACTTTATATTTCACCTGCCAGAATTTATGCTATTTTTATTTTTTATTCTGTTATTATTTCCATTTTTTAAAAAGGAAGTAGTTTCAATTATAGCAATGTTCTTTAACTTGCCTTTTAGTCAGGAAGCCTTTTGGGGAGCTAGGCTAGTTGTCATTTTGAAGTCCATTTTAGTTTATCATATTTATGTATGATGGGTAAAACTCTTCAAAAGAGTTTCTTGATTGATGGCAGGATTTTTAACCCTTTAACACCCTTTTTTAGTCATTATTCAGTTATCTTTCCCATTCATTGTAGATATTTTTGAGGTTTAGAATTAGTTTTGGATTTTTTTTTGCTCCTAAGTTCAAGTACTTTGAAGTCAGCAGACCTTCTCCTCTCTCCTTAGTTGTTCCATAAAGAAATCTCTTATAATTTCTGATTACCTAATATCTGCATTATGTCTCATCATGGTATACCCCATCTCTATGGAAACTCTGACTTCCTATTACTACCATGCTTGTGGCTGTTGCAGTGTCTGTGATTTGTTTAGCATGTCATAGTCATCTGACATGCCGTGTAAGGGAAGCTGTCGAATTGTTCTCTTCCTATTTACACATGCAGTCCATATAATATTTGTGTTACTTGCTGATTCATTAAGGAATTTTCTTGTTTGGCTCTATGCTTTAGTGATATGTGACACTGTTGAAATGTGTCAGTTTTATGCTGAAAGGACTTGTGTCCTGGAGAAAGAATTCTGTATGATTGATACCCATGCTTATTATTCTCTTGGTTATCCTCTTCTTACCATGTTTCTGATAATACACTTGCGTAAAATTAGCTTTTGTATTTCACCCACACTTAGAGTTTAACTTCTGGCTTTGTGTAGGTGAAAGAGTTTATATCAACTCCACCATTTTACTTAAGGATCCAGGTATTTTGTTTCCTGTTCCTGTCCACGACTGGACAAAGAGGTATATTAACCATACTTTCTGTTCTATGAGGAAGTTTGAAATTACTATACTCCTTCAATCTGGAACATAGAGGAAGAATCTGCTGCTAGAACCAAGGTAGTGTAATCCAAACTAAATTTCAGGCTAAATTACAAAATATCAGTATAAAAGTCTATATGGAGAAAAACACTGGCTTTTAGTGGTGGCCGAAGTCAAGGCATTAATGATTTTTACCTCTTTCCAATCTTTAATTTCCATGCCTGAATTGTTAAACATTAAAAAAAAAACCCACAAACAAAGAAACAAGAAAAATTAAGATGGAGAAACAGAGAGAATGAGACTATAATTAATATTTAATTGTTTTATCCATTCTGTCCTCATACAGGAAGGTTTCTCATATCTAGGCAGCAAGTAACGTTTTGCATTCCTCAGTATCGCTTTAGAAATACAAGCTCATCATTTTCCTGGATTCAGGCACAAGGTATTTCAAAGCAGTTACCCCTCTACAAACACACAGCTCTTAATCTTCTCATTTTAATAAAAAATTTATACCAATTAGTGAATTTTGCCATTACTTTAAGAAAAATATCATAAATGTAGATCTAAAATTAAAGTATTTAGTTTTGATTTTCGTTTATTAAGAGATTGTAATTTTTATTTCAAATTTTGCATTTCATATATGTATGACTATTAAATATATAGCAAACAGCATCTCTGGGCATAAAAAAGGAAATTAAGAGGAGGAAGAATGAATGCTGATACTCATCATATTTTGACACTTGCATATCAAAAGAAAAAAAATCATAATTTTGTGTTAAGTCATGCACCTCAAGAAATATTCTAGTCTTTTTATCTATAAAATACCATACAGGATTAAAAAAAAAAAAAACCCAAAAAAAACCCCCCAAAAACCCAAACCAACAAAAACTTACGAGTTCAGATACTGTTTTGGCAGCAGTCCTTAGGAAGTGTATTAAGATTCCTTAATATATAAGAAAGTGTGGTTTTTTAATGGATGGATATACCACAGAAAAAATTGAACCAGGAAGTATGTCTTTAGCTAATAAAATGAGATAATGAAATTACAATTTAATTTAAAGTGGGGCCACAGGTTATTTTCCTGGCTGCCATTTGAAGGCTCCATAATAAAATCAGATCTGGGTTTAGTTATACAATTCACTGAGGGCAATGACTTTGTGGGAATTGATGAACAATAATCACAAAGTACCGAACTGTATTGAGTGGAAATTCTGTGTCAGTATTGTAAATGTGTCATTAAGTGGAAAATAAGTACTGGCAACTTTGGTGCATTAGCAATAGGGATATGGAGCTTTCTCTGTGAAAAAAAAAAAAAGAATATTTAAGAGGGGAATTTTGTGTGACTGTAAACAGCAAGGTAAGTCAGAGCAAACAGTACAAATTGATGGACCTGAAAACCTACTGTGAATTGGGATCTGTAAGAAATTTCTGTGTTTGACCTCTAATTTCAATGAAAGACAGGAAAACCGAATAAAAATAGAAGTTTCTGTCCAAGACCAGGCAGAAATTTAGGCTTGCATTTTCAAATCCACAAATGGTCATGTATTAAGTGAAGGTGGTCCACGTGAGGACTACGAACTGCCTCAGAGTACAGTAATGGGAAAATAGGACAAGAACATCATACAAAATCAAGAAGTGTTGGTTAGGTTAAGAGCAGGCTTTTCAGATGAAAACCTAAATTTTGGATGCACACTGCCAGCAAAACTGACTTGACAAATGGAGCAGTATGAAGAAGGGATGAAAACAAGGAGAAGAAAACACTCCAGCAAATATAGCTAAGTTTATTATCATGATTCACTGTCAGGTGCATTCTTCACTGAGGTTAGATCAAGAGCATAACAATTTTATAAACATACATGATCACTCAGAAATGCATTATCTTGCTAACACACATCCTAACACATTCTCATACTGGGTTTAAATGCAAATAGGTTTAGTTATGTAAATTTCCTAATGACTGTAAACTAATTTTAAGGTCTTTATCTTCAAGTGCTATCAGTGAGTTCAGAATTTTCTAAAAAAGAAGTGTTTTGAGCTGCGGACATGTGTTGTAGGTCCTTCTGAGCCCCCATAGTTGTTATTAGTTTCACAGCTATCTGTGAATGACTGATGTTATTGTTGATTATTCTGTAGTGCTGGGTATTGTATCTTACAAATGTTATGTGTATTTCCTTGTCAAGAGCAAAGGTAAAGATTTTGTCTTTTCCATTTACAATCGGTATTTGGCCTGTTCTACAAGGCCACAGACAGGAATCCAGGACACTAATTATAAGACAGGATGTGATTTTTGATAAATAGATGATAGATGTTAAAGACATTTCTGGCTATTTTTCAATTTATACTGTGAGAAAAAAACATAAAGGAAAAATTCTTCATCACATCTAAGCCATGAATAAGCAGACAATTTGAGGGAAGCTGGAGATCTGTTATTTAATTAAATGTAACTTCTTAATTAAATGAAACTTTAATAATGTGGGACATTCAATCCTCCTTTCTGACTGTTATACTGAAAAGGAAATAGGAAAAGTAATGGATTTAATGCAGGCTACTGGTAATGAACTATCCCTACAAGCAATTTAAAAGCTTTTAAAAATAAGTGTTCAAGACAAAAAACAGCCAAAAGTTTGGGGTCTTTTTGTTTGTTTGTTTTTTTTTTAATATATATAACCATGGTAATACTCCTCCCTTGCCAAGGACTTGGGAGATCACACTCCTGGAAGCCAGTCTGATACATAAAATAGTATATTAGTTATATAGTGCCCCTATTTTCTTGCCCAGCTCTTGGGAGATATCAGTCATGCTTCTCTTGCCCTTGTCTGCTATCAGAATAACCATCAGGAAACACGGCTTTCCCTAGGAAGTCAGTTTTAATAAAGTTAAAAATCTCCCCAGTCTGCAAAATAGAGGCAAAATTCATCTCGCTGTGATTAATAAATCCTTCATACAATATCTATGTTTCCACCCATCTGAACAGTCTAATTAAATCTCAAGAGGAAATGAAAACATATCTACAAGTTCATGAAGTTCCCAGTTCGGGTTACTGGTACATTAAAGTGAAGGCAGCTCTAAGTTTATAGGTAGTTTTCTAGAATTCTCCTGAATGTCTTTGATGATTTCCAGTTAAAAAACAAGGTTAAATTCTGGATTGTTCTATTTTCCATGTATACTTTATAATAGCAAACAAGTAAGCTAAGGGAAGCTGGCAAGCAGAGAATTATAGATAGACAGTAGATAGCAGATACTAACAATAATAGAAAGCAGACAAATCTTATCTGAAATAGGGGTACATTAAGATCAGACCTCTACTCTTCTGACCTAGATGTTCCATTCATAATCTATGAAGCTATCCAGCCCCAAAAAGATCTGAGTTTATTCTCACAAACTGTCTCAGAAAAGCAGACATTTTAACCTAAAATAATTCTGGCATTGTCCACACAGACTACACTGTCAGGACAAGAGACAAGATCAAATAATCAGTCTTCAGAACACAGGATTGCATTTATATTATAAATTATTCCACAAGTGATTCAGACACCATTCCTCCTTTCCCTCCTTTCACCCACATAAAAACAGTTTTCTTTTTTTTTTTGGCTTTTTTTGTGGTTTCCTTTGTACCCTTTTTGTATTTGCTTTTGTGTCTTTTGCCTGCAGGGCATTTTACATTGCACATTTTCATCACTTCTGAGAGTTGAGCTGACAAGAACAAATCTTATGTTTGATTTTATGTGTCCAGTACCTCAGTGAATCTCTGCTATTGGGTGGCAGATTCTGCTTGAGTGACAAGAAACCTTACATTACTTCTCCCTTGTTATTACGGTACATACTAATTCACTCTTATATTCATTCCTAGCTAGTTTCTTGGCAAAATCTCCCATTATAAATTTCTTCTTGTCAGAAGCAACAGACTGGCCTTAGGCTTTTGGTAAATGCCAGCAAATTTTATTCCCTATCATAATGGCTTGGAAAGGTAATTGTAAACAATTGGATTTGCTTGTGCGGCGTATGACTGGAAACGACACCACCATTTCTCTAGCTGAAGCACAGTTCTGGGCCAATCTTTCACAGGAACAAAAAGTCAACACTAATCTAGAGCAAATGCAAAAGCTGGTTTAGTGGAACTTTAATCTTCTTATCTTGAAGAGTCTGCATGACTCCCAGTTTTAGACCGAATTTATTAAACAAGAATCTTCCTGTAACATTAGTATAGTATGGTCAGAATTTTCTAGCTGCTATATTTATTGTGAAGACAAATTCAATGTACTGAAACAGCTTTCAGCTATAATTAGCTTATTACTGCAGATATATGAAATACTCTGTCATTTTAATAGATTTTCATACTTTAATAACTTTTTTCTACCTCTGTAATCCACTCAAAATGTTATTTTGAAGTAAATCAAACCATTATTTATATGCTGCCTATACAGATAATTTAGTATCATTTTTAATCTATAAGTCAATAAAATCAGGTCGTTCCAGGCACCTTTCTGGTACACCATCTATTCCAGAGCCTAGATACTCTCTTTTACGGAACACTGATTTATTTCTCTATCCTCTCTTTCTCTTCCCCTACATACCGTATAGCATTTTGAACAATAGATAATGCAATACTTTTGAAAATACTAACAATTAACAAAAATTTCTGTCAGAAGAGGAAATTAACAACTATTTTTTTTTTCAAAGTGCTAGAAGCTGTGAATGGTTTTATACTTGCATGGGGAAGATGATGTTCATCTGTAATTGAAGCCTTAGAAGAACTAAGCAGCAACTTTAAAATTACACTGAATTGCTAAAATTAATGTTATGTAAAGGAAACATTGTTTTCTGAGTATGGATAGTAAACTAATTTCATTTGTCATGTTGTTGCTGTTGTGGAGGGTTTTTTGCACCCTTGAATCCAACTGCTATTCTATAACATGCTTTCATTTTGAAAGGGTTTTCCACATTCTTACCAAAGACGTGGCATTTCATCCAAGCAGTGAAGGTGTGAAAGTGTGAATTGAAATAAAGACTTCTAAATGCTAATGAGGATCTGTTTGCCTGATCTCAGGCATCGCAAATTTAATAGAAGTTTCATTAAACAAAGTGATCACATCTAGAGAAATGGCCCTTTAATAAAATTAATTATGTGTACTTAAAGCACCAAAACAGATTCTGAGTTGACTAAAAATAAAAAATTGAGGATTTATAAAAATAAATATAGATAACAGATTCTTGATCCAACTCAAAATAGATACCTGCAACACGTACATCAATGTTAGTTGTCTAGATACCCTTTACATTTAGTGAAACTTTCAGAGTGTGCATAATCTCATTTTATAATAGATGTTGTCCTCCAAACTGTTTGTTTTTCTCTTTACTGTAAATCGAATTCAGGACTGCTTAGCCCAAATCTGGAGTTCTGCGCGGAAGCCTAAAATTAGCTGGGAAAAATCCATTCAAAGCCTGAAGAAAAGATTTTCAGGGTTTGTTGTTTGATTTTTTTTTTTCTTGAGTATTGTAGACATCCTTGCTGAACATGTTGGAGAAAACTCTTCACTGAGAAATTAATCTTTTTCTTCATCACAACATACGTTTACAAATGTATGCTCAGCAGAACTCAGTAATATTTATAACATTAGTTTATTTTCATGAACTTATCACCCTGACAATTTTTCCCTCTTTGGAAATATAGTTTCTAGACCATGGGTTGTTAAATTATTACACAACACCACTTTTCAAGTATTATTTACAAACTCATTAAAAATCCCCAAAAATATTTGAAGAAATTTCTCAGTGCTGCAACTTTCTTGAAAAATACAAACCCAAACACCAAGAAACCAGTTTCAATCCATTTTTACTACATAAAATACAGCTAAAAATTAGCTTTGGTTTTCAAAATTTCATCTTCCTGTTCAAAGTCACTATTTACTCATAAATTACAGTACAAATCACACAAGTTTATAAGGGGAAAACATCTAGTTAATACATTGGATAAGTATTCAAAAACTGATTAACATGAAGTTTGCATTGACTGCTGTCATAGGACATTCTTCCCATTTTTTGCGTATCAATGTGTTTATATTTAAGCACTACTCTAATTCCTTAATTGGAACTATTTGGTTGGGTTTTTTTTAAATCTCAGCTAATTCAAAGAGCATTCTTGTGCAAACACTAGGCTTTTTAACACCTATTTACCGTTCAGTATGCAAATTCCTTCTCCATCAATCATGGAGAACATTTGGAGATTCTTTGTAAACAAAGCAGTACATTGTCACTCATCAATGGATGTTCCTCAGGTAAATTCTACTTGAGTAAGATGGGAAAATAATACAACATCCCATAAAATTCTTCATACATGCATCTTAATATGGAAGAACAACAGTTCTGTAAATACATGGTAATTCCAGGCTTCCATACGTTTCCTTTGTAAAAACTCACAATTATTAAAGGGGAAACAGCAGTTTCCTGGCCCAAAATATAAATATTGAATAAATTTAGGTCATGTTATTTACTTATCTAAGACAATTTTAAGTTTCTAAATTTGATTGTTGAAGCTCTGTGATAAACCTAAAAGTATTACTTATACTGAGTCCCCAGTAGTTGCCATCTGAATTAAATTTATTAGATTGTCTGCAAGTGTGTAAAAAATTCAATTTAAAAGAATTCCATGGAGCGAAGTCTCACAATTCAATAACAGTAACCATTCTCTCATCCAGTTGCTCTATATACAGTAAAGACAGACCTGCTTGACACTGCTTCTCAGTTGCACAGTAATCAATACATTAACCTTGAATATGTTATTAACAGCCCAGAAAAAGTTTTATATTTTTCATGCTGAAGACTTTGTGTGTTTTATTTCTCTCTCTTTATAGAATCATAGAATCATTAAGGTTGGAAAAAGACGTTTAATGTCATGAAGATCAACTGAAAGCTAACACCTCCAAGTCTACCACTAAACCATGTCCCTAAGCCCTACATCTTTTAAATATCTCTAGGGATGGTGACTCAGACACTTCCCTGGGCACGGGGTTCTAGTGATTGACAACCTTTTCAGTGAAGAATATTTTCTTAACATCCAGTCTAAATGCCTCCTGGAACAACTTGAGCCCCTTTTCCTCTTGTTTTATGACTTGTTAAAGGGGCAGAAAAGACCAACGGCCACCTGACTACAACCTCCTTGCAAGTTGTTGTAGTTTTGTATGGCTGGGTTCTGGTGGAGAAGTTGGGGCTGAAGGGGTGGCTTCTGCAAGAAGTAGCTAGAAGCTCTCTGCAGGCCCCACGGAGCAAACACCAGCTGGCACAAGGCCAGAGTCCTTGCTGACCAAGGCTGAGCCCATCAGTGATGGTCACAGCACCTCTGGGAATCACATTTAGGAGAAAAAAACCACAAGCAGATGCTTTTTGCCTCCAGAAAAAGAAGAGAGAAGATGTAAGGAACTGTGCAGACACCAAGGCCAGGGAAGAAGGACGGAGTGAGGAGGTGCCCCAGGTGCTGGAGAGAAGGATGTCCCTGCAGCCCATGGAGAAACCCATGGTGGAGCAGGTATTCCCCCCTGCAGCCCATGGAAAAGGCCAAGACCCCACCTGCAGCCTGTGGAGATGCCCCATGCTGGAGCAGGTGGGGACATACAGAAGATGCTGTGACCTGCACTGGAGCAAGCCTCTGCCAGCACTTGCAGCCCATGGAGAGAGACAGAGACAGAGAGATGAGCGAGAGAGAGAGATCCACACTGGAGCAGGTTTGGTGGGGGGTCACTTGTGACTCCATGGAGGACCAGGCTGGAGAAGCCTGGGCCTGAGAGACTGAGAGACATTCTATGATTTATGACTGCACCCCATAGCAGTGATCCCTGCTGGGGCAGCTGGTGAAGAGCTGAAGCCCTGTGGGAAAGAACTCACCTAGAAGTTCATGAAGGACTGTCTCCCGTGGGTGGGACCCCATGGTGCAGCAGGGGAAGGGTGAGAAGAAAGCCCACCCCTGCCCTGCCCCAGCTAAAAAGGAGAACATCTTGTGAAGAACTGACTGAAACACCCATTCCCCCAGTCCCTGCCCCTCCCTGACACAATGGAGGCAGGGAAGAAGGGAGCGAAATCATGCCTAAAGTGAAGTCTGCTAAGAAGGGAGAGGTGGGGGGAGGTGCTTGAAGATCTGGTTGCACTTCTCATTATCTGACTCTGGTCTCACTGTCTGTGCAGTGCAGTGTAATAAATTAGAGAGTTTTTACTTTACTCCGTGTTGCATCTCTTTTGCCAGTGATGTTTGTTGCGAAATGCTCTCTCCCTGTCCTTATCTTGACTCCTAATGCTCTCAATATGTTTTCTCCCTTGTCCAGCTGAAAAGGGGAGTGATAGAGCGACTTTGGAGGGTGCCTGACCTCCAGCCACCACAGTTGTAGAGAGTAATAAGGTCTCCTCTCAGTTTCCTTTTCTCCAAGCTAAAAAGCTCGAGTTTCCTCAGCCACTCTGTATAAGATTTGTGCTCTAGACCCATCACCATCTTCTCATTGCTCTTTTTTGGATCTGCTCAAGCTCTTCAGTGTAATGAAGTGAGGAGCGGCTGAGGGAGCTGGGGCTGTTTAGCTTAGAGAAGAGGAGGCTGAGGGGAGACCTTATCACCACCTACAACTACCTGAAGGGAGGTTATAGAGAGATAGGTGATGGTCTCTTCAGTCAGGTGATAGGACAAATGGGAATGGCATGAAGCTGTGCCAGGGCAGGTTTAGATTGGATGTTAGGAAAAAATTTTTTACTGAAAGAGTTGTCAGGGCCTGGAACAGGCTGCCCAGGGAGGGGGTTGAGTCACCTTCCCTGGATGTGTTCAAAAAAAGGGTAGATGAAGTACTTAGGGATATGGTTTAGTTTAGGATGTGAATGGTTGGACTTGATGATCTTAAAGGTCTTTTCCAACCTTGTGATTCTGTGATTCTGTGATTCAAAACTGAACAAAGTGCTCAAGGGACGGCCTCACCAGTGCAGAATACAAGGGGGCAATCACTTCTGTACCACGCTATTTGTAATACAAGCCAGGAGAATGCTATTGGTGACTTCTTGGCCACCTGAACACGCAGCCAGTTTATATTCTGCTGGTTATCAATCAATATTATGAACTCCTTTTCAACGGGGCAGCTTTCTAGACACTCTTCCCGATACCTGTAGCATTGCTTGGGGTTGTTGCCACCCAAGCGCAGGACCTAGCACTGTATAGAAAGAAAATACAAGATGAATATATGAGGTGCAGCCTTGTGAACCAACTGCCAGTTGTAGGCACATACTTTTCTAATAACTACTTGTTACCTGAAGGAAATAACATTAACTCACAACATTCCTCACATTTTCTAATTAATGGACTTTCCAAAATGCTGGAGGAATGAAGACTCTATATTACAGTCTTTTCCCTTTTCCCTGGGACCAGAAAGAATGAAGATGTGAACAAAGGAAATTGAAAAATACAATTCCTGAATTAATAATTATTTGTAATTATTCAGTATTATGACAAGAGTAAAATACCTTCCACAATTTTCTGAACTTTAGGGGAGGATCAAGATCAAATTTTGGTTGTAATGATTTTTGTTTCATTTTAATCATTCTTGAAGGACTACATAATAGGAACTCGCTCTCATTTCTTTCCCCTCAATTGTCTGTAGAATGAAGATTGATTAGTGTAGATCAAGCAATTTTTCTGAAGGGGAATGATTCTAGAAGATTCAGTATGAGCAAAAAAATGTGTGCTTAGAGCAAAATTCTGTGACATATGCTGATGCATGCTCATACCATCTGAAGAAGTCGAGAAAATCTTTCTGGTGCAATTATTGTTATATCTTCCTATACAGTCTTGATAAAATATGGTATGATGATTGCAATGGGTAAAACACGAAACCAAATATTGACAAAAGCAAATGCATGATGGAAGGGACTTTTACTGATGCTCTCTTTTTCTACAGTTTGTTCATATATTAAGAATATGTTTGTTCATTCTTTTGAGATCCTTTTCCTTAAATACATCCTCAGTTTACATTAATTTTTTAGCTATTTGTAATAATGCCTACTGCTTCAACAATCATTGAAAAAAAATTTATATTAAAATATTAATATTGATATTAATATAATATTAAATAATTAATATTTTAAAATCTAACATTTTAAAACTGCAGAATTTCTTACAAATATGGGGAAAGGAAACCTCCTTCTATACAATGAAAATTTTAAGATTAAATAATGTAGTCATCCTCCTCATTTATCTCTCCTGTCTTCAGTCCTGACTTTATATCAAATAAACAAAATATTCTCCTTTTATTTGGGACATTAAAGAGAACACTAGAAATGCCACAAAATGAATGTCACTGTAAATGCTTTACATTTTTCTGAGGATCAAGCAGATCTAAACAAGCTAGTTTTCAGAGAAAGAAGAAAATAGCACACCCAGCTACCTCACAGAAAAATCACAGGATAGTTCTGCAGGCAACTCCAAAGCTGTTAAATGGTTTCCGTGGGGATGTGCCAAGGAACCAAATGTTAAAACCTGGAAAGGATTTGTTCTGCTTAACATATGGCGTTCATCATGGCCAATAAAGGCTTCTGGGTGTCCTCAGGTGCTGCCCCTTCTGCAAGGAAGGGAGGAATGGAAGGGAATCATGGCATAAAAAGACTAGCTTGTTTCATTATGACCTAAAGCTATTAAAAAATAACTCTGTAGGTGACCTCTCAAAGCACAGTAAGCAATGATCTGAAATGATCTTTACTCAAATAGTCTTCTTTCACTTTAGACAAAGTAAAACTATTTCTGCTTATATGCAACATTCACTGATTATTTCTGATATTATAAAGTGTCATGGAAAAATTATATTGTTTACTCCAAGATAAAGTTATCAGTGATTTTTTAATCACAGATAGTTAACTAATTGTTTTACTCTATCTAAAGTACTTGTGGTATATCTTATGTGCAAAGGACTTTATCATATAGTTCTGTGGAAATGAATCCTTAGAATTGCCTTCCTTAGTACTATAGTTCAATGCTACCTGTCCATTTTAGGTACCAGCCATACCCTTTCAGTTACACACCAAAAGCACAAAGAACTTCCCAAATTAGTCTTCTCAGAAATGTTCCACTTTTCATCTCAGAAAGAAAAACAGAATGGGAATGTTTAGAAATGAATGAATAAGAATTGAAATGTTTCTGCAGTTGAAATTTCTTTACAAGGACTTAATACGTAGATGTAGAGGAAAGGTTACTCTTCCCTTTTATTCTCACAATCTTTTCCTTCTCCCAGAAACTTACTTACTCTGCCTAGTTCAGCTGATACTCTGCATCGAGTAGCAGGGGAAGAAAACAAGGCAGATTTACTGCATCATTTCACCTCCTGTCCTCTTCTTTTTTCTTCACTGCTTGTGCTTTCCTGGGGGAGGGAGGGGTAGGAACTGTCAAAAACCAAACATTAAGTCAAATCATCATGAAGTGACATTTCTCAATTAACATTATTGGAAAGAAATCTAAGTCATTGCCTGACAGTACTTTTTCCAATTTTAAAAGTACTTAAAGTACTCATAATTATTTTTTTTTTTCATCATCCATAAATTCACAACTTGCTGGGTCATGGCTTTCAGTTAATATTCAAATACAATGAAAGAAAGACTATGTCAATAACCTATTGTGTCAATAACCTATTGTGTTAGTCCTGGACATAGAGTCTTGGAAAGGTGATTATTCTGGACTATTAGTTTTGAACAAAAGCAGTGGAAAATTTTTCATTTAAAATTTCTTTGGATGCAAACACTTTCTTCTATGAAGATGGCTGTGTTAAACATGTAGTAGCATTAAGTATTTAGCTGCAGTATATGACCTATATGTGACAGAATACTGAACAGTTCTCAAACTTCATTTTGACAAGAAAAAAAAATTAAAATGAACAATGCAATGGAATGTAATTTATCTTCAAACAAACAATATATATGCCCTACAAAGAAAAGATTCTTCTATATAATGTTAAAAATGTCCTGAAAAAATACAACCAAATTACTGGCAGCTGTAGTGCACAAGCACAAGATATAAATCTACTTTTCTACTGTTCATCAATTTATATATGGTAGTAACTACTAATTCACTATGGATTTTATAGGCACTTTTATGACATATTCACACTGCAACAAAGAAACAGTGCTGTTCTTCTAGACAATATCTGATGAAGAAATGAAAGTGAGTAATTGGTCCCATGGCAGTAGTCTTCAGTAATTTATATTTTAGATAACCCATGTGAATCTATTTTATTTTATTTTTTCTGTGGTTGTAATCATCAGTTGGGCAGAGCAAGGAGGAGGATAAGGTAATAAAAGGAGAGCTCAATTTAATGCTAAATATTATGCCTTAAATCGATTTTACCAAATGTCCATTAAGTTATATTTTATATGCTTTTGCAATGTTCAGAAATTAATTTAAAATTTTAAAGTTCATTTTCTTATGCTTTAGTCCTTCATAAGAGCATAAGAAGTCAATGTTTCAAGCCTTTTTTTCTGATTTAGGTAATGAGAATCACAATGAAAAATTACACAAATTAAATTATTTACCTACATGTTTGCTTTCCCCAAAGTAACATGTTCTGAAAGTTTTTCACATCTAGTCTTTTCTTTCCTAGTTTATACTTCCCTTCACTGCAGAGAACATTTCTTATACTTTACTGTGGAGTTAATTAGATCTGGTCTTACCTTGAAGCAACAAAACTGCTTGTGTGTCTGCATGCAGATTTCAGTTGCAGACATCAAGGACATTCAAAGTAGAACTCAATCTTAATTTTTCAACATTCCAGAATGAAACATAACAGTAAATCAGCATTAACTAATCCTCAGGAATGATGACACTAGTCATGATTGTCAAAACTTGAAAAAAAGTTATGTATTCCATGATTATGTTTGATACATAGTAAAGATCATAAGGAAAACCAAGAATTATTGAATACAAGAGGAAGAAGAAAAGTGTGGCAGAGAGACGAGGAAAATACTAACATTTTCTAAGTTCACTAAATAATTATAAATTCACTTTAAGAGCAGAAATCATTCTTTTCTATAAAGGAAGTGTTAGAAACATCACTGATTAAAATATCAGGGATGAAATATTATGAACTTCACAAGAAAAGCACAAATATTATAAAGTTCCTAACACCAACTGAGTCCAATGGTACCTAATACTTTTTGGATCTGGTCCCAGATCTTTAGCTACAACTGAAATATATTCACTTTGTGGAGCTCTGCTACATCCCTGTTTGCATTTTGCCATTCTTAGGCACTTAGGGAAGGATGATATGAAAGATAATTTAGAGAAATTGCATCTTAATTTGCACTATGTGTGCATGTCCTAACACTTAAGGAACTTATTTAATAGCTCCTGAGGATGTAGTAATAAGGAGATACCCTTTTCCTCCTGGGACCTACTTATTCACTAATGGTCCTGGAAATTATGTATTGCAAAGCTACCCTACCAGCTTTACATTGCTGAAGGAATTTCCCATACAAAAGCTTTTCTCAGAAAAACAGTTAATCTAACTTTCAGATTTCATTCTAATGCAACACTGATGCAAACAATTGTGATGATCTCATGATAAATATGGTTTAAAAACCTCATGCTTATAAAGTAGGACTTTGAAAGCATAACTTCAGCTTTTCTAAATCTAAATACATTACTTGTTTCTGAAATGAAGTCATAGATTTTGGTTAAAAAATTAAGGATAGGAACAGCTCTGTGCTTTTTGTAACTATATCAATTTGATCCCTCAAATTTCATATTAAAAATTCACTGCTTATTTTATACCACTTTGAGCAAAATGCCGTTAACTGCACAATAAAGAACTGAAAAGATTCTAATAGGGCCAAAATGTTAATAGAGTAAAAAAAAAAAGACAGCTTTGTTAGGGATCTCTACTTTGCAAAAAGCAGTGTCAAATAATAAATTTTCCATTCGGTGCATAGTTGATACTCAAGGCCTGCATGAAGATATCTTTGTGTTTTGAATTTCTCAGCTACCGATTGTGTACTAATGATGAAGTGATTAGGAAGAAACGCTTAAGTAGATCATTTCAACATATGGCTTATGAAGAAAAAAGTTTCTTTTTTTCTCTTGAAAACAATAATTCACCAATGATTATTCTAAGAAACATTTTAAAGCATGACACAACCCATTTACTGGCTCATGATCATGCAGCAAACAGTTATATAGCAACAAACTTATACAACTCAATTAAATAAATAAGATGTTGAACATATGTTTTAAAGAAATATGAATTGTGGAAGTAGCTGCCTAATGGTTATGTTTCTTCTTCCTGGCTAAGTGCACAGTAAGAAAAGTCATATTCAAAGAGGTGCTTGTAAGGAGGAAACCTTGCTATAAAAGCAATGCAAAAATGTATGAGAAGATATCTTCATCTCAACTCACGAGATTTTTCATTTAATTTTCTCCACCTGTCTTGTTGCAGAGGAGGGGTGAGAGTGAGAGTGAGTGGGCATGTGGCAGCCAGGCAATGTCAACCCACCACAATTTCCAATGTAATATTTAAACGGATGCACATTTGTGTGTGTACACATTTATATGAGATCATTTACGAACAGTCTATATCTACAGATAAGGCTTAGAACTTTACTGTGACTTGCCCTTCACGGTGAAAACAGTCAAGTTGTTTCTACATGTTGTTTTCTTACCATTCATTTTCTTATTAATCACTGAGATGAGGGACCTGCTGGTTCTTGGTTCTCATGGGGGATTTTATCTACTCGGATATTTGCTGGAAGGCCTATACAGACAGGCATTTGAAGCCCAGGAGGTTTCTCCAGTGCGTTGATAAATTCTTGATGCAAATGGTGTATGAGCCAACTAGGAGAGGAGAGCTGCTGGATCTTATGCCCACTAATGAGGAAGGTCTGGTTGAAGAGGTGAAGTTGAGGGCAGCCTTGGCTGTAGCGACCATGAGATGGTGGAGTTAAGGATCTTAGGTGTTAGGAACAGAGTTCTGAGCAGGATAATGACCCTGGACTTAAGCAGGACCAACTTTGGCCTTTTCCAGCAATTGCTAGGGGAAAACCCATGGGACAGGGTACTAGAAGGAAAACATGCCCAAGATCGTTGGTTTATATTCAAGGAACCACTTCTTCCAAGTCCAAGATCAGAGCATCCCAATGGGTAGGAAATCAAGCAAGGGAGCCAAAAGACCTGCATGGTTAAACAGGGGACTGCTGAGCAAACTCAAGTGGAAGAAGAGAGTCTACAGGTCATCGAGAGAGGAGGTGGCCACTTGGGAGGAAGATAATACTGTTGTCAGAATATGTAGGGAGGCAATTAGGAAAGCTAAGGCCTCCTTGGATTTAAACCTTTCAAGGGAGGTCAAGGACAACAAAAAGGGCTTCTTCAAATACATTGCAGACAAAATTGACACTACAGGTAATGTACGCTCTCTGCTGAATGAGGTGGGTGCCCTGGTGACAGAGGTTACTAAGAAGGCAGAGTTAGTGAATGTCTTCTTTGTCTCTGCCTATACTGCTGGAGACTGTCCTTAGGAGCCACTGAGGCCCCACAGGAAGTCAGGATAAGCAAGCAGTTTGACTTGGTTGATCAGGACTGGGTTAGGGCCAGTTAAGCAGTCAGGATATCCATAAATCCATGGGTCCAGATGGGATGCACCCACAGATGCTGAGGGAGCTGGTGGAAGTCATTCTTAGGCCACTCTCCATCATCTTTGGTAAGTTGTGGGAAATGGGAGAAGTGCCTGAAGACTGAAGGAAAGCAAATGTCACTCCAGTCTTCAAAAAGGGCAAGAAGGAAAACCTAGGTACCTACAGATATGTCAGCCTCACCTCCACCCCTGGAAAGATGATGGAACAACTTCTGTGTGCAGCCTCGAGGCACATCAAGGATAAGAGGGTCATTAGGAGCAGTGAGCATGGTTTCACCACTGGAAAGTCATGTTTGACCAACCTGATAGCCTTCTATGAAGACATAACTAGGTGGATAGATGAAGGTAGGGCAGTGGATGTGGTTTACCTTGATTTCAGTAAAGCATTTGACATCATCTTCCACCGCATCCTTGTGGCTGAACTGAGGAAGTGTGGTCTGGAGGATCAGGTAGCGAGGTGGATTGAGAGCTGGTTGACATTGTGGTCAATGGGACAGAGTCTAGCTGAGGTCTGTATCTAGTGAAGTCCCTCAAGGCTCAGTACTGGGACTCATACTATTCAAAAAAATCATCAACGACCTGGATGAGGGAATAGAGTGCACTGTCAGCAAGTTTGCTGATGGCACAAAACTGGGAGGAGTGGCTGACACACAGAAAGGCTGTGCTGCCATCCAGCAAGATCTGAACAACCTGGAGAGTTCAGTGAATGAAATATGACAAGGGCAAGTATAGAGTCTTGCATCTGGGGAAGAACAGCCCCAGTAAAGGCTGTGGACGGATCTGTTGAAGAGCAGCATAGGGGAAAGAGACCTAGGGTTTCTGGTGGACAGCAGGATGACCATGAGCTAGCAATGCGCCCTTGTGGCCCTGAAGGCCAATGGCATCCTGGAGTGTTTTAGAAGGAGCATGATTAGTAGGTCAAGAGAGGTTGTCCACCCCTCTCTGCCTTGGTGAGACCACACCTGGAATAATATGTCTATTTCTGGTGCAAGCTGGACTGTAGGAGGTTCCATGTGAACATGAGGAAAAACTTTTTCACTGTGAGGGTGACAGAGCAGTTGTTGCCTTTTGACCAGTTGGAGTAAAAAAAAAAAATTAAAGTAAGGTTCAAGTAAATTTTGAGACACTAGCTATATCTAAAACCTAATCATACATGGATACCTTGAGTTTAAATAGTTTCAGAGGTAAAAATGCACTTTAGGATAAATATTAACTCCACAAAAATGAAACCTTTCCCGTCCTATAAAAATCATTGAAGTGTTTTATTTCTTAATAGAATTTGTAGTAGGACTATTTTTAAAAAAGATTTCTACATTCTGTTAAATGCAGACAGGTTCTTGGGATTGGTTCTAACTGTGCTGCGCTGACATTTACCTCCTTAAAATATGCTATACCTCTTTCTTACGGAAGAAAAAGGTAGAAAAGACCAAAACATTGAAAAAACCAAACAGCACAGGTTTAACGGTCTGTAGACCATAATTTTCTCACTGTAATAAGCAATGCTATAGCATTTACTTATTGTAGAACCCTTTTACATTTCAAAACCTACATAAATCTTCCAGGTATGATCTGTGTGTTTTCAGATGTCCAGTGGTGTATTTTGCCCTTTGAGTTTGATCAAGTATGAATTAAATATGTATCTTATAATACTGAGTGTCTTTTTTTTAATCCTAAAAGTCTGGAAAACTATAAACTTTTAATATCTTCAAAGATAAATTCTGTGCACTTAGCAGTAAACCTTATATTTAGTAAAAATATTGCACCAATAGCTCAAATTGCTAATAACTGATGATTTTGTGCAATATTTTCCTGCACATTTCTTCCCTGGGTATTATTTTGTATTATACCAACTAGAGTAAACATTGTCCCCAAAATATTAAATGTAGAGAAAAATTAATTTCCACAATGTGAGGACACATCATAAGAGACATGTAGCAATACTCAAGAAGCAAATATATTTATTGCATACCTACTGCTACCTCCTTTAAAATAATAATTGCAGTATCATTAAAAAAAATCTTTATTTCTCCAAGATTAGAGAATTAGTGAAAAAAATAAAAAAGGCCAATTCTTTTAGAAAGCACTGTGTGCATATTCTAATTGCATAAGTAGTCATCAAAATAAGGACTAGCTTTAAGATAAGGTATCATCCATTTCAAATATTATCTGATTCTTCTATTTCAGGATACTCTAGATGGCCAATTTTCCCCTTCAAACATGTATCCATTTGTGTATCAGAGATAAAAGGTAGCAGCAATAGTCAATACATGTAAATTACGTGCGAGTTCACAGTTAGGATGAGCTGCATCCTAAGAATCACAGAACAGGAAAGTGCCCATCATTTTGTTCTTTGTGTGAAAAACTGTATTAGTTTTGTAACTCAGGACTTTGAAATGACTAGAGAATAGCATTGTTAAGAAGAACTACATGAAATGTCAAGTATCTTTTTCAGCAGTCTTTCTCAGAGACATGTTCAAATGTGAACCTCTATAACTTCTAGTGAGCCTATGACATGCTGGACAAATCATAAATATTGAAGGATGCACTTCCACTTATGCAGTCCCACATTTATGGAGATAGCTAAACTGTGAGAATATTCATCTGAATAAGAAGTCAGTAATTATCTTGTTTCTATAAGAACATATGCCTTTAATTTGATTTCAGGATTTTGTTAGGCAGCAGCTTTGAATTCTGAGAAGTAGCTGGTAGCTGATGTGACAGTCTGTCACCATATCACATAAGAAAGGTGAAAAAGGCAGAAATTTTCAGAAGTCCTAAAGAGTAAAACCTTCAGATTTCCTAAGTGAATTATGAATCTAATCTACATCTTTAGAAATGTGAAGAAACTGTCGGCTCAGACATGTAAATATGTCACTGTAAGTTGGCCAATAATCATGTGTCATATGAGCCTGGGAAACCTCTTCCTTTGTGGCTTTCATTAGCACATTCTCTTCGAGTTCCCAATGCACTGAGATTTTGACTAACTGAAGAAATGGTATTTCTCAGCTCATTGCATTTCATTGCAAGCCTCTCTTCACTAATGATGTCATATTTGAAAACAGGACACAGGCTTGTAAGTTTATTAGCAATTCTTGAAGGTGTTGCTCACTGTTGGGGTTTTGGCTTTTTTTGGGGGGGGGAGGGTTGTTTTGGTTTTTTTGTTTTTCATGGGGGGAGTTTTTGTTGGTTGGTTGGAGGTTTTTTGACTGTATGTTATACCTTTCCTTCATATAGTCTCCACTCTGACAAGGTGATGGTTTTATTCTTAGGTTTGGTCTTGCTTATTTTACTCTTTTCTCTTTATTCTCAAATATATGACTTAAAATAGTTTCTTTTGTGTGCACACACAAAAACACACACAAACCACAGTACAAGCTTGCTAATGGATTAAACTACTTAACATGGAGAAAAAAATAGTAAATAAAGCCATTTAAGGTACTTTTTTATTGTTTTCAACAATGTTATCTTGACAGCAATGATTTAAAGCTACAAATTAGCGTTTAGTGTAATAATCAATAGCAATCGTTTTATTTCTTACTCTTTTCAAAATCTTTTTTCCATTATAATTTTACAACGCATCTATCCTGGCCTTCTGTTCTCAAAAAGAGCTTCCAGCTGCTGTGCCCAGCCAGCAAGTCATCATATTGAATGACTGTGGAGCGCATCAGTGCAAAATACAAATTCAGGATCAGGTCAGAAAGCCCCAATTTTCTATCCACCTCAGTTTTCATCCCTTTCAGAATGTTCCACACTTATCAAATCCCTCTTTATAGGCCAGGGGTTTGTTCAGTTTTGCCATTATTACTCCAAGTATGATGACCTGTTCTGTCTACTGAACAAGTGATAACTATTTAAGGACATAGTGCATACAAACTTGTGTTGCAAACCAAACAGCAGAAAAATCAGTACAGAAGTCTGTTACACTAATTTCCCCTAACTGGGCATGTTGCACATTCAGAGACCTTGTGGCCACATTTACATAGGCTGCTAAACCTCTTATTCTAACTCTTCGTACTTCAGAATTACTTGCCGAGCAGAATTACTTTTCCTTTTTCTAATTCCCCAAGAAAAAGACTCTCTGTGCCAGAGACTATTTCATTGCTTTCACAAGAAATCTGCTGCTGTGCTAGTTTGAAGATGGTGCTCTCTTTCAGGGGAGAAAAACCCAACAACCCACAACAACCCAACAAAACCCCTAAGTGAATTCAGAGTAATTTATGTGGCTGGTGAGATTGTCTTATAAGGCCTAGCAGGCACACAAATTATTTAGGCTAGATATGTGTGGAATTACATAACCACCTTCAGTAAATTTTCCATTTGTTCTTCTAAGCCACTAAGCTTTTTCTTCCAAATGTTGTGATTGGTTAAGAAGTCTTCCACTTTCCCACTCACCTAAATATTTCCCATTCTGGCAATGGATGGAATGAGCTCTTAAGGGGCATGTAATTATGCCTGTAGGGAAGAAGATACGAATACTGGGCTTGATTTACTGTGGTTGCTCATTTAATTTAGAATTAAATGGAACTTATGCAGCAAAGCGTTAGGCAGAACTGACATCTACATTGAAGATTTTTCTTTTTTGTGCCTTTTAGTAGCCTAGTCTATGGAAAGAGTGGCAAATGGAAAGAGTGAATTGAATATTTGTTAAAAACTTATTAAAAAGATTTAGAACATTGTTTATTGTCTGTAGTTTTACAAGATCCAGTCCCAAAGTCATTTTTCTGCTTACAAAATACCTTTAAAAACATAATTTGAATTTGTTTTTAAAAATTACCTTTTGAATACTTATTCATTACTTTCTCAATTTTGGACCTGATTATGGGAATTTCATGGACTAGACTGGAATATTCCAGAGAAGTGAATTCTAATATTCTGCACTGTGGCTTTCTGCAGAGAGGCACATTAATGAGGTTGGAGCACACTGTGCTGGCTCCCTAAAATAATTGGCACTCAGCACTCATACCATGGGTTGATCACAAAGTAACATGAATTTATTTAGAGCTTCAAGCTATATAGACACTACTGCCCCCGTGTAATTTTCAAGGAGAGACTTCTTAGAGCATGTCTTAAAACAGAGGATCTTTTGTACTACTTTTGGAGTTGCATTCCTTAAATCTCTTCAAAATCACATGGTTTTTTTGCTTCAGAGAGTGATTGCTCAAGAACATTCAGAGTCAACCTCCTTTTCTAACATACTATTACTACCAGGTCATTTGAGCATCCTGGAGACTACAGAAGGGATGTAAATTGTCTGGGAGCCAGTCCATGTTTCCATCTCCAACAAGGATTACTCTTTAAGAGCAGTGTGGAGCAGGCACAGCAATTCCTGTTCCTCATCTATTTATCATTCCCTGACTTACATGTACAAGTCCCTCAACCTCCTTCTCCTCGACAAATTGAATCACTTTCTTCTTCAGTGTATTTGTTATTAATGTCACTCACCATCATGGCTAACACCTACAACAGGCAAAGCCATTTGATCTGATGTTTTCAGCACTGGCATTACCTGACAACCTTTTGTTTGTACCTGTTTTCCATCAGCTCTATTTATTTATATATACATTAATCCAAAAAAAGACATGTTGGGAGAGGAATGCTTTTAAACCTTGCGCAAGAATGTTGACACTTTTCTCATTTCAAACCTCAAAACTGCTAAGTATGTTTTCAAGAAAGTTTCTCTGGTGGCTCTGGATGGAGGAGGCATATGGATAGCAGTGGTTCTGAGTGTGGCAGGCACTATTCCTCGTTATTCCTCATGGTCTTCTTACCTGCTCCTCCTATGATGTGACTGAAATTATTTTCATTTGCATTTTCACTTTATTTGAGAGCATGTGTATATGCATGTGCTGGGGGTTGTGGTGACTGCAGCATACACACATATTCCCATAAACCAAAATACAGCTGGTAATTCTAAATATAGGCAAATGAGCCTCTACACTGCCTTCTTCAATATGTTATGCTTCACTTTGTCTCTATTATATTAATCCCTTTCTTCCCATAAGTGTAATATTTATTATCTGCCTTTGAGAGTAACCCAGGCACATTTCTCAGTCACTCAGACATTCAAAAATATTATTGATCTCATATAAAAACTCTCCTGAGGCACTTGCATGAAGCAATCTTCTAAAGGAGGAAATAAATAATATACGACAGAGTAGATGGTGGGTGCTTTGTTGGCTTGAATCTTCACATGCTGTTTAGGGGGGGTGTGAATAACTTTCAAACCAAATGGTCTTCTGGAAGAAATATTCGACCACAAATTCTCAAGAAGAGATGTTAAAAATTCATTAGCTTTGGTCTGCATCATCCATGCAAAGGTTTGTATTCGGTTTCCATTCTGATAATACTTGCACTCAGCCTTGTTTTGTTTATTAGAAGCTCACAATTGTATCAAATTCAGACAAACTGCGGGTTAACTTGGTTAGTCTTTGTATTTAGCTGCTCTCCACATCTGCTGCATCCCAAAATGAATAAATAAAGCAGTGCTTGTTGTTAAAAATTAATACAATCTGAATTCAAATGTTTTGCTTGTAAATCCCATTTCTTTTATTCCTTAAGCATCCCTTCCAGTTAGTTTATGCTGAAATTTCTTTTTTTTTTTTTTCTACAAAAAAAAGAGCCATAGAAAAAATATTTTAGGGGTTCTACTGTAAACAGCTGGATCTTGCCATCGTTTTCCAGCAGCACAGACCCTACTTTGAGAATATCGCAGGAACGGTCAGTATTCTGCCTTTTCTGTAACATGGTCTCCACTAGGACATTAGAAACTAGAAGTTTCTAAATAAGCGCTACCTGAAAAGACAGCCTACTATCTATCTTTTTAAACCTTGTAATAAATAGTTAATTAGAAAAAAAATAAGCTTTCTAAGGCGCCATGTAAATTATCATACTCCAGCAATAGCTGGACCATTTTGTATGCCTTATCCATTAAAACAGGAAGATTATTTTTATATTGTTTTATATATGACAGGCAAATTCTAACTGGCCCAATGACATTGTTGTTTCTTCTATTTCTTTCATAGGGAATTTTAAAAGTCCATTTGCCATAATTAACATGTAATAATAAGGACTCTCTATGCATAGCAAATATATATGTCAAGGAGTAACAATAACAATAACAAGCTGGAAAATCACCTCATTCTAACTGTAGATGACTCTAACCCAAATAAACCGTATTATTACAGGTTCAGTGACTCATGTTAATGGACATCATGTCTTTTAAAGTGTTCTGGAGAATGATGGATACCCATTATGTGAAATTTTTGATGGAAACACCTGATGAGATATTTTTATTGTACTTGTGTCAGTAGAAACTAAGTATGGGTTTCATCTCACCTAAATTCAGATTTAAAAAATTAGCTCTCAAAGTCTGAGTTAATTGCCCTAGCCTCCCTTTCTGGATGAGAATGGATGGAAATAATTATAAGTCCTCTCACCTATCTTAGAGTCCTCTTTTAGGAGGTGATAGATTAGCTGTAAGAAATGCACATGTCTTTTCAGTGCATATAAAAGTAAATTAGTTTAGAAATAATTATCTGACTTTAAGACTTCTAGGTTACAGCAGATAGCTGCTATGTTAAAAATGCTTTTCACAATGAAAAATATCTCTAAATTCTCTGCTGAGGGCCTTACAAAGTATGCATAGTTCATGTGCCAAATGTGAATTTACACAATGGATTAAAGCATAGTTTAAAACGTGGCTATCCTTCTGATATTTTAATGATGGTTGCTAAAAGATCTTTTTATACATCATAGCACTTGAGGTGATTTATTTAGATCAGATAAATTATTCCTTGCAAGGTCAATTCACTTTCATAAATTGAGAATTCTGGCATGTTTTGAGTAAAGTTAAATTAGTAAAATAAAATTAAAACTGAAATAATAATTCATAACTGTTCATTTAGTTGACACATCTTACCTTTTCTTCTGTTTGAAGATTATCCCCTCACTGATGATAATATAAAGCACATGTCCTCTGTGAATAACTACTGAAGTACAGGTAAGCCTAACAGCAGTATTTTAAACCCTTTCACGTTTATAATTCATGATATGTTGGTTAATTTTGATTGCACCTTTGGGTTACCTGCCACTGTTCCTGTCATTTTCTTTAGGACATATATTGCAAAAGCAATACTTTTGCTATGACTAAATTATAGAACTCAAATGCTACAGGATCAAAATCAGTAATGTACTTTTCTGCTCTTGCTGCTACAGTTTAAACTGAGCGATGATTCTCATTTTAATGTGACAGTATACAGGGCAACATGGAAAAAGCATTTTTTAAAATCTATTTTAGATTATTATAAAGTAGCTGTGATTAGCTATCTGCTTTCTATGACACTGTTTTATTTCACTTTATCGCACTCTTTTCACACCATACCAATAGTAAGTGTCTTTAAAAATGTTCTTACTGAAGTGACCATAAAAGCATTCATTTTTGTGGGGCTTTTTTTAGAATTAAGGTGTTAAAGTTTTATAGAACAACAGCTATTATGTTGTTCTTGGGATAGTTTTCAGCTGGATATGTTCTCTGAATAATTCATTGGATAGCCACTGAAATGTTTGCTGCAGTACAGAACAGCAGAAAAAGCAGAGGTGAGAGCGGATGACTGTCAGGGAAAGGTGAGGCAGACTGTTTCTCTTAGTAACAGCATCACTTTATACCAGTGTCATTCTATACTTAAATTGTTCACTGGACCTCAGCATGAAATGCCAGTATTGTTATTGAAGAGCTGTTGTCTACTGGCAGGCTTATATGACCTTAAAAGTAAAAATCAAACAATAGATTTGGTTTAGTATACAGCATGGGATATAGTGTTAAGATTCATGTCAATCAGGTTGTGATGTCTACCAGGCGTGAGATTCTGAGCTGGAGATACTAAAATGTAGATGCCTATGTGTAAATATCCACAGATATGCTGGGTGACTGAGCTCAAACTGACAGCAATGCAGATGAGTGGGTTGAGGGTTTTTTGTCTAATTGTAGATATCTGAAATGCTACTTGAAATGTCCTAAAGTACTCCACTGCCACTCTTAAAAAGCACATGGATAGCTTCCAGTCCTGCCAGGATGTCTCAGATGCTGTAGGGAGTTGAGAGTTACACACATTTGTGTGACAGATTTAAGTTATTTTAGTGTTGATTTCTGTATTGAGTCAAGACTGTTTCCATTTCTGGTAAATGGATTTCAGTTACAGTATGATTCATCTCTTGTAAGGCGAAGTCTAATATGGGTCAAATGAACTGTGGTCTCCACTGATTGCCAAGAAATTCTAGACAGGTAGTTCGGAGGTCAAGTTGGGTGAGACAAATGAGGCATGATATGTCCTTTCAGGTAGAGTGTCCTTGACTTAAATGGTAAGACTCACAGTATGGTCAATGATAAAATCACACATTCTTTCTAGAATTTTGTAGCATTATTTTTTTATATTTCAGAGTTGTCCCCAAAGTTTCTGAAACCAGGTCATTCGTGCAGGAACAGGTGACAAGCTTCAGGGACACAAATTTAAACATGTTGGACATGCCATGAGAAATAAAAGCCTCAGAATCAATCTCTAAATGATCTGAGTACCCAGACACTGAAAATTAGAACAGACTAAGTCATCCCATAATTATTAATCAGTTTAGCCTCTGCTACATGAAAATGAAAAGCTTAGTGACTGCTGGCTGAGATGGCACTGACTCTTCTAAAACTTATGTTGGGGTAATAATAATACCCATGCTTCTGGCAGCTCTTGGCCAAGGAGCAAGAGATCAGCCTTCAGAATAGCTAACAGTGCAGACACAAAGGCTGTCACACACACCTGCAGCTATAGTAACTTACCTATCCAAAGGATTTCACAGGTGGAAAGAAAGTTATAAAGAAGTTTCTGGCGTCTCTGTGACTGACAGTGTTCTTTGGGGTCATATTCAGTGTTTAATGAGTTATTTAGTTGCCAATGGCCCCAGGGAAAGTCTAGTCCATAAAACATGTTGTTCTGGGTGGCTTCTGTGAGAAGCTGCTGGAAGTTTCCCCCATTGCTGGACAGAGCCAATGCCAACCACCTCCAAGATGAACCCACTGCTGGCCAAGGTCAAGCGATGGTGGTAGATCCTGTGGAATAACACAGTTAAGAAAGGGGTGTGTGTGTGGGGGGGCAGTAACATTAAAAATCAAAATTGCAATTGCAGAGAGAGAAAGAGTGAGTATATGTGAGAGAAGCAACTCTGCAGACACCAAGGTCAGTGAAGAAGGAGGGGGAGGAGGTGCTCCAGGCACCAGAACAGAGATCGCCCTCCAGGACATAGGGAAGACCACAGTGAGGCAGGCTGTCTCCCTGCAGCCTGTGGAGATTCACAGTGGAGCAGATATCCACCTGCTTTGTGTGGAGGACACCACACCAGAGAAGGTGAATGCCTGAAGTAGGGTGTGAGTCTGTGGGAAGTCTGCACTGGAGCAAACTCCTTGCAGAACTTGTGGACCCATGGGGAACCATGCTGGAGCAGTCTGTTCCTGAAGGACTGCATCCCATGGAAGCCATGCTGGGGCAGTTCGTGAAGACCTATAGCCCATGGGAAAGACTCATGTTGGAGAAGTTGGTAGAGGACTGTTTCCTATGAGAAGTATCCCATGCTGGAGCAGAGAAAGAGTGTGAGGAGTTCTCCTTTTGAGGAAGAAGGAGTAGCAGAGACAACATGTGAGATGAACTGACCACAACCCCCACTCCCTGTCCCCCTGTGCTGCTCAGAGGAAAGAGGGACAGAAATCAAGAATACAGTTGAGCCCGAGAAGAGAGAGGGGTGAGGTGAGGTGTTTTAAGATTTGGTTTAATTCTCATCCTGTTCTTATTTGATTAGTAGTAAATTGAACTAATTTTCTCCACGTTGAGTCTGTTTAGCCCATGACAGTATTGTCTGAGTGATCCTACTGTCCTCACCTTGACCCACGAGCCTTTCATTATATCTTCTATCCCCTGTCCAGCTGAGGAGGGAAGTGATAGACCAGCTTTAGGGAGCACCTGGCATCCGGCAGGGGTGAGCCAACACCACACAAATCAATGAAAATAGCAAGCTATAAATTATAATTATTTTTCCATTTTGTTTGATTTTATTTTAGGGCTATTTTAAATTGATGTCTGATGATATTTCAAGCCAATTACTGACTAACACAATGTTTTAATTGCAATATTTTTGAGGCAGCTGGAAGGAACCCAAGCATAATAGTTGAAGTCGTTTTGTTTAAAATAACCCTGGCATCATGGGATTTGATTTCAAAGTGCTATTGTTCAAATTGCTGAAGAATTAGAAGTGGTGTTTACGTGTGAAAAAAAAATATTTATTCAGGTTGGTGACAGTGATGGTAGTGGATGGACTTTATCTGGTCACACATTAGAATGACAATTACTATTTAGTCAATTTCCTTACATGTCAGAGAGCAAGGCAAGACTTAGTCAATGTACTTACACACCTAATCTTTGAATAGGTATCATTAAGTTTAATTCAGGATATCTGATGGAGATTATTTCTGACTAAAAAATATAAAACTGATCAAAAGTATAAATGGAAATAGTTACATTTTTCTCATTTGTTTACTGAAGTAGGAAGGAGTATAAAAATGTGATGTACATGACAGTTGTCTTCAAAATGCTTTAAATGGACTTCAACCATTAAATGATGCCTTAAAACCAAAATAAAAATATTTAATAAAACACCTAAGGCACACTCTTAACTTAAGCATTAGGTTATTCACATTATTTTTTTGTGCACTCAAGACATTTTGAAATAAAATAAGTTCTTCTTTTGCAAAAGTATATATTATACCTCTAACAATCTCTTACCACCAAACTACATTTTTAACATTCCAGTAAATACTATTACAATAAATGTTGCCATCATTCTTACTTTTACTCTTTCATTTCCTTATTTGCAAAATGCACTGGAAAATCCAAAAATAATAATTATTGTAAAGGAAAATTTATCTGTAAGAACAAATACTTCATGTAAGATTTTTTTAAGCTTTTCCATCTGATAAATAATTCCCTAAATGTTTTATAATTTCTTACAACAAATAATTTCTTTTTGTCATTTTTGAACTGCTGATGTATGCAGCATAAAAAGAATTTAATATAGGATAATGACAGAAACATTACAATTAATTTAATCCTGTAGGGAATACTATTATTTTGACATTCTTCCTCAACCTGGGTCTTGACAAGGAAATAACAGAAAATAATGGGACGTGAAAAGGTTCCTGGAACTAAAGAGCTAAAGATGAACAAAAGAAAACACAGGTTAAGAAATAGTAAAGCACTTTATTTTGAATCAGGCAAGCAGTAAAAGGCATATGTTTGTATGACCAGAGTCTCTTCTACAACTATATTTCAAATACAATTTGCTGTCACTACTTCAGGGCATGATGCCTACATTGTCTGTGCTTGAATATAACATCTCGGGCTCAGAAAGATAGGTTTGAATGGTCAGAGGTGTCTATACAGTGCAATAGCACAGTTACACAGGAGTTAAAAGCAAACTCAAAGGAAAAGATTAGTACCAGTTACATGAGTGTTGCTGTTTGGATCAAAATGAAATATTTTGTTTATGTTTTTTTCAAAAATGACGTTAGTTTACAGAAGCCATATCTTTAGCTGAAATTACTATTCCGATTTTAGTTGGAAATTACTGATCAGTGCCAACTTGAGTTAGTTACCAAGATTATTATTGAGCTATTGACATTAATTATTTTTAAGATGCAGCTTTTATGCACCTAATCACATTTAACAGCATCTTTTTTCCATAAGCACTCTCTGGAGTGTTTACACAAGAATCTTTCTCACTGTGAGAAAGGTGCATGAGTCTGGAAATCAGAATCTAAATTACTATGATAAATTCTGTGATGTAATGCTGGGTGACCATGTCCATATCTATTTCTGTGTGCTGTTTTAATTCTGTGATGTCTTCAGTGTGTGTTTTTTATTGACTTGGACAACATTAATTTCAAGAGACAGTCTTGTTCCTTATCTTGGCTCTTAGTGGCTGAATTTACCTAAGCTGTCTACATATAAGCTCATACTGAAGACACCATTTACAGTCAGAGCAGATCAAGCGTTCCATAGTCATGTCCTAGGAGAAGCTATTTTTCTCCATATCCTTTATAGTCTGGAGTGATAGTTCTACTGATCAGAAGCCACTACCTAGAAACAAAAATTCTAAAACAAATACCATGCTACATGTGCATGTGTGTTGGTGCTTAAATCTTAAAATTCTCTCTTATGAAAGGTGTAAAAAAAAAAAAGTGACAGATCTCTAAGGATTATCTGCAAAGCTGTTGCATTTTTGTCCTCACAGATCAACCACTGGCTGATATGAACATTTTTGACCTCTAAACAGAAAGCTTTGATTCTCTCACCAACTGTCAATAGGGACCATTTGGAAACATGTTGTAAGGTAGTGGCTACAACAAAGGAAAATAGAAAACCAAATCACTTCAGTATCCATTACACTTTGGATTTGGGAGGATCTTTTCTGCAATGTGTCAGATGCTGAGGCTGCGACTTCTTCCACAGCTGTCTAGTCTGTCACAATTTAACTACATGCAAGTGTAAATCTGTGGAGAAAGATCACAAAGCTGCTGCTTGATATATTTGCCAGATTTGCATGTCTTATTTAATCTGCACAAGATCATGTATGTTTCCACAGATGATTTTAATTTTTTAACTCTTTGATGTTAAAAAAATTCAAGAATTCCAAACTCTGGACATTACATTACTTCACAGAATGGTCTGTGCTAGAAGGGACCTTAAAGGTCATCTAGTTAAAAGCCCCTGCCAGGGGCAGAGATAACCAAAGCCCCACCCAACCTGGCCTTGAACACTGCCAGTGAGGGGCAGCCACAGTTTCTCTGGGCACCCTGTGCCAGGGCCTCACCACTCTTAGAGCAGAGAATTTCTTCCTCACATCTAATCTAGATCTACAGTCTTGCAGTTTAAATACATTACCTCTTGTCCTATCAGTACCTGCTCTTGTAAAAAGTTGCTTTTCAGTTCTCCTGTACATTATTTTGAAGGTTATTGGTTTGCCATGACTGATGACCAGGAATCACACTGTATCATTTGATTCTGGGGCTCATGCCATATAGTGTGATTCATGAGTGTTTTACTATATAATTTCCCATATACATGAGGTTTACAGTTTCCTTCCTATTAAACATATTGTGGTGGTTTGGCCCTGGCTAGAGGCCAAATGCCCACCAAAGCCACTCACTTACTTCCAGAGGAGAAACAGGCAGAGCCTCCATAGGTTGGGATAAGGACAGTTTACTGCCAAAAATCACTGTGAATATAGAACAATAATGGCTAGTTACACTCACACCCAGTGTTAACACAGAGTACCTTATTGACCGGACAATTACAGAAAGCTGCCCGATGGCAAAGCTCAATCACAGAATCACAGAATCACAGAATTATCAAGGTTGGAAAAGACCTAGAAGATCATCCAGTCCAACCATTCACCTATGACTACTAGCTCCCACTAAACCATATCCCTCAATACAACATCCAGTCTTTCCTTGAACACCCCCAGGGTTGGCGACTCCACCACCTCCCTGGGCAGTGCATTCCAGTGCCTGACTACCCTTTCTGAGAAGTAGTGCTTCCTAATGTCGAGCCTGAATCTCCCCTGGCGCAGCTTGCTACCATTCCCTCTAGTTCTGTCACTGCCTACACGGGAGAAGAGGCCGACCCCCAGCTCACTACAACCTCCCTTCAGGAAGTTATAGAGAGCTATAAGGTCTCCCCTAAGCCTCCTCTTCTCCAGGCTGAACAATCCCAGCTTCCTCAGACGCTCCTCGTAAGGCCTGTGTTCCAGACCCCTCACCAGCTTAGTAGCCCTCCTCTGAACGCGTTCCAGAGCCTCAATGTCTTTCCTGTAGTGAGGGGCCCAAAACTGAACACAGTACTCGAGATGCGGCCTCACAAGTGCTGAGTACAGGGGGACAATTACCTCCCTGCTCCTACTAGTAACACTATTTTTGATGCAAGCCAGGATGCCGTTGGCCTTCTTGGCCACCCGCGCACACTGTCGGCTCATGTTCAGCCGTGCATCAATCAGTACCCCCAGGTCCATTTCCTCCACACAGTCCTCCAGCCACTCCGCCCCAAGCCTATAGCGCTGCCTGGGGTTGTTGTGGCCAAAGTGCAGGACTCGGCATTTGCTCTTGTTGAACCTCATGCCATTGGCTTCAGCCCAGCTCTCCAGCCTGTCCAGATCCCTCTGTAGGGCCTCGTTACCCCCAGGCAGATCCACACTCCCAGCCAATTTAGTGTCATCTGCAAACTTACTGAGGGTGCACTCAATGCCCTCATCTAGGTCATCAATAAAGATATTGAAGAGGACGGGCCCCAGCACCGACCCCTGGGGAACACCACTCGTGACCAGTCGCCAGCTGGATTTAACTCCATTTACTACCACTCTCTGAGCCCGGCCCTCCAGCCAGCTCCTTACCCAGCCGAGGGTGTACCCATCCAAGCCACGGGCTGCCAGCTTCTGCAGGAGAATACTGTGGGAGACAGTGTCAAAGGCTTTGCTGAAGTCTAGGTAGACCACATCAACAGCCTTTCCCTCATCCAGCAGATGGGTCACTAGATCATAGAAGGAGATCAGGTTGGTCAAACAGGACCTGCCCTTCATGAACCCATGCTGGCTAGGCCTGATCCCCCGGCCATCCCGCACATACCGCATGATCTCCCTCAAGACTATCTGTTCCATAACCTTCCCTGGAACCGAGGTCAGGCTAACAGGCCTGTAGTTCCCCGGATCCTCCTTACAACCTTTCTTGTAAATGGGAGTCACATTGGCAAGCCTCCAGTCTTCTGGGACCTCACCAGTCAGCAAGGAGGACTGATAGATAATGGAAAGCGGCTCGGCTACCACCTCTGCCAGTTCCCTCAGCACTCTCGGGTGGATCTCATCCGGCCCCATGGACTTGTGGCAGTCCAGTTGGAGTAGGAAGTCTCTGACTGTTTCTTCCAGAATCACAGGGGAGTTAGCATGCTCCCCAGCTGAGACTACCAGGTCAGAGAGAGGGGTACCCTGAGGATCTGTTTGACCTTTAAAGACAGACGTAAAGAAGGCATTCAGAACCTCCGCCTTTTCCTTATCCTCAGTGATCACATTCCCAGCCTCATCCAGTAAAGAGTGGATATTCTCCTTTGTCCTCCTCTTACTGTTAATGTACTTATAAAAGAGTTTATTATTCTTTTTCACCCCAGCGGCCAGGTTAAATTCAAGCTGGGCTTTTGCCTTTCTGATTTCACCTCTACACATCCTGACAACTTCCTTGAATTCATTCTCAGTTACCCGTCCCTCCTTCCACAGGCGGTAGATTCTCTTTTTCTCACGGAGCCTCAAGAGTAACTCCCTATTCATCCACGCTGGTCTTCTTCCCCGTCGGCTCATTTTGCGGCTCAGGGGGACCGCCTGCTCCAGCGCCCTTAAGACTTCCTTCTTGAAGAGCAACCAGCTCTCTTGTACCCCTTTGTTCGCTAAGACTGAATGCCAAGGGACTCCCCCTACCAGTCTCTTGAACAAATCAAAGTCTGCCCTCTGAAAGTCCAAGGTAGCAGTTTTACTATTCCCCCTCCAAGCTCCACCATGAATTGAGAAATGTATCATTTCATGGTCACTCTGTCCAAGGCAGCCCCCAACCTTCACATCTCCTACCAGACCTTCCCTGTTCACGAACAGCAGGTCTAGCGGGGCAGTTCCTCTTGTGGGCTCTCTGACCAGCTGCATCAGGAATGCATCCTCTGTGCACTCCAAAAACCTCCTAGACTGCTTCTTCTGTGCTGTGCTGTACTCCCAGCATATGTCAGGGAAGTTGAAGTCCCCCATGAGCACAAGGGCTGATGACCGTGCAGCTCGTGCCAGCTGCTTGTAGAACACCTCATCTGTCTCTTCATCCTGGTTTGGCGGTCTATAACAGACGCCCACCAGGATGTCTGCCTTGTCAGCCCTTCCTCTGATCTTTACCCATAGGGATTCAATGTTATCATCCCTAGTCACAATCTCAGTGGCAGAAAAGGATTCCCTAACGTATAGAGCCACACCACCACCCCTCCTTCCTTGCTTGTCTCTCCTGAAGAGTTTGTAGCCATCCATTGCAGCACTCCAGTCATGGGAGCAATCCCACCATGTTTCTGTTATGGCAACCAGGTCATAGTTTGCCTGCCACATTATGGCTTCCAACTCTTCTTGCTTGTTGCCCATGCTGCGTGCGTTAGTGTAGACGCACCTCAGCTGAGCCCCTTGCCTCTCTCCTAATCCCAATACCACTTCCCCAGGCCGATCTCTAGCAGTCCTGGCTTTATCCCCTTCCCCCTTCCTATCTAGTTTAAAGCCCTTTCTACAAGTCCTGCCAGCTCCTGGGCAAGTATCCGTTTCCCTTTCGGAGACAGGCAATTCCCATCAGCTGTCCTCAGGCCAGGTGCCGAGTAGACCGCCCCATGATCAAAGAATCCAAAATTTTTGTGTTTGCACCAGCCTCTCAGCCATGCATTTATAAGATGGCCTTTTCTGCTTATCTCAGTGTTTGCCCCTGCCACCAAAGGAATACTGGCAAACACAACTTGTATGCCCGCTCCATCGACTAACTTCCCCAGCCTCCTAAAATCATTTTTTATAATCCTCAGGCTTCTATCAGCAAACCCATCACTGCCAGTCTGAACTACCAATAAAGGGTAGTAATCGGAGGGGCGGATAAGGCTGAGGAGTTTTCTAGAAATATCCCTGATCCGTGCCCCGGGAAGGCAACACACCTCCCTATGGGTAGGGTCAGGCCGACATATTGGGCCCTCTGTTCCTCTCAGAAGAGAGTCGCCCACAACTATCACCCTCCTTTCTTTCCTGGAGGAAGCAGTCTTCAAACGTGGAGCCGTCTGCCTTACCTTGGGCAAGCTTGACGGCAGCGCTCCCATGTCATCATCACTCACGTCTCCCTCTGGTTTCAGGGCTTCATACCTGTTACAGAGAGGGACTAGGGGAACCGAGGTAGGTCGGGATGGGGGTCGCCTGCAACACCGGGCTGAGACCTGCTGCCATTCCTCCTCTCCTCTCAAGCTGTCTCTCCCTGCTGGACTATGGTGAGAGAGAGGGGCCATTTCTCCCAATACTCCCTTAGTCTGGGAAGTGCAATCTCTGCGCCTTTCTCGCAGAGAGTTGCTCCACCAGTCTATCTCCCGCTCGCATTCTCTGATGGTCCGTAGTCTATCTATCTCCTCCCTAAGCTCCACAACAAGGCTGAGCTCCCTTCCCCGAACAGCTTTCAGCCTTTCGAGCTCATCCTCAAGATTGGCAACTAAGCAGAGGAGGTCATCCACCTGCTCACACCTCACACAGGTGAGGCCCTTGCCACTTTCGCTTGGCAGCAGCAGACTCAAACATTCCCTGCAGCCAGTGACCTGGACCGAGGTGTCCTTAGGCACATCCCTCATTGGGGTTGCCCCAGATTTGTAGGGCAACATCCCAGCCCCACTCAGACTGTCCTGAAGGCAACCAGCTCCTAACCTTCCCCAACTAGCTGCTTTTATGGGGAAGTGGTGTCAGGTGGTGTGGAAAACAGCCAGGGCTAACTCAGCTCACCTGGACTAACTCAGGTCACCTGTGTTGGCTGATTGGGGAGGTTAACCCTGGCCTGGCTAGAACCAGGACAAATGTTTACCAGAGAACTTAATTTCTTCAAGCATTCATTCAAATTGAATAAAATGAGGAGACAAGTGTGGCTGGAAAGATTTATTTATAAAACAGAATGGAAAGTCACAGAGTCTGTTTCTATTATTGCTCTGTCTGCTTTGAAGCTACCACGTAAGGAATAAACAGAAGAAAGATATAGTTTTATTTCATCAGGCCTTTAAATAGAATGTAGATATCTTTCCTTTTGTCAGGTGTCATATCCGTGGCTCTTTTGTGACATTATTGAAATACACTCACTGATCTGATACAAATAGACACAAACAGTGAGCCTGTGCCAAAATACAAGATACAATAAAAAACCTTATTTTTATCTTCTCAGTCACCAAATTCAGCTCATAAGCAAAATGGGAATTTTTCCCAATACTGTCTGAAGCATTCTTTGTAGCCAAGCACTGGTTACGTGTCTTACAGTAGATGCAAGTATTTCTAATGATTCTACTGATAATGTGATAACAAGTGTTCAATGTTTATCACATCTCAGCTATCAAATAGGCTTGTTCATCTGGTGATGACATGAGCTGCCTGACTGGTTGTCTTAAACTCAGTACAAATGTGGTTTTAAAGACAATTTTGCTGTGCAGGTGTCCTTGGGATTCTGTATGGAAATAAGTACGATGGGGTTTTTTTGTTTTCATGGAGGAAAGAAAAGTCTGCTAATTGTGGCATAGTTTACATCAAGACCACTTAGTTATTTTTATATTTTCATCATTTTCTTCCATCTTTACAGATATCTTTATTTTAAAATAAAATCTGCAAAACTATTGATTTTTTAAAAGTTTTTCAGCACCTTATTTTAGTAATTTTTAATCTTTTAATATTGTAGATATTGCAGAACATAGATAATTGGCAGTTGTTATATGTGGTTATTACTGTTAATTCTAAGCAATTATTTAAAATGCTGAACCAGTTTACTGTGTTGTGCGCTCCTCATTAAAGTTAACACTTTTCAAACACAATGGTTGCTTTGTTAATTTTATTTACAGGTCTTCCCCAATTTTCTCAGGTTGCTTTAGTGAGTGCCTTCAGAATATTTTGATGTGTACTTCAGTGAATTTGGAAAACTGCCTGGTTTTCTAATGCTAAGAGTGAAGCTTCAATTATTATAAATGCCAGACCCTACTCACTTAAAAGAAAAAAAAAGTATTACGTTGTGTAAAGAGTTCTGAAAAAATGCTATTTATAGTATTCTTATACAGTTTAATCCATACAAGACTTTAAGAGCACTTAGTTTTGTATTGAATGCACTGTAGCTATTTATTTTGACATTTGCTCATAACACTGAATATATTTTATTATTTTCTAAAAAGACTGTAACATGATTCAAGAACTTGATCTACGTACGCAGCAGGAGACCGAGTGAGAAAAGAACCTTACACAGGTATTGAAGGATTTGCAATAGAGCAATCTGTGTTTGGGCATCTCTCTATAAGATTTAAATACAAATATAAAAATAAGCCTATGTCAGATATATTTCTTCACTCTTTTAACTTTTTCTATGAATATCAGATTTAAGATGGTCTGTAAACATTTCAAGTTTACTATAAAACAGAACAATCCTTTTTATTTCACTTCCTCACTGTTGACCCCATAATAATAATTAATTGCAGCATGCTGTCTTAGACCCTAATCTCTCTTTTCCTTCACACACACTATCTTTTTCTCCATATCAAAACTCATCTCCAACTTCTTTTACCTACAGATAGCCAAAACAATCTTCACTATCATTCATGTTTTGAGGATCAAACTCACTAGATTTTAGACATCTCAGGCATTACTTTACATATGGCTATGTATCCATGCTAGCTAACCCATACTCTCATTTTCATCAGTGGTAAGAAATAATGTTTTCAGTGGAAAGAAATCAGGATTGGGTTAATCTGATCTATTAACACAGTTACTATATGATGCTAAGAATTCTGATTTTGAATTTTTAATTTCTTTCTATTTAATAAGAGGTTCTGAGTTTTATAAATCTTGATTTGATGATTCTAATATTCTTTCTTGGTTTATCTTTTTCTGTCTAGTTCTCATATATTTTTTCTGCAATATGTATAAAAACCCATGAAAATTTTCAGGGAGGAAAAAAAATACAGTTTACTTAAAAGCTTTCAAAGGGAAGATTCTGTGTCTAAGGCATGATGTCTGCTCATATTGGCAGAGAAACCACAGAACTAACCTATGTATAGTATATTCATTCTGAGCAAATACATGCATGCAGATTCATAGCCCAAGGAAGGGACCTTATCATCAGTTTTCCTGTCTCTTTCTCTTACTTAATAAGCAGGTAACTATTTCTATCAAAGGGAATGTGAAAAACTTGAATTTGAAAACTTCTCAAAGATAATGAGAAAATTTCACTTAATCAAGGGAGATGAAAGAGTAGGGAGATGCACTCCAGATTCCTCTCTTCAAATCAGGTGCTTAACAGCAGAATAGTAATTTCATTGAAGTGAAAGAACACGGGTTTTAATTATTTTAGATTGATTTGTTTTTCAGGAAATTCTAAGCCTCATTGCAGCAAAATAAATCTCAGGACCTTTTTTTTTTCACCTTATGAAGCTCCTGGGGTTTTGGCTTAGCTAGATACCTTTTGGGAGTCCTAATTGCTGTCAGAAAGTGAGTTGGTACCAAAAAGGTAGTCACAGAGCTTGTTGAGGCTAATGGGTTTGTCAAACAGTTTCAGGCTGAATGAAAAGAACAATTAAGTCCTTTTATGTATCAAAGATAGCTGGAAGCAATGGAATAATCATCCAAGGCAAATAGGAGATCAGAGTTAGTTTGAACACAGGCTTTGGACACATGTATAGATTAATTATGTCAATTCTTGCTGTCCCAATTTTTAACATACTTGTGAACATGTGACAAATATAAAAAACTATGTCACCACTTGGGTAAATGAGGTCTAGGCATCCTGTTTTAAAAAGCTCGTTTCTTAGTGAATAGTCAGCACACATCTCACACTTCTAAATGCACTGCCTGCTTGATTTTACACCCTTCACATTGTGTGACCAGTTTCACTTGAAATGCTCTAAATACTGCCTTCCTTTGTACTTATGAACCTGATCAAGTGTGATACCTGCCTGTTTAAAGTTGCAGACATTAGGCAACTGGATGGCAAAAAGATGTTCTTTAGATGCAGGAAGTTGGGAAAGACCTGAAGAAGTAGCTGTCAACGCCAGTATTCAGCTTTTTCTGTAAACAGTTCTCTGCCTCTCAGATGGCAGAGGAAAGAAATTGTGTCATCTTTTATTTCTGTTATGATTTGGAAAAGAGTAACCGGTTTCGAACAAACAAGCTGGTGCATGCTGGGAATACATCTTTGGCATGTAACCAATTCATCCTCAAAAGTTGAAGTAATCCTTCCTGCTGGAGTATTAGCCAGCTATTCAGACCAGCCTGGTAATCTAGCTACAAAGCTGCAGTCAACACTACCTTCCTTGCTTGCTGACTTTTACTGCTCCTCTCTCCAAAATGTCTTGCTTGCAAAACTTTACTACTGTACTAAGTTTAATTTTCCAAGACTGTTGCTTTCAGAGCCCTGCACAAATGCCTGAAGAGGCTTTAATAGGCTTACTTGAGTGAGCTTGCCTTTCTCATCTTGAGCAAAGAGTCTGGCAAGGAGGAGAACAGCGTTTTTTTTCTACAGCAAATCTTCCTGCTATGCTTTAAGTAGTCTTCCTTGACCTCTTTTCATTAGTAGATCTATTTCTCCTGACATACGGCTTTGAGTCTTGCAACAACCTGAGTTGAGAGCAGAGACAAGTATTCATTTTACTTATATATCAAATTCTTAACACACGGGAACACACTATCTGTAGCTACAAAACAAGCATTGAGTGACACATCTGTATATGTATGCTTATGTATTTACTTATTTATCACTACTGTCAATATATTTGCTCCTTTGCCGTTTTGCTCTGTGACACATAGCAGGAACTTGTGCATATATAGTTTCAAGCCCCACCAGGCAGGAAATCCAATATTCTGAAACAAACATTGTTCCATGAACTTTTTCTGTTTTCCGTTATTGCTTTACTACTGCAGAAATACAAGTAACTGATCTGAAGAACACTGCTCCATGTTTATTGATCTGTGGATGGAATCATAGAGTTTTACTTGGGCATGAGATTGTCCCCTTTGCACAGCAGGTTTAGTACTGCAGGCATTCACTACCCATCAAAAAGCCTCTTGACAGCTCCAAAATTTGGTCATATGTGCAATACCAAACCTGTGATTCTATAACATGATAATTTGGTTTGATTGGTTGGTTTCATAAGTATATTTTTTGACTGAAAGTCTAGATTATGAAAAGATACGCAATAATAGCAAAATGTATAATATTTTCTGCTTCAAAATTACTCTGCAATTGTGACTCACATGACTAGAGTAAAAGACAGAAACTGGATTTTTCCTGACTGCGTTAATTTTTTTAAGGAGAAAGTCTTAAGAATGTTTAAAGGCTGTATCTGCTTTACATTCATTTTACACTGAAGAAGCGGAGATGACGAAATGATGATAATTCCTTTCAACATGCTACCTGCTTGATTTGATCATGAAAACACCTCTAAGTTAAAGCATGTTCATCTCTCCTACATGTAGGCTTCTAACACAAACATCTGTGTTTTGGGGCTTTGACCTCTGGAAGGAGCCCCTTTCTCCACTGATAAAAACAGAACAATGTAGAACTTATGCATCTGTCACACCTAGATAAAGTACCTGAAATTATGTGATGCAACTGCCTGCCCAAATATGTTTCCTGCAAAAATATCTGCCTTGCTTACAAAATTTCTTCAACTTCTTACTTTATTTATTTCATTAAGATTAGAATCACTGAAAGGACAAGGTAAATATACCAGGCAAGAAATATTATTCTTCATTGTCTTGTTTCTGAATCTACCTCCTGTCTTTGCTTTTTATTTTCATGTATTTTCTTCTCCACACTGTGCCAGAAGTGCTTATAATTAGCAGGATAGCAATTTAGTTGAATCAAAATAAAGATTTCTCTTACAGAACTATTGCTCTTATAATACAAGAAGTAGTCATTACATTTGCTGCCTCATGCTCTGTCATTGACTGATACTAATGGTTAGCTAGTTGTATTAAACAAGTTCACTTTTTTGCTTTGGTTCATTTTTTCTTAGTTTCCCTGAATAGCAATTTCTCACTTATTACCAATATTGGGATCACAGAGATATGTTTAAATTTTACGCCGGCCAACTACTAACCAAATGATTAATGACAAAAAAAGTATACATTAAAAAAATGTAGAGTTTGTTTTGTTTTGGTTTGTTTTTTTAATTATTATTCTCATCCAGTACCTTTTATCAGCAGGCTAGTCTACTATTACTGTTTTTTTCCTAAAATTCAGTGAAAAGTATGACAAGCATCGGACACACCCTGTGGTTGTGATGACTTTTAACTTCTCAGACTGTTCTGATAATCTGCAGAGCGGACTACCTGGGTATCTTGTTTGGAACATAAGAATGGAAGAGTACCCCCTCTGCTTTTTATGTTCTCTCTCCATTAGATAGCCACCGTCATTGTTTTTCTGGCCTGCTTTCTCATGCTAAGTAGACTGTGAATTATGTAAATCTCAGCTGAGCTTACTGCTCCGCTAAGTGAATATTTGAAGCTATACCTTTACTATCGGTACTCATTTTCCCACTACATAAAACCTGCATTTCTTCCAAATTATGAGTTTTTACATGGCAGGAGGGAAAACAGACCTGCATTTAAATAGCCCTGTTAAGTTCCCAGTGACTGGAAAAAAGGAATATTGAACCTATTTTTAAAAAGCTTTTTAAAAAAGGAGGAATCTGGTAACTGCCAACCAGTCAGCCTCACCTCAGTGCTCTGTAAGATCATGCAACAGATCCTCCTGGAAGATATGTCAAAGCATTTAGAAGACAGAGAGGTGATTAGGGACAGCCCATATGGCTTCTCCAAGGGCAAATCATGCCTGACTAATCTAGTGGTCTTCTATGACAAAGTGACTCCATCAGTAAACCAAGAAAGAGCTATAGGTGTTAATTGCCTGGACTTATCTAAGGCCTTTGATATGGTTCCCCACAACATTCTCACCACTAAATAGGAAGATAGGGTTTTGATGCATGGACTGTTAGACGGGTAAGGAATTTGTTGGATGGCCATGTCCAAAGACTTACAATCAATGACTCAGTGTCCAAATGGATGCCTTTAACAAATTCTGCCCCTTAAGAGTCTGTACTAGGACCAATACAATTTACTATCTTCAAGAATGACATAGACAGTGGGATCGAGTGAATCTTCTGCAAGTCTGCAGATGACACCAAGCTGTGTGACGTGGTTGATACACTTGAGAGAAGGGCATGCCATCCAGAGGGACCTTGGCAGACTTTAGAGATAGGCCCATGTGAACCTCATAAAGTTCATCAAGGCCAAATGCAAGGTCCTGCAGGTAGGTTAGGACAATCTCCAATATCAATACAGAGTGAGGGAGGAATGGATTGAGAGTAGTTCTGCAGAAAAGGACTGAGGGATATTGGCAGAGGAACCAACTGTGTGCGCTTGCAGCCCAGAAAGCCAATTGTATCCTGGGGTGCATCAAAAGAAGTGTGACCAGCAGGTTGAGGTAGGTGATTCTCCCCCTTTACACCACTCTTGTGAGATATCACCTGAAGTACTGCATCCAGCTCTGGGGTCTCCAGTACAAGAAAAACATAGACCATTTAGCATGGGTCAAGAATACAGACATGAAGATGAAGAGAGAGCTGGACACCCTTCCACTAAGGAAAGGTAGAGTGGGAAAAGCCTGGTTTTGAAATTAAAGGAGGATAAGTTCAGGCAAGAATTTTTATTTTTTTTTTTCCAATGAGCATTGTGAAACTATGGAATAGGTTGCCCAGAGAAGCTGAGGAGTCCATGCTGGATGGGGCTTTGAGCAACCTGATATAGTGCAAGATGTCCCTGCCCATGACAGGGGAGATTGATCTGGATGCTCTTCTGAGGTCCCTTCCAACCCAAACCATTCTATGATTCTATCACTCTCTGAGGGTATTTTGTTTTAAACTCATAAATTTGTGGGTAAAATATTTAAAAACTGAAAAAAAATCCAAAACAAATTTTGCGTCATATGCATTTTTGTCTCTGTTCTTCCTGTTAATTGCATCATCTGTAGATCCATTACTGAGGCTATATTAATGTAAGAATGAAGCAGTAAAAGCCCCCAGATTAAGAAGCAAAGTGGGCTCAGGCACAAATTCCCATTAATAGGTGGCCTTTTCCCATAAGAAGGTTACTTCTTATGAGCTTTCCTACGTCTCGGTCATTTTCCATCCTCCTTTGACACAACAGCAATTTACAAAAGGAATAGAGAAAAAATAAAGTAATAGACAATCACTTCACTCCCAACACTGAAAGTTCAAAGTAAATAGTAAAAAGTACAATCTCAGCAGTTAATGTGGTTAGGAGAAAGAATTAGCGAGAAAATCATGGATCTAGAAGCCATTACCACAAACCAACATACAGCAAGGTAGGGTTTTCTGTAGTTTTTAACATGCAGGTATCTTTTTGGTTGGTTGATTTTTTTTGTTATTGCTGCTTACGTAGCTATTTCATTACTGTTAACCATTATATTGCCTTGTTTATAACCTACACCCTAAGTCTGAATTTTACAGATTATTCACTATTATTGACAATCTAAGGACATGTGGGAAATCATATAGCGGCCTCCAGTACCTGAAGGGGGCCTACAAGAAAGCTGGGGAGAGACATTTTAGAAGCACATGTAGTGATAGGATGAGGGGGAATGGTTTTAAATTGGAAGTGGGTAGATTTAGATTGGATGTTAGGAAGAAATTCTTCACTATGAAGGTGGTGAGGCACTGGAACAGGTTGCCCAGGGAAGTGGTGGCTGCCCCATCTCTGGAAGTTTTCAAGGCCAGGCCGGATGGGGCCTTGAACAGCCTGATCTAGTGAGAGGTGTCCCTGCCCATGGTAGGGGACTTGGAACTAGATGGTCTTTGAGGTCCTTTCCATGGTAGGGGACTTGGAACTAGATGGTCTTTGAGGTCCTTTCCAGCCCAAACCATTCTATAATTCTGTGAAGAGTGAAGCCATACGACAGCTCACAGGGACTAGGATATGATACAGCAGGAAACATTACAAGAAGCTATAGTTGATTCAGCCTAAAGATGTCTTCCACATTTTATGAGTTACTCCTTAGATTAACCCCTTTCTCAGTCTTTGAAGAATGGAAAATAAATATTCTCCTTCAGTGTGCTGAAAATGATACAAGGAAGATATAGCCATATTCCCCTGAAGTCACTGTGGAAATAGATACCTATTTTAGAGGCAGTATGGTGGGGTGGCTGTGGGTTTGATTCTTTTCTCACATTCTTTTGTTTTCCACATTTACATGTTATTCTGTCCTCTTTCTCCCTTCTTGTCACCATTTTAGTAGTTGGCCATTCAGAGAAAACACTATGGACCAGACCTTGATATTGTGCTTGAGCTCCAAATGAAAGATCTGATGTCGCTTCATGCAAAATATTTTTTGTATTTTATACATCTATTATTTAGAATCATTTGATGAGGTGAACCAAAGAAATCTCCTTCTTCGTCCTCACAGCTGCAGAACTGTTCTACTGAATAACATGCATGTCAGATGATATCAGGTGACAAGGTATGGTAGGGATAGGGAGTGATCTGAAATATGGGAGTCAGCAACTGACAACCCAATGCAACCTGAAGCTACCCATTCCAAGCATGCAAGCAAGAAGCCTGGAGTCAGAAGAGATGGTGGGAATGAAATTATCATCACGGTCACAAGTAGTGATATGTATAAAAAGCAGATGTGCACAGTCTGAAGTACTTAAATCTTGTCGGATATACCTGCAACTCCTGTGTGCAATGTTCTCTGTAAAACAGAAAACTGTGAGAAAGAGACTTGCAACAAAAGAAAAAATAGCTCTTCACCTCAAAATATGCTACCTGATGAAGCCGTGTGATTCAGAAAAATAGACAAATATTTTGTATTCCTCTTCATTAGAACGTTAAAGCAGAGCAAAGATTCACTGCGTCCATGTGAATGCAATAGCTGTATCAGGTAATAAGCGGATGCTTATTTAGAAAGCCTTTGAGTTCTAATTGAATGCAGAGTACTGTTATTGAGCAACTGTGATAGGTCAGCTGCTTGTACTTTACTGCACTTTCAAATGAATACCTAATGTCTTTCCATATTTACATATATATATATATATATATGATCTGAACTGTTACTGGAAAGAATGTGTACTGTCATAGCCTTGGGCTTCATAAATGTTTGTGAATTGGAAATCTGCTTGAGAATTTAGCTTGAGGTAGTAAATGAAAAACAAATAGACAAGCAGGAAAAGCTCATACTAAATGAACCTGGCATTACAAAGCGGGAACTAGTTCATCTGCGTGATAGAGAATAGAAGTAGTTTCATATCAGCATCACATGAATAATTAATTCACCTTTTGTTCAAGAACATCTTCTGAATAGAAAATATATGTGAAGTAGTATTTTACCTTTACTTAAAATACATTTTGCTTAACATGATTTAACCACTGAACTGTGGTGTAAGAAGAAAAAATGCCTATTATTAATCAGTAATAAGCTATACCAAATAACAGAGCTGTAATTCAACAGGGTGCAGCCAATAATTCCACATCACCTTGGATCTTACGTAACATTAATTTATTGAGAAAATATTGCTAATAATAAAAGACAAACTGTTTGGACTGTGTACCAGGATGTTAGTTTATAAAAGGTCATAACTAAAGTTTGATTAATGCTGGGAAAGAAATTCACTTTCCATTTCCAAAAGTATTATATATATTTGTCTGGGTTGTAATATTTCATCTTTAATATAGTGAAACAAATCAGTTACTTGTACTTTGGTTTCATGATCACTTTATGACATTATGTGTGCAATGACCTTAGTAACACACATATTTCCAAAAGTGATTTTATGAAAACCCACTATTTGTGTTAGTAATAGTTGTAATTTTTGCATCTGTGTGTGTGATAATTTGTTCCTTGCCTTGAAGCTGAGATCTGAAGTAAAGAGACGGAAGGTTTGTAGAACATTAAAATTTATTTTAGGATGAATGATTTATTTATTTTACAGTGATTTATTGAATTGCTATAGTATTTCATTATCTTATAAGACTGAAGCAAAAGGTAAATATAGCACCACAATCAACATCACTGCAGTTATAGGAAAAAACCTATAAATGCAGAAAAGAAATAAATATGTTTTAAATCTTCTACAAAATCACTAGGCTGTTACTAGAAGGATGTTCTCTAATGACTTTACCACAGGCTACAACAAATTTTTTTTTATTATTTCAAATACATTTGAATTAAATGAAGGGCTTCATATTTAAATTAACGTTATTCTAAATAAGTATTTTAATTGATTCTATAATAGTAGCATGCTTCGTGCCATAGGCAAGTGTATCAGGCACAACACATTAGTATAACCAAAAGATGATCTTTGCCTGATGAAAATGTTCATTGTGCTTACCACCCATAACCTTTTCTCTACCTGCAGTGCTTCTGCGTGATCGCTGTATAGCCTTTGTTTATAACTTATATTGTTTAAAACTTATATTGTTTTAAAAAGAAGATGCCTTACTGTTCACTCCTAAGTTTAAACATAACATGGTCAAATCTGGTCTTTCTGTACTGTCCACCGTGATCTCTATATTCCCTGTTCTGATATCAGTCTATGCTGGTCATAGAACCATCAACATTGCCACTCTGTATCGCAGATGAGGCTCACCTAGGATGCATCTGTTCATCTCCTGTGCACATCTGTGGACTAAGAAAAACTGTAACTGTAGACTTTCTAAATTTTGGGTGACTGGCTGGATGCTGAGTATCTCAGAAAAGGTTCAAATAATACAGACCACTGTAACCTTCTTGGGATTTGAGGTATCCCAAGGGAAAAGGGAATGATGAACAGAAAGAAAGGAAGCTATTTGTTGAACAGCACGACACCCCCCCACCCCCCTTTTGAGAGAAAAAAAAAAATTCAAGAACAATCTTGTGCATTTTAGTAGCTTGCATTTACAAGAAAATAAAATTTATCTTAAGTTTCAGGTAATTGTCTATTACTTCTCTTTCCCAAAATTATTTTATTTTTCTTCATTTTTGTTTAAATGCTTGAGGTTTTCTTCCTTTTCTTTGTTATCTTTTCAGAGATCATCTTATGATGTATAATAAAAACCCTACAGAGATCACTTAGAAACATAACATGACCATTAATACAGTTAGTCATAAGACTAAACAGGTAAAATGGATTTTCATTCATTCTCTGTATTCAGACAGTAAGCATCATCATGAAGATCTCGATGGATGATAAATGAAAACAAAAGGTTTTTTTCAAGCAAGTTAGTCTGATTGAAAGATAAACACAACTCCTGTGCTTTCATGGATCAGGTCATCCTGAGTGCTGCCACACAGCACGCACACGACAACCAAGTGATCAGGCCCAGTGAACATGGGTTTACGAAAGGCAGGTCCTGCCAAACTAACCTCATAGACTTCTGTAACAAGGTGACCTGCTTAGTGGATGAGGGAAAGGCTGTTGATGTAGTGTACCTTGAGTTCAGCAAAACCTTTGACACCATTTCTCACGGCATTCTGCTTGAGAAACTGGTTATGACCGGCCTGGACAGGTGGACCCTCAGCTGGGTTAAAACTGGCTGGATGGCCAGGCCCAAAGAGTTGTGGTAAATGGGCTAAATCCAGGTGGAGGCTGGTCACGAGTGGCGTCCCCCAGGGCTCAGTCCTGGGTCCTGTTCTGTTCAATAATTTTATCAGTGACCTGGATAAAGGGATTGAATGTTCCCTCAGTAAGTTTGCAGATGACACTAAGCTGGGAGGAAGTGTGGATCTGCCTGAGAGTAGGGAGGCTCTTCAGAGGGATCTGGACAGGCTGGATCGATGGGCTGAGACCAATGGGATGAGGTTCAACAACACTGAGTGCAGTGTCCTGCACTTGGCACATAACAACCCTGTGCAGTGCTACAGGCTTGGGGGAGACTGGCTGGAGAGATGTCAGGCAGAGAAGGACCTAGAGGTGTTGGTTGACTGCTGACTGAATATGAGCCAGCAGTGTGCCCAGGTGGCCAAGAAGGCCAACAGCATCCTGGCTTGTATCAAAAATAATGTGGCCAGCAGCTCCAGGGAAGACATTATTTCCCTGCACTAGGCATTGGTGAGGCCACATCTCGAGTACTGGGTTCAGTTTTGGGCCCCTCACTACAAGACATTGACATCTGGGAATGTGTCCAGAGAAAGACAACCAGGCTGGTGAAGGGGCTGGAGAGCAAACCTTATGAGGAGCAGCTGAGGGAACTGGGGTTGTTTAGCCTGGAGAAGAGCAGGCTGAGACCTTATCACCACCTACAGTTACCTGAAAGGAGTTTGTAGAGAGGTGAGCGATGGTCTGTTCAGCCAGGTGAGAGGAGATAGTACAAGGAGGAATGGCCTCAAGCTGTGCCAGGTCAGGTTCAGATTAGATATTAGGAAAAAGTTCTTCACTGAAAGCATTATTTAGCATTGAAACAGGCTGCCCAGGGAGGTGGTTGAGTCACCAACCCTGGATGTATTTAAAAGACAGGTAGATGAGAGATATGGTTTAGTAGAGGACAGGTATGGTTGGACTCGATGACCTCAAAGGGCTTTTCCAACCTAGTGATTCTGTGACTCTGTGATTTATAGTTGGATTTAGGCAAACATGGGGATACCAATGCAAGAAAAAAAAAAAGAAAAGGAAACCATAGATATAGTAATGTACTCAGGAAAAAGAAAAACAAGGAAATTAAAACTCAAACAATTGATCTATACTCAAATTTCTGCCCTAGGCAATGTCTCTGCTCACAGAGTGTGAATTCTCAAGCTTTCTTTCAAAACAACCCCAGAATGTGTAGAGATCAGTACTTCCAAATGAAAAAGCAGTGTTTTGCCTAAGATCTTTGAAGAGATGAGAGCGATTCAAGAAGAACTCAGGAAAAATGTAAGCAGTGAGAAATGACATCAAGATTTCTTCATTAAATAGAAGTAATTATGCTAGGTTAAGACACAAAGAACTAGTTGGGCATTACCAACTAGAGTAAAAGTGCATGATGTAACTATATAGGTAGTTATGCTCCTTGGATATAGTTTTTAGATCTGATAAAGTATGTATTATCTTTGATTAATTCCTAATTTTAAAAAAAGCAACATAAAACATAAGAAAACATTAGAAAATAAGTAACATGGACAAAAAAGAAGGTTTCAGACAAGAAACCAAGAGTTTAAGAAGGAAAAAAGCAATTTAAATTTGTTTTTGAAGGAAATAAACAAAAACTTGGAAGAAATACCTTAAATACATCAGAATTAATCACCTGTTGCAGGTTAACACCATGAGGCAACTAAATACCACACAGCCATTCATTCACCAGCCCTTGGTGTGATGGGGGAGAAAATTGAAAGAGTAAAAATAAAAAAAAACTTCATGGGTTGACATATAGTCAATTTAATAGGTAAAGCAAAAGCCATGCACACAAGCAAAGCAAAACAAAGACTTCATTCACTGCTTTCTAGACTCAGGCCAGGTGCTCATGTGTTCAGCCATCTCCAGGACAGCCGGACTGCATCACACGTAACAATTACTTGAGATAAACATAAACATCTTCTTCCCCCACCTTTATATGCTGGTCACTTGGGACCAGCTGGCCAGCTGTGTGCCCTCCCAAATCCTTGTGCATCCCCAAGCCTGCTCATTGGTGAGGTGGTGAGAAAAGCAGAAAAGGCCTCTGCTGTGGTTTAGCTGCAGCTGGCAGCTGAGCACCACACAGCCACTTGCTCACTTCACCCCACAGTGGGGGGAAGAAGCAGGTGGGCAAGAAAAAATTGGGAAGACAAAGTCAAGCCTCACAGTTTGGGATAACAACAATTACCTGGGACAGCAAAGGGAGGGAAAAATAACGATAGCAGGACTTTATAGCAAAACATACAAAACTGGTGATAAACAACACAGTTTCTCAGCAAACCATATAACTCAGACCACAGAGCTCAGAGACATCCCAAAGCCAGGCCAGGCCTAAGCCAGGTGTCCTGGAGACATGCCATTCCTCCCACCATCCCCCTTTATGCTGAGTATGACGTCATATGTTATGGAATACTCTCTTTGGCCGGTTTGGGTCACCTGTCCTAGCTGTGTTCCCTCCTAGATTCCTGGAAGGAAGCCTTCTCATTAGCAGAACATCATGAAAAGCTGAAAAGTCTTTGACTGCTTGGCAACAACTAAAACAAGTGTGTCATCAGCACTGCTCTCATCCTGACTCACAAACACAGCACTTGTACCAGCTACTAGAAAGAAAATTAACTCTATCCTAGCTGAACCCAGGGCACTGGGTAAGCACTGCCCAGAAACAGTGAAAACATCTCTGTATTATCAACACTGTTTTCAGTACAAATTCATAAAATAACACCATACAAGCTGCTATGAAGAAAAATAACTATCCTAGGCAAAACCAGCATGCATCTTTAAGCAGTCACATAAAACTAAAAAGGAATAGTTTCTGATTTTGCAGAACATAGAAGAAGATATTAAATTAAAATATAGAGGTGTCCTGGTTTTGTCTAGGGTAGAGTTAATTTCTGTCTAGCAGCAGATGGAATGCTGTGTTTGGGAGTTAGGATGGGAGCAGTGCTGGTAACACACTGGTGTTTCTAGTTGTTACAGAGCAGTCAAGGACATTTCAGTTGTTCATATTTCCCTGCTAAAGAGAAGGGAGGGGACACAGCCAGAACAGGTGACCTGAACTGGCCAAAGAGGGTGTCCCATGCCAATTACATCATGCTCAGCATAAAGTGGTCTTGTTGGAGAGAGGCAACTTGGTGCAGCTCCAGGGTAACACTCCTTGTCTTAGTGCCCAAGGTAGGCAAGAATATTTATCAAAGCTGCCATTTAAAGATGAGTAAAGGTACTGTCTTTCTACCAGAGATAATCAAACACCAGGGAAAAAAAGGATCACATGGGAAGGTAGTGAACTAATGACACTTTATTTTCAACGTCAGCATTTACAAAGAAACACAAGTAGCGAGTGCTGGAAACAGCTGGTATCCTACCCGAGACTAACACAGCTCCTGGCAGAGATATTATAACTCTATGAATGAATGCTGCATGCCAGGGCATAGCTAATTATCACATTTTGAACTACTAGCCTATCTCATGTTTAACCACCATGAGGAATTTTTTAACACTGTTTGTATTAGAGCGTATCTATCTATTTAGGCAAAGATATCTCTTGTGAGAGGCAAGCAGAAAACAAAGAGGTACAAAGGTTGAGATTCTGAATGACTTTCTAGTTATAACAACTGTCAAATATACGAAGAGGAACCTCTGGGGTAGTGTGGATGGATAACAACAATGGTTTTTATTCAGAACTGTGTTTAGTAAAGCTGAAAATACTGAGGCTGTACACTGCTATGAATAGCACAGCAAATTTTACACATTTACTAATCATCACCAAAGACTGATATTTAGCCTTTCTTTATATCATCTGGGGATCCTTTGAGGAAGTGTTTTTCCATTTATTCTTTAATATTTCTTTTTTCAGTCCCCTTTGAAAAAAAAAATTGACAGGACTCCAGCAGGAAAAAGCCTCTACTATTATATGTGTAAAGCCTAAAATACTTGCGAGGTGACATTAAGAGGACTGGACCAAGATTTAAGAGATAGTCTGAGAAGATAAAAAATTATTTTTTAAAAAATGTATTTGTTGTATTTTTAATATGTCCTAAGAAAAATGGATTTAAATCCAGGAACCAAAAGTTCTGAAGTATATAATACCAAGCCCTTCACATAAACCTAGCTTATTTGTGAAAAAGAGGTGAAGCAAGATGTAAATAAATAGAATGGTAAGCATGCTGTGAAGTTATAATGTGTATCATTACTGGATGTTCAGTGCTGATGCAGAACAGACACCAGAAAAATCATATCTAGATAAATTATGCCTTTTGTGATGAGCATCACTTCTACAGCAGCTGAAAGAGGTAGGAACATTGTCTGAGTACCCATATGATTGAATGAATTTCATATTGGATTTCCACAGGCTCTTGAAAGCCAGAAGATGAGACATTGTATTGAGTCAAAAAATCTTCACAGTCACAAAGCATACCCATAAAGACTGTGAAATAAACTCCTTTTTCATTGGACAGTCACCACTCAGAGAAAGAAGAAAAATCCCTGCACAAGTCTCTATTACTAAGAACATAATCACTAAGTATAATGGGAGAAAAAGAGACAAAAAAAGCCCTACTAAAATACCACTCATCACATATAAGTGTCCTGTGGTCTAAAAGGTCTTGTCTTAATCAGTAGGATTTTTTTTTTCAGCATACAGAGTCTCCAAAGGATTTGATTTCAAACTATTAAAGCATCTTTCATAATATGTTGATAATGATGCAACTGACACCAACCACTGTGTACTGCTTATCAATAGGAAATAAAACCAACAAAAACCCAAAAGCCCAACATTGCATATACAGTAACTATTCATTAGAAAATGTTCCAATTACTCTCTGCAAAAAGCCTTTAAATCGTACATGTGATATCACTACTTTAAAACATTGTCAAGTGTGGCTTTCTGCTTTTGCTAAATAGACATGTTGAGCATGGAAATAACAGTCATAGTCCTAGAATTAGCAATTTCTTCCCATTGACTGTCATAATGAAAAATACTGAGGCTGGAAAGGAAAAGTATACCAACTATTGGTTATCCCTATGAGAAGTAACTAGTTATCCTTTTTCAGAAAAGAAAGACTTACATTTCTGTTTTACATTCAGTGCTTGACTTAAGATAACACCTTAATTGAACCAACCCAGAAGAATAAACAAATCTTTCCTGCCAGTGATGAGTGCAAGAACAATAATTTACTAATGCCTTTATCAGTACAAGATTAGGGGGAAAAAGTGAGAATGTTAATGGATCTAATTCTCCTAAATCTCCACTGAAAGCACTAGACAAAATGTAAAATAAAGAAAAAAAACAAACCACAGAGCCAAAACCAAAATGCAAAGGTGAAGTTTTTTTATTATCACAGTGAATTTTAAGTGGAAAGGTATAAGGACTTATTAAAAGTCCATTAAGAAGCTAAGGGATAAAGTGAGGCTTCAGGAATTAAAAATAATTTAGATAAACAGAACCAATGACCTACAAAACCTAATAAATGAAGAATAGGAGATATTAAAAAAAAGTTAAGAATTTTTAATTTAAGACTTTGTGCAGAAGTTAGACTTATTTCAAAAGATTAGCCTTGTCTTGACTGTATATGAAAAATGATGCCTGAGGACACGTAAAGGAATTTTGTCCTGAAAGATTTTACTGTTAATGGTACCACAATTTACTTTTATTAGAATTTTAGAAAAATCCTTCTGTCACTTAAAGAAAATCAGAAACCAAAGTTAAAACAAGTATCCCATTGATCCTGTGGGAAGGCAGCTATCTCAGAATGTTAGATAGAGCAATATTTTTAGGAATTATCAGGAATTTGCTCCTACCTTCTAGCAATCTCAAGGTCATACATTAAATAATTGTGGGGTCTTGGGGACAGGAACTATCTTCCTCTTCTAATATAGAAGATGCTGAAGTAAGTTAATGAAGAATTAAAAAAAGCCCAGGGCTATAAAAGGGAATTAGACAGGAGAATTAGACAGGTAAAGGTGATGTGGTAACACTGGACTTTCATTGCTTTTGTTTATCTGTACTTTATTACCACAGATTTATTTTTTTTTTAAGTAAACTTCCACCACCACTGCACCTCAAATTATAATGAAAGATTTGCAATTATGTCTTTGTTTTAACTGAGCAACTTTGATTCTGTCTTTCACCCTCAGCAGGCACATGAAAACAGAAATCCACAGATTTCTGTAGGAAAATATTTTTCTCTTTGTGCCAAATTTTCTGAATCTGTAAATTTACAGTATATACTTATTTTAAAATAAGTCCTCATTTACTCTAGAATTGTACTTGTTGCCACAGCATGGGTGTAGCAAGTGTCAATTTTGCTAAAGAATGCATAATATTGATTTTTGCTTAAGAAAAAATGTTACCAATGTAAATAAATTTAATGAAATCAGAATAAAATTTTCTCTACACAAAAGGTTGCATCAACCAAGCCAAATTATCAACATCATTCCTCTAATAGCACAAACATTATATTAAGCAGAATTCTTATGAACTATTGATGCTTGAGCATAAGATTAATAGTCCTGTAAATGCTTATATACATAGTTCATAGACCATAGATTATTCACCTGGATCTCATAATTAAAGTAGATCTTAGATACACAGACTTGCGCTGCAAGTCTATTGCTTTCTGTTAGCTGGACTCTAAAATATAGTACTACATTACTAATCTAGATCCTTATTTAAACACCTACATCTAGACAAGATTAATTCCATACAGCTTCAGTTTCTGTTGATGCATCCTTATTGATGGCTAGAGTTTTAGGCACAGCAGCAACAAAACTATCACCAGACTCTGCTCTCTGTCATTTTATTGCCATGTTGCTGCTTTCTAAGATTTATTGGTAAAGTCCAGATCTGGAGCATGGAAAGTAATAACAGTAGTATATTTATAACATGAGTTGCGGACAATGCTATGTGCATTCAACACAAACTTGCATGATAGAATACAGTATGGAAGAAGAAACTTATACACCTTTTCCTCATACCATGGTCATTCTATTTTAGTAAGATACTAAAAGTGTATGCTAAGGTCTTATTTTGAGAAACAGGTGCTGTCTCACCACATTTTTTTTGTTTCCAAAGAAATGCCTCTTCAGATATTAAGTGAGGTACACCCATGTCAGTGTTATTTGCAGCCACTTGAAGTATGAGTTTCTAGGACTAACATTTAAAGGAAAAAATAAATCTGATTCATTTAATTAACTGATTGCATTTACACCTAAACTAATGCAGGGCCTGTTCCAGCACCTCACCACTCTCTCTGTAAAAAACTTCCCCCTAATATCTAATTGAAACCTTCCTTCCTTTAGTTTTAATCCATTCCCCCTTGTCCTGTCATTGTCTACCCTTTTAAAAAGTTGAATCCTCTCCTGCTTATAAGCTCCCTTCATGTACTGGAAGGCTGCAATGAGGTCCCCCTGCAGCCTTCTCTTCTCTAGGCTGAACAAGCCCAGCTCCTTCAGCCTCTCTTTTTAGGCTAATCATTAAGTTGCATGTTCATATGCTAACATAGTGACAGAAAGAGCCAAACTGAATTGAAGGCTATAGTGTAATTATTCAAGAACTATGTATAACTATGTAGAATGAGGGAAACAGCTAAAAACTAACCTTACTAAAATAATAAGTATTTTTCTTCATAAAATGAATTGATTTAAACTTATTTTCTAGCTTGCAAAGGAAAAGTAAGCTATTTAACATCTTAGCTTTATCACTTTGCAAAATGTTTTCGTAGCAAGTTGAAAATATATCAAGTCTTTAAAAGGTAACTTAATGTGTTATTTAATTATTAAGCACAACCTTGCTCATACAAGAGGTTATTTTCCATTATTTGCAGCTGTGCATCCTTTCTTTTATCTATTCTTATATAATTGCCTTCTTTTAATCTCTCCTTTTGACAGACTATCTTTCAAATCCATGCTTGCTTTTATGCTTACCTATGATTTGGGAATTTTCAGAATGTGAAGTTCTAGTATAAACACAGTTGCACTGATATAAAAAAACAATTATTATGCTATGTTTCTTCTTAACAAACTTTAACTATGTAAGTAGCCATCTGTTAAAGCTAGTCCATTAAGAGAGAAGTGTGCTTCCACAGGATTATGCATCCTACTGATATCAGAGACCTGTTTTAGAATGGGATGAATCTCCCTCTTAGTTTGCCTGCATCTTCCTCTCAAGAGTAGAAGAATCCTATACTACTATGCTGGACAAAGTAACAATACAAGGGCTCCGATTTTGTGATACATACCTGGTGAGCTCCAGTCTATAAAGAAAATTACTCTGCAAATTTATTCCTCTTGAGACCAAGAAGAGGGATCACTGTAGTCATTCCACATTTTTCACAAGCATCTCGTGGCTGGTGCACAACAAATGTGAGTCCTTTCTAAAGACAGCCTTCCTCAATGGGAATGATGATCTGCCTCACGACAGCAAAAATTTCTATGCAAAGATGTGTATCGTGCAACTTCCACCCTGTCAGCCCTAGATATCCCTCTTCTTCAGTCTACTCAGCACCATGTGCCTAATACCCAACCACGGGCTTCCCAGCCAGCTGCCACATGGCTACCCTCTCCCACAAACCACATCAGCTGCCAAATGTTTAGGGCCCAGCTGGATTCAGTTCTTTAAAAGGAAACTTCCAAGAGCAGTGGGATGCTCTAAGGATGGGGTACTGACTAGTTCTTATCCTGAGCATATTCAGAGCTTGCACAGACAATGAATCTGTTCAGAAAATCTGTGAACTTTAATTTTTATAATCAGCAAAAAGCTTACCTGTGCAACTATACGATAAATAGCAATTAAAGATATAAAATCAACAAAACTGTTGCAAATGGGGAAAGGAAAAATAGGGGTTCATTGATATATATGAGGAAATGAGGGTGGTAAGCAGAAAAAAGTAAATGTGATTGGCATTGCAGGTGTTCCTGTTGAGTAGTCCTGCACAAGATCAGTGGACTTCACAGCAGAAAAGATTTGTCATTTCTTTGACACTTTCAGCTGTTGTCACTCTTCGGCTCAAGCACCTGGGCTGTTCTCCCTCATACTGGCAAGAGAACACTAAGGTGGGATGGACCAGATATTCTGATTTCCTAACACCTAACACATATACAAACAGGGAACATAAGAATAATTTCCTAAAGAAATCAGGCTGAGGTGCCCTTCTGGCACCTTGTTCTTTTACTGGGAGCTGGATTACATTACCATGTCACTATTTATACTGGTGTTGTTAATTCACATTTGCATTGATCTGAGGTAAAAATCAAATGCCAACAGAGTTCCTGTAGTAAAATATTCCCCCAAGGTTTTAATCTTCACTTTATTTCCTGCAACCAGGTGCCCTGTACAGAGTAAATATTAAATGCTAATACTTTTATATGGCAAAGCTGTATATTGAAATTTGAAGAATGTGGAATGATCAAAATGTAAATTGAGTTTTCACACTCAGTGGCTATGTTTTTCATGATTGCCATTCAATCTTAATTGCACCCTTGTTGTTACCTAAGAACAGTTAAGGATGACTTCACTGTGAATGTTTTCCTTTCATAAAAAAAGATCCAGCTGGGGCAGAGAATCAGCAAAGTGAGTTCTGTTACATCTTTCAAAGTTTGTGGTACAGGGATTCTTCCAAAATAAATGAACATGCCCTTCACGTGTTCTCACATTCCAATGGTTTCTACCTGTCATGTTTCTACATGTCAAGTTTCATGGTTTTGCAACAGAATTAAAGTAGCCACAGATGAATGTAAGTAGGTATTTGTGGCAGACATAGACGTTAAATGGTGAGAAAGTTCACAGTGCAATTAGTGAAAATTTTGTTGAGCTCCTGACGTGTGATACTGATGCTAAACCAAATACAGTTGGCCAGTTCAGTCAGGTGAGTGAATGTATTCATTTTCATTTGTCCGCATCCATGTCTGCCATGTCTGATGTCTCATTGACCGTGATTTCCTTAAGTAATTTTCATCTGCTGTACAAACAGATGTTATGTGTAACACTTTTTTTTTTTTTTTTTTTTTTTAGGAAACATGAAGTTTCAGAGCACAAAGAGAGAGCAGTGTACATGAGCTACACGCTTTGGACAGCAGATGATTTATGAGGTTTGGCAAGGCAATTTACAGATTTTCTATTTCTGCATTCAGATTATGCTCTGTGTCTAACAGGAATTCCTATTAATTACCACAGGAAACAAAGTCATAGTTGTTGTGACATAAAATATAGAAAATTGTTTTAAAAACTACAGACTTGATCATGTATCATAGTTGAATGAATTCAGAATTGGTGTAAGGTAAATTTGATAATGATTTGTCCCAGCTTGTGGTATATAAACCAAAGCAAAATCCCATTTCTCATGTAAGTACAAAAAAAAGTGGACAATAAATGGAAAAAAAATAAAACAGCCACAGCAAGTTAGTAGTTTAAATATATCTTGGCACTGTCAGGCATATTTAAAGCCAACTTTGGCAGATTAAAGGCCTGGATTTGCTGCATTTCTATTCTAATAATAATGCAACATAATGTAAGAGGATTGTTGCACTGGAGTATTTACTACTGAAAAGAAAATTACTTTTATAATTATGCATCCCCATTAAAATGTTGAAGATCATAAAACCAAAAATCATCAACAGATTATAAGGTTTGAATTCTCTCAGTTACATGTGTACAATACTTTCACTACTATTAAAAGGATTTAGGTGCATGCACTGAAGCATATGCATAGCTGATTGGATTTTTTTCATTGTAATTTCCATTGTAGTTTTTCCTGTTAAGTATTTTCTATGGGAAAATTTCATTTATTGTAATTTGTCATGTTTAATTATTTCAAAAATGTTAGACGTAAAATTTCTTTGAAAGAATATATGTTAATGGCTCCCAGAAACTCAAATTCTCTCCTCTTTCATTTATTCCATATGCAGAGTTCCATGTTTGAGCAGTGCAGCAGAGCATCTAACTCACCTGAGTTTGTTTCTGCACCCTGTCTTGATGCTTACAGTTTTTCTCCACCTGGAATTCACCTATTTATTAAAATCACATTACTTCTCAGTAGAGGAACCTATGTTTCTATTGCAATAAAAATTAAAAGCCTGTTATAAACCTCTGAAGCAATGACTTTGTATTAACACTTATATCTGTTCTCTGAGTCATGTTGTCCACAATACTTAATAACTTAAAAATTAACTCTAAGCTTGCTGCTTTTGTGGAAGTCAGAATATCTGCTTCAGGAGCCTAAATACCTGTTTGAAAAGCTCTGGTTTAATAAATATAGAAATCTTGGTCTTTATAACATTTGTGCCAACTAGACCTATTTTATGGCAGTGTTGTGGTTCTGCTCCCAGCAGGGAGCTGAGCACCACGCAGCCACTCGCTCTGGGGAAGGGGAAGGAAAAAAGGGAAAAAACAAAGGCAAACCTCATGGGTTGGAACAAGGATAGTTTACTAGGACAGCAGAGAGAGAAATAATAATAATTGGACCTTTATAGCAAAAATATATGAAACTGGTGATACACAGTGCAGTTTCTCACCGAACTGCACAACTCAGGCCATACAGCTCACAGCCATCCCAAAACCCAGACTGTCTCCTAAAAACTGCGTGTCCTGAAGCTGTATGCTCCTCCCCCCACCTGCCCCTCCTTTATGCTGAGCATGACATAATTGGTAGGGAATACCCTCTTTGGCCAGTTTGGGTCACCTGTCACAACTGTGTCTCCTCCCAGTTTCCTGGGTGACCCCCACACCTTCTCGCTAGCAGGGAAATATGAACAACTAAAAGTCCTTGACTGCTTGGCAACAACTATAAACATCATCGTGTTATCAGCACTGCTCTCATCCTAACTCCCAAACACCTTTACACCAACTGCTAGAAAGAAATTTACTCTATCCTAGCTGAAACCAGGACAGGCAGCAATGGCTACATTATGTATTCCACTAGGAAGGCAAAAACGTAAACCAAGTGTTGTCTTAACCAGGTATTTGCATAAAAAGAGAAACTAAATCTTTCCCCCTCACTTTCTGAAGCTGGACTAGAAGCAATATGTAATTCTGAAGAGGATTGTTGACTAGTGACAAAAAAGATATTTACCTGTTGTGCCATTAGTTGTGTCCATGCAGCAAAATGGTATTAGTTGTCTTATTGCTCCATGACTTGCAGAGGGATTACTGTGCTCTAAACTACAGACCTGCTAGGTATGGAAAAGGTCACTTCTTGAGAGACATCTGTTACTTTGGATGTTACTCAACTGCTATTTCCCACCAAGATCATCACTGTAAATGAGGGAATGGGTAAGCCATTGGCAGGAAAGGCTCTGCCTGACTTATTCTTATCACATTGAGCATATGGTTCTATTGTCTGTCACCATTTAGACCTTTATTTTGTTGCTGAAATGCTTCTTGATTTCTAAATGCTCCTGAGATATAAGTGATTCCATTGGATCAATATGATAACCAGGGTTTTTCTTCGCGGGTTTCACAAGAATGTTTTTTGTGTTAGGACCATGAATTCCATTTAAACCAAGTATAAGAGATTTGCTTAACGTCATAAATTCTATTTTTTACTTATGAATTTCTCTAATTAATCTGGAGCTGCCCTTTGACACAAAACATTTTAAAAACTCCATTCAAGCATTTTTTTGCTATTTTTTTCATGTATTTATGGATTTATGTGATATGGCGTGAGTTGATCTTTTATTTTCCCCAAGCTTCAAGGTCATTCATTCCAGAACTAGTTCTGTAAGTGTTCCAAACAATAACTGAGTACACAGAAGTGCCAAATTTTAAAACATATAAGGAGGCATCTAGTGCTTTGAATTCCTGAGTGTTATTCAACAGTGAAGAGCTGAAGACATGATGAAGTCAATGAATAAAGTCACAGAGAACTACAAAATAATTGCAAGATATCACCCTGACGTGACCCAATGTACTCTTGTATTGATGCAACATCACAGTGAAAACACTGCAAAGCAGTATCAAAGCACCCTGCTGTGATTACTTTAAGGTTCTCCATGACTATTTGACACTTTTTCTTATCTTTCTTCTCTTTCCCCTTACTCCAAACTTCTTAGAGGAGCCAGGTTATTATCTCCCTCTTGTTTTAATGCTTTTTTTTCTTTTCCTATCATGGATGATTTTCAGTGCCCTATGTTTATTTGTTCATAATTTTATGAATGTCAAGAACCATTAAGGCAACTGCAGAGATCTTACTCTCTGGGTACTTTCTGATCATAAACAATCGAAAAAGAGTGTTTTAAAGTGTTACTGACTATATAGCCAGCATAGGCAGGGATCAAAAATGCATATGTCCCTGTACTCCAGAAGGATCCTACTAACTCAGCCCTTTGTGAACCTTGATATTATAATTATAATCTAAGCAAATATGTTGACATTTTTTAAAAAAGGATAGTTTCCAGTCTTTCAGTATGTCAAATTTCAGCCTTAACACAAGATGTGAGACGTACAGCATATGGCTTTAAAGTTGTTATTACAGATTTAGAGCATGCAACCGTTTTCTGTTCTGTGAAATTACTTCCTGTGAAATATGGTCTTCAGTTTGCATTTTATGCTGCTATCCTCCATTATCTGATCCTCCATTTATATTTTAACTCCTGCAGCACTCACTACTGGGCAATGCCAGCTGTTGAGTCAGCAACATGAATGCAGCTCAGACACTATAATTACTATGTTTTATCTTCTAGTCTCTGATGATGCAGCCACCTGCTTCATTGCAAAGCGAAATTACTCATATTGCACTTAGAAACCTGGATACTCTGAGTGAGTTTTATGTGATGTTCAGTATGAACTTAGAAGGGAAATATAATGATGCATCCCACAGGAGATATAACAATAGCTAAAGTTAAATTTGGGAGATTTATTCTTGATGAATGTGCAAAATAAAATAAGGATGTGTGAACTTTACAACTTTACTCTCCCTGCTCATCCTTATCTTTTCAGATAGTAGCCCAAAACATTTGAACATAAGGACAGGAGACTATTTCTGTAATAAGTGGGATATGGGTATCCTGGATATGTTTCTACCACACGGGCATGAGTGTCCAAAGGTAAGGAGTAAGAGAAGTTCTTTTTGAGCTAGGAAGACTATGGTTTGAGTTCTAGTAGATTAGATGCTGCTAACAAAACCTTAAAAGTAGTAAACCAGATTGCATATGTGATGCAGGACTATAGAAAACTGGCAGAATTACATTTTTTCAAAGCCATTCAGTTCAGTAAGTGTTCCATTCCAGTTAGAAGCTACAGAAACTTGAAACTGCGGCTGAAATTCTTCTGACATAAAAGTTAAACAGCTGACTTGTAGAACTTCACTAGTCACCTATGGTTCCCTTTACTGTAAATAGAGATGAATCAGAACATATAGTTCATGTCATTATTAAGTAAATACCTAAACCAGGTTAGATTGAACATGCTCAAAAAGCAATACTGCGTCCTATTTTTCTGCAAAGACAGACTTTCTGATTAGCTATGTTCTGGATCTATACACCATGGATGTTTAAAGTTCAGCTAGATATATCTTCTCTTTGGTGCACAATTTTTCCATGAACACTTTAAAAAACCGACATTTTTATACCTATAATAATTTATAAAATTGGAAGGAAGAAGATTGCAGTCTTTACATCTGCATAGTTTCTTCTAAACTGTGTAGAAACAACCACAGATACAAATAACAAGTGGGACAAATGTTCCACATACATATATTGTATCCCCTGAGCAGTGAATACACAAGACATTTCTGAATATTACAGAAAAGCAAGTAAATGGACAAAGTATTATTAATCTTAATGTTCATAGAAGAAAGATTGCTGTGTTAACAATTCATCGTAAGCCTTCAGTAAAAGTAAGTAAATCTGATTATATTCTGCATTCTTTTAATAATTTGCTGAGAAGCATAAAGTGACCAGAAGCTGTCACCTGCGTTATTCTTCTCTGTCCTTCCTTTGACCTGCTGTCAGTCCTTATTTGCTTGCTTAGAATTTCTGTAATAACAGAATGAGGAAAGCACCAGTTCACAGGTAGCCCACATAGAGGTAGAGAAAGTGATAAAGCACCAGGTTTTCTTTTCCATTAAAAATGAAAATATTCCTCTGTGTCTCTGACATAAACATTCCTAAAGACCACCATCTTTGCATTATTCATGTTTGAATATCTTCTTTCAGATGAATGTTTGCTGCTTTTTTAATAATTTCATTTAAAAAAAAATACACCCACCCCCCAAAAATAAAAACAAAAGCAAAAAAACCCCAGATTCATGAGACTATGAACTTCTAGCAAAGAGTATCTCAGTTGTGCAGTTTGGAGAGCAGTTTGGGGCAAGCTTCCAGGAGAATATCTGCGGGCTGAGATCGAGGAATTTGTTCTAACTCTTGAAAAAAGCATCAGATTTCCATGCTGCAAGGTTTTAAAACCACAGGTTTTCTTTCTTTTCTGTCTTTCATTATCTTGATCCTCTAAGTTGATTATTATGTGGTCCTACAATACCACACAGAAATATTTTTAACTTGCTAATGATGACTTCTGAGCTCTAACTCTTCTGCTTCTAAAGCAGAAGTCACCTTGGCTGTGATGCCTGTAAAAGACAATTGACATGAGAGTCTTATATGGAAAATATTCCTATTTAAATATCCTTATTCAGCATCATTCATGGACTGTATGTCATTGAGCTTTCTGAGAGGGAGATACTGTTTCTTTCAGCAAACAGCATGAAATAATAGCCTGTGAAGCCTTGCCTTTACCTCTTGTCTTCAAATTTCAGATGTGTAATGCTTACATCTTTAGTCTTCTTGTCTTTGAAATGGACTCAGAAATTTTAGTTGGTTTTTTTTTTCCTTTATATATCTAAAATGTGACTAGATGGATGAATACATAGTAGTTTATCTCCTGATAACTTACTTAGACAATCTATTACAGTAAAATGTTTGGCACAAAACATCTGTGGTCATTCCTTCTAACACAAAACTCAGGTGGAAAAAAATTCCCGTTTCCGAAGTGAACACTTAACTACATTAAAATCTGTTTCATTTTAAAGAAAACATTAAAAATCACTCCTTTCTGATTACATATTAGTTATACTAACAACTTTAAGTACAGTAGAAGGTTTTGCATTTTGACTCTGATTCTAAAATAAATTCTTACTTAAGGTGCCATATAGGCATAGGGATCCAGGAAAGCACTGCAATTTCTGACACTTCCTTTGCTCTTGCCCTAGGGTTTTCCTATCAGGAGGCCTGTGCAAATCCCACATGGCATTAAAACCATGGCTCTGAGATTTCCATGCCTCCTTTTCTTCCATCTAAGTGGAATTTTGGGATTTACCTTATAATTCTGAATTCTTCAGAGCTTAAGTGGCTGTTTTATCATAGCTTCAATGTTTATTTTGACCATATTGAAGTCTGCTTATGAATATGTGTCTGGTGTTGGTATGTGGTCCCATAATATAAATTGTGTATCATTATTCTAAAATCACCCGTGGCTTTTGAGATCACCTTTTCACTTTACTCAACAGATGATGGAATCTTTCCTCATAAATCTCATTAGTCCATACATCACTGTCTATAAGACTAGCTGAATCATTTGCAGTGACATTCAAACTTGCAGTGATGATTCAGTGGTTCATCTGGAATGTCATCATACTGGCTTATAAAACTGTCTATTTCTGAGACTTTGTTGCAGATTTTTCCACATACTATATTTTTCATTGGATCTGGATTTTGCATTCAACATGCGAAACGTGGTTCACTGTAGCACCTGAACCAGAATACATATTCATTGAAACAGATTCTTAAAAGCATAAGACCTTCAGGTTAGGCTATAATTCTATAGGAAGTGTAAAGGTACCATTATAGTTATGGTTCATACCTTTTGTATAATAACTTGTTGATTAAAATAGTCACATGAGAAGTAATGCTGCTTTGTCTTTAACATTTTTTGAACCCACATCCTAAAATATGTCTCCCTAAGATATTCAATCATTTGATGAAGGTAGGCTGCTCAATATCCTGGAAAATAGGAGGCCAGAATGAAAGCCAGCAAAGTTGAACTTGACTTCACCCTACTGATAAAGATATTCAGTTGGTACTCATCCTGATTATAGCAATGATTTCCTATTCAAAAAATGCTTATGCAGATACACTGCACACTTCCCATCCCTTCAAATACTTCAGCATTTATGCATTTATCACCAACTCTTTAACAAGGACTTGGTTACTTTGAAAATGAACCCTAGGTTTTTGTCAGAATTCCTATTAGTGACAACAACTACAGCTGCATAACAGGAAAAGACAGAAGCAAACTTTTCTCAGAGGTTCACAGTCAAAAGATGAGAGGCAAGCTGGACAATGGGGATTTCTAAGTTTATATAAGGGAAATATCTTTTCTGTGAAGCTGATCAAAGACTGTAAGAGTCCTAGAGATGTTGAAGAATCTTAATCCTTTGAGATACTTTAATGTTAACTGGGCAACGTGCTATAACTCTTGCTTTGAGCAGGAGATTGGACTAAATGACCTCTGGACATCCCTCCTAATCTATGTTTCTGTCACCTCATTGTGAGAAGACGCAGAGATTTCCCAAACCTTTTAGGCAACAGGCCTCTTCAGGCCACATATCTCTGAAGTATCTGCATCTGCTGGTAATCCAAAATAGAAATGTGATTTTAAAAATTTTACAAACTCTGTACCTACTGAGGTACAGGGGCACACCAGATGTTCCTTGAGAATATAGGAGCTAAAAGTACTGTAGGAAAATATTCAGTACTGTGGTGAAAGATGTACCAAATGTATTAAATAATGACCTGGTAAAGATCTGGAAGGTGCAAGGGTAAATGAAGATTTGCCACAGGAAAACAGACAATTTTTTTTCTGCTCCTGTGGGAATACAGTCTAATCTAAAAAATCTACAGGTTGCAAAGGCTGGGGATGACTATACAACCATGCCTTCTCTTTGTGAAAATTGCCTTTCTTGGTCACTTAACATTTGACTACAGGACTCTTTCATTCCTGGCTGCATATTGGTCTGGATATGACGTTTCATAAAGGTTCAGTCCCACAGAGTGCCCACAGGGTTGTTGGTGAAGTTCTCCCTACATACATAGGAACTTTGGGATGCACTGCCTTGGGTTTTAAGTGTTTGCAAGATAAAATTATAAATATTAAGAAATTGTTCAGTTGTTACTTTAAAAAAAAATAAAAATGAAGTCACTCTGCTTCATGAGATATCTATTCTCAGAAGGTGTCTAGCATTTCCTGTCGTTACAAACCCACATTTCCTAAGGAGATGACTGTGCGCTGGGGAAGAGAGTCTTAGAACAATAGGGCAGATACTCCTCTCCCTATTTCCCACAGCAATTATAAAAGTTTAAATAAAATTTGCATCACTTTATTTTAAGACTATTAATAAGTATGAACAACTATAATGGTATTGCAGTTATCATGTGAGTGTGTTTGTGAGGGCAGCTCAGAGAGCAAAGCAGGTATTAAGGGCTGATTTTGAACCTCTAAGCTATATTATTTTACAGAGAATAAATGGGTTTTTTACAACACCTCAAGGGTGTAACATAGTTTTGTTAGAGGATAATCTGTTGGGTAGATGTATAAAAATAAGTGCCTCTCAGACCCATCTCACTGTTACTTCCTTAGACAATCAACAAAAGAGAAATACATGAGTTCTCATTGGAAATTTTCAGAAGTCCTAATCTCATTTCTGATCTAAACTCAGATCATCTTCATGGTCAATAGAAAGTAATAGGATTTCAGAGTCCTGAAGTAATTGGCTGATGTAGTTGCCAAGCCACTCTCCATGATATTTGAAAAGTCGTGGCAGTCAGGTGTAGTCCCTAGTGGAAGAGAGCAAACATCACAGCCATTTTTAAAAAAGGTAGGAAGGAGGATCCTGGGAACTACTGCACTGTCAGTCTCACCTGTGTGCCTGGGAAGATCATGGAACAGACCCTCCTAGAAGCTTTGCTTAGGCACACGGAGGACAGGGAGGTGATTTGTGACAGCCAGTGTGGCTTTAATAGGGGCAAGTCCTGCCTGACCAACCTAGTAGCTTTCTACAATGGAGAAAGTGCACCAGGAGACAAGAAAGAGCTACAGATATCATCCATCTGGATTTCTGCAAGGCCTTTGACACCGGTCCCCAACAACATCCTTCTCTCTAAGTTAGAGAGAGATGGATTTGATGGGTAGACTGTTCAGTGGATAAGGAATTGGCCATATGTTTGCATATGGAGGTTGATGGTCAATGACTCAAAGTCCAGATGGAAGACAGTACCTGAAAGGTTCCTATAAGAAAGCTGGGGAAGAACTATTCTTAAGGGCATGTAGCGCTAGGATGAAGGGTATTGGTTTTAAATTAGAAAAGGGTAGATTTAGGTTGGATATTAGGAAACATTTCTTCAATATGAGTGTGGTAGATCACTGGAACAGGTTGTCCAGAGAGGTTGTAGAGGCCCCATCCCTGGAGATATTCAAGGTCAGGCTTGATGGGGCTCTGAGTGACCTGATCTAGTGAAGATGTCCCTGCTTACTACAGGGGGGTTGGACTATATGACCTTTAAAGGTCCCTTCCAACCTAAAGCATTCTATGATCCTTGGAACACAAATGTAGTCCTACAATCTACATATAAAATAAGATAAATACTGTTATACATAAGGCTATTTCAAATGCTTACAGCTCACCAATTTCTATACAAGGAGGCTAGATGACCACCTCAAAAGTAGACATTCATATAGAACTCGCCTTGAAGATAAGCAAGATCAATCCCTAAAACCCCATATTAGGTGTCAAACACTGTCATATCACATCTAACTTAGATGTCTCAATCAGTCTCAGTGGATATCCTTTTGCATTTCTGTAATTTTAATGGCACAAAAGTAACCATTTACATAATGCTAGTAAAAGCAGCAGTAGGTTTTTTGTTTTCTTATGAAGACTTTAACCATTTTTTTCTTTAAGAATTTTGCTATGAAATGAATTACTCAATATTATAAAGGCAATTAAAGTTTCTGAAGAAATAAAAAAAATCTTTATTGTGGTGACTTGGGAATTCTAATTTCCTGATGCAAACTCATCTACATTTTGGTAACATCTGTTCCCTAGCCACTAACTGCTAAACAGAATAATAGATGATTAATCTGAAGAAAATATGCTTTCTAAAAAAAAACATTGCTGTGGTGAGTAAAAGTAAGCAGATTGATTCTGGCCTACATAATTTGTTATAGGTTTGCCAAGCGGATGAAGGGGGCTTTAAATTAAAGTTGCTGGAGAGCAACCTCAATACATCCTATTTCTACCAGTTTGATGCCTGTGCCAGCAATAAGTTGTCCAAAGACTGGAGAAGGATCACAGTTCAGCAGGAGAGCACCTGAAGTGCAGCAAAAAGGAATTCCACCTGCTCCAGCTAGTAAGCCAGCTTCATCAGCAGCCTGACTTAAATGCCTCTATGCAAACACATGTAACATGGGTAATAAATGCAAACACATGTAACATGGGTAATAAACAAGAGAAGTTAGACACATGCTTGAAGGGCTATGATCTTACTGTCTTCACAGAGATGCAGTGGGATGTTTCCTATGTATGGAGTGCTGGAATGGAAGGATACAGGCTCTCTAGGAACAACAGGCAGGGTAGAAGAGGAGGGGATGTTGCCCTCTCTGTCAATGAACAACTGGAGTGTATGGAGTTTTGCATGCAGATGGATGAGGAGCCCACCAGGAGCTTATGGGTAAGTATCAAAGGGAGAACAGGGGCAGGTGACATCCGAATAAGATCTGCCTGACTTTTTCTAATTTTATTGCCCGGAAGAATACTGTCCAGTCTTGCAGTAACAGAGTTATTCCTTTTAAAGTGATTATTTGGGTTAATAACTTTATTTTGTCAGATGTCCAGTTTAAGGAAGACATGTTAAAGTACCTTCACAAATGAAGGTGAAGGACGAAAGTGATCTAATGGAGCTGAGTTACCTTATTCCTTCATTCTGTTTTCTTAAATCTTGTTTCCTATATTAGATTTCTGTGGATATCACATAATTTTAATATTTCAGTTTAATAAGATGTTAAAATATTTGACCAAGATTCTCTTTAATTTAATTGTTAATTTTTTAAAGCAATTTCCAAAAAGTCAAAATTACCCTTTCAGTGTAAATTGCATCATTTCATTGGAGTGGTTTTCATTTCATGTTTCACTTTCCCTCTAATGAACAGCTAGAAACTGCACAGTAAAAATGCTCCTTTACTGACAAACTAAAAATTTATCTGGGGGAAAAATGCTGACTATATTTAAATCCATCATTTCAATCATGCATAAATCATAATTTGCAGTGATGAAAAACTTTTTAAGAGACAAAACCTTAATTGCATATGTAGAGTACATTTTCTTCTTATAAATTTTGGGAAGCAGGAAAATTATGATTTATTGACTATTGTAAAAATTATCCAATGCAATAAAGCAAAGCGAGGAAAGCATCATTATCCCTGTACATCAGTTAACTGAGACAGAGAAAACTAGTATTATCAGAGGCATACAGTTGTACACCCAAATAAACCACAGTTAGTTTGCTTAAATATAAGCCTCTATCAACATTTGAGAGTCCTTAGGATATGCAAAACATCTGCAAAGGTCCATCAGTTGGATACTGGTTACTTTCTGGAATAGTAGATGGATGTCAGAAAATACCCTAGGCTAACTCAAATTGCAATAAACATGTATGTGAGAGCAATGGAATCAAGTTCCAGGTTTCCATGTTATCCTAATCCAATACTATTGCAGACTCCATGGACTTTATTGACCAGATCTCCACCAGCTATAATCTATCTCCTGCAGATAACTACAGATGGACACTCAAATGTAACTGTCCTGTTCTTGCACTTGCTTATGCCCCATTAGCTAAGTTTAGCTGTCTAAATGTCATAACTTCAGACTGTCTCAGATCCCATACAGGATCCAAGATACTTCTCCTATACTGGCAAATATAGGGCAGTATGTGAATATTAGTGGATATATATACAACCATCTCCTTCCATAGAAGCAGCCAGGAGCCAGACAGGATATCCTTCAATACCTCAAATAACCCTTGATGCCCATGTTTAGGTACCTAACATAGCTGGGATTTGATTTTTCCAGTCTAATTAAAATAGCTTGCTGGTTCTAGTACAAATGGCCACTAATTAATTATACTGATACTAGTCAAGTAATCTGAACAATATATTGTCTTCAGGGGTTGATGCTTCCAAATTTGAGTATTCCCAGGTGGCTTATTTGTTCACACAGTTTCTAAAAAAGTATTAGCCTTCACAATCTGAGCTCTGTAAAATCCAGTTGACAATTTTTACACATTTTCAGTCAGAGCATGAAGACTCAGAAACCATCTCTGAAATGACAGCAGAGAGAAAGACATAAGTTAGTACATGTATGTGCTAAAGTGAGCAATTGTAAATATTATGTCAGCTTTCTATTTGAAAGAAGGATTGCAGGAAAAAATGCTAGTAAATTTGCTTTGTAGCATTTTTTTTAATTTAAAAGTGATTCATTGTTTTCCAATTCATACTTACAGTATTTTCTTTCTGTCAAAAATCTTTGTTTACTAAGACAAAGAATAATATTAAGGTGTTCTGAAAAGACTTGATAAACTTGTCAAGATGCTTAACTATGTAATCATGAAGATGGAAATTTTTAAAGAGAAATCTGGCTTTTGATTCAGCAAAGAGTTAACCTGAGAAGCAAGAAAAAAATGCACAGAACAGAAGTATAATCATATGTACTAAAGAAATGGTCTTGATATACGGGGATTAGACGTTAGGAAAAAAAAATTCACTGAAAGAGTTGTCAGGACCTGGAACAGGCTGCCCAGGGAGGGGGGTGAGTCACCATCTCTGGATGTGTTTAAAAGACAGGTAGATGAGGTACTTAGGGATATGGTTTAGCATAGGACAGGAACTCGATGATCTTAAAGGTCTTATCCAACCTTGTAATTCTGTGATTCATTGAACAGAAAAACAATGGATGGTGAATAAAATCTTTCCATTACCTCATTACTATGGCAGAAGTTAAAGCATTGTGATTAATTCACATTTACTCTCTTTACCCAGGAAGGATGTAATTGATTACTGTTAGTCTCTTGAAACCCCTATTTCCCAGGCTGTTGATAACTGAGGTCAGTTGAAGGTTTCCCCATATATGAGACTGAACAAATGAGACTGGACTGGCAAGGATTTATGGTCTTTACCCATGACTTACCACAGTCTTCCCTTCCTTTCAAGTATGCTGTGACTGTTTTGCTTTTTGATGCAGAGAAGTTGACGTAGGATGATCTGAAATTAATTTTGGGTACCCTCTAATTTGTTTTGTCTTTCCCCCAGCATGCTTCTTTCCTTGTTGGAGATAAAAAAGAAACTAGTCACCATGGCACCCATGATATTTTTGCAACCTCTTTATAGACTTCAGTCCTGCTCTCATCATAACCAGAATAGAAATGAAAGAGCACTGAGTCCCAACACTATTCCTTTCTGCAGGGTCTTTCAAAATGGGATGGGAGTAACAGAACTCTCTACATTACCTGAGGGAAATGTAAAAAGATTGCTTTTCCTAATTGCCTACTTCATTCTTTCATTCTCTTTCAAGATAGCTTGCTCAACAAAGCACGCAAAGACAATGCAAGACTGATTGGTTCAATGATATACTTTGTCAGAAAATACGGTGAGTTTTTAAAATGTGCGATATTAACCACTGATAATTTCTAAGAGGAACTGGCCCATTAAGACTCAATACTCTGTTTCAAATAGCAAGGTTTAGGGTCACTTGGTTTTAAGACGTTGACATAAAAGAAACCCAGAAACGTCTCTGCCTTGCAGTCTTTTTTCTCTGCTATACCTTAGCTAACACCTTACCTCATTGAAGGTTCCTCAGATCAAAGCATTCTTTTTAACCACAGCTCATTGATAGAGGTGGAAAGAAGTGGAGAAAACCGAATGGGAACAGGAGCTGTGATGATTTCAGCATCACCCTTTTTCTCAGGGAAGGCAGCAGGTGCTAAAGATGGTCTGGACAGGAAGTCTGTCTCACTGTTTTGTAAATGCAATGCAAGATAAGCAAACAACGGTTGGATTTTTAATTTTACTGTTACTCTACTTGCATTTGATTATTGCTTATTCAGAGGAATGGGGTATTTTTATTGGAATATAGTTAAATGAAGTATGCTAAGCCAACTGGGAGACATTACTAAAACTTCAAACTATAATGCATTCAAAAAAGTCATACAAAACCAGAAAAAACCAAGAGAGTTTTTAAAGAGTTTTAACACATCTGAATCTACTTGGTCAATATAATATTTTGGAAGGTATATTTGATATTGCATAGTAATTCCCAATTAGACATCACATTGTGAAGGGGACTAAAAACATCAAAATGAGAAAAACACTACTAGAAGACCGTAATCAAGATTTTTGTGAAAGCAAAAGTACATAGTTGTATGAAGAACAGAATGAGCGCAGATTGGAAGTCCTGTCTGAAAAACTAGATGATACCATGGTAGAATGAGGTACATGAAGGAAAACCTGCATGCATGTATATCTTGAGAAAGCAGGCCTGTTCTTTGACTTTTCTTTTTCAGTGATTGCATTTGACAAAGATCAGAGGGGGTTTTTTTTCCTGTTGTATAGCTTTGAGGTACAAATTATTTTTACTTAAACACACAGATGTAGCTTTCACAGAGTGTGGGTTACTTAATTGAAAAAAACTCTTGAAATGAATTTGAGGTAAAGAAGTTTTTGTATCATCACCACATAATTGACACCCCCGCAAAGGCACCAGAGAATGTGGGTATGAAAGGAAGCTTTAAAAACAACAAAAAAACCCCAAGCTAAGATCCTAATGAAAGTACTAAACACACGTTGAGGTGGTGTTTTGTTGGTTTTTCTTTTTCTTTTTCCTTATTCTTTTGTAATTAAGATGAATATTGGTACTGTAAATCCAGTTTATGGAGCACGAGTATACTGTTGATTACAGAAGCTGGTTTCTTTAAAACCTTAAATACAATTCTGATATTTCAAAGACATTAAGAATTATGACAAAGAAATAAGTTATTATTCAGATAATGGAAAAGATCAGGAGAGATATTTCTGGAAATACATGTGCTGAATTATATAGCTATGACAACAAGCAGTCTTAAGCCTTTGAAGTTCTGTGGTGTCTAGCACATCCACTGAGACATTATTAATAAAGGCACAACTGTAAGAAAATTTCATTTTAATGGGTGGCAAATAAATCACCTATTCATAGTGAATGGGAGCTCTGAACTAGGACAAGTGATTCTCCAGAAAGTTCTTCAAGATGTCTCCCATAAGAACCTCATAGAGAAGCAAGTGAAATATGGGCTGGATGAACAGGCAATGAGGTGGATTGAGAACCGAGTGAATGGCTAGGAATGGGTGTTGATCAATGACACAAAGTCAAATTGGAGGCCAATGACTGGTGATGTGCTCCAGGGTCCAATCCCCTTTGACATCTTCATTAATGATCTAGATAACTGGGCACGGTGTATACTCAGCAAGCTTGTTGATGGTGCAAGGTTGGGTGGAGTGGTTTATGTAACAGAAGTTTGTGCTGTCATCTACGGGGATAGCAGAAGGCTGGAGAAATGGGCTGACAGAACAGAACTTCGTGAATTGAAACAAAGGGAAATGCAATGTGGGGAGGAATAATATCCCTTTAACCCTTGACAAACCAGGAAAGTGGTAAGATCCAAAGAGGTGGTCCTGAAAGAAGGCTTCTGATATGGCTTCCTAAAAGAAAACAAGAAGAAAATATGACCTAAATTGTGCACCGTATTGCCTCCATCTTGCCTGGTTTGCTCAAAACCAAAGAAACTTACAGACTCAGGGGTGGAAACCCACATGATTTAATCAGTTCACAGATTCATTCATTCATTCATTCATTCATTCATTCATTCATAAAATAGTGCATTTAGCAAGTGATATTTTTTAACTTTTCCTGTACACACAATAAATGTTCCTGCAGAAAAATTAGTAAAATCAGAAAAGAGAGAAATATTATTGGATTTTTTTATGTCCTACAGGTGAGAATTTTGAAGTAGAATATCTAAATTTACAAGACAAGTTTCTTTCATAGTGTCCAATACACAGTTACCACTCAGAGACTATGCAATTAATCAAAATTTTGAAACTCTTTAACAGCCCTAATTTAAAAATGCAGTTTCATGCCATGCTCCTGGGATGTTCGTGATTTTGGCCATATTTGATTAATTACTTTAGGACTTACTTATTCCTTGACTAATTTTCTTCTTTTCTCTTCCTGACCTGAATTGTTAATTCCAGGCACTTTTCCATTTCTGACTGATCTCATACACCGACAAATCTATTTTTACATTACACAGACCCTCAGACAAAACATATGGATATCTGCTCATCAGTACCAGCTGCATGAAATACTTCATTTCTTTGGTTCTTGATTATGCCTTCCGATGATTCCTTGTTACACTTCCCTACACCAAACTGTCGATCTGACATTTTCTAAAGTGATGAAGTTTAAAAAAAACTATTCTGATAATAATAGCTAAAGATTATGTAAGAGTATAGTTTTTGGTTTTTTATTGCTTTATGTCAGAGTAAGGTAGAAAGAACCTTGTTCAAATATTTATTTTTTAAATATTCTACTTTTTGATTATTTTTGATATCCTATGAATTTTAGGTTTGATTCTTTATATCATGTTCCCTATTTACTTCATTGTTTTTGTTTCTACCCTTTTCTGCACTGTCTCTTACTCTTTAGCATTCTCAGATGCCAAGAATTTCTGAATTTATGAACACATGGAATTTTAGTTCTTTTTGTTTAACATTTTATAACAGTGAAAGACACAGAACCTCTCTTCCTGTCCAACATAACATTCATGGCATGAGTATGCTGCTGCTCTCATTAAAAGCTTCCATTGACTACACAACATACAGGTTCTGTACAATACTTCTTTTCAAAGATTTTTTTACAAGTTTTTATTTAGTGATCCTTTAAAAAAGAACTGCAGACATAATAGGGAACAGTAGAGCTGTTTCAGATCAGCCTAACCACTGGTTTAGAACATTTGTAAACTGTAGTACTAGCTACAAGTGAAACCGAGTGTCCAATACTAATTTGCAGTGGCAGCTTGTACCACTATTCTAACACTTTATTTGCAGATCTATGTGGAAAGTAACTGCATTTTAGAAAATTAAAGATTAAAAAGCATGTTTTTCATCACTAAGAAAAGCTGAGGTTGGAATGCCTGATTTTTTCAGTTTGAATCAGAAAAATAAATGTCTCAGATGTTCAGAAACTTATCTGGGTGGGATGTTATGGATCCTAGAAGTTATAAAGTACCTGGGTCCATACCTGGAAAGGTAGACCGAGATCATAGTCCATAAAAGTTTGGTCTGCTGAACAGCTGGGCACTTGGAGATGGAAATTCAAGTTGCGGGGGAAGGAAGGGAGGAAAGGGGGGAAGTGCTTCTCAATTCTGCACCAGGCAAGCTGAAAGCGAGCCAAGAACTTTGAAATCTTGGCTAGGCAGAACAATCTGGGAGCCGGCATTCATAGGTCCTCAGAAACCTACCAGGTGGACTGCTGAAAAGTTGGGATCCTGGAAGTCCACCAACAGCCTCCATAAAAGGCAGGTGTGTGAGCTAGCATTGCAGATGACTATGGGAAACCTGCCTCTTTTCTGTCACAACTGTCAAAATTGAACTGTCTCCTGCAAACCCTTTGGTTTTCATAAATTTGTAGTCTTTGCTCCACCTGACAATTTCCAAAACATTCTGATTCTGGACTCTACCATTTGGGAAGTAAGGCACTTCACTAGAAAAACAAATGTTCTTGGGAAACACATACAGTTTTATACAACTGGCAAACAAAATTCTATACTAAACTGATTGGAATATTCCTTCATGCGTGACAAATGAAATCCTTTTGTTTGTCTGGCTTCCTTTTAACATTTTCTGTTTGTTGGATTGCTCGACTACACTTTCAAGATGGAGAATACTGTTGCTTGCTTGTGTATTTATTTTTCAAATATTTGTTCTCAACATTATTTTGGAATGGGATGATACTAATGGTATGTGTTAGTGAAGTAACTCAGCTGATGCCTGTATCATTAAAATGTTGGTACCTCTACCACTAATATTGTAAGAGGAAAGTTGAAGTACTGTAATATGTAATTTCGCTTTTTTTAATAGTCTACATAAATGTAGATTCTTTATAATCTACATTCACTTTTACCTAATCAAATAGTCCTATTACTTGAAGGGCCAGGTACAAAGAATTGAAGCTTGTTAGTAAAGTATTGCTCTAATTTTTTGAATTGTCATATTAGGATAATTTCTGAACAAAATAAATTTTATCTGTTCTTCTTGCCATTTATTTAATAAATCTTTATAAACAGAGAAAAAATATGATAATAAACAACATCATGAAATATTATTTTATTTGTGTTATTCACCATTTCAACACAGAACAGCACTGAGATTTTGTGAGGTTTTCATCTCTGGTCTTTGTAAACACTATTTAAAAGAAATGTTCTATACCTGTATATTAGATTTCAGAGTTCATAAGAATACTAATGAAAATAGATAACACAATGGTAATACTTCAGCAGAGGTTCTGCAGTTCTCAAGTGCATCTTTCAAACTAATGTAACCTGGCTACACTAGGAATTACTAGATATTTTGGATTTCAAAAGCACTGTTTGTTATTCATTTATTTTGGCTGGGAATTTTAAAGGGACAAAAGGATGGGAATTAAAACCGGTAAGAACTTAATATTTATCTTTTATTTTTCCCTATCCTTGAAGAGCTTTAGCTAATTTAATGTGTTCCACTCCCTAAGTTATTATTTGCAAGAGCAGGGAGATAGTGTTGAGGTTTGAGGTTTGTATTATCTTGGTTTAAATTCAGTCATTTTGTCTAATTTGGATTTCACTATGCTTTCATTTGCCATATAGGTACTGTGAGACAATTTTACAGATACAGTGCACTGGTACTTAATTATATAAGATGCACAATGTACTTTTTTATTCAATAACATTGGAAAATTTATAGCAAAGTAGTAAAGATGCGTCTCGACAAAGCTTTAATGAGATATCCGTGTCTGAACCAGATGTTCATTTTTTATTCCTACAAATTTTACATCAAAACATCGGATCCTTTCATAATTGTTTCAATTATCTCACAGTAATTTGTCTTTGTAATCCATATCTAGGAATTTGGAAGTGTCACATCATCCCTATCTTCTAGTCATTGATTTCTGTGTTAATAAATTGATTGGTTTCTTTCAAAATGTATTAGTCGTGTGTCAGAGAACAGAGATGATGACAGTCCTCCAGAAAGAGACAGCAACAAAGGCACAGATTCATTTGTCTTATATCAGTGTGAATGTCTCGGCTCTAGTAAGCACATTGAACTCTTCAGGAATGCTATAGTTTATAACAACATGAAGGCTGTACTAATCTTCCCCATTGCTCAAAATCACCATACACTTAAATAATTTTAAGTGCTTAAGATTACCAAAAGTAATTTTTTTGCTCTGTTTTGTTTTGTTGGGTTTTTGTTTCCCTCGATAGTGGCTATGGAGCACATTTACTTTTCAACTGATGTAGACTGCCCGTTTCAAGAGGGCAGTCAAATAGCCTGGCTATTATTCCAAGTATTCAGACCTTTCTTTCACGGTTCAAAGCACCCTTCCTTGAGAATGTAGCACTTTGGATTAAACTCTGAAAAGATCATAAATACTATGCGAACATGTTGCAGAAATTGAGGCATCAGTTTGATATATGACTACCAGAATGTTGGCTTCTTGAATCTCCTGAAATAAGAAGAAAAATGAGGGAGGAAAAAAGGAAAAAGAGGAAAAAAGTGCATGTTGGGTAATACAGATATATTGACCTTGTTTCATGGGAAACAAAGAGAGAATTGGGCTGTTATGCTCTTGTATCATGCCTTTATGAGGAAAGTCACCGTAAGGGAGAAAAGTTTAAATTGACTGCTGTAAGAAATAAAAAGTTACAGGATCTCTGTAGTAAATGATACCTTCTGATCAGACATCTCCTCTTTTCCATGCTTGATCTTTGAACAGTGAGAAATTGTCTGTGAAGGCAAAAAATATTAAGTGCTTTCTAGTTTCGGTTTTAATTTGATCCAGAAAATATTCTGTGAAGTATGACTAATACATTTTGGATGTGGAACAAGGGTACTACTTTCAAATCCCCAAGTAGAGACAAAACTGAGTTTGCTATAGGTAGTAATACGGGGAATTCCTATAACAAGGCCAGAGCAGTGTAAAGGTGGTTTCTGTTTTTTTTCTTTTTCTACTCTCTAGAAAAAATTCAAGATATATCATAGTCACTTAGAGGAAAACTCCTTCCTATGTTTTATTAGTCACTTTTTAAATTATCAACAAAGACAATTTCAAGAGTTATTAAAAAACCCCAAACAATGAATTAGTCGTTTTATATATATATTTTTATATGTATTTTATATATATTGTTTTCTATATATTTCCTAATACCTTTCTGACTCCATTGCTTTCTCCACCACACTGGTAACTTTTGTCAATAACTTTCTAAGTTTCACATATCTTACTATGTAAGGATATCCTAAATGCTTTTACCCGAATATGTCACTTAAAACTCATTCTCCAATAAACCCTGCATTTATGAGGGCCAGGTTTTTAGTTCAAGCTTTTATTATTTTTATGTCCTCACCCTCCTTCATCCATCTGAATGATCTCCTTTTAAAACTATACATCCTCAATGCCTTCTTTATTTTTTTTTTAATTAGTCTATGAAAGTGCATGTCTTGTTTTAGGATTTGAATGATATGAGCATGAGTCAAGGTTGTGATCTAGGTTTAACAGACTGTATGAATTTATCCAAACATCATTGAATCACTTGAAAGGTTTTGATAACATTGTCGTTCTCTTTTCTCATACCAGAAGTATGAAGTGAAAGGTTTTATTTCAAGATTATTTCACAGATTTTTCCTGTTGTTGCTGCACCATTCTACTTCTCATTCTCTATCTGGCAAAGCTGAGTCAAATTGAAGAAAGCCTTCATTCTCTAGCTGAAGAAGGTTCTGATAAAAGATTCCATGAGAGAAATTATGCACAGTCTGACTTTCGTGAAGGAGAGTTTTCTGAAGAACTTCTGAAATACTGCAAATGCAGCTAAGGAATTCCATATCTGCTGTTGAGATTCATCTGGTTGATTGGAAATCCATTTGTCTATCCCCTGCTGAAGTCTACATAGTCTGAGAGAAAATCTGTCATCTTTACCTGTATGATGTCTGCATCTGAGTTTGTTTTTTTATTGTAAACTTTATTTTTTTTATTTTAGTTAAATGCAATTCAGCTATGTAACACTGTGTTCAGATTCATTTTCCATTTTACAAACAATTTTGAAAATTGTGGTTTACCGTATCAGGTATTGCATCTACTGTATGTTTCTCTGGCTGAAAGATCATTTCAACTGTGAAGCACAGATTCTACTTCATTTTTCATGAAGAATCTTATACTGCAAACTATGGCAAGATCACTTAGGCAAATAGAGGATATTTTTCTAAGGTGATTCCTGTGCATATATATAATATATACCGAAAAGAGAAGTTGAATAGTATCAAGCTACAAACAGAATCCTGAATATGCATGCATCTAGTTTTAGATAGCTTTATTAAGCACTGCAATGTAATAACTAATTTTCATTTTCTTCCTATAAAGAAAGAGCAATGAATCAAAGTATGCTCATGCTATTCACAGGCAGGAGTCAGACCAAATTCAACATTTTTGAATTAACACTCTCACAGTGAGAAATATGATTATAGAAACTTTTTCCTTTAGCAAGTTGTGCTGCTGAAAAAAAAAATTGTTCATTTCAAGAAACAAATCACAAAGACAACAAGGAACATTAAAAACCAGGAATTATTTATTTCTGACTTCAAACTGTGTTGAACTTGATTCAGTCTTACATGTTTTTGTATTTGTTCTAACATGGATTGAAAGAGGAGGAAAAAGAGATCAGTAAAGGAGCAGGGGCCACACACACACACAGAAATCTGGGGAGAAAAACAGAAAAGATAGAAAACATCAAAACCAAATGCAAAATTAGACCAAATAAAGGATTAGATAAGGAAGTAAAAATTTAAAAACCCAAAAAAACAACTTACTGGAAAACTCAGATCACCATTTAACCAAACTTGGATGATTTTATTGTTTTGTCCATGAACAACATACAGCTTTCTCTTTCTGCTAGCTATCTGTAATATTAGGTTTGGCTTTATTGACTTCCTTAGTGGTAAATTAAGTTGGCTGTAAAATTTGTTCTTCCTTTTTCTTGGAAAAAACCAAAAAGCCTAAACAAACATACATGGGCTTAAATTGTATTTAGGGCTATAGATTATATGGGGTATCACCAGTTTGGATTTGTCCATGCCAAGTGGAAGAGCTGTGTTTCCACTCCTGTGGCTGTCAATTCCAGGTGTATCGGACATACCTCCATATGAAAGAAAACTGTGGTCTGCACTCTACCAGCAAAGGGATTGAGAAGAACACGTTGACAGCATCAGTTGTAGCATACTTTTTGGGTGCCTCTGACTCTGGTTCATATTGGAGCTCTAACATGCCTGGTACAGCAACACTCAGTAGTGGCATCTGTTTGTCCAGGCCATGCATGTCTACTGTTAACTTCTGCCCTCTGTGAGATTTTTGCACTGACCATATGGGACTGTTAAAAGGTGATCAGTTCTTATTGATGACTCCTTAGCTGTCCAGTTGATGAATCAGCTCATGGATGGGAGCCAGGGAGTCTCAGTTTGTGTGATACCACCATCAATGCAACAACTGGTAACCACCGTTCTTGAACTTGCAGCAATCCAACAAAGAAGGGACCTTCCAAGAGGTCAGGCTTCATAGATAACTGTTTAATCTTTTCTGTGTTGACAATGACTACACCAAAAGCCCACTGATACCCCTTTGCGTCCTTGAGGTACCCTCTCCTGAGGTAGTCCATGCCAAAGACACAAGGGGCCTCTGGTCAGTCACTATAGGGTTCTTTTCCCACTTGCTCCCATTAAGCTCACCTCAGCCTCCAAGACAGACAATTCTTGGCATCTTTCAGCACTCCAGAGATCCAAATGGGCTCTGTTCCCCTGTATTTTGATGACATCAGTGTACACCGTGTACTAGGGTCTACCAAAGCCTCGTATTTCTGTGAGTCCGATGCGTCAGGCCATTGTATCCAGACAGTCCAGTATAATCATCCCTTTCATCCTTCTGGCTGAAGGCAGGGACCCTTTATTCATGTTCCTGGTAAGAGTGTTCACTGTCTGATCCTTGCAGTGCCAGACCAGAATTCCCTTCACCAGGATCCTTGGGTCCCTGCCCTAACCACATTTATCTGAGGTTAGGGCCTCTGTGGCTCAATAGGCACAAGCAAGGCCCCAGTACACCACTAGAAGCTGTTGGTTTTCACCAGGGTAGGCAAGGCACCATTCTATCTGGTGCACGTCAGATGTGTTTCTTTATCTTCTCTGCAAGATAGCTCCCCTGCTAAAACAAGATAATCAATATCAGGCCAAAGCACATAGACATTGTTTGTACTAGAATATTTCCTAGTTCCTTCATCCTCCCCACAAAATAGCTTCCCAGCATAGTAAGGTCATCAATACCAGGGGGAAGCACGTAGACATTATTTTTATTAACATGCTCCCAAAAGCAGCAAAAGAAAAAGATACGCAGTGCAGCCAAACAAACGTGACCCACACAGGAGCTTGCCACTTAATAATGACTATTGCTATAGCACACAACACAAAACTGCCATTGTCTTATGCCCCATATTAGATGCCAAAAAGACTGCGGTGGGTTGATCTTGACTGAATGCGAGCTGTCCACCAAGCTACTCCATCACTCCCCTCCTCAGAAGGACAGGGATAAGATTAAAATAAAATGGAGAAAACCTCATCTGTCAAGATAAAAGCAGCTTAATAAAGCAAAGGAAAAGCAGAAGAAATGTTCTCTACTTACCATCAGCAGGCAATGTACAGCTTCCTGAGAAGCAGGGCTTCAGTATACATAGTGGTTGCTCCAGAAGATAAATGCTGTAAATAATGAATGCCTACCCTTCCTCCTCCTTTCTCTTATCTTTTACTGCTGAGGAGACATCATACAGTATGGAATATCAATTTAGACAGTTGGGGCCATCTGTCGTGGCTGTGTTCCAAGGTCTTGTCCATCCCTACCCTACAAATGAGGGGGGTAAATGTTGGAGAGACAGCCTTGATGTGTGCCAGCACAGCTCAGCAGTAGCCAAACCTTGGTGTGTTGCCAACATCTCACTAGCTACCAACACACAGCACAGCACTGTGAGGGTGCTGTGGAGAAAGTTAACTCCATCTCAGCCAGACCCAATACAAAGGCAAAGGATGGCTATCAACTATTCCTTTGGCAGAGGTGTATGTCAAAGCAGCCATTCCACATTCACCTATGAATCACACGCTTGGTTGTATCAGTGTGTTTGTGAAGAATCATTTTCACTATCAGTTCCTCAGTTCAGTTCACCTTGTCCGTCTCACTCACAGAATTTTTTACCAGGCCGGCTGATGGTTTAGCAGGGAAATGAAAACACAGAGTATGGGACATGTAAACCAAACGAGATGACAAGAAATGATTATCAAACTGTGAACTAGTCAGCAAACGTTGAAAATCTGAACATTTTTCAAGCTTTTTTTCAGCCACTCATTGCTAGACATAGAGCTAATAATTTGATTCAAATGTAATTTTACTCACACCAGCTTCACTACAAAACAAATTAATCAGACTTCAAATGGATGCTAGATATTGTGGTTTGCATCAAAGAATTCTTTGAGTCAATGAAAATTTTCAGATTGAGTAAAAGTCAACATATTTGTAACAATTTTTTGAGACTGGAGAGCCTTAGCACAGAGCTGACAAATGTTCTCCATGAGTAAATGCTCAAGAGTCCAGTAATTCAGAGAGCAAATGTGGATTGAGTTTTACTAACTGTAGAGGCAACAATATGTATTTGGCCTTCTAGAAGCATATCCTTTATGAATAATATCTGAAATTTTACATTAAGACTGAGGTTTGCCCTTAAATGTCATTTCACTACAGTAGAAAGGCTGTTATGAAAACAAACCTTCTCTAATTAACAAATGGCAGAAAGAATCAGGAGCACTTTCTTCTGTAATTCTGATGGTTAGAGCAGGCTGTCCATGCCTTTGGGCAGCCTTTCCATGACTGACACCTGAATGATCTATGCTTCCATCTTTTATTTTTTTTTAATTTGCATACCTTTCTCACAGAGCTTTCTGTGGCTGATTGGCTTATACCTGGTGTTATTTTTACCAATGTTTCCTATTACAGAGGAACCATATGACTCACACTCTTTTCTGTTTTTCAGTATCCTAGTGATTCTCTTCAAAGTTTCATGCTCTGTTTGCCTCAGTACTGCACAGAAATAGTTAATTGACCAAATCTCTGAAGCAGAACTACCTATGCTGTTGCTTTGTAGAGCACCTCAAAATGGGTTTGAGATTCTAATGTTTGCTTTAATTAAAGCAGAAATTGGAACCAGTAACTCTTTACATAAAGAAGATTCACATCTTCCAGGTGACTAGAATTAAAAGATGCAAACCCAAATTTTTCACCTTTCCACACATCTTTCTTATGCAAGTCCTTCTCTAAGGTGTTGTCCTCTAGTCATCAGATTTTGGTATCTTAATGGGTTACATCAAAGACCATGCAGATTCCTCTGCATCTCTAGAGAAAATATGTTTTGTTAAAAGCTGAAGCTTTATCTGTGTGTTCCCTTTTCCTCTGGGAAGTCTTTTTATTTTTATTATATCTATATGTGTCATTCCTTGAAGTCAAGATATTTCTTCTAGTAGAGAAGGACTTATTGTCTGTTTCAGGACATACTGTTAAGACAGAATCCCCCACTGCAGAAAATTTATTCTAACCTCTGATGCAACTGGACATCATACTCCCTGTCATCTTTTATGTTTAGCAGAACATGAAGTTTTCAAAATAGACACAGTAGTAGAAAGTTAACACACAAATCAAGCAGATGTCATATGCTATGGGCAATGACACTCCAGATTCTCTCAACACATCTGTCAGCCTCTGTGTTCCTGTGACACATATCGCAACATGTATTTCCTTCATATGTAGTCATTTGGCTGTTTGTGTTGTTATGAACTGGATCAGTAAACAAACTTTGGATAAATATGATCCTTTACACAGATTCTTTTAGTGATTGACCTTCCAGCAAAGTCCTATAGCCTGCTGTATTAGAATAATTGGGAGCCAGTAGCCTCCAAAACTGATTTCACCTCTGGAAAGATGGAACGAGATTTCACCGTTTTCCTTTGGGAAGGACTCTACCTACATCCTAGTTTAGGAAAATCAGGCACAATACAAGAGAGCTATTCTGTTCAGGGCCTTCTCCAAAGAACCAACCAACTACCCTAGTGCTAAGAACAGATTAACTGCTTTCTAGTCTGGTAGCATACTGCAGCCCTTCTTTGATACTTTTTGGGATTAAAGAGTCATCACTGAAATTTCTGCCACCTCTTCTCACTCATTCCTTCTCAGAGCATTCCAGCCATACTGACAGTCATTTCTTACCCATGTTATACATAACTATTCTGGGGTTTTTAAGCTCTCCAAAGTAATGATATTGTTTTACAACAGATCTCTCCATAATCTCAGGTGTCGTGCTTCAGGCACATGTGGAGCAAATGTAAGATTTAGGACACATTAATGGGATTGTCTGAATTGATCTGAATGTAAAGTAAAAACAAGACTTCATAGGAACAGAAATTATTCTACTTCATTAGTAGTTCGAAAATAATTTCAAGAGTATTTATTCCTACCTGCTACTCAGTTAATTTACATGTGGTGCTTTTGCCTTTCAAGAATAAATGATGCATTACAAACATGCTGGCAGGTATATATTTTCAGATCTATCAGTAGCGTCACAGAATGCCCAGAGCTCTTCATTTTCAATTACTCTCCTTAAATGGGAATGTAACAAACTACTTTAGTGCTGAGAACAGATTAACTGATTATATTCCCTTTCTTGGAAGAAAACCAGAATGTGTAGCCAGGTCAAAATCTTGTAAAAGGTCTATTTTTTTTACATTGGGGAATTCTTCAAAGTCCTCTGATGAGAAGGTTTCATTAAGTTTTCTTGTGTTTCCTCATGCCCACTAAGCAAAAAGCTCCTGCCAGACATTCAGAATTCTGTTTAGGATCAGGTGAGGGTGGGAGTGTGGAAACTCATATGAGAGAACTTGTAGACCCTCAGCGAGAGCTGGGAGATGAAGACTGAACTCAGTGACTCCAGATGCACCGCATGGAAAAAAACTATCAATGGTGGGTTCATGCAATTTCTAAGGTGACAGGAAGTATGATGTCCAATGTGAGGTCTAATGATATACACAAATAAGGTTTCCACATTTTCCACACGATTGTCTTCCAGCTGGCTAGCCTATTACTTCACAATTTGTTTGTCTTTTGAGTTAATAATACATTAAAGGTGAAGATTTAGTGGACACAGTCTTAAGAGGACTAGAAAACATCCTCAAGCACTATTTCATTCTGAAATACCATACCTTTCTTCTCTTCAGACATGGTTTGTGGATTGCGGAATTCTTTACCAGTTGGGATTTGAGACTTCCCACTCTTACACAGATTTTCACTAATCAAGGCTGGAAGTTCTCTGGGTTTTGGTAATGTCTGCTGAACACAAAAAGGTCAAATAGATTGATCCATTACAGATTTAAATAACCTGTGATTTAGTAGACATACTATACTTACCTCACTAGTCTGTATGGCCTGAGTAAATATCAGAAAGTAATCACCGAAAGTTTAAAAGAAACATGTTATCAGCAAACACAAAGGGAGCTGATACCAAACCTAAATGTCCATCCAGTTGTAGGAAACATAATATTTAATTCTTTAACTAAGTTTTTTATTGTCTGTAGCACAAAAAAATATTTTACCAAAAATGAAAACAATAAAATCATATTTTATAATTTTAATTTACATCTGTGAATGCTGTCCAAGGGTTTGAATTGAAGCTGGAAGTGAGTTACAGCTGGAAATAAGGATTCACAATAACAGAGTTGTTTATTTTAAAAAGCATTGCTAACAATTGGATCAGCTTGTACTGCTATTACTGCTATTTGGAGGAAGGGCTGTATGAGTCCTCTGAACTTATTATCAATGTTTAAATGGAATTCAGCAGATGTGCGCAAATCTGGTTCATAAAGCTTTATATTTCTGCTTGAACTGTTCATTTGCTCCAAATAGGAAGTGCAGATGAGGACTTCAGCAAGGACACAGAGGTATCTGAAGGGCCTATTGATATATAATATGATGAACAATAATGTAGCAAAATTAGCTAGAGTCTAAAGGGAGATGACAAGGAGTAAAGTAAAAACATTTGAAATGGAGGTGGGAGAAGAAACTGCACAAAAAATGACATTTACCCACAAGTAATCCATCCATTCATACCTTTAAAAAAAATGCAAAACTGGGGAAAAATATCTCTGTGTCAAGTTGTGCCCTGCTGTTCTAGCCACTTCATCTAAGAAACCTTTTCATAAGCACTATGAGCCCTATCTCACAAGTGGTGAGTTTTTTGCCTCCTCTCATCCCCAGCAAACTGTTCCTGAACTGTTGATTTGATTATTAAGAACTTTCATCTCACCCTAAATTAATTTTTTCATCACCAGTTTGCACTTCTGTGTGAGGTGATAGTTTGCCAGCTTATGTGCTGACAGACTTTTCTGCAGGGGCTGCTGGTGCCAAGAGTCAGTAGTAAGGGACCTAGATTTCCAGAACCACAAGCTGAACTGGACACCAGAAATGTCACTCGGTTTCTTTCACTGGGGCAATGTGTCTAGAATGGCAAAGGAAAGGACTGGCAAAAACCGAGCAGATGATAAAAAAAAAAGTCACGTAAGTTCAATGAGGAGAATTTCAATGTAATCAGCCATTCTTTTTCTTTCTTCACAAGGTGTTCCAATCTATTTTATATAAAGAGAGGCCCACAGATTTGGGGCTTCAAACTGTATTTACACAGCCCTTTAGGAATCCAAATTAGGAGTTTTAACTTTCTTGGCAACAGTTCAGAAACAGGCATTTGAACTAGATCTGAGTACTGAGTTCTCCCCAAATCCAGTTTAGGGCAACTGAACTGCTTGTTGGGGTTTTCTCATTAGTCTGTCAAGGTACACATTATCTAGCATTTCTCAGTCCTGTATGATCTGCAATAGATGGCAGGTCTTTGCTAGCCACTACATTTAGTCTTCCTTACTAACTACCCTTACACCTAGAAATGCTTCTTTATAGTGACAGACAGCAACTGAGTAACTTCCTAGTCTTCCTTAGCTGAATTAAACAAGTCACATTCTCTAGTCTCCTGTCAAGTAACAGCTGCTTCATTGTCTGAACATCCTCTTAGGTCTTCCTGTGTTTAGTCCATTCTGAGTTCTTTTTTTTTCATGTGCATGAGCAATCAGAGCCATAGATGAATTCTGTGAGAAGTCTAACCTGACCTAAATTGTATGTGAGATCAATTTCTTCCTGTCTCTGCTGGAGGTCTCTGTTCTGCTGTACTAAGGTTTCATTTGTCTTTTTCACAGATACATCAAGTTAGCAGCTGGAAATTATTCTGTGATCAACGAACAGATCAAAGTCCTTTCAACTGTTTTTCTATAGATAATCTCCTAGGCTGATGTCACGGAAGTTTATCTTATTAGACCTGAAGCATATGATCCTGCATATTTATGAATTGCATTTACATCTTAAAATTTCTTTCACAATAGTTACTTCTTTCTGTATATATTAATTCTTTTCTTATGGACAACCCTTCCCAAATTTATTTCATGACAATTTCTCTGAGCCAAATCCTATCCTTTGTGTTTTAGCTAAAAATACTAAAAATACTTGTCCTAAAAATTGCTTTTGTGAAGTACCACTCAGCTGATAGCTGATCTTTCAAAATCCATTGTCATCTTCCCTTCATGCTGTTGTTCCTACCTTTCTTTTAAATTCATCTAGAATTACATTTTCACTTCTTTTTCTTTTTCATAAAGAATTGAAAGAGATGTTCTGTTGCAGTCCAAATACGTAATGGTAATTACATAAATAGTATGGTAAGTGTCATCTATTTTAAAAAAAAGTCAAAAACATTTGCAATTTATGTTAACATATGCTATGATTGCCAAGGTTACACATTTAATTTTTTTTATTTATTAAATCTTCACATATTCTTAACACCTTTCTCTAAGACTGTTCAAACTACAGAAGCCAGAGAGCTTCTGACTAAATCTCTTATTCTCAAGTGGCAACATCCAAATTACTTGACTAAACTGAATTAAATTTAATTTTGCTTCACTTTGATTATCATTATTTCCATTCCATACATTTATTTCTATTACTAAACTTATTCTTTCTCTGCTATTCAATATCTTCCTCTTTTTTGAAGGCAAAGACAAATATTTTTTTAGTTTGAATTTACATTCTAAACTCGAAGAAACTTCATTATTTTTTTCAGAATATTTAATTGCTCAAACTATTGTTTCAATTGATTTAATTTGTTGGTCCTACTGTTAATAAAGACCAATTTTAAAATGCATTTCACACAGTTTGTTTGTTTTATTTTTCTAACTAAATTCAAGTAGTTTATGAATCACAGAATGGTGAGGTTTGGAAGGGACCTCTGAAGGTCATCTAGTCCAACTCCCCTGCTAAAGCAGGATCACCTAAAGCAGGTTGCAGTGGATCGTGTCCAGGCGGCTTTCAAATATCTCCAGAGAAAGAGACTCCACAACATCTCTGGGCAGCCTGTCCCAGTGCTCTGCCACCCTCAGAGTGAAACAGATTTTCCTCACACTGAGATGGAACTTCCTGTGTTCCAGTTTGTGCCTGTTGCCCCTCTTCCTGTCACTGGGCATCACTGAAAAGAATCTGGCCGCATCCTCTTGGCATATATCTCTTTTAGAGATATATAACTATTGATCATATCCTCTCTCAGACTTCTCCAGGCTAAAACTTAAAATTATGCTATCCATTTTTATTGCTTAGCCACATCTCTTATAAATCTGTGGAAGGTTCTCTTAAAATAAAAATTCCACAGAGTTTTGAGAATTACCTGCAGTATAATATATATCTCTAATTGAGATATATACCTGAAACCTAATCAAGCCAGGATCCTTCAGTAGAAACTGAGCTACATGTTACCTTGAATTTATTGTGTGGATTTTAGATTACCAGAAGAAAATGGCTAAGGATAAATTTAATTTTGTCTCTGGGTAACTCCATTTCTACTTCAACACAAGAGAAAGATTGTAAATAGAGATTTAGGTGGAGTTATTGGACTGGTTGTAAAATGTTCCTGTACAAATGAACCTGTGATGTCTGCTACCTCTATTAAATTCTGGCCCTTTATTCAGGTGCAGAGGAATTTATCAGTACATTCTCTAAACCATGATTTGTGAAACATTTGATTACTAAAATTTTGTTCCTTCTAGAGTCAGCAATTTGACTGCTGTGAATAAACTTCTTCATTTTAACTGTTTTGCTTAATTAAGAGTCTTAAATCATAGTCTGACAGACATACATGTTTTCTGATTTCTCTCTCCCATGAGACATTCAGGATATGCACATTTCTGACATGTTAGACCAACAACTTATAGTTAGGCAACACAATATATTTTAGATTTTCAGGGAGGAACTATTCTAGTTCACATGGTCTGTAATAAAAGAAAACAAACACATGATGGTGTAAAATGCATATTCAGCATCTTCCTTAACAAACTCTCATTACAATCTACTTTTACCTTATTGTGACACTGAGTAGTGAGCTGAAATTTGAATAGATTATGGGGATGCCTGTAAGATTAAGATTAAATAGAAACACAGTATGTGATGGTATAAATATTTTCTTAAAAGACTTTTCACACATGTGCTTTATGAATAACATTATGTAAAGTATCAATATTTATTTTTCATTTCCCAGGAATGTGAAACCTTTGCATATATTTAATGACAGTAGAGACTGTTCTCTATTACTGCAATATGTACCCTAAGCATCAAGTAATAAAGACAATTTTTTTCAAACTTTACTATTGAATCAGTTCCCCTAAACAAATTATTCCTCAAAGAAAGCACTGGCAGCCACTTGGAATAGGAAAGACAACATGCAATGTATCCTAATGTACTACTATTTTTTTTATAATGGACTAATTAATGTGTCTGTTTTAAAAGTTACTAAGTGATCTGTTTCCTAATTTACTAGTGCTATTGTGAAAAAAATATAATTTATTTTTTGGAGTATATAGTTTGTAATGTATTTTTCAATAGGAAAAAATCACTGCCTCTATTATTGTAACATTTTTATAGAGAAGAATATCATGCTGCTTTGACAACTGTGTGAAAAAACTTTTTACTCTTAATATTCAGTATATTGCAAAACTGACTTATATGTATCCCAAATGGTGTAATTGGTTCTACTGAAATTTGGCTATTAGTGGTATCTTTTTGGTTTTGTTCAGCTCTGGAATGATGACCATTTTTTTTCAAATTTGATAGGGGAACAGAATTTTAGGTGATAAAACTCATATCAAAGTAAAGATCTACTTAATAGCAGAGCTATTATTATTATTATTATTATTATTATTATTATTATTATTATTATTATTATTATTTTGGATACATTCATTATTCTCTTTGGACAATTTTTTTTCTCTTTTCCCCTTCAAAATGGGAAATCTATTGGTTTACTCTGGATTAAATTTAATAATCTGTATGTTTATTTTGACTAGATGGCATGAAAGGATCCCCTATAGCCAGCATATCTATAAAAAAATGGATTGCAAAGAATAATGTAAATCCAAACCAATTTAAATATTCATGGGAATATTAAGCTACACCATAAAGAAGGCATTTTTTCAGTACAACTCAAATTTAATATTCAAGTTATGATCTCATGTGCACAGATTCTTGAAAAGGTATAATTAAACTCAACTTCATTCTTGTTTCTTCCTGTTCTACTTCCTTCTATTTCATTTTTTTTTTTTAATCTAATGAACTCACAGCTCTTTGTGACTTCCTGGAAAGTCATATTCAATTTCAAAATTAACTGGAGTTTATCACAGAATTAACTGCACATATTTCTAAAAGCCATTGCTTCTAAAAAACCATCATACAGTTATTCATACATATCTCTGTGTAGAGAGGTCCTCTGTTTATTTTTATGTGAGAAACCACTCAGACTTTTAGACATAGATGTGTAGACTGATTGTGTGCCATTTTTTATTATGAAGGCTAAGTTTTCTGTGTCTTTGCCTCTGCCTTTACTCAAAGAGCTTGTGACGTAACATGGTTGATTGTAAGTCAGGTATGTTTTTGGTTATCTACTTAGCTAGTTTTATGCCTATAATCTGACAGACCTGTAAGAAGTTTCTTATAGCTCTTGGAATTTAAACGAAATTGTGATAGTGAATGATATATAGAACTAAGCACATATTTATCAGCTCTGTTCCCTAAATTTCCTTACTCTCCTTCCAAGGTGCTCTGGCTTAATTTAAGAAATATTTTTTAGAGTACTCTCCTCTTTGGGTGTTCTGTAATGCTGTAAAACCACTGTAAAAGCACATTGTTTTTGTTTTCCAATCTTTTCTACCATTGTATTTTTTGTTAATTCTGAGATCTTACAAATACAGACTAAAATATTACAAAATTACTATTTTTTATATTTTGCCTATGTTTCAGGTAATTAAAACTGCTCAGAAAAGAAGCACACTTGGACACAAGTGTTAGAAATATTTCATTTAGCAATTCATGTACATGTCTTGAAAGGAATCTTTTTTTTGGTGTTTCTTGTTTAATTTAGAAAAGTCTTCTGTTTGGAAGACTTTAGTTTGGATTTTTTTTTTTCCTGTTGGCCTTGGCTTTGTACAAGTATTAGAAAGAGATTCTGATGCTTGGAAGACTTAACAAATAAATATGAATAAAATTTAGCAGCACCAAAAACTTTACTGTTCAATACTAATGGACTTGTTGCCATACTTTTATATGCATTGTTATGTATGACCTGAAAGTTTTTTCTTATTTTATTTTGTACTGTTTTGTGTTATGTTATGTTATGTTATATTATGTTATGTTATGTTATGCTATGTTATGTTATTTTACTTTATTTCCTGTTTGGTTGGGGTTTTTTTAAAAGGCTTTTTTTCATTATACAAGTCACATGGTAAAGTAAAGATTAAAAAAGGTGAATGATCAAAGCAAGTATGTAGTGTTTTGCAGTTTGGTTTAGGTCCATGTTAAGGTCGATAGGCTTTCTATATAAGGTTTTTGGTTTTGGGTTGGTTTTTTTTTCAGTCTGGTTCAGTGAGCAGCCATCATGTCCATAACTTGGAAAGCATGGCTTTAGAGAGCAAAGTATAGAAGATTGTGAAAAGTCTTTTATAAAGACTAGACACTGCACATATTCAGTACAAAAAATTCCACTGTTTCTTGTGGTAGTCTTGCATATGCTATCTACTTCGGTCAGCACAACTGCATTGCTTCATTTGTCTGGAAAGAGTAGAAAATTCTCTCCCTTTGAAATTTTTTGTTTGTTTTTTTTGATCAAGACCAAGTGTCTCCTGTAATCTTCTGGTTTTCACATCTCTTTTATTCCCAAAAATAAATACATTTTGAAAATGCAAACAGTCACAATGAAACACTGACCACCCAAGTCAGTTTAGCAGTACAGGCTGGGGGATGACCTGCTGGAGAAGAGCTCTGTGGAGAAGGACCTGGGCGTCCTGGTTGATGACAGCTTGTCTATGAGCCAGCAGTGTGCCCTGGTGGCTAAGAGGGCCAATGGGATCCTGGGATGCATCAGGGAGAGTGTGGTCAGCAGGTCTAAGGAGGTGATCCTCCCCCTCTACTCTGCCCTGGTCAGGCCCCACCTGGAGTATTGTGTCCAGTTCTGGGCTCCCTGGTATAAAAAAGACAGGGACCTCCTTGAGAGAGTCTAGAGAAGGGCTACGAAGACGATTAAGGGCCTGGAACCTCTCCCGTATGAGGAAAGGCTGAGTGAGCTGGGGCTGTTCAGCCTGGAGAAAAGAAGACCTAATTAATTAGGGACCTAATTAATGTTTATAAATAGCTTAAGTATGGGATGCAGGGGGAATTGGCCAACCCCTTTTCAGTCATCGGTGGAGACAGAACAAGGGGCAATGGCTGCAAGTTGGAGCACAGGAAGTTCCGCACCAACATGCGGAAGAACTTTTACACAGTGAGGGTGACAGAGCCCTGGGACAGGCTGCCCAGGGAGGTGATGGAGTCTCCTTCTCTGGAGATATTCAAGACTTGTCTGGACGCCTATCTGTGCAATATGAGCTAGGGAGCCTGCTTTGGCAGGGGGGTTGGACCCGATGATCTCTCGAGGTCCCTTCCAACCCCTACGATTCTGTGATTCTGTGATTCTGTGAAGTCTGTTACAGCTAAATCGAAACATGGACAGAGATTTAGGTTCCTGCTCTGAGTCAATTGTGAATCTATGAAATCAGCCTCTGCCTCCCCCTCCCTTAAAACTATTGCAATTGGTTTATTGGTCCAGATATTCATAGAGATGACTTTAAGGACTACTACTGAAGATAATAGCTATCCAGGCCTAAGTAATTGTGTGAACAGTCAGTGTCTTCCCTCTTCTAGGGATCTGCTGGCTATTGCAGCATCTTCTGACTGTTCAATCAATAGATTCAGGAGATCTCTGCCATTTGAAAATGACCCTAAACTGTCATAAGTGTAACTGGACTACGGAATGAGGTCTAGATGCAGTCTAGATATGTCCGTAACCATTTCTCTGTATACTTTAGCACATCACTGCATGTTTACATTTACACAGGGCCTTAACTCACTAATTAAGTGAATTCAGCTTATGCTGGAGATATGATGCAGAACAGCTGTACAGCATCAAGGAATCTGACAACTGATGCATGTTATATTAATCTTATGGGACTCTGCTGCCTCTTGATTCAAGAAAGTCCCCAATGTTAGGGATCCAGGTGGAAGATGATTACACAATGTCCCATTTGTGGCATGCATATTCCCCAGTCTACTTCATGCTTGTTTTGGAAGGGAAAAGTAGACACAGACAGATAGACAGTGTTTCTTTACCTGTTTTTTTTCAGCTTCAATAAACACAGCTTTAGCAACTCATCCCATTTTACCATATGTTATGACCTGTATCTAGGTCATATCTCTGGAGAGTTCAGCTCTGAATAATTTTCTAAAGAAGTCTCATTATAAATTTCAAACTTTTGGTCATTGTCTATAAAAGATAAACAAAATTAATTAAGGCCTGCATGGGAAATGATTAAGATGAATAAGCCAAACAGGCTGGGGTCTCAAGGCCTGAAACAGTATCTTTATTTGGACCTTTGGTTGAGGGTCTTCTGGCTATAAAATTCATTAATTACAGTGGTCTTCAAGATATTGTTGAAAGTTTTAGAAAAGAAGACATTCTATGTATATCTACAGAGTTTCAAAGAAAATACTGGTGACTGGGAATTTTCTGCAGTTTCTAGAAATGAGATCTCTAAATGCATCTTTAGTTTATGCTATCAGCACATTAGGCTTTTAAGAAAATTAGTCATATCCTTAGAACATCAAGAATAATAGTGCATATTTTTTCTCTGTTTTGGGGTGCAGTTGGGTATCCATCCATCTTCTTCTCCCAAGATGAAATTCTGCACAACAGTACAACCCATTGGTATACTCCTTTAACAGAAAATAACCACCCCAAAACCCCAGAAAACATACAAAAATCTTCAAATGCTTTTGAACCGTGACCAGTTTGAACTAGTTTTGTCAAAGGAATAGAAGTCAAAGAAAAAAAAAAAAAAACCTAGATTCCAGCAAGTTTTGTCAGAACTAGCAAGTGAATACTGAGAAGACATCCACTAATGTCCATGGGCAGCACTGTAAGATAGAAAAAACTGTATTAGCCTTTTGAGGACCCACACAGAACCCCTGTATGCAGAAAAAAAAAAAAAACCCTCATGTTTTGAGCTTCAGGCAAAAAACCTTTCCTTATATACATATATATATATATATATATATATGTATGTTTCTTGTGTATCTATGTTATCCTTCCTGTTGAAAATTACAGGAACAATTAGATGTTAAAACTGGTTTTTTAATGTTCCTTGGGAATAATATTCTGTGTAGAAAAATGCAAGTACATAATAGGTGTGATTCATCATCATAACAAAAACTACTTTGTTATATTTATCTAGAAGTAATGGAAAAATAATACCTAGGATCTGAGATTTCATGTTTGATCTGTTCAAAACAGAATCATCCTGACACTAATGAATTTCTCTGTACAATGTTCACCGTGAGAGAAAGCATGAAATATTTAGGCAGTCCCTGTGATACCATTTACAAGGACATCTCAACGCGGACCTCTTTTTCTGATATCTTTCCAGGTAGATATTTGAAGAAAGTAATGAGTTTAAATTGCTGAAGAGAAAAAAACATGCTAGAAGTTTCTGCATTTGTGATTCAACAAGCACTTTTTATTACATTCAAAAGAAAGCTCATTTCTTTGAAGGACAAAATGACACATATCTTTTATACCCAAGTACATTTACAATGGAGAGATTGAGACTGATGTGCCAAGGTTCAATTGTTCTGCCATTGTAACTATGTGCAGATTATTCCATAGGAGGCTCAAAACACAGGAAACCTAATGGCATGCTTTGTATGGAGAAACTGTCCTGTCTATTGAGATAAACTTTTACTGTGTATTATATGCAGTAGGCTAAATGCTTCCCTGTTTGCTTTTCCTAACAGAACAGGTGACTTAATTGAACCAGCACTGGTTTTTTTACACTTTCTGATGCATTGGAAATGATCTGACAACATCCAAGTATTAAAAATCAATCTGATTTACACCTAGCTTTCACACAACATTTTTTTATATGTTTATTCATGCTATCAAAAATAGCCAGATAAGTGTTCTTTCTTAGTATATTCAAAGCAGAAATAAAACTGGTTTATTTTGCACTCAGAATCATTTAATTTTCTATTTTATTGTTACAGAACCTCCCAAAACAGGTAAGGGCAGCTAACAAAATAAAATTCCGAGATTTATTTTACAAGATGGAAGGAAAAAAATTAAACTCTTTTATTCTAACTGAAACAACTCTGAAGCTCCAACAGACATTAACAATCCACAGGTTTGGGATGTCGGTCAGAATGTTAGTACTACACTGCTGACTTAATTGCTCCTACGATTTATGCTTGATCACCCAAATATACAAAATCACTCACCAATGTAAGATGAGGTCTCTCCACCTGTACAGATGAATGGTAAGTGGCATCCCAATCCACCAGGAGAGCCTCCAACCACAGACCCTCTGCTCTGAGGGAGATTCAAAATGTCTCTCTTGCAGGACTCCATTTATAACCAATTAGCATCTGACCTGTGGCTGTATATGGTCTTATAGCCCTCCCATGGGCTGAAGACCTCAGTTTTGTCACTCATTAACCTTCAGAGAGGTTTTTGAAGCCCCAGCTCCAGAAATCTCATCCCTGGAAGCCCCATCCCTGGAAGTGTTTTAAGGCCAGGCTGGATGGGGCTTTGGGCAAACTAGTCTAGTGGAGGGTGTCCCTGCCCATGGCAGGGGGTTGGAACCAGATGATCTTTGAGGTCCCTTTCAACCCAAACCATCCAGTGACTCTGTGATTCTATAAAGTGACTGCTGCCATGTGGTCAGAATTCAAACTGTGTCAGGAAGGTTTTCCTGAGGGGATTGTCAGAGTGCGTGCATCTGCCACATTTATCAACTTTAGTTTGCACCACAATAGAATAGGTATGCTAGCCAGAACAATGATATTTCTGCTGAGAAGTAGATTCTTAAACAGCTCTCCAATGGTCACCTATAATTACCCAGATATCTCATAATATTTATTGGTAGAAGTTATTAAGATTTGGTATTTTATAATGTAGGTTTACTTTGACCCTACAGAAAAGATCTGAAAATGTATTAGGTTTTATCTTGTGTATCATTTCAAGTCAACTCACACATCAAAATAGATTAAACAACCCTATTCAAAATAACATGTTAGTGGATGGTTAATTTCGTGTTTCAGATTGTGCAGCATTAATTTGAAAATAATGTATGTAAAGTTAAGTGTTTACCTTCATGAGTACACTTAATTTAAATGCTCAGATGTCTGGAAAAGTTGATTTTAAAGATATTCTGCAACTCAGAAAGTACTCTATAATTAATTATTTATTTTATTATTTTCTCCTATTTTTCTTAATTACTTATTGATTTTTTCCCAACAGATTGATATTTCTTAACATTTCTTTTGAAACACTATTTTAAAAAAATAATTCATTTTGATCGTGATTTGATTTTCCATTCCTGTGGCATTGTTTGCAAGCTATAATGAAATAAAATGTTATCTAGGAAAAGCACATTGAGAATTAACTGCTCCTTCGTTGTAAAGGGGGAAGCTTTAAGCTGTCCTGTCTGTGAGGATACCGAACATTAAAATCCAAACATATAAATATTTCCAAAAATCTTGGCTGGTGATAGGACAGACACCTTAAAGCTACATACACTTATAGCTTCCATTGACAGGCAGGGCAGAGAATGACAGCCAGGTGGGTACCAAGAGCTCCATTCCCAGCAGATGCCTTTGTCTCCTTCTTCCAGTACTGGCTCTTTGTGACTTACGCAGCAGATAGAAAAGGGACATTTTGAGGGGATTAATCTGGCCAGAAGTAGACCCTAAAATACAGGTTGTGGTGTCTGAACTAGTCATTAATATAATTTGAGTACTGACTGAATTACAATTGTTTTTTTAAAACAAGATGTTGGGGTGAATTCTTTTACTTCAGGCCAAAGAAATGTTAACAGTCCTAGTTATGGTGGTATTATATAGTTCAATGTGAGACAGAACATAAGACTTTTTTCATATTAAAAGTAAAAAAACTTATATTTTAAGATAAATATAAGTGAATAATATAATTTGGTCCATCTTTCATGTTATTTAACTCAGGCAAGACTTTGGTCAAGAACACATTTTGAAGTGAACTCAATTTAGTGAACTACTATAAGGCTACCTATCCTTATTTCAGCTGTTGAAGTTCTGAAATAGAAATGATTTTCTGTCATGAAGTGCTAGATACTATTTAAAGTTAACAAAATATGCCCAAGGACATTGAGAGTGATGTGTTTCTCTGTCATCTGTTTTTCTCATGCAGCAGTCTATTTGACTAGCTTGTTGGATGGGAAACTCAGGAATTAAATAGAAGAAAATAAAACCCGAACTTTGTTCTTTTTTATTTTGAGGACAAGGTGCTTTCAATGTTACTTCAGGATTCAATGCACACAACACAGAGCTAACAGTAAGCAAATACAACCATTTTTATAGGCTACTTTGTGGATGCTGCGATCATCAGCCTTTTTCATGTAAGGAATTCAGAAATAATTTTATCCTTTAGTTGAGAGTAAAATTGCCTCCCTCAATCACTAAAAATAGATTTTTAGAAACAGGCAGACATTTACTTACCTAAGAAAGGCACAACACACTTATTCTAAACTGCACTTCAACCACTGGCCAAATTCTAACCTCATTTACATCAGTTAAAATAAGCTGTATTCACTGACGTTACACAGTGTGAATGTTTGGTCTAGCAATATGTACATAGCTATAGAAACTTACTTTATATGTTCTCCAATATGTAATGAGCACAGCATGCTATTGTTTGAAGAAATAGTTTAGCTGTGAGATTTTGGCAATCCATAGATCAAATGAGTTCTGCTACTATGTACTTACCCTTAAAAGTCACAGTTTCAATTATTTATTACTAAGGTACCTCAGACTGTAGTACAGTTGCATATACATTAATATATATGGGTTTATATCAGTGTATATATATATGACCATGTATCATTATATACACAAATATACTGGTGGGGTTTTTTTTCTCTCAGAGAAAAAATTCTGAGCCTATAATCAGGTCTAATATATCTGTGCGTGTGTGCACGCGCATGCACATGTGTGTGTGTATAATTTGCCTCTAGAAATTTCTCTTTGGTTTTTTTCCCTATGCTCAGTCCTTCAGAAAATCAACATTACTCTGCCCTTCAAAGGCCTTGGATGAATAAAAATCTTAGGAAAAGTAAGCTATTTGGGATAGATTTTTTTAGAATCAGATGAATCACACTCTGGAAGTACCTTTTCATCTCTCCTAAGTAGAAAGTGTTTGTAGGGTGACTTGCTTGAACACCTACTTTTTAGAATCCCAAGTGAATGCAGATAAATATCTCCCAAAATAATACAGGCAATAATTCATTATTTTAAACAGATTAAGTTCTGATTAAAAAAACCAAGCAAAATTAAAAAAAAAAAATTAAATCCTCTTAGAATTGCAATAGTAGAGTAGAATGTTAGGAAGAAAGACCAGTGGAACAAGCTTCATTTGTGTTTTCTTCTTATACGTTATCAGTAGTTGAATGTTCGTGTGTTCAGGAAAATATCCAAAACTTTTATCCATTAATGAATTCCCCTCTTCCATAGAGACAGACAGATAGATGATAGAAATAGAGATAGAGATAGAAAGAGTTAGAGACAGAGAAATATTTTAGAGTCAGCATAATCACCAAACCATTGCAATCTGGTTTGGGAACTGAAGGCAGCAATTGCTTTGCCTAGAACTTTAAGAGTGTTTAGAAAAAATGTCACACTTATATACACATTTGCACTGCTGCCTAATTCTACAGGCAATTAAGACTGGCTATGATGTTACCTTTTCAACCTGAGAGTACCCAGAACTTAACTGCTTGTGATTTCTGAAAATACTGATCTAAACAGTAACACTTCTACATTTTGCCAAAGCCCTGACTAATCTAAACACACCATAACTCTTTGTAATGGACAATTTTTTAGGCTTGTTCTGTCCTTTTCTAGCACAAAGCAACAGCCAGAAGTTCAGTAGAAAGCATGGGGAACATGGCTGATTTCATTAAGCTGGATGGAAGATCTGGACATGCTGGACAACAGTCAGAGTTAGCAGTCACTGCTGGGAAGCAAGTGAATAAAAATTCTTAGGCACAGAAAGGATTAAAAACTACATTTCCTAAGACAGTGATCTCCTCTAGCAAGTTAACTAAGGCAGGCTGACCCCTTAGTCATAAGGCTATATAGCTTTTGGGTGAAGATACTTATCTAAGTCCTCGATAATTTGAATACATCCATTTTCATATGATGTTAAAGTTGTTAAATAGCTTGAGATCTGAAGACTGAAGCCTAGTTGCCAGTTTCTTCCAGAAAAGCTAGTTCCCAGAATGAAGTTCTTGCTTCCAAGTTTTTCCTCTTTTCACCCTTTTTATACAGTGTCATCTAAGGGCAGGTAAAGATAGCCTCTTCTTCTCCTTTTATGTTTCATATGTGGAAATAGCTTGCTGTAATCACTATCCTGGAATGCAGCTCATGGTTCATTTGAAGAATCCGAATTTCCCATTTCTTGGATGACTGATATATAAAAAATGGGTATTATCATTGTCATGCTCTGTTCAAAAAGGATGTTTACTCTCCAAAGAGATTTCAGTGCTCTGCATTACGAGTGGACACAGAGTTATTAAACTAAATTCAAATGAGGATAGCATTTGAGACATTGCTGTGCCTAGCATCCCCTATTTGTTACTGCTACACTGGCTTTCCATATTTCCATGCAAGCATTTTCTACTCCCCCAGAGCTTTGACTGTATGTGAAATCTGTTTTTCACTGATGTCTAAGTTAGCTCCAAAACAGGCATTTTTGAAGGGCACAAGAGCCAGTATGAATCTGTGAACATGCAAATAATACCAAAGGATAAATTATTAGAGGGGACCTATGAATCTCTATAGAGAGGTATTGCCAACAGCCTAACCCTCTTTTCATTAATGATGAGGATGCCTGTTACTACGTTCTCACAAAAATACAAGTATCTGCCAAGACACGAAAGCTCTAAATTGAAATGGCATAATCATCAATACAATTTTATCAGAGAAGCATATAATCATAGACTAGTTTAGGTTGTAAGGGACCTTTAAACCAACCCCCAAATGTTTTCAGAAGTTATGATGTGTTATATATATGGCAATGAAAACACCTTTATTCTTATGAGCTTACATTTTGATAAAGACTTCTGTATGGTTACATTTTTTCCTAAATTTGTTGCCACATAGTCAATTTCTATATGACACAAACCTCTTGAGACATAGGCAATGGATTATTCATATTTTGTTGCATTTATCAATAATCAGTATTTAAGCCTAGCTATTATTTTCCACTGCCCATTTTCCAAACGCTGCTTTGAATAAAGAAATAAGGATCTCCTTATATACTTTTCATACAATTTATCACTTGCTAGAGTGCTAAAGTTTTTCAAAGACATCAATATATCAGTTTTTATAACACTACTTTTCCATTATCTCTCCAGTAGGTAATCTGAGCTAGAGACTAGAATGAACACACTAAGGTTCTGCCCCCATTTAAGCAATTTATGCATGTTTTTTTGCACCTTACTTTTCTTTAAAGAAAATATGCAAATTAAAAACATGGTCCTGGTTAATTTTTGTAACTCCATTCTTTTTCAGAATTTCTGCCATAAATAATCCAGATTCTTAATGCTTTCATAAGCAGTATATAGACTGTAGTGATGCAGAAAAAGTCAGCTAACTGTTTTGCTAAGCGTCACACAGAGTTTCGTGGCACAATAAGTAATAGAATCAAGTTCACTATAGGTCATTGTTCAACTACCCCAACACACAATTTTTTTCTATTCCTTTCTTCAATTCTTTGCCTTGTTTACTACAAAAAACACAGGAAATCTTTTATGGCAACCTTATTCTGACAGAATTTGTTGACATCAAACATGTCTCAAAAGAAGGAAAAGGATCTTTGCACAGGAGTTAGCAGAGCTTATTGAAAGAGCTTTAAAATAGCTTTAAAGAGGGAAAGAGATAAAACCAGGCTTGCTAAAAGTAAGCCTGAAGCCAGCACACCAATATTCGAGGGTCACTGTGCTAGTGAGGTCCTTCAGTCTGCTATCTCAGTGGAGGCTGGAGATGGAGATTTGTATGGTAGCAAAGATGCAAGGTTTTTTGGTGTGTTAGAAACCATGGAAGTGCCTGAGAACGGTCACATAGGAATTGGATTCACAGAATAAAAAAAAAAAAAGCATGAACAATAGCCCAACTGAAATGCATCTACACAGATGCATGCAAATTGAGTAACAAATAGGAAGAGTTAGAAGCCATTGTGCAATGGGAAAACTATGATATAGTTGCCATCATAGAAACATGGTGGGATGACTCTCAGAATTGGATTCTTGCAATGGATGACTATAAACTCTTCAGGAGGGACAGGCAAGGAAGGAAAGACAATGGGGCAGCTCCTGTATTAGGGAGTGTTTTGTTTGTCTAGAGCTTGATAGTGGTGACAGTATGTTTGAGTGTTTATGGGAATGAATCAAGGGGAAGGCTTACAAGGAAGATATCATAGTGGGATGCTGCTATAGAACACCCAACCAAGATGAAGAAGCAGATGAAATATTCTATAAGAAGCTGGGAGAAGTCTCACAATCTCTAATCTTTGTTCTCATCTACTTATCAAATATCTGCAGGAAATGCAATACAGCAGAGACAAAACAGTCCAGGATGTTCCTGGATTGTGTAGAAGATAACTTCTTCACACAGCTGGTGAATGAGATGTCTAGGGAAAGAGCCCCACTGCATCTGTTTATGAACAGATTTGACAGTTGAAAGCCGTCTTGTATATAGTGATTCTGAAATTACAGTATTCAGTTCTCAGAGAGGTAAGGAGGTGGTCAGCAAAACTGCTACCTTTGACTTCCAGAGGGCAGACTTTAGCCTGTTTAGGAGTCTGGTTGATTCCTTGGGAGGCAGTCCTGAAGGGCAGGCAGATAAGTCCAGGAAAGTTGGACATTCTTCAAGAAGGAGCAGGCCATCCTGATGTGTTGAAAAACAAGCTGACAGGGAAGAAGACTGGTCTGGCTGAAGAGAGCCAGGGAACAAAAGGACAGTTTATGATCTTTAGAAGAAGGGGCAGACAACTCAAGGGGACTGGAAGAATGTCATTAGGCTGAGCAGGGAGAAAATTAAAAGGGTCAAAGCCCAACTGGAACTTAATCTGTCTACAGCCATAAAAATGTTTCTATAAATGCATGTTTTCTATAAATACATTAGCAATTAAAAGAGGGTTAAGATGAATCTCCAACCTGTGTTAGAAGTATAGTGACAAAGGATGATGAAAAGGCTGAACTACTTAGTGTGTCCTTTGCCTCAGTCTTTAGCAGAAAGACCAGCTGTTCTTGGGATACTCTGCCCCCCTCAGCTGTAAGACAAGGATAGGGAGAAGAATGGAGGCCCCATAATTCAAGACAAAATATTTAGTGACTTACCACACCACTTAGACACACATAGGTCCTTAGGGCCATATGGGATACACCCAGCGGTAGTGAAGTTGCTGGCGGAAGCACTCACCAAGCCACTTTTCAGGATTTATCAGTAGTCCTGGCTAATCAGGAAGGTTCCAGTTGAATGGAAGTTAGCAAAAGTGACACCCATCTACAAGAATGCCTGGAAGCAGGATCTGCAGAACTACAGGCCTGGCAGTCTGACCTCAGTGGCAGGGAAGGTTATGGAGCAAATCATTTGGAGTGCCATCATTCAGCATGTACAGGACAACCAGATGATCAGGCCCAGTCAGCATGGGTTCATGAAAGGCAGGTCCTTCTTTATTCTCACAATTTCCATCTATGCCAAGGTGGCCAGCTTAGTGGCTGAGGAAGTAGCCAGGGATGTTGTCTACCTGAACTTTAATAAAGCCTTTGACATCATTTCCCACAGCATTCTCCTGGATAAACCGTCTGCTCATGGCTTGGATGGATGTACTCTTCACTGGATATAAAACTGGCTGGATGTCCAGGCCCAAAGAGTTGTGGCCAATGCAGTTAAATGCATTGGCAGCCAATCACAGACTCTGTTCCACAACATTCAGTATTGGGACCAGCTACCTTTAATGTCTTTATTAATGATCTGGATGAGGGGATTGAGTGCACCCTTAGTGAGTTTACAGACAATACCAAGATTTTGTGGTAGCTTTGATCTGTTTGAGGGTAGAAATGCTCTACAGAGGGACCTGGACAGGTTGGATCAATGGACCAAGGCCAACTGTGTGAGGTTCAACAAGGCTAAGTGCCGTGTCCTGCACTTGGGTGACAACAAATCAAAGCAATGCTGCAGGATTTGGGAAGAGTACTGAAAAGCTGCCCAGTGGAAAAGGACCTGATAATATTGGTTGATAACCAGCTGAATATGAGCCAGAATTGTGCCCAGGTGGTCAAGAAGGAACCAACAGCATCATCCTGGCTTTTATGAGAAATTGTGTGGCCAGCAGGACTAGGGAAGTGATTGCTCCCCTGTACTCAGTACTGCCAAGATTGCACCTTGAGTACGATGTTCAGTTTTTGGCACCTCACGACAAGAAAGAGTTCCTGGAGCATGTCCAAAGAAGAACAATGAAGTTGATGAAGGGTCTACAGTACAAGTCTTATGTGGAGCGGCTGAGGGAACTGGAGTTGTTTAGCCTAGAAAAAGGGAGGCTGAGGGGAGACCTTATGTCCCTCTATAACTACCTGAAAGGAGTTTCTAGTGAGGTGGGTGTTGTTTTCTTTTGCCACGTATCAAGTCATAGAAAAAGAGAAAATGGGCTCAAGTTGTTCCAGGGGAGATTTAGATCAGATATTAGGAAAAATTTCTTCACCAAAAGATTTGTCAGTCATTGGAACAGGGTGCCCCAGGGAAGTGGTTGAGTCAGCATCCCTGGAGATATTTTAAAGATGTGTAGATATGGAGCTTTGGGACATGGTTTAGTGGTGGACTTGGAAGTGCTAGGTTAACAGTTGGACTTGATCTTCAAGGTCTTTTCCAACTGAAATGGTTCTATGATTCTAAGTTTACAGAAACATGAAGACTTTAGCAAATCTAACAGAACAGTCCCGTTTCAAAGCTAATTTTCCAGTCTGGTTTTGGTTAGCTCCCTTGTCCATCTTTGCTTTTAATTTTAAGCCAGCATGTTCAACACACTCTTCTTAAGAACACGATCAAAAAGTCTTCCATCTTCCAGCTCTCAAGGCTCCTTATTTTTCATCTGTCTGATCTCAAGCACTCTGAGCAAGGAGACTAGGGGTTCTTACATATCTCATTTTTCAAAATAATTTCACTACAGATTTCCCCCACACTTTCACCAGAGCCAGATCCTCAGCTCACCACAAGTTTAATCACACACAGAAGAAGATTTGAAAGTGTTATTCCCAGACCAGCAAGTTTGATGCTTTAGACATAAGATTCAGGCAGTATGGCCCTACTCCCCTCCTGCTTCCAAGTGCTGGTGTCTCCAGTAGTGACCATGTGGTAGGCCTTGCTTTGCTCTGGATCCCAACAAGTCCCTGCATGCTGTCAGATGGACCAGGTCCTAGAAGAGGTGTTCAAGCCCCAGAAGAGGAAGGGGTGATTTCCAGCTCAGCAGAGCTCATCCAGAAAGTTTGGCCTGCTAGGACATCCCCATCTCACCATGCAAGCCAGCGTGCAGCATTCATAGTCTCCCTGGCAAGCAATGATTGAATAAAAGTGTAGGAGCAATCATTTCTTGATCTCAATAACAAGGTCATAAAATATGTGCACGTAAACAAGCAAAAAGACAAGTAGTGCATTATGTGAAGGCCTGATAACACTTCAGACAGGCAAAGAATCCCTTTCCTTGGTGCCACTAAAGGTGTCATCTGCAGTTGTTCATTTAACACTAGCTTGAAATTCCTTTCTTTGTATTGTACACACTGATAGAATATTATTACTGTATCACTTTTAAAGTTTTCTAAATAATCTCCTTTCTGTAAATTTTTGTAAAGAAATTATGTCAAATTAAAATGATAATAAATTTATGAAAGACTGCTCAATTTTTTCCATTATGACAAGATTTTTTTCCTTATCTCCTAAATGTACCTATTATTGAGAGATTATGCCATAATTGCTTCTGACTTATAAGTGTTCTGTCTTTGAGTTATTACTGATTAAAAAGTCACTTATACCTGTTATAAGTAAATATGAAACTAATAAAGAATATGTATTTACAGTAAGGAATCCTCTTGGGTTTTTGTTTGGTTTTGGTTTAGACTTTTTTTTTTCTTTGTTTAAATTTTGCTTTATTTCCTTCTTCCCTTTTGTTTCCTTTTAAGAGCTTCCATTTTATTTATTTATTTGTTTGCTTTTATCTGTTGGTTTTTTTTTTTAGCTTAGCTGAAGTCTGAGTTACGCAGTGTCACACCAGCTTAGCCACAAAAGCTTTCAATACTGGGACAAGGACAGCCAGTGATACCTTATATACAGGTATTTAAAATGCTGGCAAGCTCTTAGAGAAAGGGAGGGAAGTGAATTTTACCTCGACATTAGTATCTGAAGAGCAACACAAAATGGACCACTTTGAGATGTTGCAGGGGTTAGCACATTTATTTACCATATTAATTTGAGTCTTCTTGAATTTTCCATATAAAGATAAACTTTTATAGATCTTGATATTAAGATACAGAGGATATAGAGAGTGTATTTATGTTTGGGACCACAATATGAGTAATCTCAGGGACCACATCACCACCCTCTGGATAATCTTCACAGTGTAAAGCTACAAACATGCGTTTTCTTTGAATAATTAAAATGCAATGATTTCAGTAATTAATTTTCAAAAGAAGAAAAAAAGTTCAAAAAGTTAAAAAGAAGAATTCTCCACATCAGTAACATTTCCAATGACACAGTTAGAGCTGTGTGACATTGGTTTTGGTATTCTGTTCATACATTTTGGTTGTTAAGTAGCTACATTACATTTGGGAACTCTATTCCTTCAAGGAGTATGACTTATAGAAGAGTAGTGTACTTAGAAAGTACGCTTTAATCATTTTTGTTCCTTTGCTGAACTAGAGGTATTGTTTAACTGTGTATTTAGGATTATCACCATGCAGCAAAATATTCTGATTCGGGTCAAACTTACCTAAACCAAACTAAATAATAATTTTTACTTTTTCATTCTTTCCCTCTCTCTCTCTCAGTAAGTACATTAATGTATTTTATATATTTTTATATATTTATAAATCTGAATTTCTTAAAAATTTGAAAAAAAAATTAATAATAATTTTGAGAAAACTGTATTCTTTGCAAAGAAGTACTATACAATAAATTTATTGTATTTTATATTATATTAATAAATAAAAATATTTTTCAGGCAGTAAAAATATGTAATTTTGCGTTACTTGGGTAAATGCTCTGCAAAACTAACAAGAATTTATAGTTACATCATTGATAAAGATCCCCAAACAATAACTTTTCAAGGCTTATCAGAATACACAAAAGTTAGGAAATACAACTGTCTAATCATATGTCCCAGTAAGCTCTGGGACACAGTTCCTGGTCATAACACCTGTGTAGTAGCAGGAAAATGGTGTAGAGGAAAGACATACTGATATGTTAATGTTTCATTTTTTTTCTTATCCATTTCACTTAACCTTAGATGTGCAATGTAAATTTGCAGTAAGTACAATTCTGTCTCGTACTGAGAATCAGTTGCACTAGGACATTCTTTTCTTGTTTGGTTCCCAAAAATACCCAAATATTGTTTGATTTAACTAGACAAAGTAACGGCCTTTGTACTGACAGAATGAAAAATGGAATTAACTGGTGTCTGACATGAATGGCATTTCTGTATCTTTCAGAGCTTCGTACACAACCAGCTAGAAAGGAGGTAGACAAAATCTTGGGAGCACTGGATAAAAACACTAGTTGATGACCTGTCACAAAAACATTTCCCTTTCTCAGTACGATATTCTTTGGAAGCTGACATAAGGAGATTAAGATGATGAATGATGACACAGTCTAAACTGTACTCAGTATTTCACTGTTCATATGTGTAAGTCACCTGGAACATTTCCAGTATTTATGTCTGCAGTTTTGATATGTTTTGCAAAATTTAACCTAAGTTAAAGCAACCATTTCACTGCAATAATGCTGATTTTTTTTTTATATTTCATACGTAATATAAGAACAGCCCTCTCTGAACATTCTAATAAGTTTCCAATGTAAACAAAATGACAAGTAGTGACCACAACGTATTGAGAATTATGTACTGCACAGATAAACTGATGGTTATTATTAATACCCTTCTCTTTTCCACATATCTTCATCTGTTTGCTAATCATGGAAATGAAAACTTATAAGGTTTCAATTATCTGAAACTTGTCTACTTGATCTTATATATATTAGTATAATTGGAATACTCACAGTGATATGATGATTATATTTGCTAAACCGCAGCTGGAATGTTTTTCATAACTCATTTTCTTAGGTCAGTTTATCTGTGGCAAACAATCATAATACTTTATCTTGTGTCATAATGTGTCTTTATTAATGATTTGGATGATGACATGGAGTGTACTCTCACTGAGACTGTAAACATACTGGGTGGAGTGATCATTATGTTGTCTGATCAGTATGGTTTCACCAGGCTGGAGAAATAGGTTGACAGAAAACTTGTCAAGTTCAAGAGAAACAAATGCAAAGTCTTGTGGCTCGGATGGAATAACCACATGAGCAGAAGAGAGTGGGCACTAAGTAGATAGAAAGCAGGGCCGGGGAAAAGGAGTGATAGACCAGTTGAATCAGTTGAACCCTTACAGCAAAGAAGGACAACAGCTATATTAAGAAGTGTTGCAGCAGCTTCAGGGACATGAGCCTTCCTATCTATTCAGCATTTGTGAGACCACATCTGGAGTATTGTATCCAATTTTGGTCTCTTCCACACAAGAAAGACATTGAGAGACTGGAAAAAGTCCAGTGGAAGACCAGGGAGATAATTGAAGGCTGATGAGATGGAAAGAAAGGCTGAGCAAACTGGGTTTATTCAACCTCAAAAAACCCCAAGTGACCAATGAGAAGGTGAAGAGAAGACAGAGCAAGGCTCTGTGCTCCCAGGTGTCCAGGGATAAGAAGAGACACAATGGATGCAAAATGAAGCAAGGAAATTCTGATTAGGTAAAAATGGAAATATTTTTTAATTCTTTTTTTTTTCCCCATAAGAATGGTCAAACACTGAAACAGGTTGCCCAAAGATGTGATTTCTTGATCTTTAAACCCAGCTGTCCCTGAGAAACCAGATCTAATTTGACTTGCTGTGGGTGGAGGGTCTGACTAGAAGACCTCCAGACATAAGACCTCCTAATTAAAAGAATCTATGTTTGTTCCTTAAAAAGAAAACAACTTGCTGCTTACAAATTATAACAGTCAATATCTTTCTAGTTCTGTTCATAAGGATGAGCATATCAGTGCTTCCTTACAACCTCTTTTGCCACTGCAACTTGTACCTTTTCCTCCATTAATACTATAGAGCTGCTACATAGATTATGTGCTCTAATTCCTAGTCTTTATGTGGTCAGTAAGTCTTCCTTTGTGCTCCAAAGAAAAGTGCATTGTCATTCTCTGGTTTTCTCACACTCTATCATGTCTCCAAACCTACTCTGCTGCTAAAAAATGTAGATGGAAGGAAATAAAAATTGTTACACAATAGTAATATCAGGTCTCTGACTCCTTTTGACTGTGAGTTGGTATCTCTATTAAAACTGGGATCCTAGTAGATAGCTTTTACTTGTAGCTGAAGTCTTCTGAGGCATGAAGTTTGTACTTTTTAGACTTTTAAAAGACAGAGTAGATTTGGGAAATTGTATTACATCGATTCTTCACAGTGTGGCATTATACCGTCTACTTTATTGATACACTTTTAGACGATAAGGTTTTTGAAAGTCTGTAAACCAGGACTTTACACTGAAGAAAACAGATTAGAATAAGTAGGTTTTGATCTTGTCAGTATTGTAGCACCATAGATTAGTTATCTCTAAACTGTTACTGTTGTCTCCTGTTGTAGTTCCTTGTATACACAAACATTAACTTTAAGCACTCCAGGTGGTGTATGATGCAGTTTTTGTTCTTTGTACCATCTGATGTGATAGATTCAGCAAATTGGGTGACTGCTTTGAAACTGCATGGTGTGAGTATGAACTGTTGGCACTACACAGATATGAATACGTTAGCATCAAGGACTCTGACCTCAAGTCCCGCTAGAATCAACGTGAATTTATCACCTAAAGCAGGCAAGTTCCTGACAGAACTAGGTCCTTACAGTCTCAGGACTCAGCCAAAATACTTTTCATCTCATGAAAAACTGACAAAATTTCTCCCAAATAGACGAACCTTGAAAAGTATGATTAACACTACCTGGACAGAGATCTTCTGAAACAGCCATTCCATGTGCTATCACAAGCAGCAGAAGAAAATAAAAGGGTGTTATAATGCTACCACTGGCACACTGTTGGAGAACACCAGTGAATAAAAGCCGTGTACCGATAGCACTAATTAACCAGGGGCATCATGGTGCTGAATGATGTAGAAGAAAAAAAAAAAAAAAAGGAAAAATAAGTTGAAAAATAGATGCAAAGAGAGCAAGAAGGGACAGAAAAAGAGCTGAGAAAACAGGCAGAGCTGGAATGGAGCTGGAATGGAACAAATTATTTTTCAGGGACAAGAGTGCTTGACAAAATTGATCACCTTGGAGGGAAAAGTAAACCATTGATCCAAAAGCAAAATAACACGGTGGCAAGATTAGATTGACTATATGTATCCTCATAGAGAAAAATGGAAGCAAGATAGAAAATGTGAGAAGAAAACGAAAATTGTCATCTTCAAATTACCAGCCCTACAGTGATATAGAGAAACATAGAAATGGTATATTAATAATCTTTTATTTTTCGTATGTACTAAAATAACTACAAAGCCAGAGAGAGATCATAACAGTGACAGAGGAAATCTTAGGAGCCAGTGGATGGCAGCACATGCAGTTTTAGCTAGTTCTAGATGTGTAAATGGTAGTTCCTGAGAGATTTTTAAGACTTATCTGCCTTTGGTTGCACAAGCAAAAAGTTGGATTCTCTCTTTTTGACACAGATACAGGAATTTTTGAGCTAATATACTTATGAATGTAAGCCTATAAAATCCACCCTGCTTTTTGTTGACCCTAAAAACAGTACTACACTTAAATCTGCTTATAAAGAAACTCTGTGTGTGTAATGGGGAATGTACTAACCATAAATCCAAGGGTATTGGGTCACAAATTTGCAGGTAGCTTGTAGCCAGTGTAGAAGATTGCACCTATTACCTGAACTTTTCTCACACAAGAAATGCCTCCTGTTTAGAAAGCCCTGAACCTGGTTTGTTTAAACTGGATTTACATTATCAATTCTATTGGATTCATTTCTGACACACAGACAAATTAGTAAGGGCCTTTACCTCTGGGTCTACCTATCATAGTGCCTTTAAGAAGAGCATTAAGAACTTAAAATATCTTTTTTTTTCCTTTTGGAAAAGAATGTTAGAGAGAAAGGCAGGAGAGAATGACAAAAGAAGGGGGCTGAAGAGCAGTATGATGGCTGCAGGTAGATGACAGACCTGGAGCTCACTTTAGCCATAATCCAGTAGATTGGCTCCATCAGTGACAGGGTGAAATTTGAGATGAATGTAGAGCATGGGTACTGCAGGCAGCATTTACCTTCTTCAGGTCAGTGAAAACTTGTCTCCGAAAATGCTAGAAGTGTCTGTTGTCAACTTATTTAGATGGATTCCTAAGGAAATTAACAGGACCCTAAACAATGGCATGACAAAAATGACATTTCTGTATTGCCCCAGAAGAGATGTCTAAATTGGTTTAGATTTGTACAAATTGAGTCGATTTTATACCCAGAGCCCCGTTTTCTGCTTTGCCATCTGGCTTTTTTCCAGGATGAATGGTGGATCCAAGCCAAGATAAGTGTCAGAGCAGGCAAAAGGCTAGTAATGCCCTTTCACATGATTTGGTTTGTGAGAGACATGGTCCAGTCAAGAAATACAGTTGGAATTGTAAGTTTCTCTTCCGTAAAAATGAATCCATTTTCCTAATTTTGAGAAAAAAGTGAAACCAGAAAGGTTTATGAAAAAAAAAATCTTATTAAAAAGTGAAAAAAACAGTTACCATTTAGTAAGACCAGCATTTGTTTCTACAGTTGCCTGGATTCACAATCTCTTACATCCAAAAATACATCAGCTTATTGATTATTCAAATCATGTCTGACAGGGCAGATATTAGACTTTAAAGGATCTTAGGGAGCAGATAAGACATGGGCTCTTTCTTTCCTCCCATCTAAATACTGAAAGAGTTGTACGATTATTTAACTTCAATGTGCAACTGCCAGCACCTGTTCAGATGGTTCAGCTCAAAACTGGAAGTGTTGCTTTGCAATATTCTCTCCAATTAGTACTCTAATTTAATTCAATGTTATTTTATTTTATTTTATTTTGGTTTATTGAGTCTTATTGAGTTTAATGAGATTAGCATTAGCCACATCCGTTTGATGGGCATTTCTCTGTTAACATTATTAGGATGCTAAAGTCAAGGTAATTTTAAATGAAACATAGAGAGGTTGCAGAGCTTTTCTTTCTGACCGTGTAGTTCAGCCAAACAGTATTTGTGTTGCAAAACAATTTGTACCCCAGGGCTTTTATCAGTTTAACTTTTGCTAAAAGTCAAGGGATGTTTCTCTGAATAAAAAACAATTCAGCATCCTCAGATCAACAGCTTATTTTTTGTAGATTATATTGTAGGATAAAAACATACTCTTGCTACTTAAGTTCTGCCAAAGCTTTGGGTAAATCCATTTATAATAAATATAATAAATAGCTTTATTAAAAAATGAAAGTATGAAATAGTGCTTCAGTAGCTCTCGTGTAGGTATTCCCTTATATGAGCCCTCAAAAACTAACTTGATTCTAAAAAAGAAAACAGTAGATTTGTAGATGGAGGATGGCTTTGTGAGACACACCAGTTCAAGCAGGTACATTCCTGTTTCAGTACTTCATCTACTTCACATAGGAATGATCAGTGCATGAAATAATATAAATAATTTTTAAATCAAGTCACTTTAGCCATGTGGATATAAGAACATGTTCTGTGGGCAAATGTCGTGGTTTTGCCCCGGCCGAGGGCCGCACCCCACACAGTCGCTTGTACTTTTAAAAGGAAGGGGGAAGGAAAGTTGGGGGAGGGGGAAAAGGGAAGGAAGAAAAGAGGGAACGAAACCACAACCTAGAAACCAGAACCACGCAGGTTGGGATAAGGATAGTTTACTAAACAATAACAGAAAACTAGATATAACAATAACATAAGTTTAAAGCACAAAATAGATGAAACTGGTGATACACAATGCAGTTTCTCACCAAACCACACAACTCAGGCCGCACAGCTTACAGCCCGTCCCGGACAACCCAACCGTCCCAAGAAACTGCACGTCCTGGCGTTGTCTCCTCCTCTTCCCCCCAGTCCCCTTTATACTGAGCATGACGTAACTGGCATGGAATATCCTCTTTGGCCAGTTCGGGTCACCTGTCCTGGCTACGTCCCCTCCTTTCTCACTAGTAAGGAAGTATGCAGAGCTGAGAAAGGTCCTTGATTGCCCGGCAACAACTAGAAACATCAGGGTGCTATCAGCACTGTTCTCATCCTAACACCCAAACATGGCATTCTATCCACTGCTAAAAATAATTAACTCCATCATAGCTGAAACCAGGACAGCAAATCATGCAGAAACTATAAAACTCTGAGGGGTGATGGACATGTCTCTGTTGGAAGTGGTCGCATTTCACAGCCCACAGTACAGACTGTAGGTTTGGGATGGAAACAGTGTATTTTTAATGAGCAATCTTCTCACCTCCTAATTACATTTGAAATATAAAGCTAATTTTGGAACCAAAGTAGTTTTTGGCAACCAAAATAACATTGGAAGTAGTTTGTTTTGATTTTTAGTTTCTTCGGAAATTCTGGTATCAATCAGGATGTGTTTACTGAGATTGAAATCCTTTCAGATCATTGAATGAGTTTATAAGAGTTTAACAGAGTTTATAAGCATCAGGTTACCCATTTACTGTGGAGTGGGTTCTGCTCATTCCCTATCCTGATCATGATTGGTTCAAAGGGTTGTAACTTTATTCTGTTCTTTCACGGTCCAAAAGTTTGGACCAAATACTTTCTGGTTTCTCATATACTAGATCTTTCTCTCTCTCTCTCTCTCATAATTTAGGTATGAACAAATCAGTTCTGCTGCTGCTTCATGGCTGATGCCAGTGAACACTGGAAGCAGTATGCTGTACTAGTATCAGTAAAATTTCCACCCTACAGTGAAAGTGTAACTATGACCTAGGTCCATAGTCTGTTACCTTAAACCTTAACATACTTGTTTGCATAGTTGTCTTTGGAAAGACACTGAAATACAATTCAGCAACACTTTTACTTTACTTAAGTTTTATTCCCTTGCAAGAAACACTCACTGGTAGTAGGAAATGCTAGCATTTTCTAACTGATTGGTGGCTTTCTAAGAAACATGGTACTGTAGGAATGAAAGGAGACACAGAACTAAATTCTCTCATTATTGCTGATCAGTACAACAGTACCTGCCCATTTTACAAACAGAAGAATACCAAATTTATCAAAATATTCTTATGTACTTAAGACATGGTTTAGTGCTGGACTTGGCAACGTTAGGTTAATGGTTGGACTTGATCATCTTAGGGATCTTTTCCAACCTAAGTGATTCTATGATTCTATTTCATCATGTTTCTGAAAAGGCAGGTGGGGGAAGTATTACATGCTAAATTTCTCACTGAGAGCATACATGAAAGTTCTTGACAGTAGCAAAATCTTGCACAAGTATTTCATAAGCAGTAAGAGCTGCATTTCATAATGAATGCATTCCATCAAGTTAGTGGTTTCAGGTTTCAGGTTTTATTATCATCTTTATTGAATTTTTTGGACATGATAATGATATATATCAAATTAATATCCATGCAGCAAAAGCAATTTCTTATTCCTAAGAATTTATTAATCCTTGAAATTGTCTTTAGTATTATGAACTTTCAGTGTGTTAGTGATTTGTATTTTCCAACAAATTTTGTTATTCTACAGCTTTAAAAGAAAATATGTACTGAGGAGGTTTTTTATGTTGAATAAATAATATTTATCATATTTTTATTGATATATGGCTTTTGTATCTTTACAGTATCTGAGTTTTACATTTTCTCTCCTTGTCCACAACATTTAATAAACCTCTAAAGCTCTATTAAATCAATGAAGTTAATTAGCTATGGAGAGTAGAATTCCATTTCAGTAAATAAAAATAAGAATATAGGGCAATGTCAATCTATCTATTGATCTCTCTACCAATCTATGTATTGATCTATCTAGAAATCTGTAGGGAAGCACCAAAATATATTATAGCTCAGTTCTATGGCATCAATCACCTTTTCATGTGGGAAAACTAGAACAGAAAACACACACACATCTTTTTAAAATTCTTATTTACTTCACCCAGTTATATTGTGAAGGATCACAGTACATACAACTGCTGTAGCAAAATACAGTGAATGCAAATGAAGAAGCAATGGTTTTCATCTACCAGAGGGAACAGAAGAATTGCTGGAGATAAGTAGTGGCATTGATCAGGCGTAGCATCCTTAAAACAGAGTAATACTAGAGCATTTCCTCTCTTTCTGTTTTCATTCCTCCCTCCCTTTTCTTGTAGAGATTGCGACACTCATTTTACTTCCGTGTTATTACCTTTCTTTTGTCAGCATATGTGAGATGATTTACATATGCTGCATGTATGGGCTTTGTTCTCTGTTACTCCATAAACCAACTCTGTCCAGCTTCCAAGGTTGCATTCCTCCTGTGATCAGTGATTGACTGGTTCTGATTTTTAACCACATCCCCAGAGTCCCTGGTATCAGGTCTGTATTTTCAAAGATTCTGTTGTTATCTTGTTCTCACACACTTAGGGCACCATGTTACAATCTATATTGTATCTATCTTGATAGAGTGATAGGTTGTATTTTTGTGTGTGTGTGAAATTGTAATTACAGTTTTCTTTTGCCAGTGTTAGTCTTACATTCCATCACTACCTGCTGTGCTGTCAATTTTGTCACAAGTAGTTCTGGGCACAAGGTTGAGGCTTGAGGAAATTAAATCATGAAGTGGGAAAGGATTTCTGGGGGTTTGAGTGAGTAGAAGAGTGTAGAAAGAGCTAATCTTTGGCATATGTTAAAGTAATGATAGAAATGAAAAACTGGATTGTTTGCTGAGTATGTTCAGACTGTGGCAAAGGTACACGCAGAGCAGCACACCCCCTGAAATACATTGAGGTCCCACTAGCCTCTTCCTGCTCATGGGTTTCCCTTGCAGAAAAACTGGATAATATCATGGAATCAGGACATGGTTATGATCCAGCTTTGGATCTCTGATGATAAACCAGGAAATGCTGCCCTGTCTCACTGTATGTACAGAGACTGACTGAGCAGATACCTTGTCCCAAGTTCTGGACTTCTTTGTACTCCACCAGAGAATGAAGATGTTTTCATGATAAATAAAATGCAGAAAAATTCAGGAGTTGACAAAACCCCACTTTAGCAGGTTCTAGAGATATTCAGCCATTGAGTCATGCTGTGCAATTCATCAGAGTGCAGAAGCTCCTATTAAGGACTGGACACTGGTGGTGCTAGGCCTCGCAATCTGCACCTGTAAAATCATTAGGTCTTGCTGTAGGATAGAAACCAGACTATTAGAAAAGTATGAACTTGAAATGTGACTTATTTTCAGGACCTGCTATATATTGCCAGGAAAGACATTCATCTCATTTTGCCTTACATTCTCATACTTTTATAAATAATGTTAAACAGTAAAATACCACATCCAGAATGATACTGTCACAAAAAATCAATGCATTGTGGATATGGATAGGTAAAAAAAAAAAAAAGCTACAATCCATGTAGAGCTCCAAAAAGGACTTTGGCATTCATATTCTGAACATTACAACACATAATTTACTGACAGGTGGTCCGTAGAGCAAGGATCACAGCTCACAGATGTCCTCAGGAAGTGTCAACTGCATAAATATAGGATAGGAAATAACCAGCTTGGTAGCAGTTCTTCAGAAAATAATTTGGGTCACAAGTCAACAGTAACATCCTGTTGAGAAATAAAACACACATCACACAGGTGTACATGAATAGGAATCCATCTTGAAAAAAAAAATAAAACCAAACAAAACCAAACCAAAAAAAAAGGAAAGGAAAAGAAAAAAAAATAAAGAGAGAAAGAAGGAAAGAAATAAGAAATAATTTGCATTACATATACACAGAGAGATGACTTCCAGTCCTGAAGATGGTCGTCTTCAAGAATATAAAAAGCTTTCAGAGAGTAAGAGAAAAATCTCTCATGGCAGAGGGGAAATAAGAAACAGCTTAAATTCCAGCAAGACAGTTAAATTGGTGGGTGAGTGGGAGAGATGGGAAGTAGTTTCTGAACTATTTTCATCTGTGAAAGTCAAGACCTTTGTTTTGTCCCAATTTCAAATATTTATATCTATTAGCATCTGGACAATGTGCTCAGTCACATCCTCTGACTTGGTTGGCATTGTGTGGAGCCAGAAGTTGGACTTCATGATCCTTATGGGTCCCTTCCAACCCAGGATATTCTGAGATTCTATGACTCTATGATACCTGCTGGCAATCTTCTAAAGAATATGTCAGTCCCCGTATCTAGGAAGAGTCTAAAGATCTCATGATTTCTAATATAATGTCATAAGCATGATCACAGAAAATCATGCTTTGCTTATTTCTTCGTTGTGGTTATGTGAATCCTTAAATGTGTTTGCTCAAATGTGTTACATTTATGCCATCTTTTTAGCCCCAAATACAGTTGTTAAGGCATTCCCATGAAAGAGTTTTTATCTTCCTTCTTCTGGCAGAAGGAGGTCTCTTGGTGTCTGAGTTTGGATGCATGTTCTAGGCTATTTTCTCTATTGATTTATGTAAGTCCCAATTCTGTTATCTTTCCTATTAATTTATTTAGTATTACTGCATTGTCAAATAAATAACTTTATTAATGCAAAAACATTTTAAACACTAAAACTGCTATTCAAAGTACTGAATTTTAATGAAATTTCCAGATTTTGCATTGAAATATCCAGGTTTGCAACTTTTGTTAACACTAGTTGAATTTATAGATTTATAATCCAAAATGGTCTGACATAATTATCACAAGATTTTATTTACAGATGCTCAAAAATGAAATGCAATTTTCATAAAGCTAAAATTTCAATTCTACTTTCCATGAGATGTCAGTGGTTTAAATAGAATGCTATTTACAAGAATATCCTTGAGCTCAGCTTTGAAAACAAGAAATCTTGCATATTTCCTGTGACAAATATGAAGAATTAATATTCAGGAAGTAGTGAGGTAAGTGTTATTGATGGCTTAGTTAACACAGAATCACAGAAGGCTTTGGGTTGGAAGGGACCTCAAAGATCATCTAGTTCTAGCCCCCCTGCCATGGGCAGTGAACATTTTGAAGTGAACCATGTATATAAAATGACAAAATATCTCTTCTTTTTTTTATATAGCTCCACAAATGAGGACATGCAGTCATTAAAAAAGGAAAATGAATGAAATAAAAACAGACAAAAGATAAACAGACTGTAGTGCTGATGACTCATTTCCAACCCCCTTTTCCAACTTCCAGTTTATTTCCTAGGGTGGACTCCTCACCTGTGCCAGCTTGTGCAACATTTATAAATAAGAATGTAAAATACTCCAAATGTTTCATGTGCATCTTCCATCTATACATGTATTCATATTGCACCTTTAGACACGCAAAATAAATTATTTCCAGCTAAGGCAAAGACTGCACAATGACTGTGAAGCCCCGAGTCACAGGGTAGACAGCTGCTACTAGGTGTAGCAAGCATTCCTGACAAGGTTGGTAGGCTTATACCTGCCATGACTTCAGTGCACTGAGCCTTCCCAGTGCTGTTGGAATGTGGATTACAGGAACCTCCTTCACTTAGATTCAGACTGACAGATGCAGTATTTACTAGATGGAGGAGAGCAGAGGACAGCCAGCTCCCCAGCAGTCTAACAGCAGCCAGCATTGCGGAAGAATTTCAATTAGTCAGGTGACAGTCAGCTGCAATCCCTGAGGAGCTGGCTACTGCCTCTTCTCAACAGTACTTTTCCGCTGCTTCGTAAAGCATAGATTTTACGCCGCTTACATCACTGGGTGCTTTCCCTGCCCCTGTGCGTTGATTTAAAAACTGAAATCTTCTATACTATGTTCCTGAATATGAATCCGTTAGTTTGTGAGAAAGGAACTGGAAAAGATGAGTTTGGCATGGAGAGACAGCTGAGTGACTCTACAATCCTCACCCCTTGAGTGTAGATGCTATTTTACATAATAGCAGCTATTTTAGCTTAATGAGCTCCAGGACTTTTGTAGTTAAAATGGTTCTTGTAAACTATTGGTCCAGGGAGTACAAGATTTCCCTTCCTGCCCACCATGAAGAGAAACTTAATATACTGTCTCCAGGAGCTTCCTTTTACCTTCTTTCTTTTCAGTTTAGCTATTTATTTTAAAGAACAGTGAATTAATTGGAGTACATTGTTTCTTCATGATGCTGTGCATTTCATACTGCAAACAAGGGGAGACATTCAAATGTTTGTGCTAAAACTTTGGAAATTTGATTCAGAAGTAGAGGTTAGCACAACAGGAGATTATTTCTAGTTTGGACTAAAATAGCTAAAATTAATACTAGAAAACATTTCAAGTTTCAGCAAATATACCCAGTGTTCAAAAGAGGAAAACTTTCACAATAAATTAAATCAAATTTCTTTCCCTTCAGCACTACAATTTAGAAAGATGCAATATGAATAAAGCAGTAATGTTCTACAGAAGAGAATACAATTTTTCTGTATGACATTATCACAGAATCAGAGAATCGTAGGGATTGGAAGGGACCTCGAGAGATCATTAGGTCCAACCCCCCTGCCAAAGCAGGCTCCCTAGCTCATATTGCACAGATAGGTGTCCAGACGAGTCTTGAATATCTCCAGAGAAGGAGACTCCACCACCTCCCTGGGCAGCCTATTCCAGTGCTCTGTCACCCTCACTGTGTAATATACCTATTTCTATATCGTACATAGCCTTCCATATTAAAGGAAAATTCTATCTTGTTAGAATACCTTACCTAAATGGATTTACTGCTTTAAAAGGCTAAAGAAAGCTTAACATTCTCTAATAAATTATTTGAAAATAAATTAATTCAGCTTTGGATATACATTTCTAATAAAAAATTTAGTGCAAGCCAAAGAGAAATACAAATCTGAACAAGTTTCCTCTTGTCTTCATTAGTACTATTGATAGTAGCCACATAAGACAGGGTACATTGAAACAGCTCACTATATTCAGGGAACGGGAGTCTCCAGGGTAATCGGCCACGGCATTAGTCAGAAAACACCATCCTTGGGTCTATAAGTAGGAATATTTAGTACAAAACAATTATTTCATTGTGTGCAGAGCTGACAAACCCTTAGCATTTTCATTTTGGGGCAATGCCAGTTAAAAGGAGTGATTTAACAAAAAAAGAGTCCCAAGGAGACCAAGAGTCTTTTCAAAGGTCTGGAAAATCAGACATCAAAAGGAAGACAGTAGTAGTGTTCATATATGTAAAAAATAGCTTTTAAGAAGTTTATTCCCTCCTGAAAACTCTCTGCAGATCAGACAAGCGAGCTTCAACAATGGAAAAGAAAGTCTGTTAGAGTGCATGACAGTGAGGACTGTCATACCACAGCAATTTGTTGGGAGGCTGTGAAAAATCCCTCAGTCCTAGCTCCTAAGAACAAGTTGTAAAGGTATTTGGTCAGAAATGACACAAATAAGGCTGACCAAACTTTTTCAAAGGAAGAGGGAATAGAAATTATCTGAAAGTTTCTTTCTACCTCAATTTATGCTATTTCTGGGAGGGGGGTTAATCCAGATTTAATATTCAGGCTACTGTTCAGATAGTAAAATCATGAAGAAATTAATTCAGTGTTGAAGCAACACAATTTCTTTACAAATATTGAAGCACAGAGCTATGCCTTGGACATTAGATAGATACCCTTTTAAAATTATGTTTTGTCTTAATATTTTCATTTAAATTTTTCAGCACGTATTTTCAGACTAAACTAATATATTTTCTTCAAATATTCTAACTTCCCCATAATTTCTATATTATTACTCTATCCAATTATTAAGGCTACCACAACACTAGCAAATTTTTTCCTTTATTTGCACACTGGTATTAATCACTGCTAACAACATTGATAAATACAGTATCATAGTGCCAGCCTGTGACAGCAGAGGGTTTCCAAATTTCATGCCAATCCAACTGAACACTACAAAAGATAGCTGTGAATCATTCTTTTTTATTTTTTAATTTCCCTAAATGTGTTACACTGTTCAATGAAGATGAGACAAATTATAAGTTCGTTATAAGAATTACAGTGGATGACAGTTACATTTGTATTATTTCCCATTTAATTTTTCTAATTGTCCTGGTAGCAGGCTGATGTAGTTCTGATTCATGTTCTTGTGACCATTTGCCAGAGAAATGCTTTAACAGGATCTTAATGTCTCGTCACATACTCTGTTTGACAGTTCATATAATCACAGAATCACAGAATATCCTGAGCTGGAAGAACCCATAAGGATCATCAAGTCCAACTCCTGGCTCCACACAGGGCCAGACAAGTCCAAGGACATGACTGAGTGCATCTCCCAGACGCTTCTTGAACTCAGCCAAGCTCAGTGCTATGACCACTTCCCTGGGGAGCCTGTTCCAGTGCCTGACCACCCTCTCAATGAAGAACCTCTTCCAAATATTCAACCTAAACCTCCCCTGTCTCAGCTTCATACTGCTCCCTTGGGTTCTATCACTGGTCACCAAAGAGAGGAGATCAGCATCTGCCCCCTCATTCACCCTTATCAGGAAGCCATAGACTGTGATGAGGTCTCTCCTCAGCCTCCTCTTCTCCAGGCTCTACAAACCAAGGGACTTCAGTCTCTCCTCATAAGACCTCCGCTCCAGACCCTTCACCATCCTCATTGCACCTGCTCTGGACACTCTCCAATATTTTTGTGTCCCTCTTGTACTGTGTTGCCCAAAGCTGCCCACAGTACTCGAGGTGAGGCCGCACCAGCTCAGTGCAGAGCAGGATAATCCTCTCCCTGGACTGGCTGGCAATGCCATGCTTGATGCACCCCAGGATAGAGCTGGCCATCCTGGCTGCCTGGGCTCACTGCTGGCTCATGTTTAACTTGCTGTCGACCAAGACCCCCAAATCCCTCTCAGCATGGCTGGCCTCCAGCGTCTGATCCCCCAGTCTGTATGTGCAACCAGGGTTGCCCTTTCTCAGGTGCAGAATCTGGAACTTGCCCTTGTTAAATTTCATGCTGTTGGTGATTGCCCATCTCTCTAATCCGTCCAGGTCTCTCTGCAAGGCTTCCCCACCCTTAAGGGAGTCAACAGCTCCTCAAGTAAACATCATTGCTCTCATTTATCCAGTGTTCCACAGTTTTGTTCAGTGGGTTTATCTTGCTTTACAGTGGCTGTAACCCACCAGGAAGAATTAAGAATGAGCTAGCTGTCAAAATATGGAAAAAGTTGAACTCTACATTTTTAAGACTTTTAAATATTTCAAGATTTTTTTCAAATTAGAATATACATCATCATAATCCAGGTATATTTTTTAAAACTGTAATGCTAAAGAGATAATTCCATTTTTAAAGTACACCACAGGCAGCTATAAACTAAGAGATTATCTAGGAAATTTATGTGATTAGTTTCATACTTCTGGGGGAATTTTAGAATTTCTGGTGATTGTTACCATAAAACAGAGGGTTTATATAGTGATGCTATGTTGAAGAATCAGAGACAAGGTAAGATATTCATCCACTTAATTCAGCTCAGGATATTGTTTTTGATGGAGACAATTCATGTGCCTAAATATTTGACAGAAACTTTTCATTTTATTAATCAAGCATTATTTGAATAGCTCTACAACAGCCTAACCTGACTGAAGAGCCAAAAACTTACAGAAAATTTGGGAATATTCAATAAAACAAATTGTTGAACTACTGAAATAATTCAGCATAAAAAACATATTTGTCAGCATAGCTCAAGTGATTATATCCTATACTCAGTTATGAGATCAATCCATTTCCTTGGAATGGCAGGTTAAACCATCTGGCTTCACAAGTCTATGAAAAAATCATGCCAGTGTCACTAATATATGTATATAATAATATATATGTATATAATATATGTATATAATAATGTATATAATTTATAATGATATGATACTATTATAATATCTGTATATAGTAATTTAAATAATAATAATAATAATAATAATAAATGTATATTAAAAACACTGGTCCTCACTTATTATCTTTCCGTTTGTTCTGTCTTGTGCTCTTCCCTTTTTATCACAATGTAATTAATAATATGGAATATAATACAGACCAAATAAAAATATCAAGATTTTCTAGTTTTCCAGCTGTGTATCTAACTATATTGGTAAGGCCTCAATGTATATGCTGAAAATGCAGAAACACTGAGATATTCACACCATCTAGCATAATACGTGGGATGCAGAAAATTAGTAGAAAGTTAAATAGCAAAACCTCAGTGAGGAAGCAGTGATTATCTATTGCTAAGACTAATTTTTGTAGACATAAATCACTTTGTTCTAAGATCCTACTTTTACAATTCATTTGAGACCTTAGCTTACACTTTTCCAGAGTTTGGTATAAAGTTGTCTCAGGCAGTCTTCACAATATTTGTTTTTCTGCAGGTGCTAAAACTTTATAGGTATGAGGGGGGCAGGGGGGAAAATGTCATGCAAATAGCAGGAAGCAAATAATAATTTAAATCTAATACCTAACTCTCATCTAACAGTAAAGCTACAGTTTTCTTCAAAGGTTAGGAAAAGAAAAATAATCTTCTCTGTAAGCAGCAGAAAAGACTGTAGATTGGAGGTGGATTTAAACATGCTTTAAAGCTGAATGGTGAGTAATATTTTGAAGTCCTTGTATGCCACAAACATCTTTCTACCTGCTGTCCTTTCAAGGCATGCAGCAGGGCTTCTGATCCATCCTTTGAGAAAACTGTGCCACAGATCACTCAAGAGCACCAATTTGGAAATAATTTTAGGTATATTTTTTAAGTAGAGATGGAAAAGGATATGGGATTGAGTGCTGTTTTCAGGTGACAGTCAGTGTCTTTGCTAAACAACATCGTGTAGTGTTGCTAATAAAATTATGTTCCCCTAATTAAGTAATTAGATAGGATTGGGAGTTAGAACTAATGAGTTACTCTTATGCATGACCATAGCATTAGGAGCAAAAAAAAAATGCAAGCACTGCTTATTCATTACTTGATTCACTAAAACCTGAAAATGAACCAATAATATGAGACAGTTCAAACAAAAGTAACTGTAAATTACAGCACTAAATGCATAATCCTTGTCAAAATCACTTGAATAGTTTCAAAAGTAAATAGTGATATTTCAATATTTCAATATTTCAGATTCAACTGCAGTGTTGAGTTCTATCACTTAGACAACCTACTGTAAATATGATGAATTTTTGTAACAATTTCTAAAGCAAAGACAGACACATTATACAGTCCTACTCTGTCATTTTTCATCCCTTTATGATGTTTCATTTCACATTACTCTGCATAATATGCCAAAGGAAAAAAAAAATGCATAGGCAGCTCTTAACACTGGTGCTATTTTATGTGTTCCGTTAAAGGCAGAGAGAATTTGAAATCCAGATTGCCACAGGCAGGTTTGAACAAACCTGTTATTGAACGGTTGGTTAAACAAAAAATTGCTCTATTTCACAATAACACAAGTTCTGTGTTCCCCACATATCAAACACAAAAGATCTATTTCCAAAGTGAACCTCCTTTGCAAAACTGGCACAACAATTTCTGTAATTATCATAATTTTTAAAACAATTTCAGAGTATTCTAATGAAATAGTCTGAGGGTTCTTACAACCCCACTACAGACTCCCTCATATTTTATTTAATTTGCCAGATGCTTTAGGCCAACTATATAGAAAGGATTGAGAAAAATAATTCTGCTATGCAGTGAGAGATGGGTGGTGTGTGGGAGTTCTCCTTTCCTTCCAAAATAAGGGAACAATTAATTGTTATCTTCTGCTCCAGCTGAATTTTTCTTAAATAATTAATTCTCATCAGGTATTAAATGCTCATCCTTCCAAATTGTTAACTACCATGTGATAGGGTATGCATGGCAGAAATACCACAATTTTCTCTTTAAGGGCCTCTTTTATCAGGTAGTGACATAAAGACTTTCTTCTGAGAAAACTAAAGATTTTTTCCCTTTACTAGACCACGCTGCCAGTAATGTATTTTACCACCAGAATGTTAATTTGAACAATTTTTCTACAAAGCTGTCTGTAGCATGATGATACTGTATCTTGACTCCTCCTTATACTGCCACCAATTATGAATTACTATCTTTACCAACACATGCATTTGTCTCATTATAAAATCATCCAGAACACAGCCAACACAAACCAAGACTGAAATACACTGGTAGTCATTGGTGACTTGAAGTTTTGTGTATAATCAGGTTTCTACATCTGAATTTACATGAAATCTAATGAAAATTAATTACTATACATTTTATGGTTTAGTTCCTATTTGGATTAGTATAATAATAGAATTAAAAAATAATTTTCAGTTTCTAGAAGATGTAGTAGACTGCAGCAGGGAAAGTGTTGAACTACCAGGAAGTCTGGAGGTAAAAAGCAAATGTATTAGCAAAGGTTGAAATTTTCTTTAGTTAGCAAAAGGAACATCTCTCTTCAGATGAAGTAAAAGAGCTCATCACAAAGCTTTTCTTCATTTTCTTATCCTTTGTTGAAGAAAGAGAAACCCAAACAAACCACAATTCAAATCACTTGGCTCTCCTTGATTGTCTTCTGCACTATTAATTCTGTTTTCTGATAGAGCCTTGTATCAGTTCTAGAGCAGAAATCTACTTCACTAGATAGGCCTTATACTATTACGTTAACACATAGATCCTATCCAACAAGCTGAGCAACAATCATATGCTCCTATTGGGAAACAGAACTGGACCATGTAGTTGATGTTTTTTTCAAATCTTAATTATACATTTCTAAGAAGTACAGTCTAATTTCTCACAGTTGTCATTTGCTAAGCTATTCATTTTTGGTAAGTAATTGCTATTTTTCTGGGAAAAAATCAAACTCATATGAGTTAATATGAAAATGCATTGTTTTGGATCAACACTTTTGACTGTACCTTTTATAATTGAAATTAAAAGCCTGTATATTTAATTCTGTTTGTCACTCTTGCAACCAACGCAAGGTTCCAAACTTACAAGGAAAATGAAAGAAGATTAAAACTGAAAGAGGATGTTCATCTATTATTGAGTAGATCTGGTGTCTGGGGATTTAATGACTGTTTTCCAGCTGATCAATATTGTTTCCAATTTGGGGAGTATAATTTCAGAAAAACCAACCAAGCAGCTTTTGTCACATTGACTGATAAAATTCATAGACAAAATTTCTGATATCAGATGGATGTCTTATTCCTCTATGAAATCCTTCTTTGATTGACTATGTCTACCTCCTTCCACTCAGCTTTTGATACTATTCTGCTGGAAGAGAAAGGAACCCTAAGAAGAAGTAATTTGGAGACTTTCAATGAGATTCATCTCAATATTTTGCTTCTGTTTTGTTTTGAGGAAGGCCTTACTGTCTCGAGCTGGTTTATTGATTTGTTCAGAAAAATCAATCCCTGATTTAACTCTACTGCTATGAACTTATGATTCAAACAAACACGACCTAGTCATTTTGGGGCATATTTATTGCTGTTGTTGCTAATGTATTTACCAACTATCAAATTAACTGTCAGGCATAGCATAGGGACAACACCAAAGAAAACCACCAAAAAAACAAAAGGCAAGCTAAAGTATTGACTGAGGATAACTTCTCACCAGGTACTCCCTATTTCAACAGTTCCTATGTCTTACATAGAGAAGAACATTTTGGTTTAGTATTTAAAAGTATTTTGCAGCAATATCCTCACATGAAAATTCTCTTCTGTAATCTTGAAGGGCTAAGAACATGCATTCTACTCTTATATTACCTAACAGTAGGCAGTAAGAGAATTTTCACCCTAGCCAGTAAAGGAAAATTTAGATACCTTAAGTTAAACATTTTCCTCAAACTTAAGTGCCTCTGATAAGGTTCCCTGTTTCATTCCTTGTTATGGTTTCAAGTATTACATCCTTCTCTGTACTGATCAACAAAAATCTGGCAACATTTTTTTTATTAGCTCCATATCTAGGCATCTTAAACTATACAATTAAGGAAACAAAAATTTCCCCTCAGAATATACTAGAAAGCTTTTATCTATATTCAGTCATTAAGAAAAACATAATGACTAGGGAGAGAAAATACATTCTTTACTGAATTTCAATTTGACAGTTTGGAGGTAAGATCTAATGACATCTTAGGAAGCAGGCAATCACTAAAAGAATAACACGATTGAAGGTAATGCAAAAGAGCACTATTCACTGTGTTTCTGTGGCATCGTTCTTTTCTTCCATTAAGGAATGTATATGTTTTACATGAACAAAAAAAATCTACCATACCTACTAATAGTTTGATTAGGAGCAGTGAGAGGATGTTATGAGTGGTTATCTGCACAGAGTAATTGCAGGAAAAAAACTAGTTTTAGCCTGATAACCTGTCTAAAAGCTACTAACTTAGCTGAAAACCAGTCTTTCATTATTCAAGGTACTACCACAATCACACTGGATAATGTCCATATAAAGAAAAGTCAATTTGCATCACAGCCTCACTTTACATCTGGAAAACTGTTCAGAAGATAATTTAACAAGGTTTTTAGTTCTTCTAGGGGCAGAGTGCAATCTTGTTCTAATCCTGCTCTCAGATCTCCTATGCAAACAGATTCACAGAATCATAGGCGTTGGAAGGGACCTCAAGAGATCTTTGAGCCAAACCCTCCTGCCAAAGCAGGTTCCCTAGGACAGGTCACACAGGTAAGCATCCAGATGGGTCTTGAATATCTCCAGAGGAAACTCTACAGCCCCCCTGGGCAGCCTATCCCAGTGCTCTGGCACCCTTATTGTGAAAAAGTTCTCCCCCCACTTATTAGTGCAGAACTTCATATGCTCCAACTTGAAGCCATTGCCCCTTGTTCTGTCTTCACAGACCACTGAGAAGAGGCTGGCCATTTCCCCCTGTGTCTCACTCTTAAGATATTTATATACATTAATATGATCCCTTCTCAGTCTTCTTTTCTCAAGGCTGAACAGCCCCAGTTCTTTCAGCCTTTCCTCTTAGGGGAGATGCTCCAGGCCCTAAATCAACTTTGTGGTCCTCCGCTGGGCTCTTTACAAGAGATCCCTGTCTTTTCTGTACTGCAAAGCCCAGAACTGGACACAATACTCCAGGTGGAGCCTGACCAAGGCAGAGTAGAGGAGGAGGATCACCTCCTTTCACCTGCGGGCTACTCTCCTTTTAATGCACCCCAGGATCCCATTGGCCCTCAGCCACCAGGGCACACTGCTGGCTCATGGACAACCTGTCACCTACCAGGACCCCCAGGTTCTTCTCCACAGAGCTGCTTTACAGCACGTCATCCCCCAGCCCGTATTGAGTCAAGTGGTTATTCCCTCCTAGGTGCAAAACTCTACAGTTGCTTCTATTAAACCTCATCTGGTTTCTTGCTGCCCAGCTCTCCAGCCTGTCCAGGTCTCATTGAATGGCATCACAGCATTCCTGCATGTCAGCCACCCCTCCCAGCTTTGTATTATTGGCGTACTTGATGAGGGTGGACATTATTCCCTCATCAAGATCATCGATGAAGATGTTAAACAAGACTGGACCCAACACCAAACCCTGTGGAACACTGCTAGTCACAGGTCTCCAGACGGACTCTACTACATTGATCACTAGCCTCTGATCTCAGCCCGACAGCCAGTTCTTAACCCACCTCACTGTCCATTCATCTATTCCATACTTTCTCAGCTTTGCTATCAGGATGTCATGGGAGACAGTATCGAAAGCCTTGCTGAAGTCAAGGTAGATGACATCTACTGCTCTCCTTCCATCTATGCAGACAGTTATGACATCATAGAAGGCTACGTGTTGGTTGAGCATGATTTCACCTAGGTGAATCCGTCCTGATTACTCCTCATAACCTTCTTCTTTTCCAATTGCTTGGAGATGGCATCCAGAACAAGCTGTTCCATCACCTTTCATGGGACAGATGTGAGACTGACTGGCCTATAGTTACTCAGATCATCCTTCTTGCCCTTTTTGAAGACTAGAGTGACATTAGCTATCCTTCAGTCTTCAGGCACCTCTCCTGTTCTCCAAGACCTGTCAAAGATGATAGAAAGCAGCTCAGCAATCACCTCTGCCAGCTCCCTCGGCACACATGGATGCATCCCATCAGGGCCCATGGATTTGTGTGCATTGATCCCACCAAGACACTCCCAAACCACCCCCACCTCAACCAGAGGGAAGCTATTTCCAGAATTCTCTTTCTTCCTTCCGGGGTCCAGGAGTCCCAAGGCGGAGTCTTTGAAGTGAAGACTGAAGCAAAGAAGGCGTTCAGTATCTCCACCTTCTCAGCATCCCCCATTACCAGGACACTCTCCTCATTCAGCAAGGGACCCACTTTATCCCTAGTCTTCCTCTTACTGTTCACATACTTTAAAAAACTCTTCCTCTTATTCTTTATGTCCTTTGCCACATTCATTTCCAGGTGGGCTTTAGCCTTCCTAGTCATGTCCCTACAAGCCCTGACAACATTCCCATATTCTTCCCAGATGCTTCAACCTTCTTTCCCACAATTCATGGACCTTCTGCTTCCCTTTGAGTTTACTCATGAGCTCCCTGCTCATCCACACAGGTCTTCTGCCACTCTTCCCCGGCTTCTTACTTATAGGGATGTACTGATCCCGAGCTTGGGAGAAGTGTTGTTTAAATGCTGATCAGCTCTCACAGGCTCCCTTACCTTCTAACAGCCTAGCCTATGGGATAGCTCCTATTACGTCCCAGAAGAGATCAAAGTTTGCCCTTCCTAAAGTTTAGGGTAGCAATCCTGTATTTGCTTTGCTTTTTCCACTCAAGATCTTGAACTTCACTATCTCATGGTCACTATGTTCCAAGCTTCCCCTGATCTTCCCTTCCCTAACAAGCCCATCCTTAGTATTAACAAGATCCAATACCACTCGAACAGGAAGAAGTTAGCTTATCAGTTTTTATATAGATCTTATAACGCCTAGATTGAATGCTAGCAGAGATAAATAATGACCGTTAATGCCACCTGGGGAACTCAAAGAAGGTTTTAAGTCACAAATAATTCACTTTTTTTCAGTTATATATCCCTAGGAGACTTTTTTCAAAATCTCACTTTTCTGTACTGGCTGTACCATCAATAGGAATCTTCAGCATTTAAACCAACATCTGTGATTGATGATTAATTAATACTATATTTTCTGTATATTATCTTCCTGATTTTAAAAACTTGGTTTTGTTCCACTCCTCAACCATAAATAGCCATAGAAAATTAAGAAGCTGATTAAAATAAGTTACAAAATGGTATAATATAAAGTAAGTACTTTAATTTTTAGATATGCAATCAAATTGCCCCAATACTTATTATTTATGGTGATTATCTTCAAATAGAATCAATAGGAAAGAAAAATGTGTTTGTGTTCATGTAGCATTTGTGTATTTAGGTCCATATAGTATTACCATGAGAATTAATATTGCACCACCGTTATAAATGGAGTAAGTACAATCTTCACTTTCACAATCATTTCAAAGACCATTATTAAACTCCCTGGGTATGCGGTTGCCGTATTGCACCCCTACTGCAGGAGATGCTGGTCCTCTGGCTCCAGGGATTACTGTGGAGAGGCAACCCAAGTGGTACCAGCACACACTGGTGAGGGTTTGTGACTGTGGGGGGCAGCTCTCCAGGGCACTCTGGTCCACACAGCAGGGTGGTATCACCTTCCATCTGCCTTTTCCTCCCTGTTTCCCTCTCAGTGTCTGTCCTCCATTAAAAACACTTATATTTCTTTTATATTGCTTTTCAAGATAAACCCTTTTCTGTTTCAAAATCTCCTTGTAATTCCCTAGTTATTGTTTAATCTAGTTGACAATCACCTTCCTATTTATCATGACCAATCTGAAGCCAAAGTGTTTTCAGTTTTGGGTGTGTGATCTTCCCAACACATTCAGTCCTGTCCTAAAACCGGGCATGTTTATCTCACCGCCCTGAAACCAGCCTCCTCATTTGTTTCCTTTTGCTGTAAAACACCACTTTTCTGTGCATCAGAATGGTTTGTCTGGCCACATGGATTTTACTTGCATTTGTAGTGTCAAGTCTTGTTACCTCAGTCTTGTTTTGCTTAGTAATACAGATTTGCTCAGGAAATTCCTCAAGTTTTCTAGTTTGGATATATTGATTTAAAGAGATTATCCACGTAGCTGTGAGTCACAAGCCTATGCTCATGATGTGTGGACAGTGTCTCTACCGTGGTGTAAGACAAGCAGATAAAATCTTTTTCTATTATCTCCCCTGAATTCTGTCCTAGAGAAGAAAACAACAGACAAATAACAGAACATTCCTCTTCAGTCAATAATTCATGCTACCACTTTCTTCCTGTCTCCACAACTTAGAAGAAAATAAAGAAGCAGTCCACTTAGTTTCTTCAATGAAAGGCATACAATTGTGTCTGCTCTTTTTACAGTGCATAGTTTCCCCCTTTTTAGTTCATAGGAAAAAACCCACAACAAATGTCTATAGTTTTGTCAAAATTAGATATACATTTAAGGCTGGATTTAGTTTGTATCTCTCTAATGACTCCAACAGGTCAACTCAGGGCCTTCAATCTCCAGCCAAAAGTAGACAGGAAAAGTCATAATAGCCTGGAATCGGAATGAGATTTAATTTTTTACCCTGGGATTCTCTCTGCTCTGCTTGAGTAGTGATTGTAAAAATGTCACAAATTAATTATATATGCACAAAAGCTCTAATTTTATATCTATGTTGTTACTGAACTTCCTTGGTTTCCAGATAGAAAGTCACATATTTAATTTAGATGTTTTGAAAGATATCTTGGAATGCCATCACTGAGTTAGTTGGAACTATACTCAAGACTTATTGATGCTATATGATATGTAAGCAAGCCTTTCATCATCAGCTAACCTGTTAAATATTGTATGAGATCACCCATGATGTAGATGATTCTGCCTAATTTGTAGACAGAAGTGCTTAAGTCAAATATGACGTCTTATTTCTGTGTTAACCAAATTTTTGGTAGCAGAAGCACAAACAGAATACCTTAGAATTCAATAACCTAGTGACACAATTTCTCCTTTTCCTATTTTACACACAGAATAGTTACTCTTTTACATTTAAATTTATACTGCTTAAAGCACAGGACATACTGATTAAGCCTCACACATTCTGTTTATTCACATAAATTTCCATTGCTCAGTTCGAATATATCATCATAAACGGCTTTCAGTTTCCAATTTGAAGAAAGAAAATGTTGTTACCAACATCTGAAGACACATAATACAATAATTACTGTGCACAGTCTGTTTTTAAACTCTGACCAAGTAAATGTTTTTATTTTGTTGAATAAAACCTCATGTTTTTCCCCAATGTAAGTTTCAGTTTAAATCAATTCCACCAGCAACAAAGTGCAGCCCAGCCTTTCTACTACTGATATGCTCACAAACCTTGATTTTCAGGAAGGAAAATTTCATAATCCAAGTCCAGTTTGCTCTAATTTGTTGTATGTTGTTTATTTTTTCTGAAAACCGGTGAAACTCTTGATCTGTGTTTCCCAGTATACTCTCATCCTACATCAGTAAACCGTTCTGTCTGATCAAACTGTGCCACAGTCATGGTTTTCAAAGGTGCAGGTAACAGAGTTCTAAAGTGAAAAAGAAGAAAAAGAAGTGTTGACATCCATGAATCACAGTTCACCTGAGAGCAAACATGACAAAACTGTTGACAGGAAACAAAATAACACAGAGAAGCTGCTTGAGATGGCACTGATGAATCATCACCAAAAAACAGAGAGCTGCTGTGCACGTCTGTTCATAAGAACGGATGGCTGACTTAATAGAGCACATGTTGAATATAAGACATATGGACCTATATACAGAAAAATGAGCTTTACATTCAAAGCTTGAAGTTCCCTTCAGTGCCATAAAAGAAGTGTTATGCAGCTTTCCTGTGTTCTAGTACAAAATAAGTTTTTGGAGGATCACCTGCATTTTTAAGTCTTGATTATGAAGGATAACAGTTATTCAGTTGTACTGTTCTCATTCTCTAGTGTATTTCATATATTTTAATTTTTTGAGACATACAGGTTACCAAAGAACATTTTCCTCAGTAGTTTTGCTCTTATGGTGGCAGCTGGGAACTACAGAAATGTTTTATTATTTGCTCAGTGTATAATGCAGGTGTTATACTATCAACAACATTTTCTACTCACTTGAGAGACCTTCATGAAGGGAAGATGAAAGGCCTGTTGACTGAGTAGAAATGTAATGCAATAGACTAACCTCCAAGCAGAAACATTTGTGGATATTGTCTTCAGTGATTTATGCTTTGAAAAAAGATGGTAAATTAAAAAGTATGGATTTATATGAGGACAAATTATACCCAATATATATGTATGACTCTTCTTACAGCAGTTCGCATTCTGATATCAATTGTCTGCCAGTTAATGAGAATTATTTGGGATTTAAAAAGACATTTTGTTGTTCATAATCTCCCTTAAATTGCATTTTGACAAAAATTGGAAAAAATAGTTCTTTCAAAATAAATAATTTTAAAATCTCACTTTAAAAATACTTGGACTAAATAATGGAGACATTTGTTCTTCTTCCCCATTTTTTGAACTTAACATTAATTGACTTAATGTAGGTACTTTGATAGCTTCATCAACATGACCTTTGCAATCTAAAGGACAAAATGGGTAAGTAAGATTTTTTCAGCAGATCATGATAACTGATAGCCTGCCTTGCAGTTAAAACACTTTTGCAGTCTAATCTACTGAAGTCAACTGGAAGATCTACATAGCAGAAAGAAAGACAGTTTGCAAAGAATTAATGAAAAAAAGCAATTAAGGAATTTAGTAGACTGTCAGATTTTCTGGGGGACAGAAAAAAAATTCCATATCAGGAATTAATTTTTATTTAGCGTTATTAAAGGAATTTACTCATTGTTACTGGATGTTCAAACATGCAGTGGTCAAAATAAATTGTGCGCATGAGAACACTTTCTTCTTTACAGCAGGTGAAGTATTTTTCCCATTTTCTTTATCCTCTGAAATATATTGTTCTTTTAAACGTTCATTCAATCTCTAGAAAAGCAGAAACAATATGACAAAGCTATTCGCTAACACACTGTCAACTTGTACAGATTGCAAACAGTTCCCTGAAAACTGTTTATCTGGATGATTACATCAATATATATGGACACTGAGTGTACTTTCACAGAACACTAAGGAATCAGATGTTTCTGGCAACATTACATATTCATGGACTACTGACCTTGAAGATTCTAAGAAATCTATTTCACTGTTTTTAATTTTAAAACTCATATATAGGCAATACAATGAACATTAATCCAAAAGACACTTCACTGATTTTAGCATCACTATGGACTCAAGTGTCAAAGTCCATGAAAGCTGGTGAAAAAGATTCTTGCTTTCCCAGGAAGCTTGACTCAAACTGTACTGAAGAAAGAATATGTGCAAGCATGAGAGAAAACAAAGTTCTTGAACATTTATTAAATTCTTCAAATGTAGGGCTTCTTTCTTTCTCAATTTTGTAACTTTCTGGCAAAAGCTAGTTTTCTAAATGTGTTTCAAAGTGATGAGCTGTCTACGCTATACTCATTATATTTATCAGTAGACTGTTTCCAGGACAATCAAGTCAACAGAGAAAATCTGCTATAATTGAGGTCTTGGTTACAGATAACTTACTCTCATAAACAATGAATCTCCAAGTATAAAAAAAAAGTTCAAATATCAATATTGAAATTTTGACTTGATTTAATATTTTGACCATTTTTGTATTTAGTATTATTTGAATTGTGATTCTCCATTTCTCCACTCAGATTGTTTGAGTTCTTGTGTGTACCTGGAAACAAATGTTCACAAGCTTGGCAAGGTATGCTCCTATCATTAAATCTGATCAAATGATTTTTCATGTTCCTGAACGTTATAGCTTGGATGTTACAAATCTAGTATTCTCATTGAAATCAAGTGTGTACTTTAATAAAACACATATATTAAAAAGTCTCTAAGATTTTCTGTACAAACAAACTTAGATTTCTAATTCTAGCCCATTTTTAATTGGGCTATGATATGCTGCCTTTGGCTCGGCGGGTTTTCCTCCTGTCTATTTTCTAAAGATGTTTTAAAACTTCTGTGTCAGGGATGTCAAACCTTTATCAGAAGTGAGCACCACACATACCCTTTCATTTTGACATCTCTCATTAAAGCAGTTAAAAGAGCTTTTGCACAAACAGTCTGTCTTCGGAAGCTGAAAATAGATTTCCATCATCTTGAAACCTGAAAATCCAAAGGGTGCCCTTTGGACATCTCCTGACAATAAGGACTGATGCTGACAGCAAAGGCTACCAGTATATCACAATACAAATAAGTTTAAAGAAAGCATAAGACTAATCAGACTGACTTGCCATCTCTCTTAGAATGGTTTGGCATTATCTATAAAATAAAAATGAAAACTTCTGTTTTTCTTTCCTAATTGATATGTAAAAAGATAAGTTCAAACATTTTCTCATGTTTATACAATAGACCTAAGAAATCACTTCAAATTGATCATTATTCCATTTTTTGGAAAATATATGGAAATGGGAAATTACAAAGTGTGTGTGAGAAAGAAGTTAACAATAAATAAAATACAAAAAGTGAAAAACCTTAAAGCAAAAGATTAGTTCTCCAGGTTTCATCTGATATACTCACGGCACAGTGAAGTTAAATGGAGAACAGGTATCAGTATTAGCAACCTTTGCATCACAAGGGCTTTCTAGGCAGTGATTCAGGAAAAGGAGTGATATTGCTGTAAACGAACAGTCATCAGTGTAGGTCATTACCTAGATGGAGAGGTATTCAAGTTGACGGTGGAGATGAAGGTAGAATTCGGAATGGCTAATGAAAGAAATTTTAAAGGAAATAGGCTTTCAGCCTCAAAAATATAGAAAATTGTTCTCTGTCAGGCCCTCTGTGGATTGCTCTAGGAGCTGAAAGGGGCAAAGAAGAAGCGTGCCCTACACTATGTAACTTTAAAAAGAAGTGATAAAATTCTGAACTTCTCAAATCACTTGATGTTATTTGGTTTACAGATGAAATTTAAGTTATTATTCCTGTAAATTGGTTTTATACACTTATTTACAAAGATAGAAAGGTAAGAAATACGAAATGTTATTCTCTAGTATGTTTTGCCAATCCAAGAAAAAATACTTTAGAGGAAGATAACAAAAAATTACTAGAAAGAGGCACTTCAGGGATGTTGTATCTTACAATCAAGATACAGGACACATAATCTCCACTTCCTTCTGGCATCACAAAAGGGTCACCTTCATGTAATTGCAAATCACAGTTAATTTATCTGTACATTTCCTTATATTTGCATGCTTTCATTATATCTTACATTTGCTTTGGAAATAAAATGATACAATATGTAATTGGAAAGGTTGGTTTGATGGGCTAATGCCAAATGTATGATAAGTGGTGAGTCTTGCACTTGGGTCACAACAGCCCCAAGCAATGCCACAGGTTTGGGGAAGAGTGGCTTGAAAGCTGCCCAGTGGAAAAGGACAAAAGTCAGTTGAATAAGAGCCAAGGATGCCAATGGCATCCTTGCTTCTGTCAGAAATTGTATGGCCAGAAGGACTAAGGAAGTGATTGCTCCCGGGTACTCAGCACTGGTGATGCCACAGCTTGAGTACTGTGTTCAGTTTTGGGCACCTCACTACAAAAAAAGATGTTGACATCCTGGAGCAAGTCCAAAGAAGAGCAACAAACCTGGTGAAGGGTCTAGAGCACAAGTCTTATGAGGAGTGTCTGAGTGTCGCGGTTCTGAGTGGCTGGGTTCTGGTGGAGAAGGGGGGGTGCAGGGATGGATCCTGCAAGAAGCAGCCAGAAGCTCTCTGCAGGCCCCAGAGACTAAACACCAGCCGGCCCAAGGCCGGAGTCGTTGCTGACCAAGGCCGAGCCAATCAGTGATAGTCACAGTGCCTCTGGGAATTACATTTAGGAGAAAAAAACCACAAGCAGCTGATTTTTGTCACCAGAGAAGAGAATGAGAAGATGTAAGAAACCATGTTGGCACCCAGGCTGGTGAAGGGAGGGAGGAGGCACCCAAGGTGCCTGAGAGAAAGATGCCCATGCAGCCCATGGAGAAACCCATGGCGGAGCGGGTGTCCCCCACAGCCCATGGAAAAGGCCGAGACCCCACCTGCAGCCTGTGGAGAGGCTCCACCCTGGAGCAGGTGGAGACATACAGGAGATGCTGTGACCCACGTTGGAGCATGCCTCTGCCAGCACTTGCAGCTCATGGAGAGAGATAGAGACACAAAGATGAGTGAGGGAGAGATCTTTGTCTCAAGCACTTCGGATGCAAATTTTGCAAGGGTATACCAGGAGAAGCATAACATCTGTAAATCAGCTGCACCGTGCTAATTGTTGAGAACTAATCACATGGACTTTTGTAGCTATCACCCAAAAGATGACCTTAAATGCTACTTGATTGTTTGGTTATTGGGGAGCAGAAAGGGTCAGCAGCACTGCAGGATCTGGGCAACCCCAGCTCAGGCTGTGCCCTCAACAAGGAGCAGCATCCCTTAGTGTCTGGACACTGCAGGCACTGCCAGGTGCTATGAACAGAGTCTATCAGTAGCCTCAAACAAAGTAAGTGATGAGCCAGATTCAGAGGTCATCCAGGGAGCTGAGTTGGGAGTGAAGGAGATAAGGTCAGAGACCTAAATAAAAGGTAATATGACTCAATGAACCTAAGTTAAATACTTCAAGCAGTATTAGTTTATCTCCTGTTTCAGATGGGAATGGTCTTAGGTGGCTCATAGTATGGTCTTAGGTGTTGGGTCTTAGCTTGGTCCTTTGGGTTTACATATTTGTGTGTTTCACTCTGTTTTATGCAGAGTCCATAGAAGAACAAAAGGCTGTTTTTCAGTCTTTCAATGAACATATGGTAAGTATTTATCTTAACCTCATAGAGTATAGATAGGTATGAAATCACAGTAACATTTGGCATTGATATAGGTTTACTCAGTATTCAAAAATTAATCAAAAACTTATTCTGCAAATATATGGAGGTATTAGTAAAACCGACACTTCAAAGATTACTGACAGCAAAAATTTAATTTTGTTTCTACAGTGTCAAGAATGACTTGCCTTACATCTAAACAGAACATAAGAAAACGTTTTAAACTTGAAGGAAGTCATATATAATCTTTGTGAGAAGAGGAAATTAAAATCAAATTCTCAGTTCTAGTTGAATTGAAACATCTCAGGCAAAGGTGACAGAATAGATAAAACATTTATATTAAAAAAATGTCATGTTGCCTGGGGCTTATTGATAAATGCTGCTTTATTAGTCTCAGCTATTCTTGAAGATATACGCATACAACTTCCATTGATTTCCTTCAGCTTATATTTTGATAATCATTCAGAGCACCAGTGCTTCCTGACATTTCATGCTACTGAGTCAAATTGGTCTTATTGAACAGCCATAAAAACTGTAGAATCATTGAATCATTCACACCAGAAGGGACCTTGGGAAGTCACCCAGTTCACCTCCCTGCTCAAAACAGAGTCAACATTGAATTCAGACAAGAGATGTTAGTCTTTTTTTCAATACAGCCTTGAAATACTCAAACTCAGCTTCTCTGGGCAACCTATGCAAATGCTTAATCATTCTACTAGTAGTGTTTGGTTAGGTTTGCAGTTCTTTTCCCACACAGGCAGTCCGAACATCTGCCTACTGTCTCATTCTTTCAATCAGTAGAAAGACTAGCTCCATCTTTTTGCTTGCCTACTTGTAGGTACCAGGTATCAGAAAGTCGCTTAGGCTTTTTCCTTTCTCCAGACAAATCTCCCTCTACGCCCACACCCCTCCCAAAAAAAAAAAAATCCAAACTATTGTAAAGCAGAACACTACTCCTTCCTTTGATCTACTGACTATACTCTTGGTAGCACAGGACCTGTTGACCACCTTTGCTGCTAAGACACCACTGGCTCATGCTCATCTCTCTGCCCATCAGTACACCCAGGTCTTTTTCAGCATAGCTCCTTCCAAGCCAGCCCACCCCAGGCTGTGTGTCCGCTCAGGGCATCAGAGCTGTGGCAAAGGATGCAGAGAAGCCTGTGGCCACCAATTTACCAGCGCTACTTTCTCTAGTCAGTGAAAGGGTCTGAGCCCTGTGGTGTATTAGCATGATTTTGATTTCAGAATTCAGAAAATGGAGGTTTGCTTTTAATTATTTCATGCTTGTCATCCTTATTCCTTGTTTCACCAAACTCAAATCAAAGCATGAAGAAACACACACAAAACATACAGCTTAACTTCACCGTGAAAACCCTAAGATTAGGTTTTTAAAACAGCTATTAAAACATCTTTGTAGTTGGTTCTACTAAGTCTAATAAAATGTGTGCCCACACAGAAAGAAGTATAGAATCAAGACAGATTTTTGTTTAAGAAGTTATCAGGAAAAAGAGAAAATTTCCCCAAAAATCTCTTGATGTGCTGTTATTAACTGTGATGAGAATCATGATTCTACTTTGTGTTGCCACATAAGTTCTGTGTCAACTCTTTGGCACATAAAATATCAGCTCGGGCAGTAGACAGTAGAGAGCTGTACTCTGCCTAATACTGATAGGGATAACCTAAACACTGTCCTCACATAATAAAGTTATCTACACTTCAAGAGCAGCCATGTGTAATGCATAAATCAGGTCCCTGTACCTGAGAATGCCCTCTGACAATAGAGGAACTAAAAACTCAGGAGAAGGCTGAAAAAATTTTCAATTTAAAAAAGGAAACTGGACTGTGAGGTAATTACACTGGCTTAAAGTAAAATTTCCATATAAATTCCAGTTGGTTTTGGTTAAGTTTTTAAGTATTTTTACAAACATACTTTATTACTACAACTTTGACAATACATTCATATCACAGTTTCTGTAAGTGATAACATCCACATTAATCCTAGAAGAAAGAAAAAATATCCATGTGAAGTGAAAATTTTTTTAAAACCCTACCTAAATCAGACAACAAGTCATAAACTTGTTTTTCCACAGTACTTTACCAAATAAAAGGCAGAAATGCAACTTGCTTTTCCATTTGGTATCCAAATTTCCAATTCAGCAGCTACTTTCCCATAACCTCAGTAGTTCATCGTTCTTTATCAGTGTCCTTTTATCTTTGTCAGCAGTTACCTATTATTACTGCTACAATCTATATAAATAAAGAGACTCCATGATGGCACAGCTGCTGCAAAGGTAACTGCAGTGATTATGTTAATGGGATCACTGATTTCTTGTATAAACATAGCTGTAAGCTGTTGTGCTACTTCATGTGTCAGTAGTGGGTCAATGAATGATCTTAAGCATAACATAAAAATGTTAATAACTCAGTTGTTATTTATTTGTATTTCAGTAGCACCTACAAACCACTATAAGCTGAGATGCTGGTATTTGAGGCAAGAAATAATCAGTCTCCTTGTAAAAGCCTATGAAATCAGACAACAGGACATTATTTCTCCTCTACTGTGCTCCTTCTCCCCTCTACTCTGCTCTCAGGGACCCTACCTGGAGTATTGCAATTCAGCTCTGGGGTACAAGAATGACATGGACCTGTTGGAGTGGGTCCAGAGAAGGGCCATGAAAATGGTCAGAGGGCTGTAACACTTCTGTGAAAAAAGGTTGAGGGAGTTGGGGTTGTTCAGCCTTGAAAAGTCTTTAGGGAGACCTTATTGCAACCTTTCAAAGATAAAGGGGCCTTAGAGACATAGACAGACATTTTATCAAGGCCTGTAGTACCAGTACAAGAGGATATGGTTTTAAACTGAAAGCAGGCAGATTGGATATAAGGAAGAAGTTTTTATAAGGGTGGTGAGATACTAGGTTGAGTTGACCAGTGAAATTGTGTATGGTGCATCATTGGAACTGTTCAAGCTCAGGTAGGATGGGGTTTTGAGCAAATAGATTTGGTGAAAGACGTACCTGCCCACGGCAGGGGGGCTGAACTAAATAATCTTCAAAGGTTCCCTCCAGTCCCAACCATTCAATGATTGTATGAAATATGGATAAGAAATCACAAAGAAATACTGCAATAATGAAAGTAACTAAAGGAGTAATATACTGATTAAGAGTTTGTCACTGAAATATTGCAAACCCTTCAGTTTCTATATTTATCGCGTGACAAGGAAAAAAATATTTGTTTCAAAATTAACTAAAGGAAGTGTGTAAGGTGGTCATCTTTCCTGACCATACAAGCTACATTCTTAGGCTCCCTTAGAGAAGGACTACAATTCCCCAGCAGTCCATGGACCACTGCAGATATTTACCTGGCCACATGATGTAGCTCCTGCCACAAAGTCTTCCTTGAATTGTCCAGAGAGGCATGGATTGCTTATTCTTGTAGTATATTTTTATTGATGACAAGAATCTGTCAGAATTTTTTCCACTGAGTATAAATAAAAGCTCAACTTGGACAGCTAATGTGTCTAAAGCTAAGTGACATGATATCCATATCGTTCTCAACAACATGGTACTGTGTTTCCTTTTGAGTCCAGTTGCCTATTAGTATGTACCCAAGTGCTGTTATATTCACATTCACAACACAGAGCTCTTAGCTTAAGTCCCTTGGAAGGTTACAGCAGTTACAGCAATAGACTAGGAAATAATAAATCTCGTCTGTAGACAAGACCTCCATATCTTTAGAGTTTTCATAGTAATATCCTTTACAATTAAGCTTTCCACAAAAATAGGCAGGAAGCCAGGACAGATCAGCTGTAGTCTGATCTCAGCAAGAAATGGCATTTAGGTAGATTGCACTCATGGGGTTTTTTTCCATATTTTGAATATGTACAGTGTGATGTACTTGCAGAGCACATCACAGCACTTTAGACGGTAAGTGCTACAAGCATGGATAACCTAAGCCAGTGTCCATATCTAAAGATGTGCCCAATGTCCTCGCCAAACACAGATGGAAAGCTTTATTCTGGCAACTGCTGATCCTTGGATCTCTAAAGGGTTTAAGCTTATGTTACATAATGTGTAAACACAAATGTTTATAGGCATAATCCAAAGGGTACCATAAAACTAAAATTGGCACAGTTTGTCTTCTAATAATGGCTCTTTTCTACATTCTACCTGCACTTAATGTTTGGCTTTCAAAGGCTTTGGTTTGGGTCTTCAAAGATAAGAGTTGGTATTTTCACTGTATAGCACCCTGCCAAGAAATTTGTGTAGCAGCTTGTAGTACCAGTTAAGTGAGGAAGACACATACATGCTGCCCAGTCTCAAAATAAATATGGAAAAATATGAAAGAGAGAACATAGTGTTGTCTCAAACAGCTGAAAAAGAAATGCTCTCATAAAGCAAAAAAAAAAACAACCCAACCCAACCTACAAAGCATAAACAGAATAAACAAAGCAGAAGAGACTGCAAATGTCTGCCTCTTGGTTTATTTTTAAATCTTTATTTTAAGACTGAAGTTGTTCAGAGATACCCTAGGTACCTCTGAATGAAGTAGCTTGAGTGCTGAAGAACATCTGTGCTTCATGATGTTTTTCCAAAGTTATTCATTCCATTTCTCATTGATCCCAATGGGAAGACTGCCACATTACAGTATTAGTCAATAGAGCTAGGTAAGATCATTCTTTTCAGCTCTTCATTGGTCTGTGCCAACATTCTTTCTTATGCATTTCATTTACCTCTTGACTAGCTTCAACATTTGCAACCGTCAGACAGACCCCTAAAACTGTATGTAAATATCTCCATCTATGTTGTACTCATCTTTCAGATTCACCTTAAAAATACGTTTCAAAATCATGGTATGTTGAATTGTTTCCAAGCCCCTTTAGGCATTGAATGTGAAAAGGACTAAACTCTAAACTAAACTCTTCAGTCTTGAGCGCTATTTAGATCTGATTTTACACTGGCTGAGAGGACCTGTATAAGATGTTTGAATATGTAATTCCATTAAAATTTGAGAAAGAAGCCATATTTTTATTGTAAATACAGGTTATATTAGAAATATGAGTTGAATGATACAATCACCCATTGGTAAAGAAGTAACTTTACAATACCACAATATTGAATATTCATTCTTCACAAGATACTACAAAAACACTTTTACCCATAAGTTTTAGGTTATGCAGCCCTTGTAATGAATTCACATATGTCATTCCAAAATATTCCTATAATGGGAATTGAGAATTGCTCTGTCCAGATATAAATACACTCTAATGAAATTACACCATTCTAACTTGTGAAAGCATCTAAAATATAGAAATACAGATTCGAAGAATTAATAAGGGCATATTATTCACTGACTTCAGCAGGTTTGATTATGTGAGGTCAGAAAGAAAGGCAGCCAGGCTGAAACACAGATTCTTTAAGTAAAAGAGCAGTATGCTGCTGGTTACATAAACTTATTTCTTTGCAACTTATTGGAAATTATGCATGGTGGTTTGACCCTGGCTGGAGGCCAGATGCACACTAAAGTCACTTTATCACTCCCCTTTCCAGATGGACAAAGGAGAAAACATATATTGAGAGGCTTAGGAGTCAAGATAAGGACAGGGAGAGATCATTCCACAATCAGCGTCACGGGCAAAATAGACTCAACAGGGAATAAAGGAAAGAGAACTCTCTAATTTATTACACTGCACTGCACACACAGTGACACCAAAGTTGAGTAATGCAAATTGCAACAAAATCTTAAAACACCATCTCCACCCCTCCCTTCTTTTTTGACTTTAGTCATGATTTCGCTCCCTTCCTCCCCCCGAGCTGTGACAGAGAGAGATGGGGATGGGAGTGTCTGTCAGTTCCTTATGAACTGGTTTTTTTCTTAGCAGGGCCAGGGGGCTGGAGGGTGTTTCCTCACACTCTTCCCCTGCTCCAGCATGGAGTCTCTCCATGGCCTGCAGGTGGGGTCTCTGCTCCCCATCATCTTCCATGGGCTGCAGGGGGACAACCCACTCCACGGTCTTCTCCACCGGCTGCAGAGGAATCTCTCTCTCCAGCACCTGGGGCACCTCCTCCCCACCTTCTTCACTGACCTGGCTGTCTTCAGAGTTTCTTACATCTTCTCACTCCCTTGTCTGGTTCAAAAAGCATCTGCTTTTGGGGTTTTTTTCCTCCTAAATGTGATTCCCAGAGGTGCTATGACCATCACTGATGGGCTTGGCCTTGGTCAGCAGCAGGTCCGGCTTTGAGCCCAGCTGGTATTTACTGTCAGGCCTAGGGGAAGTTTCTAGCTGCTTCTTGCAAAAGCCACCCCTGCTGCCCCCTCCTCCATCAGAACCCTGCTGCGCAAAACCCTAACATCTTGTTATGGCAATGGTGGATACAGACTTTGCAGTGACAAGGCAATGTGATTTATGTATTTGATGTTGTTGCAGTTGGACAGTTCCTGTTTTCAAAAAGCTGTCTTAATAGGCCAGCTGGGTTACTAAAAGTCTAAAATTGCAACAAAAAGAAATTTCACCTCATTATAAACTGATGCTTTCTAGAGGCTAAAGCATTAAACATTTGAATTCCCCCTGAAAGGAAAAAAAAAATTGGTGGTTTAGGCTAATAACTTTGAAAATTCCATTTTAAAATTATGTGGAAAAACATTATTTGTTTATAGAATCCTATTGTACCCTTGACCATATATCCTGTGCTCTCACTGGATAAACCAAAACCTGCTATTTTTTATTTTTAATTTTGTTTTGGTTGGATCAGCTGGATCATAATTTTTCCACTAATGAAAGTATTTTGTTCGAAGGATGTTTAATTTCTATATGTGTCCAGAAACTGATGCAACACAAGCCACAACATATCAAATCTTTGGTGGTTTTATATTTTTGTTATTTTAAATTGATAGCAATGTACCTTCTGTGTATTTTTTATTTTTCCACTGATGTCGAAACTTTCAGACCAAGATGCTGTACAGCAATACAGAGAGCTCATTTAGAATCTGGTCAGAGTCTGCCGCTGGTGTGCTTGAAATAGCCAAAGGAGTTCTGATGCAGTGCGAGGTGACCGAAGAAAACTACCAAATCAGCATTCTCTGCTCATGATAGCTTAGCGACTGAGCATCTGAATCTGTGGTTCTACAGTGTCTGTCTAACAATAATTCAGGGAACACTATCTGTAGTTTGCCCACACACTTATTCTTAAATATTTATTTTTTAAATTATTAATCATAATTATTAATTGATTTCCAAACTTTTGTTTGATTTTCAGAAATGATGGAAGTGTCTGAAGTAAGTCCACTTGTCCAATCTTCTCTGGAAAGCAAGTCTGCTTCCTTCAGCTCAAGTCAATATCCTTTGCTGGCTGGTTTCCATTATAATACCAGAGATGAAACTGTTTATTTTTTGTGGACATTCACTGTAGGAATGTAATGGAGTGTTTGTTGTCTGTCCTTCTGAGACAGGACAAGAAAGTCAATTTATCACAAGGACGTTGCTGACTTCTGTAGACCCTGACTCCGAATAATAACAATTTCCCTTTTGTTCAGGCAGTTTATAGTTCTGCCATTTTTTTGACCAAACCCAAAAATTTACAAACAGTAATTCAGTCTGCTACATCAATGATTCCTATTTTTACCTGCATACAAAATACGATCCATCATACTTTACATTTCACAACCAATTGCTTGGTAAGCTTTTGCACTTTAGGCAATTACGCATACATACCACTAAAGCTGCCAGCCAGCTTACCCTGATTTGGAAAATAACTTTGTCTTAATTGCTTAAAATTATTGTCTCGAATACTTCTCTCTATTTGTTCATGCTTGCTAATGCCCTCTGTTTTTTATCAAATTTAAGGTACAGAATTTAGATGTTTCACTATACAGACTTTGTTGTATTTTAGATATTCTTGCCAAAAGGCACACATACTGATATATAATTAATAGACATAAATTGATGAATATGAGAACACTGAAGTATACATTCAAAACATATATTTAGAGATGCTGCATACAGCTCTTGGTTTTAAACCCCAATTTTTTTTTTTTTTAAACCCCCAAAAAATTTTTTACTGAAAGAGTTGTCAGGGCCTGGAACAGGCTGCCCAGGGAGGTGGTTGAGTCACCTTCCCTGGATGTGTTTAAAAAAAGGGTAGATGAAGTACTTAGGGATATGGTTTAGTTTAGGATGCAAATGGTTGGACTTGATGATCTTAAAGGTCTTTTCCAACCTTGTTATTCTGTGATTCTGTGATTTTAAAATCAATTTCTGCCTTCCTTTTTCTTACTTCTTCCTAGCTTACTTAAATTTGGTTTGCGGTCCCACTGAAGGTACTATTCCTCTTTCAGAATCACTGTGGGTTTAGACATTCCTATGGGAGAGTTCCAGGTCTTTTCCACTAGTGTGTGTCCTCCTGCCTTTGTGTCAGTCATTTGGCCCAAATTTAGGATCATGAAATTGTTTTTTGTCCACTATATAAAAACAACTGAATTTAAAAGCTTCATGATCCAAAGTATTATCTTCACGTCTAGAATATTGGCTATTTTAGTATGATTAGTAATCATTGCGCTCCTTATTCAATAATTGAACATTCAGTGGGACTGGGAGATAGAAGGAGGCACTGCAAAACTGATTTTACCCCTTGTTGGCTGGTGTTCTCTTCTGGGATACAGAAGAGTCAGGTTACAAGTTTCTGCTCCAAATTTCAGTTTAATTATTTATACAAAGAGAAATAGCTTCAATTGTATACTGAAATGAGTTCACACTAGGATATCCAATATGTTGATGATTATGATACTCCCCTGGGATGCTGGGAGACCTCCCTTTCAATTCTTATGCCAGTGAATATTTAATTATTTATAGACAGTAAAACTGCTTAAAGACAAATTCATACAAGACTACTCAGACCCTCAATGAATACAACATTTATTTGCAATTCAAACTGACCTGATTTGAACCCTCTGATCAAATCAGAATGCCAAATCAGAAAGCACAAATGTTTGAAAACAAATTCATAGAATCACAGAATTTTTGCATTAAAAGGGACTTCAAAGATCCAGTTCCAACCCCACTGCCATGGACTGGGATACCCTCAACTACACCAGGTTGCTCAAAGCAAGACCTGGCCTTGAACACTTTCAGAGATGGGGTATCCACAACTTTTCTGCCCAGCCTATACTTGTGCTTGGGATTTTCACAATCAATGTACACTTGGCCTTGTTGAAATCCATGTAGTTCTCATGGACCCATCTGTTAAGTCTGTCCACGTTCCCCTGGATGGCATAGAGTCATAGAATCACAGAATGTGTAAGGTTGGAAGGGACCTTTAGAAGTGATCTAACCCAACCCCCCTGTAGTAAGCAGGGACATCTTCACTACATCATGTCACTCAGAGCCCCATCAAGCCTGACCATGAATATCTCGAGGGATGGGGCCTCCACTACATCTCTGGGCAACCAGTTCCCGTGTTCTAGCACCCTCATCCTGAAGCCTATGTTCATAGGAGAGGTGCTCCATCCCTTTTATCATTTCTGTGGCCCTACAATATCCCTTCCCTACAGGATGCTGACTACACCACACATCTTGGTATGATCAGTAAACTTGCTGCAGGGTGCATTTGATCCCACTATCTATGTCACCAGTGAAGATGTTAAACAGTGCTAGTTCCAGTACTGACCCCTGAGGAACACTGCTTGTCACTGGTCTCCACTTGGACTTCAAGCCATTGCCTGCAACTATTTGAGTGAGACCATACAGTCAATTCCTTATCCACTGTGTGACCCACCCATCAAATTCATGTCTCTCTGGTTAAGAGAAAAGGATGTCATGTGGAACAGTGTCAAGTCCAGTTAGATGACATCAGTTGTTCTTCCCTCATCCACCAACACTATAACTCTGTTGTAGGAGGTCTCCAATTTGTTAGGCAATTTTTAATTTTTAGCCATGTTGGTGGTTACCAATTACCACCTTGCCGGGTACAGAGGTGAGACTGACCAGTCTATAGTTCCCTGGGTCTTCATTTTTTAATCTTTTTAAAAGCAGGGGTTAAGTTTCCTCTTTTCCATTCAGGGGGAACTTCACTGAACTGCCAGATCTACTCAAATATAATGGATAGTGTCTTAGCCGCTTCATCCACCAGTAACTCAGGACCCTCAGGAGATATATTAGTCTCCCCTTGACAAGTGCTTTGAGCTCCAGAATGCTGAGTAAAATAAGGCCAAGCTTGTTATCTGCAGGTTTCATGGAGCAGAGAATTTGTGAGATAGCTGACCTGGAATCAGATATTTATTTCCTGAAGAGGATTCTTAATTGAGAATATATAATACCAAGTGTCCTCGATACCTATCTCAGACTGCTTCCACATCTTGGCATTCCCATTCTGAGTAACTTGTAGTTTTTAGCTTTTGTGAATTCTGCGGGCAGGCAACAAATTCTCTATACTATGCATTAGAATCTTGGTCCTCAGACTTCAGACCCTTTTTGTGCCTAAAAGTTATAAATGTTAAAATTCAACATAGACAGTTCAAAAATCTGTATGCAGAGGACATGAGCGAAAATAATAGAAGATACCTTAAAAAATCATTGAAAAGACTAATTTTTTATATAAATTGCTTGTACATCTCTATCACAGAAAAAATAAGGCTGCTTCAAAATTAGTATTTTTATTTCATTTTACTTCAAATGGAATATTTTACTTAAATCTTTTCTCTGGGAAATTGTACTGAAATGCTTAATAATGAAAAGTATTTTGCCATGTTTATAAAAATAGAAATAAGTGATAGCAAGGCAAGGTTTTTCTGGCATCTAATGTTCATTTAATCCTTATCATTTAGCCTTTAAAATGTAGGTTAATTTATTCAATACATTAGCTGTATCTACAATTATTCATTAGTGTATAAGGTAAATAAAAGCACCAATGCTCTTTTTAACATTGAAAAATAGAACTAAGGAAAAACTTACTAAGAAGGAAATACAGTTCCTTCTCTAGAGAATATTAGCTCTTCAAGTATCAAATTCATAGTATGCATGAATAAATAAGAGTCAGGTGAGAATACCAGACACAAATATGTTAATTCCCCTTTGAAACTGTAAGAAGTTCACATAAGAGGTTAAAACCGCTAGTGTCAACTTACCTCTTATAGAAACATTGTGGATGCAGATCCAAAAGTTTGGCATGAGAAGGAGCCAAAGGAGGGAGTCTTATGGCAGGAAGACGGCCCTGTTTTGGCTAAAGAATGTGGATTAAACAGATAGACACAGAATGTTGAAGGCCAGAATGCCTGGAGTGAGGCCTTTTGCCTCATTAACTGTGAAATTAATATTAAAGTTGACACCCCTAAACATGATAAGGAGCTAAAAGAAGTACATGCTAAACATATATGACTATAGTGCTCCACTCTCCACCCAAATCATGTTAAATGTTACAACAGGGAGGGGAACAGCGTTAGGGTACACAGGACATTGAGGAAAGTACCCCCAGGGGAATAGAAGATACTGATGACCCCAAAGAGGCAATAACAGGCTGTGCTGCTTCTCCTCCACCCAAGATAGGGATGCCTTCTTGGTAAGAATTGTGACTTTACATTTTTGGTGAAGAATTCCTGGGATAGCAATTTTCTGGCATTATAATAATTTATTACCACTACTTCAGCATTCATCAACAATTCTGAACTCTGTTTCAAGTTTGCAAAAATGTCCCAGGGAAAGTCCTATAGGGGGTTCTTACAGGCAAACTGACTCTGATAAGTGGCTACACTTGTAATCCTTTAGACAATTATGTTGACTGACTCTGGGACTAGGACTGGAGCTAGCTGCACCTAGACTCCTTTTGTGAGAAAGAGTTTAGAAAGCAAGAGGATCCTTTCTAAATCTCGCAACTCAGTTGGAGGGCCTTCATCAACCATGCATCAGACTCATACACTTTTACACAACAGACACCTATATTATTTATATATACATAAGGTCTCTAAATTTCTCTGATTATTTGAATGATAGTGATCAGAGCAAAAGAGGAAAAAGAAATTTAAGCACCACCAGTTTGAAAAAATGTCTGAAATTTCACAGAGAAGCCCTCGGAATGTAATTTACATTACTGATCCAGAAAAAAAGAGTCACACAGCAAACTATTATTCTAAATTATAGCTATTATTATTGTTGTTATGATAAATAATTAATAATGAAAAGATAAAATTTGCATCATGATTCTATTAATTTCTAGTAGGTGTATCTGAAACCCCTAAGTGAAATAAAAACTGTTTAGAAGAAACAGTCAATTTTCATATCTCCCCTGAGCAATGAAATTATTCACTCAACAAGAATAAAAATAGTAATTTATCACCATGAAACAAAATGTGCAATATACACCGTGCAGGGAAATAATTGTACTAGTAATAATATTAATAGTTATATAATGTTCCCACTTCACCCATAAAATGTATTTTCTCTTTAAAACCACAAAAAATGTCTAACATTTGTTTACAGGGAAAAAAAGTGCTTTAATTTAACATATTTTTTCCCTTTTACATGTCTATTGCATTGTGTCAGAGAAAGAATATAGTTCATTTTCTTGCCAATTATGCTGTCATACCATTTTCAAACTGCATGTATATCACCGGCTTTGACCATCACAGAAGTAAACGAAATTGAAGTACACAAATAATTAAAGGTGTATAAGATTCCAGTACACAATATGCTCATATCATTTTCCAAAGAAGGTTATGTCCTAACATGCTTAGTGTGATCTTTCTTAGCTTTTACCCTGTCACCTCATCTCTATTCTGCAGTTACACATTTTAGTGTTCACTTGCTAGGTAACCACTAATTGAAGTAATTAAAACTTGTATGTACACATCTGACCAATATGTGTCCAGAACAGGCAGTAGAAAGTTGTCTTAACTGAACACATTGATTGTGAAGATGGTTACAACTAATTAATGAAGATGAGTATTAATACTGGCCTTATGGCAGTTTCCTAGCAGACCCACTCAAGCATGCCAATTGTATTCTGCATCTAGACACGTAAAAAGATCTGACACTTGGTGTCTGTTTCTTTTAAACATTTCAAATAGTTTTATGAAGAGCATGACGTCACATGTTAAGGAATAAATCCTTACCCAGGTTGGCTCACCTGGCCTGGTTCCTTGTGAAAATTAACTCTATCCTAGCCAAAACCAGGACAAGATATTTGCTTATGGGGAAGGAGGTATCCAAGAGTCCATTTCTATGCCTTAGAAGCAGAGAGATTTTTATCCCAAAGCAAAAATACCTGAGTAAGCATTGCCACAAACATTGATCTCTCTTCCTTCTTCCTGTCATGACCCAAGTCCACATCATTCTTTCATGACAAAAATCTTCCACCTACTCAGATGCCTCTCTCCATGAAGTTCTTGAAAATCTCTGAGATCTAGGAGCCTAGCGTGCCTGACCTTGTGGCTCAACTCCTTTAGAACCCTGAAGGGAGAGCCTACAAATGAGATACCTGCTTGTACATGTATGACACAGACACACGAGCTGCCTTTGAAATTCCTTGCTAACATTGTGGTTTACTAAGTTTCAGGAGTAAGATTAAACAGCCCTCAAAAGATGTGCATAGCCAGGCCTCTTTCCTGGCAACAGCAGGTTAGAAAATTCTTATGGCGAGCCAAGAGGATGGTTACTTGCCCTGAGTATTGTCTGCATTATCCTATCAGGCAGCACAGACAATGAAAGAATAAGACCTCCTGAAAAAACTGGAAACATGAACAGAACTTCAATGACTGCGAAATTTTGAGTAAAAAAAAATTAAAATACTTTTATTTTACTTCTTCTAGAATACTCTGGGTAAATATTTTGGCCTTGGTCAGCTAGTTTCTGTTAAAGTTCTTAGATGATTTTCAATCTTGAAAAACAAATTCACAGATAACTGAAGATCTTTCTTCATTTGTGGCTTATTAAGTAAAGAATGAGAAAAACAGTCCTTTACTGCCCTGGGTTCAGAAAACGATGGATCTTCAGTATAAAAGATTTGCTTAACTGCATGGTTTTAGAGAGGCAGGTTATTAATGCTGTTTAACAGCACCAATCATGTTAATTCTCTAAACTGTTCAATAGGAAGGGTACTTAAGAGCTTGAAGTAAAGGAGATGGGAAGCTGTTACTCAATAAGAATTGATGTCCAATATATAGTTCAAGGAGTGGTTTGAACTTGAGTTTCAGCATTGGGTTTGTGTGGGTTTTTTTTAATTCAGAAACAAATTTTTCCATCAATAAAGTGGTGAAGGTATTAATTCCAAAAGAGGAGGGAAACCATGAATCAAACTGTATAGATTACACAGGTAGAATACTTCAGTAACACTATGTCGTACATTTAAACATAAATTTGGTTTATGTCAGCTGCCTACATTTAGGAGGCAAGTAATCTATTAAAATAATGTTCTGGGAAAGACAGTGTCCTTTTACAGATTTTGATTAAGCCAAATATTTCTTTCAATCCATATCTATAAACTGGAGCTGTTTTCCTACCAACTAGGCCAGTGGGGCACTCAATTCCTGAACAGATAGTTGAATAGCACAGAGAACACTAAAGTTACTTTTACCTTCAGTGAATTATGCATTGTCTTCAATAGTCAATGAAAGTTAGACAGCTTTGTGTCCAGGAAAGCCTGCATGAAGCCATGTTGAACTATAATTACTATGCAGTAGCAACTTCAGAAATATTCTTCTCATCATATGAATGTTTGTTTCAGTTGGGCAGCCTCTGTAAATAAAGATCGGCAATCAGAGTATTCTTTCTCATGCCTGGAGAGAAGTACAACCTGCTACAAACCCTTATGGTATCATGGCAATCTCAGCTGGTTTTCATTCCACAGGCTTTCTTCACTATGCATCAAAAAGCTGTGTGATGTACCCATGAAAACACTGCAGACTGAGGACTGCCAACCACAATCATGTAAAGGCTTAACAATAATTCTTATCAAAAGAGAATTGTAAACTCTGAAAAAGAAAAAATTGAGCATTTTATTAGGTGTTTGTATGTAAATTATGGATGTGAGGGTAATAACTAGTGGATAAGACTAGAAGAATTAAGCTGCAAGATCTCTTAGAACTCTTTTTCCAGATATCTGGGATAGCTTAGCAAATGGGACATGATCACATTGCAGCTACCTTGCAGATGGCTAAGGTACAGACTGGTAAACCAATCCATAACTGCAGTGTCAGGACTAGAATATATATGACATAGCTTTTTAAATCACTGAATACCTGTAGCATAAGACAGCAACCTAAGTCTCCTTTTAGAATCAGTGAAGACCAGGAGACCAGCTCATCCTATCTACTTCAGATTACCCTGTAAAGCTGCCTTGCTCTCCAGTGACTAGAGAGGCTACACAACTAGATTAGACTGAATACTCCGTGTTTAAGCAGATAGAATTTTTGATGATTCCTTCTATAAAGTTTTAAAGTTCTCTGATACAATAGCCAAGATGTAGTACTAGTTTGACTATACTACTGACTGAATATTAAATGGAAAATTGTTTAGCATTTATGACAAAATGAGATTGAAACTATGCATTTGTAGTTTATTTGATAAACTCATGAATCAATATCATATTTCTATGTTTTAATGATACTGTGTAGCTCTATATCAGGTAAATTTCTGTGACCTCTTTTCTCAGACTGATTATTTAAGAACCACTATGAAGGAGAGTGGGTTATAAAAATAGACTTTTTTTTCATAAGTGTGCTTTCTCTGTCAAGAAAATGCTTTTGGCATGTCTCATGTGTCCAGTATAAGTGTTATTTGTCAATGTGAGAACTGAATCAAAATCAGCAGGAAGCAGAAAACTTGCAGTAAGAAACACTGTCAAGAATAAAGCAAACCAATAACAATTGACCAGTGGTTAATGAAAATGGATGGGAAAAGGGAGAAAAAAGAATTGACACAAGACTGCTCATACTAAGGATAAAAAATGAAGCAGCATTGTTTATCTTCATTTAGCTACCTATCTTAAAGTAGAGGATAAGTCCCAATTTCGACACTGTAAATAAAGAGAAAATATGAATCCTTTTTAAAACTTGCTCGGTAGGTAACATTGACTCCTGTTCTAGAATCTTCTAGCATATCTCTCTTTTTATCACATTAAATAGTTATTTCTTCTATGTGTGTCAAGCACACCCCTCAAAAAAAACAAAATGAAACAAAACAAAACCAATAAAAACCCCAAATGAAAACTTTTCTGGGATTGCTTTAAATTATATAGAGAAAAATCTATTTAGTTTAGAAAAAAAAAAGTGTTTGGCTCAAGAATAATTTTATAAACTTCCTTTTATCTATTCTATGTCTTTTAATTTACATTTTTTGCCTCCTTTATCTTTCCAAACTTTGTTATGTTACAGTGAATTATTTAAAGACCTGAATCTCTTAGAAGTAAGCTGTCATTACCTGCAACCAGGTTGCTATAATTATTTTAAGGTAAAATTCCCAGCAGTGGCAATCATTAAAGCTAAAATCCATTTGGTTCTAATGCTTCATGTTTCATGCGACCTTATTGTTTTCCCAAACTAGCAAAGGAAAAATGTATTTTCTTTTTCTTCTATAATGTGTATATAGCATTATGTCATTTATCAATTGTTCAGTTACTTTGTGTGTCAAGATCAGAAGAAATATCTGCAATTTTGCTTTTTCTTGGTCTATATTTTTATGACTGCCCAAGATCAGTAGAAAAGGCAAGCAATAAAAACACAGAGTTTTATAATCGACCAACAGCTATAAAATTATTCTAGTATATTTTTAATATTATTATTGTAATGTTCTTACCATTTTTTGTGATTTTAAATAATAATCTATGTTGTTCATCACACAAATTAAGACATGAACCATGTCAGAAAAATGTCACCTATTCCTGAAGTATACATAAGGAATACAAGTGTATTTGAACTAGCATTCTTGAGGAAAGAAGGCATCTTCCTTTAATTACTTTTAAATTGTAATCAGTCTTGCATTGACAGGACAATGCTACTACCTAGGATTTATGATCAAGATCTAAAGATCTGATAGACAGATACACTTTCCCTTGGTCTCAGTGATTCACACCAGGTGACACATTCACACCAACACTAGGTCAAAATATGAATTTATCTCAACTTTTTCTCTAAAAACCTTGAGGGTCTTGTCCCTGAAAGGACTAAAAACTCAAAAATTAATCAGGTATGCCCTCTGTTTTCTAGGGAGACCGTAATAACAACCACAAAATGCTTCTGAAATACAGAATATGTCTCTATTCCCAATGGAAATCTGAAATTACAAAGAAAATTGGTTTTGGCACACTAAGAATATATTATCTGATACTATCAAATCTTGTTTAGAGTCACTACTAAAATGCTAGCACTTTTTAAAAAATGACCACACTTGAGGAATAATTCATCTCACTTAGCTTTTGCTGTTGAAGTTGGGTCTTTTTTATGCCTAATGCTGTAATTTAAGCTATTCTATGGTCCTTCAAGAAGCTACCTCCAGAAAATCACTCATCCAGCCAAAGACATGTATTTTACACCAGAATAAATCATTTTGCAAAGGTGCCTATGTTACTTCATCTGTTTTGGAAGAAGGCTAGATGAGTAGCTGACACAACAATTTAATGGCTAAACATTTGAAATGAGTGATATGTCCAGTGACTATTGTACCTTCTTATTAGATTCAGAATGTGAAAAGTCTGTAGTATCTTGGGCCATAGAAAAATACATAGGTCAGCCCTTGGTAATTGCTCTGTTTTGATTTTAAATTCACCCTGTATGAATCAGGAGATAATTTACACTTAACTTTTAATGTTAATGCTTACAACTACTGACCTTTCAATAAGCAGATTCCATTTTTCTCACACTCTGAAATATATGTCCCGATCATTCACGTACAGCTGTCAACAATGCATTCATTCCAGATATATGCCTCAGTTTTAGTGTTTCATTCAGTTCCTCGTGACTTGCATTACTCAGGCTTGATAACTGCTGCTGAAAATCCTTGTTTATTAAAATATTAATAATTTCAATCATTTTAACTGGCTTTATTTGAAGACAATAATACTATTAATGCAGAAAGTGACAGTCTGCTAACAGTGGGTGAAAAATTATTTCTTCTTTTGTTCCTGAAAGATAACTACAGGCTTTTCTTGATGATAATAAACCAAAACATACCAAGAAATCCAACAGAAGATTATACTGTAAAAACTGCATTTTATAATAACTAGCACAAATATTTTGCAGTTTTCCTAAGTCACAAAATAGTCTTGTGGGACTGTTTGACCCACCATATATAGCCAATAGTATCTCAGCCACAAACTTCTTCAACTGCCATTTTTTGATTAGCTTTATGACATCCAACTTGAATTTAATGCCAGTAAAATATGGTCTGATTGAAAAATACCCACAACAAAACAGAAAACCAAATGTATTTAACTTCTTTAACTATCCTTAAAAAAGATAAAATCATCCAGTAGAATGAATTGAACTTTTGTCACTGATGCCCATCAGATTAGTATCTGCACAGAGAAACTTTCAACATACGTAAAGCCCTGCCAAGCAATTCCTATTTTCTGCCTTTTGTGTCAGAAAATGGAAGGGAAGTACCCCATGGAGGTGTTCAAAGTCTTTAAATAAGCCATGTCCCAAGTCTGGGAATTAAGCTACCAAACTTTTACTGTGGAATGAAATAGGTTCAAAGACTTGCTTTCCACTTCCTTCCCCTTTATATATGAAAGACACAGACTTATACCTCTGATGTGGTACCCTGATAATCACTGAGAGTTTATTACATCTATGAAAAAGTATTGTGGCTTATAAAGCTCTGTAGAAAAACATTGGCTTCTATTAAGTTTCATAAGACTTTTTACTATACTGGTTGACTTATATGATACTCTCTCTTCATTGTATCATAAATAGGTTTTTTTAGTGAGCGGCTCTGAGGTGGATTTTTCCTTTACCTTTTTCTATCCTCTATTTAGCTGAAACTGATTTTCCACCACAGAGTTCCTAATGAACTGGAAACCAACCTTTCCCCTTTTATTTACCTTTTATTTGGTTTAGCATTATCTAATTATATTATGAATTGTGTGGGACAGAATATTACTTTAATTGCATTCATCAAAGAAGAGAATCAAAACCAATTTTAGCAACAGAAAAAGATCTGACAACTCTTTTTTCTTAGAATAAAATTATTCTAGTCCTATATTAATTCTTAGATTTAGAATACTGTTGCCTTCCAATATATTGTCTTTATAATTGCTACTGTCTAGGACTTAACATGTTTATTCCTTGCATCACCCATCAATGAGGATACGTTTGTACTCTAGCACAAACGTTGTGTACTGCAGATTTATGCTTTTATTGATAACTCAAATACTATTTGCAAAACATCCTGACTACTCTGGCTCTCAGAAAAGCACAGCTGGTCAGCCAAGTGACACAGCAAATGCTGAATCCTGATAGAGGACAAAATACAGATGGAGGAATCCTAGCTGGATATTTTAGATCTTTCCTTATATATCTAATTTAAACTAGCAACAAGGCAAGTGCAAGCAGGTAGAAAGAGAGAGGAAAGAAAGTAAAGCTGCTTACTAGTGCGGAAACTGTCTGGAAAATTGCATTACAGAATCACAACAATCTTGTCAGAAATCATTGCTGTCAAGAAAAAATTGTTTATTATTTAAAATGGAAAAAAAAAACCCACTGAAATTTCCAGAAAGATGGGAATTCCAGAGCAAATTCAGATTAAGCCTCAATGCATTCAAAGGTTTTATGTATTCACTGGCAGATGTTAAAATTAGTGTGGGAAATTAAGAGAAATAACTACCTAGATTACTGTAATGGTTAATGAAATCAAAAGCTAACAATTCTTAAAGGCAGCAAAGAAGCTTCAAATAGGAATGCAAAGCTCCTGTGTGTTTATACTGCAATTTAATTTTAGTAAACTTCCAAATACTATTTCTCTCAAATAAAATTGGCTTTGTTTGGTGGCCACACTCTGAAAAACAGGTCTATAATTTGCAGGTTCTGCTTTGTATTTAAGAAAAGTTAAAAGACCTAATCATGACAAGTAAATAGCTTGGTTTCAGCTGTTCATTTCAGGAATTTAGTATGAGTATTGCTAGCTCATATACAGTTTCCAGTGTAATATGCTCAATAATAGGTTTTAATATGGCAAAAATAATAAGTTTTATACTTACTACTGTATATTGCTTTTAGTCTGCACTTGTAGCTCCCCTGATTATCAACACAAACACTCCTGAGAAATATGTTATATGATCCAAATTAATGAATGTGCATGTGGTCTAAATTAGTTAGTAAAAAGAACTAACTAGTGGATGATATTGTAGGAAAATGCTTGCTTAGCTCTAGATAGCAGAAAGATTACTTTCTTGAGTATAGGATGCTTATGCAGAGATGTGCAGGTCTCACTCATTTTGTAGACCATGACTTCATTGCAAAAAACCAGCCTATAATTTTAGTACAATGGGATTAAATTCCATTCTTTGGTATCAGAAGACTACTTTCAGTTGAAAGCTTTCAGTTACTCTAAGGAGAGATATACATTTTGTCAGATATTGGAACAAGCCAGTCAGGATTCAATACTTTTTCAATCTATCATAGATGCTCTATCCATGTAAGGGTAAGAATTTAGCTGCAGGTGGGTGATTCAGATTTTCTAAATGTGATACTTTATATACTTTTCTCTACTGACTGAAGCGAGTTTTTTAGGTGATTTAGAAAACGTTATTCAGTCATCCTGTATGCTAATGAGGGAAGTGCCCAAAGCTTGCCAAAAGGGAAGCTAAGACAAGATTGATTCAGGAATGCAAAAGTCTTGGCCTTAGCCAGCAGAGCTGGCTGGCATTAGCTCTGTTGGACATGGGGTAACATTCTAGCAGCTTCTCACAGAAGCCACCCATACAGACCCCATGCTTCTAAAGCTTTGCCATGCAAACCCCATACAGGGGTTTTGTTTCTTTGTTTTCAAGGAGATACATGCTGGTAAACATACACATTGCTTTTCCTCCTGAAATTTGTGCATCATCACTGGAAAACCTTATTTCCCCACCTTATACACACATCAGGCATTGCTGTGATACCTTCTATTCCTCTGGCACAGGATAATAGGCTGAACTCCTTTCCAAGGCCACCAACAACCTTTTTTGATTAACAGGTGAAAATCTCCCAGGTCCTGAGATTCAAACAAAAAAAGCATTAAATGCAGGTGTTCCAAATGGATCTTACAAATGACATCTCTAATCCACTGAACATTCTTCATTTTCAAATGGGGTTTTATAAAATTTTGCATTAATTTTGCATGAAATTTATTTTCCAGTTATGATATCTGTAAACCCTAAAATTATTTAATTGCTATTAAAAATTGACTTCCATCCTAGTCAGACAGTCTCCCTCAATTTTTTAAGTGACTAGTTTAAAAGATATATCTTGAAATAAAGTAACCAAAGCTGCTAAAACAGAAGAAATTACACCAACTGAATACAAATATAACAACAGAAGAAATCAAACCATTCACAGATGAGATATGAATGGCTTTTTCTTTTAATTAGAAATAACCAGAGGTTATGTTGTGCCAAAGAGAAACAAAAAAAAAGGAAGAAAAGCACACTGTAAGAACCCTTTCTCTTGGATGACATGGAACAGCATACAGAAATATCGAAACTTGAAAGAAGTTTGCTGTGGAAAAAAAGGTACAAACAATGAAACCCCAAAGAAAGCTAAAGTGTTGAAGAGAAATGCTGCTGTCTTTGCTTTACATTTCTTCAACAAAGTCAGAAGTCTGACCATGGTCAGACTGCATGGTCATGCATCACGTTAGCACAAGAGTTCTTCATTAAACCAATCCTAACCACATAGAATTGTAATTTCTTAAGAGAAATAGCAGATAGAGAACACTGAATTTTGGATAGTCAAATAACATTACAGTATTTGAAACAAAGAGATTGGTTTTATTTTGGTTGGGTTTTTTTTACTGTATTGTGGGTTTTTTTTCTTTCACTTTTCTTCAGATTATAAAATATATGAGAGACTAACATTTGAAAATCTGGTATGTCTTTGAAACCATCAACTACTCTTTTCAAGAAAAAAAGGTGACCAGACATGCTGGCTTTACTTGTCTATGTTTAAAGCCGGTATCAGGGAATTTCAGAAAATGCCTATTTGAACATAAGCCCTAATGGGACATCTTTCTACACGGAGAACAAATTCTGGTTTGAGTCAAGCAGAACTTTCCCAGTGTTGTCAGCATGAAATCAGTGCTGTGTCGACATAGAGAGAACCTTTTAGCACCTCAGGCACTTAAAATATCACCGAAGTTTATACTCCTCCACAGTCAGGTATTAAATCAGTAGTTATTTTCAAGATTACAGGATTAGCCTCGGGTCCCTGCAGTCCCTACACTTCTTTTTTCAATTTGTCCCTTGAAGAATTAATTATTAAATTTCCTAAGAAACATGTTAAGATGTTTAACTAGATAAATTGGTTTTATCTTCCTGCACATGCATGCAGTTTAGTATACAGATTTGCTATTTGACTGAAACATCATCAGCAAAATTTTCCCCCCTATTTTGGAGAAGGGTACAAATTTTGCATTTGTTGTTACTTTTCTGTTTAATATTTCATTAAATCACATACAAAGCAAAATTTCAAATAACAAGACATGGAATTCTTTATGTTTGAGAATACTGAAATTGATGCCAAAAGAAATAAAGGGAAACTGGGTCCACTCTCACAGGCTGCTAAGACATTTTGTATGTAATATTCACTATAAAATAATATTAAAATATTTTTTTTTCTTCAGAAAAATTCTAGTTGTTCTGTTAGTTCAAATGAAACTTTGTTAGGTCAGATGCCTTTAGCAATAAACATGGCCTGTTGTAGTGTCAGCAAAGGCTATGCAATCCCTGTGGCCATAAAGGCATTGCAGTATTGTTTTTAACAGGAAAGGTTAAGCACAAGGTTTTAACAAGTTTATTATCTAACACTGTGTTTGCTATTACATACCATCAAATATTGAAGAGCTTTCTACCCAAGGCAATGTTGACTGCATATTTGGAATGGTAGACAAGAGACTTAAACAGTAAGACAATAAAATCGGTCAATCTGTCAATCTGAGTGACCTATACACCAGGAATTTAAAATTTAAAATTAAAGACAAATGCCTTTTGCTTCAGTAAGCATTTGGATTCACTGAAGGACACGATGTAGAGGCTAATGTGTGAGAGGGAAATAGGGAAATGTCTTGTAAACAGGAACACTGAACAATAATACATTTTACGTATTTTGTAAGTACACTGTTCAGCCACTTTTCCCTAGAAAAACATTCAGCTGCCTATTCCCTTTGCTTAACATATCTGTGAAATTTAATGTGTAAGTATTTAGTATTATTTGGGTTGTGACATATTTATTTTAAGACTTACTGCATACTTCTATATTAATCAACTAATAAAATTAGTCTCCGGTTTAATCCTCATCTGTATTTTAGTGATGTGCTACCACCCTATGAAGTGTAAGGCCAAAGTTTGCATTTCATAGGATCATGCTTATCGTCTTTAACATTAGCAAATGCTGTTGTAAAGAATTGATTATTAACAGCTCTCTAGGGTCAACTAAAACTATGAAACTGGATGTAGAGTATTAGCTTGTACCTAGAGGATCTTGCACTGTAATCAGTCACTCATTAAAGCATCAGCAGTAGACATTCACAAAGTGATTGAACAACAGGATTCACAATTTCTTCAATGCACAGGCTTTCTTATTACCTTAGAGTTTAGACCTTTGACAAGACTCATTTGTAATTGCAGTTTGCAGTAGGAAAGCTACTTGTATTATTATTACTTTCCATTCATTTGATGTCTTTTGGTAGAACTTTAGTATGGTGCCACAGTGCTGAATTTCATACACAGGCACATACCTTTTAGCACATGCTTATACAAGGGAGAATTTTAATAAATAAATAAATAAAGTATTTTAAGACTGTCCAGTTTTTTCAGATCTAAAATTTATATTCAAATTGATGAAAGTGTGAAGCCAACAAAAGGAAGAAAGAGAAAACTGAAATCTTGAAAACCAAGCAGCATTAATATTTTCACTTATTTTCCCTCTTCCTCCTTTCATTTTAAAAGAAAGAATGCTAGAAAATGGCTCTATATTTTCTTGGTTTTGTGACAATGTTAATACAAATAGAATTTGTTTACATTGTGTTCCTGAAGTCATGAGTTCATTGCTCATTCTAATGTCTCACAGGAGGGTAAGGTCTGGCAGTGACTTTTTTAAAAGCTGTAATGAAGAGTACGGTATCATTGCTGTGCCTCGGAATGCCTACAAGTAAAAAGGCTCAAATCTGTAAAGCGCTCTGAAAAAAGGATCCACTTGTACTTTGCTAATGCTTGGAACACTGAGCAAATGCCAGAGAGTGCTCAGCACCTTGCTGGATTATCTCCATGGAACAGAAGATTAAATGGGATGAAAAAAGGTATTGCTAATGACGGAGTGACAGAATGTTAGGGGTTGGAAGTGGCCTCAAAAGATCATCTAGTCTACCCCCCCGGCAGAGCAGAATCACCTAGATTATGTCACACAGGAACACATCCAGGCAGGTGTTTAATGCACTCACAGTGGCACCTAGCACACTCACTGTCTGCAGCAGTAAGCACTAACCAGTAGCTGTTAGAGAATTTTCCTCTTTCTCAAAGAAGAAAAATATAGATTATGCTATGTTTCTTTGATAGAAATAAGGCATTTGCAGCATAATTCTTATACTACTACTAGCATTGCAACAAATGCAGCAAAGCAATTTCTTTGTTATGCATTTCTTAATGAGAAAATAATTGAGTCTATTTTTTTCCCATTATATCCTCCAAAGATTTGGATGGCATGAAATAAACCAGGTAATTATAGATTCGGCTAACTGATGGAAAGAATCCAGTGATCTGTTTTGGAAATTCTGTATAACCAGTAGTTGGTCAAGTAGGCTTATGTAATACTTCACTCTGTTCATGGGACAATGATCTCAAGTTCTGATTTATATTGTAGTTAGTGAATGTGTTTTATTCTAGTACTTTTGCAGTCCCATGCAGTTTTAAAAGGATTATTCAGGTAATTAAAATGATAAGTGATATTAAGTAACACACAGAGTGTAAATTTAATCTTTACTTGAAATACACAAGTGGCTGCTGAGAGATTTGCTTTTACAGTATCCTAATAAATAGTGTTCATTTTAATCCTTGATTAATCCTGCACATTCAAAAGAGTGAGATGCTGGATTGCAATGCTGTCACTATCTCTATCTTGAAAAATAACTCTGTGGAAGATACCAGATTCACTGAGCAATTCATTCCTCTCTTTTATGCTTTTGACATTGTAGTCGAGGTTGCATATTCATAATAATTTCATCTACTCTTGCAGAACCTTCTGCATTTTTCTTTTTTTATTCTTCGGATAAGAGAACCCTGACAGAATATTTACAGTGAGGTAGTCTTGGTCTCAAACCACTGAAAGATATTAAATATAAAATTCGGATTTCTATCTTCTTTTATGGCCCAGTGATTAGAATAATTGAGCTTCAAGAGCAGAAGGTGTCTATATTCTTTTCTCCTAAATTCAGGGCTGTTCCTGCTAGTACATTATTCCTCTAGATTATTTTGGGCCTTAGTAGTAATCAAAGAATACTTGTTGTTTTTCATATTTACTACTGGGAGAGTGTCTATCCTGAAAAAATAGTTTAATAAGTAAAGCCATTCATGGTTGGAAGGAAAAAACAAGTGAAGCATTGGTTTAACACAAAACTTCAGTAGCTCCCTACTAAGCAAAGGGATTTTTAGACATTATGCCAGTGATGTATTCTGAAAAATAAAAAGATTTGAGAATCAAGAAGAAATACTTTTATGTTTCCTAGCTATGGAAGGGTGCTTCTTCTTAAAGAACAGGTTGGTGTGTTAAAGTGATAAAAGATGTAAAAATGCCTGGGATTAATGAAATTAATAAAAAGACAGTGTAATGAGTGTGTGTAATGATATCTGAGGCAATTGGAAATGACCATTAAAATGCTTAGAATAACAGATGCTGAGGCCTGAAAATGATCAATAACATGACTGTGAGACAGCTGGCTTCATTAATTGAAGAAATTAGCTAACTGGCTAGGAACTTGCATCTGGTTAGATCAATTAAAAAGAACTGATTGAATAGAAGAAGAGTTGTGCTTCATTGGTTCAAATAAAACAAGTTTAGCAAAAGATTTAAGAAATCACAGATGGGTGTCTAATTAATAACAAAACAAAACCAAAAAAAGTCTTGAGTGATTAAATAAAAAAATAAAAAAAAGAGTTTGAGCAAACTTAAGGAATCAAGTGCATTGAGGGCAGATACCTGAGGACTTCAGGGTAATGGTTTGATTAACTGAAATCCATTGCATCAGACAATAGCAGAAGTGAATGTCTGTTGTGTACAGCCTTTGGTGTCGCTACTTCCTATTCTACTCATTCAAGAAAACAGGAATTGGGAACGTGTCATGGTTAAAAGTAACGAGGCACATTGAAAACCTCTGCCAGGATAGAAAAAGAAGTGGTAGGCGCAACAGCTTCTAACTGGAAAAGTGTGATCCACAAAAGTTCATATCATGAATTTCCACATCCTAGGAGTGCCAGAGTTAACGAACTGGTTGTACTTCAGTGTGAAGTGCATTCTAAAAAAAAAAAAAATACAGGCTCTGATCTCTGCTGAAAAAGTGCCCTAGTTCAAGCCTGTGTATACTTGCACTGCAATAAACTTCAAAGATCAAGACTTTTGAGTGACCAAAGTTAAAGGCTGTATACTGGAAGAAAGCTCAACATCCTGGATCTTGCCAAATCAAAGAAAGACTTTGCTGAAAAAAGCAGTGCAATAGGCACCGAAGGCCTGTTGTAATCTGCAGAAGGAACCTCTGAAAGTCAATAGCTTTCTGTCTGTGCTGTATAGGAGCCTAAGAAGGTGAGGAAGGAAATCTGAATCCCTCTGTGGGCCTGACATGTATTATTCAGGTATTGTATGTAGCATCTTAGTTGTGCATCTTTGTAGGCAGAGCACACCCAGAGACTCCTGTTATAGGAAAGAAGTGCACGAATGACCAGAAAGGTATCAGAAGCTGCTGAAAGTGCATCCTTCCATCTCCAGCAATGACTACATAATGCTAGAGTACACAATTCCAATATTGATTCCTAAGACTACTGTACTAACTCAGAACTGCAGTGTTCATTGTGCCAGCTCAGCACGAGGCAACTGCTGAGTGTTAAGGCTGCAAGCAAAGAACTAGATGTGGCTGGAGGTTATGTTAATTGAGCAGAACGTATGAAACCACTGCACAGAAGAAAATAAATTGCTGGGCATGAAAATAACTTTGTGTGTGTGTGTGTAAGTGTGCATGCATATGTCTACTGGGAAAATGTGCTTAGCATCACGATTGCAATGTAGAAGGCCAAGGGAAAGAATCTCGTCAGTGCTTCTGTCCATTACAGTGGGACTATCCTCATCACTGAGAAGAGCCCGGCTCTGTCTTCCTTACACCACCTTTTAGATACACTGATAAGATCCCGCTGCCAAGCTTTCTTTTCTCTAGGCTGAGCAGTCCCACATCCCTCATTCTTTCCTCAAATAAGGTGCTCCAGTCCATTATCTTGGTGACCCTTTGCTGGACTCTCTCCAGTAGCTCCATATCGCTCTTGTATGGGTATTTCCATGACACTGGTTACCGGTCTCCAACTGCATTTATTGCCACTGCTCACCATCTTTTGGGCCTGGCTGTTCGGATACTTTGCAATTTATCTCACTGTCTGCTCAGCCAGCCCATATTTCTTCAGCTTCTCTTCAAGGATGTCATGGGACAAAATGTCAAACCCCTTACCGAAGCTAAGATAGGCTGCTCTCCCCCCATTTATCTAGCCAGTAACAATTACCAGCAGTACAAAGAGCAGCAGTTGGATCTGGGCTTCTCTGTCACTGAACTATGTATTCATGGGCCCAAATATTTCATTTCTTCAAACAGGAACTGATTTTAAATGTGATCAGATGGGGACATGCTATTACACTTGAGAATCATAAAGGAAATTAATTTAAAATAAATGGGGAAAAAATAAGACAAGGATTATTAAACAAACATGATTCTATATCATTGTTATTCATGTGAGAATTTTGCTATTTACAACCCCTTAATAATTTAATAATGTTATTCTCATTTTTTACTGTTATTTGCATTGCAATAGGACCAAAAATTCTGTTATTAAACATAATGGCATTGAGCCAGTCATTCTACATAAAATTGTATTTCTCATATTCTTAGCTGCTGCTGGGATCCAAAAATCTCTTGGTTGGTTACACTTTCCGTTCTTTGGCAAGATGAAATTTGGCAGCAAAATTACCCAAGTAGATTTGCATGAGAAGAGAAAAGAGCTGAAAACAAGAAATGTAGAAGTTATGGTTTTGAGTAGAATAGCTAGAAAAATTCTCAGACAGTTTAGATAGATAGCACAGAAAGCAGAAAAAGTGTTTTCTGCTGTTGAGGTTGTACACTCTCTATCTCACAAAGAAAATTTCATAGAGGGGATACTGATAACCATACCGTAATACAAAGACATGGAGTATCCATTGGCTAAATCTACTGTGGTGTACCTTTAAGGAAAAAAAAGGGGATTGGTGGATAATTCTCTATAAGTTGCTAAATGAAGTCTGGCTATAAAGAAATAGCAAAGGCAAGGCAAATGCAAGACTACAGTTGTTGGTAATATGAATGGCTTGCACATTTGCCAATCTAGTACTTCATTTCCTACCACTGCACCTTTGATAGCTTGGGAAATTCAGTAACATAATGATCAGTTAGCAGTTAGGTAACATAAAGACGATGAGTTATTAACTATAAATTCCTGCAGCTTGGCAAATTATAAACATCACTGAAGAAAATGTTTAGAAAATTTATCTAGCTGCTTATTGCCCTTATGAGTAGGTGATGCCTGTGAGGTATAGAAGTGTTTTCCAGTAATTAAGTAAATGTGTAGAATACATTATATACAATATACAGAGTAAATTATGCCATATGTAGAATATATTAATAGTATATAGAACTAATAAAATTTTAAAAGTGCCAGAAATTATTTTGTTGCTTTTTCTATGTAAACAGATGACTACAAGAAGAGAATCTTTTAGAATGGTAAGGTGTGTGATTAACAGTTATTTTTACCTTGTTATTTGGGACTGCAGAAGGAAAACAAAAGCACATATTTAATACTCCTCCTACTCTAGAAATAATTAAACTATTTAATGGAACAGTTGTAATATGTTCTTCTGATGGCTCTAAAACTAGCTTCCATTCATATTAATTCTCCTGGTAATTATCCTTATTATAACAACGCATATTTCTAACAGCATTCTAAACACTTATCTCCTAAGGCCACACCAGTATAATGAAGGTGAAGTGTTATTAGTTTTGCCACAATGCAAACACTTGACTTCAGACTTTACAAAAAGCCTTTTTATTCAATTAACCCTAATGATGAGACATCAGACCTGTAAAATGTTGCTAAATATTACATTGGCAAAGACAACTCACGAATCCAAATAAACAGTTATAGAGGGGTCTGATTCAGAAATTTTGTTCTGCATTGAAGCTTAATTCTCATAGTTGTTTTTATACAGAATACTCCTATCACAGTATTCGGTTCAAACATGACTACATATGAAAATTGCATTTTAAAATTCTAGTCTCGCAAAAACATGCAAGCAACAGGGAACACTGGAAATGTTTTACAACTGTTACAAATTCTGCATTTGTACCTCTGATGCAGAACAATAAGCCAAATGACTCACTGATAAAAGGTTTTTGGTTCTACTGAGAATGTTCCATAGCCTTCAGATACATTGCCTGCAAGTTTTGGAAGGGAACCACCTAAAGGAGGATGGGAGTAGGACAACCTTTCTGTGTTTCCTCTCCCCGCATGTTCCTGCAAATTAAGAACAGCAAGTCTTTTCTACTGGGGGAACATTTTTAAAAACAAAAGGAAAGAAGGAAGACATTTTTTTCTGCAGCAGGATCTCTGTGACACCATGTTTTTGGCTATAATATCACTGCACAGACTGTACAATTGTGAAGTCTAAAATTAATTCCCTGAACAACAGGGAATTTCACCACGCAAAGTTAATTCTATTAAACATTCCAGAGATCCTACAAATAGGAAAATAGAATTTTTAAGTCTCAAGTACAGCAGCTATACAAAAAATAGATATTTTATAAGCAAATATAAATTATTGTTAATGAGATTTGTTTTATTTTTTTCTATACATCTATGTAGTTCTATTTTCTGGTTTTTATCTTTGGTGGGTTTTTTGCCATCTAAAAAAAATTTATATTTTCCTACTGAATTTTCAGATTATCCACCTGATGTTTGAACGGCACAGAGAAAAAAAAAACCACAACAACCCCCCCCACCACCAAAAACTATTTAATTTCATTATTTTTTGTATTCCATAATGGCTCCTCTGTTCTCCTGTTTCTCTTTTTTCACCCTAAGACACTTTTTAAGAGTGGAACAATTTTTTTCCAGATGTGTGTATCTTTTTTCTCATCACAGCCAGGACTGCTTTGTTGATAACACTGTGAAATTAATACATGTTATAAATAAATTAGTAAATAGAAATAATAAATTAATACATGGTATTAACAACAATTGTTCTTGCAAACTTTTGCATATGTAAGTCTAAAGCTGCTTTACGTCTTAGTTTATGAGACAGGTTAGGTGATGGATGGTGCAACTCATTTTATGACAGTCATGTTTCTAGGTGAGACTAAGCATCCAAAACCTGGGGTAGTTAAGAACCTGAAGTATTTTTGAAGAAAATGTCTTATATTTATGGATACATGATACCATTTTGATACACACACATATAGTTTTAACAAATATACTGAACTGTGTTTTAATTAAAATATTAATAAAAATATATATTTTGAATATTATGAAAGATCTATTGGTTCCACAGCACAAGGAGAAATAAAAATTCCCTTTCAGAGGAAATATGTTGTTGATATACTGGTAGAAGATCTGATGGATTTTCCACAGGACTCGTGGCAAAGATGTCTTTGAAATCTTACTGGAAACAGTCACACAGCATGTGTCCGGCTTGCATTTTCTGACTTGAAAAGAAAAACTTCTCACAGTAATCAAGTAAGATTTTTGCAAGACCTATACTTGTTGCAAGACAGGTACTTTCATTCTTGCTGTTATTTTTGTTATTTTTTGTTTAATTGCATCTGCAGCTTCCATGTCTCAACTTAAGTTTTGATGTCTACTACTGTACACCGAAACTGAGCTAAACACACTTTACTTGGTTAACACTGTATTTCCAAAACTGACATATAACACAAAACTAAGTTTCTGTGGCACTGCATTCTTCTTTGACTTTCTGAAGCCATATGAGTTATACATGCCTTACCTTTTTAGAAGGATACTTGTAGGTAACTCCATTAGATCAATATAAATAATTTCTACCTTGATGCAGGTGATGATTTTTCTCCAATTTCTAATTAAATCATGGCAATAGAGAATATCATTTTTATTTCGGAAGTCATTTTGGGAAAGATAATATACATCTACCTCCAGTTTTTCTAATACAAACAGTACCAGAGGCTATCCTGTGTTCTGCACCCCAAATATTAGACCCCTTTTTCTATTCTCACTGTTAAAAGATGTCTTGGAAAATCAGTAAGAAAAACATGCTACAAACTCACAGATTCATGTCTATACTCATAGGTCTGTCATCATAATCAAACCACCACAAAACTATCACACTGATGATTTATTGCTTGAACATCAGAATTGCTTAATTAATACTCTCTAAGCAGGAAATATTAGATGCACTAATATAATTAGATTCACTTCAGATAACATTCTTAATTAAGTAAGGTATTTGGAAATGTATCTAGAGGAGATATCTTGGGATTGGATTTTACAGATATCTTGAACTGCATGGAACTATCTGCATGAAATTCAGTAAGTATGAAAGGACTAACAACATCATCTGAAAGGGCCAAAAGGGAAATGTTTTTAATTAACTCTAAAGTTCTTCAAAAATATATTTATTTCTAACTTTATTTTTCTTTTTAATTGATGGATGTCCTTATAGAATAATAATAATAGATATTTCAACTGGGATTCATATACAAACTGGAATAAGATCTTCCACTGAAGAGAAAAAGATGCAGACCAAATGGTTCTGTTTGTCAGTGCCATGACAGAAACCACTAGTTGCATAAGGGTTTTTCATCGCTCCAGGCATATCTGCATATTTATTCCCCCTGGTAATGACTGAAACAATGTATGTATCTGCCCTAGTATGTCTGACTGTAACACACTGCTGCTTAGCCTAAACCAACATTCCTTCTTTTGCAGTTCTTGTTTGAAAATCAATGCAAATTTTGTCCAAGGTGAGAAGAACTGATCTTTTCTGTAGTAACCATTGTTATTCAGTCAGACACTAAAATGACTTATTTTCCATGTTCTATATTATATTTAAAACAAAATCAAATAAGGTGATTATTTTTGATACAACAGCTAAAAAGTGAAGCTAACAGCTTCAGAGAATTTTATTAAGTTTCTCCTTTTTAAATGTGATTCAGATAATGGAATATTACTCTACTTTAATATTAAAATGATAACTAGCTATAAAGATAATCAGTAACATTTCTTTACAAGTTATACACTGCTACTTCTAAGTAGCTCTTAAGAGACCTTTTTGTCATGGTAGAAGCTGTGATTTTGATTACTTGAAAAATGAATTACAACAGTTATTCATATAAACTGAACTGATCTCTATAGCACTGCAAAAATATTTGTATATGACTAATAAAAATTATTTTAAGCTTCTTTTTGTTTTTCTTTCCCATCACTTGATAAAGTACTTTATGTACTATCACAGCCTTAAAGTCCTGACATGTTTTCACTCAGATTTCCCTCAATGCAATAGTTACTGTTAAGGATCTCCTAGTGGATTTTCCATCTCTTTCTACTCCATGTTCTTGGGATGTGCAGAAGATTTAACTCTATCATCAGATATCTGTATCCCAGTACTATATTTTCTTAAGCACAAAGTGGCCCAGAAGTATACAGACCGGCCTAGAATTTAGTGCAACACCACTGGAAACTACAGGCTACTTAGCACTGCACAGAGATGACATCTGGGATGATAATGACTTGATCTCATCATTACACCATCTTAAAATGCACTAGGGTAGTCTGTCTCTAAGTCTGGTTTTCCAAATTGTGGAGTTGAAAGAAATTAATGATTTTTATGCTTGCTAGTTAGTAAATATAGTATGTATCTTCATGAGCCAGATAGATAGACTAGTTTTGTTAAGAATAATGGATTCATATCTGCCTATATCTAATCAACATTAGGTAACCAACTTCATGTGCATCAGTTGATACATAAAAGACTGCTGTTTCTATTCTTCATTTAATCTTTTTGCTGATACAGTAAGATAACATTGTTATGGCTAATGGTCTTAAAAATTTGTATCAGGTTTTACATCTATGTTACAGAGCTTTGCATAAGTCACATTTAATTAAGACTGCAAACTACTCAGGGACATGGCACTGGAAAGCCGAAGGCACGGTACAATTCATATTGATAGAAGAGTGAACAAGCTCTTCAGACAGCAGTGTAATGTACTTTGATTTACATGAAATCACAGTTTACTGTGACTTATATAATGTGATACTCACAGATATCATAACCTTATTTGAACAAAACAGGAAGTTAAATAAAGAACAGTAACAAATACAGTATTTTATTTATTGTCAGTCAGCTAAATCTGACTCCTACAGTAATAACTGATTTTTTTTAATCCTTACTACAGAATCAAATTAAGCCATAGGTGCTAGCAGTGGAATCTGTGGTCCGCAGATTTATCATTCACTACATAAATGCCTTTAGCATCCGAAATCTAGACTCCAAATTTTACTTCTATGGCTTGATATATTTTCCTGCAATAGGAAGCAATAGGAAAGAAAAATCATAATTCCACAGTTGGTACTACTGCTTAATTTCCTCTGTGAATGAACCAAAATATGAAGCTGTTTACTAAAATCACACTTCTTTCCCAAATGTTTTAAAGTATATTGAGTCACAAAAGAAGAAGTATCATTACCTGTTTATTTAGAGACATACAAAAGTAAAAAAGAAATAGATCCCATCCAAGACATGATGAAATACTTTGATAGTCCTTTTGAGTTCTGTAGTAGTTTTGCGTGGGTGGGTTCTGGTGGAGGAGAGGTGCTGCAAGGTTATCTTCTGCAAGAAGCAGCCAGAAGCTCTCTGCAGGCCTGACAGAGCAAACACCAGCTGGCTCAAGGCCAGAGTCATTGATGACTAAGGCCAAACCCATCAGCAGTGGTCACAAAACCTCTAGGAATCACATTTAGGAGAAAAAAAACACAAGCACCTGGGTTTTTTGCCAGCAGAGAAGGAAGTGAGAAGATGCAGTGGGGGAAAGAGGGAGAGAGAGGGAAGACAGGGAGCACGCGAGAGCGCCCCATGCTGGAGTAGGTTTGCTGAGAGGGGAGGCTTGTGACCCCATGGAGGACCAGACTGGATCAGTCTGGGCCTGAGAGACTGAGAGACATTCTATGATTTATGACTGGACCCCATAGAAGTGACCCACACTGGGGAAGCTGGTGAAGAGATGAAACCCCGTTGGAATGGACTCACATTGGAGAAGTCTGTGGAGGACTGTCTCCCATGGGTGGGACACCATGGTGCAGCAGGGAAGGATGTGAGGAATGCCCACCCCCCCAATCTAAGAAGGAGAGCATCTTGTGAGGAACTGACTGAAACATGCCATTCCTCCAGTCCCTGCCCCTCCCCGTGCCACAGTGGGGGGGAAATGGAAACAAAATCATGACTAAAGTGAAGTCTGCTAAGGAGGGGTGGGGAGAGGTGCTGTAAGATCTGGTCGCACTTCTCATTACCTGACTCTGGTTTCACTTTGTGTGCAGTCCAGTGTAATAAGTTAGAGTTTTCTTTCCTTTATTCTGTGGTGAGTCTGTTCTGCCTGTGATGCTGATCGTGGAATGATCTCTCCCTGTCCTTATCTTGACTCCTAAACCTCTCTCTATATATTTTCTTCCTTGTCCAGCTGAAAAGGGGAGTGATAGAGCAACTTCAGTGGGTGCCTGGCCTCCAGCCCTGGTAAAACGACCACAAGTTCATAATAAGAAATGCTATTGTAGTTATAAAAAATATCTGAATGTATGTTATAAAAATAAAACATGTATGATACATTGTCCTCATTTAATTTTCATTTTTACCTTCGTCTCTTAGCATCACAAATAAAAATGTAGTCATTCTTACCATTTCATTTTTATTATTTCACACATTTTACAAAATAATCCTCATTTTAGAGAACAAATTTAGTACATGCTTAAATGGTAGTTTCAAACAATACATAAATATAAAGAAGGATTTAGTCAGGAACATCATATCACATGCAACAGATGGCATAAATATGTTAAAGGCCCTAAAATCTTTCAGGACCAGAAAATTTTACTACTAAATATGCTTGAAAATGTGCCTGAATGAATAAGAACCTTCATGCTGCCGAAGCTAAACTTGGTTGATTTATTGAGGCAAATCAGAGAATACTTTAAAATAATCTTTGGTTTTATTGTTGATTTGGTTAATGCAAGTTAACATTTTATGAAAATATATTCAATTTCAAAATATCAAAACATTTTATAGCATCACCTCAAAGTATTATGCAATACTTTTTATATAAAGAAATATATTTCTTTTCAGTGGTAAAATTAAAAATCATATCTAATTTTCTCATCAGTGATTATTATTTGTTATATTTTAAAGTTCTACACTGTCACCTCTTAGAACCATGCAGTACCATTCAGGATAAGGTTGACACCACCAGGAAAGAATTCAGGTGCTATGAGTCATTCTTTATGGCTATCTTTCTGTTTTCGTTTGCTAGTTATACTCAACAGGGTAACTAGAGTCTTACTGGGAGAGACATTAATAGAGGTGTAAAAGGGAAAGAGGTTTACCTACTTTTAATTTGTTACTATACAACTTCATTAGTTCTAGGAAACCAAAGAAGACAAAACTTACCTTTCATTTGATGGTGTTGTCATTAATGAATTACATTTTCAGCCTACAACTTATTATTATTACAAATCCTAAATTATCCTTAAGTCTAAGGAGTGTTAAATTCAAACCATAAATTCTCCTGGTTTGGTCTTTTATCCCCTTTTCTCTCTCTAAATACAGCAATAAAAGTTTTAGACTGACATAATAAATCATAAGTCACTGGAAAAACAGTAAAGAGCCACAAGTTATATGATGATTTCTGTTTTCAGACAAAATAAGAAGGAAGTATTTATACAATATACTGATGTAAAGAAAGAAGAAGTGATACAGTCTGTTAAGATTACATCTCATTAAAGATCCCAGATGATTTAGTTAAGAATCATAAGGGAGATCTTCATACAACCCAGCTTTAACAAGTCTTAGGAAACTGGAACAATGCTGAGATTAAAGTCCAGTAACATATGCTTAATCCTACAAATATTAAAAGGATAAACCAGAAGACAGAAGTTTGGTATTACTCCTGTGTAAAATAACCAAATAACTATTTTGGCACTCTACCAGTAGAGATTTAGAGAATGAAAATATATGTAATTGACAGCCAGTACAGTCTCATTAAGCAAAGCCACTGGTTTTCTGGTAGGGTTTTTCTGATAGAATTACACATTGATAAAAGTAATTCTATTGCATTGATACACCTTTTTCTCTACGGCATTTTAATTCTACATAGCATCTTGATTAATAAGATTGCATTAGGGAATTAATCAATCACACACTAGAGGAACAGAAAATGGTCTCGTTGACATATCTCAAAATATAATTGTTACAGAGGAGGTAATAATCAGCATGGACATTTTGGCTGGGGATCCTTAAGGGATTGCTTTTTGGTTCCGCACTTTTGTAAATCATTTGCTTGGACTGTTTGGCTGTTTCTTATTCTAATTGATGATTTCACGGAGTTTGATTTTCTCTGGTTATGATGGAATGTAATAGCTGGGTCTTGGCTGGCTCTAATCAAGATAAACACCTGCATCACTTTATAGCCAGTGATATACAAGAGATTATGATTAAAATATTGAGGTGTGCTATGCTTTAACTCCATCTAATTGTCAAAACCATTCTTAGGACCTAGATCTTTTAAATCACCAGCTTTATGTTCAACTTATTGAATTGTATTATTCCAAAGCATCACGTTTAAAAATGGATTAGAAAATGGACCATCCTAAACAAATTTTAGATATTATGTGGCTAGGTTCAGTTCTGTAGAATAACTAAGTTCCCCATGCAGTCATTTGTCCTTTCTGCTTGTGATACCTAACTAGAAGCCACTCTCCAAATAGGGTATGAAATCCAATTTCTGCCTCCACCCATGCAATGAGATTGGCTTGTTGGTAGATCACGAAACTGCTGTCAACCTCACCTCTATAAATGGACTGTGCAGGTAACAGTATTTATTTATGAAAGCTTTACAAAGATACTGTGTCCTCACCATCTACAGATCAGCAAGCAAACGGAAAAATAGAACCATGTCAGAAAGTCCAAGTTAAAGATTCTTTGAATATACATGGAAGTAACTTAAAATTTACTTCAGTGCTGCATAAAATGCATGTGAGTTAATGGAACATGTAGTGGAAAATCATAAACCCACATTAGAGAAAGTGCAGATGTTTTTAACTTTATGGGAGCTTCAGGAGGAATTGGGGTCACATCAGCTTCAGGGAAGATGAGTTATTTTAGTTGAAGACACAGTATCTATCTATCTATCTGTGTATTTGCCTGAACAAGCCCCTTGGGTTACAGGTGGAATCAAAGCTTTATAAAGTTTCCTGTGTATTTGGTTTGTTTGCAAAAAGTAGAAACTCACTCTCTTCTGGTCTCATCGTGGCAGGACTGGGAGCAACATAATATACCTATGGTCAGGCCCTACAGTCCTTTTATTAGTTAACATAGATACTGAAGTCTGAAAAAGCAAAGCAGGAAGGCAATATATAGAATACTTTTAAGGAACTTAAAGCAAATGCACCTGTTGCTTTTTGCAATGCAGAAAAATGTTTTCTTCAATGTTGCTCTTGTGACATTTTATTTGCATTATTCTCAACGCAGTTTCCTGTGGCAGAGAATTCTGCTGTTGGTTTGTTTGTTTGTTTTTCTTGTAGAGAGTGTTAGATGACAATAATTAGTTAATTATGAATTAAACTGAATGATTTAAAAAATAAAGCAGATATTTTTGAAAAATATTTTCCAATATATTGAGTGATCATAAACAATCAGTAAGGAAAAAATAACCACCAACAAGCAACACACACACACACACACACACACACACACACACACCCCCAAACCCAATAATAACAAGAAAAACTCTCAGAAGTCACATCTCTCAAGCTAAATCCATAATGAATGCATGGATGAGTGCTGTATGTTGTCCTGCTTGACTGTGTGTTCTCATCAGTGTGTCTGAACTTTAGTCCCCAACCATTGTCCATACCAGGAGACCTGCCAGAGCACACACCATCTCTCCCTCCTTACTGCCATTCTCAGTTTCCTTTGAAGAAAACTCAGGAGCACCACGATGTGACCCTCAGAGAAGTCTGTTCCCACCATGGACTGGAGATATGCTCAGAGTGCTCCAAGATTTCAAGTCCATCCCTGCTGCACAACGTAGGTACAGCCACAGTTCTGTCTGCTTTAGACACAAGTTAAACTACTTCCTTTTAATGTTACAATAATTCATATTATTATTTTAAATATTTATATTATTTTTTAGATCTTTTTCTTGGACAGGACATAGATTAATTCACAATACGTAACACAGTCTATTCTGACTGCATTTTTTTCTTCATACAATGCACTGGGTGACAAGTCAGGCAGTACAGGTATCACTAATATATAGCTACCACAACTGGGAGTAACTCTGAAGATCCCTTAATTTTAAAGTTGTCCTTAAAGTTCAAATCATACTGACTCCTGGATAGTATTCAAAATAACTATAATATTTTTTTTTACTTTCCTTGTAATTATAAGAGACTTGATTACATTTTATAGCATATAGGAATCTACTACTTGTCATAAATTAGAGTAAATAGGTATTTTTCTTTGGTTGGTTTGGGTTTCTTTTTGTTTATCTGCTTTTTTTTTTTCTCTAAAATGATCATCAAATAGCAAAGAACTGTTAATCCCTCACAGGTGACCTTGAACTGTGGTACAGTGAACTTTCTTTTCTTTTCTACTTCATATATACTGTTCTAATTGTCAGAAAAAATAGACCATGTGGTGACAAGTGTCCATGCTCTAGCTATACCTCAGACAAAAGGACAGCTATATAAAAAAAAAGTGTCACCAAGTGATTAGAAGCTAGAATGTCTGCAGTAAAACTTTTTTTCCTGAGCTTGACCCTACTGAGTCACCTAGCTGTCAGCACTGCAAATCATTTATTGATTTGTTGTATCCAAGGTTTTTCTTTTCTCCTCTTTCACCTATATCAGAGAGGTCTATGACACAGCAAGTGCTATTTTGAATAGTACTATGAGGGTATCTGAAAATATTATTGCACATCAGGTATGTTCATTACAGTGTGAATAAATTAAGTGAAGATTTAACAACTGGAGGAAATTGCGTTACTTGAAGAAAATAGATCTCATAAGGGGTGAAGCCCCCCCCCCCCCCCAAAACCCAGTCATATCAGAGAGTAAACAAAATGCTCTATCCTATTTCAAACGACTAGTTTCTCAATGGAAATCCTACTCAGTCTTATTTTTTATTTCCTCATGCACTCTTGCAGTAGCAACACCAGTATGAGAAATTTTAGATATTGCAGCTTGTCGCAGGTGTTATTGCACTAAACAATATACATGTATCACATTATTTAGGTAGTTTCCTATAAGTATGCTCACCGCCAAAGAGTATTAAAACTGTTTATGGTATTTCTTCTTTATAGATCTGAGCTTTCACATATTTTATTTTTTACAAAGGCATAAGATTTTGTCCAAACCAACTCTTCTATTTGGAAAAAAAAAGGTATGCAGAGGAGATCCATAGTGCTACTTTAACTCTAACAAATTATGTTCCTTCCGTTAGGTACAATATTTTGCACTCATGTTGCCTCTTCTACAGAACAATAAAAAACAAAGAAGTTTTATATAAATGAATTTTAAAAGTCTCTCTATTTGTCTTCTGATTCCACACACAGAAGAAATCTATCATTACATTCCATTGTTTAGTAACTTCAGGCTATTGTTAGCATTTTAATAAAGTTCACAAGTGGGTGTCATAATACAGAGAGCTATTCTTTTAATATCTCAAACAAAATCTTCACTCTATTTCTGTGATAGTCTGAATATTATACTGCATGGCTCAAGCCACAAAACCCCCTATTCTCAGACCATTTAAATGTTTCATTGGCATATCAGCTCTTTTTTATTGATCTTGATATAGTAGACCAGAGACCTATAAATTGGCATTATTCTTCTTTGCTTAATCATTGAATGTCCTTTAGGGGATTCTGACAGGCAAATGTTGGGTCTCATAAGTGGCTATATATATATATATAATCCTTTAGACATAAACCATTGATCGAGTCTTGTACTAAGACTGGACTGACCTGCACCTGACTTCCTCTCTGAGAAGGAGTTTAGAAAGCAAGGGATTCCTTTCTGAACCTTGTGACTCAACAGGAGGGCCTCCCTCAGCCACAGGTCGGACTCACACCCTTTACACAACAGTGACAGAGCACTGGAACAGGCTGCCCAGAGAGGCTGTGGAAACTCCTTCTCTGGAGGTATTCAAAACCCACCTGGATGCGATCCTGGACAAACTGCTTTATCAGTGGGTTTTGATTAGATGATCCCTAGAGCTCACCTCAAATCCCCACCATTCTGTGGTTCTGTAATAACCACAGATAGTCACCCACACATCCTTGCAGATCCTTTGAGCATCAGGATCTTCTGCATGACCCCTATCCCTGCCCACATCCCAGGCACCTGTTCCACTGGTCTCCCACTAAATGACTGGTCTAACTTCTTGGTCTCTAGTAAACACAGATGAACTCTCACACTTCTTTCACACACTTCACACTCATTTGCCACCCCCCCTCCTGTCCCCCTCAATATCAGCATGGACCCTCTGCATAGTCCTGGAGCCGCCCATTCATCATCTGGTTCTCACCCACAGATACCAGGTTGGGGAAGATAGGAAGGCAGTATTCCCTGCAGCTGCTGGTATGCAGGCACCTGGGCCCTATCCCATCTTCAGCTGGTGCTCGGACCCTCACTGACTCCAGCTTCTGTCACCACAGACACAAGAGCCCTGTGGCCTGACGTGTGACTCCAGCTGCTGGCAGTTTTATTGGTCACTGCAGATCCCCAGCAGCTCCACTCTAAACACATGGGTCCCTGTGACCCAGGTGCCTCCCAGCAGCTGACTCTGAGCCACTCCTTCCAATTTTTGGCACCGTAAATGTATGGTCTGGTCTCTCTAGGGTCTCACACCTGTCGCTGGTACTTGTCAACCACTCTATCCTAGACCTTGCATTGCAGTACTCACACCTGGGTTGAAGAGTGAAATTACACAGAAAGCAATTAAGCACCATGCAGGCACTCACTCACTCACTCTCCTAGGAGGATGGGGGAGAGAATTGGAAGAGTGAAAGTTAGAGAAATCCTGGATTGAGATAAAAGCAGTTAAATAGGACACACACACACACAAAGGAAAAAAAAATATATACTAACAATATATACAGAAAATAAGTGATTAACAGTACAATTTCTCTCCACCTGAAATCAATGCTACACAAGACCCCCAGTGACTGCATAAGACCCCCCAAACTGTCTAGCCTCTGAGGCCACATGTTCAAGCAAAGCAAAAGAAGGAATTCATTCAGCACTTCCCATCGGCAGGCAGGTATTCAGCTATCACCCCAAAGTCAATGCTGCACCAGGTCCTCAGCTGCCCCCACACCCTCAGCCCAGCCCCAGTTATAAATAGTACATGATGTTGTGTGGCATGGAATATCCCTTTGGCCAGTTGGGCTCACCTGTCCTGGCTGTGTCCTGTCCCAGCATCCTGGGTGCCCCCACCTTCTCATTGGCAGGGCAGTATGAGAAGCTGAATAGTCCTTGACTGCTTGGCAACAACTGTAACATCAGTGTGTTATCAACATTGCTCTCATCCTAAATTCCAAAGACAGCACTACACCAGCTACTAGAAAGAAAATTCACTCTATCCTAACTGAACCCAGGAAAAAAGACAATTAAGAAAGGCTTTAATAAGAAGATAGGAGGGCTGCAGTGATCAGGCATACTGACTGACAACTGTTTGCAAGTGAGCAGCTCCTTTAGTCTTGCTCCTCTCTATTTTCCTCACCAATTCCTGCCCTGTAAAGATTCCTCCGTGAATTTTCCTTAGTCCCAGAGGCATCTCTCAAATATCCAGAATCCTTCTGTTCATTTATCAGTTATAAAGCCAAGGCTCTTATCAGTTATATAGTCCAGGCTGACGCTTTCCAAGAGTATGCCCCATCACTTGGTGACCAAAGAGTTTCACTCTTTATCACAGTCTCCATTATGGTTTACCAGGTTTGTGTTTCTGTGAGTTTTGTTTATCACTTTCCCTTTCACTTATTACCTGTTTTGAAATCTTACTGAAACAGATGGTCTCTCAGTCCACACATCCTTACAGAAAGCAATTTCCCAGTTTTGTCAGATGGGGACTATTCCCACATGTTTGCGTGATCACCCAAGGTTCAGCTTGAAGTATGATGATAGCCATTGTCCTTTTTTAATTTAGAATTTGGATGATGCCAAAACAAATTAATTTGATGTGTTGCAGCCCACCTGCAGAGTATGATGGCACTTCTTCCTTATGAACACAGGATAGGGTTATTTTATGAACTTGTAACAGTAAGACTTTTTGAATATTCAATGGTTTAATATGTATCGTGCATTTAATGTTTATCTATTTTCAGGACTTAACTGATGACAGAGAAAGTTTGAAGCATGAAAAAGCTTTGATTGCACAAAACTAATTTCTCAAAGGATACCATTTTACGAAATGCACTTTTTCACATAGAATTTGGACTGGTTAAAAGAAAGAATGATGCATTACCTGGTATTAAAACATTATAGTGAATATTGCACCTGTTATGGCATCTTTAGTAGCTACACAGAATGGATATAATGTAGCCAGGACTGTAGAATTTATGATTATGAATTTATACTTTTCTGTCATTTTGGAGTCAGAGAACATTCCCTCACAAATGAATCAATATTTATCTATGTAGCTCTTCTTTTCTGTCAATAACAAAAGTATTTCAAAGGAAGTTGTTTTTCTGTATGTGTGTCTTCCATCAACATGTACTCCCTAAAAATCAATTAAAAAATCCACAGGTGAAAAACGACACAGACCAATGCCTTGTAATGTCTCCATGCCTTTCCTATACATTTGAGTATTACCAAAATGAGCATATCCAAGAGTCCAAATCTTTTAAAAATGAGAGGACAGAAATGAGAACAGGTTGCCAAAGCCCCCAGTCCATTCTGCTTTGCTAACTCACAGAAAAAATTACTATCCCACATAGAACAATAATCTGCTATCTATAATGTGTCTGTGGGGATGCAGCTTTGCAACACAGTTTGTATCTATTTATCCCATCAAAATTCTTAAACAAAGACAATAGCTTGTTCTGTATTGTAGACATGGGGGGTTTTGTTATAAAAGAACTGCAATAGCAACATTTTTTTTTGGTATAGCTAAATAAATATCAACTTCATAATATTTAAAATATGTATTGAGAAATAAAAAGGTTATTTCTTTTCAGCAATACTAGATTGAACCTATTATTATTTATTATCTGAACTGTAATCCTTTTCTTCTTTTCCATGAGTACTTAGGAGGTCTCTAATCACAGCATCCTGGAAAGAGTTATTGCTGTGCTGTTTCAAAGCTTGTGATTATCTTCTGGCAAAAATGGTGTTGTGTTTATCCATACTATATTCTACCAGTTCATACATACAAAACAATATTTCAAGTTGTTGAACAGAAAATTTTTCTTTCAAGTTTGAAATAAACACACTTTAGTCCTTCATTATACTATATGGGATACATTTGATTTCTGGCAGAGAAAATAACATGTTCCTGTAACCATTTCAGGCAGGACCAATATGGAAATAACACTGCTTTAACATCTTAAAATTCCATAGGAGCTATAGATTTTCCCTATTCAAGACTTCCACTGATTTGGAAATTGTTGAAGACGTGCAGAACGAATGCAGAGATTTAGGAACAAGCTTTTTTCTTTATTTGTGAAATGGTATGTTTTATAGGTTAAATGAAAGAGTAAATTTTAGTGTTAGAACTTCTCTGTGTTGTAGAGAATAACACGATGCATTTCTATGCATGCTAGCTACTACTAATTTTTCAGCATATGCATTATGTTACAAGAGAATTGTGCAGAAAATGGTATGCTCACTTTCTCAAGTAGTGAAGTAGAAAAACACAATTTCTTGAACATCAAAAGCTACTCAGAAAATAAACATTCATAAGAAATACACTATGGTTGAAGCTATTTAAAGAAAATTCCAAGAAGACAAGATGTTAACTGATTTCATTAACAGCAATATATTAAACAAAAAAGGCTCACCTGAAGCTGTCTGAGAAATCTGAGGGAAAAGAAGGAAATATGGAGGTTTTTTTACAGTTGGTTAGATATTTAGATTGCTGGACACTATATCAAAATATAGAATTAAAAAGTGCTAGTATATGTTAATTTATCAGTCACAGTAGTAGAGTATGTAAAAGATGCCACGGGACTTGGAAAACATATAGAATCATCATCTGCTTGTGCCACAGAAAAAATTGCATTGATACTTGTTCTTTAAAGGTGTTCATGGCAGCTTTATTCCTGTCATACTGTTGCACAATTGATAATCATATTTTAGTAGCAATTAAAAGCCCAACTCCCATAGTTTCCAAAGAAAAATAAAATTTAATTTTGGAAATTAAATGATAAAAGAGAAGGAAAAGGAAAATCCAGAGCCCTGAGCTACATGCTTTATACAACACAGAGGAAGAATCAGCTGTTTAAAAAAAAAAGGATCCAGCAATGTCAATGTAATCAGCAAGGACTGCTGTGTTTGGGAATGTGTTTTACTAGCATGGTCCAGCTGGTGGCTCAAGCTGGAGCTTGGGAATCTTTCTGCCAGGGTGACTCCACACTGCCTACCCTCCTGAGGAGCAAAGGCAGACTTCCCTCACTCTCCCAGCGGCTAAATGCCTTATCCTCCCCATATGCTTTGCTGGGTGGTCAGAGTTTTAACAACTCTTCTAGGATTTATTTGAAAGGAGAAGCTTGGGGTCCTTCAAGAGGGTTGCAAGCCACCCTCCTTGACTGATGAGACTGGCTGAATTCTACCCCTCTCAAGGCAGCTCCGAGCTGTACAGTCACTGCACTTCACTCAGCACTTCTGGCACTCAGGCCTCCTGTGACGGGTGCAGCCTAAGTCCTTTTGGCAAAAACAGAGGTCAAGTGTTTCCTTCAAATCAAGGGCAAGTGATTTTAGCCAACAGCTGAGCAGTTATGAGATTTAGGTAGGCATTGTTATACCTGTGTCCAAATCCTTTCTATTCCTGACAGGAATTAAATTCACATTTCTGACTCACTAAGGTCAGTCTGAAACCAATAAGCTATATTACATTTTTAAAAAGAGATAAAACAGTTGTTCATCCTTGCTTGGAATATTAGAGGATTAACTGGGAGCAGAGAAAGAAAGAACAAGCGTAAGGATAATCAATTCTCTGACTCAGTGATAGAAGCATTTAACCAAGAGGAGGATGAACTATGTTCTATTCCACACTCCTAAGAATGACTTCTGCTTTATGTAACCTCTGCTTCTAGTTTTATTTAATAAAAAAATGCTTTAACAAACAAGCATAATATATACACTCTGAAACTTAAGTTTTCAATCCTCTTTATTCCCTTATCTGGCATATTGAGTGAGCTCAAGCTGACCCAAAGTCCTGAAAAAGAATACAATTTTAACAAAGAAACTGCTGGTTCGTGTTATGATTGTAGAGGAGTATGGAAGATTCTTTTATTAATTGAAACCTACATTCAGTGGAATAATAATCTTTTAAAGGTTTGGGGATTTTTTTTTTTAAATTTTAAATCACAAACCATTTTAGTGTCTTCTTTGCAAAATTTTTGTGCTGTGCATACTTGACCTCATTATCAGGCTAAACAGATATAGCAGGACTGTTGCACCTGTAACTGTTGAGCCAGTCCTGCTAGTACACTGATGCTTTTAAGGCCTCATATCTGTTGTACTTAGTCCCCTCACCATGGTCAAAATGAGAACAGATGCAAAGTTCCTAAAATGCAATTGAGCATTCTCTCACTCCTAAGTCTAATGTTTGATGGAAATCTATCAAAATAGCTGCTCCAAAAAGGATATTTTCTACACTAGCTTCTGGTGAAATAGTGACACTAGTATAAATATTTCCATACCTGGCCTGATGCAGAAATTCGGAGACGTGAAAATCTTACATTTTTCCTACTTCCTCATTATTTTTGATCTTTACTTCCACCCCTGCCTGTTTCCTACAAATGATTTGCCAACAGAGGCTTCGATGTAATTAGCATAACAGGCCTGCAGAATGAGAAAGCTTCCTCTAAATACAAATAACTTCAGGTTGTTTTGAGCTCAGGAGGAACACAGGAGTGCAAGGCATTTAATTAGCAAATCTTTTAATATTGCTAGCAGCGTAGACTACCTTTAATAAGAATCCATCGCTGATAATTGTTTTCCAGCCTGAGTAAAAGCTTTGTGTGTCAGACATGGTGAAACAAGCTGGTCTATCTATTTTAATTATATTGTGAAGAAAAGATATTGTTTTCAGCCATCGGATTAAGCACTTCTGCACAGCTCAAAAGGCAGAATTAAGAAAAAAAAAAAATGTGGGTTTTCATGGTGAAGTAATTGCAAGGAAGAGTTGACTTTAGCTAACTAGCTATAAAAAAGTAATAACCTGAGAGAGAAGAGAGAAAGAGGAAAAAGAGGGAAAAAAAGCAAGCCAGAACTCAAAGTGTGATGTTAGTTAGTTGATAGCAACAGAACTCAGTTACTGGAAAAAAGTTTTCCTCTCATGTATTTCTCCCAAACTATGTGTTAGCTGTCTAGATGATCACAGAATCACAGAATCACAGAATTGTAGGGGTTGGAAGGGACCTCGAGAGATCATCGGGTCCAACCCCCCTGCCAGAGCAGGCTCCCTAGCACATATTGCATATGATTCACATATGATGCACAATAGTAGAGGAACTCTAGGACTCGTTACTTCTTAAGTCTCCCAGGTTGTGAGGACACATATTCACTAGTCTACCCTTAAAAAAAAAACAACCATGGGGTTTTTGTGCTCTTAATTGGAGCCAGTAGCACTTTAAAGCCTTGTAAGGTGATGTCAGCAGCAGAAGTCCTTCGGAATAATTCTCCCAGTGGTTGGTTTCTCTGTGCAAGTTACAGAAAACCAGTAGATAGCCCTCCAGAACCCTATTTTCTCAGTCTGGTAGTTTCTCCAGAAACTACTGACCAAGGACTTAATTGGAATCCCAAATTCATCTCCTTGAATTCCAGTAATATTATGTGACTTTTTCTTCCTTTCAGCAACTCTTGCAATATTTATTTAATTTGTATATTCTCCCCACCCCACCCCCATTTTTAAATTAATTCTGAGAAAAAAACAATTTGCTGCTTCTGAATCTGGCGGGTTAGCTGGACAGAAAAAGAGACCTATATTTTTTCATCTGTATCACCTAGCCTTGCACCTTATCTAGTTAGCATTAGCTCTTCATACTGTCTTGAGCTGCTGGACATACTTCTGACTTCACGTCGTCGGCTTTTGATGCATTTTTAGCCTCTGCGTAAAGGAATTTGGTGCTAAACTGTGAATGGAAAGAGTGTTAATCTTCCAATTCTATATCCAGCATAATATAGAAAAGCAAATGGCTGTGAGTTTTTGCAGTGATGGGCTAGCAGTATAAGTAGCTAGCCCTAAGTAGCAGGATACATACCACCATTCATTTAATGAAAGTTAGACTATTCTTATAAAAACTGGTCCTTCCCTTCTACCTCCTATTGTTTCTACACAGCAGCTTTTTTGTTTAGCTTTTTTTTTATTAAATTGGGCAAAGTAAATCTAATATATACCTGTCTTAAGTGTTTTCTGGCTATTTGCAGTACCTGTTCTGTCTCTGCTAAGATTCTCCCTCTGATGTGAAAGACTGCATTCCTTCATGTCGGAGTGCCAGCTAAGCTCTGAAAGCTAACCACAGGATTCTCAGGCAAACTAGGCAAGTCAGTAGTTTTCTATTACAAATACTGTGCTTTAGTTATCATTAAAACACACTTTAATTTTCTTTTGTGAGCAAGTATTCCTGGCAATACACAACTGGAAGATGCATGTCTCTAGTAGAACATCCAAAAGGAGCTTTTCCCTTAACAACACCAAAAAAAAATCTGTGGGCCTGCCAACAATGTTTTGGAGCATAGACAGGCAATAGTAAGCAGTTTTGCAAGAAAGCAAGAGTTGGTGCAGCCCCAAGTCCTTAGAGATAATGAAGGCTTAAATCTCCTAGGAATGACAATTCGTATCTAGGGGGTTTTACCACAGTAATTAATTGTCCTAGTCAGAAACAAAGTCCAAGCTCTCAAGCCTGCTCCACAGAAGAGATGATGAATTATTCTTTGCAAAGCTAATTGAAAAAATGCCACATAGCTACAGGAACAGGATTAGCAACGTCAGAAACAAAGAAGGGCGAGTGGGTGAGGTGCGCTATATTTACCAAAGACACCCTTCTCAAGGTCTTTTGAGGAGACAGGAAAGTGTCCTCTCCAGAAAGTGTTGTGGACTTTCCTGTTACTCTAAAGTCAAATCTAAGCATCTGTGGTTTTACACCAGCAGAATTGAGAGGATTTGCTGTAGAATTGGTTTCCTGCTGTCTAACATTTTATAATTTATCACATTGTTCATAAGTACATCCCTGCACGAACAGTAATAATGCTCCATAGAATTCTTTATGGTAGCAAATAGAAGCAGAAATGCCAAATAAAAGATCACAGTACATGAAAGTAGGTACTTTTAAAAAACAAAACCAAACCAAAAACAAACAAACAAAAAAACCCAAACAAAACAAATTTAAAAAAACCCACAACAACAATGCAGCCAAAACAAACCAGACTGGGTTTTGTTCTAATGTAAAACACAAGATAAAGTCCTGGAAAAGTCAAAACATATGATCCAACTTTACATTTTAGTTTTAGTGGGCTTTTGCTCAACTTCTAAGTTATCAGATGTGCACACAGCTCCACTTCATTATCATGTTGAGGAGGAAATAACCCCTGTTACGGTTTAACCTGGCAGGCAGCTAAAACAAGCACACAGCTGTTGGCTCACTCTCCCCACCCTGTCAACCCACAGTGGGATGGGGGAGAGAATTGGAGAAAAAAGGTAAAACTCATGGGATGGGTTGAGATAAAGACAGTTTAATATGGCAGTAAATGAAGGTGATGATGATGGTGATAGTATACACAAAACAAGTGATGCAAAGCACAATTACTCACCACTCAGAGACCACTGATGGCTAGATACTTCCTGAGCTGCAGTCTAGCCTCTGGCCAGCTTCCCCCAAGTCATATGTTGAGCATTACATCATAAGGCATGGAATATCCCTTTGGTCAACTTGGGTCCACTGTCTTGGCTGTGTTCCCTCCTGGCTTCTATTGCACCTCCAGCCTCCTCATTGGTGGAGTGGTGTGAGAAACTGAGAAGTCCTTGACTTAGTGTAAACACTGCCTAGCAACAAAAAAACATCAATATGCTATCAACATTATTCTCATCCTAAATCAAAAACACAAGTCTATAGCCCCCTACTAGAAAGAAAAATAACTCTATCCCAGTCAAAACCAGGACACCGCACCTTAGCCCCTTTAGAAGACCTCTCTTTTTTGGTCTCTTTTTAATCCTGAAGCTCAAAAACATAATGAAACACATTATGGTGTCACAGTAATCACAGAAAACACATCTCTGAACTTATAAATAGTCTTGGGGAGTTTATACACCTTTGGAGCTCTCTGTCTAAATCTGTGGAAAGCATCGATATGGCAGTCTGAAGGAAAATCCTTGCAGAGGGCTCTATGGCAGACTTAGAGATGTGTTTAGGTACCTAAGAGGTGGTACATACACTTTCCAAAAATTCTCTGATTTTTACTAATTTAAAGGAAAATTCTCTTTCCAGATTCCTTAGAAGATCTTCAAACTGCAGTTAAGTGCTTTTGAAAATCCCATTTCATACCAGTTTGGAATATTAGGCACCTAAATGGCTTCTCAAATCTTGTTCTACACATCTACAAGGGAAAGAAAGTGGAAAATAAGGAAAAAAACAGACACCAGGAACTCAAAGTTATTTCTAAAGGGCACTTAATTTTCATTGTATCGAGAGCTAGTAAACTCATGTTGAGTGTTGAAATGGGGGTGAGCATTGACACCACCCAGATTTGACCATCCAAATCATGCAGTTACCCATAGAGTCTTTGTAGGTTACCATTACCACCATCAGCATGTTGGGGTAGGTTCAGAGGATCCTAACTGACGTGATCTGGACTACTCTGTGAAGGAGGGTTTTTCTTTCCAGTACAGGGAACTTGGCTGTTTACTTTAGTCTGCTAAAGCAGGTAGTGAAAGTTGGATAAAGTCAATAGAACCCATAACATTTATTTTTAACTGTTATGTAAGAATACGAGGCTACTATTGTAACAATGCAACCCATTTGAGAATTTCGAATAGTAGGCAAAGCAGTGCAGCGTGGCATGGTGATTTTTGATAAGTGATTTAATTATTAAGGAACAGCAGCATTATATTACCCATTAATATTACTGAAAGCATATTTTGATTGTCTTTCAAAGTGAGAAAGCAAATTTTCAATTCCATCAACACCCACTTTGCGCTCTTTATCCACGTTTAGTTTATTTTAGATTTTGTATATACTGTCCTGTGTGAAAATTCAGAGTTGACCACAGTGATACTGTGTTATGTTTAGAATGCACAGAACCCTATTGCATTTCCATGGAAGTAACTATTTTATTTATGCTTAATCCCAACTCTTTCATTACAAATGAATGGGAAACGTGGACAACATTTAATTAAAAAGTAAAATGCAGAATTAATTGAAAAGCTAATCTTGCTTCTACAGCTTTTGGCATGGACTCCTATCCATCTCTAGAACCTCATTACAGATAGACGTAAACAGCCCACAACTGATCCTGTGTTTGCCCTTACTGAGTTCCACTTTGTTTTTTTATTAGTGTCCTGAAAGCATAAAAATTGCAACAGAACAAGAGAACTGACTGAAAATTGAAGGAACATAACTTAATAATGTATTGTATTGTAGTGAGGATTTTTTATGTAACTCCCATTTTTCCCCTGAGTAAATAAAACATATGATTGAGTGAAGGGAAATGAGAATTTTACTGAAACACTAGTAATATATACAGGGGCCAAGCCTTCCACAGAGATTAGAATGACTATTTAAGTATTTCCCATAGACTGACAAAACTTCAAGAGGAGATAATTAAGGGTATTATGCCTCATAATACCCCACTCACTTTACTAGAATGTAGAGAATGCAAAAAAAAAAAAAAAAAGAAAGATTCCTCTCCCTCTCCTGCATTAGAGGAAGAACAAATTTGAACTTGGATCCTACATTTCAAATGAACGGCTTAACTGTCCTTCCTTTTAGAAAATTTCAAATGAGGCATGTCTGAGATGTCTCACATGGAGCACTGGACTATCCTGGAGGTTAGAATGCAAAAGTAGAAGAGCTAAGTCCTGGTATTTACAAATGCAAATTATTTACGCAGATACATTCATAGATCCAAGAAAAAATGATTAAAGCCACTTACCCAACCCCTCTGCAGAAAAAGAGCAAGACATGGTGAGATGTATTTGGATGAGGTGGATAAGGTGGGTTCAAGTACTGATTAAAAATTTAACCTTTGTTTACTCTAAGCTGATCAAGTGCCCAGCTTTCTGAATTGCTGGATGAGAATCATTAAATACTACTGCTTCAATCCAAATAGCATTGAGACAGCCTCTGTGTTTGATGGGGAAATTTTTTGGCAAATTAACCATTCACTAGAGGAAAACAAATCATTCAACTCCACTGTGGTTAACCAGTATCCCAAGAATACTGATTTGCTATTTTCTAACACTAATAATATTAAAATAATATTTTCTAATGGTTAGCTGCTATTTGTTGTGGGATAACTTCCAATGAGTAGTACAACTGTGAATTATGTAAACACAAATACAGTAACAAAGCTCTCTTGCTAATGAGGATTGTTTCTTAGTAATTGTATGTATCATTCCTGTAATTATAATGTTATTTATTATGTTAATTTACTACAGTATTCCCATTAATTATTTCTAAATGTGATTGGACTACTTGCTATTTCTGACACGATGCAGTTAGGAATGACGTGGCCCACATTTTAATTAATTCATTAATGTTGCTCTTGTTTAGCATGTGCTGTACCATGTACTGCTTATTTTGCAAGCTTTATATTTTTCTTTCCCCACCTTTCCTGGTGAAGTAGCTTGTTCTAAATACGTGGCATAGAGCAAAAGCATTTGTCAAGTTAAAAAAAAACCAAACAAAAACAAAACAAAGAAAGACAGAAACAAACCCATATATATACTCCCCAATGTTGAGCTCTGTATTTCTATTAGATGGAGTCTTTATATATATTATACATATATATGAATATATTTATATATTTATTTCTCAGAAACCAGATGTAAACCAGTAGCACCAGAAGAAAGTGGCATACCACTTCATAAATTTAAGGTCTTATTCTTGAGTTAGGAAAGGGTAAATTAACTTCTCAGGAAAGATACTGGAGGTCTTACTGAGGCTCTATTGGCATGGTAGGGAGGATGTTCACCTTTTGACTGATTCTCAGATAACAGAAAAGAAGTAAAAAGGAGACACTGCCTAAAGGCATTGCACTTTTCAATGCTTGATCCTGATTTTTCTTCTGGAAGTTATCTGGGCAAGAAATGCATTAAAATATCAAGAAAGAAATCAGCAAGGCTGGACAAGCAAGGATAAGTGCAAAAGGTGAATGACAGCTAAAAGTAATCTGAATGAGTACAAATGGAAGTTTTAACTTAAAGTGTCTTACTAAGCATAAAATATCTCTGGCCTCAAAAGCCCCATAAGACCATCTCCGTGGCAGGCCAACCTATTTAAACAGAAAGGTCAGACTGTCAAAGAAACTAAACTGCCTCACAGAGCTATAGAGCAGAAGATGAACTGGGAGGTAATTTAATGAACTCCTCCAACCCCTCATCCTTCGATATTTTACATTCAGAGGTACCTTGGCTCCACAGTTAGTAGTGCAACAGATAGGAGCCCACCGAGATCCAGGCAACAGTAATTATCCTGAAGAGAAGTAAAGGGGGGAAAGCAAGCTTTAGCCCCTTTGTGCCATTAAGGCAACTCTAGTTTCACAAATAGTTGTCTTCCATAATCTGTTCACCTTTTCAGAACTGTGTGGTTTTTTCCTTTAAAAACAACGACCTTTGGTGTTGGAGAACGTCTTTGCTTTTAACCTAGAGGGAAAAGGAGAGCCCTCAGCTGTGGAGCCTTGAGTTTATTCCCCTATCCCATTCTTTCCTTTGTCAGGGACTACATCTGGTTACTGTCGAAGATGAACATTTTCACTGGCATTTCCAGACACAGCACAGAAGCAATCATGTTTCTAGCGGACTGAATAGTCTATTTCCTCATAAGAGACGTGCAATGAAAAAGTTTTTGATAGAAAAATTGAGGTCAGTGACCAAAAATCTTTTTCTTTTTTTTTTTTTTAGTCTCTCCTGTGAACTATGATACGTGTAATTTCCAGGTTCAAAAGTTCCTTTTCATCAAAATTAAAAGCAATGAAAATTCAACTCCAAAGCAATTTTTTATATGCAACCCTACTTCCCTATTTAATGGACATAATATATTTGAAAAAGTAAAATATATGCGTGATTACAATAACTTTTTAATCAGCTACCAAAATGAAATTAGTAGTGATTTAAGGTTCCACTTCTGCTGCAATGGAACCAAATCTCAACATGGATGGATCTCACAGCCTAGAAATGTTCCCTAGGTTAGAACACCCTAAGCCAACCATCAAAACTGCCTGAAAAGAAAAGACTGGTCATTGTTGTAGGGGACTCCCTTCTGAAGGGATCAGAAGGCCCGATCTGTAGACCGGACCCACTACATAGGGAAGTCTGCTGCCTGCCTGGGGCCTCTGTTAGAGGTGTAGCAAGAAAACTTCCAATGCTGGCCAGACCCACAGATTATTATCCCCTTTTAATTTTCCAAGTTGGCAGTAACACACTCCACACAAGAAAGCTGAGGACAATTAAAAAGTATTTCAGGTACTTGAGATGAATTCTGAAGGGATCAGGGGCACAGCTGGTGATCTCCTCTGTCATTCAAACTACAGGGAATAATGAGGGAAGGAATAAGAAGAACCAGGAAATAAATACGTGGCTCTGAACCTGGTGTAAGGAGCAAAATTTTGGCTTCTTTGTCCATGGGTTGGTCAGCACATCACCATGCTTGCTATCAAAGGATGGGTTGCACTTGTCCTCAAGGGGCAAAAGGATACTGTCCAAGAATGTAGCGGGGCTCGTAAATAGAGCTTTAAACTATATGTGGAGAGGGAGAGGGTCAAAACCAGGCTTGTGAGGAAAGAGCCTGGGAATGCCACTCCAGTATCTGAGGGATGGTGTGCTGGCAGTGACCCTCGGTCTGCCACCTTAGAGGTAGTGGGGGGTAATATTTCAAGTGGTAGCAAAGATGCAAAGACCACTGTTGACTTTGAAGATTCAGCAAGCAGTCATTTAGGAAGTGAGACTATTCCCCTTAGGAGTGTAGTGGGATCAATAGCCCGACTGAAGTGCACCTACACCAGTGCACACAGCATGGGAAACAAAGAGGAGCTAGAGGTTATTGTAAGGCAAGGAGACTATGACATAATCATCATCACTGAAATGCCGTGGAATGACTCATATACCTGGATTGCTGCTATGGATGGCTACAAACACTTCAGACAGGACAGGCAAGGAAGGAGAGGAGGTGGTCTAGCCCTCTATGTTAGGGAGTATTTTGATAGCTTTGGCCTTGTGGACAGTGATGACAGGGTTGAGTGTCTATGGGTTAAAATCAAAGGAGCACAAAATAAGGCAGATATTATGGGGGGAGTCTGCTATAGACCACCCAGCCAGGAGGAAGAGCCTGACGAGTTATTTTACAAACAACTGTGAGAAGCCTCACAATTGCTAGCTCTTGTCCTTGTGGGAAACTTTAACTTACCAGATGTCTGCTAGAAGTATAATACAGCAAAGAGGAAACGGTCTAGAAGGTTCCTGGAGTGTGTAAAAGACAACTTCCTGACACAACTAGTGACTCAGCTGACTTGAGAAGATGCACCACTGGATCTGATTTTGTGAACCGAGAAGGTCTAGTGGGAGATGTGACCATTGGAGGACGTCTGGGGCATAGTGATCATGAGATGATAGAATTCTCAGTTCTAGGAGAAGTGAGGAGGGGTGTCAGTAGAACAGCCACCTTGGACTTCCATAGGGCAGACTTTGCACTATTCAGAAGGCTTGTTGATAAAGTTCCATGGGACACAGTTCTTAAGGGCAAAGGAGCCCAGGAGGGATGGATGCTCTTCAAGAACAAAATCCTGGTGGCACAAGAACAGGCTGTCCCCTTGTGCCAGAAAAGGAGCTGGTGAGGGAGAAAACCAGCTTGGCTGAGCAGAGACATCTGGGTGGACATCAGAAAAAAGCGGAAAGTCTATGAACTTTGGAAGAAGGGAAAGTGTCTCAGGAGGACTATGGGGATGGAGTAAAATCCCATAGAGAGAAAAACAGAAGGGCTAAAGCCCAACTAGAACTCAGATTAGCCAATTCTGTGAAAGATAATAAAAGAATCTTTCTACAAATACATTAACAACAAAAGGAGGGCCAAGGACAATCTCCAGCCCTTATTGGATGCAGGTGGAACATTAGTGACAGAGGATGAGGACGAGGCTGTGGTACTTAATTCCTTCTGTGCCTCAGTCTCTAATAGCAAGGTGAGTTGTTACACAGTCACTTGTATCACAGCAAGTTGCACCATATAAGCAAAGAAAAAGGGTACATGAAAAGGAATCAAATGCTATTAGAAATTGCAGTATTCTCAAAGTCAGAGCCACTAAACAACTTAAAAGCTTAAAAGTTATATGACTCAAGGTCTCACTGGCCCTGAAAAGCAGTGGTATCGCCTGGCTTCCAGCAGTGCCCATAAGGGAAGCTAGAGCTTCACCTCAGGAGAATGAAACTTTACTTTTTGAAGACTGAACAGACTGCAACCTGTCTCTGTCCCTTCCTCTTCTGCTGACAGAGCTGTCTATGAAGCAGATGATCTGCCAAAAAGTTTCAAAAATCAAACAAAATTCAAGATTGTTATACAGCACCAACACTGGTTTTAGAAATTCCACTTTTGCTAATATCTAAACTCACTAACTAAATTCCAGAGCTATTTCAGAGAGCAAATAGGTAAGGATAGCAACCCTATTATACACCTCAGGACAAGCCATTCTCACTTGCAGAAAAAAGTCTATCATTATCTGTCTGCATTCTTCTTGTCATATGGTAACTATGTGCAGTAATTCTCTGCAGTAATATGGGCTATTACTGCAGAGAAACAGGATATTCAATTAATAGATTCAATTTTCTCACTTGCAGGAACAGGATGGGGAGGGAATTAGGTTACACTTGCCTTATGTAGTGCACTGATTATGAGCTCAAAAGGTGTTTATAGGCCCTATTGACCACTTCTGCAGAATGTTTTATGTGAGATAGTGATTGTGCGACCATTATAAAGTCCCCTACAAGGATTATCTTATGCCCAGTTGAACATCTTCATGCTGTTTATCAGTTTTCCTGAGATTCTTCTTGTAGAGACATATTCCCAAGAGTCTCCGCAGCATGTCACAAGCTATTGTGCATGTTACCTATTCAGTGGGAAATATTATTTCAACTGCTGTTGGATCTAAAATGATCAGACCACAGGGCAACCAGACTTAGAGGAGAGAAAAACTGACCTTGTAACAAAGGCTTTGTTACATTTAATCCGAGTGATGATATAAACTACACAGAGGGGCTGGGAAGGCTGCAAGAAGTAGGGCAAAATAGAATTGAATATTGGCTGTCCCAGGTGGACATAACAAAGCCTCTGAATGATGGAAAAATTAGATTTGCATGGCACTTTGAGTGACTGATGGGAGTATGGGAGTAGAGAGGAAAACAGAAGAATGATGATTCTGACATGTGAACAACAAGGAATCCCAAAAGGACTGGATTCCCATATGTCAGTCTGTAAGATCAGATCATGCCTAATTGTAAGGTCATCTGGGCAGATGTAGAGTTAATTTAACATGTCCTGTAGCTGTTGATATGTCACACAGTCACATGTCAGTCACATTGTAAGTGACTGATAATATAATCTGTTGTTCTATTCACTTTATATGTTGAAGCACCAAGGGAAGCAGAAGCTTTTGCTGCTGACGTAGCTCTCCCTTGTCATACATGGTCTGTAAGAACCAGCGGGTTCTTACAGTGAAGTCAGCACCCCTTCCCTCAGCTGGCTGCTCTGACTGATGAGCACCCCCAGTGCTGCCTCAAGAAGGGGGGGACTTTGGACAGAGCTTCCAGCTTCTGTATGTGTAGTAATAACCCACTGACATCGTCTCTCTCACATTGCTGTTTGATTAAGATAAATTTTAGGATAGGAATTTTTTCCAGAGTGGTTTTTTTGTTGTTGCTGTTGCTGTTGCTGTTGTTGTTGTTGTAGAAACTGAGATTAACTACTACAATGAGAGAATATACAACAGCCACAATGCTAGAGATATCAGAATGTAGTTTATGAGATTTTTCTTCCACCTTTCTGTTGTTAGTATCTTCATAGGGTTAATTATGAGACTCAGCTGTATTGTATGCAAGATTACATCAGTTGACATGACCAATTTGCCACAGAATTCTTGCAAAACTATAGACGCTAAAAAATAAATTGCCTCTTAAAAATCAGATTTATTGTGGTATGTAAACCAGAAGAAAATTACAGATGACACTCCATTTATGCTATTGTTTCAAGAATACTGAGAGACAAGAACATATTTGTTCTCTCAGATGAATATGTTTGGTAATTTCTCCTTAATGAGCATGAGAATTGCTTTACACATATAGCTCCCATGGGTATACAGAGCATATTCTCAGAACGGTTTTCAGGAAAAGCAGTTGTTGGATTTTCAGTTCACTTTTAAAAAACACTTTTCCACTGTTGGTGTGCTTCATCTGGAGTATGGAGTTTGGGTATGGAGTAGGCAACAGCCTGTAACTGACTATTTTATACAACAGCACTGTCAGTGTCTTTGTCAAGTGGCAGAGTAGGTTCCTCCTGCCTGGGATCTGAAGTACCAGAATCCTCATTTCAACAGGTGTAATGGAGACTTGCTCTTGTGTTTTGTTTTGTATGTAAAACACCTGAAAACTGGAATGTGTACCTTTATGCCGCTTGATAAAACCCTCCACTTTTATTCACCAAGAGCTATGCTTACCCCAAGAAAAGATTTCACAGTGACCCAGGTGGAGTGGGTCCTGGCTAAGCTGCTGGAGCAGAGGAGGCATTTGCTTAGATCACACCCTGTGCCAGCTGTTTCTCTCTGACTAGGTCTAAACAGCTCCCTGACATGCAAGAGCCATGGATTGCCATGCACAGGCATCTGGCACCATCAGGGATGATAAGACACCTCTTTCAGTCCCAAGGCACCATGCTGTGACAATGAGCCCCTGGAGCTGACTGGCTCAGGGCACTGAGGTCAGCCAAGGAGGTGCAAGAAGTTGGTCTGAATGTGCATGTAGTGCTTGTACACCACCCTGGATTCCTTCATGGGATGGATGATGTAAAATTTTGTGCTTCTTATCAAAGAAGCATGTAGCCAGGTAACAGGGAGACCTGTATATGACTGGGTAAATTTACTTTTAAGCTAGAAAGGCTGCAGGGAAGATTTCCCTCTGACAAAAGACAGTGACCAGATTTGTCTTAAAACTTTTTATATAAACAGTCTTAACAAATATAGCAGAGTTTGTCCTGTTTAAAGAAAAAAAGAAAGAATTAAGGAAAAGATGCTTTTAATGTGGAGGCATGTTTTAACAAAGGGACAATGCAAAGGATGAGACCATTTTGTATGTATTTACCTCAGAGTCCAGGTGGAACATTTGTGTAAAACATCTATATTTTTCTTTTGTATAACTACTGACCTCAAGAGGTCAAGCAAGCAATAAAGCATCTATACTAAATAATAGTGTGCTATGAAATTGTGTGTCCCCCTCAATTATTTGTTTAGATTTTATATAGCACTTACACAGTAAGTTTAAGTAAAGGAGAGCTTTTATGAAATCACATCAAAGGACATAATGTATGCAGCACAAAAGTACTGCAAGAAAGGAAAAACAAGAATAAAAAATTGGATGGAAATATCCCATTCATCATATATGAGCATAGAAGCTGCCTTCTGACTTATTTTCATTAAAGATCAGGAGACTGGACGGCTAATGCTTTGAAACGTCAAAACTTTCCAGCTTAAAGTTTTCAAACCAAGAAAAGACCTTTAAAATAATGAAATAAAATGCTAAAGATATATGAAAAATTACTGAAAATGAAAGACTGACTACGAGAAAGGGGAAAATACTTCAAAACATTTATTTTTTCAAGCCTTGAGGCGAATAAAACACTATTAGATCACAGCAGATGATTGCTAGTAACTGTAAGGGAAGGCAACCTACTAAACAGATCACATAAAAAATATTATATTCCTTCCCTTTATCAACATTTACTATCCAATAATCTGAAATATATGGGTGAAAGATTTCCCATCTCCAGTAGGTAAATTTTTCTAATGCATCATTTTCTGAGAATTTAACACTATCATAGTTCCACTGTTCATCTGTGGCAAGGCACAGACAGATTACAAATGGAAAGAGGGCTTGAAAGTACAAGATAGAAAATGCAAAAAGAGTGAAATATTGTATGTAACTTGGTTTAATGGTAATTGAACTTGCCAGGTGTAACTGTTTGGGCCAGTGTTGCCTTCACATAACACAAATGAGCTGCACTACAGGAAACAAAACAAATCTGCTGATGATGGAGAAGTCATTGAAATTGAGAGCCCAGTTGTTTAAGGAAGCAAAATTAAAATCCAGTAGTAAATAAGTTGCTCAGGCAAGTCATGCTAAAGTGATAACTATCAGGTTTAAAACTGAATAAGCAGACATCTGTAATGTGTTTAAAGCCAAAAAATCAAACCCCAGACATACACTTACATTGCTGAACAGGTGAAGGAATACACAAATGCTTCCACAATAGGGAAAAAGCCTTGCCCTGGGGGACATCCAGCCATACTGCAGATATTTTCTTTTCACATGTGCAAAATGAGGATTTTTTTTTTTTTTAATCCATAGTTGCTGATTTCTGCAACCCAAGATCCTGCAGCTATGGTAAGGACAGACTGGTACCATTTATGCCTTTGCTTGAGACACAAGACCTCCTCTGAATGCTTCTCTTCTGAGTTAATTGGGTAAGGGGTGAATAGAAGTTGAAGGAGTCAACTTTCTGACTCCTTATACCATTAGAGCTGGCCTATGGCATCTTTGACATATGCTCCAGCTGTTGTCATATAAGTTCATAAAGAAGAAAAAAAGCTTCAATCCTCAAGTGGCTTGATTATTTTAATGCCATAGTACTATTAAACAAGTACCTAATTTTCTATGTTTGGATCCTTTGTTTCTTGTTAGAGGGGTGTAGAGGACAGGATAACAGGATATGCTGTTATAAGTTTTTCATTTCTGTTCAAAAGAGCATATTGTTTCACCAAAGTGACGGAGCTCTTGTCATTTTGTATTTCCTGAACAATGAGTTGCCCTGTGAAGTGTCACATCAGGTTGTGTCAGTCACATTGCCTTGCTTGATAGTGAAATGAATAGATTTCAATTGGAGCAGAAAGTATGGAAGGGTTTTAAAAACAGCCTTGAGGTACCAATGAACTTGCCCTTTACAAATACCTACAAAGAAACAAATTAGAGGGGCTGATGTTCTTGCAAACAGAAGATACACCTGTTCCATGTCACCCAGGAGAGTTTTCACACCAGTCATTATTGCAAGTATGATTCTCCAACCACTTGGCTTTATCCCACAAATCTGCAAAGCATATTACCTCTGAGTCATTCTGTAAAACCATTTATCAAGTAGCTGGATATAAAGAGAGGTGTGTGTGTGCATGTGTGTGTGTAACAGCTAAAAGCATTAAAATATTTTGCATAACATTGTTCCTACCATATAATGAAAAAGTTACTGGTGTGATGAATTTAGAAATAATATGATATAATGCCTTGTCAAACACTCTGGAAGTAGGTACTAAATCACTCACTATGAAACACTTCCTTACTCACTATGAACACACTCAGGCTGCCTTCTGAACATTCCCCCTGCAAATCACCAAACACTAGCTCAATTGTATATTACATGACCATAGAAAGAGACCTGTGGTTACAGAAGGAAGAAAAGCACAATTTATCTTCTTTTGCTTTGAAACTAAATCATGACCCCATCTCACTTTTTTAAGGAACAGTCTTACTATCAGTGTGGTTCTTACATTACAGTGTGAGCATATATGCTGAAGATAATCAAGTAGATGTCTTCATTGTCAAAGGAGAAAATACCTCCAAGTGCTCTAAGCCTTTTGAGGTATCTTCTTCAAGATGAGATGGATTAGATCAAAAAGTCCTCTTTCTCTCCACTGTCTAATAAGAGGAACCTAGTTCTAGACAGAAACTCACATAGTCAGAATCTGAAGTTTGATGAGACAGTCCCATCTGTAATTCCTTGAGAGGGTTTGCCATATGGATTCTAGGCAAAGAGAATTCACTATAGTCAAATAAGACAGAGTTTCTGGGATATGTAAGGTGCACTTATACTTCAGGAAATTCCAAGGGTTCTCCTGTCTTGAATTTTGTAGATCAGAATAAAGAAAGCTACATTGGGTAGGACAGTGGTAGCATCATGCAGCAGACAGGGACCTTAAGCACACAATGCAGAGCTCTGAATTTTACTTTATGGGCCAGATACCTACATTGCCCTTTGGTTTTACTAAAGCTTTCCAATTTCCTCTGAAAAAAAAACCCAAACCAAATAACTCTATTCAGAGGAGAGTCTTGTGCTAAATGTAATGCTATAACTAAGCCTTACTATTGCCTTTGATACCTCAAGGAATTACAATGGACTCTTCTAGCCTTGAGTACCTGGTGACTTACCAGAAGACCTAATAACCTGTCTGAACAGCTTAGAAGGCTGAAAATGCTTTGCTGAATGAAGATCAAATACATCTAGACCTTCTGTGATAAAGGTTAAGTAATTATTGTTATCGCATATTCTTAAAATATATGTGGCTCAAAGATTTCACTGCACTTTTAGAATGTTCTGCCTTTGAACAGGAAAGCTTCAGAATATGAAATCTGAATAACATGAAGAGTTTGCAGCTCAGAAATGACACGTGCTCACTGTTGGGAAAAATAAGCAAAAGTATAATGCAGCTGCTCTTCTATTTTGGCTTTCAAAACATCAAATGAGCCCACCACTCTGGGCCCATCTAATTAACAACAGCTGGAAAATGCTCAAAATGCTCTAGGCCAATTTCCCCATTAGACAAATAGCTATAGGATTTAACAGAAAACAACAGTTTTCCCAGTACGAGACGGTAAACTGTTCTCTAGGGTATACTGACAGTATGAGAGTTCCTACTTTGGGAAGCAGAAGATATTTTAAGCTTCTAGTGGCGTTTCTCTTGAGGCAAGTGGGACAACACAGTTCCTGCATTCATAAGAACTATCATGAATGATTGTTAATTGGACGTATGTTTCCTTTTCAAATAACTTTGTTCCCTTGGGTCTGATTCTTTGATCTACTCTATATGTAATTTGTTTCATCCCTGGCCTCTCCTTTGAAGCAAGCTAACTGGTTGGTCCTGGAGTAAACCTAGATGAAAATTTCCAAATAATTTTCTCCAGGGACCATTCTAATAGGGAAGAGGAATGCAACTGCACAAACTTTTGTTTCCTTCACTCTAGCCTATAAGGCCTACCCTGATTTTTCAGGTTGCCTCACATCCATTTTCCTCCATGTAAAGGATAACAGATACTTAACTACAGAATGCTTTGGGTTGGAAGGGACTTCAAAGATCATCTAGTTCCAGCCACACTGCCATGGACAGGATCACTCTGCAGTAGACCAGGTCACCCAAAGCATTGGCTTTACATTTTTTTTATGTTATGTTACATATGCTTAATGTTATACCTGCAAAACTGATATTTAATATTATGCTACAAAAATAAAGTTTTGGAAAGCATATGAAACAATCCTCATTTTCACACACTGTAGCTTCACCCTGGGGCAGAGGGTATATCACAGGGAATCCAGAAAATACTTTCGTTGAATAGAGTTCAGTGTAACAGTAGTCCATGGAGAAGGGTTCATCATTAGCACAGACATGGGAGCTTCTGCCACTCTTGGCTTGGAGGCCTGGAATCACTCCCAGACAGCACATCTTTAGCAGTGTAAGTATAGTCTATGCATTTGTCATTGAGCCAATGTATTCCACAGCTTCTCTCTGTATCTGGTGCCTCCAATCAATAAAGATGACAATACTTCATTCATGGCAGAGTTGCCGGAATGATTAAAAGATTAGCTAAAAAGTCACACTGTGAAAGACTCCACAAAACTACCTCTTTAGCTTAACAAGGAGGAGGTTAAATGGCAACCTCATTACAGCCTATAAGCAGTTACAAGGACACCAGAGATGTCAATGTGCCAGTATGTCTACGCAGAACTGAATATAGATATATTCAGGTAAGGAAAAAACTCACCTTTTTTTTTTTAAATAGTGAAGATATTAACCTTTGGAACATATTACTACGAGGAGTGGTTGATTCATCATGACACAGACTTTTTAAATTGAGACAAGCTTTTATTTTATTTTTCCAGAAGACTTGCTTTAGTTCCAACAGGAACTAATTTAAGAAAGTTCTTCTCTTTACAGAAGGTCAGACTACATGACCTTTTCTTGATGGGTAATCTATGAATCTATTAATATAACAGAGAATTATACTGATGATAAAACTCAACCAGCCATTTGTCCTGTTCATAGGATACATCCTCTATAACTTTCAGACTTCTGTTTATAGAATGTCACTTAACTTTAATCACATAAATTCTCTAAATTGGGCTGACCAGCCATCTCTTTTCATTGTATAACCCACAAAAATAGAGGTATACCACTTCTGGTTTTTATCCTGATAACCCATATTATTTATATATGTACTGTTCATAAAATTAGTGGTATAGTTACAAAATTAAATCTGTTTAATTTTTTGGTTTAATGTGATATCTTAATTGTATCTACAGATCAGCTTCAGCGTCCTTCCCTGCTTCAATTTTGTTTCTGACCGCAATATTTTCTATTGTACTACTTGCATTTTCCATTCAAGACACCATTTCTAATCACTTCTTTAGTGGATCTAATCTATCGTGCTTAGAAACCACATTTTCTTTTCACTTTGCATTTTCCTCCCATCTTGATACTTACTTCTTAATTTCTTTTTAATCTGGCACATGAAAATAAACTCTTAAACTGCATGTGTATTGGTCTTTACCCAAAACTTCTTTGACATCTCCAAGGGAAAGAAAAGCAGATGTTGAACTGGTACTGGAACATTGTTATCCCCCAACTTTTCTTCATATCCTAACTTCATGTGACTCCAAATATTTAGTGTTTCAGAAATATATTTGCAGTTAATTGTTTTCCTCTCCAATGTCTCATAACACTCTATGTGAAGGACATTTTATATAAATTATCATTCCACACATTGATTTGACATTTTCTCAACAATGTCAGTTGTTGATCAGTTTTGTTATTTATAGATATCAGGAAAAACAGAAATAAGATTTGTCTGGAATATTTGAAAACTTTCTTCAGGTTGTTTTGGTGTTTTTAATAAATATTGCAATCAGACTTCACTTCAGAATCTGGATTTTGATATTTGCTTCTGCTGCTATTCTACTCATAAAACCACAGCAAGGGCAATCTAGTCTTTTGCAGGAACACTAGATTTCTTTGATGGAGATTCAGTGCATATATATTCTTTAGTTTCTTGGTTTTCAGTAACAATTTTTTTGTCAATTGTTTGTTATAAAAAATAAATTTTAAATTATTTTGGATTTATCTTCAACCTTTTTTTTCCCCTCTAGGTATACACATATCATGGCATGTTACAACATCTCTCAGATTTTTTACAGTTTCCAGTCTGACACACTGGGGTGCACATTACCTAAGATGTTGATTAAAATTCTGGTTTTTTAAATTAATACAGATCTCTATAATCCTGACTAACCATAATCTGCAGGACATGGATATTACATATTTCATGGCCTGACTCCTAATTAGAGCAAGACTTTTTTCCCCTCAGATGCACATCTCGAATAGATTTCTCTTGAGAGGTTGATGTTTGGATGGTTTGTATTGCATTTCGTCAAAGTAAAATGCTATCCATATTACAGGTTACATTTTTTCCTTCCTTGATATATTCTTCTCATCAGATGTATTTTGGACCAGTGCTACAGTTTGCTTTTCTTCTATATTAGTTTTGGATTTATGTCAATATAAATGGCTGTGCCTTGGCTTTCACTGGTGTTCAGATACCACTTATGTAAGAAGGAGACAAGGATCTTGTAGGGTTTTATGACCTAATATTATCCATTGTTAGGATGGAAATAGTACTGAGGACTGAACCTGTGAACTAAAATGTTAAATATGGTAGGTACTGGGCAAGTGTGGAACAAAGAATCTGTATTCCAAACCACTTAGTAAGTTGAATATGAAACAGAAAACGATATGGGATATACTGAGAAAAGACATTATGTGAGGACAAAAGTTCACACTTTGAAGGTTTCACTGTGGGAAATCTTGGGTCTTTATTGCCCATTGCTCTGTATCTGACTGTAGCTGGTAACAGATATTTAAGAACTGTTAGAATAAGACATATATTAAAAAGATTGCAATTTCACTTTTGTGGATATCTGCCATGTTAACTTCTCATCTTTGAAGAACATTAGTTCCTACTTGTAAGCCAGATTCTGATATTCTTTCTCACATTGAGTAGTCCTTTAGGAATAGATGAATCAAGATAGATGTATAAAGTTAAATGTAGAGACAACTTAATAAGCTAAATCAATTTTTTTTTGTTATCTTTACACTAGAATTTAAAAAATCAATCTGTAAAGAGGTCTAAAATCTGCAGGCAGCCATATCTTGATGTGAAAATATCTTTGTTTCTGTTGGGTTTTGTCCTGATTTCAGCTATGATGGAGTTAATTATTTTTAGCAGTGGATGGAATGCCATGTTTGGGTGTTAGGATGAGAACAGTGCTGATAGCACCCTGATGTTTCTAGTTGTTGCCGGGCAATCAAGGACCTTTCTCAGCTCTGCATACTTCCTTACTAGTGAGAAAGGAGGGGACGTAGCCAGGACAGGTGACCCGAACTGGCCAAAGAGAATATTCCATGCCAGTTACGTCATGCTCAGTATAAAGGGGACTGGGGGGAAGAGGAGGAGACAACGCCAGGACGTGCAGTTTCTTGGGACGGTTGGGTTGTCCGGGACGGGCGGTAAGCTGTGCGGCCTGAGTTGTGTGGTTTGGTGAGAAATTGCATTGTGTATCACCAGTTTATTCTATTTTGTGCTTTAAACTTATGTTATTGTTATATCTAGTTTTCTGTTATTGTTTAGTAAACTATCCTTATCCCAACCTGCGTGGTTCTGGTTTCTAGGTTGTGGTTTCGTTCCCTCTTTTCTTCCTTCCCTTTTCCCCCTCCCCCAACTTTCCTTCCCCCTTCCTTTTAAAAGTACAAGCGACTGTGTGGGGTGCGGCCCTCGGCCGGGGCAAAACCACGACAGTCATTTTGGCGCCCAACGTGGGGCACGACGAACGGTTGGGATAACGGTAGATCTGACCCTAACTATCGCAATTAAGATAAGCACTGTTGTTTAAGCAATCTCTGGTCACGATGTTGTGGTATTTATTCACAAGGCTGTGGCAGCAAAACCACCGCATGCTGTATACAATCCTGGCAGGATTCTTTACTCTCTCAGGTCTGTGGCTCCCGTATTTGTTCCCATACTTCATTATAATGTATTTTATGATATCGGTCTATGATACAATAATATCGATGATCATGAGTTTAAGCTGGTACTTGTATGAGGTTTTGCTGTCCTGTCCATTCTTTGGACAGGGAGGGGTTAATAACAGCAGCCAGTATGGTGGGGGCACTGCTTTCTTTTCCTCTGGGCTAAATGCAACAGCTCTTAGGGCAGTTTTTGAAAATCTTCAATATCTCTGGGATATTCAAACTAGCATTTTGCTATTGGTAGATTTGGTGCAGATGGTTCAGTTTTTGTTATATATCAAGCATAGGTTTATGAATACCACTGAAGAGCTTTCTCCGAGACAGAATAATCACGAGTGGCAGGGCATGTGGCAAAGTATGGGCGAGTACCTAGGTACTTTCTCACGCCCGATGGTTTGGAACTTCACTCCTGAACAGCTACAAGACCCCGATCAAGTGACTGCATACCTAAAGAAAAATTGCTGTAGGTTTCCCAGAGATGGACACCTTACTGCACTGTGCTGGGCTCTGGCCACTATTTATCAAACACTGCTTGATAGCAGGCAGCACTGTCAGCACTGTCAGCACTGTCAGCACTGTCAGGGAGAAGGGAAAGGAAACAGACTGGCAGATACTATAGCTGCTGTAACCACTGGGGCTGACACTGCAGCTACTGCAACCCCTGTGACCGACACTGCAGCTACTGTAATCTCTACAGCAGACACTGCAGATGATCAGAAAAACCAACCCACACCAGTGTCTGTTGCTCCCGTACAAAAGAGGAAATGCACAAAGAAATCAGTTCGCATAGTGACGGATGATGATGATGATCAACCGGGACCATCCCGAGGATATCAGGATGAGGCAGAATCAGAGATTGTTACCCGATCCCTGACTCTGAGTGAGCTGCGTGAGGTTCGAAAAGATTTCACCCGCCACCCAAGTGAGCACATTATCACTTGGTTGCTCCGATGTTGGGATCACGGGGCCAATAGTTTGGAGTTAGAAGGCAGAGAGGCCAAGCAGTTGGGATCCCTAGCTAGAGAAGGAGGAATTGACAAAGCAATTGGGAGGAGGCTGGAAGTCCTCAGCCTCTGGAGGCGACTACTGTCAAGTGTGCAGGAAAGATATCCCATAAAGGAATATATTACATGTCAGACACCCAAGTGTAACAGCATAGAGACAGCTATCCAGCACCTGAGAGAATTAGCTGTACGGGAGATAGTTTATTATGATCTGGACAATTCACGGCTTCCCACTGATCCCGATGAAGTCCTATGCACTCCAGATATGTGGCGTAAGGTTGTACGAAGTGCACCCTCAGGGTACACCAATTCACTGGCAGCAATTGACTGGAATGATATGGATCCACCAGCCGTAAATGAGGTGGCCTGCCGACTCAGGAAATACCAAGACAATGTTTCCCTCTCCGTCATTGCAGCAGTAGAAAAACTGGTTCAACGACTTGACAACAATGTGTCCAACTCCCAACCCGTATGGAGCAATGTTGCAGCTACTGGGAGAAAGCGTCCATCGTTCCAAGAGGGAGAATACACACCACGACGTACATTGTGGTTTTACCTGCTTGATCATGGAGAGGACATGAGGAAATGGGATATGCAGCCCACCTCAGCCCTTCGAGCACGAGTAAATGAGCTGCGGGGTAAAACATTCGCACAACGAGATTCTGCCAGGAAGAAGGCTGCACCAGTTTCTACTGGGCAGTTCCCTAGACCAACTGGAAGGCCTACCTATATGTCTGATGTGTCTGATCCTCTTGAAGGGACCTCTAAGTCCTTTATGCAACCAGTAGAAAACAAATATGATCAGCAGCAATAGAGGGGCCCTGCCTCCAGCCAGGTGGAGGAGAGGGATAATCTGGTTTATTGGACTGTGTGGATCCGATGGCCTGGCACGTCAGATCCACAAGAGTACAAAGCTCTGGTGGATACTGGTGCCCAGTGTACTCTAATGCCATCGAATCATGAAGGGGTAGAACCCGTTTGTATTTCAGGAGTGACAGGGGGATCCCAACAACTAACTGTGCTAGAGGCTGAGGTGAGCCTAACTGGGAAGGACTGGGAAAAACACCCCATTGTGACTGGTCCAGAAGCTCCGTGCATTTTAGGTATAGATTATCTACGTAGAGGGTATTTTAAAGACCCAAAAGGGTACCGATGGGCTTTTGGAATAGCTGCTTTGGAAACAGAAGGAATTGAACAACTGTGTGCCTTGCCTGGACTCTCGGAGGATTCTGCTGTTGTGGGGTTGTTGAAGGTTGAAGAACAGCAAGTGCCAGTTGCTACGACGACGGTGCACAGACGACAATACCGTACTAACCGAGATTCCCTGATTCCCATCCATAAGTTGATTCGTCAACTGGAGGATCAGGGAGTGATCAGCCGAACCCACTCACCCTTTAATAGTCCCATATGGCCAGTGAGGAAGTCCAATGGAGAGTGGAGGCTGACAGTAGATTATCGTGGCCTAAATGAAGTCACTCCAGGTATGAGTGCTGCTGTGCCAGACATGTTAGAGCTCCAGTATGAATTGGAATCGAAGGCAGCCAAGTGGTACGCCACAATTGACATTGCGAATGCTTTCTTCTCGATCCCACTGGCGCCAGAGTGCAGGCCACAGTTTGCTTTCACTTGGAGAGGCATCCAATACACGTGGAATCGTCTGCCCCAGGGGTGGAAACATAGCCCCACCATCTGCCACGGACTAATCCAGAATACACTGGAAAAGGGTGAAGCACCAGAGCACCTGCAGTACATTGATGACATCATTGTATGGGGCAACACAGCAGAGGAAGTTTTTGGAAAAGGAAACAGGGTAATTAAAATCCTTTTAGAAGCCGGTTTTGCTATAAAACGAAGTAAAGTCAAGGGGCCTACGCGAGAAATCCAGTTTTTAGGAATAAAATGGCAGGAATGCGTACCTCAAGGGGATTTGATTTTGGGTGAGAATAGCCAATATAATTAATAGAGTAGAAATTATAATAATTGCCAAATAACCCATTATTGTATATTCATTATTGTTATGATTGCTGTATGTTGTACCATAGCATTATAGCCGGAGTCATACAAGTTAATGAAGAATGAGTGCCATGATGATGGAACTAAAGCCTGGCCTCTCAAGAACTTTTTTTTCTTTTTTCCCTTTGAAAATAAACTCTGACCCACAGACTATGAGCATGGACCATGCCAGGTGTATCAGTCAAGAGCCTGAGATGCAGCATGCAACGAGCCAATGGAACATACAATTATTCTGAGAAACTGTTACGACAAATGGAGCCTGAAAATCATGGACTAAATGAACTCAACAACTTCAGAGGGATGATTCACAGACTGAGGGAATAAGATCTGTATGCACGTATGTGTGCATACATGTGTACATACATATATGGGTGTGTGAAACACGAAACTGGTTGTACCCAAAGAAAATTGTTGGATCTGGTCATGACGTAAATGGTATGGAATAAGGGGTGGATAATGTCCTGGTTTCAGCTATGATGGAGTTAATTATTTTTAGCAGTGGATGGAATGCCATGTTTGGGTGTTAGGATGAGAACAGTGCTGATAGCACCCTGATGTTTCTAGTTGTTGCCGGGCAATCAAGGACCTTTCTCAGCTCTGCATACTTCCTTACTAGTGAGAAAGGAGGGGACGCAGCCAGGACAGGTGACCCGAATTGGCCAAAGAGGATATTCCATGCCAGTTACGTCATGCTCAGTATAAAGGGGACTGGGGGGAAGAGGAGGAGACAACGCCAGGACGTGCAGTTTCTTGGGACGGTCGGGTTGTCCGGGACGGGCGGTAAGCTATGCGGCCTGAGTTGTGTGGTTTGGTGAGAAATTGCTTTGTGTATCACCAGTTTATTCTATTTTGTGCTTTAAACTTATGTTATTGTTATATCTAGTTTTCTGTTATTGTTTAGTAAACTATCCTTATCCCAACCTGCGTGGTTCTGGTTTCTAGGTTGTGGTTTCGTTCCCTCTTTTCTTCCTTCCCTTTTCCCCCTCCCCCAACTTTCCTTCCCCCTTCCTTTTAAAAGTACAAGCGACTGTGTGGGGTGCGGCCCTCGGCCGGGGCAAAACCACGACAGGTTTTTTTAACTCAAAAGTGACTTCAAACTGACCAATCCAATCACCTGAGCGTTTAGCTTATGTCTGGTTAGGATTTGTATATATGTGGGTTTTGTTAGCCCATTTTTCTCAAGCTCTTAATCCTTGAATGTGTGAAGTACTGCATCATTTTTCAGCTTTTTCAGCAGTGATATCTACCCTTGTATTTGAAAGGATAGAAAGTAAAAAAGGATGAGTTACTTTTTTTTTTTTTTGTTTAGAGGATTTTGACTTTCATAAGAATCTGGGGGAAATGAAACAGCCAGGACAACTGAACTACAGTAGTTGAAGGAGGATTCCATACCATATAACAGTATATAAAGAGGGCTAGTTGGGACCTGGCTTGGCCCCCAGTTTCTTTAGTGATCAAATTGCATTGTGCATCACCCACCTTGTATATTCTTTCATGTGTATTATTGTTATTTTCTTCTTGCTGTGTTGTCAAAGTAAACTGTCCTTATCACAACGTGCAGATTTTACCTTTTTCTTCCAATTCTTTTCCCTGTCCCACCATGCAGGGGGGAAGGGTGAGCAAGCAGCTGTGTGGTGCTCAGCTGCCAGCTGGAGCTAAACCACAACAGTCAGTTTTGGCACAATACGGGGCTCAAAGAGTTTAGAGAATAACAAATTGACCAGACTGTGTTAAATTTATTATATGTGTTTATTACATTATTTAAATAGTCACTGTTCACAATGGTACCTTTTTGTTCACATGGTTGTGTTTAGTAAATCCTTACTTGCTGTATGTATTTCTTTTTGTGCTGTTTATAACCTCTGGGAGAGGGATCAAGATTCTCCTTTCTTTGTACTGTGTAATATTGACTTATGATAACAATGCTGGTCATGAGGTTAAGCTGGTATTTGTTTGTGGCATTGCTGCCATGCCCGTACCTTGAGTGACATCTGTAAGAACTTAGTAATTTTTGCTCTATGTGGAAGGAAAGAGGGGGATACTTTCTCCAACACTTTCACCTCTCACTTTCCCTTCAGGGTAGTTACAACAGCTTATGAGAATTTTTAGTGTCTTTGAGATGTTCAAACCATCATGCTCTGATAGCTATGTCTCCTGAGTGTAGTCCAGGATTACAAAAAATTGTTTCAAGAATACCACCCAGAGATGTGAGTGGCATGGCATGTAGAATGTTCCCATCTCCAATGGTTTCGAAGTTTACTCCCAAACAACTACAGGACCCTGATGAAGTGATAGAATACTTGAAAGGTAAATGCTGTGGCTGATCCAAAGAGGGACAACTTACTGCACTGTGCTGGGCCCTGCCACTGTCTACCAAATGCGGCATCCACCCTCAGCAAGTACACCGATGATACAAAGCTGGGAGGGGTGGCTGACACGCAGGAACACTGCACTGCCATCCAGAGAGACCTGGACAGGCTGGAAAGCTGGGCAGGGAGAAACCAGATGAGGTTTAATAAAAGCAAGTGTAAAGTCTTGCACCTGGGGAGGAATAACCGTCAGTATCAGTACAGGCTGGGGGATGACCTGCTGGAGAAGAACTCTGTGGAGAAGGACCTGGGGGTCCTGGTTGATGACAGGTTGGCTATGAGCCAGCAGTGTGCCCTGGTGGCTAAGAGGGCCAATGGGATCCTGGGATGCATCAGGAAGAGCGTGGCCAGCAGGTCGAAGGAGGTGATCCTCCCCCTCTACTCTGCCCTGGTCAGGCCCCACCTGGAGTATTGTGTCCAGTTCTGGGCTCCCTGGTATAAAAAATACAGGGACCTCCTTGAGAGAGTCCAGAGAAGGGCTACGAAGATGATTAAGGGCCTGGAGCATCTCCACTATGAGGTAAGGCTGAATGAACTGGGACTATTCAGCCTTGAGAAAAGAAGGCTGAGGGGGGAACCTTATTAATGTTTATAAATATCTTAAGTATGGGATACAGGGGGAAATGGCCAGCCCCTTTTCAGTGGTCTGTGGAGACAGGACAAGGGGCAATGGCTGCAAGTTGGAGCACAGGAAGTTCCGCACCAACATGTGGAAGAACTTTTACACAGTGAGGGTGACAGAGCACTGGGACAGGCTGCCCAGGGAGGTGGTGGAGTCTCCTTCTCTGGAGATATTCAAGACCCGTCTGGATGCCTATCTGTGCAATATGTGCTAGGGAACCTGCTTTGGCAGGGGGGTTGGACCCGACAATCTCTCGAGGTCCCTTCCAACCCCTATGATTCTATGGTGATATTAGGCAGCCCCCTCAGAGGGGGAGAGAGAGAAAACAGACCAACATGCACTACAGCTACTCAAACCCAGTGACAGGCAGTGAAACTGAATGAGAAAAGAACAAGCCATGCTAATATCACTCACCTCTATACAGAAGAATAAATACACAAAAAAATGTGCTTATGATCTTGAAGGTATTTCTGTCATTTTTACAAGAATTGAATAATAAATACAATGACCAGGATTAGAGGGGTCCTGTCTCCATCCAGGTGTAGAAAGAAAACAACTAAGTTTATTGGACTGTGTGGATCTGATGCCCTGGCACATCAGATCTGTAAGATGTGCCAGTGCAGAGTGTACCCTAACATCAAGCTATGAAGGAGCAGAACCCATCTGTATTCCCAGTGTGACAGGGGTATCCCAATAGTTGTCTGTACTGAAGGCTGAATGACCATAACTGGGAATGACTGGGAAAAACACCCCATTTTGATTGGCCCAGAGGTTCCATACATGCTTTGCATAGACTACCTCAGAAGAGGGTATTTAAAGACCAAAAAAGGGTACCAGTGGGCTCTGTATCTCTACAGAGACAGAGAAAATTAAAAAGGTTTTTACTTTGGCTGGTTTCTTGGAGGACCCTTCTGTAGATGAGGTTGCTCAGGGTCAAAAAACAGCAGGTGCCAATCACTAACACAAAAGTGCATGAACAACAATATCACACCAACTGAGACTCCCTGATTCCTATCCATAAGCTGATTCATCAGTTGGAGAGCCAAGGAGTGATAGGCAAGACTTGATCACCCTTTAACAGTCCCATATGGCCAGTGTGGAATTTCAGTGGAGAATGGAGGCTGACAGTAGACTATCATGGCCTGCATGGAGTCACATCACCACTGAGTGCTGCTGTGCCAGACATGCTAGAACTTAATTATGAACTGGAGTCAAAGGCCAAGTGGTACACCACAATTGATATGAAAAATGCATTTTTCTCAATCCCTTTGGTTGCGGAGTGCAGGCCACAGTTGGATTTCACTTAGAGGGACATCCAGTACACCTGGAATCAACTGCCCCAGGGTGGAAACAAAGCCCCACCATTTGCCATGGACTGATTCAGACTGCACTGGAAAAGGGTGAAGCTCCAGAGCACCTACAATACATTGATGACAGCATCATATGGGGCTACCCAGCCAAAGAAGTCTCTGTGAAAGGAAGAAAACGTTCTAAACCCTGCTGAAAGCTGGTTTCACCATAGGACAAAGTAAGGTTAAGGAACCTGCACAGGAGATGCAGTTTTTTAGGAATAAAAATCATATGACAAGCATCAGATCCCAATGGATGCAATCAATAAAATAACAACTATCTCTCCATTGACAAATAAAAAGGACATACAAGCTTTCTTAGACATTGTGGGTTTCTGGAAAATATATATTTTAACTTACAGTTCCATTGTAAGTCCTCTCTATCTCATAACTAGGAAGAAGAGAGATTTCCAATGGTACCCTGAGGAGTGACAAGCCTTTGAAAAGATCAAGCAGGAGATAGTCCTTACAGTAGCCCTTGGGCCCATCTGGACAGGCCCAGATGTAAAAAAATGTGCTCTACACCTCAGCCAGGAAGAATGGTGCTACCTGAAGTCTCTGTCGGAAAGCACCAGGGGAGACTCGAGGCTGACTGCTCGGGTTTTGGAGTCAGGGCTACAGAGGGTCCAGGGCCTGTTACACTCCAACAGAAAAGGAAATAATGGCAGCATATGAAGGGGTTCAAGCCACTTCAGAAGTGATTGGAACTGAAGCCCAGCTCCTCCTGGCATCCTGATTGCCAGTGCTGGGTTGCACGTTCAAAGGGAAGGCCCCTTCTATGCACCATGCCACTGATGTTACATGAAGTGAGTTGCACTGATTACACAGGAGGCTTCAGTAGGAAACCCCAATAGCCCAAGAATTCTGGAAGTGATCATGGACTGCCAGAAAGCAAAGATTTCAGAATATCATCAGAGGAGGAGGTGATGTGCTGAAGACCCCACACTATTATAAACTGCCAGAAAAAGTGATATGCCCCATTCACTGATGGGTCCTGTCCAATACCTAAAGGTTAGGTGCTGCCACATGCAATCCCCTTGTGAATTTGAGCCTTATTCCCTTTGGTTGTTTTCTAATTGAGTACACTGTAACTCCTTTTATACACCATTTCACTGCATGGTTGATTGATGCTTATGCAGTTGCATGCAAACAGACCATTGCAAATTATATTGTATATTTTCTGCCTTTATTTCCTGGCTGTGATCACTATCAAGATAATGTAATGTCTTGCCCATGGAATAAGATTCTACATGGATTTTTTTTTGTTGCTTTGGATAAATTATCTCCTGTACCCTTTTAGTACCAGTATGCTCTCAGTGACAGCTTGTTAAGTTTACAAGAAAAAGAAATCTCTTGTATTCCCAGATGTTCAGCTCATCTGCCAGAATGAGAACTGAATTAGGAGTTGAATAATTAGAAAATGACATATTGGAGAACAGAGCAAGCTAGAATTATACCAATTCAATAGTCTTGGAAGTCTATGGAAACTGCTGCTTCCTTTATAATCTTATATAAAAATTTAACCTAGGTATTGTATGCAGGATGGCACATTTATTATAATTCCTCATTTAAATTTTTTATATTTAAACTTGAGTGCAAACTCTTGGAGACATTAAAATGTGTAAATGTAACTGTATATGTATACTAGCCAGGCAATCAATTAGTTTTTGGGGTGTTTCTAATGAACTCATCTATTTTTCTTCGTTTCAAAACATCAGGAATACACTAGACAACATTTTCTTCTTTAAAGTTCATACAACACAAGTTAAAAAACTTAGAAATAAAACAGACACATTTCCCATCAACAATGAGAAATCATGAATACATGCCTTTGCAGAAGAGAAAGAAGAGAGGGACTGCTATATCAGATAAGAAATAAAATAACTATTATCAATCCCACCAACATAGTAAAGAATCTGCAATAAATAATTCAATTTCAGTCAAATTCTGGATTTCACACACAGCACTCATCTCCTCTGTAGTACTGAAAACAAAGAATGCAATTTCTCGTTTTGGGCAAGCTTATGATTTCAGCTATTGTACCCAACAGAGTAATAATTCTGCTGCCTCTTTTGGGTCAGTTTCCTCAACCAGCAAGAAGTGTATTTATGTGGCCCCACTTGCTATAGTATTAGTATGTCTTACAGCCTACAGTATTTATACATTTACCTTTTTTACACCCATGTAGAATAAGGAAATATTGCTACCTCCATTTTACAGTAACAAGTTCTAGCATATAGTTCCACAAGGATTTTTAAATTGAAGGAACCTTCAATAAAGCAAGGAAGTTAATATAAGACTTTAAAGACCCATGGTGGTATTCTAATCTCTCTGATTCTAAGATCCAACCACACCGTGACTTGCTTCCTTTGGCATCATGGACATCTCAAATTCATGAGCATGTTTGTGCTAAAGGGATTCCTTTCTGCAATCCAGTATAATGTACAAGCATACAGGTGAGTGTGTAACTCTTCAGTGGAACAATTCACCACCATAAATAATGTATATAGACACATACACATGCAGATTAATCTATATTTATGTAGATTTAACTAGTTGACACTTTTTTTTAACTTAAAATGCTTATCCCTTTTTATGGTCACTTGTATTCACTATCAGCTGATTTAATTCTTAATGGCTTTTCTTCTCTATGTGAAAGGTGTTCACATGGTGATACACGAAGGATTCTCATCATTTTCTAGTTACTTATGATACATAGAATCAAAGAAAGTCGCACTGGGTAATCTTTTTTGTAAAATCCCAAAGGCTCCAGGACTATGTCAATCTGATTTTTTGACGTGAACCTTTTGAAGTCTGACCATTACTGATATTAAGGCTATTTGATCATGTTCTTCTATGCTTAACCACAGAATGAAATACTGATGATATGTATTCTTTTTGGTGAGAGTTCAGAATTGGTTTTTAAAGGTCAGAAATTGCATTGATCATTGTTGAACAGGAAATCCTACAGATTATATAAAAAAAATTCTATTCTTCTTTCATACTTATCTTTTAAGTAAAATTCCTTTTCATACCCCAAGTTATGCTTTCATTGCAACGTTCTCTAGTAAAATCTTGAAGTGAAAAATTAATTTAGACCAGACTTAAAATACCAGATGTCTGTATTTTTGTTTATATCGGTCAGAAGAAAAACAAGGTTTTAAGAGAAAACTTGTCAAGAATTCAAAACTTCTTGTCCTGGTTTGGGTTGGAATAGAGTTAATTTTCTTCCTAGCAGCTGGTACAGTGCTGTGTTTTTGATTTAGTATGAGAATAATGTTGATAATACACTGATATTCTGATTGCTGCAGTGTTTACACCAAGGCAAGGAGTTTGCAGCTTCTCATACTGCCTCACTAGCAAGAAGTCTGGGGTGCACAAGTAGCTGGAAGGGGACATAGCCAGGATAATTGACATCGTATGATGTCATGCTCAGTGTATAACTTAAAGGGAAGCTGGTTGGGGACTAGACCACAACTTGGGTACTATCTGCATATTTTTTATATTTAATCATAATTTTGATTACTCATTGTAAACTTGGTTGTGGTATTTTAACATATGTTGTAGGTCTGCTAATTGAGTCTTTGCAATTTTTTTATCAAAATGCTTGTCAAGTTTAAGATTTTCTTATCTATGATTCTCAAGTTATATGTTCTTAGCCATCATTTCATCATTCAGCTTCATTATAATAGAATTTCCTTATCCTTAAGTTACTCCATTACTGAAAGAATACTTCATTCTATTCCAAAAAGATAATTTCTTCCAGACAAGCTATATATAAATTAAAGATAACGCTGTTCTCCGTGGAAATATCTTTTGTCTTATCCAAAAAGATTTTAAATTCTGGATGCATCTCAGTCTACAAGTATCTATTTTTTACTGAATGAAAGATATTTCAGTTTTGTCAGTGTAAATGAAGAGATGCAACTATTGGATAGTCAACTGAAACACCCCATAGCTTCTCAGTAGGGTTTGCATAGCAAAACAAGTTCATTTTTTGCATATTAAACACTGAGTTGACAAAGGAGCCTATATGCAAATCTTTGCTTGGCAGCATGCAAAGCACTAAGCAACATGTCATCAGCTTTGGCAATGTTTGTTTCTATGCTCTTTCTATACATGCTGGTCATAAATGACAAAATTTTGCTGCACAGCTGCAGGTACTCTGCAGAAGAGAAATGTGTCTAACTGAAATGCCTTTGGACATTTATCTGCAAAACACCTTAGTTTCATCCAAATACGGATCCTCTACATTTCTTCTTAGCTAATCCTAAAATCATATAAACTCTCCAGACAACTACATTTTTAAATCTCTTTAAATAAACTCTTTTTCTTTTTTCCCCTGGAGACTCCTTTCATACAAAGTATAGTTACAAATAACAGAACTTGAAACAGATAAACAACATATATTAACTTCTTCAATCATTCAACAGTGTCAGTCCTATTGCTCATATAATATCACAGAACCATTTTGGTTGGAAAAGACCTCTAAGATCATCATGTCCAACTGTACTATTGCTTCACTACTATCCCTCTCTGCTCACTGTGGTTTTCTTGCACTCAGTCTATCACCTGCTATGGTGTGGTAAACCCAGTTATTATGGCTAAGAGTAAATAAATGTTTGTTGACCATTAGTTTGAAAAGTACTCCAAACAGCCATAAAGTGCAGTCTTGAAAAAAATCTCAGTGAAGTTCTTCCAAGGAGAGTCAAACACTATGGAGCCAAAAGTCAGCCATTAGGAATATTGGATTTCCACATCCTGCATCTTTGACTCACGTCAAATAGGCAGGATATCATATAATTTTCTTCTCTGCTTTTTACAAAACATGGTGGTTCAGCTTCAAGCAGTGGCTGAGCACCACACATCACTTGCTCAGTCCCAGAAGAGAAACAGGTAGAGACTCCATGGTCTGGGATAAGGACAGCTTGCTGACAAATCACTGTGAAAAGGGAATAAGAGGCCACAGCAAATTTCACTTACACCCAGTGATAACAGAGAGTAATTTACCTACCCAATCAGATGATAACACTGACCACTGCACTGACACAAGGACCAACCCAACACCCCAGCCACACTCAAATTGTCCCAGAGCAGCACAGGAACTCTCCTCCTAGACCAGCCCCTTTTATGGGAGAATGATGTCAGGTGGTATGGAAAACAGCCTGGGCTGCCTCAGCTCACCTGGGCTGGCTGCTTGAGGAGGTTAACACTGGCCTGGCCAGAACCAGGACACCAAAGAAACCAGACCTGGTTTGTGTGATTAGGTCATGAGGTTGAAAGGAGCTTGTGATCCACTTCTCAACAGGTCAGGATTTTGTGAATCCAAAGCAGTATTTGGAAATCTGTGTGTCTAGTCCTGGGACTGTGCATTACCCAATACAGCAGGCTAAGTTAGACATAGACCTGAGATTGTTTTTGAGTTCAGCTCTTGTAAAGATTCGCATGTAACTGAACTTGCCTCCATTTATTTTTATTTCATGTAATCAATGGCTAGTGAGCTCATTCATTAAATTTATCCTCCTCCAAACCAGTTCAACTGGAATATCCTACAATTAAAACTTTCCAATCCTCTTCAGTGCAGACACTGGCCAGAATTTGGCCCAGTGAATTTCCTCCCACCCCTCTCCCTATGTCTATTATTAAGGATTGATGAACTGGAAAGAAACGGCAGCCCTAGGCTGAGGACGGGGACAGGGCTGTGAAGCAGAGAATGAGAGACGAAGGCCAGGTGGGAAATGCAGGAAGAATCACCTTCAAGCCCCTGGTTAATCTGTATGTGTACAGAAATACATATTCACACAGATAAAACATCCCAAAACATCTGCCCTTGGGACTACCACAGTTTATCTGAACTAGAATTCTGGAAAAACGCTGCTGGTTTAGCTTCAGTTTATGTTCAATGAAGAGTTTCACTCTAGTTCAGGGCTATTTAAAAGTAAGTTATAGGCTGGTTTGAACTGGTTTTTAGGGGATTTTTATCTTCAGTCCGATTCTCTGAGTGCAGCACTGTAACTGTTTCGTGCATTTCCCTCAAAGTAACATCAGCTCTGTGGCACTGCTACAGCGCCAGCACTTTGCCCAAGTTGTAACTCCCACCACAGCCCTCAGCTATTCATTCTCTGCTCATTTCCCAGTTCCTCAGAAAATACCAGTGCAGGAGCTGGATGTGGCAGGCAAGGTGTTGTAACAGCCAGGTTTATTTTTCCGATGTTGAGCATTTAGTGATTTGGAAATTAGACCTTCCTATTAAATTTGTAGGCTCCTTGATGTTTCAGGGAGACCTGTATGTCCTTAACCCTCAGGACATAATGGTTTCTTACAGAAAATCTTGGGTTAACTTCATGATGAGAATAATTTAGTGCTTATGTATCTTCATAAATAATAAGGCTAGTTTCACTGTGGAAAACACATTCCTATCTGTTGAAGAATTCTGTAGTAAATAATAATCAACAACTGCCATTAGCCACACTTTGTTTGTAGATGAACATGTACAGGCACTTAGGAAATAATGTTAGATTGGCTTCAAAACTAAACTAGGGGCATTAGCTCATCAGCCTTAAGTATGACGGTAAGCCACACAGTATCCATGAATTGACATACACAGAATCAGAAGGTTGGATTTTTTTGCCTTCTAGAAATAACAGGAAACTAACAAAAACCAGCTCTGAACGTATGCCAGGAAGAACTTTTCATGGAAATGATTAGAAGTGTGTGAAGCAGCCTACTGGGCATTATCATTAAAGCAAAATCACTGAAGCCATTCAAAAAACAATTACATTAGATGACTCCCTGGAGGGACTGGAGCTCTGAAGGAGAAATGTGTTCTGGTAGGATGAAAAGCCTTCGGTCCCTAAGATTCATATTCATTGGACTTTGACTGTATTGAGTGCACCTGCAGATCTGAGATGCATACTATAGTTAAAAGATACTGGTTTACATTGTCAAAGTATGGGATACTATGACAAGGTCAATTAATAAATGCCTGCTATGGATAGATCACCCTGGCCTGACAAGTTTGTGTTCTAAATAAATGGGCAGGCAGGCAGGCAGACAGACTGAGTGTAGGTCCCTAAATTGATTATCCATTCAATTTATTACCAACGCAAACATCTTCCAGACATCTTCATTATACTGGATTCTTTTTGAGACACATCACCTTCGATTTTTTTTTTCAAAGTGCTGCATCTGTTGTTTGATATTGTATATATAAAGAAAAAGCATAGTTGATTACACGCATATACATTCTCTGAGGTCAGTATTTCCTTTCTACTGTTTACTGAATAACTGCTATTGTAATTCTTCCTCTTTTCACTCCTTTTTAATCTGTTTGTTATCCACTTAACTTAGGACATATTGCTCCTCTCTTTTTTTTTAAGTCATTTTATTCAGATCGCTATGCACTTTTAACACTAAACATGCAATTACCTCTATAGTCATGGAAGTTTAACAAGTGCAGACATACTATTCCATAGCAAGGAATAGTATGGAATCCAATCATGTAGATCTATTGAAAGAAAGTTATCAAGCAAAGGACATACACTCATCACTGAAAAAACTCTTCGGAATACATTAAGTGTGTGGAAATAATGCCACAATTTAATTGTATTAAATTCCACTGATGAAATATAAATGAAATACTAATATCTTGAAAAGACCAGTGTAGTGATTTTTGGTCCTGCTGGTTAAAGTGACATTAAGAATAATCATGTGTTTAAAGACTGAAATGCTGCTCCAAACAGAAATATTATTCAGAGGAATCCAACTGACATGCTAGAGTATCCAGTGCCCTTAATTTGCACTTCAGTCCTATGGTTCTAGTTAAGGAAACTCCTAACATGTCTAGTCAGTAGGAAATGATGAAGTTTTCATAGTAAACTGATACAACCCTAAGCTCACCCTCCACAGAAATGCTGCTAATGCAAAATAGTCCTATGAGAGGGAAAAAACAGAACTAAGCTAACCTTGCCCATAACATGACTTTGTTGAAACTGTGTAGCCACCCAGAGCTATATCATTAACATTGACAAGCGATTACTGACACAAAGCCTGCTAGTCAAATCACTCCCACAATTTCACCTACACATTTCCATCAAAAAATTACCAGGCTGCAAGACTCATCATTTTACCTGTTCAAGCAACCTGCTAATTCTGTCTGGGAGAGATTAAAGAGAAACCATACAACAAAATTATGTGGCCTGTATAAACTACTAACAAACTTCTTTTTGCATATGTAGTGTGTGAAGGAATACCAGTTCTGTCCTATGGCAACTTTTGACATTTCCAGGTTTTTTTGTCCCACTGGGGACTTCCAGTCAGCATCTTTTGAGCATTTTCAAAGATAATTATGCTCAGCTCCAGACCAACAGTGTAATATTTAATTTAAGATATTCCTTAGTCTTAGGTTCTCTCCTCATTTCTGATTAGAGGGCAAGTTAACTGGATAGCAGTGTTACAGATTGGAGCTGATGTAAACTGATCACTTCTTTCCTGGTTTCTGTGCATTGCACATAAAGGAAGTGGTTCGAATTGGGTTGCAGTTGCAGGCTAGCTGTTTAGCCGGTAGTTTGGAGAATGGAAGAATGTTTCCAAACCCAAGTAAAATTCCAAATTATCCCCAAAAAGTGAATCAAAATTAACACATGGCAGAAGTTCTGAATAACGACAAATTATCTGAGTGTCTCAATATTGCTGCCACTATGTTTAAGGATGACTCACCAGTTGTGCTTCTTTAGATATACTTTCCTTGAAACCAAGTGCCTTCTTCAGATGCTGATGATGAAATACAGATTAAAGTTCTTACACAGTTCACAAATTCTTAAACAGTAATATATCATCAGTATTCCACACATGAGCGCCTTGGTCAAAAAGATAATGACATCATTGTATTTAAATGGTTTGAACAATGCATACTGCAATTGATGAACCTCTTAAACTTCTCCTCGTAGATGGTATTTTGTAGAGAAGCTTCAGAGCACACAGATGGGGACTTGTTGCCAGAACCACATATATTGAAATGGGAATGGAGACTCAAATAGAAAGCAATCACCAGCTTCTGATATTTCTTAACTCATCTTTTCTTGTAGGTCTCTAAGGGCTCACTTGCATAAGCTGATTAAACTTGGTCCTTACCTACAGAGAAGTATCTTCCTGAAGTTTTTCAGCTTTACATGGATCCACTTTTGCCCATGTCCCGGAATTCTTGTCAGCCAGTACTGTCACTAGCCGTCATAACTTTGATAAAGAAGGACTATAACTATAGTAGAAGATAATGTAGTTATTTCATTGTGATTAAAATATTCATTAGGTCCAGCAGCATTTTAAAAAAATATGGAAATTGTAATGCACAAAATGTCAACCTGCAATTCTTTCTAGGATATTCTGACTATTGATTTTTGGAGCTTCTTGGTTTTGGCTGAGATAATTCTTTTCTAGTACTTGGCACAGCACTGTGTTTTGTATTTAGTATGAGAACAATGTTGATAACACGCTGATGTTTTTAGGTTTTTCTAAGTAGTTGATATGTCTACACTAAGTCAAGGATTTTGCAGCTTCTGAAGCCCTTCTAAGTGGACAAGAGGCTGGGAGAGCACAGCTGACCCACACTGTCAAAAGGGATATTCCATATCATATAACATCATGCTGTAAGTATAACAGGGAAGGTAGCCGGGAGACAGATTCACTGCTCAGAAACAGCTTGGACATCGAGACGTTGTTGGGGTTTTTTTTTCCCCTTCTATTGTGGTGAGGATTGCATTTGTGTGTCACTTGTTTTTTGATTTAGTATTAGTATCAGTACTGTTGTTTTTGTTGTTGCTGTTATCTTCCTTTGTTATCTTATTGAACTGTCTTTATCTCAACCCACAAGGATTTTTTTCCATTCTTCTCCACATCCCCTTTAGGGGGAAGGGTGAGCAAGTGGCTGTGTGGTGCTTTAGCTGCTGGCTGGGGTGGCTGGGGCTGCACCATGACACACAGAATTTTGGATGATTTGTTTCACATTAATGCAGGAGACTTTCCACTTTTTATTGGTGCAGAAATAGTACCTCCATGGGCTTATTTAATTGCTCAGCAAAGATCTGGTTGACTGAATGATCTGATCTCTTTAGATGTCAGCACATTGCTATTTGCACTTTGTATCAGAATAGAAAACAGGGATGCCTGGTCTGTCAGTCAACTTCCTTTTTGTCTTTCTGTCTTTCTGAGAGGCTGACTCAGTTTTGGAAAAGACAATGCAACATTCGTAGTGCTGGCTGTGTATTACATATCTGACTGGGATTAAATTCAGCTTTCAGTGGAAAATAGATATGAGTGATGCTATTGTGGATCCTAAAAATTACCTGATACCAGTCTCTTTAGTTCAGTGTCGCCAACCAACTGTGAGCTCATTTATTGTAAAATTAACTTCATAAACACACATTCCCTCCCATGCAGTTGGTGGGGCTTGACCTACTGGAAATTTCACAATCTAATGAAAAGAAACAAAACCCATGATATACCTGTTACAGTCACTTTATGGTATAAAGAGTAACATTTACATCCTGGGTCAGGATATGTTGCAAGTCCCCCATTATGCAAAGGGTTTTTGGATGAGTTGTGCTGCTGCCCCACACCAGTGTGCTGTGAGTCTCATTTGCATCAGTAGCACAGCAGGCCTTTGGCCCCAGCAGCTGGCAGCTCAACCCTCCCGTACCCAGCTGGAAAACTGACTTGAAACCACTTCTCTCCAGAAAAGGCCTTGCTTTGATCCTTGACTTAATATCTATGGGAAATCCTTACAGATGGGAAATAGTTCCAGAGACGTTTTCCTACCACAAAAAACATTCTGCTGTCATTAGCGCCACTTAGGGAAAGCCAGGCTTTCCAGCACAACCTCATCAAACGTAGGTCACGAGCTGTGTCAGGTACCCTGGTGCTAAAAGGTATATAGTAGGATCCAGTGGTGGGAAATGTGTAAGCACCTGCCTAGGACAGTATTGCTGTCCTTAAATGGACACACGGGAATCATTGAAAAGAGGCCTTCTGCCTACAAACAGCTCATCCTCTTTGCTCCTGAAAGCAGAGCATGATGTGTTGTAAAGACACTTAGTACCAGGGGATCATGAAGATGGCTCTTTTGAGAAGAAAAACAACCTTGAGGATGTCATAGTGCCACACAATAGCTTTATGTATGTCTATCACCGCTCTGTACATAAAACAACCAGAAACCATGGTGTGGTTATTTTTTCTCTGCACAGCCTCATTTACATTTTCCTGGCAAAGCAGTATACGTAACTGTAAAATGCACCGCATTAATCTAACTTTCTGAGAAAACAAGTGGTCCCTTTCTTTCACCTGTAGTATTTATTTTGTTGTTGGCAGTGTTTGTGTTTCTCTCTTTTCTGGTTTTATATGTGGTCTGTTTCTTGAAGTAACAGTTCATTTTTCTTATGTGAAGAAATAGGTTCTGAAACATCATCATTTGAAACTATCTCTTGAACATGCTTTCAAGGCATCTCTCCTAAACTTTCAATGCTTTAGGCAATAATTTATAAAGTACCACCAGTCTGGCATTTGAAATAATCACATTTTTGTTATTTTATCTTGCAAATTGTGCACTTCATAGCTGTCATTCAGTGAAAAATACCCTGAATTTCATGTAAAACTAATCTTGCTGTCATTCCTTGTTCAGTTTCACACTAGAGACAGTGGGAACAGATGAAAACTCTCACAAGAAATGATAAGTTCTGTATATCAAAATGATTGCAACTTGTTCTGCATTTTCAGATAAGTGTATGAACTACAGAAATGAAGAAATAAACAGCATATTGTTTTTAGAAATGTCTAACACTTCTGATGAAAAGCTATGGGGTGCCAGTGCAGAATATATGGATACAGTTATATTTACAACCCTGTATCTTCTCTAAATTATGCACACAGTAAGGACTGTATATTTGAGTTAAACACAGCAGGCAAACAATATGGACGTTTCCTCTTCAGAGTCTGCAATATGTGAGACAAGTAAGAAATAGATAGGCAAAAGAAAGTACGGATAGGATTATCCACAATGATTATTTCATATTCTTCTAACAGGCAAGTGCTCAAAATGTTGGCAATTCAATGTATCATATGCATCTCTAGTATTGATTTTCACTTGTGCACTCCCCCTTGCTTTAACCTTTTGAGATTTTATTAAAATTATATTTAAAAAAACCCTATGAGTAGCATCCAAAGGCTAACCCATTTGTTGAGATTTTCTAAGAAAGCAGTAAGCCATTGAGGCACACTTCCAGAAGCAGCCTGTGGAAACTGTTCTTAGGTACGATTTTTTGATTGCTCAGAAGAAAGCAATCGGTCATCTCTCTAAGCAGCAATGTTTTACCTTTCATAAGCACTTTTCACCCTGGTATTTCATGTATTTGACTGGTTTTGCCATGGATTTATTCCACTGATGTATTTTGTTCCATGATACCAAAGGCAGTTCATGGATAAAAAGCTCTAAAGGCAGTACAAGAGAAGCACCAGAAGCTGTACTGAAGAAAGATGGTGATCAGTCATAAAACATATGTTTTGGAAAGTTCATCAATTCTAGAAAGACCAGGAAAAAGAAAATTTTTGAATGAAACAAACCCAGTCTATTTTCTGAAAGGTCATACTTATTTAATAATGGCAGTCATTGATTGCAAAGAAAGTAGACACTGTGGATAACGGGAAATAGGATCACCTCCAAGAAAGAGTGTATATGCCATAAACATGAAGCAGTAAGACTTTGAAACTAGCACTGCATAAAGCAATTTTTAATGACATCGATCTTGCAGGAAAATTTGCAGAACCATACTAAACTTTGGCTTATCACTTGTTCAAAAAGCCTCCAAGGTACCTTTGTATGAAAGAGGAACTGATACTGGCAATGCAATTTATTTTTTGCTTCCTCTGGGATCAGGTTGAAGTGCACTTTCAGTGTTGTAGATATTAGGTGATGCTGTGGAACAGGACACTCCGTGTTGGTCATTGTGTGTGCTGCTGTGTGTTTCTTCTACATCTGACCAATAAAAGAAAAAAAAAACCTTCCAACCATGAGTAGATACAGCTATTGGACATACTCAGTAGAGTATATTTAATATTCTGGTGATATGGAAACTTAGTCTTATTTTTGTTAATTTTAAAAATTTTGTTAAATATAGCATGTCCCACAAAAGAAAAAAAAATTTCCATGTAAGAGGGAAAATTTCCTTTTAGTTTGAAAGCTAATATTTTGTTTCCTCTCAGACTAGGATCAGAGGGGCCAGGAAGGCTACATAGATTTTTCTGAAATCCCAGCACAGAATTAGTCATTGTCTAATAAGCTACTTCATTTTCAGAAAGACAGGTGTTACATTAAATGATATTTTTTAACCTTTGATCCCAACCTGCACCTTGCAAATAAAATGTGAAAATACTTGTATTTTCAGGTCTTTGCAGAAGTTGTGTGTATTCCTTGGACACCATCACAATATTTTCTTGTATTTCAAAGAAAAATGAGTATATGTGTATACTTTCTGATTTCTTACCTCATCCAACATTAGTTCTGGTGGCTCCCATTGATTATTTTGTCATGTCACTTCACTGAAGTTCTGTGGAGCATGCAGGATTAATACCCACTGTGGAGATGGTGTATGCCCTTAACAGAGATTGGCAGGGACACTTTGGAGCCAACACAATTCTTTGACAGGTGAACGTTCAAACATTTTCTGCTGCTTCCAGTAAGATTTTAGGTACTGTGGTTCTGTCACTGCTCTGTTTTGGTGTTTTTTTTCATGTCCATGGTCCTCCTCATGTCATATTACTCCACTTCTACTGAGAGACAAGTCATTGTGTAACACAAACAAACAAAGGTTTTGTTTGCCATTCAGGATATTGTACTTACTGTACTTCTAACATCATTTCAGCTCAGGGGGACACAACTGTTTTCTATTCTCTTCCTTGCTGCCATACCACTGAAAATAGCAAGTTCCTGTCAGCTAAACACCAGCCCTCATACTATAATGCTGAACAAGAAAAACTGTTGCTCTCCGTTACTTTAGTATTTCAATGTGATGGAAGAATTTACATTTCCTTGCATTTGTGATATGTACAAAGGATTTTACAGTGACATTTTACAGAAAAACTTCATAAGACTACATCTGAAACAAGTTTAACATAACCCTAATTTGTAGTTAATTTCCTGACAAATCTTAATAGAATCGTTATATTAAGTTTTCCAATTTCCCTTAAGTTATCATAACCAAATTATTCCAGCTGAATATGTCTTTCACACCAGCCATCTTCTTATTATTGCATAAATGCAACAGATTATTTCCACCAAATATATTTTTGAAGTTCTCATGATTTTACTGGTAAATTTAAGCCAAGTAAGAAGATAAAAGGAGAAAAATGCAACTTACATATATTCAGAACTATGGAAAGCAGTCCACAGATAAGATTTATTCCTTCTTGTATTTGCTGTATCCCATTAATTACAACCATTTACTTTCCCAGGTAACATAAAAAGGTTTAGTGACACATATACTTCACCCTCATATTAGCTACTGAGATTTCAGGAGAGAGTCAGAAAGAAATTGCTTCTTGCTGAGAAAAAGATCATTTCACAATTAGTTTGCAGGAGGTAATCATCCACAGCAAATGAAACATGCATGTAAAATATGAAATGGTGTTTTCTGAATGCAAACAATTGCAGTAGCACAAGTGCTAAAGGTGCCATTAGGTTAAGTACCAGTGAAACTGGAAATATTAATGCTTACCTCTTCTGGCACTGAATTTTCCCCTTTAAAATTTAACCAGAATATGTAGATCCATATGTAATTTCTTAATTAAACCAGATGGCACATAATCTATTTGAAAGCATAGTGATAAGCTATCATTTTATTTAATGGCTGATGTGATAGTGGAATATGTACACTTTGAAAGCAAAGCATCACATTTTCTCTTTACCTACACACTACGGTATGTTTTCTGCTTTCACATTCTGCCTTAACACAGACGGGTAAGTAAGGAAGTTGTATTCCAATATAATACATTTACAAACATGAGTTGTTAGGAATACTTTCCTTCATTTCTTTCCTTGGCTAGTTACAAAAATTATCTATTCATCAGAAGAGAGCTATTACAATTAGTTAAAAACCCCGCTGTGGAAATTTCTAGTTTGGCATTTCTTGAAAAAGAGGATCTTTGAGAAAACGGACCATTGCTCTTGCTATACATTCCATTTAATTTCTGGATCATTGAACTAATGCATAGATTCATTCAGATGTCATTGTGTCAATCCTGTAGTCACAAAACAACATCAAGCACTTGTTCCCAGTGTCAGTAAAAGAAAGTTGTGTGTCCTGATGGAGTTGCTTCAGTGTGCTCACACATAAATGGCCAGTATAGTAATTTTAAAACTGTAGTCTGCTCCTCTATAATTGGAACTAAACTCTAAGTTTGTGCAATAAAGATTTTTATATATATAATTTTAGATAATAAATATGTTATCGTCCCTATGCAAGAGTTTAGTTATTAAACCTCAAGATCTCACCTAGTGAATTACTGTGAAATCTGAGTGGACTGAAAATACTTGTGACAAACATCTCGTTTAAAAAAGCATGGATAATAACATTTTAAGACACTATCTTACTAATGTGCACAAGCTATATTTTTCAGATATCCCTTGGTATAATGCTTAGGTCATTATGCTTTTAGCATACATCTTTTGGTCATACCACTGGGACCACATTCATAACAACAGTAGTTTCCTGTGGATAAAAATGAGATTCAAGTATATTTTGACATTGTGTATTTACCATCTGTTTTAGAAGTCATTGGAAGGTTCCAGGTTGCAATATAGACAAGAAATAAGTAGACACACACAGACCCTCTGGGTCTACTAAAAGATTCCTGTGAACTTCACCCAACTTTGGAACAAATCTTTAGCATATAGCGTATCTTTGGAGTCTGTGGAAGTGTACAGTTGATAGGAGAGAGTAACTCTTGCCAAAGTACACTAAAACTAGTGTGCACTAGAGTTATATTTTGGGACAGCTTCTATATTGAAAGATGGTGCCACTGACAGGGGATCTCACCCTGTTACCTGTCTGCAAGCTAGATGTACCAACCTAGGCTTCGATATGTATGTATTCTAATTTTTTCTACAGTGACCTGCTCATCACATTCATGAACTGAGGCAATACAAGGTTGCCAAACAAAGGCTGCAGGTCAGTTCAAGACATTCCTTATTCGTAAATAGAAAGCTCTGAGATCTAGATCCTTTTAAAAACAGGTGTTTAACTTCAGAGACTTATCTATCATAGTCTAAATTTCTCCAATAACTTCATTATTTCTTTTCCCCTCAACAATTGTTTGGTTTAGATCAGGTTGAAATGATCCTTTGTAGCTCTAGTTGCTGCACACTTTCAAATATGAGTGAAGACTAGGTGGTTTAAGAGTGTCTCAAAGTCAGGCCACCAGAAGATCTAGCTTAGCGGTCCCTTAACATCATTTAATTCATAAACTTTTTTTTAATAAACATGTAGAGATTTATACGATAGAGTTACTTATAGGCATAAAGCATTTTAAGGGTTATAATTATAAATTAAAATATAAAGAATAATATATTATCAATGCAGCTTTCAGTGACAGCCATTTATTAAAATCTAAAAGTTAAAAAACCCTACAGTTTAATTTAATGATAGATCATCTGATGCCTGAACTCAAATCTGCTAAATTGAATGTAAGACCTTCATTAAATTGAATAGCTTTTACATTAAGGCTGTAGGCCCTCAAAATATACTTTGATGAAAAGAGAGTGAAAAGGCATGTGAAAATGGATACTGGACATTTTTTTATGGTTCTTTCCTATAATTTTTCCTTTATTTTTTCTAATTGTACTGTACATAACTAGAACACACTACATTATAATCATTGGCCTTATCTCAGTTATAAAATTATTACCACCTTCTGATTTTTTCTCTCTCAGGACTTTATTTTATTTTTTTGTAAACTTTTCAGTTTAATTTACGTATATAACTCGTTTTCCCTTTACATTCTTCTGCATATATGCTAAGATAATTCATGCCAAATTTCAAATTGAGGAATTCTTGTGTTTGTTGGATCATATAATTCATAATGAAAATGTTGATAATGGTTTAAATGTATCTTCATGAATGTCAATGCTATTAGATAAAGAGTAGAAAAAGATAAAAACAGAAGTATTTAAAAAACCCAAACCAATAAATAACTGAAAAAAAACCACAAAGAGCGAGTTTTCTGTACAGACAGATTAAGTGATGGCTATTTCATAGAGAGCGAATAAAAATGCAGCAACTGCATGAGTATTCAAAGGCACAATATCAATAGATTCTGTATGATTTCTCGTCTTATTCCTGACTGAATTCTCAAAATTTTCTCATAGAAATGGACCACATGTAAAGAACAGTGGGAGCAATTTTTATAAAGTTTTCCTTTTTTTATACTAATGTTATAAAATTATAGCAATTGTTTCTTCAGGTGTATTATAAAATTTTCAGGTTCTGTTGTTATAGTTTTGGGTCTTTGGGTTTATTTGGTTTGGTTTTTTTTTGGTTTTGTTTTTTTTAGTGAGCTTATTTTTATTATAATAGCTAAACTGGAGACAGAACCCCAATAAACAGAAAAAAACCCACCACTCTTAACCTCATTAGAAGCAATTCCTTCACCTGAATGTCCTCAGCAATCATGCTGAACAAGGTAAATCAGTCTCAGTTAGAGGCTGTGGACTGCAGTCTCATAATCAGTAATTCCCCCAAGCAGGGGTCAGGTGGGGGGTGGATCCCAAAATTTTAGGTCACCTAACCTAGAAGTTAGGACTTGTGGAGCTGATGCACAATCTATTGGACAAATAGGACTTGAAAATTCGAGTGAAGGTACAGTCTTGGAAGCAGAACTCACAAATCAGGTGGCTAGGAAAAAAATATCTTTGGAACTGCTACTGTCTGCGCAGGGAAAAGTCCCCTAAGTGGAAGAGAACGAAGTCCACATTTCATTCAGAAATAGAATGTGTTGTCCTCACAGAGCTCTGGAGGGATACCAGAGAAGAATGTGCTTTTGATCACAGTTACTGGAGATGGATATGCCCCGTTGTATGCAAATGCATAAACTGCAAGTAACTACTCCACAGAAGTGAAACCTGTAGCCCAGCACCGTTGTGCTGTGCTTTGGGAACTCCCAGTTCATTCCATAATTCATAGTGTGTGCTCATTACTCTGATGAATTATGTTTCTACCAGTAAGACTCATGTGCTTAATATACTCCATGTTTCAGACAGAATGACACAGAGAATGCATCAAATAATTTGCATTTTTACTCTACTGTTCAGCCAAAAATGTGTTCATGGGCCGTGGTAAATATGTTTAGAATAACATTTTCTTTGTACTACTGTGAATCTGGAAGATATTCATATATCACATACTAATCTTTATGTGCATATAAAATGTGTTTATGTGAAGTTTGTCTTGTTAAAACATTGATCTAATCAATGTGTTTTCAAAAAAACCCATTTGATTTTATGATAAATTAACTAGACAAAGAAAATTAAAACTTTTTTTTCCCCTCTTGCATGTCATTGCATCATCTGCAGTACTCAAATGCTTCAAATTATGTGTATGTTCATGTATAAGTTTGGGATTCATGTGTAACCGGCACAGTCAATAAAGCAATTTTCGCACAATGTATCAAGCATACCAAACACACCATATCACACTATGACAAAGCAATCATCAGTCAATAACTGAAGCTTTTAAATTCTGGGAAAATCTAACCATGTTTTGTGAAATACATTGAAAATGGAAATTCCCTGTCATGACATCTACTGACCGTGCTGGCATTTAAATGTTGCCATTGTGACAGAGAAAGACTCAGTTTCAGATACTTCAACTTCCATTCTTCTAATATAGAACCCATCACAGCTTCTTTAAGATGTGTTATAAAAATACAGCTCCATGAGGAAAAAAGCACAAGGAGCCATACAAGCTAATTCAGGAGATAGCACATTTAATGGCCAACTGATTGTGAGTACCTGTTGATTTGACGAATGGTAAGTAATGTATGGAGTGAAAAAGTCTTTAAAAACATCACAGATATAGTAACAAATTGGAAAGTCCCTGGGTGTCTTTTTTTTTTAAAATGTGCTTGGAGAGGTTTAGTAACATCACAGATATCTATATTCATTTTCTTTCTTTTGCATAATCGTTTCTAATGCACAGGAAATCATTTGACATGGGAGTTGGATGTGAAGATTGTAGGTGGAAATCTATTTTTTTGATTTTTAAATGTTAATAAGGCAATAATACATATATCCACTAGGTTACCGTTTTCCAAATTCTCCACTGATTTCTCTCCTGTTATTTTAATGTCACCTTTATTAAGATAAGCATCTGCTACATTCCCCTGTCAGAGACAGGATACTAGGCTGAATAGACATTCAGCTTAATCCAGCCTAGCTGTCATAAAGTCTTACAAACTGAAAGTTCCAGAAATGAAAAGGATCCAAATTATTCGTGGAGGTTCAAAAATATAATACAATCATACAAAATAATTACTGTCAGGACTTCTTCACTTTACAAACATATAAAATGCACTTACTTTGAAAGTAAGAAGGGGAAAGGGGGAGGGGGGGAATCCTTCCATTAGAAAATATAGTCACAAAGCTTTGAACAGATAAAATCCACATACTGCAGAGTGTATACACACACACACACACACACACGCATGCAGGCATGCACATACATACACGCATGCATCCACGCATACACACACACACACATGCTTAGAGTTTACACTGCATTCTTCTGATGCCATTATTATTATTTTATTTGTACACCCACCTTTACTGCACATTCTAAACAAACAATAGACAACAGTGTAAGGACTTCTCCTTAAAACTGCAACAAAACAAGTCTCAACATTTGCAAAACATTCCTTTATTATTAGAAATAAATTATTTTGTATAAAAATTAGCATGCGTTGACCATTGCATTTATTTTAGCATAACCCAGGACTTAATTCAGTCAGCCGTCACAAGAAACAAACTCATCTTCTTTTACGAGTTGAACAATGTAGGACAGGAAAGGAAATTGTCACAATCACAAAAAAGTACTTACAAATATAACATCAGACATGATTTATTTCAACAGCATTTTTTCACAAGCTAACATTTGTTTTCCTTTTGTGATTTGCTTCCTTTTGTGAGTGAACAGTTCAGAAGACTCGCACTCTGTCTCTGTTATAGAACTGTACTTTTCCTTCCCCTGTCTTTTTTTGTCTTTTGCCTCTTGTTTAATCCTTGTCGTTTAGGTGACTGACTATTGATTTCAGTGTAGTCTACTGATATCTCCAAGACTGAATTCTGGTGGTGGTAAAGTCTTTGTTTGCAAGATCCCATCCTGCAGGTCTTCCAGTGAATCTCATCCCTGCTCAGTTTGCCTGATTGCTGTAACTGACATAAGTTGTCTTGGTAGAGGAGGCTGTAAATCAAAAAACCAAAAACAAACAACAACAAAAAACAGTTCAAGATTTTTAGAATCAAGAGAGGAGAAACAAAAAAAACAAAACAAAACAAAACATTTGAATTCAGATGGTGTCCAACTATTTTTCCAAATAACATGGGTCATGTTCATGGATTAAAGTAAGAAATTTTAAGCATGTATACAGGTGGTGAGTAAGTTGAATATCAAGTTCTGTGTTCTTTATCATAATTTATTTTGTTTATGACTTGGAGCAGCAGAGGTGAATAGAGAGGAAAAATGATGAGCAGTTTTAGCATACCTGTAATAGAATTTCAACATACTATTTATAGTCTGGTATTATTTTGACTGCTTTCTATATAGATTTTTTTTTTCTTAAGTTAGAACTTGGATTTTTCTCTCTCTTCTACTGGTTAAAAAAAAAAAATTGCAGCTAGTGGTGGGTTGTCCATCTAGAATGAGGCTTATGTTCCTTGAAAGAAGTAAAGCCTAACATGTGAAACATCTCTTCAAGTTAGCAAAATTGAGTAGCTGGTGCCTATAGCACAAACTCTCTGGGGAGCCTTCACGCACAAAGTATTTGCATATAAGTCAGCAGAAAAGCTCACAAGATCCTGGCCCGTACTGCAGAGCTGCCACACTATTATGATCTCCTTATGTTGATAGTCAGCTGATCATTTCCTCGTTTGAGCAAAGCTAATACCCCTTGTTCAGAACGAGGCACTTTTACAGGTAGGTCCAGTACTTCATGTCTGGACGACCTAATTCATGAAAGGATTGCTTTTGGCACATTAAGCAAGTCTTCCACATAATCAACTACCATATTTGAGCACCAAAATGAAAAAGCTTTATTTGTATGTATTGGGACACTTGAAACAAATATAGCCTCATTTACATTTTTTAGATCATTCAGATGGGATGTACTGCTCCCATCTGAACTCTCCCATGCTCTCACAGCTGGATTTCTGAGAGGATTCTATTTTTCCTTTGGCCTGTTAAGTTCTTCTGAAAATAATGCAGGACTGCTGAAATGGCACTGAGTTCCTTAGAGTATAAAAGGATTTTGTTCCCAGCTAAGAAATAACAAATAAATGCACATCTGCAAAGTCTGCACACTTGGGAACAAAAGGATGTAGGGAGCATAGCTTGGTTGTTTGGGTTTTTTTCCCCTTGCCCTGAAAATAGGCTCAAATACGTGATCAGGTTAGGCTAGCTTACCATATTACCCTGTATCAGCCAAGTTCTATGATAACTTTTTATGTGTATGCTTTTAGCCCACAGCAATGTAACAAAATCGGATTTATCACAACTCAGTAAGCTGAATTATGTGAGGACATTTGCAAGAAGCTCAGAATATGAAAACAAGAAGTTCCTACCCCTCAGCTGATTTAAAGTAACTTGTTAATTTGTTGTGACTTTGTTGTATATCTGAGACTTAAATAGTTTTGGCAGAATTAACCTAGAACTAATCAAGAAACAAAAATCAGCCTATTGAGTTCCGAGTGTTGTTACTTTAAAAAGATGATAGCACAGGAAGCTAGTGTAGATAGTCATCTGAAATGTATTAAATCTAATCTCATCTCCAAACAATGGGTTTTCTCTTGACAAATATTGCAAGTGTCTTTATAGTTCACCGTAATAAGCCCATAGTTCCTGTTTGGGGATCTGAAAGCTTCAGCAGCTGGTGTCCTGCTCTTTAAGACTGTTAGCATTTCATAGTAATAACATGAACCATATTTGGCAAGCAGAAATGGACAGGAAAAGTAACAGACTTGGATCAAAATATTTCTGAGAATTAACACTTTTTTCTAGCTCCAGTTGCTACATTGCTGTTGGAATGAGACAAAGGGAATAAAATAGAAGAGGATCTAAAGCAATTTAGAATTATTATTGTGATCTGACCTATATGCATTTAAAGTACTTGTCATTTTTATGCCTTCTGTAATTACATCTGGATATGTTTTCACCCTGTTTCCCAGATGCAATTTGTTTTCCATTGAATATATTTCCTCAAAACAACATGACTATTCATGTGGAAGACAACATGGAATAAAATCTGATATCTGATGCATGGAATAGGACAAAACAGACAGAGCAGAGCTCTCTCTGGATGGGAAGCAAAAGGAATTACATGACCATTTTATCTTATTTCTTGTCTAGTTATGAGCATTGTTATCACTACCTGTATACTACTCACTATGGAGCAAGTCCAGAGGAGGAGCAGGACCACAAAGGCGATCAGAGGGATGGAGCCCTTCTCCTGGGAAGACAGGCTGAGAGAGTTGGATTTGTTCAACCTGGAGAAGAGAAGGCTCCAGGGAGACCTTATTGAAACCATCCAATAACTAAAGGCGGCCTACAGGAAAGCTGAACAGAGACCCTTTATAAAGGAATGTAGCGATTGGACAAGGGATAATGGCTTTAAACTAAAAGAGTGTAGATTTAGACTGGACATTAGAAAAAAATCTTTATTGTGAGGGTGGTGAGGCAGCTGTGGCTGCCCCCTCCCTTGCAGTGTTGGATAGGGTTTTGGGCAACCTGGTGTAGTGGAAGGTGACCTTGCCTGTGGCAGGGGGAGTTGGAACAAGATGGGCTTCCAACCAAAATCATTCTGTGATTCTGTGATTTCTGCTTGGAATATGGTGGGAAGCATTTACTACCCACTTCTGATATACTAGGTGTTGCAGTTTTGCGTAGCTGTGCTGCCGAGATGGCAGCAGTACCTAGAAGTTCTCTGCAGGCCCCATATATCACATATAGGAGAAAAAAAAAAACACAGGCAGACGCGTTTTGCCACCAGAGAAGGGAGTGAGTAGATGCAACAAGCTGTGCAGACATCTAGGCCAGGCCTGAAGGAGTCGGGTGGGGAGGAGAATGAGGCAGTCCGGGTGCCGGAGAGAGAGATTCCCCTGCAGCCCATGGAGAAGACCATGGTGGAACAGTGTCCCCTCGCAGCCCATAGATGAGGACAAGGAGCAGAGACCATCTATGGCCTGTGAAGAGATTGATCTGTGCCACAGCAGGTTTGCTGGGGGACATGTGGCTCTGGGGGGGACCAGGCTGGAGCAGTCTGGGCCCAAAGGTCAGCACCCCATGGAAGGGAGCCGTGTTGAGGCACGTGGTGAGGAGACGAATCCCCGATAGAGAGGACTCACACTGGAGAAGTTCATGGAGGACTGGTTCCTGTGGGTGGGATCCCATGGTGCCACAGGGGAAGGGTGTGTGGGGAATGCCCCCCCCCCAGCTAAGAAGGAAAACAACTCAGGATGAACAGACTGAAAATCCCCATTCTCCATTCACTGCCCCTCCCTGCACTGTGATGGGAGGGGGGAAGAAAGGAGCGAATTTATGATTAAAGTGAAGTCTGCAAAGAAAGGAGGGGTGGGGGAAATAGAAGTGTTAAGATCTGGGGGAGGAAAGCAGCTTGTAAGGAATTGACTGGAACTCCACTCCCCATTCCCTGCCTCTCCCCACACCATGTTGCAGGGGATGAAGGGAGTAAAATCGTGAATGAAGTGAAGTCTGCTAAGAGAGGGGTGGGGGGAAGGTGCTTTAAGACCTGGCTGCACTTCTCATTACCTGACTCTGGCTCACTGGGTGTGTAGCTGTAGTGTAATTAATTACTTTTCCTTTATTCTGTGTTGAGTCTGTTTTGCCCATGACACTAATTGGAGAGTGATCCCTCTGTCCTTATCTTCAAGCCTCACAATATATATATTTTCTCCTTTTTTCAGCTGAAAAGGGGAGTAAGCGAGTGGCTTTGGTGGGCATTTGGCCTTTAGCCAGGGCCAAATCACCACACTAGGAATTACCCAATTTTTCTGATCAGCTTCACATTGTATCACTGAAAAGATCTCCCTCACATAGAGTTAGTGCAAGAAGAAATTTTGCAATGTTGATAGGCTACTACTATTGACCTAATGGAAAGGAACCATGTATACTGATAATTCCCAGGAACCTCCAGAAGTTTTGATAATAAATATTTTGACAGAAAAGAGGAAAGCTAGTCAAATCCAAAGGGTACAGAACAATTTTGGGAAAAGAGAAGCTCGTCTTGAGGCCAAGAGCTCAATTACATAGGGACAGCTTTCTGGAGTGCAAATGACTTGACTGAATTTTTCCCTATGTACCTTTCAGCTTGGTCATCAAAGCTTAGTCAGGGTATACTCCTAGTGAGCTCAGAATTATACAGATGTGCTACTTACAAAATCATGTTTAAAGCACAGTAAATAAGCATTGCCCTGCATACTTTGTACTACTAGGGAAACAGACTTGCTTCCAATAGCAGCTGTTCCCATGAATTATGCATAATCATAGTTTAAGTAATACCAAACACAGCATTTCTTTATTAGGTTCTGTAGATAAGCATCAGATACCTAAGACTTTCATATTAACACTCTTTCTTACCCTGCTGTGGAATCCCTTCTCTGACCTTTCCTTCAGAAGTTTACAGTTTTGCAAACTCAGTGAAATCCACCATTTTTTTTCTTCTTTTTTTCCCCTTCTGAATTTTCTTTTGGTGACTTCTGGAGATTTGAGAAATTATCTAGGTCTTTGTGTTTCTGTGCTATTATTTGATCCACAAGGCATTTCACTGACTTTCTCTTTTTGTCCCTTGTTATATGTCATAATCTGAAGCTGTATAAACTGATAGCACAGTCTAACAGATTTATACATTTTGAAGGGTCATGTGTTTTTCAAGTGAATTGGTTTGCACTCTGTATCCTCCATGCATCAGCAACTGTAGTATGGTAAACTTATGGACTATTTTTATACAGCCTTCAGTCTGGCAAACCCATTGAATTCAGTGGGGGGCTGCATTTTTCTGAAATAAGTATAACATTTTTCTGCAAACTTGGTACTGACTTTTCTGAATGTTCCCAAGCAAAATAGTACTATTCAATATCCTGGCAACATCATCACAAAGTAATAAAAACTCAAAAAAATTCTCATTTGCAGTAAAATGACTGAAAATTTTGTCTTTAACTGTAACAGCTGCTGTCCATCCCATGTGACCTCTAACTTCTCAATAGAAACCAATTCTCCTTTACTACTAAGCTGTGTGGGTAAAGTTACTGGCTCTACTCATATTTGATTATTATTGTTGTGAAGTCCAGTTTATAAGACTGTATGTCATGTGGTGGAATGGAAACTATAATCTCTGTTTTCTTCTATGCTACAGCAGTTTAGAGATGTGGCAAGATTCAAGAACTTTTCTGACATGGGAAATAATGTTTTCCTATTACTAGCCCATGATGTATCAGAACATGTAATGATTAGGCTGTATATGAATTATCACAATTTTGTACCAAGATGAGTAAACAAACAGCAACAAAAACCTGGATGGAAAGCCATTATTCTGGGAAACATTAGTACTCGTGAGTTCTGATAAATGAACTAGTCTACAAACATTAAGATGGAAAGGTAAAAAGCATTATTTTCACTTCCATATCTAACTGCAAAATAAAAACAATGTTAACGATTTTCCTTATATTTTTTTCAACAGCTTTTGAGTTTGGAATATACAATGATGACCATAAATACACCTCATGAACTGTCAGGACATACCACAACTGGCACAGCAATGCACAACACATCAAATTAGCACTAGCTAGAACAGATCACTTTAAAAAGATGTGCCTTTCCAAAATCTGCTTGTGCTTTTTTTTTTAATTATTATTTCTGTTTTACTAGCCTCCTGTGAAAAACAATTTGTTTGAAACAACTCTAGGCATTCCTGCATTCAGCAGCACATGAATTCTGACACATCTCTGGATTCATGCAGAACAAGCAATGAAAAGAATAAAGTTTATTGATAAAAGAAAGTGCATTCTTGTGAACGTACATCTATTAGGAAGTGCTGCCACTCTTGACCATGGGAAAGTCTACAGATGACTTACTGTTGGTTTCAAGACTTTCACACAGTTCAGTTTTGACCTCGCCATTTGGTCTGTCATTTCCTTTTTGTGTCAGTTTGCTTTGCATTGTGGCAGCTGTCACTACAGCCTTGAAGCTCCGCTTCCGTTTTTGAACATTCTGCTCTGGATGAAAAATGATAATATAAACCTTGGGCATGTAGAGCATGCCTAGAGACACAGAAGCACTTAAACTCATGGAGACAGTAAGTGTTGTTGTCTGGATGTACATCTGGGGAAGGAAAGAAACAACAACAGAAAAATCATTGTTAGATCAATTTATTATAAGAAAGAAAATAAAGTAATTAAACTTAATACTAGCTGGAAAGGGAACCGATAACCCTCTTCCTTTTCTGTATGTACATCAGAAAGACCCTTCACTTTGGTTGCCTTTAATTATTAAGTATGTCTCATTGGTTTTACTTAGGTAGGTAGTAGAAACAAGATAATGTTTATTAAACATTTTTTGTCATAAAAGTAATTGAGATGTTGTAGCAACCACAATTTCAGTAAATAAATGTATAAGTCAGTTCAAGAAAAGAAGAGTGAGAATAGGGATAGCCTTCTATCAACTTTAATACAAAGAAGTCTCTGCAACACTATGAGGTGGTTCAGTAGTGTGTGCAGCATAGTTCAATCAGCAGAAGACATAATGCAGAATCTAATTAAATCTCTTATATACTTTTTGAGTTTCAAGCTTTGGAAAAAAAAATATAGTTTCTCCTTAGTGAAGCTCAAACATTCTTCATTTTGTTGGAGTTTTGTTTGTTCGTTTCTAACATTTCAACCTTGCTGCTGAATTCTAGTCACAATGCTCTGTTGGCACACAATAAATATATTAATAAGTCACAGTCCTAACTAAGAAATTGGGGAACCAGAAAATCAGATCACAGAGGACCTCAGGCCCTTACAGAAACAAAGGAAAAAGCTGACATTTCCAAGGGAGTCTGTCTATTGTTTGTTACCACCTACAAAAAGAAAGCAACTTAGGTCTTTCATCGTCCCATAAAAGAAAATTACAATTATCACTCGAGAAGAACAGCAGAGAGAACCTTCTATTTGGAGAAGTATTCAGACAGTATATTAGAAATACTAATTGTAGGTCTGCTCAATGTTTATTTTTTTCTTAGGAAATGATATTGTATTCTACATTTTATGGGACAACAATTTGACTTTACAACTCTGTGCTTTGCTAAACTGAGCAGGAAATCTCTCAGTTGTTATACTGAGGTAAAGTCTGCTCGTTGCCTTGGCAGAGGACTCACAGACATTGTCAGGCATGATTTTAAGCGCTAGCCAGTACTATCACATTAACCTGGAGATAAGGTAGTAAGTCTGTCTGCAATGTCAGCTTCAGATCATCTGATTTTATTAAGTGCCCTTGGGTAACTTGGGCCTTGGCAGAAAAGTAGAGATATAATGCACTGGCGTGCAGTCACTACTAGAGTCGAACATTATTTAATGTCTTTCAGCTTACAAAGTTTTCCCATCAGATACTTTCTCCATAGAGTTCACAAATAAACTGTGCTCCCATTTAAAGCAATGTTAGGTGAGAAATGTGACAAATGTATTTTGGAAGCGTGGACTGCCACTCTGAACCACCTGTATAATTACACAGAAAAGTGCCATGAAATGAGGGATAGACCAATCTACTCCTTAAGAAAAGACTGACAGTACTTCAAAATTTGTAATGAACTGAACCTGTTTTCAGGGGCAGCACCAAGGACAAAAAGATAATCAGGACTGTCTTCCCATTGTGCTGAGAAAAGTTATGGAAGCAACACTTACCCTCATTTCAATAATACATCGAGACAATACATTAGGAAATATACACAATACAGTTTTTTCTCACACCAGAGAAATGATTCTGTTCCTTTCAATCTCCAAAACGGAGGTGGCATGCCTGAAAACAGAGCTTGACCTGAATTTTTATGAGCACTTCTACTAAAATTCTCACATGGTAACATTAATAAGCAATTGTTTTCAGACTGCTGTAGAAGGACCTCTGTGCAGATGCATGTTCACATGCCAACAGAACCGACAATGTATCCGTTTCTGAACCAAAATGTCTGACCTCAAATTAAACTGCCAGTGGCTTTTAGGGTTAAATGTTGCATTAAGTGGTGTCCAGAAGCAAAAGTATTTTGCTTCCCAGAGATATATGTATTTCCTAATGGGATTTGCAAAACTGAAATCAATGCAAGTAGTACCTTTAACAAACTGTAGTGCATATGAAAATTCCATTAAATATAAAAAATCCTTTTCTGAAGCCTTGCCATTTTTTACAATCCAACTCATGGAGTTAAGTGGCTAGCTGAGCCTCACCCATAGAATCTGTTACAATGGCATTTAAATACATATATTTTTAAGTCCTTATCAAGTACCCAAGCTGAAAGGCTCATCCTCTCATGGTTCAGTATAAGAGTCAGGCAACAAAAAAGGATATAGAACCTCTGGATGTTATAGGGTAAAATACATTCATGTAATCATACTAGTCATATTAGCAACAAATAGATGCATTATGGTAGATCTCAGTGGCCTTTTTCACAATAAGAAGTCCCACAGTGCCAAGGTCTTACAAATGCTAAAGAGAAACAATATCTGTCTGAAGGTTTACATTCAAGTAATATTCATAAGTGAATCAACTTTGTATCTGATCATGCATTCACTAAAATAGTAAGAGTTCATGGATTTAAATACACTTAATACAGGTATTATAGATGAGCTCTATCATCAAATGCAATGTATTTTCTTTGGATTTAATTGCAAGGACCAACACAATAGCCTATTTTTTAAAAATCAAAATCACAGATAGCTTCACATTGCAGGATGAGAACCTGTTTATAGGACAGGAACATCTAATCCTTCCCATCTTTGGAATCCCCCTTCTTGCAGCCTGATGAAGCACAGGCCTAGCAAACAGAATGCCACACGCTTGGTTTGACTTCTGCCTGATTCTTGTTTTATCCTTGGCAGGCGAACAGTGATGTTTTATGGCTGTGCATTTTGGGTACTTTTATTATTCCGGGAACAGTACTACATGTAACTTTTTACAGAATTAGCTGCTCTAAAAATCAAGAAGCTACAAAAGTAGTTCAGTTTAATAAGATATGAAGTCTGAATAATTTTTCTTGTGTCTCACAGTGGTAGGCCACTCCACATTACAGGAGTATAAAGGTCCCTTTCTCACAATGATTCATGGTTAAACAGAAATGAACTTCAGCGCTCCTTACATTAAAATCCTTTCTGAACTACAAACTTTTCATCCAATAAAGCCTTTCACAGATGTAACAGATTGCTATATCTAGTCTCCTTGTTCTTGACAGTCAGAAGATAAAAGACAGAAAACTAAAAATCATAGTAGAAAAAAAATACTGTGGGGAAAAAATTATGTCCTAAATACCTTCCTGTCTCCATGGCCTACCTCAACCCCACACCAGACTTGATACAGGACTTCTTGCCTTAGCTACCAGCTGTTGAAAGCCTTTACCAGATAATTTATAGCCAGAAGATAAACGAGATACCTCATAACATAAAGATAGGCGCCAATCTATCCACATGCATCCCACTGATGGGGAAATACAATAAAATGAACCTTCTCTATTTGTGTTGGGAGTGAGCAGGAGGTATTTTACACTCAGTAAAACACGGAAAGCATTCATAGCCATCCTTCCTCTGCTGCAGAATCTAGATGGCTTAGAAAAGGACAGTCCCTTTCTTCTTTTAGAGTCATGCACATACCTTAACACTACAATTGCTTTTGCATATGTTGCTGCTTGCTAAAGGGTTGACTGGATGACAGCACTTACAGTTTCACAGTCGTGTTCACAAATCAGAAAGAAATACCATGCAATGGATTCCACACCAAAAATCAACTTGGAAGAGGCTGGCTGCAGACAAATATGTTTGAAACGCGGAGAAGAAAAGTAGGGAGGTAACAATGCTGGCAAGGTGCCAATAGCTAAGAAAGGAATTCTTGCTTCTTTGCAGAACCTCCATCCCCATAAGCTTACACATACAGATTTTTATTGCTTGCAGTGTACAATACACTCTTCTGTCTGGACCTGTGGGCAGAAAATTAATCTTTTCCTGAAGAAAAATCTTAAAGGCACAAGTCAGTCATCGTTGTTTTGCTCATATAACAAGATTGTTTGCCAGTTATAAGACAAACTTCATGGAATAAGTCTTCCTCACACATTTTTTCACTTAGAAAATAGGGGAAACGACTATTTATATAATATGTACTATATATATTAACCTTTTTAAAAAATCCCTTACCAAGCTACCAATAAAAATAGGCTGTGAGAGAAAAAAGTAAAAAAAAATCATCAAGTTATCATCTCAAGTAAATGTGGACTATATTTCTGTACATTGCAGAGAAAACCAGTAAAACAAATCCTCTTTATTTTTATCTGTAGATTTCAGTTGCTTTCAGAAAATTTTAAGAGAAGGATAAGATCTATTAACTGATTTGAAATTAAATGTGTGCCAGCTTTAACAAGTATGAACATTTGATAAAGCTTGGATGTGAGAAGCTATAGAAGCTTGTAGCCTCAGTAGAACATGTATATACCTGCATTTCAGAACTGAATTATGGCAACAATTTCACTGTTGAGATTTTCCACTTAAGTCTAATTTTGACCTTTCCTGAAATATTTATCAGTATTCCCTTTCTACCCAGAAAATATTTTATATAAAGAAACAAATGGCTTTGCTAGGTCTTTTTTATCATTGTATTTATTATTTTAAGGTAAGTCAACAAAGAGAATTCAGAGCTTGGAAATGGTACGTTCTACAACCACACACTGCAAAGTTTGTATTGTATAGTTTTCCCTCCAAAGTTTTTTTTACCACATGACTAAAATTAACTCTAGTTCATCCAAACATTTTCCAGTGACTTCTCAATACCTGATTTTATCACAGAGGCAGAGTAGGACAGCTATATCCCAAATAAAGACAATTCCTGAAACTCAGCTAACAGGAATTTGAAGACATTCACTTCATCAAGCTTTGCTAATCTGTCCTGTCATTTGGGAGCAACTTCCTCTTGGACCAGGAATGGCTGCCCGATTCTGTGTATTTCTTCATCTCATTTCCTAACCAGACATGGTTCCTTTGTCACACAGGTGGTATCAGGATACCACTGTAATATATCAAATATAAAGAGGGATAGTTGATCTCGAGGACTGGGTAACTGTAATACTCTACCACTGCATCTGCACAGTAGACAATGAAAACAATGCTATGGTTTAGGCCTGAGCACTAGGACTTTATTGCCTGCACTGTCAATCCATTAGAGCACTCTGGGCATGGTTGGGCCGGGACCTGGGCCAACTCAGACTCTCCTAAACCCTTTACAGGAGTTTGCTCACAGTTTGGGATTATTACCACTATGTAATGTAGATATAGTCATGCTGTTCTTTCTAAGAGATTTTTATACTATAAACCTAGAGATACTTTGACAACAAGTTTCATGGCCTGTGACTATTCTTGACAATGTATAGTTACTATTTTAGATATAGGCTAAGAAGATAACCTGGTGATTTCCATGTAGACCAGGGGATGAACTGATTGAGAGAAGCTCTGTGGAGAAGAGTGTGGGGATACTGGTGGATGAAAAGTTGTATATGAGACAGCAATGTGTGCTTTCAGCACTGAAAATGAACTGTATCCTTGGCTGTATCAAAGGAAGCATGACCAGCAGCTTGGGGGAGGTGATTCTGACCCTCTACTCTGCGCTGGTGAGACCCCACATGGAGTACTGCACCCAGCTCTGCCAAAAATAAGGATATGGACCTGTTGGAGCAGGTCTAGAGGAGGGTCACAAAAATGATCAGAGTTGTGAGCAGCTGTCCTGTGGAGAGAAGCTGAGACAGTTGGGGTTTCTCAGTCTGGAGAAGACTCCAGGGATACCTAATTGCAGGGACTTGTAAGAGAGACGGACTTTTTACCAAGGCTCGTAATGACAGGACAAGGGGCAAAAATTTTTGAAATTTCAGTTTTAAAGATCAGAGGATAGATTTAGATAGGATATAGGAAGAATTTTTTTTTAAATGGGGGTGATGAGGCACTGGAACAGGTTACCCAGAGAAGCTGTGGCTTCCCCCTCCCTGGCAGTGTTCAAGACCAGGTTGGATGGGGCTTTGGGCAACCTGGTCTAGTGGAGGGTGTCCCAGCCCTTGGAAGGGGTGTTAGAATTAGATGACCCTGAGGTCCTTCCCAACTCAAATCATTCTACGATTCAGTTACTTTCTCAACTTGTTAGCCATTAGTGCCAGTTATCATTTGAATTGGCAAATGTCATCTCTAACCATCAAATTCTATAAAATTGGCTTTTTTTGCCTGTTATAGCTCTTTGAGTTTGTTCCTTCCTCTTTGTTGCCATACACAATTTTCAGATGCTTTAGCTCTTCTGTAACTGGTCCATTGGAAAAAGCTCTCACTTGATATGTAACCCCTGTAGACCTAGATTGTGGTTTTACAGATAAAACCATAGAACACTGGCATGAGAAATTATGGTGGTTTGTGGCAAAAGGTGGAGATTGTTACACTAAAATGACTGTTGTATTATCAAACATTGGCAATGAGCAACCTATTGGAACGGAAAAAACATTCAGCTTTACTTCATCTGCAACAGTTATTACAATGTTCTATTAAGAGCAGTAATAAACTAAAGTCTGCTTCCTTACTGTGGTCCATCTGCAGGACAGAGGTCTCATGGAAAATGCTAACTTGATTCTTTTTTCTTCTCATAAATTAGGTTAAATATCACACTATCATACAGTTTACATATACCACAGCACACAACTTACTGCAGTGTTATGTTTTTTAAAGGGCCATTTAACCCATCCATCTCATCAATCTTACTATAAATAGAACCAAGTAGTCAACTGCTGACCAAGACAAATCTCTACTGTGTCTGGTGTAATGCGTATGTCAGTCCTGACATTCAGGAATATTGAACTCCAGAAACTCATGTAGAAAGTAGGCACTCACAATTTGTTAAACTAAGCTAAGAAATCCCCAAATATGCTGGGGAGGGTGGGGAGTTAATATTAAACAACATATTGGAGAACGTCTGTGCTGTATAGAAAAAATGAGGATGGAGATTATTTGAAAGCAGTTCCTATGTTATATATTAGTTCAATCTTCAACATTATATAGAAGAAGTAGGATTTTTAAGGTGTGTTGTGTTACACTTAAGATTTTATGGGCAAAATGCCAAGCAAAGAATTTATTGTTAGTCTAATTAAAATCTTAACAGCATACACAAAACTATAGCAAATATTACTATTAATCCAGTTATACTACCTTTCACTGTTTAAATTTTTTAATTATTGCAAGAAAATCTCATTAATAATGTAGCTAATTCTGTTATACATGAACTTCTGGGTAACAAACCCTTTTCTCCAGTGGTACACACTCTTGTCTGTGCTCCTCTGGTTCCTAAGGACAACAGATTCAGCACTCCACAAGAAAAATAGAGGGAAGGGGAGTTTATACTGAGTTGTCAGCATTCAAAGACCTTCAGCAGAAGAAGATGCATAATATTGATGGCCAGTGCTTGCTCCTCATTACTCATGGGTCCAGCTGAGGTCACTTTTGTACATTTTCTAACACCATGCCCTTATTTGCTCTTCTTAAAAATGAATTCCACCTACAAGCAGTATATCATCACCTATTAACTGCTTATTCATTGATATTTAAGTCCCAGTTACTTTGTTACTGAGTGGCTTCAAAGGTTTGTTAGATCTTTGCCACACACAGTATTCAGAGTTAAAGTGAAACTGGTTTGGCAGTAGTCTCCCAAATGGCTGGACAAATGTTATCACAACTACCAGGAGCTCAAGACACAAGCCAAAATATGTCCCAAAAGCCCATATTGACTGGTCAATAAATAAAAAAATTTTAAAATAATAATATTTACTGGGCCACAGATTGGAACTCTGTACAAAGGTGAATTTCAACCTTATTTCCAATTTTATTTAATAAAAAATATTCCTTTATTATAAGATTTCCAGAGATTTTCTGCCAGACATGTAGCCCAGCCTTCAAAATTTTCATAATCCTTTTAAATATGTAGAAAATTAAAAAACTCTTTGGTCAAATGCATTCTGATTTGCTTAACTTAGATCAATCCATCTAGATAAGATGCACCAAAATTTAGAGAAAAAAAATGCACTTTTATAATTTTTATCAAAAAAATATTTTGTACAAGAAGTTTATTATTAATTCAGTCTTCAGGTATCTACTTTGAATGTATATTGTATTTGCTCTAAGGCTAAGTCAAGGAGCAAATGTGGCAGGTGGACAGCTATTCAAAATAAAGTCATGTAGATTGGCATATATTCAATTATAATCCATTTGAAAATATGGGACCTGACATTTTGGAACACTTAAAACTCAAGGAGCCAGTTGGCAACCCCAAAATTGTCACTTTCATATGCATAATTTCCTAGTGATGAAAATGGGAAAGCAAGCAAGCTGACTTGTAGAGAACTAAGGAAAGATGTTACCAGGAAAAAGAAGAAACTATATCTTGGATTTATTTCATACTCCAGGTTTAAAATAAAATAAAATAAATAGAATTTAAAAAAAAAAAACCCACCAAATCTAAATGGCTTGCTATAGCACAGAGAGGTCATTGTTATTGACACATTATTATAATATATTGTTGATTAAAAAACAAACTTTTTTTCTTGTCCAAATTTGAAATTTATAAAGTATTATAATCCTGACTTTTTAAAATGACCAATGATTACTTAAAATCTATTTCTGGTATTCACAAAGCATAGAAAAAGTTTAACCATAATGGTTTATTATGCTATTAACTGCATTTTAGTTTCTGTTTTCTGAAGTCTTTTAAATATGCATTACACCTGAGCTAGAGAGATTACTGTGCTCTAGAAACACTATAAAACTGTAATAATTATCTTGCTAGTAGGTTTAGCTTAAAAAGTATTTATTTATTTAGTGCATGTGGTTTTAAGTGTCAGAGTTCAAGTACCTGATAGAGACAAATATTAAGTGAAGTACACTTGTTCAGAAGATAATTTTATTTAGCATCTTCAAGCAGGGCATAATTAAGTTACTCTGTGATACAAAATGATAGAGGCTTAAATAAGTAACAGCTGGTTACCCCAATGGCTGTGCAACTGCAGGGCAGCCTTTGGCAGGAAAAGCTGTGCAAACACAACCAATACATTATGCTAATGGGAACAATGTAATGAGCAAGGAAGCAGCTAAAATGGAATGACAAAAAGAAAAACAAACAATCAAACAAGTCTCTTCAGCCCTTAGCACGCATTTCAATTGCAATTCGTGAACAGAAATCTTACAATAGCCATTCTCTAGTACGAGCTTTATCTAGAAATGTTTGCTGAGTCCATTCCTTATGCCAGAATAAGTTTAATGACAGTGGTTGCTCCCTTGACTTCAATGAATTTAGGCTGAATACCTCCAAGTGTTGAATTGACCAAAACCTATAAACTAATAAAAATATGTTTTCATTAATTTTCTCTTTGATCTTTTAGAAAAATAAATTAACTAAACTGCAGCATAAGTGGACAAAATTAGACTTTAAAGTATGTACTTTATAAAAGTATTTCCTCCCTGTTACTATTAATCTCTGAAAGTTTCACATGAATGTTTACTTGCTTTACTCTGGGATATTGTTTTGTTCAATAATGCATTGTGACACTGTTCCAGTAGAGTTTTCAGTCAGATTTCATGTATTGTAGAAGGACATTGAGAATTCCCTACCTAGCTCTGGAGCAGGGTGAAAACCTCACTAACCTGGATCTTAGAACTGGATGCCAGGTTCACAGCTACAGCGCCGAGGGTATGTTGCACACTATACACGACATGTTCTGTGCTGCTTCTAAGCCATAGCCCTTTAAAATTTAATCCAAAAGGACATTCAAAATAGGAGTTTTCAAAATAAGCCTTTTCAAATAAGACTTTTGAAAGAGCCTGCTTTACAAACTAGGCCAAAAATCATAATCTAGATGAGCCAAAACAGAAGACAGAGATTTCCAGGGGTGGAGACAACAACCTGGAAAAATTTAAGGACAGATAAGAAACTGGGGAAAAAGTTGCATCTTAAGACCAGTTATCTTACAAACTGTTGGAGTCAGTAGGAATACAGAGATGAGTCTCTAACATACATTTTCCCTTGTATTTTTCAGGTGTAATAACCCACATCACTCCTGAAATGCTGGTGACTCACCAACAACACACAAAGGAATCTGGTGCTTATTGAAAATTACCTTCTTAGGCAAAAGTCTAACACGAACAGCAACAAAATTAATAAGGCAAATAAAATAGGCAATCTACTCAAACTATTTGTATTATGAAACACACAAACACAAAACACACAGCAACTGCCCCTATTTTCACATGAGGAATGCCAAACATATGTCAAATAGCCGAAGACACTGACTAGGTAGAAACTATGAAAGTACGAGCAATTTAGCAAGCAGAACTTTGTGCTGGGACATTTTGCATCCCTCTGGATGGCATATAATTGCTGGCCAGATTCATTTGTGCCAGTTACCAACTGTATTTTTTTGGTTTCTAGTCATGTGGTTTTGCTTGCTCTCCATTCTACATTGGCAGTCTTTGAGCTCAGATTATTGCATATATGTAAGATCTCAGCTCTTTTCCCTCAGACACACTTGTTCCTGCAGGCACAGGTAGGACTGTTTTATGAGCACATATACATCCTGTGCCATGCACAGCACCCTGTTATATGAAAAAGCACATAATGAGTTACATAATTTGGGGCTAAGTATACTTCTTTTCAAGCCCAACTCCACCATTCCTTTGTGTGGTTCACTCCAGCCATACACACTCTGAAACTCTTGTGCTGAACTGTTACAGTTTATTAATAATGTGACTTGTCCTAGAAGGCCGGTATTCCAGATGTGACCTAATGAAAGCTAGGTAGAAAGGGTTAATCACTTTCCTCAATCTATCTACTTCTGTTAATGCAGACCTGGAGGCTGTTGGTCATGTTTGTGACCATGACACTGTTAGCTCATGCTCAGTTTTCTGTCTACAAGGCCTCCATGGCCTTTTCCACAGAGATGATCCCAAGCCAGTCAGTCTCCAGCCTGTATCATTGCAAGGGGTCCATCTTTGCAGGTGCAAAACTTTGTGTTTTTCCTGGTTTAATTTTATGAAGCTGGTCCATTCCTCCATCTTGTCTAGGTCTCTCTGTATGACAGACCCTTCCTCCAGCATATCAATTATTACCCTCAATTTAGTAACATCTACAAATTTTATGAGAGTACAGAATCACAGAATCACAGAATAATAAGGTTGGAAAAGACCTTTAAGATCATCGAGTCCAACCATTCACATCCTAAACTAAACCATATCCCTAAGTACTTCATCTACCCTTTTTTTGAACACACCCAGGGAAGGTGACTCGACCACCTCCCTGGGCAGCCTGTTCCAGGCCCTGACAACTCTTTCAGTAAAAAATGTTTTCCTAACATATTATTGTCTCCTACTGATCATTGGTAAAGATGTTAAACAGGACAGGTCCCAGAACAGAACTCCTGTTACTGACCTCCAGGTAGACCATGACGTATAACCATGACCCCTGAGCCAAACCATCATCCAAACAGACTCTTACCTACTTTGTAGTACTACCACACTATACCATTCTAGCTTGGGTACAAAAATTTTGTAGGACATGGTGCCAAAAGCCTTGCTAAACTCAAGGTAATTTATGTTCCCAGCTCTCAGCTCATCCACAAACCCAGATACCCCAATACAGAAGGCAATTGGGCTGATCTTGATTGTTCCCAGTAACCTTATTCTCCTTTATGTGCCCAGAAATGTGTTCCAAGAGGGCTTGCTCCATGATTTTCCCAGTGACTAAAGTGAGACATTTTTCAGCTTTTAAAGTTGTTCTTAAAATAGAGTAATACCAAGTTACTTACAGGAAAATGGGGGAAGAACAGGTGTCACCACAAACCATGTAATATATAGTGGTAATTGGGAAGTGTTACATTACAAATGCTATAATAGTAGTTGAAATAATTAAGAAGTGTTGCTGAATTATCTGTAACAGAAATTGAGAAGTGCTACTGAACTATGTAATGAATTTATTATTTTTTCTTCCTTTGTCTCTTGTGGTATATTCAACATCTTGACCTTCCTTGTTCTGTCTTCTTGAACTAAATAAAGAAGACTGAGACAAGAACCATATTTTAATTTGTTTTAATGTGCTCCAATTTGCACATTATAGCTATTTAAATAACCTAAATAATAATTATAGGTATCATATTAGTATTCAAAGTGAAATGATAAAATATGGTGAAACCTCTGTAAAGTACATGGGATTCAGGTCAGCTCAATTAAAAGTCAGTATTTCATGTGGTATATTTTACTTGACTGCTTTATACAAATTAAGGGGTTCTATTCCTCAAGGCATTTTATAAATGTTAATTATTAATATAACATAAAGCCTTTTCTTCAGTACTGTGTTTCCAGAGTTCAAAGCCAACCTAGAATTCAACAGATTGCATATTTTTAAGATGTTGCCAATGTTTTAAACAGAAAATCCCTTTGGTTTACATTCCCATATATTCAGATTGTTGTTGCACATCTGCTGTAATAATTAAATAGGACATTCCATCTCTGGAGGAAAACCAACTCAATTAAGTGAAAGAACTAAAAGGTAGTTTTCCTTTCCCTTCTGAAAAATAAATTAAAAAAGACACTTGGGTGAGGGTTTTTTTTTCTGTTTTTTTTACTTTTAAACTGTAATACCTGTAATTGCATTAAAAAAATGACAGAGAGCAGTTGCATGCCAAAACAAACATGACCACACAATTACTAGTTACTAAATACTGATTTTCTGTCATTAAAAAAGATTAAGAACCCTCACTAGGTATGTTAGTTATGGTTCAAATGCATAAAAATAAAGGGGCCAGCACTCATTCTTTTAAACTAATGAGATGAACTGTTTGCTTCCCTTTCAGAGAACATGATTCAATATACTGGAATACAGTGTGCAGCCTGCAAAATGGTGGTCAGACAAAAGAGCCAACATAGTCCGTTTCCTTAACTGCTTTCTTGGGCTATTCCAAATTAAATGCTCTATCTTGCCAGATTACCTAGTTTTTTTCAATGCAAAATTTAATGCTTGCCTAACTAAAAAGCCTCTGCCATTAGCCAATCTGCTGGGGCTGTGCTGTCAAAGCCCTTTGATGTGTGCCAAGAAGAGATGTTCTTCTGCCAGCACAGTTACATCATCTCAGTGAATGACAGATGCAAAACTAACATTAGCTTTCCTCTACTGGCATAACCACACATTGGAGCTTTGCCAGTGTAACTACGTTAGTCAGCTTCAGCATGTGAGTGTGGGGTTGGATTTTTTTTTAGCTTTCAGTCTCCTAATTTTGTTGGCAAGTCCTTGTAGACACGGTCTCAGACTGTTACTATTAATGATCAAAATGGCAGATAACTATGGCTTTCACTTATAAGGTATTTAACTTACTAAAATGTACCCATAGTTCAAAAAAGGACTCTTGAGGATCACAGACTTCTGTTTGATTTGATTAGGTACAAACAGCCCACTAGAAAGGTGTCTTATAGCTGTTTGACCAGAGACTCCCAGAAGTAAGTTTCTATCTGAAGTTTTTTCCTGTGTTGGAATATTCAGAGATTTATTCTGCAATTGGCGATTTATATGATAATATTTTATAAGGTGTAGTTCACACTACAGCTTGTTCCTCTCCTCTCTTTGCTGTCCATGTAGTATCCCCACTTCTATATACAAGTCATCTGAAACTAGATGCTAAAAGAGTGTTTTCTTTTTTTTTTTTTCATTTGTGGTAGGTTCAAGATGACTATGACTATGTAAACTCTATCATTTTTGATATACAACTGCATATATTGTCCATACTTCATTCTGTCCAGCAGAACCTCACCAATCCCTATGTTAGTCTGACATGTTTTACTGTGTTATATCATTCCTATAAACCTGGAGAACTAAATTGTTGTTACTGTTGTTTAATCAGTGGTTAGTAAACCTGGCCTGTATTGAAGACATCTACAATATTCATTTTCTGAAAGTAAGGTGATGTTTGTTTCATGCTTTGCAAATCAGCTTGAATAGCAAACAAAGAATAAATATGGTGCAATAAGATGGATGTTATTTTATTCATTATTTAGCTTTATAATTGCATAAATAATCTGGCCTGCAGTAGGAACAATCCAGTTGAATTTAGCACATCATTGCTTTTATGCTGTAGTGGTTTGTGTAAATTGCATTTGTGACGGTTTATAATACTATGAGGAAATAATACGGATGGAATTCACAGATGACCCATGACAACTCTAACTAAAATATATTATTGTGTAACACAACTCATAAACCCATCATGTTCTATCTATTGAGCTTCAATGAGAGGCAAAGTAACATATAGTACATGATAAAACAAATATGAAAAAGCAAGCCCTGTTATTTACCAGATACACAGATCCTTTAATAGCCAAAAGTTGTCCTAAACACTGCCTCCCTGCTGAGCCTTTTAGAATAAGCCCTTAGCTCAGGTCACTTCCTTTGTTTCCCTATGTCCTACCTTGTTATCTGACAGGTCACATACATCACTGACACAGTATCCTGCCTTCACTGCCTTAGATACAATAGGAGACAGTAAATATAGGAACATTTAGGACATTTAAAATAATTTCCTGTCCTTCTTCACAGCCTCTTCCCCTCAACAACATTTTTTTTTCTGTAAATATGAACTCTAGAGTTTACAGTATCTGCCTTCCCTTCCCTCTGAAATCTAATTCAGATAAAACATTTAGCAAATTTTGCAGACCCTTTTGTCTTGCCATTTCCTTACCTATTAGTTGCTACTTCTGCCATCATTCTCACCCTTCCTTTACCAGTGTTACTCACCATGATGACCAGCAACCCCTGGCTTTCACTCCTTGGATATGTCCTAGGAATGTTTGAGGCCCATAAAAAGTTTCCATGGGACATTTACCCTCAAATAATGAGCTCTTGCACCATACTGTTGAGGAAAGAGATGGTATAGAATATTTCTCATCACAAGTAATTTTTCTTTTGCTCATATATAAATGACCGTTGCTTTTCCTCATTTCATGACATGTTGCATATATTTTGCTTGACAAATACAGATATTTCAGTAACGTCTTTTTCTTACCCTCCACTTCCATGAAAATCTACACATATGTATGTCAGAGTGGCTGAAAGCCCACTTAGTCACAATGTATAAGTTCCAAGCCAAACTACAGTGTTAGTAAGAGTAAGAGAAATGTGAGAAAACGGGAAGTAGTGCTCACTGAATCACAAGTCAAATCACATAAACAGAATCATAAATATATTATTCCACTGTTTACTCAGCTCTAAACCTGACACTTAACAAGAAACGTTTAGCTACATGAGACAGGAAATTGCATCTTCTCACTTATCCAAATTCACGCTCTGTCTCTTGCATTTGATTTGTGCCAGATTAGCAGAAGAGAGTGAGGGATGAGGCTAAATTGTTCCTCCCTGTGCAGAGGGAATGCAGAGATCTCCAGACAGCAAGTGACTTTCCTCACCATATGTGCTTCTTCATCTTGGCCAGCAGGGCAGGAAAATGAATTTGAGGATTTTCAATGCCACACACATTATGTAAGTGCTAGCTGCAGTGCTTTACTCCATTTTTGCATTTCACAGAGAGTCGCTAAACCCAAAAGCTAGAAAACATTTAGTATATGTGGCAAGATGTATGGAATTCAAGTTAAAATTGTTACATGAGGGTGAAATTCAGGTTGGTACTTTAGATATAATCGTGATGTAGCTCAGTAAGCAGGGCTGTGTTTTTTATGCACATGCATCATACTTAGTCATCACTTCACAGGCTAGTCCAAAATCAGCTTTGCTATTCTCAGTGCTCATAAAACAATGGACTAATTTGAGATAATAGACTCGCCAGAGACAAAGCAACTGACTGAATAACAATGCATCTGTCTGTTACAGAAATTCTCTAGGTCGGGATTATGGACAACACAGGAGAATCTCTGAGCAGGTCCTGCTGTCACAGGGCAATGGACAGCCACCATTTGTTTGTGGCTCCTATAGAAGCCTAAAGGGCAGTGCAGGATACTCTTCTGAAAATAGATTAGGATAGTCTGGGGGATGTTCTGTATATAGTTCAAGATGATAATGGGAAAACATCCGAGGTGAACTCAGGAAAAAGAAAATAGTTCAGGGAATCTGATCCAAACCAGTTGAAAATACAATTGCAAGGACCCAGACAGTGACAGACAGATCATTCTGTTTGAGAGATTCAATTCTCCCCATAAGCATTATCCTATGAAACATATTCGAGGAAGTCAGGGGATTTTTTAACACTTATTCTGTCTCTGAATTTTTGCAACACATCAACCATGGAACACTGAAGGACATTTTCTTTAATGATAGACTATCGTGTTGTAATCTCTCTTGCTTATGGCCTCCTTATGGAATGCTGTTCAGTTTGATGCATTTTACCCTCATGTCCTGATCCAAGTAAAATGAAGGTGCACCACTGGCATATAGTGAAGTCTGTAAATCTTACCTCTGCTATTGTGAGCAAACAACATACTTCTTAATACTATCTTTATGAGTCTGTAAACGGAGAGTTTCTTAGAAAAGAGGAGCTCTAAAGTAGTCTTAGTTCAAAATATTGTCCATAGGTATTTCTATGCTAATAGATCTCTCTATCCCTCCATTCTTGAAAAGAAAAATGTTGTTTGTAAGTGGATGGAAAGATCTTTCATATTTTATTGATACAATTGGTATAGCAATCAAATGCCTGGAGAAGTCTGTGTTCCTAAGATATTGACAGAGTTGATTCAGACATTTCATATCTACATAATAGATTTAAGAATTTTTATTTAAGTAATCAGTTGTGTTCAGAGTAAAGAAATGTACCCGTTAATGTACCCATCATTTTTGTAGATTTATCCTTTAGGCTCCTAATACTTATACCTGATCCCACAAACAATGTCCCTCCTCCCACTCCAAAATAATTATTTTGTCTATGTCTGCTGTTGTTTTCACTCCTATTCAAAACCAAAAATAAAAATAAACAAAAAACCCAGAAACAAAACAAAAAACCAAACACCAAAACAAAAAGCTTGAGAAAAAAAAGGTACAAAAGAAGGCTAAACTAATTACATATGCCTACACAATTGGTAAGCTAAATACCCCTTTTATTTAAGGATTCTGAAGTTATATATGAGTATTTTGAAATGTATTATTTGTGATCTTGGAAAGCAGTAACGATTTTGGTGACACTGATTACCTGACTGAAGAAAGCATGAATATAAAAGTTTTGATTTGCACCAATTAACTGAACAATGAAATCAATTTAAACAAAGCAATAAAGACAAAGCATATTCCAGGAACATTTTGAATCTCAAAGTTACAGTACAAAAGTGATGGTATGTTATCATAAAACTCTTTAAAAGTCTAAATTGTAGATCCTGGTGTACTTCAAAATCACAACTGTCTCTTCTCAGTGAAAATTTTTCAAGTTTTCAGTCATTTGAAGTTTTTCTCTTCCTATGAGTATCATCCTGTGAGGGTTTTCTGCCAATGCTTTCTGGGGGGGTGAAAAGTATCCCAATTTTCTCTTTCTAAAAACCTTGTGAATCTGCAGCAGTCAGGCTTTTCCGTATGCATGGGTAACAAAACCGGGAGTTTAACTCCATGATCCGCCTCTGCCAACAAAGTATCCTGCTGATGTTCTCCCAAAGTTTAGACTTCTTTCTGCTACCAGAGTTTTCCACTGTTTTCATGCATTTTTCATTTCCCTTTTTTTTTTGCAATGCTAAAAAGTCAAAGATAACTCACAGCTACAGACTATCAAAAGTTAGACATTGTTACAGGATCTGCTATTAAAAATGATATTTTAAAGAGACAGATTACGTGTGTGGAAATATGATTGACTGAAGCTGTGTGTGGGATAAACTAAAAAAACACAACTTATCATAGAAAAGTAATATAGAGTATCAGAGACATGCAAAGACATTATCATGTCTTCTGGAAGTCATATTGACTCGTAGGCCTTCCGATAATCAAAAAGAGGAAAATTGAAATACTCTTTAATGCTAATTCTTTCATGTAAAATGCATTCTATTTCCTCTGAGAAAGAATTCCTCAACCACAGTAATGTTTGCTATAATAATAATAATAAAAAGAAGCTAGCAAAAGTTGAAAAGTCGACGTAGGTAAGACATTTAGTAAAATGATTGTGTGATACAGTAGTTTGCTTGCTTAATAGTCATCATTTTAGACTGCTGAATCGCTATGAGTGTAAGGGTTCCATTTCATTTATTTGTTTAATTAATTAATTAATTAATTATTAGTACCTAGAAAATCACTCTTTAGTAACTATTTTAGCACATATAAAATACTACCTTCTCTGCTATAGAAACATTCATTTTTCTGTTTGAAAGCTTCCCTGCATTGCATTTTCAGAGACAGAACATTAGGTAAATACTGGGCTTATAAATATGAAAGGATGACAGACAAGTCATTGACAGGGGGACACTGACATTTCTATGATTATTCTAAGTGCAGTTTCTAGCAATACTATGGGTGTGGGATTCAGCATATTGACTAAAAGCGTAGGGTGACTTAAGTTCACATATACTACATCTCTCCATACTGTCAAATAAATCCTAACTCGTCTGCCTGGAGAACAAATATTGGCGTAAGGAAACTGAATTGTCCAACTCCCTTACATTAAGTCTGCTAAGATTGTGTATTCCTTTATTCATGGAGCTCTATCGGCTACCTCTGTAGAAAGAGCCTTGTGACCAGTAAGCAGGCATTTTTTTACCTCATTTACCTTTTTGTCAAAATGTATATTGTTGAAATATAATCAAAAATTTATTTATTTTTAAAGGGCTTGCCAGCTTACAGAATTTAAAAGGCAATCTTCTACAAAGTCAATTTAAAAGTGCTTCAGTCTCCCATCCCCTGAAACACAACTATGTAAACACGTAGCAAGATTATGAAGCTACCTATACATCATGTGTAAAATATGCAACTTAAAAAAATAGGTCAACATGGCAATGCAATCTATTCCAATTCCACTGAATGGCTTATAGTATTCACTGCAAAATAAGCTGAAATTTGCTCCAAAACATAATGCTGTTCAGCTATGCATATATTATTACATCATGCCTTTGGGCTGACTACAGATTCTCTACACGCTGAGCACTAAGGCCATTCTGATGCAGTGTCAGGATGTGGTCAGACTTTGTGAAGAAAACATGTCCAGAAGAAAGGCCAAGCAAGGGATGCCACCTGTCCCCATTTTACTTCCAAAACAGTAACTAAGCAGTTTAGCCACAAACCACACAGTACTTTCCCATCAGAACAGGCACCCTGCAGATTAGGAGCCTTCTCTAAAAGAAGAGGTACTTCTCAAACTGTTGGTGCCACAACAATTATGTCAGATTAGGAAATCTCATCAACTGCATAAAACCTAAAAGCTTCCACTGGGATGAAAAGTCATACATTATGTATTTGAAAAGTATTAAACACTGTGGTTTGCATTAACAGATGAAAGCATCTTGGAGTAATCACAAATAATGGAGTGACAGAAGCCTTTGGTTTCTCCACTTAAAAGGTATACCGTTGCTATGCAAATGGAAAATCACAGCAGGTTTACAGATGCACATTTAGCTGCAGAGAATATAAATTTCAAAATTTCCAGGATGAAGACACAAAGAAACGAAGACATGATTCTAAATGAAGGAATGTTCTTTCTTTCATAACCACAGTTACCTGCTTTTACTTTATTTGTTTGCATAGAATGACTCTCTCACATAAAGCAGAGCTACAAAGAACAGATGAGGAATTAAATTCAAAAACCTAAATGTCATAAAGGGTTTTCAGGAGCTCAGAAACGCTAACAAAAGTGCCTTATAATGTAAACTAATAAGCAGGAAAAACTGGTGACAAAAAATCCCAACCCAGTTCTGTATATTTCTATTACTAAGAGCAATTTTATTCTGAAATATATATAATGTAAAATGAAAAATACTTTGTTTTCTAAATGCTTAATAAAGTAGAAGATACCAGATCAGATTAGGTGATCTATTTGGTCAAATATCCTGCCTTTGAGTGTGGCCAAAGCAAGTTTCTTTAGAGGAAGGTATAAAAGAAAGCTAGTCACAGGAAAAATCTACTATCATTAAGTTCTCATCTTCATAATTAATAATTAGGCACTGTACTATAGTCCTAAGTATGATATTTTATGGCTTGTTTCAAGCATTAGCAAATGCTACCATATGCTATGGCTATCATTATCATGTAATTCCTTTTGAATGTTGCCAGATTTTTGGTCTCTGACAGATTTGTGTGCAGGCTTATTTGTGTATCTACTGAATTATTAGTTGTTTTGGACCCTACCTCCACCCTTTTGCGAGTGTATAAATGACCATGGTGATAGATATTGCCGCTCAGAGGTTAGCCTCTCATTCCTCTGCTCTCAGGTGCTATGTGTATTGTACAAGTAATATACTTTTGCCCTGAATAGACAAAAATTCCTACCACAGTAGAAACCCTACAAAATTCACTGCAACTGAGAACTCATTCTGTATTCCTATATTCAGATACATCTGGAATTATGATCATGAAGGTATATCTAACTGGCAATGCAGGAGTACAGCTGCCTGCAACCATCAGAGTTGTGGGCCAACAGGTAGCTGCCTTGGCTGTCAGTATATTTTAGGAGGATTGCACTGAATTCTGAACAGAATTACCAACAATAAAGAATATTGTCATACTTTTTAATATCACTAAGAGATTGAAGGACAACAGTAATTTCAGTGGGGATATCCTGAGATACCGTTTATCTCCAAGGAAAAGAGCTGTGCATTTGTTCTGTGTTAGTCATCAGTTTCCATTTACAAGTAATTGTAGCCGAAGGCTGTGTTTCCCCTAAGGCTATTATAGAATATTGTGTACAGCACTGCCATGAAGGAAGGGCTCAAGATAGTGAAGTTAAATCAATGATATATTTTTTTCCCTTTGGTCTGGACAATGCACCGTCATTTAAAAATTGGTTGGGATTGAACTAAGTGTATTTATTTTGGTTTTGCTAATAGATAAAACTAGGTCAATAAGATGCACCATTTTTTATTAATTAATATTTTATTTATCACTGAACCAGTCGCTTAAATAAAAGCAAATTAAATCAAATAGAGATATCAGAGATTGAACAGTTGGTGACATCCTTTTACCTCATAAGTGTTGTTAGATTTTATTGGTTTACCTTGTACCTGTTCTTCAAAATGGAGGTAGCTTCATAACCTTGCTACAAAGCATTCTGGGATTTTTTTTTTACCATACTTTCAAGTGGAACTTTGATATACAGCTGAACAATTAAAGATTCACTGAAACTAGGATCTCTGCTTTCTCTTCCTAATCCGCCTCATGCTAGTAGGTTCCCTGCCACAGTTAGCTCCTTTACGAAGTATCAGTCTCAAAGACCATGTTTGGGAGTGGTTCAGTGACAAAACCCATGGTTATTTCCAAAGGCATTATGGACAAAAATATGTCTCTGTCCACTTTATACAGTTACTATCCCAGCATGAAATTCATTCACAAATCCTACATGTTTGCATGGTAAAGGATTTATATTACAGGGTGACATTTTTGTTACAAAAAGCTATCTTACATGCTGTATGCCCTCAAACTCCTTTAAGTCATTTTGAACTGATTCACCACATGAGAACCAGAAGAGATGTTTTTATAAGTGTCCTATTGTATGGATGTAGCCCTTATGGTTTTTATTCCTGTTTTTTTCAATACTGAAATATACCAAATAAGTCTTCTATATTGGAAATCTTTCTTGATTTTTTTTAATCACTTTTTCCCATTTTTTATGAAGTATATTTCCTTTCTCTACAAAGATTTTGCATTAATAATTGGACAGTATCTTAAACAAAGTTCACCTAGCTAACCAAAGTGATCGACACCATGCCATCTCATAGTACTCTGATTCCCAGAGGACATAACATTCCCCAGGAATTCATCACCTTGCATGCCTACTGCGAACAGTTTTATACTGATCTTGAAAATGGATGGTAGGACTTAGGCCTACTACAGTCAGTAGTTTAGATTTATTCTTCCACATTACCAGTGGTGGAAGACCTTCAGACACCTGTATTTCTGTAAAAGGTAGCCCAAGCTCAGAAAATTAAATTCCACCTGACTTTGCAGCAAGCGGCATAGCTATACGATGGCTTCCCTGGCCACATAACAGTGCTGCAACTCCAGACATGTGGCCATCACTGACCATGCTGGGGGCACACTGAGGTCCATGCTCAGAAGTAGTGCCTCCTGGTCTTGAGTGCTCCTCTCAAAGGTACTTCAAGTCACTCAAAGCACTGCATAGAAGTAGCTCCTCTGATGAGCCTGAGTGTCATATATTCTATCTTGTTTTGCAAGCAGCCATATGAAATCACTGGAACACAGTAACCTCCTACAGCACATGATATCAAGTGTATTCAAAATTTAGACTTCTAGCCTTTCCAAACCACCAACTCCTTTTCTTAAGCTTCTCTCCAGCCTGCTGTTCAGAACTAAACTAACCCACTGTTTATTAAAACATTTCTTCATTATTTGTTCTATATGTGTGAGATACCTGTATCTCCTAGTAGACATTTATTAATCTGAAATAAGCTGACATAGTCACTGATAGTGCAGAAAGTGGATTTTTAATAGACTGCAACAGTGGGGGTGACTTGTCTAAGTGAAAAAACAGGACAACGAGACCTATCTTTGAAAATTACATGTAGTCTAAGTCCCTTAATATTCTTTGAAAAATCTGGATACTTCATGCCTTTAGGAAGCAACAAAGGTTCTTCTTTTCTTTTTCACTTTTTTAACACTGATACCACTCACAGACTTTACAATTAAATTGTGAGCAAAATGCAGTCATCGTCTGAATAATGAAACATATATTAAAACCTCTATAGGAAAGAGTGTGTGCTTCTTCAAATTAAGTAAAATAGGCCTTGGATAAAGAAAAAAAAATAGTGAGAGAGATGAACTGTGAATATATTGAAACAGTGATTTCAACAAGCAGTCAATAAGGCCTATGTGAAATATCCTTCAACCAAGTGAATGGCCTTGTAGGAGGAAAAGAGTATTGTTTACCAGAACTGAAAAGCCAGAATAGAAAAAAATAAAACAAAAATCACAGAGAAAATAAGCACACTGGTGCTCTGAAATACATCACTGCTGGCTAACCTGACAAGTTGGATCTAAGTTACTTGCTTACACTGTGTCATTTAAAACAGCATGGTAGTGCTAACTGCAGTAAAAATAGGCTTGGCATTGACTCTGAGGCATTACATGTGTTGGAGAGGTGCCCATGGTTTCATTTTGCAACCACAGGGGTCTAGTCTTTTGTCAATGTGTGTGCACAACTTCTTTAACATTAAGAGGAATATGTGTGTTCATCCATGGGCAAAGGGACCCAAAGAGCTCATGTTTGTATTCAGGTGACACAATTAAAATCAGGCTTAATCCTGCTCCCTCTGTAGATTAAAAGTCTAACGTAATTTTACTAAAGCTTTTATTTCAGTCATGCATACGAGACAGAATATATTATTTTTATAGTCAAACAGTGTTCTGCAAGGTATTACTACATTCTATAACACAAAACCAACAGCACTTTAAAATCTATGTTGAAATAAAATAAAAAAAAAAAAATCTATCCAGAGTGGATCTTCAGCCTACTTACAGTGTTTTGAAATACAATAAAATATTTTTCCATCAGACAGGTATAGAAACCACATTAACTTATGTCATACGAAAGAGCAGTTTCCAACTGCAGTTTTGCCATTTACTTGTATATACTGGTGACCTTGAGAGAAAATTGATATAGTCAAATTCTCAAACACCTGGTGGTGATACTAAACCTCTGAACCACCTTTTCAAAGCAATCACAGCTGGAGCAATGCCAGCTGACAGTGTTTCCCTCTAGCCCACAGTCTAGCATGAAACCTCCCCAAGTACCTTGCAGAGCTACATGGGTACAAAGAGAAAGGCCAATAAAGGAAACAGTCAATCAATAAGATCTGCTTCTCACATCCCTGCCTAGGAGACAGAAGGAAGCACACCAGATATTTCTTTTTGCTACATCTATGCCTCCTTCATGCTTATAAACTTCTACTATAGCAGTAAAGCACTATATGACACTGTTTAAGGACATGATGCATTTAGAATTTTTTTTTGGTTTGGATGTTTAAAAAAACCACACCTGCCTGCAGTGTATTTTTATACAATTCCCCTGTTGTGCAAGAGAATTCAAACATACATAAGGCTATTTATTAGAACTACACAAAAGTACAGGATAGTCAGCTCAAGATAAACCCAAGTCATATATGACTTTTTTTAGATAAACAATGAAAAATACATTGTCAAATTCCTCAACTATATTCTTGTATAACACAAACACACAAAAATGTTTGTGTTATACAAAAACTTACATAGATCTCTTCAGAAATGTGTCTATCAGCTCAGAAAATAGATGGCATACAGACAGAGGAAGGATTAATGGAAGAGTTAACAGCAGTTGGGACAGTATCATCAAAGGTTTCATAACATCATTGACAAAATTCTGACTGTTGAAATGGATTGTGGCTTTACCTCAATTTTTCAGAATGGGGGAACTAAACAAATGAACTAAAACTTAGATAGATTTGAGAATGATGGAGGGAGAGATGAGATGAGATGAGATGAGATGAGATGAGCGGAGCATTTTGTATTCAGAAGTCACAGAATCACAGTATGGCAGGAGTTGGCAGGGACCTCAAAAGACGATCTAGTCCAACCTCTCCACCAGAGCAGGATAACATAGATTAGGTCACACAAGCACTTATCCAGGAGGGTTTTGAAAGTCTCCAGAGAAGACTCCATAACCTCTCTGGGCAGTCTGTTCCAATGCTTTGTCACCCTCACAGTGAAAAAGACTTTTCTTATGTTTACATCAAACCTTCTATGGTCCAGCTTTCATCCATTGTCCCTTGGCCTATCATCAAATATCATTGAGAAAAACCTGGGTCCGTCTTTCTGACACTCGCCCTTTACGTATTTACAGACATTGATGCAGTCACCCCTCAGTGTCCTCTTCTCCAAGCTAAATAGAACCAGATCCCTCAACCTGTCCTCATAAGGAAGAAGTTCCACTCCCTTAATCATCTTGGTGGCCTTGTGCTGGGTTCTTTGAAGGAGTTTCCTGTCCTTGAACTGAGGAGCCAAGAACTGGACAAAATATTCCAGGTGCGGTTTCACCAGAGCAGAGTAGAGGGTGCAGAGAACCCCTATCAACCTACTAACCACAGCCCTTCTAAAACACCCCAGGACACCATTGGCCTTCTTGGCCAGGAGGGCACATTGCTGGCTCATGGTCATCCTGCTGTCCACCAGGACCCCCAGGTCCCTTTCCCCTATGTTGCTCTCCAACATATCCGCCCCCAACCTATACAGGTACCTGGGGTTATTCTTCCCCAGATGCAAGATTCTGCACTTGCCCTTGTTATATTTCATTTAATTTCTCCCCACCCAACTCCTGAGCCTGTCTAGATCTTGCTGGTTGGCAGCACAGCCTTCTGGTGCACCAGCCACTATTCCCAGTTTTGTGTCATCAGCAAACTTGCTGACAGTGCACTCTATTCCCTCATTCAGGCTGTTGATGACTTTTTTGAATAGTACTGGTCCCAGTCACAACAAAACCAAAACAATGTTTTTGCTAGCTGTAAGACTGCAAGTAACAAACATTAATGTCTGTGAGGAAGAGGACAGAGAGACACAGGGAAAAGTCCAGGGTCTAAATAAGAAGACAAACGGAATAGAACTAGGATTTTGGATGTCATGGAAAAAAGTGGCACTGGCTAGTATGACTGTTCTATTTCGGACAAACTATAAAGTAAGCAAACAGTGAAAGGAGAGATAAGGATATATATGCAGTAGCAAAAAATGAAGGTTGATAAGGACAAAGGTTATGGTTTTGGTGGTGGTTGAAAACAAAGAAATTACAAGCCTCATTGACAAGGCAAATTGTGCAGAGGGAATAGCAAAGAAATTTCCAACTTGGAAATCTGGAAGCCTTGATGGAAATATGGGATCTTTGTAGGTCAATAAAATTTTATGCAGTGTGATGGCTCAAAGGGGTAGAAAGTGATGTGTTGTGGAGTAAGCTGCTTCAGACTGTACCATAATTTGCATTGTATATGTAGGACTTCTCCTTCTAAAGTACTATTTCAGTAGATCAGCTCTTCAGGAAAACATATGGTGCAAACAATTCCCTTACAGAGACTGTCTGAAATGCAGTTTTGGGCTTTGGGACCAATTTCTGTATCATGCCACATTGGTTCGCCTGTGCCTTTTTGATGACTAGATTAGGAGATAGATGCTTTGCCTGCTGTGAGCTCTTCTGCTATACCTCACTCAATTACAAGTGCTAGCTTACTAGAAAAGACACTTGCAAAATGTCATGCGTTCCTCAGCTTCAGAGCTAAAAATCTTTTCCTATAGTTGATATCAAACACTGTATCTTATGTTGCTTCCCATTTCTCTTCTAATCTCCTTCTGACCTTGCTGTTTCATAATTGGGAAATTTTGTGCAGTACCTGTTTGAATGGCATTCACAATACCTGTGAATACCTGCTGTTATTCCATCTGAGTTCAGTGGAGTCAAAAAAAGGACAATCAAGTCCTGTGCCTTTCTTCCCTTCATTTTTCAGCTGTTCTTATTATACTGTGGTAGAGAGGAGAACGTTTTCTGTAAAAAACAGATTTATGCAGGTGCTGTGTCATCAGTTCTATCAATGAGCCTGATAACATCACTTTTATCCCATCCATAGGTTTCAAACTATCAATAAACATGACCTTGATAATCACCATGAAAACAACCATTTGACCACTCTACTGGGGTCATGTTTCAGGTGAAATGCCTGATTATGAAATCACTCTTACATTGGGAAAGCGCCATTTTAGGAAGAGAAAAATTCAGACTGTATTTACAAAGTGAAAAATCACGTCTAAAGAGAAAAGGATATTTCATAATTAATCCATTCTTAGCTGGACTACTAGAAAAAAAGATAACATTCTGCTAGTTAAATTCTGACTCTCTTGGCTTAGTTCTATTGTCATTTTACCCTTTGTTAAGAATCTTCACTGTAAACTGAAAGAAAATACATTTTCAAAAAAATAAATGTACATGACTAATTAATGTCTTTGTTTTGTAGAAAGTGGTCATATATCTACTAATGTTATTGCTTTTTCTTGGCCTTTTTAACTAATTATTCTGGCTTCACACAAGATATAGTTTATGTAGTTATATAAAACGAAATACTTGTACACACACACTTACATGCATATTCAGAGTTAACAATCTAATCAAAGATTTATTCCCATAATAGATTTTTTTTGCTTTTTAAGAGTAAGCATAAATCTTACTAGTCTGTGTGAAATCAGACTTCCATACTTTTCTGTTTCCTACATGTTGTAGTTTTGTGTGGCTGGGTTCTGGTGGAGAAGGGGGCTGCAGGGGTGGCTTCTGCAAGAAGCAGCCAGAAGCTCTCTGCAGGGCCCAGAGAGCAAACACCAACTGGTTGAAGGCCAGAGTCATTGCTGACTAAGGCCGAGCCCATCAGTGATGGTCACAGTGCCTCTGGGAATCACATTTAAGAAAAAAAAATGCAAGCAGCTGCTTTTTGCCACCAGAGAAGGGAATGAGAAGATGTAAGGAGCTGTGCAGACACCAAGGTCAGTGAAGAGTGGGGGTAGGAGGTGCTGCAGGTGCTGGAGAGGAAAATTCCCTTGCAGCCCATGGAGAAGACCATGGTGGAGCGGGTGTCCCCCCACAGTCCATGGAAAATGATGGGGAGCAGAGACCCCACCTACAGCCTGTGGAGAGTCCCCACTATGTGGAGTTGGTGGAGACATATGGAAGATATGACCCACATTGGAGCAAGCTCATGGCAGGACCTACAGCCCAAGAGAAAGAGAGACTGTAGCAAGTTTGCTGGAGGGACTTGTGCCTCCGAGGGGGACCAGATTAGAGCAGTCTTGGCCTGAGAGACATTCTATGATTTATGACTGCACCCATAGAAGTGACCCACACTGGGTCACTTGGTGAAGAGATGAAGCTCTGTGGGAAAGGACTCAGGTTGGAGAAGTTTGTGGAGGACTGTGTCCCATGGGTGGGACCCCACGCTGGAGCAGGGGAAGAGTTTGAGGAATGTGTCCCCCCACTAAGAAGGAAAACAACTTGTGAGGAACTGACCAAAACCCCTGTCCCCGTCTCCTACTGTGACACCTTGGGGGAAAGAAAAGAGCAAAATGATGACTAAATTGAAGTCTGCTAAGGAGGGGTGGGTGGGGGGAGGTGCTTTAAGATCTGGTTGCGCTTCTCATCCCACTCTGTTTTCATTCTGTGTATAGTGCGGTGGGATAAATTAGATGGCTTGCTTTCTTTTTATTCCATGTTGAGCCTGTTTTGCCCATGACATTAATTGTAGAATGATCTCTCCCTGTCCTTATCTTGACTCCTAAGCCTCTCAATATATATTTTCTCCTCTGTCCAGCTGAAAAGGGGTGTGATAGAGTGACTTTGGTGGGTGCCTGGCCTCCAGCCAGGATCAAACCAGCACACTATAATTTCTACTTTTCTAAGATATGAATTTAATATTCACTGACCCCTATATGAAATTTTAGAGTTTTATTGTAGTTATCAAATCCATTATAAATTTTACTGGGCTTATATCTAATTAAATTTCTAGGCTGGATCTTGTATTTTTAGTGGATGTCCAACTTATTGGCATATTCTCATCTCCACAAACTGTGATAATTCTTAAACCAAATGGTAACAAGGGGCTGAAACACACATCAACTTACTGTGCTTTACACAACTAACACCTTAGCTGATTTACCATAATTGTCCTTGAAAATTCCATTAGTCTAAAGGAAATATAGGGTAATGTGCCTTTGATTAAGTGCTGAACATGAGTCAAGTTCCAGATGTGGTATGTGATTAGCTCATACATGTGTTATTATTGAGGCTCAGCGTACACATGGCAATTTACTAGTCCACAGCATTTTATTATATTTGCAAGATCAAAGTCTTGATAGTGTTATGAAATCTATGTAGAATTGGAATTACTGTAGTAGGAGATAAGAAAGATATCAAGCTGAGTATCTACTCAAAGCTAAGCTAAAAGCCTTTTTAATTTGTTCCTTCTGTCTTTCATGCTTGTGTTTACTTGTTTTCAGTAAGGTAAAATCACTATTAAAGCTACATTAAAGGCTATTTTTGTACTGCTTCTAACTTGGCAGGACCCAGCAAGTACAAGAAGTCTCACAAGACCATCCCAGAAGAGTTCTAACCCAATTTCTAACCAGAGTTCTATTTAAAGATCTTCTACTTTTCTTAACAAGAGTAAAAGTGTAAAAGATAGGCACAATTAACTTCTATTACCCATAGATGCATTTTTCCCAGTATGTAGTTTTATTATATTCATAATTGAAAAAAATCCCTCTTATGGTATATTTACAAATATAATCAATTGCATTTTTCAGTAAGTGATCAATCTGCTTAAAGATATTTTCTACACAGTTGATTTTATGACTTATTTTGCCCTATCCAAATTAAACCAACCCTTCCAAAGTCCCAGAACTTCAGAATTTATAATGTGCAAGTCCCCTGATTGTTCTGAATTGATGGTTGACAGGAATGGGGTCCTGTCCCATGATAGGACAGCACTGGAGCTACTCTGAAAGATTCATTGGTCAGTAACACATCAGCCTGCCCTCGTCTCAAGATAAGGCCAGATTTCAACCTGAAATGGAAATCTGAACGAGTCTGTAAGGACAGATACTTTTGTGAGAATGAGCTTTTTATTAGGCAACTGAGTGCAAAAATTGCTTTGCATCTCTTCATTATGAATGCAAATAATGGACTGTACTGAACACAAAACAAGATGCAGGAGCTGCAGTTGCCTCAAAGCATTATTTTATTTTTTTTTAATAAGGTCCCATGACGCAACATTTTATGTGCAGCCCCTGAATCCCCAAATCCATTCTTGTCACATATGGAGAGGCTTGCAATTGGTCAAAAGAACTATGCTTGCTTTCAATGAACAGTTAAACAGTCTGTGGTCCTCTTCAGATGCAGCGTGGCTGGGCACCAGTTGTCAGTGCTGGACCAGCATGGCATGAAGCAAGTGAGAACGTGATTAAATTCTAGGATACACTATCTACTTTTTCTTTTTATGCAAACCCATCAGTGACTCTGATGTTGTCCTGTGCATAATAATGACACAGAGGACCCCATCGCACAGTTACACTTGTAGATGAAACACAATTGTGACAGTTCATAGCATCTTAATACTAAGAGGTGACCTCTTTCTTACTGTGCAAAGATCATCTAATACAACTTGAATGATTTCTCCTTATCTGCATGTGTGGAAGACAATCAGATTTTTGGCACTGAACAAATCAGATCCAAAATATCAACATTTTTGAAGTGACTCTGATTTCTAGAAATAGACAGGATTTTTTTTTTTTTTTCTTTTACTCCCCCCCCCCCCCCCCCCCCCCAATTATCTCTGTGCAACATTCACGGTCTTTCACAAACCACCCTCTGTGATTACTGATTATTCTTTTCTCAAATAGATGAAGATGACATTTATTGAGCTATACATACTTCACAAAATTGTTTCTACTTCTCACTTAAAATTAGGTTCTTATCACAGAAGCCAGCAAGTTGCCAAAAAGGTCTATTTAAAGTTCTCTGGAAAGCAGTCCTTCTTTGAATACCTGTTACCAACTCTCTGACATTCCCCAGGATAGGGCAGGAAGCAGATCACAGGCTAATTTAATTTTTCTGGCAGGTCTTCCCTGTCTCCTCCTTTCCCAAAGACCCTGAAGCTATCATTCACCGTGGAGCCAGAAGCAAACATGTCAAACAAGCAAAACGCTTGTGTTTTCCACTATGTGACAGGTGCACATCTCTTTAATGTACATTACTAGGTACGCCAACACAATGCTCATAATGGAACAGATATGCAACCATGCAGAAAAGAACAGGATATACAAGCTTCAGGTGCAGACACGAATGTTTCACTGAACTGAGAAAAAAAAAAAAGGCCTTATATTTTATTAAATATTCCACTTCTTCCTTAGAGAAGCTGGCATTTTCTCTCTCCTTGTTACCTCCTAATAGCCTTATAATTAACATCAGTGTTCAGTGTACATACTTTAAACACTAGTGGTTTAATTAATATTAAAGTGAAGAGAGTGAGTAAATTAAAACCTAATGGCTGTAGGCATATCTTAAAAAAAAAAAAAAGTAGAGGCTTTAAAATTACATATGTGTTAGTTTTGCAAAAAGTCCATTCAGCAAGAACACTTGCTGAAACTTGGGTACACATGGTGCTGAATAACAAAAAAAAATACAAACAGGGGCTAGAATTTTAAAAAGAAGCTACATGCAGCCCTCCACAAGGTTTTGGGGTGTGGGTAGCACAGTCTAAAAGAAATCTTCCCCCTAGCTTTCATGCACTTTAAGCAGGCAGGTCACAACGACATGTTATGAGCTGGCAGAAGCGGAGAGATCTTTTTTCTTCAATCCGAGGAGCCTTCAGAAAACCTTTGCAGATTAATTTCATCTCAAAACACCCTGAAAGAACTCGGGAGCTTTGCCTCTTTTTCCTCTAAGTATTCACTTCTGGAACAAAGCAGCTAAACAAGGGAACAGATGAGTATCCCACAAAGAATGCTATGATCTTAAATTATCAAAACGAGCCAGAACAGCATCTAAGTGAACAGAGCTCAAGATATCTTCTTGCACAAGAGATTGGCTTGACTGACTACAATAATCCCTTCTGATTTCTTAGTTAATCTAATGCAGTTTAGATAATTACACTACAGGATAGTTTCATTTCTAAGAAAGTCCGTACTTGTCCTAAAAGCAGTCAGAAACGTTTTGATAAATGTTTTCTTTAAATGCAAGTCTGGCACTATAGTTAAGAGCCAGTTCAGACATATTTCACTTTAAGAAATCGAGAACAGTTTAATAGTTGTGAAATCATACCATTTCAGTTTCAAAACTGCTCTGCTTCCAAAATTAATTTTAAACTTGAAAAGATAGAAAAGGTTGAAAGTGGCAAAAAAGCTTTCTACATGCCCACAGTACTTTAAACTACCCAATCCATCATTTTTGCCTCAGTTATTAGCTAATAAACTTTTTCCACAACTTTCACTTGTACTTCTAGTGGGAATAATGAAGCTTTTCCTAAGAAACAACCTGTGGAACGGGTTCCAACAAAGCATCTTTTGAAAGAACAGATAACTATATTTAACTGGTTTCTCATTATGAATGCTTTTTATGCAGCAATCTACCCAGCCACATCAGAGAAGTATGACCTCCCCTTTTGCACTAGCTCATGGAGATAGTGCATGCAGGGGAAAGAGAGGATTTGCCAGGCCTGCCCATGACCTGCACTGCACTGAGTGTCTTCACAAGTTGGAGTGAAACATGATGTATCAGGGATAAGCAAGGAGTGAGGTGCTTCCCTCACAGAGGGCAACAGAGAAGAGCAAGATTGGGTGGTAAAATGTAATTCAGATGTACTCTTCTTCACATCTTTTTCCTGCTCTGCTTCTACAGCAGAACATCTTAATTTCTGCTGAGGATTAGGTCACAAATCTTAAGAAATTTGGGAATATTTTAGCTCATGAAATATTTACATTTTGGAAACACATGGAATGATAAAACATTACACAAAGCATGTCCATGAACATACACTTCCCAGTAAACGGGAAAGATATTCCTATCAGATAATCTGGTGAGTTTTATCTCATTTTCTGTTTCAAAACATGCAAAAATTCAATTATTGATAATTTTGGTTAATCCTGCTGGTCCTCCCATATTCTAAAAATTCTGAAAACGTCAGCAACAGAAGAGAAACTTAATTCTGAACCAGGATAAACTGTGGAAAGTATCACTTCATCACTCTTTTATCTTTGGATACCATAATAAGGAAAATTAGGAACTGTTCCAAATACCCCTCACGTTAATCCTCATGCTACGCACAGTGTTGACACTGAAGATTCTAATATAGCAGAGCCAGATCTCGTTCATAAAATGGAAGAATTACTAACATAAGTTAGAAATTGTCTAGAAAGTTGTCTTTCTTAAATTTAGTTAAGTAATTGTTAATTTTTAGTCTGTAATTGTTAAGAAAGTTGTCTTTCTTAACTTTTTTTGCGTAACGTGTGCTGCACAGACTACCTGCAGAGCTAAATCTCTGAATATAATCAGAAGTAGAAAAGAGTGCCTTGAGGTGAAGAAAAGGTTTGGTGTAGTCTGCTTCATTAACCCAGCCTGAGGCATCATTAAGATGCTTTGTTTTCTTACAGTCACAGGAACACATTTAGCCAGGAATTTATAACATAACAACAACCATGTTGTTGTTGATTTCTCTAAATTTTATAAAAATGTGGGTGGAGTAAGGGGTGCCTACCTGATTTGTCACTAGTATTTCTGTGGAGTTTTTTTAAGGTAAAGACCGTAACTTATTAGATTGATGGTTCTACCTTTTCCTCCCATTCATAATTGAGTATCTTCCTCTTGACAACCACAGCAGTAGCTTACAAGTCAAATTAATTTTGAGGCACTTTTGGAAGTGTTTCTAGCTTCTTTTACTATTACTAACAGCTGGATATAAGTGTAAGACCTGCATGATCACCAAATAGAGGATGAAAACAGCTGGAATAGTAAGATCATAAGGGTACAATTCAAGCGAAGATTTCTACCATACTTTACAATTAGTTTTGCTTTTACTGCAGTTATGAAAAGAGAGATCAAACTTGTCCAAATAATTGGAAAACACATTAAAATGTATCTACCTTGTTAGAGTACACCTTGCAATTTCTTCCGATGGGAGGGAAAGGAAGAAATTGTTCAGCATTTTCTATGGTCCTCTTTCCTTAGCAGAAAGTGCAAACTCCATTCTTTCACAGTATGGGAAACAAGTATTTGTCTTCCCATTCCACGTTAATTTAATAAATTATGTGTTTATTATCTATGAATGAACATGATTCACCCACCTGTCAAAACCAGTAAAAGGGAGGAAATTTTAAAAGTTCAGTTTGTCAAATAGGGATGTACTTTAGACAGCCATCTATCTTCAGCTGGTTTTTGTGCACTCTGCTGTTGTAACTTGATTTTACCCAGAGGTTCATTAAACATCTGTTTTATTCCCTAAACTAATTTCACTCTTTTATTTTTTCCATGGCATTCCAGTTGTCCTGTCATTTTAGATATATTCCTTCCAGATAATCCCAGTGTTTTCAGCAGTTTGCCACGTACACGTGTGACAGAGATGAAGGCTACATTCACAGAATGTTTTCTCACAGAATTTCACTCATTTTCCTCTAAAGCACCTTGCTGACATTTACACAAGTGTTAGAAAATTGGTATTTTATGTCTTAGGGTTACATTTTTCATTCAGTTCGATGACGCACTGGAAAAACTTTACTATTTGTAAGGGGTCCCTTTCGTCAAGCAGCAGCTGTCAAAACAGGCTTGATCACGAATGGACAAAATCGTGAATTAGACACACAAAAAAAATCCGCACAGGACTTAAAATCAATGCTCTTATTGTTCTCTGGAAAACATCTGTAGAAATTACAATTTAAAAATGGCACATTTAATAGCACAGGGGGGTTATATTCTACTGCTTGAGATTAAGAACAGACAATAAACACGGACTTGCATAAGAGCCACCAAGCTTGGGTTATGCAAGGTTATTTTGGATTCATGTTTTTATCCTAATTGGCCATAGATCTATATTATTTTTAATTTCCTGAATATCATGTAGCCATTTTCTCAATTTTGTACTAGTTTTAAACATACATAAACTGAGATAAGATATATACAAGTAGTAACATCATCTGTTATAAACATACGTTACAAAATTGTTACAAATGTCAAATTATACATTCCCACTGAGTCTTGTCAAGTTACCTTAACTTTTACCATGTTTTCTCTTAGGGATGTGTCACACCATGCAAATTCAGGCATTTAACTCTGCTGTACTAACTAGCTAGAGACCCGAGGTTCCACATATGCAGAGTGCAGAGGGATGAGCTTCCCGTCCTGTGCTTTGTAGCAAGAACATATGAGCGAATTTCACAGTCTGTCGGCAGAAATGTATTTATGCTTATTTATATGGCCTTCATCATGCATACATGAAGTTTGACAGACACCAACACTCAACTTTTGGACTTGAGCCACCTGTGCTTATACTCTTCTAGTTTCTATCCAGAACCTCTTAGCAAATGTACGCTTTTGGAGACTGATCCCAAGGCCACTAAACGTAAAGACAATCGATGAATTTTATATCTAGGCACCTGTTTTTAGCATTAATAGTGTTGTGGGGTTTTTTTTCCAGTAGAAATATTTTGAAAGTTAAATAAAAATGCTTCTGAACACATTTTCTACTTAAACTGTGTTCATGGAATATTTATTTAAATAAATGCAAATTCTCTTTCAAAAAAAATGCATAATCACTTGTGCTATTGTTATAAGCACAATTAATATTTAGGAAAACAGAAGTTCCTCAAAACATTTTGAGGTTTAACTACTCTTTATCAAACAGAAGTGTCCCTAAAGCTAGTAGTTCAATGAATTGCTAGTTGGAAGTACATCCAGCTTGTAACCAATGTTATGCTAAATTTTATCCCTGTCAACATTTCAACAAATGAACCATTGCTTTTAAAGAGTACTCTAAGCTCCCCAGCCTATTGCTCCATTCTCTCTGTACAAACTCAACCCATAAATAAAAATAATTCCAAATTCTAAAATCAATTGCAAAGTCAGTAAGGACCTAGCAAAAGTCTGTCTATTTTCTCTTTAATTTATTTCTTTCATCCTCAAAAAATATCAGTATACTGATTTTCAAATAAGATATTCTATAATGTATTAGTTTTTAAAATGCTTCTTTTGCCATCATGTATTAACTGAGAAACATACACAAGTAACTTTTCAGTTTATTCAGACAATATGCATATGTGTGCACTAAGATATCATACTTTTCTCCTATTCAGACAAGCAATTTAATTGTATGAATGTGTAATCTATTATGATCATGTCCATAAGACTCTGTGTGGAAACATCTTTTTATTTGCAGCAAAAAGTAGAAACACTGTGAAAAGATGTTTTTGAATTACAGAGCTACAGTATTAGCATTTTAATTTGGGGGGTTTCCTCCTGAAAATAATTATCTGAAGAATAAAAAATCATTTAGGAAAAGAAGGCAACTAACAAATGAAATTCAGTGGTAGAAGCTGTGAGACTTAGTACAATTTGTGTTTTCTGTCCTGGGTTTTATAAAAGAAATGCAAGAAAGATGTTTGTTAATCTCTTTGTTAAAGGACAAAACCAAACCTTCCTTTACTACAAGCTGAGGTGAACCAATGGTGTAAATCAAAACACCAGCAGTTTCCAGCCAAGTAATATTTTCTGTGTTTCAGTACTGAGAAACACATTTCTTTTTTTATCGGTACTTGCCATAAAACTGACTGGCACAAGATGTTAGAACAAAAAGTACCATACATTTATATATCAAAGTATTTTTCTGACTTAAGACTACACACACAAAAAGTCAAAATTGAAACACAGTTCACCTAAATCTGTTTTTCTAAATCAAACAGGAACTTTTATCTTTACTTACTGATTCTATGATATACTGTTACCTTGGTACTCACTTCCCCTGCTTAATCCAAAAAGGCCATGCAAATCAAAGCTGATCCACTTTAGCAAGCCTGCTTACTTCAATTTTTAGTAAGGAAAATGTTCTTCTGCCACACTCTCTCCCCCATACAATTCCTCTGCTTGAATTAACAGGTATTTTATCAAATGGTAGATACCAATTCTTTAATTCTACAGGCAAGGGATGGCATCTTAAACCAGAGACATGTCAAACCTCTGCACAATTATAAGTGGACACAGGTTTTCTTTTCCAATTAAATTAATTAAATAAAGTGTATATTTTAAAACATTATAAAAATCACCTGCTAGAAGAAAAAGGGAGTTTATGTAAAAGATTGATGACTTTTATTTCTTATTTTTAAGATGTTCCAAATCTCAGAGATTTGCAGTTTTGAAGATCGATGCTGGTATTATTGCTCTGTCCTACCTAACTTGCCATTGTCACCACTATCAGCTGGATAAAAATTCACACAAGTGACATTTACCTCTGCCTTCCCATTAGAACTGAGAGAAGACCTGAATGTCTGACACATTTTGTACTGCTCACCATGACTGATATCAGGAAAGATCCAAGCCAGCTGAACAAGGAATAACAGATGTGTAAGTATGCAACATTTAATTTCCCATTAAAAAACAGGAAAATTTTTGGTTTGCTCTTTGAGATAATAATTAGTGAATTATGTTTTGCATGATTTTACACTCACTTCATTCACTCCTCCTATTTTTTCTTTTATTTTTATTTTTTTAAAAGTTGTATCTGTCAACCAGATAGAAAAGTAATTCTTTTCATCCTGCCCAGGCATTCTTCTTCATTATTTTTGACAAATGTAAGTTGATCTTCTTAGACTTTTGAAATGCAACCATTTCTATCAGATCTGTGGATGATAACAAAGATTTATAGTGCTTCATGTAACAGGCTAGAACATCACTGAAGGGTAATAATAAACCTTAGAAGAAACATTCATTTAAGGATATATTGAGAAAATGTCAGCATTTTCATGGCAGCCACATCACAATCACACTCAGTTTCTTCTGGTAAAATGTAGCAAACCTACCTTCTGTATCACATATTTAATTATCTGTGAATTCTGAGGGTTTGTTTGCAATTAGCACTCAGAACTACTCATTTGTAAGAGTGAAAATATTGTAGTGAGACAAAAATAAAAAGAGGATAGTATTCAATTTGTAAACTTATCATCACTTACCTTTTCTGCTGATTGGGCCGTACCAAAAAAGATTGGAATAAAAGCTAACCAAATTATGCAGGTTGTGTACATAGTAAATCCAATGGGTTTTGCTTCGTTGAAGGTCTCTGGAACCCCTCTTGTTTTAATAGCATAAACAGTGCATGTGACCATCAAGAGAATACTGTATCCAAGGGAACAAATGAGAGAAAGATCTGAAATGTCACATTTGAGAACTCCCCTGGCATTTTCTGGTTCAAGTGTCCTCTGCTCTCCATAGTCTACGATGATATGTGGTGGATCGATAGCAAACCAGATGAAGACTCCAATAAGCTGCATGGATATGAGGCTGAAAGTGATCACCAGCTGGGAAGCTGGACTAATAAATTTGGGAGCTGTGACAGACTTTTTACCTTGCTCAAATATTCTGTGAATCCTGTTTGTTTTGGTAAGCAAGGCAGCATAGCTGAAACACATGCCAAGTCCTAAAAAGATCCTTCGAAACGAGCAGACCACTGTATCAGGAGTTGCAATCATTAGAAAAGTGATGGAGTAACAGAGAAAAATCCCAGTCAAAAGCACGTAACTGAGCTCCCGTCCCGAGGCCCTGACAATCGGTGTGTCATTGTACCGGACAAATGTCACAATCACAAAGGTGGTGGCAATTATACCGAGAATAGCTATGAAGACAGGCACGATGGCCCAAGGAGAATGCCACTCCAGTTTGATTATAGGGATAAGCTGGCAATCTGTACGGTTGGCGTTTGGTCTCTTATTAATCGGGCACAGTTCGCAGTTGAATTCATCCACCTGGTAGTGGTACCCCTCACAGCGTTCGCAGTGCCAGCAGCAGGGCACTCCCTTCACGGTTTTCTTTCTTTCCCCAGCTTTACAGGGTAGGCTGCAGACAGATGCTGGATGAGTGTGTTCTCTATTAGCCCACTGCATGTCTTCTACCTGTGGGTATAAAAAATTAATGAGCCTTCTATTTTCCCCCATTTATAATATCCTAATCCTGGCCACAGGTTTGTCATAAATCACCGCATGCTGACAGTACAAATACAGTTTACCATAATAAGAAACCTGTTTCTTTCCCTTGTATTGACTTTATGAAAGTGTTAAATGATTGTGTCCAATAAATCATTCATGCCACGGGCTTGATGAGTGTCATTAGTTTCTATTTACCTCTTTATTGCTGACCAAATTGACGTCTGTGAAGATATTTATTGACTCCAGGCTAGTGTAAAAGCAAAAAGCCAGGTACAAAGTGCTTTAAAAGTTAATCACATGCAAATAGAAATCCAGTATTTCTCAAACATTTAATTACAAAATAAAACTATGTGAGTTTCAGGTAAGTATCTGGTACAGTAAAGAAATAGATTAAAATATCCTTGCATCAGGTCCAGCAGAACATAGTGCCACAAAAAAAGATCTGTGATGTCACCTTTTCCATGAATTTAGATATATTACACTTATCCACTTTCAAAGTCCTAAAATGCACAAGTGTTTTGTTTATGTTTCTGGGAGATAAAATGAGTACATATTGCTTTCTGACTAATGATGGAAAAAGATGCCATGGGTACTACCTTAGTCCTCCTGATCTAAAAAGTTCAAGAACAAACGTGGACAACAGTCTCGGTTTGGAAATCCCAGATTTCTCCTCAGCAGCACATTAACAAAATACACTTCTTTATTCATTTACCTCTGTGCTCCTCTTGTATGGTCCTCCAAATAAAATCTGAATGGGAAATTCATGGGTTTAAGGCATCTCCTGCTTAAAATTATGACTCAGTTTGGTCCCAGCTCCTCTTAGCCCACTCATAGCAAAACCATGTTCTGCAAGAAGTCACACTGAGGGAACCAGAGCAGTGTCTGGACCAAAGACCCACTTGTAGGCACCAGAATCACAGGGTTTGGAAGGGACCTCAAGAGATCATCAGGTCCAACCCCCCTGCCAAAGCAGGTTCCTTTAGGACAGGTCGCACAGGGAGATGTCCAGATGGGTCTTGAATATCTCCAGAGAAGGAGACTCGGCAACCCCCCCTGGGCAGCCTGTCCCAGTGCTCTGTCACCCTTACTGTGAAAAAGCTCTTCTACATATTGGTGAAGAACTTCCCAAATCACACTGTGTTGCTCCCATGTTCCACCTTTCATTCCTTTGTTAGGTGGCAAGCACTCAAGGACAAAGGACTTGCCTTGTACTTGCCTATTAAGTGCTTAGCACTTTTGTTTAATTTGGAGGCTTTATTTATAATCGAAACAGCAGTAACAAAACTTCACGTGTCAGGAATGTTTTCAGTTCCTTCTGGAGGAGGACAGAATGAGGACAGCTTATCAAGAGGGATAATTTTGGCCTTAACGGTTTATTTTTTTTCCAGCAATTTTTCAACAGATTTGAGAGGAAATCATGACGTAGCATTGCCTGCCTCATTTGCCTTCCTCGGAGGGCCAGAGCGCCAGTTGCAGCACAGCACAGGGTGGGTAAAGCAGAAGGAAGGAGCAAGGCTCCTCATCTCCTCCCCGCACAGGATTTCGCTGTTACTTGCCAGTCAAAGGGGCAAGCAAGGGACCATACTGCAAGGAGGAGACAGGAAACTCACTCACACAGCCACCCCTGTGAATTCCCCGAGTCACTCAAGGACTTCAGTGAGGTTTGGACTGGTCCTGAACCTGCGGAAGTTAACCGTATTTTATGTCAAGGGCTGAGCTAATTGCACAAAACACAGCATCTGGTGACTATCTAAAGGAAATCGTTTAAGTAATTATCTTCCTAAAAAACATAATAAGAATAACTTTGATAGAGCCCTAGCAGAGCACTTGACCCTAAGAAAATATTCACCTCTGTTAGAATCTCCTGGTTTTAATCACTGAAATTCTCAAAGTCTGCATAACCCCTACTGTTTCATCTACTAGACAAGACAGAAAACATGTTATGATGGAATCAGTGTGATAGCAAAGACATATTGTCCTTCACAGCGATGTTAGGAGGATAAATACATCAAAGCTTGTGATTTACTCAGATACTATGATAATGGGGGCAACAGAAGGCCATGGTCATTAACCCAGATCTGTGGATAAGTTTGGGATGACTCAGAAAAGAACAGTGCTGCATATTTGCTTGATTATAGCACACAATACAGAATTACCAGGAGAGTACACAATGCCTGATCCAGCATAAACTTAGAATGGCATGGACAAGCAATATCTAATCTGGCAGAAAGCCTGACAGGATAAAGCTAAGGTGTCCAATTTTTTTTCACACATTTGAACTACCAAAGTGAATTTATAACAGATCAGCATTTAATACCATAAGGCTACAGTGTTCCTTATCTGGCATTAAGCATCCTAAAGCCACATTTATTGTACTGTGAATCCACAGCTTAGAAAGGGAGAGGGAATTCTTTTTTGTCTTTCAGAATTTCTACCTTAATAATAGGAAAAAATAAAATAAAAAAACATTTTATTTTGTACAGCTACTTATAGTTCTACATACTTTTGTCTTGACAGGGCTTTAATTGACTGAAAAGATGCTTAAAAACTCCCTGGTTGGCAATACATTAGAGTGCCTCAGGTAACGCATCTCACTGGCAACAACTGATAATAAATTCCTGTTTCTGAAGGTCACGGGTAAAGGTTCATATTATGTTTTTCATTCTCGTACATCTAACAGAGAATACACAAGATATAAATTCCAGCATGGCAGTACAAGGTTATGAACGTTGGAAAACTTGCTGGCTAAACAAACTTGAGTATCTTTTCTTTTTTTTTTTTAAGTTCATTGTGAATATAAGCATTATTAGCTGTTAGCAATGGAATGACTGAAACATGGACTCTTAAAGCATAAACAAAATTCTAAATCAATTTAAAGTACAATCAGAATGAATGGCTGGTGCAGGTAAATTTTGCAAGGTGTACAAGTTTTGCCTTACAATATCTTTTCTGGATTACTTTTTTTAGGCAAAGCCTAAAAATGTTGGTTGACCTACATTTCTGAAAAGGTTCTTAACAAAAATGTTACATGTTCTTGATTATAATTTTTTTTATTTCATTTTTAATCTAACAAGAAAGAGACAATATATACCCAAGAAACACTGGCCAGTGTTTGAAATTAGAGATCCCCTTTAAGATACTCATAGATCTGAGAAAATTCTGGCATTGTAGTATGTTAACTCTAGAAGTGAGTGCAAAGACAGGTTCTCCCATAAGCCCAACCATCCTGACAACTCAGTTTGTAGCTATATTAACAAGCAACGTGGCATCGTAAGAGCCGATCTGTGGAGCAAAGATATTGGCTCTCAGGACTTAAAGTTCACATTGCTCAGTATCTGAAATTAGAGTCTGGGAAGGAAGGTGATATTGAATGAAGTTTGACGTAGTTCAGCGGACTGAATACCCGGCAATGATTAAAGAAGATTAGATGTCCTTTTGGAAAGCATCTTCTATTTTCACTTCAGCCAAGAGCAATCCAGTTCACACAGCCTGAGACCCACTCCTCAATGAGCAAGTGCGCTAAGTGGGAATAATTAGCAGATTCATTTCAAAAGCAGACTCTTGATTGAAACTGAAATGCTAATGTGTGTACACCCTCAGACTGCTACTTAGACACTACTGTAATAGAGGCAGAGTAAAGGGCAGGGGAAAATATACCTCAGAGTGAGCACTGCTTGCTTTTATTACATCCAAACAAGTTTGCTAAGGGTTTACGTATAGCAGCAATTAAGGACTGAAAAGTCATGCTACTTCTGGTCATCTGGTTCACTCCCAGCTATCCATAACCTGCAGCAGTCTTTGCCTTTAATGTATTTTTGAGCTATTATTTTGCATAATATGAATATGATAAGGAAATCCAGTACAATGATGGTCTTAAAGCCCAATCAGGTTTTTACAGTCACTGAATGCACACACCAAAGAGCCTGACTTCTTGAACCCATGCAGAAGATTCACCAATGTCATTATTTTTCTACCCTTAGGTTACAGGACTATTGATCCCACTTCTCTGAGATTAACTTCAGAAAGCAAATGATAATGGAAACTGTTAAGAAACAAGAAAGCAAAGGATGATCATTTGGGAACATAGAGCCAGGGACACAGTATAATTTTCAGAAATGCTAAAAACATGTAATAGTAATAAACTTAAGGGGAGGTACTGAATGCTCAGTCTCTTTTGAAGATCACATTTTTTTATGTAGACATAAACACTTAGCAGTGGAACTTTCAAAAGTGCCAAGGGGAACGTGTTCAATCCAGCTAATTAATTTAAATGAGAGCCGAGTGCCTTATCTGTTTAAGTGCTTTTGAAAATCCCACTATGCTTCCATCTGTAGTTTTCACAATCTAAATACTTCAGAAAACCCACCCCAAAGTGATCTAGAAGTTCAAATGTTACAAAACTAACTTCAGGGGAGCTTAACTTTAGGCACACATTTTCAAACAAAATTCTCAAGAGGGAAAGAAACTGACAAAGCAGCCAAAGCCAGACAAAAGACAGACAGAAAAGAAGGGTATTTTTGACATTGAAAAAAAATGAAAAAGTTTTGCATCTCTTCAGCCCTTACTGATCAAAATATCTGGGTCTGCAGCACTCTTTATACTTCTCAGACTCTGCCAAGGCTGGATGAGATTCGGATTATTAAGTAACCTTAAGCAAACCTAGTTTCTTGAAGACTTACTTTGTCACCTTCATTTTCGTGTGACATCTTCTAGCTGCTGTTCACTACAGTATGACACATCGCAAGGCAAAGTTCATTGTTAAATGTATCTGAATTCATCATCTAGGTCAGATGGACTGGGGTAGCCTAGCTCCATATCTAGTATTAATAATAATTTAAACATTATTATTAATTTTATTTGAATAGCTTCTCTGAGCTTGGAAAGTGTCTGATAGATTGATGTGTTGTCATGAAGTACCTCACATTCCCCTAAGGTGAGGTTCCATTTTCTAGTATTTCAATACTTACCAGAGTGAAAACATCAGAAAGAGTATGACAGTATGTCTGTAAGACACGTACTCATTTTCTATTAAATGCATCATGATACAAAAAGAGAATGGCTTCACTGCTATTTAAATAGACATAAAAATCATCTCTATATGAGATATCTGCCTGACGGAGCTGCAATTTGCTTAATTTGAAGCACTAAGATTCACAGTTCACTAAACCATTAAAATTCAGACAAAATGCTATTTCATATAAAAATCGAGTAAACACCTCTATCCTTCATGAAAATTACAAATACAATTTCCTCTAATATCTAATAATAAAGCTAAAAATTAATGATGTGAGAACTGGGTTAAAACAAGATGAGATTTACATGACACAGTACAAGTAGCACATTCACATTCCTGGCACCTATGCTCTTCCAATAATCAAGCAACTCATTCATTTAGCAATGCCCTCAGCAACTGGAGGAGACTGATCAAAACTGCTGTTAATAGGTCACATATCATTTCTGAACCATTTATGTGTACAAACCACTCTGTTTTCCATTCTTAATGATCACAGAAAAATCCATCACTTACATAATTTAGCAACCAGTGGCTCTATAGACTTGGACAGCCTTCAGAGAGTTTATACCAGGGACGTTGGTGGGTAATATTTTAATTTCTCCAGTTGTGATACATTATCACATGCAGGAATTTTCATTTTTTTAAATCTCACCTCAGAGCTAGATATCTATTACAAATAATGAAAAATATGTGTTTAAGGATATTATCATAATGAATGGAATTATAAAAGATCTGGAAAAGGAATGCAAGCAGTGCATACTACCGGGGTTGTTGGAGAAGGCAAACATCATATTTTGTAGTAGTCAGTCAGCCAAGACTTTCATAAGCATCAAGGCTCTCACATATAACCTCATATGGATTTGAATAGATATTCAAATTATTGGTTATAAAAATGAAAAAGAACTGAAATATTATCTCCAATTGTCAGTAAGAGTTGTTTTTAATTTTTGTTGAGTTCCTAGAAGCATTTCTCCTCTGACAAAAAAGTTCATCAGAGGGGCATATCAAGTGAGTGAATTAAGGCAATTTAGTCTAATATTTATCTTTTAAAATTGTCTAATGCATCTATTCTCACAGTAAAAGTTCAAGTCTCTAATGTACCTTGTCCAATCAAGTCAGCTGAACCATCAAACCCCAAAATTAAACTGAAACTGGTTCAACTAAACTGAATTCATTATGAGCCCAAATATAATGATCGTTGCATTCAGTCCATTACAGATTTTATCCCCCTAGAGAAAAGGTGGGTACACTTACAGACTAAATTTACAAATATTTAAGCAGGCATGTGCATAAGGGAAATAAGTCAAGGACAAAAAAATACACTTTTAAATTAAAAAACAGAAGAAAAACCTGAATGAATCCAGATTGCCAATGGCACTGCAAAATCACTATCATTACCAAATTTGCCATAATTGCTGTAAATTATTTACCTCATTCACCCCACACAGATGTTTTCCTAAGTGAAATGTCGTTTTCTGAAATTTCAGACATAGACATGCTTTACCAACTTAAAAGGCTGGAGATGCACAAGAACCTGGGAGGGGAGACAGCCAGGATAGCTGACCCCAACTGATCAAAGGGATATTCCATACCATATAACATTATGCTCAGCGCATAAAGCTGTGGGAAGAAGAAAGAAGGGGAAGACATTCAGAGTGATGGTGTTTGTCTTCCCAAGTAACTGATGGAGCCCTGGTTTCCTAGAGATGGCTGAATACCTGCTCACACAAGGGAAATGGGGAATGAATTCCATGTTTTGCTTTACCTATTGAACTGTCTTTATCTCAACCCATGTGTTTTTTCACTTTTACTCTTCTGATTCTCTCCCCATCCCACTGGAAGGAGAGTGAGCAAGCAGCTGTGAGGGGCTTAGTTGCTGGCTGGGTTTAAACCATGACACATTCCTAGAGGTTTGCAAAGAACATGGCATCATATCTGCGTTTTTACCACATACTGGTTGAAAATTGTTGCCGTCAAATATCAGCTTGAAGAGGAGTCTGAGGAGCTTGATCAGATGCAATGACCATTAAAGGACCAATCTGAAATACCACAAGGAAAATCAGTCTTTTTTTCTTTAGGAACAGAAGCACAGGTTGCTATTATAACCCAGATGGAAGCTGATCTCTCCTAACTGTGAATCCGCCTGCCTAAAGCTCTTCCTGGACATACTGTTTATCATCTCTGTCTCACAGCTTCCCTAAAGGAAAAACAGTTACCTTTATTGTCATTTATACTTGAATACTTATTTACATGTATAATTCAATTTACATGTATAATTACTTATACGCATGCATGATTTGAAATGTCCTGGACTACAGGAAGGAAGGTGATAGTTATCTTATTTGAAAGCAATGTTAGACAATAAACAACTTTGGTCTCTAAGCTCAGAGATAGGGCTACAATTGAGACTGACTGCCTCAGTGTCATCAGGCAAATTATTTAACCTTCTTGAATCTGAACTTTGCAGTTAGCTGGAGGTAAGTTGTGCAGACAGAAACTGTGGAGACACTTTAAAATCTGGGTAAGAAGGTTAAGTGAGGATAGAACTGATCTCCACCTCTCAGGTCTGGAAGGATTTTTCCCCAAAGTAGTTATATTTTAGAAAGCTTGATTAAAACAATTTTAACTATTAAAACTAAGCAAAATTTTTTTCAAACAATTACTACCAGAAACATCAAAACATTCCTGTGTTTCCTCAGCATGTCAAAACCTTTCTTGTCCTGAAATACTAAAGCTAAGACAAGGTATTTTTAATGTTCTGGTGTCCTGGTTTCAGCTATGATGGAGTTAATTATTTTTAGCAGTGGATGGAATGCCATGTTTGGGTGTTAGGATGAGAACAGTGCTGATAGCACCCTGATGTTTCTAGTTGTTGCCGGGCAATCAAGGACCTTTCTCAGCTCTGCATACTTCCTTACTAGTGAGAAAGGAGGGGACGTAGCCAGGACAGGTGACCCGAACTGGCCAAAGAGAATATTCCATGCCAGTTACGTCATGCTCAGTATAAAGGGGGACTGGGGGGAAGAGGAGGAGACAACGCCAGGACGGGCGGTTTTCTGGGTACGGGGACGGGCTCTAAGCTGTGCGGCCTGGGTTCTGTGGTTTGGTGAGAAACTGCATTGTGTATCACCAGTTTCATCTATTTTGTACTTTAAACTTCTGTTATTGTTATATCTAGTTTTCGGTTATTGTTTAGTAAACTATCCTTATCCCAACCTGCGTGGTTCTGGTTTCTAGGTTGTGGTTTCTTTTCCTCCTTTCTTCCTTCCCTTTTCCCCCTCTCCCCCAACTTTCTCTCCCCCTTCCTTTTAAAAGTACAAGCGACTGTGTGGGGTGCGGCCCTCGGCCGGGGCAAAACCACGACAGTCATTTTGGCGCCCAACGTGGGGCACGAACGGTTGGGATAACGGTAGATCTGACCCTAACTATCGCAATTAAGATAAGCACTGTTGTTTAAGCAATCTCTGGTCACGATGTTGTGGTATTTATTCACAAGGCTGTGGCAGCAAAACCACCGCATGCTGTATACAATCCTGGCAGAATTCTTTACTCTCTCAGGTCTGCGGCTCCCGTATTTGTTCCCATACTTCATTATAATGTATTTTATGATATCGGTCTATGATACAATAATATCGATGATCATGAGTTTAAGCTGGTACTTGTATGAGGTTTTGCTGTCCTGTCCATTCTTTGGACAGGGAGGGGTTAATAACAGCAGCCAGTATGGTGGGGGCACTGCTTTCTTTTCCTTTGGGCTAAATGCAACAGCTCTTAGGGCAGTTTTTGAAAATCTTCAATATCTCTGGGATATTCAAACTAGCATTTTGCTATTGGTAGGTTTGGGGCAGATGGTTCAGTTTTTGTTATATATCAAGCATAGGTTTATGAATACCACTGAAGAGCTTTCTCCGAGACAGAATAATCACGAGTGGCAGGGCATGTGGCAAAGTATGGGCGAGTACCTAGGTACTTTCTCACGCCCGATGGTTTGGAACTTCACTCCTGAACAGCTACAAGACCCCGATCAAGTGACTGCATACCTAAAGAAAAATTGCTGTAGGTTTCCCAGAGATGGACACCTTACTGCACTGTGCTGGGCTCTGGCCACTATTTATCAAACACTGCTTGATAGCAGGCAGCACTGTCAGCACTGTCAGCACTGTGAGGGAGAAGGGAAAGGAAACAGACTGGCAGATACTATAGCTGCTGCAACCACTGGGGCTGACACTGCAGCTACTGCAACCCCTGTGACTGACACTGCAGCTACTGTAATCTCTACAGCAGACACTGCAGATGATCAGAAAAACCAACCCACACCAGTGTCTGTTGCTCCCGTACAAAAGAGGAAATGCACAAAGAAATCAGTTCGCATAGTGACGGATGATGATGATGATCAACCAGGGCCATCTCGAGGATATCAGGAGGAGGCAGAACCAGAGATTGTTACCCGATCCCTGACTTTGAGTGAGCTGCGTGAGGTTCGAAAAGATTTCACCCGCCACCCAAGTGAGCACATTATCACTTGGTTGCTCCGATGTTGGGATCACGGGGCCAATAGTTTGGAGTTAGAAGGCAGAGAGGCCAAGCAGTTGGGATCCCTAGCTAGAGAAGGAGGAATTGACAAAGCAATTGGGAGGAGGACGGAAATCCTCAGCCTCTGGAGGCGACTACTGTCAAGTGTGCAGGAAAGATATCCCATAAAGGAATATATTACATGTCAGACACCCAAGGGTAACAGCATAGAGACATCTGTCCAGCACCTGAGAGAATTAGCTGTACGGGAGATAATTTATTATGATCTGGACAATTCACGGCTTCCCGCTGATCCCGATGAAGTCCTATGCACTCCAGATATGTGGCGTAAGGTTGTACGAAGTGCACCAGCAGGGTACACCAATTCACTGGCAGTAATTGACTGGACTGATATGGATCCACCAACCGTAAATGAGGTGGCCTGCCGACTCCGGAAATACCAAGACAATGTTTCCCTCTCCGTCATTGCAGCAGTAGAGAAACTGGTTCAACGACTTGACAACAATGTGTCCAACTCCCAACCCGTATGGAGCAATGTTGCAGCTACTGGGAGAAAGCGTCCATCGTTCCAAGAGGGAGAATACACACCACGACGTACATTGTGGTTTTACCTGCTTGATCATGGAGAGGACATGAGGAAATGGGATATGCAGCCCACCTCAGCCCTTCGAGCACGAGTAAATGAGCTGCGGGGTAAAACATTCGCACAACGAGATTCTGCCAGGAAGAAGGCTGCACCAGTTTCTACTGGGCAGTTCCCTAGACCAACTGGAAGGCCTACCTATATGTCTGATGTGTCTGATCCTCTTGAAAGGACCTCTAAGTCCTTTATGCAACCAGTGGAAAACAAATATGATCAGCAGCAATAGAGGGGCCCTGCCTCCAGCCAAGTGGTACGCCACAATTGACATTGCGAATGCTTTCTTCTCGATCCCACTGGCGCCAGAGTGCAGGCCACAGTTTGCTTTCACCTGGAGAGGCATCCAATACACGTGAAATCGTCTGCCCCAGGGGTGGAAACATAGCCCCACCATCTGCCACGGACTAATCCAGAATACACTGGAAAAGGGTGAAGCACCAGAGCACCTGCAGTACATTGATGACATCATTGTATGGGGCAACACAGCAGAGGAAGTTTTTGAAAAAGGAAACAGGGTAATTAAAATCCTTTTAGAAGCCGGTTTTGCTATAAAACGAAGTAAAGTCAAGGGGCCTACGTGAGAAATCCAGTTTTTAGGAATAAAATGGCAGGAATGCGTACCTCAAGGGGATTTGATTTTGGGTGAGAATAGCCAATATAATTAATAGAGTAGAAATTATAATAATTGCCAAATAACCCATTATTGTATATTCATTATTGTTATGATTGCTGTATGTTGTACCATAGCATTATAGCCGGAGTCATACAAGTTAATGAAGAATGAGTGCCATGATGATGGAACTAAAGCCTGGCCTCTCAAGAACTTTTTTTTTTTCCTTTTTTTTCCCTTTGAAAATAAACTCTGACCCACAGACTATGAGCATGGACCATGCCAGGTGTATCAGTCAAGAGCCTGAGATGCAGCATGCAACGAGCCAATGGAACATACAATTATTCTGAGAAACTGTTACGACAAATGGAGCCTGAAAATCATGGATAAATGAACTCAACAACTTCAGAGGGATGATTCACAGACTGAGGGAATAAGATCTGTATGCACATATGTGTGCATACATGTGTACATACATATATGGGTATGTGAAACACGAAACTGATTGTACCTAAAGAAAATTGTTGGATCTGGTCATGACGTAAATGGTATGGAATAAGGGGTGGATAATGTCCTGGTTTCAGCTATGATGGAGTTAATTATTTTTAGCAGTGGATGGAATGCCATGTTTGGGTGTTAGGATGAGAACAGTGCTGATAGCACCCTGATGTTTCTAGTTGTTGCCGGGCAATCAAGGACCTTTCTCAGCTCTGCATACTTCCTTACTAGTGAGAAAGGAGGGGACGTAGCCAGGACAGGTGACCCGAACTGGCCAAAGAGAATATTCCATGCCAGTTACGTCATGCTCAGTATAAAGGGGGACTGGGGGGAAGAGGAGGAGACAACGCCAGGACGGGCGGTTTTCTGGGTACGGGGACGGGCTCTAAGCTGTGCGGCCTGGGTTCTGTGGTTTGGTGAGAAACTGCATTGTGTATCACCAGTTTCATCTATTTTGTACTTTAAACTTCTGTTATTGTTATATCTAGTTTTCGGTTATTGTTTAGTAAACTATCCTTATCCCAACCTGCGTGGTTCTGGTTTCTAGGTTGTGGTTTCTTTTCCTCCTTTCTTCCTTCCCTTTTCCCCCTCTCCCCCAACTTTCTCTCCCCCTTCCTTTTAAAAGTACAAGCGACTGTGTGGGGTGCGGCCCTCGGCCGGGGCAAAACCACGACATCTGGCCATATGAAGAAGACTAGCTAAGGTAGTCTCACTTCTCAGCTAGGGCAAAACAAGTAAAGGGAAAGATACACTGAGGTAATACATACAAACAGAAAAGAATGGTGCAAAGAAATATATAATATTTCTTATGCTCATAAACAGCAAATCTGAAATACTAGCCTTGTTTCATCAATGGAATGTTATTTAGTGAGTTGAGACCATAATCTTACCTCCCTCACTAGTTAAGTCATGTAATTCATGACTGCTGAATATTTTGGAAAAAGAATCACAGAATCACAGAATCACAGAATAACAAGGTTGGAAAAGGCCTTTAAGATCATTAAGTCCAACCATTCACATCCTAAACTAAACCATATCCCTAAGTACCTCATCTACCCTTTTTTTGAACACATCCAGGGAAGGTGACTCGACCACCTCCCTGGGCAGCCTGTTCCAGGCCCTGACAACTCTTTCAGTGAAAAATATTTTTCCTAACATCCAATCTAAACCTGCCCTGGCACAGCTTAGTGCCATTTCCCCTTGTCCTATCACCTGTCACCTGGCTGAAGAGACCATCACCTACCTCTCTATAACCTCCCTTCAAGTAGTTGTAGGCAGTGATAAGGTCTCCCCTCAGCCTCCTCTTCTCCAGGCTAAACAGCCCCAGCTCCCTCAGCCGCTCCTCAGAGGATTTGCCCTCCAGCCCCTTCACCAGCCTGGTTGCCCTTCTCTGGACTCGCTCCAGGACCTCCATGTCCTTCTTGTGGTGGGGAGCCCAGAACTGGACACAGTACTCGAGGTGTGGCCTCACCAATGCCGAGTACAGGGGCACAATCACCTCCCTAGACCTACTGGCCACACTGTTTTTGATACAAGCCAGGATGCCATTGGCCTTCTTGGCCACCTGAGCACACTGCTGACTCATATTCAGTCTGCAGTCAACCAACACCCCGAGGTCCTTCTCTGCCTGACAGCTCTCCAGCCAGTCTCCCCCAAGCCTGTAGCGCTGCACGGGGTTATTATGTCCCATGTGTAGCACTCTACACTTGGCCTTGTTAAACTTCATCCCATTGGACTCAGCCCATTGGTCCAGTCTGTTCAGATCCCTCTGAAGAGCCTCCCTACTCTCAGGCAGATCAACACTTCCTCCTAGTTTAACCTTAAACTGGGAATCATCACACCACTGTATCATATGTTCAACAGAAAGTGTTTATTAATGCTATACAGACTGTAAACCCCAGTCATAGTATGCGAACCTTTGAATGGTATGGGACCTGTTTATTTCACTTTTTCTTTAGTTTTACTTTTTTCAACCCCTGGTTTGGTTGGTACTGATGGGCTACAGAAGTGCTGACCCTAACAGGCTCTTGTTACAATGGTAGAAGGAACTGCATTATATTCCTTTTTTAATTTGCCAAACAACAAATTTATTAATGTGCATGAAATAGCTGGAAAACATTTTATTCTCAGATGCCTTGGGGAGTAGGCAAGCACAAAGTGCAGTGATTAGCAGGTCATCCAGTAAACAGCAGCTCACTGCACTGAGTAACAATCAGGTGGAATTTTACTGCAATCTAGTGGGTACTTCCATTCAATATAAGCAAGGTTGTTTGTTTTGGGTTTGGTTTTTTTTTTCCTTTCTTGGAGCATGCATCACAATTAATTTTTAAGCATCTGTTTCTGGAGATAGGCTCTTTATTTACAGATGAGACCAAGAAACCAAATGAAACCAAACCAAAAAAATCCAAACAAACAAAAAATACCCACTGCAATTATTTCCTTAATACTTTTTACATAGACAATCTCTATTATATATCCTTACCTAGATGTCCTCACATGTACCTGACAGGCATTTGGAAAGATTTTAATGAACATTTATATATATGTAACTTCCAATGCACACACAGGGATTGAAGTCATTATATGCTACCAAAAGCAGACTGTGCCATAACTTTACATGTACTTAAGCATGTTCAAAAGCCTCTAATTAAAAAAAAGAAACAAAGAACCCACAACAAACCCCCAAACTTTCTTTTTTAAGAAAATGCTGTTTTGAGAGGAAACCTTCCACCATCATCCTTTTTGGTCAAGTGACAGTTTTCGACCAGCCCTATTACTAAGGCCATTTGAACTATAAGGCTTGAAAGTACCTTTCTTTTCCTGGAACAGATCATGCAGAAACATCATGCAAGCATACCTCAAAAAAATTTAGTGTTTTCAGAAATGAAAATGAGCTTAGTTCTGGCAAAGAGTCTTTCAAGGTTGCTTTTCTTGTACTTGGGGAATCTTCTCAGCTCTGCCCAAGGTCCATGTCATCACTAGTGCAATGGAATAGTTTCCTTTCTTGATGAATCTTTTAGTAACAAATATGGTCCATCCCAAATGTGTTGCTTTAATTTACAGTTGCCTTGGTTAAAGTTTGAGTCAGGCCTGTCTCAAGCCAGGTTCTCCATAGTGACTATATTTCTCTGTGTGCTAGTTTTGACTGGGGTAGAGTTAGTTTCCTTCATAGTAGGGGCTGTGTTCAGGAGTTGTGCTGGAACAGTGTTGATAACACGGAGATGTTTTCATTATTGCTGAGCAGTGCCTAGAGTCAAGTCCTTTTCTGCTCCTCACACTACCCCACCAGCAAGGAAGCTGGGGGTGCACAAGGAGTTGGGAGGAGACATAGCTGTGACAGCTGACCCCAAATGACCAAAGGGATATCCCATACCATATGCTCAGTATATAAACTAGGAGGAAAGTTGGCCAGAGAGGCTGATGCTCAAGGACTGACTGAGTACTGGTCAGCTGTTGGTGAGCCAGCTTGTCTGTCTTGGGGTTTATTTACCTCTGTTATTTTCCTTTTCATTAATACTACTATTATTATTTCAATTATTAAACTACTGTCATCTCAAGCCACAAGTTTTCTCAGTTTTACCCTTCCAATTCTCTTCTACCCACCCCCTCACAATTCTACTGGGGAAAGGGCATGAGGGAGCAGCTGTGTGGTGCTTGGTTGCTGGTTGGGGTTAAAACATGACATGACGGGAAGTGAAAGAAGAGAACAGAGCAATTTTGCATCTATTTTCTGAGCTTTCCATCCAAGCATAAGCATCAGCAGGACAGAAAGCACAAATGCAGTAACTTCATCACTGCTGTCTCAAAGAAAAACAGAAAACAGAGCTGGAATATCCTGTGACCCTCTGCTTCTCAGTTTCTAAACAGTGTTTCAGCAAAGTGAAGCACTTCAAATGTTGAGCAAAGTTGCCTTCATCTCAGCAGCCTTGTACCTTAATTGACTGTGACAGAGGAACAGACAAGCTACATTGAAATGTAGGGATCGAGTTTATTTCCCTGTCTCAAGAAAAGAGGCACTATACCTAAAACATTCCTGACATATTTGTCCAACCTGCTTTTAGGAAAAAAAGCTCTTAATACATGTAGTACATTCTACCCTGAAGCCCTGCAAAATCCAAAACACAGAGACATATGGTTTGACATTAAGGTGGTTTTCCACTATGAGAGGTCATACCTTCTTTTCCAGCTCCTCTTAGTGAACAGTCACATCTTTCCACAATAATAATTTTGAATTTTCGACACTACATAAACAAAAGAAAAATCACACTGTCCTTCTAAACACAGTTCCAGCAAGGTAACAAAATCACATATAAAAAGCCTGAAAGTCTGAAGTAGTTCGGAACTGGCAGAAAACAGCCTGTGTTTTATACTGAGATTTTCAGCAGCAGGAGAAGGGCACTCTCTGCCAAGTCTATGCTCCTGCTTTAGAATGAACAGCCAATAATTAGACTGAAAATTCTTTGGAGAGACTTAGTGATCTGGTGGGCACAAAACAAGCATGTGGAAGAAGTTTAATCTAGGAAAAATAGCACACAGCACATTCAGTCAGAAAAGAAAGAGGAAAAAAATCCTTGTTACTAAGGGAAGAAAGATGAATACATTCAAAATGAGAATACTTCAGGAAGTCGGGAGTTTTCATATGGACTGAACATATTGAACATATTCTACAGTACTAAAGAACTGCCTGATGAGATAGAAAGCTCTTGAGACTTCATGGGGAAGTATGGAAAACTTGCAAATAGGAAACCTAGTTCTCGTGCTCAGAAAAGGGGGAAAAGAAGCAGCCAGGGAATTATCAATCAATCAGTTTAACTTGAATTCCCAGAAAGATCCTGAAAGAAATAAACAAACACATTTCAAAACCACAGAGAAAACAAACAAGACAAATAACAGCCCAAAGGGATCTGTCAACAATGAGCTGTCACATTTCCTTCAGTGAGAAGGTAACAGGCATTGTGGATGAGAGGCAAGCAGCTAGGTGTCATTTATCTTAACATTAGAAAGATTTTTGACACTGTCTCAAATTACACTCTCAGTCATAAGCAACCTATTGAAACAGATCTAGCCCCTAAGGGCTAGGTGCAAATTATATCAAAAAGCTGTGGGAAGATAAAATTTGTCATTGATTCACTGTCAGAATAGAAAGGATGGTACAGGGTGGGGCCTGGAAAGGTCTATTCTTAGTCTGCTATTATTCAGTGCTTGTAATAACCACTCAATGCATTTGGGATGATAAAATAGAATATATGGTGATCAAATTTGGGCAGTAACACTGGAAAAGATTGAAGTTTTGCTGAAGGTCAGGAGACTTACTCCAAATGGTACTGCAGAAAGTCTGGAAAAAAAGGAGCATGCAGTTTAACAGGGATAACTAACAGGTAGCACATACAGGTCGCAAAGGACAGAGACATAGCAGCTCTTCAGCCAAAAAAAAAACCAACAAAACCTTTCAGGGCTCTAGTGGATTATAGTATGTTAAACCAATGTCATACTGTTACAAAAGAGGCAAATGCCATACTGAGAAATGCTGAAAAATAAAATAATCTTTCCCCTCTACTCTGCAATCATAAATACTGAAATTACGTTTCTCCTGTACTCTGCACTAGTGAGACTTAAGCCAGAGCGCTTTATGAAGGCTGGATCATTGTGTTTTGGTTTGAAGGAGAATCAAACGGGGGAGTCCAGAGGAAATCACCAAAGATCAGAAGTGTATCTAGAAAACATGACCTATGTGACTAAATGGAAGAAATTCAGGTTGTCTAGCCTGAAGAAATAACACAGCCTAGGGGGTAAAACAACAGTCTTTGAATACATGAAAAGGATGAGAATGTACTCAGTGGATACTAAATAAAATAAGAACTAGTGGACTTAAATTATAGCAATGAGGAGTAAAGTCAGGTATTTATAAGACACTTCGGAGTGATAAAGGTAGTTAAAAAGTGGAAGAGAATGCCTTCGGGGCTGTCATGTCCTCATCCTTGGAGTAACATAAGTATCAAAGATGCTAACTTTATGCTAGGTGGTCTCTTGAGATCCCTGCAGCTGTCTTCCATAGCGCTATGGCAAATTTCAGGTGCTAACTATTTTGAACACAAATTAAAAACTAACACCATAGCTAGGCCAGATAAATAGACAATTTCAGTGTATTATCATGACAGCTAATTTCTTGGTATGGAATGTCCCTTTGGCCAGTTTGCGTCATTGTCCTTTCGATGTCCCCTCCCAGCTTCTTGGGTGCCCCCCATCTTCCTGTTAGCAGGGCAGTATGAGAAGCTGAAAAGTCTTTGACTGCTTAACAACAACTGAAAACATCAGTGTGTTATCAACAGTATTTTCACCCTAAATCCAAAACACAGCACTACACCAACTGCTAGAAAGAATATTAACTCTATCCCTGACAAAACCAGGACAACTGCCGTTTGCAATTTTACAGAATACCCATTTGAGAAAGCATTTTTTATATTTTTAAGAATATAATAAGATCTGATGATGATTATATTTTTCTTACTTCTTAGCTAATTACTGATGCATTTTAAGTATTGTTATGAGTAGAGCTCCTGTATTGCTTTTGTTTACAGGTAAAATGCTTCTTAAGAAACAGTAGGGAAAGAAGGTGTAAGTAAAAACAATCACCACTGTCACAATACTAAACTGTTTTCCACATAGATATAAAGGAAGATAAATCAATTTGGGAAGTATTAAGCAGCCCTCATGTAAAAATGTCCAATCTGGGGGTCTTACATGTGAATGGAAAGCTCTCCAGGGATACACAGAAAAGCTTTCCTTACTTACTAATGCAATGCACACCCTGAAGCAGCTCAAGATCCTAAATAAGCAACCAAGTTTATAAACTAATAAATATGTCATGGCATTCTTCTATAGCTCTTGCTAAAGACACACAGTCTTGCATTCACTCAGGAAACATAGAGCACAGATCAGTTCCTTAAATCCCTCCTAGCCTTTGCTCAAGGCATAGAGGAAATCCACCTTTGAGGGGATTACTAGCAAATCGAACAAAACAAACTTAACAACAGCCAGACAATTTAAGGCATGATGGCTGAGCAAGATCTTGGGAATATTCCTCTGGTACCACCTCCCATGCGATGCAACCCAGTCCTTAATCATCCTTATCGTTAGAATCTTCCAGCACGTCTGCCTTAAATCTCTCTTACTGTAATTCAAATCCACTACTTCTCCTAATAGCCAAATTAACTATGACTAACAGTTTGTTCTTTTCCTGAATAATCTTTTCTGTATTGAAAGAGATTAATTTTACTCCCCTTAGTTCAGTCATCTCCAGACTAAACAATCCTAGTTTGCTCAACCTTTCCCTACAGGCATACCTCTAGATGGCTGATCATAATCATTGCTTGCAGCTGGACCCTCTCCAGCTACTCTTTGAAGTGAAGTCACAGTTCTGTTAATGAGGTCATAGCACTGGGAAAAAGAAAATATGGATTACATCACAAATCTAGGAGTGCCTTGCTACAGTGGCCTCTGGTGATGCAAATCTCAGTTAACCATTCCAAAGCCATTGCTTAGCTTCATGCCTATGTTTTCCATAAAGAGGATTTCATTTCATGGGGTTACGGGAAACATTACTGCTACCTTACCTATTTGGTCCAGTCATTCCCAGCACATCCTATTGTCCGTCTCAACACTAAATCTGCTGTGAGTTGAAGTTGCAATGAGATTAGCTATGTGTTCTTAATTCACTGCCTTAAAATGTGCTATCACAATATCACCACTAAAACCAGTGATACCATTTTGGAAATGGGGAAAATAATTTACTCCCTGCCTTTAAATATATTTTTTTTAAGCTTTTGGAGATCTATTTATCAGGATGAGAAGTCTTGGATAAATATTGGATGACTATCCTAAAGAAATTACATTAGTATTGCTACAAGATGAAGTGAAACTGCAGCAAAGCAAACAGAAAAAATAATCATATAGTAATGTACTGCTAACTGCTGGCTGTTCTCTTTCATCATATCATAACCACTGAACGTCTCTTTCACTCTCCATTTACTGATTTTTAATTTAGTAATAGACACCCATTTTGTAACACAAATGAACAATAATTAAAGTCATTTAATCTACCATTTTTGCTTTTAAGCATTAATATTTTGCTTTTAGGTTTAAAGGGCAGCTCAATCTTCAAATTGTAATACATATATAAGTTTCTGTGTGGGAGAGGAGAAAGATGGAAGAGACTGGCGAAGGAACATGCTGGTACACCATGTTTCACACTGGTACCTCACAAAGCAATTCACTGCAGACTTGCTGCCAGCCATGCATAATCCCAAATACCTGTTATGCCCAGAAGCTGTTTGTCTATGCTAAAAGCCACAACATTAGCTGGTACCTGGGTAGCAGATAACCCTGCTCTGAAGTCCTATATATATATGTGAATGCAGAACTATCCAGGAATACATATAGATCCTCCTGATTTTTCACTGTTCTATCACTGCACACTTGTTTCTATTGTGAAAGAGGAAGAAAAAATATTATTTTAAACAAAAATTATTATTATATTTTTCCCACATGGCAAGACCTCCTTTCTAGCTTTTGTTAAAACTAACAAAAACACAAAACAAATCTCACAAGAATACTGTCCTGTCCTCTGCCTCTTTAAGGAACAGTTCATTCTAATCATAATACTTCTTGCAAAGGATGATCACAAAAAAAGCCTATAAGATAGCTACCATCTACTCAGGAATCCTGTGACAAATTCACAGCCAAGCATGCAACTGCAACCCCGTGCTTCATTTAAGAAACCTGACTTTCACTCACCCTGACAAGGTGGGAAAAAAATCCCTATTCATCCTAACTCTCGAGCACTGGCAATCTGGTATCATTCTAAAAAGAACAAATGGTTGTCCAAGTTTAGGGTCTTTTCTTAGCAGTTCTCTTTTCTCCATTTTGCTTTTTTTTTTTCTCCAGAGAATCAGCTAAGATGTTTGTTTCACTGGGAAAAAAATACTATTACGATGAACAAAGTAAAAAGCTTCAGAAGCAAGAAAAGTTGTCATTCTTCTTGGGTTCTTCAAAGGTCATTGGTTCTTGAATCCAAGCACTGTTTTCATTTTCAGACCTGTCTGAAATAGCATCTGTTCTACTACAGGTACATCTGAAAATCATTTAGTGCTTTTTCAACGTCTGTATTCAACTTATTTCTCCCCTACCTCAAAGTAATTTTAAAATAAAAAATACAATCTGCAACCTTTAAAAATCATAAAATCCCAATTTTGTTCTATTTTTCGTGCCTTTTGTTTTCTTGTCTATGTTCTCCATCCACTGTAGCCGACTGTTGACTTACCTCTTCAGCATCGTATTTGTCCTTTGTGATTACAAGTTTCATATTGACCTGAAAGTCTGTCAGTAAAGAATAAACACTGAGTCATACTTATTGACCAGTTGCACTGGTTTTGTCTAGGATAATTTTCTTCATGGTACCTCATGTGAGCTATTTTTGGTATTTGTGCTGGAAATAGTGCTGATAATACAGGGATGTTTTGTTACTGCTGAGCAGTGCTCACACAGAGCTAAGGCCTCTTCTGCTCCTCACACCAATGCACCAGCAAGGAGGCTGGGGGTGCACAAGAACCTGGGATGGGGGACAGCCAGGACAGCTGACCCCAACTGACCAAAAGGATATTCCATATCTTATAACATCATGTTCAGTATATAAAGCTGGGGGAGAAGAAGAAGGAAGGGGAAGACGTTCAGAGTGATGGCATTTAAAGGTCCCTTCCAACCTAACACATTCTATGATTCCCCCATCCCGCTGTGGTGCTTCATTGCCAGCTGGGGATAAACCACACCACCAGTGCTAAGGTCATGACTAGCTTTCTAAAACCTAGTCTTCTACAAACCTGTATTGGATCTGGCAGAGATGGAAGTAATTTAATTTTCCCCACAGCACCCTCACAATGCTGTGCTGTGTGTTGGTAGCCAGCTAGGTGTTGGCAACACACCAGTGACTACTGCTGAGCTGTGCTGGCACACATCAAGGCTGTCTCTCTAACATTTACCCGCCAGCCCCCATCAGTAGTCTGGAGGAGGGCAAGATATTGGGAAGGACAAAGCCACAATAGCTGACCCCAACTGACCAAAGGGGTATTCCATGCCGTATGACATCTGCTCAGCAGTAGAAAGTAAGAGAAAGGAGGAGGAAGCTGGGGCATTAGTTATTTACAATGTTTGTCTTCCAGAGCAACTTCCAAAGCTCTGCCTCCTGGTAATGGCCAGGCATTGCCTGCTGACCAGAACTAGAGAATATATCTTTTGGTTTTTCTTTGCTTCCCTGCATGACCTTTGCATTTGCTTTATTAGACTGCATTTATCTTTACACACTACATTTTTTCCATCTTATTTTCTCCCCTCCCTGTCCTGCTGAGGAGGGGAGTGATAGAGCGGCTTGATAGACACCTGTGGTCCAGACAAGGTCAGTCTACCACAAAACCATAATAGTCTTTTTCTACTTACAGCCCTGTATAGAATAAAGGAAGACAGCAGTACAATTTTGAGAAGAATAGAGGAACCTAAAACATTTTTACTTGCCTCATTGAGTTTTATTTTTAACCTAGCATCAACACTTTTCAGGCAGATAACATGGATGGAGTCTTAAGTTTGAACTCTACTGCCCTATTACATATGGGCAGAAGAATACCCTGCAGGCAGCATGATTGTCGTATTTAGTTTATAGATATAATCATACACTGCACTAAGTGGTCCTGTTGTGTATTTCACTGTAGTGTGTTCTTTTGTAAAACACAGGGCTTAGGTTCAGCAATTTGAAAATATCTATCAATTATATAATAGGTACCACAGGAAAAAAGAGTCTCTCTGGCATCTTTAATGAAATACTGTGTCCCTCAGCAAAGCTTCAAACTTATTTGCTGTGGTTTAAGTAAACATCAGAAGCTTCTTGAATCATTTTACCATGTCACAAGAAAGGGAACTAATACATTTTGAATCTGGTTCTTCTAAAAAGAATTGACTAATGTCAGTGTTGATAGTTTCCTTCAGGATTAGATGCATAATTCACAAGAGTCCTAGAAAAGACTGAAACAAATACTGATTCAAAACTTCTTGTGATATGGCTGCCTGAAGGGAAGCTCATTGTCGTTGTGGGGTTCCCAATTTTTACTAGTTCACCAAACACTGTGCTTAAGGCTGATGATGATTATGGCTGTCTCTCTGAAAGTTCATCACATCAGTGTAATTTTAATTTATAGCTTTCTTAGTCATAAATCAAGACCATTACAGAAAAATGGATGCCCTTGAGTCATTTATATCCCCAGTGCACACACTCCATAAATCTGAATGCCTATGTATTCTATTATTTCTAAGAGAAAGTTAAAAATCTGTTATTTTAAAATTTATCTTGCCTTTCAACAGAAATCTTGTGCTCTGGTAGAAAAAAAAACCCACAAACAACAACAACCACTCCCAACCCCACCCCCCCCAGACAAAAAACCCATATGTGAATTCTACCTTAAAAATTTCACTTGAAATTGTTTTCACTTGAAACTTACAGTGTTTGATATCTTTTGGTTGGGTTTTTTTCTTAGGGAATAATATTGCATAAATGGATAACCAAACAAGGTTTTTAACTTCATCACCCAAATACCTGATTGTGAAAGCACAAATAATTTTGTCTGCCTGAAATCCCAGCAATCGAAATTATTAATTTGTAAGAATATGTATTAGTACCTACATATTTTTTCAGATTATTTTCTTCAAAATCAATTTTGGTAGATCAAAATGATGTATGAGCTTGAAATGAAATCTGTTGTTGCTTTAAACTATATTAAAAAGGTTTATTTTTTTTGAAAAGTCAACATATTAAATATTAAAGTTCTTAAAGATTTCCACTTTTTTTTTTTTTCCAAATGTACCAAAATAGATCATTTTTAAAGAGGGAGAAAGCAATCCTTCAGAAATGAACCAGAACAAACTGCATGGGTTTCTAAGGAAAAGAAACTGAGAAACTTGTTATTAAATCTTTAGGGCTGGGACTATTTCCATTTACTGCCACTGACAAAAGCCATTAGTCAACACCTCAATCTAGCCCTTATTACAACATATATAATACAGAACACAGTTTCTAAGAGGAAATTCATTATTAATCATACAAGGAAGTTGACTTCAAATCGTAAGTGCCAGGAAAAGCAAGCTTGTTTTTAACAACTTTCCTCCTACAGAGATTACATGGTTGAGAGATCAAATTTGCTAAACCCACACATTTATATGGAACTTTTATGTGTGACCTGGTATGCAAAATACTGTTGCAATATGAATAAAACATAACTTTTGCAGAAACAACTGCCTCTTCCTGGATTTTTATTCATTATGGAATCCAGAATATCTTTTGGAAGAAAGACTTTTTTAACTACGAGAGCTTCCTGAAAAATAAGTTATCTTCTACTGATAAAAGAGAGAAAATGAGGAAAGCAAACCACAGAAAATCCTGACAGTAAACGTACAGTAAATGATCAGAAGTTCTAAGGCAATTGTATTTTCCTTCAAAATTATACTAACATTTTTTAGGGTCTGGTTATTTCCAGTACATTAAGATCATTTAAAGTCAGGCAGCCTTAGAGAGTCAGAGGACTATAAAGAGGGTGTAACTTTACATTTCCAGATCCATGTAAAGTGATAATTGTATAAAAGGCAATCAGGTTCTTCGAGATTATAGTTCGATGATTCTAAATGTCTGCTTTCAGTCGTCTTGCATCTGTCAAAGACTGAGATACCCTATTCAAACTCAAGAATCACACAAAAGTTCAAATTTTGAAGATCATAATTCTTTTTTAACTTCTATACAGTACCTCTCAACATTGTGACGAGTGCATTTTGCAAAATCTGCAAGAGTAGTACTGATCAGGAATCATGAATTTCCTCTATCTGGGAGCTATAGCTGCTTCAGAGGAAATCTGAAAGGTCAGTCTGCCTAAGGGAGAGAATTAATGTTACTGAGGACTGCAGGGAGAATCCAGCATCACAGCTAGAGGGGTCTCTGAAGCTGTTGAAGCCTGCTGACAAAAAGCCCCTTAGTGAGCATGATATAGTCTTAACCCAGCCCGAGTCAGCACTTTCTGCCCAAAGAGAAAGACAGCGCTGCACCAGTAAAGAAACAAGTCTGAAGCTTGACCACAAGGACCCTGGCAGAGTCAGTGAAAACTCTGAGGAACCAGAGACACCAGCAGAAGAATACTGACTGACTCCTGATGATCAGGGTCAGGGACTAGGACATGACCAGGGCCAGCTGACAGGTGAGGAGCCATAGACAACACAACAGAGATCTGCAGGCAAAACTGGACAGAGAAAATATCAAAGATCATCCTAAGGAAAAGGAAAAAAAAACCCAAAACAAACAAAAAGAATGGCAAGAATAAAGGAAACACTATGGTTCAATTATTTAGATGCAAGATGTGTTCCAGTCTTACTTGCATCAGCCATTCCAAAAGTTGAACTATATTGCAAACCTGCTACTTTCACAATGTATTTTTCTGGCACAGAAAATAAATAAATGAATAAAAGCTATACATTTTCTGAAGCAGAGTACCAGCTGTATAGATGAAAACAATCACAAACACAGTCCTAGCTATGATATGTTACCACACAATTTGAAGTAGAAATATCTGTGAAAACAGAAGTATCTGTAGAAGGTATCTAACTGACAGATTCATTAAAAATCATAGTAATGTATGCCTTCATTAGGAGGAAACTGCAGGAGAAAGAAGGATACAGTAGGAAAAGTTTTATATTTAAAAGTATCTCCTTTATAGAGCAGCAGGATAAAATGTGTTCTGTTATCTTAATAGTGCTTGATCTTCAATAAATACAGAAGTTTTCACTGAAACCAATGAAAAAATACACTCTGTTCCTCTGATTCATTGGTAATCAAAGGCACTACCAAATTTGCCTTATGATGATTTGGAGAACTGACAGCCATTCACAAATTTTCATTGGTTTAGTACATTTGGGGTGGCAACAGGTTTGCCACAGCAGATCATAATGTGGCATAACTACCATCGACATGTGCTAAGTAAGTTTTGTGAATATATAAACAGATGGAAATTAACTGTACAACTCCTATTAAGACTTCCTTCTTCATTGTTAATATACCAGCATCTGCAGACACCAATAGAGACCAGCATACGGTATCACAAGCCACAACATACTTTAAGAAATAAAACCCAGTCTTCCCTTTAGAAATCCTCCAGGCTTTAGGTAAAGATGAGTAAGTCAAGAAACAGGAGTACATCTCCTTTCCCAATCAATCCAGGTGCATGGGGGAATGGAGCCCTGTGTGCCAGCTCGCACCCTGGGCTGTGTGAGCAGGGGGTGTGAGGCAGAGCAGGGGGCAGTAGGATGAACACACAGCACGAGACTGGGAGCACAAACACCCACTGTTGGGCTGTGTGCCAGCCCACTTGCATCTCCATCACAGAGCTTGCCTACAAAATTTGGACAGCCAGTTAGGTCCAGCATGTGGAGGTGAAAAAGCGAGGCAAAAAGAGAGACAAAGAATGTCCTAACACATCCATTCTTAATAACAATTAACAAGAATGTCCTTAGATAAATCCTTTCCTGTTAGCTATGTGGTCAATGAGGTTAACATGATATGGTTTCAGTAGTCTGATTGGCAGCCAATGTAATAATATATCAGAGAACTCCCTGGAGTGCACATACATCAGGCAGAGACAATGGGACTGAAAAGGTACAGGCTTAATGAAAAATTTAGCAGCTGGGGGGTGCAGGGGGAGGTATAGAAAAGGCAGATTTGAACAGAATTAAAATTAAAGCAAATTCTAAGGTAGCTTTTAGCTTCTACTATCTAACTGTGTGAGTACTAACATTTGTGCAACATGTGTGTATCTGTTTTTCAGCTCACTTAATAGACAATAACTTTTCAGAAAACTGTAGCAATTGTGACGATCTGCCAAAGTAGCTATGATAAGGGTCTAACTCTAGTGTTTCATAGAAATCACAATTTAGTATTGAACTGTAAACTTTACTTTTTTTTTTCCTTTTCATGCCTTTCAACAGTCAGATGTTAACAACAGGTTGCTGGAGAGAGATCACACTACCACACAATCTGCCACACACAGTTTCTGTTGTTGGAGTCTTTTTCTGGTTGGGCAGAAGAATTAAATAAATGAGCCCTTGTCAAGTAGTAGAGATATTAAATGGGAGATATGGTAAAGTGGTTTAACAGCTGTGGCTGAAAATGAGCGGGGTATCATATATATATGTTACTCTGTGTTGTGCTCAGATAACTTTTGCAAAGTATTCTCAACAGTAGTATAATTTGTAAGTATTTACTACACTGTCTTTGTTACTCTTCTTCAGGAGCCTCTCACATGGAAAACAGATGTTTAAAACCTGCTTTTTGTGGATACATTAAAGGCACTAAATAAAATCCCTTTGGTGAATCTAGTCATCAGTTCACACTGTTGCCCTTCTCATCAGCTGTTAGCAAAAAAAATTGATGTTTCACATTTGGATAGCTACCCAAATGGCTATATCTCAAGTAAACTCTGTAAATATTGCACAGCTAACAAAGAAACTGACAAACCTAGTTTTGCTTTTCTCACACCTGTAACTCTCCTTCCATGGAGCCATCTTTTGACAAAGTGCCTTGAACGCAACTGTGGCTTGATGTTTAGCTGTCATACAAATATTGTATGTTATATTCTCTGACTCCTACTGGGATGGCAATTTTCAAAACATAGTTGCATGTACAGGTGGGGCTTAACTACTACAAAATTTGCAGAACATGTTAAGGCAGCACTTAAAACACCTCCGAAGGATGGGCAAGTTGTTATGTCTTTTTTTTCCTCTACTATAAGTAATAGGGACTATACTAATCATAGTAAACTATATAGAAAACCTCCAAATTCTTCCCTTATATTCAAGAAATATTTTTATTGCAGTAGTTCATCATCCTAGTGTTTCAACTGAATCAGAAGTGGTTAGAGTCCAAATTTCTCTTTTACTAAATACATTTCCATTCCTTATATTATTTGAAATACCTGAGCAATATATATGTACCAATCATTTTGTCTGACACACTCTGAAACATGAGTTACTATTTCCCCGCATAGCTGAGGAACATCAAATATAAAATGGTTCTAAAATATCATTTAAAGGAGCAGGTAAATATACAAGCCAACAAAATATACAGAATTTTGTTCAGGTTACTGTACTATCTTTTACTGCCCTCTCAAGAAGAATGGAAGAGAATTGAAGAGCTTTATTCTGCCAACTGACAGAGAAGAAATCATCAATATTTTTTAAGTGCTTTGAAATAACGTAATATTCAAATGGGTATTCTCCAATTTCAGCACCATAATCAAACTAATACTCACATTTAGATGAAGTTGGTTAGTCCACTGGCCAATTACTTTGTATTCGGTACTCTTGTTGGTGATTTGATACTGAAAAATATCATAACGTCCAGGAGCATCTCCATTTTCATTGAAGATAACAGGTGTTCCAGCACTCCCTGAAAATAAATTAAAAAGCAATTAGGACAAATACCTTTAAAGTGATTTTCCAGAAAAATACTAAATAGAAAGTGAACAGGTTCTTTGTAAAGCAAGGCTAGTATGATAATAAACCACAAAACCTCACTAAGAGTAAGTGTGTCTTATTATCATTATCACAGAATCTACCTTATCTGTGATTTAACTAAAACTATTTTAAAATATAATCTTTTGTAATCTTTTTGTTTGATTGTTTGGGTGGGGTGGGGGTTTTTTTTGTGCATGTGTATTACAGAACATTAGGGAAATCCATGATAAAACAGAAGTGGAGAAACTCTCTTTGACTGGCAGCAGGGCACAATTTCACTTCAGGTTGTGAGTACAGCGCAGTAGGCACAAAATCCCCATCTTGTCATGAAATCATAAAGAATTCCCCTGTTAAGTATGAAAATAAAATTAATATCATCAACTTAAGAGCCAATGCTCATAAAAGATGTTGAGATGCAAGTGTCTAAATCCAGTCGCAGTTAATGTGATCAGTTTCTAGAACCAACCACCTGTGTAAAAGTGTTTTATCAAAATAAATTAAGAATAGCCACTGTATTTGTTGCACTCTCCTCTATACATGACAGTGTCTCACAGAAAGGGCCACTGCCGAAGCTGTCAAAAGTTATAAATTGACACTCTGTTCTTACTTTGATCAACAAAATGTTCAAAGATTGAAAACTACTTGTCTACCCTGGCAACCAGTCCAGCCAAATTAGAACAGATTTTGATGAATTCCCTCAAGGTCATATGAAGGATCTGCTCTTCTACAAAGACTTTTCAAAAACTACACAAACAATGCTATTTTCACACATTCCTCAAATTCAGATGTACAGGTGAATTATAGTTGAAGTCCACTGAAGACAAATTGAAGTAAGCTTAAGTTCTATTTCAGTGACTGGGGAATTAAATGTATTTTTATGGAGGGGGAACAACAAACCACCACAAAACCCACCCCATAATGTTTTCACATTTCTCCATATGGACAACAAGAAGAGAACATCCAGTTCATAGTTAATTCCTGGGGTATGACTTTTTAGTGTAGCATCTAGAGGCATTAAGTCCACTGTGAGTGGTTTCCAGAGAATGCCAAAAAACGCCTGAAATTCTGGGAACATATTAAGCAGAAGCTAGTCATTGCAAGTGGGGACAGCAATCTAAATACCTCAGACTTTCAGCATAATTTTTTCTTGTATGTCTGTCTGTCTCCCATAAAATAATTTCTTCTCTTGTTTTGTATAGCAGCTTTCATACAAAACTGAAACCCAGTGAAATAAATAGTGCTTTGAGAGTCACAAGTGAGACATTAACTACTGTGCCAATTTCACAGTTCTGCCAGCAAAACTCCGGCTGCAAAAATTAGATGTGAGTATCAAAAAATTATGTGTGATGATAAAGATGAAGATACAAGAAGATACAACAGACTCAATAAAAGGTCTTAGGGCTTTGCTCCCAATTCCTTTGCTAGAATAGAGGGCAAGAAAAATACCTGTCTACAGTCTTCCAAGCAAGGAAATTATTCTTCACCTGCTCAAACAGCAGATTGATCCAATGAATTTCTTCCACCCAATAAACACATACTCAACTGCTGTCAGTATGGAAGTATGGAAGTAACTTTCCAAGTATTACTCTAAAGTAATGATGGAATTCATCTTCCCACACAGCAGAATCTAAAGAGCTAATGGAAATAACAGATGTCTTTTACCAACAGATATGAAATGGTCTTTGTATCCCTTAAGACCAATGGGAACTTCAGACACTTATGCTCAGCAATAATGGTGTGATCTTATAATCTATTGCTGGTTTTAGAAATACCATGTACAAAGAGACAGACTACAGCACAGGACAGAACCATCTTTCTCTTTGATATAGTGATGTTCTCAGCTAGAGCATAACAGAATCTCACGCTGTGCACCTCAGTCGACAGTGATGCAGCATCCTGCTGAATTCAGCTGCCATTCCAACTGAGTCCAACAAGGTCTTTCTCATATAGCAGAAGTTAAAACAACCTTGGCCAAGTTAATAACCTTAAGCTTGTTAAAACCTGGAATAAGCCACAAATGCTTCAGACCCCCAAACATTGGGAAGTACCAGGCCACTATTTTCATCTATGTCTTATGATTTATATATGTCTTTTATTTCATTGTTGTTTTGTGGAATTAAACATTTAATGGAGGCATGCACGGCTGGTTTGTGCTAATGAACCACTAGCCACATAAGCAGGAAAGCAAAGTTTTAAGACATTTGAAGAAAAACTGGGGATTTTACCAAGAATTCCCAAAATTATGAATGCAAGATGGTAGCAGAAGCCTTGAAAATGTAAAGACAATAAGAAATTAGATGCCTCAAGGATATAAACAAATCACCAACAGTTAATCAGTGTTCTAAAAATAATGTTGATCTCATCTGAAGAAAAATATACCCTAACAGGTGCTCCAAATTACAGTTTGAGAATGGAGAGTCCACACCATGAAAAGGTTCTCTAAGAAAATTCTTTGTTGGATAGTCCATCAAGTGAATACTTCTCTGATAAAACTTATTAATGCTATACAGAGATGATATTATTAAACTCTGTGGAGTAACTTTGTAGCTGACCATAAGTAATAGCACAGGTGGAGACACATCTAGATTGGGTATATAACACTCCAATAAATCCCAATGAATTATGCAAATGGATCTTTATTTGACAACTGGATATGCAGAATTGATCGCTCTTGATATCTTGTGCTGTATTTCCATGTATACCTTACCAGGAATTGCATCTTACTACTAGTTTAAGTGTTTAATTGCTGCACTTAATGGTCATTGAGAACTGGATGCTAAATCTAAATGCAATGCATTGTGGAGAAAAAGTAATATAGAATATACCACTGTCCTGAGGCAGCGAGCCTAGGTTACATAAATTCCAGCTTAGATAAAATGATTTTAGTTATCTAGAACTTGCATATCCTCGACCAAGAACCACAGTTATTCAGCACCATCATAGGAAAAATGTTACTTTTGATTTGGAAAAAAATATCCCTATAATGGTAGTGTAGACCACCTCAGAGAATACAGAGTATACCATGTTTTTTTAACATAATTTCACTAAATTCATAATATTTTTCTTTTCATAATTTGTCAGCAATTATTTAACAGGGTAGTTAAAGAGCAGTGAGAGAAAAGTGCCTTTGAGTCTTTTTTCATTGTCTCTGGGGTTATGTTGCCATGCATAATTTTAACCCATGATTGACTCAGATAATTGTCTTCAATCTGACACCATTTTAAATAAATTTTTAACGTATTCTGGATGTCTAAAATAGAAGTACATGGTAGAATTTCAAGAATACATTAATAAGCTTGGCTAGCTATGGAAAATTATGTGTGAAACTTCATATTTTTTTAAGTAGGTAATACCTTATTTTGACATCTATGTCTAAAGTCTCTTTTTGCTGATCAAGTCCACAATACTTTTAGAAAGTCTTTTTCTTTTTTCTCTTATAACTGTAGACTGATAAGTGGAAGGAAATTTTCAACTTTCATAATGAAGCATTGTTCAAAAGGTTTACAGACTTGTTTTGACATCACATTAAAAAGGTAAATAAAAGAGGAAAATGCAGCTCATTTGATATCCTAAGTCTGTAAAAGAAAGACCGCCAGTTCAGTCTTATGGTTAACAGAGAGCGACAGTGTTCGTTTCCTTTTACAGGAACTACTTAAAAAAAAGGGGCAAAAGGAATGAGATACAGCAGGAAATGCACAGAGCTCCAAACATTCATCTACTCCTAAGACATTGCAGCACAAATCGATTACACTGCCCTGACAGCAAAGCTGTGGCTACATCCAATGACATGGTTCAAAAGACAAAGAAATACTGGGTTGTGCACCTGAACTGGTGTCATAAACATATATGCTGGAAGTATGACATGGTCACTCAGAAACTTCTAAGACTTAGCTGCATTGCATATCAAGTCCATTGGTTTTTTGAAGCGCTGAATAGCTGAGAAATAGATCCGACTTCAAAATCACTCCGAAATCAAACTAAAAAAATATCTTCTATAAACCGTCTGCTTTGTACAATAGTTCTGTTACCATTTAGTTGAAGACAATCCATATCCATGGCATTAAAAAATCAGTTACATTTTAATAAGCCTAAGGACACATTTACTTATTGTATATATAAAGTAATAATCTGGTACTAAAAGAAATTTTCCCTCCTCCTTCCCACTCTACAGTCAGCAGCGTTAAACAACTCTGGGTGTTAAACTAACACATTAGCTAAGCATTACAGAAGCAATGTGTCTGTGACCTCAGCTGTTTATGAGCTTTTCAAAATGCAACTTAAGCTAGCCAGAAACATTATTTAGAGAAGAAAAAAGTAAAATGCATGAGGTTTTTAATTCAGAATCAAGGATGTAATGGATCCTTCTGAATTTTTAATGCCTTACCCTGATGTCAAGGAGGACTCTTTCTGATAAACACTGTTTTATGGCAGGTGCTTTGTGCACTGAACTTGAAAATCCATATTCTTCTGAAGAAATCCTTAAGCATTCTTAAGATGCTGCTCAGCAACAACCTTATCTTGCATGTGCCTACTTTATCAAGTTACATTTCAGATGAATCTAAAATGTCCCCGCTCCTAATGCAAGATGCAATCTTAGTTCCCTGTGAGGTTACAGAGTACCCTTGCCCAGATGCCTTCCACTGAAGTTATCTTTACATCTTCGGTTGTGGAAAAGAAGTAGAATGACTGAGAAACCACAAGTTCACATGTCATAATGATCAATTGCATTTTAAAATGATTAATTTATAATGGATCCTAAATTAAGATTAATGATGAGCCTTTATATATTCATTTTTAAAAATAATAATCCCTTAAATTAAATCAACTGCCCTGGATTCTTCTTACATGAAAAACTTTAATAAAAAACTTATATGAAAGCTTTAATAAAATTTATTTATTACAGGGCACTGCTACTTCAGTGCAAGTGTAGAAAAGTGGTTGTGCTGGTAACTCTCACAGCTGTCATTTACAGAATGTTCCAACTCTAGTGGAGATGATCCCATTACAAAGATTGATTCAAATCTGGTATTTCACCAGATTTTAGTGACTTCTGATAATAATTTTTTTAAAACTGAAATGAAAATTCCAGAGAGATCTTGACAGGCTGGAATGGTGGGCCTAGGTGAATTTAATGAGATTCAGGACTGCAAAGTGTAAGGTGTTGCGCTTGGGCTGGAGGAATCCCAGACATATAAACAGACTGGGAGAAGAGCTCCTTGAGAGTAGCCCTGCTGAGAAAGACCTGGGGGTTCTGGTGGATGAGAAATTTAACACGAGTCAGAAGTGTGCTCTTGCAGCTCAGGACAATGCTATCCTGGGCGCCATTTGAAGAGGGGTGGCCAGCAGTGACAAGGAGGTGATTGTCCCTCTCTACTCTGCCCTCGTGAGGCCCCATCTGGAGTCCTGTGTCCAGATCTGGGGCTCCAATACAAGAAAGACGTGGAACTCATGGAGAGGGTTCAGAGGAGGGCCACAAAGTTGATTAGAGGGCTGGAGCACCTTCCCTACAAAGATAGGCTGGGGGAGCTGGGCTTGTTCAGCCTAGAGAAGAGAAGGCTGTGGGGGGAACTCATTGCAGCCTTCCAGCACCTGAAGGGAGCACACAAACAGGAGGGGATTCAACTTTTTAAAAGGGTAGATTATGGCAGGACAAGGGGGAATGGATTAAAACTAAAGGAAGGAAGGTTTAGATTAGATATTAGGGGGAAGTTTTTTACAGAGAGTGGTGGTAAGGTGCTGGAACAGGCTGCCCAGAGAGGTGGTGAATGCCCCATCCCTGGAGGTGTTCATGGCCAGGTTGGATGGGGCCCTGGGCAACCTGGTGTAGGTCCAGGCCTGGAGGTTGTTGACCCCACCTGTGGCAGGGGGGTTGGAACTCTGTGATCCTTGGGGTCCCTTCCAACCCAGACCATTCTATGATTTTATGATTACTTAAGCTAAGTCTTCATCCTTCAAGGTTCTCCACAGAGGCTGTTATGAATCCTAATGCAGTCAGCATGGCTTCAAGGGTATCTTTAGGTAAAATGAAGTCAAGTCATTTATTGTACACTGTAATACAGTTAACTGTTGCATATCAAAAACTTCAGCATGCACCATCTGCTAGGATTTGGCTTTACTGGAAGGCTCCTCAGATTTATAGGTTCAACACTTATTTCATTAATTTATGCAATTAGTTTCAAGTGCTAGAGTTGGGTGTTCCGATTATTTTTTTAATTAGCATTTCATTTCAATTAGCTGTTAAAACAAAAAATGTACTACAGAGATGTACATGAATTAAATTGTTCTCATAAAACTAGAAAGAGGGAGAGTAACCATTTGAACTTTCAGTACTGCGAGTTCCCAGAGAAGAAGAATGCATCCGTGAAATTAAACAAGAAATTAGTCACTGATAAGTATTTCAATGAGACAAATGAAATCGAAGTTTAAAATGGAATCAATGGAAAGAGTAAATACAAGCTGTTAAAACCTTTGATATTTTGGGGGGGGGGATATCAGAGAATTATAAACAACTTATCAGAGCTAGCAAAAATTAATTTGTGTGCTGGCAGACAGAGGAAGAATACACATAGTATCAAACAAAATATGATTTGTGATAAATGGAGCCATTAACTTCTCAATCTCCACACAGCAGACATTTTCAAACAATGAGCTATCCAGTTACTAAAATAATAAATGTCTTACACCTATTCAAAATCTGAATAGGCTTCTCTTTATGCTGACTCTAAATGTCTCAATTCAAGATTGGGACAATAAAACAGGATTGCATCCAGTCGCTGCAGACATGCTAACGTTTTAAATATTCTAAGATATTGGAGACATCCACACAGATATGCAGAATATGCATATGACAGAGAACTTGTGCCTTTCTGAGGCAGCAGCTGGAGGCCAGATGGATACCCTGGAGTATCTGAAATGGCATTCAATGCCCAAGTTTAGGCAATTTATCTTACTTACCACGGAGCAGATTCTGGTTGTTCATGTATGAATGCACAAACTACAACTACAGGGAAACTGAGAGTGCTACAAAAATGAATTATATACAGATTTAGGGCATATGTGATATAAATTATGATGGTACCCACTACAAAGATCACAGAGAAAGTAAAGAATTTGGTATTTAAATAAACTAATACACATCAATTCCAGGTCCGGCAGTATAACTTTATATTATTGAAGCTGTTGGACAAGAACTTTAGTTGTGATTCTGCAGAGATGGGTGTAATTTATTTGATGTCTTTGTCCTTGGTATGTATGGTAAATGATTAGAAATAGTACTTCTGTGACAGGAACAGCTCATTCCACCCCTGCATAAGAACATCAGTCAGGGCAGGTATCATGAGCCCATGGTATTTAAAATAACAAGAAACAAGTAGTACTTTTTTCCTTCCAGAATTTATCAGAACTTCTTGCTACAGAAAGCAGAGACATGATGTCTCATAAAACTTAACCTCAAATGAGTAAACTTTGAAGATGAGACAGAGCGATTGCAGACAACAATATAGGCATATTAAAAAAAACAATTTGCCTCATCATTCATTAGTATTTCTATCAGTGGCTATTAAAAGCAATGATCTAGATGCAACTCTGATTAATGCAGTCCCTCAGCTACTAAGTTCAAGAAGAATACACAGGAGAAAATTATCTTTTTTCCCTACATTCTTTCCCCAAGCGTCTGCTATTGGCCACTCTCTGCACATGTACTACACCGGTGAAATTTTTGATCATATCTTGTTACAAGTAATACTTGCTCCAGAGGATAAAAGGTCAGAACCCTAGCTCTTCTTTTTATAGCACCTTGAATTTGCTAACAGATAAATACACCTATAAAACAACTGCATCACAGATTAAATTTCATATCCCAACAGATAAAGAACTAAAATTGCTGGACACCAGTACTGATATAGTGACACAGTATTGTGAAGGCAGTTTTATATTTCACAGCCTGGGATGATCTTGTTCCCCTCTTCACAGCTAGGTTATGCCTCTACCTTCACCTCTCCTCCCAAAGGTGGGGAAATGCTATGATGTGAGTGATTTTTCTTACTCCAGGGCTAACTGGGAGGGGTAGGAGATGCATATGAGCTTCTCCACAGGTAGGTGCTGAAGCAAAACAGGCATTAGCACCGTGGTACTGGCAGAAATACCCATCAATCCTAGGAAAGAAGTGTGAAGAAGCAGGTTCTGATGAGGTAGGAGCTATTAAGGAAGAGAAAATTAGCCCCTTTGGACCTCCCCTGCCACTTTAGCTTCGTTCCGTTCACCTCTGGAAAAGGGACCGCCCAGTCCACACAATGACATGAGAGTAGATAGGGAGGGGCATGTGGGGAGAAGAAAGGAGGCAGGGAATGAGAGAAAAAGCTTGCCATTCCCTACATGTAGCCAAAAAACTCAGCATTGCCAACATACTTGGAATAATCCAGCCTGCTTTGATGCTGTGCTCTGAAAATCTTAAAATCTACAGAATGCATTTTGTGACAGAGAAGATTGGTTCAGTTCTGCTGCTGAAGAACCCAGTAAGTAAAAAAAAGCCATCAGTCTCTGGGAACAGATATTGTATGCAATGGGGACACATAACTCAATCCTTTAAAAAATCAACACATGACAAAAAGTTCAACGGAAAGATAAATACTACACTAGTAACATTCTAAAATCTTAGCAAGGTGGTATGACATTATCTAGTACAAGCTAACAGCTTCTACTGGAATAGGAAGATCTAAGAGGTTAGGTAGGTTTTGTGGGGTAGCAACTATATAAACATGTTAAATGCATAAAGTTTTTTTTGTGTGATATTATAAACTGAATATTATCAAATGTTCTTGGGTGGCAATTGTTTATTTTAATGCTATAAAGTATATGTTCATATTTTTTTTAATGTTGGGTATTTTTTCTTTTTACATATATTTTGCTGTGCCAGTAAGAGCAAGCACATTTCTTGTAATCCTTTGGAGAAGAGTTCATGCTTATGTATTCCCACAAGAAAATTTAAAAAAAAAAAAAAAAAGATAGCTTACACATATGCTGGAAAGTAAGTGGGAGTGAAAGTGTGAGGAATCTTTACCATCAATATAACTGCAAGTCATTCGTTTCAGTATTGCCAAAATGAATACAAGTAGAATTGCATTTCTCTACAGAATCACAATCACCTCCGGTCCCCAGCAACACAACCATACAATAGATTCCTAGTTTAAAAACAGTCTTCGTATAATTTATTTCCATTCTTGGGATTTTACAGGCAAAAAAAAACCCTCTTCCAAGAAGCTGTAGCTATACAGTTCTATCTTTCTTTGATTTTGTTTTACTAGTCCCAGAAAGATGTATTTAACTTCAGCACTACTGACTTCTGTCACCACTGGGGTCACCTGCCATGTTCATCAGGTCCTATCTAGGTAGGTCCTAACTGGGACACTGTATTATAGGAGAAAAAAAAACAACCCTGTTCCCTTTCTATATTAATGTTGATACATCATTCTGCAGCAGTGGTCTTATTACAATAGATGCAAGTATAATTATTCTCTTCTCTGTCTCCATCTCTGCTACTCCAACCTTCTCAGGACTTCTGGCTAAAGTTTTGTGTGACATTCTGGTTTCTAAGGGTCCTCCTTTTTTGCTTTGGTAATTAGTTTATTTCATCTGGAACAAGCACTTCTGCTTAGTTCTGCTAAAAGTTATGCTTGCAACATAATTTCTACTCCCTATCTCACTTTTGGCCCTCTGAAACTTTTCAGCTAAGAGCCTATCAAGCTGACAATTTACAGAGCATTTTTCAGATGTTAACAGACTTTTCTCATCAGCTTGCACTTACTGAATATGGGAAAGCAGAGATGAGTTATAGCTCTCCCTCTTCAAGCTCCCATCTGAGCATTTACATCAAGCCAGGATGAGAACGTGCCAAGAAGACACTTACACACCCCTGCGAATTTTGGAAGCCAAAAGACACTATGATAAAGTGTTTCTGATAAAGAAACAACTTTAGTGAGTATCAGTAAATCGTGAGTGCCTGTACAGACTCAGAAAGAAAGATTTCTTCCCTTTCCACTCAAGAACAATTCCTCTGGTATGGAACCTTGTGAGAGAATGGAGATGTGGAGCAAAGTGAAACCCCTGCCTAAATAGAGGTGGGGCTGATATAAGGAAGGGCATCAGAGACTCACACATTACTACAGGAATCAATACAGAAACTGTGATGCTCAGGAACCGGTTAAACTGCAAGGGACAGCTGCAGAAAAAGGGAGTATCTGAAGAGCCATCTGTACTTCCAGCTGCTGTTGGACAGAAGTTTTGGGAGTTTGTTCAGCTCCTCAAGCAGCTCTTCTGTACTAATAGTGATGGGAGGCAAATAAAAGTGCTTTGCCACATGTGGTAGTTGCCTGGGGAGCAAGGCAGAATCCTGGAGAAGAAAAGTAACTACTGTCTTCAAAGTAATTGTTAAAAATCGCATCAAAATGGGAAAGGAGGTAAATGATCCGGCTAACAGGCATCATCCCCAGCACAGGGACTCTGTCCCAACTCCAGCAGAGCTTTTATTTGAGATTCTGTCCCTGTCTCCAGGCTCATCTCTTGAAGTCTTCACCTGATAAGCTCTCTGATCAGCCAAGTAGGGCTTTATAGAGTTACTCTGTACTAAGGTCACTACCTGTACTGAAGCTGGTGGCTGGGCTTTGACACAGCTTCTGTCATGAGCTGCTTTTTCACTGTGATATTTTAAAATATAAAGTTTGGAATCAGAGGGGAAGAGTAATAGTGAAACCCTTAGGTAACCTAGACCATGGTCACAGTTCTCAGATATGAAGATGTGATTCATCATGTTAAGTGACAAGTAATGATTGTGGTATTTCATGTCCAAGCCTTCATTCATTTTTCAAGAAATTATATCTTACTAGAATAAAAATGAACTGGGAGCAAAAAGAAAAACACTGTCACATAATCACAGTGAAACAATGGCTTACAAAGAAAACAAAGGAACTAAACAATTTCCCATCTAAGGCTTATACAAAGTGTACTTGATTTACCAAGAAAAAACCCCACCCAACAGACATACCCACAGCCAAAAGTCATAAACTATGAGGATGTTCTGAAAGTACACGGATAATTTAGGATTTTTCAAACATAGGGGTACTTGCATCTTTAACTCTCTTTCACTGGGACTGTCATGTCATAGGCATTAGTCCATTAATATTCAGTTACTAGACACCTGAAACATAAAGGACTTTTTCTTCTCTGTCTAATCCAACTCCATTTAACATTTTTCTTCACATGCGGCTTAGTATGACCAGTGCACTGTCAGTCACCCATAGGGTTGGTTCATCTTGCTAAGCAAGATGCTATTTGACATTAATCTATTTCCTGTTGTTTCCTGAATGCAATAAGCTGTGTGACAATTAAAATAATTAAGCAGGTTAAAACTATATTTGGGACATACCTAGCATTGATTTTTGTCAGTTGACAAGGACCACAAAAGGCCTTCCTTCCAGTGCTTCAGCTGGGGCTTAAACTCTGATGTTTAGAGACCACACAGGTCCAAAGAGGAAGTATTAAATATATATATCCCATTTTGTATCACTATTTCTTTTGTAGAATCTACATTGAAAATGAATTCATACAAGCATGCATGCATGCATACACACACACACACACACAGAGCTTCAGGTCATGCTTCAGTTATCAGAAAAAATTTGGAGACAGGCATCAAGAGATGTCCCTGCCTAAATCACAGCTTTAGATTTTCTAGAGTATCCAAGGTAATGTTATTTTGGCTTCATGACCTTGTCATGTCTTATTGTTTGATGTTTCTAGAATGCAAAACAGTCTGATACAATTCACAAAAACTTACTAGGTTATTCATTAAAGCATTACCTTGTGCCAAAAAGAAAAGAAGGTAGACTACAAAGCAGTTACTGAGAAGTTTGATGTGCTGTACCAAGGAAAAAATGTTTGAAATTCCTCAGTCCTTCAACTCTTCGTGGCAATAATTAATGTCTTGAAGTCAAGGATAACAAATAATCTCTGAGTTTTTATTATCTTGTTTCTTTGTAATTACAGCAACCATTAGTGAGTAACTGGTGCCCAGTGAAAATTTACTCTGTTGCCATGGTTATTTTGGATAATTGTAGAGCAATTAATCTCGAAAGACATAGAACAATATTAATGCCGTATCTATAAAACATTTAAGAAGTAATTTTAATTTACAATGTTTTACAAGCAGTTTAAGGGTCACAGCTTTAGTGAAGAACTGACTTAAATTTGGAAGTGATTTAATACACTTATAACCTATATCCTCACTCCTACACTTCCCTCTTCTTAAAGACCCTACTTTAGAGATCATACTGACCTTCCAGGAGGTCAATCCATGGAAACTTTACCTGTTAACTTTTTAGAAATGCCTATATTAAGTTTATAGCTTTATGGTTGTTTTGAAACTGTAAAACTCCTTTTTATTTTGACTGACTTTTCCTTAGGATAAAAGATTATTCACCTGTTTACTTTGAGCATATCAGGAGCTGTAGATATCCGGGGAAATAATTTTTTTACTGAAGACAAATAAATGCAAATTTTTTTAACAGCATAACAAATTTGTATGAGAGGGAAAATATATTCTCTGAACAGCTAATCTCTCTGTTCAAGGAGACCGATGATGAGTATACTTCATTAACAGATTTTTACATGTACAGTTCTGTATTAATGTTAGTGAATAACACAGGCCATATTGCTGATGCAGTAAAGCTTGACACTGTATATATCAGTCTTGTCTACTGCTATGAGAAATTCACCTTCCAAAAATTACAAGTAGAACTACTGACCAATAACATTTTTAGTACTACCGTGTTTCAAAACTTCGTTTTTGGATTCCAGATATTAGGTTCATGTATAAATTGAAGAATCTTTTTAGCTTTCTTTAAAAAATTCTGAATCCTCAGGGCTATGGAGATAAATTTTCATATGCAGCCAAACTGTTATTCAAAAAAACAATTGCTCCAACAGCAAGACTTCTTTAGGGTCCGTACTCAAGACATCTGAGTTCATGGTATTGGAATTAGTAGTAATTGTAAGCAATATAACCAAAAATGTAAGCATTAGACATCCTTATAATCTTATCATTATCTTCCCTTCAAAACTAAAATATGTAATGATTAAAAGACATATTCATCAAATAATGCTGATTTCTTCCTTCAGTATCATAAGACAGACATAAATGCTGTTTAACTAGTTAGATTAATCAGGTATGCAATTGTTTTTTATTGTGGAAACAAGATAAATGTTTAATAACTGAAAAAAACAAAAAAGAGATTTTATAAATGTGTTTGGCACATTTCTAAAATAAATGTATGCAACGAGAGTAACACAAAAAAAAAATCCATATCCTTTTCTTTTTCCAGCGTTAACAAGGCTTTTAACACTTAATATGGTGGTTTGGGTTTAAATCCTAAAAGAAGATGCTCTTTTTACAGTGGGGCAACCAAAGCAGATGCCATTCTTCTTTCAACTCATGTTCAACCATAGTAATGACACTGTCCTGATTATATGCTTATCACAAAGGGTACTTTTAATCTGCTTTAAAGGTCAGTAGGCCTATCAGATGCTCATCGAGTGCAGGGACCTGTTGAATTGCCTAGAGATGAAGTCATACATCTTGAGTTGGCAAAACGCATTATCTGGCCAGGGGGCTGAACCCAGAAATACTGGTTTAGGAAAAAAAAAAAAAGACACACACCAGCAAAAAAAAAAAAAAGAAGGAAAAAAATCCCAAAGAGAAAAATAAGACCAGGTTACTCCTGGTACTATTCACCATACATGAAAATAATTTTTTAGGAAGGACTTGAACAAAGTGTTGGTTGGGTTATCAAATTCATGTGACTATATGCCCAGGTGTCCAAAATCTAAGATTACAACATTTAAAGTCATTCATAATGAAGAGTTTAGTACCTACATTCAATGCAATTATTTGGATTCATATAGCCATTGGTTATCTCAGGTATTTAATGGAAGCGGAGTCTTCCCAGCTGTTTGAAGTCTCTAATAATAGCCACAGATTACAGCACTGTGTGCTTACTTATCACTATGCCCAAGTTTGTTATTTTAAATATGTCAGTAAATCTAATGTTTTCACTGATCGCTATACTGCAATATGAAGATTTAACTGCTACCATGAAGTAATTCAAAGACTACATAAAAAGACTAATTTGCCAATTGTAGCTCTACCAACTTAAAATTACTTTGATCATTCCTGCAGGTGGTTAAAGGAAATGCTGTACTATATTGTTATTGCACTAGGTATGTGCAATATGCAATGTCTGTTTGCCAGGTATTTGGCAGACAGAAATTGGAAAAGGTCTTGTATAGGTTTTCATTTCCTTTTGCTATTTCCCTGTTAGGAAATTGGACTTCTGTAACTTGTAATGGTAAAAATCAATATTTGCTTCTGCAACCTTCAGAACAGACATAATTCCCTTTAAAAAAAAACATAAAAAACCCCCACAGAAATTTTTTTGGTCCAATTTTTTATGTGATTTAAAAGACAATAAAAGAATATGTGATAGTGGGCATCTCTGCTTACCATAACCTGAGCAAATGCAATGGGACACAGACTGTGTTAATTATTCCAACTTGCATAAGCTACAGTCACAGCTGCATCCACATAGGTAATGTTAAGTCCGAAGAGATGAAGATTTAGGATTTGTCCATCCCATTGTGTAAACTTCAGCTAACACTAAATGTGACTGGTATTTGAGACTTTTAATCACAATGACTGATATCATAAAAAGATGATTTACAGACTAATTCCCTACTAAATCCTTACAAGGACAAGATTTTAGATGCTGATCTTGCAAAAACTGCCAAAGACTCAAAAATTGCTCTTGGGAAGGATCCTACCACACAGAAAGATTACTGTGCTTTTACCACAGTCTGTCAGATTTCTGCTGCTTTCTCTTACAGTAAAAACTCCACCAGTTCAACCCATTCAGATACTGAATTCCACATCACGTGTCCTTAGAACAATGACTTTATCACCCAGCAAAACCCCAGTAAAATAAGAGAAACAAAAAGGTGATTTCATATTCACAAAAATATTACAAAGCTTTTTCAGATTACCTTTTCAGATTTACCTCTGTAGTTATCTGAAACCTTTTCAGATTTGTTCCTTTTAAGGACAAACTTCATTATATGAAGCATCTAGTTGCAATCTGAGTAAATTAAATAAATAAATATTGAACATCTAATCCTATTTTCATGAAAGACGTTTGACTTTCTTGTTATGTCCAACAGCCCAAGAAAATCTTAGCTCGTATTTATAGTTGATTCTTCACCTAGGCAGGAAGGACTGCATGAAGGGATCCCCTGAGCTACTTCAGAGAAGCCAGCATGCCCACATAGCATAGTGCGTTGTATAGGAGCACAACATTCACAACCAGCACAGCTTTGTTAGCACCTGCTGGGTCAGGTTCAGCAAGCTCCATGTCACAGCTCTGGTGTATCTTCGGTGTTCAAAGAAGTCAGAGTGAAATAAAACATCCCCTCACAAACTGCTTTCCACTGTACAGTCCATGATACATCTGTACAGCCATTTTACTCTTTGCTTTCTTTACCAACCACCTACACAACTCTTCTCCACCTCATGAAACCTATGAGAGCAAGCCAGGACTTCCACCATACGCTGTGTATCATCTGTATCATCCACAATGGCTATATACATCACTATTTGGAATTATGTCTGTCAGTATTTACAGAAATTTCACTCTTTGAAGGGGATTTACTGACACCTATGTTGAAGAAGAAAAAGCTCTAGTAAACCACTTTTAATTAGTTCTTAACTGGCTGATCAGATCGAAAACATCTTATAATAATGCTCCATGCTATTATAAAAGCTGCTGACTTCTTTCCTCCTCTCACATCCCTGGCTGAAAACATACTCTCAAAGCCTATAATTATCTCTCATTAAAGTGATTTACTGTAGAAGAACAGAGGCCAAATGAAATTTTTTTTTTTTTTTAAATTTTCCCCAAAATGTTAGATAAGATATGTGATCTCTTCACTATCTCCCTAAATCCTCTAATCAAGGGCCTGAACCTAGGTGGGAAAGGATTTGGCTCCTAAAAAGTATGCCTTTGAAGAGTTGTCTATACAGGTCTATTTTAGAAAAAGATGTCTGGGAGTCCTGACAGACCTCTCCAGTACAAGACTTAACCTCAATGAAGCAGCAGATGACACCTTCCTAGTGGTTCATGATGGCCTCCTCACTTGGATGTCACAGGTGTTACTTAACTGTTGAAACTTGTATATCTAGCCTTAGCAAGGATTAAGCTTCTCAAGTAAAATATTCTTTGGTTGGTCACAGCTTCTATTGTCCTTCTTTGATATTCAACTGTTAATGTACAGTATGTACACCATAGCAGAATAGCAGAAGTTCCTTTTCCATCCTGTGGATTACTCGTGTGTGTGTGGTTTGTTACCAGCATCCTTACTGTCCTGGACCCTGCGCCTGCTAAAATTTCCTCTTTGGTCACCTGAAAGACTTTAAAGTAGTTGGGCCCCTGCCAGCTCTGTCAAATTTTTACAGTACAGCTCTAAGGCAAAGATTTAATCATCCAGCAAGACCTCTGGCTATGGTACCATGATCAGAGCTACTCCCAGCAAGTAAACAAAAACTGGTGCCTGTTGCCACTAGGGAAAGGTATTCTGTCAGCACCACATCAATTAACCAGTTAATTAGCCTTTCTGTTCCTGCAGCTGACAATACCGCAGATACTGCTACTTGCCTCCAACTATCTGCCAGTTTATATTCAACAAAATCCTAAAGCTCTGTGGTGTGTTCTCACCTGCACTCTGACATCTGATAGCATCACAGGCAGTTCTGCAGGTCTTACAGGTTTTCTTGCAATCAGTGTGAATTCTCCAGGTCTACAGGTGCCAGACTCAGAATTTTCACCTCTCTTCTTGCAATCAGAGTATATGCATTCACATGCCAAGGTTCAGCTGGAGAGGTCTCTCCTGATGATTATGCAAGATTGTCCCTCATAGCTGTCGGATGATATTTCACATTTGGCCTCCTGCTGCTTTCACTCTTTCTCACTGTGACACTGTTGTATTTTAAGATTATAAAATCCTGTTCTTATCACTGCATTCCTTTTATGTTCTGCTTTAATTTGTTGGGTTTTTCTTCAGGATGCCTCTTTATCAGAAAAAAATCACATCATGGGGTAGAGTTTAACTTCATAAACAGTTCTTGAATAAATACAGGTATAAATACAGGTAATCACCAAAATCATGCTTTTGTTTCTAGAGAGACATGTTCTCCTGAAATTCATCCAAATAAACCGATTTCCAGTAGCTGATAAACTGACAGACTCATTTACATGAATGAAGAATGGTGTTTCACTGAGCAAAGCAAAGCTAATAATTTCTGATAGATCACTCATGACCCTTTCAAAAATCTGTCCAGCAAACAGTTTAGACACAGTGTCATATTTACAATTTTTGTCCATAGGTTTAACTATAAAAGAAAAGTTAAAAAGCAAACCAAAACAAACCAAATCTCCTCTTCTTGTATTTTGCAAAAAGGCACTTCAACTATGCAGGTCATTGAGAAGATTTTCTTTACAGATACAATCCAACACATTAAAAAGGTTTCAGACTGATTTTCATAGAGGTTCCCTACAGCTACAATAAAGCTCCATGAAGGAAGATCCTAATTTGCTCCAGTAAAACTATTCATGGGAGCTAAAGTCCATCTGCACACCATCCATTCCAGGATTAAGAATGCGAAGTAATGAACAACACTTAGAAGAGCAGGATAATTATTCAAAACACCACAAATAAAGCATCAGGCTATCCATCTGAGTCTATAATGATAATCTCCTAATACAGTGATCTAAATCTAATCAGTGATGCATGGTAATATATGAAAACACAGTCTTTACCACCTGCAGCAATACATCTCACCTGTGATATGTTGCAGGCATTAGACTCCAAGTCCTGTACAATTAATCTGATTTTGCTTATCTAAATATTCCCCCAGTGTTCATACAAGCTGTTTCTTTCTTCTAGGTCAAAACTCGACAAATAAGGTATCTTTGTCATTTACTTCTGCTGAATGGATTTCACCATTTGTTTTTAAACTATCATGCAATTTTCATGTGAATGTACCAAATTAAATATTCTACTTCAGAATCACTTGATATCATAGTGAAAAAATATTATTTAGCAGTATATTTAAACTGTAAGTTTAAATCAAACAAACCACGTCTTCACATTTCTAGACCAAATGACAGGACTAAAGGTTGAGCTAACCTTGGAGTAAGCAGAATAAACCTCGGCAGCTTTCTTGAACTACACACAGTAGCTAAACCTTCAGCTATTTACTTATTACCAATCTTGGAACCATTAGGCACCTTGTGTGAAATTTTAACAGAACATTAGTATACACCTTTGGTGTTCAAAGTCCTGAAACTCCATTTATTTGGCCTCCTAACTGCCCCCAAGGAATGTATTAATGAACCATTAAAGCTGCCTGTTATGACCTATTACATTAACCCACTTCATAATAATGTCATATGTTCCATATTTCTGCAAGAAATAAAAAAATAGATTATGCAATTTTTACGCTGCTGGTGTTGTGCAAGATATTAAAAGTGCCTAAAAAAAATCCTGCTTCAGCTTAAGAAAAGCATACATTAATGCTTTTATTCTTATAGAATCACAGAATGGCACTTGCCCATGTTGAAATTTATACAGTTCACATAGGCCCACCTCTCCAGCCTGTCAAGGTCTCTCTGGATGGCATCCCTTCCCTGCAGCATGTCAACTGCACCACACAGCTTGGTGGTGTCGGCAAACTTGCTGAGGGTGTACTCAATCCCACTGCCCATGTCACCGACGAAGATGTTACACAGTGCTGGTCCCAGTACCAACCTCAGAGGAAAACCATTCAATTCAAAATTGAGAAATACAAGGGTCTGTTTTCTAAGTCCAGTGAAATAGCAAATGTAGAAAATATATAAGAAACAAAATACACAAACATAGGACATATTTATCAAGGTCAGATAATTTTTTTAAAATACAAACAAAAATAATCTTTGATATTATCTTTTACAGTGAACACACTAAATTGCAGAAATAAGCACATAAAAGCCTGTAAACAAAGGTTAATCAAATAAATCCAAGTTAGATAGGCTTCAAATTCAAAATGGTGGTTCATTAAACTTTACTACCTATTTCCTGTTTGCAAAGGGATTCTGCAGGCATAGCAGTACTGAGAAATCCTTTTGCTTATTGAGTGCAGTTTCAAAGACATCCTGTGGACTTTATCTGTGAGTGTAAGAAGGGACACACTGACATTCCTTAGTCTGTGTTTTCCAGGGCTTACCAAATAAGCTAATGATTTTTTCTCGTAATGTCAATAGCAGAAGAAGGAACAAACACGCTTGCCTGGAGCTTTAAAAGACAAAGAGCTTTATACTGGGACTAAGAGGCACTTCAGTTTCAATGCAAAGAAGAGGAAACTGAATATATGTGTATATATATACGACTGAGACTTATGTGCAGTCTGTATCATGCTGATTAACAGCCCGTTTCATTGATCTGCACATACTTTGACAGATAAAAGATTTCTCTAGACCAACAGCATGAATTTTAACAAGGGTAAGTGCCGGATTCTGCACCTGGGAAGGGGCAACCCTGGCTGCACATACAGACTGGGGGATCAGGCACTGGAGGCCAGCCATGCTGAGAGGGATTTGAGGTTCTTGGGCAACATGCACGTTAAACATGAGCCAGCAGTGTGCCCAGGCAGCCAGGATGGCCAACCGTGTCCTAGGGTCCATCATTGCCAGCCTGTCCAGAGAGGTGATTGTCCCACTCCACACTGCGCTAAGTGCAGCCTCACCTCAGTTTTGGGCACAACAGTACAAGAGGGACACAAAAATATTGGAGAGTGTCCAGAGGAAGGCAACAAGGATGATGAAGGGTCTGGAGGGGAAGTCTTACAAGTAGAGACTGAAGTCCCTTGGTTTGTACAGCCTGGAGAAAAGAAGGCTGAGGGGAGCCCTCATCACAGTCTATGGCTTCCTGATGAGGGGGAGTGAAGGGGCAGGAGCTGATCTCTTCTCTTTGGTGACCAAAGATAGAACCTGAGGGAATGGCATGAAGCTGCAACAGAGGAGGTTTAGGTTGGATGTTAGGGAGAAGTTCTTTACTGAGAGGGTGGTTGGTCACTGGAACAGGCTTCCCAGGGCAGTGGTCACAGCACTGAGCTTGACTGAATTCAAGAAGCATCTGGACAATGCGCTCAGTCCCACGCTCTGACTTGGCTGGCCCTGTGTGGAGCCAGGAGTTGGACTTGATGATCCTTATGAGTCCCTTCAAACTCAGGATATTCTATGATTCGATGACAACTGAACCAAACGCATTCAAAAAAATAACACAAGACATAGAAAAAATATTCAATATTTTACTATAAAATCATAGAATAATACAGTTGTTGATGTTGGAAAAGACCATTAAGATCATCAAGTCCAACCATTAACCTAGCACTGCCAAGTCCATCATTAAACTATGTCCCTAGTTGCCACATCTACATGTCTTTTAAATACCACCAAGGGCGGTGACAACCTGTCCCAGTGCCTGATAACATGAATGATACAACACATGCAGTAGGGTTTTGAATAGTTGTAATTTCCCAAGCATTATTATAATGGATAAATTAACCCGATAAAGCTGCCTTATTCCACCAGAAGTTTATCTGAATACAGAAATTCTGATATGTCTGTTTCTAATAAGGAACTTCCTAATTTGGCAGTGTAGACTCTTATCACAGAAGAGCAAAACATGATTGTTGTGTACCAACTCAAATTTGTCCCAAGTTCATGAAACAGGAAAATACAGCTATTTTTTGGCACCTATCAGTCCATATCAATTCTGCCATCAGAAGAAGCTTACCTAGATAAAAAGATTGTTTCTTTTGTTATCAGCATTTGTTCTCTAGAAACAGTGCGATAACTGCAATTTAGAAATCAAAGCCATGATTTTCAGTGAACATTTTTTTCATGCTTTCAGGGGAAGGCAAAGACAAAAAAAAATCTGCTGCAGATTGAATAACAAGTTAACAAATACTGTCTGTTATACCATAAACTGCAGAGAAGATGACAGAATGATCCAACATTTTTTTCCATCCTTAATGCACCCAATACAAGGATTTATGTTGTAAATAAGGAATCATGGGGTAAAAATAAAAAAAAATCTTTTACTAAGAGAGAAGACTGAAGTAAAGAAAATTATTCTGGTAATTTTTAAAGTTTTTCATTATTTATGTCATCTTAAATTTCAGCCTGACATCTGTATGCTTAAACATCTGTAGTATCAAAATTCTTATATCAGTGTAATTCATAGAATCACAGAATCGCAGAATGGTTTGGGGTAGAAGGGACCTCAAAGGTTGTCTAGTTTCAACTTCCCTGCCCTGGGCAGGGACATATTTCACTAAGGTTGCCCAAAGCCCCATCACACCTGACCTTGAACAGATCCCAGAGCTGGATGCAGTGCTTCACATGGGGTCTCACCAGAGCAGAGGGACAGAATCAATTCCCTTGACCTCTTCACTCTGGTTTTGATGCAGCCCAGGGTATGGGGTGCAAGCATGCATTGCTGGCTCATGTTGACCTTTACATCAATCAACACCCACAAGTCCCTTTCCTCAGGGCTGCTCTCAATCCATTCTTCGCACAGCCTGTAGTTGTTCTTGGGATTTTCCCTTGAACATCTGGCTTTGTTGAACTTCATGCTGTTCACAAAGACCCACCTCTCGAGTCTGTCAAGATGCCTCTGGATGACATCCTTTCCCTCCAGCAAGCTGACTGCACCACACAGCTTGGTGTTGTCGGCAAACTTGCTGAGGGTGCACTCGATCCCTCTGTCTATGTCTCTGACACTGTTACACAGTGCTGGTCCCGGTACCAACCCCTGCAGAACATCATTCATCACTGGTCTCAGTTTGGACATTGAGTCATTGACCACAACTCTTTTGAATGCAGCCATCCAGCCAATTTTTCATCCACAGAGAGGTCCATCCATCAAATGCATGTCTCTGCAACTTACAGATGAGGATGTCATCCATTACAGTGTCAAAGGCTTTGCACAATCCAGTCAGATGACCTCTGTCACTCTTGCCTTAACAACCAGCTCAATAACCCCATCATAGAATGCCCCCAAATTTGTAAGGCATGATTTGCCCTTAGTGAGGCTTTGTTGGCTGTCACCAATCACATCCTTACTTTCCATGTGCCTTAGCATAGCTTCAGGAGGTTCTACTCCATGAGTATGCCAGGCACAGAGGACAGACTGACCAGCCTGTAGTTCCCTTTTTTAAAAATGGAGGTTATATTTACCTTTTTCCAGTTAGTGGGAAATTCACAGGTCTGCCACTACCTCTCTAATACAATAGAGAGTGGCTTACCAACTTTATCAACCAGTTCCTTCCTCCAGTCCATCCTCATGACACATGTGCATCTCATCAGGTCCCATGGACTTGTGCACCTTCACATTTTTAGATGTTCTCGACTCTGATCTCCTACAGTGGGCAGTTCTTCATTCTCCCAGTCCCTGCCTTTGCTTTCTGTGACCTGGTCAGTGCGACTAGAGCCCTTGCTGGTGAAGACTGAGGCAAAAGATTTAAGTACCTCAGCCTTCTCCATATCCTGAGTAACAAGGTCTCCTGTTTCATTCTGATGTGGGCCCACATTTTCCCTAGTCTTTCTTTTATCACTGCTGTACTTACATTTTCTTTTAATTGTTGTGCTTGATGTCCCTGGCCTGATTTAATTCTATCAGGCCTTTAGCTTTTCTAACCCAATCCCTGGCTGCTCAGACAATTTCTCTGTATTCTTATAGACTACCTGTCCTTGCTTCCACCCTCTGTAGGCTACATTAATTCATGCCTTTTTTTTTAAATTTATTTTGAAAACAAGAAAGTTCTTGTTTCATCATTACATAAAAATATACAGAAGTTGTTTTTTTTACAAGTAATTTCTGGTACTAAGTTATTTACAATTGAAAATTGAGAAGAGTTATTAAAATATTCTCTCTCATAAGATTAGCTGAAACTGTAGAGTTTAGCATATATATATATATGAAAACCAGTGTCCTACTTATTGAACAGATAGATGATACAGTCGTTGATGAAGAAATCTTGCTCAGTATCAGGCAGTTCAGGATGAAAAGCGTCATGATTTTATTTTTATTTATAAACACAAAAACTTTTAATACAAGGAATTTCTTTAAGTTCCAAGTTTTTCATTTGTATCCACAATGCATATTCATCATATGGATAATTTTCTTAACCTAAAAGGCTTTCAATAATCTTGAAGTCAATACAACCTCATTTTCTTTCTATTTATCATGACTATATTTAAGACACAGTCAACTACCTTGGCCATAAATAAGTTTTACATTTAGAACGAAGTGTAACCTGCTGTACAAGACTGTTGTTGACGTAACTCAAAGTGCACAGCAGACACTAACCTTACAAATCACTAACATTCCCATTAATTTCCAGCCTTCCTCCTGTTAGTCCCACAAAAGGAATTTCCATTGTTTGGGGATTTTCTTACTTTCTTTACTGTTCTGTGTTGTTTTTGGCTGTGATAGAGTTATTTTTCTTCATAGTAGTTACTATGGGACTATGCTTTGGATTTCTGGTGGAAACAATGTTGAAAACACAGGGATGTTTTTGTTACTCCTGGGCAATGCTTACACAGAACCAAGGCCTTTTCTGCTCCTCACACCAGGTCACTAGTGAGGAGGCTAGGGGTGCACAAGGAGTTGGGAGGGGACATAGCTGTGACAGCTGACCCCAAATGGCTAAAGGGATATCCCATACTATATGCTGGTATGCTCAGCATATAAAGGTGGGGGAAGAAGAATGAAGATGCATAAGCAAACATTCAGAGTGACAATGTTTGTCTTCCCAAATAACCGATACATGTGATTGAGTCCTGCTTTCCTGGAGATGGCTGAACACCTGCCTGCTGATGAGAAGTGGTGAATTAATTCCTTGCTTTGCTTTGCTTGTACGTATGGGTTTTGATTTATTTATTAAAGTATCTTTATGTCAAACCACAAATGTTCTTTTACTCTTCCAATTCTTTCCCCCATCCCACTGCAGGGAGAGTGAGCAAGTGGCTGTGTGACGCTTAGCTGATGGGTGGGGCAAAAGCATGACATGTTCTCCTGTAAGTATTATACTTTCAAAAGTATAATAATAAGACATTTAACTGTGGTGCTTTAAAATAGTATTGAAAATTACTGTTCCCCATAAAATATTTACAAATCAAGCAATGAGAAAATAGCAAGAGAGACACTAACATCAATTTTCATTTGCTCTTGCTGAACATGTGTATCTATCCTAGCCATATTATGGTGGGCTAGTTTGATTTGGTTTTATCTATTGCATTAAAACAGATGGTTCACAAGTTTTACCGTGAAAACTGGTAAGTTTTTAACATACCTAGATTTCTACCCAAGGAAGTCAGGTAATCACCCACTCCCCACATTTCTGTAATCCCTCTGGCCTTGCTGCACATACAGAAAAAGTAAAATTAAGGGATTATGCCTCTTACTCAGGAATTTCAGAGTCTGAAATATCATTTTCAGAAAGGATTCTGGTGACAAAATGTAATCCCACTGAAAGGAGGGATCGGGTTTGCCTAATTAATTTCAAACACTAACGACTCCTTAAATTATTCTCCCCGGTGTCTCAAGGCAAGATGCAGGAAGACAGTTCACTGCTCACATTTTTATTACACAGAAGTAACTCAAGCTCAAACTTTGATTTGTCTTTTTCTGTCTTAAAAAAAAACCAACAAATGGGATTGACGAACAAATTAGTAAAATTGTAATGCATTTATCCTACACACAGCAAACTTACTGTGGATTTACGTCAACCGCTGATGAACGGAAATGAACAAATGGATGGCTAAGCCTTACTTAATCTGCTTGTAATTGACTTAATCTAGTTATATTAATTCACTCTAAATTTATAACAATAGAAGCATATTTTGATAGCCGGGATGCATCTATTGAAATGATCTACCAGGCTTGAGATGTGATGTATAGGATGCACTCCATTCTTCTCTTTTACCTAGAGATATCTGTTGGAAACATATCTAAAAACAAAAGAAGTGAAATCCTGCCAATTGAAAATATAATTTTCTCCCACTAGAGCAACTTTCTGCTGAAAGTATAAGTCACTGGGGAACATTTTGTAAGCATGTGAAACAAAAATTCCTTAGGAAACTCATAACATAGAACACAGTAAGAGCACCAAGTACCAAAAGAAGGGTGATGTTCTGCCTGACAAATACCGGAGTATTTCGTCATGTGAGTCCTGCCACAAATCTATGACTATGGATTGGAGCTTGCTTCTTAGGTAGAAGCCTGATCATTGTTACGAAATTCAAGTTCTCCCAGCCTTGTCCAACTAACCACAACAAGATGCATGTTCTATCCCATTGAACAGTCAAGTCCTTCACAGTCCACCCATCCTATCTCCAGGTGTCTTATCTACCAGTTTCTGGCAAATTCTGCTGATGTTTCCTGAAGATCACCTCTCCACATGTGCTTATGTGTGGAGATATTTTATTTTCATGTTCTTTCAGGTTTAAGAAGTGGGCACATGTGAACCTCATGAAGGCCAAGTGCATGATTTTACACCTGGGATGGAAAATCCCTGATGTCAATACATACAGGGGAATGAATGGATTGATAACAGATCTGTAGAGAAGGACTTGGGGATACTTGGATGGAATATTAGATATAAACTAGCAATGTGTGCTTCCAGCCCAAAAAAGCCAAACATATACTGGGATGCATCAAAAGAATAGTGACCAGCACACCAAGGGAGGTGATTCCCTCTCTTTCTTCCACTACCATGAGAACCCACCTGGAGTCCCCAGTGCAAGAATGACACTGAAGTGAGTTGAAGCAAGTCCAGAGGAGGTCCATGAAAATGATCAGATGGCTTGAACACCTCTGCTGTGTATACAGGCTAAAAGAGTGGGCTTATTCATCCTGGAGAAGACAAGGCTCCAGGGAGACCTTATTATGGCCTTTAAATATAAAAGGGGGGCTTGTAAGAGAGACAGAGTGAGAATTTTTACCCAGGTCCATAGAGACAGGACAAGGAAAAACAGTTTTAAACTGAAAGAGGGCAGATTTAGGTTGGATATAAGGAAGAAATTTTTTACAATGAGGGTGGTGATGCCCTGGCACAGGTTGCCCAGAAGAACTGCGGATGTCCCCACCCTGGCAGTGTTCAAGGCCATGTTGGATGTAGCTTTGAGCCATCTGAGTGAAATACGTCCCTGGCCACGGCAGGCGGGTTGGGACTAGATGATCTTTGAGGTCACTTCCAACCCAAATCATTTTATGATCGGTGATCCCCTGCAGACCACGTTTTTATCTTCTATTTGTTTGGTTCCCAAGTTATGTGCTTTCTTGCCATTAGGGAGAAATAAGCAACATCACACTCTAAAAATATTACAGTATTTTGAGTTTCAGTTTGTCTAGCTTCAGCTTTAAGACCATGCCATGCTTTTAAAATGAAAATAAAATTATGTTCTGCTTTACTGGAGTATATTCCTCCATGAAACAAGAAAGAAATCAAAAGAACTCTTAATCTTTCATTTGAAAGTGATTCTCAATTTTCTTGTTGTCAAAAAAATGCTTGCTAAAGTCTTGTAACACTGTTTTTAATCTCCTTGCCATATGTAAGCACCATTTTTAATGAATACTAGGAATTGATGACTTCCAATGATAATAACACAAATGCTGAAAACATTCATTTTACAACTTCAGCCTTGCTATTTATACACTCATAGTCACATTTGTTTCTTTAATAAAATTCTCCCCATGCACCTCATGAACGGAGGTTCAGCTGATTATATACCCTGAGTCCTAAATTATTTTCTTAGTCCCCACCCATCAGGACACAATTCAATGTCCATTAAGTGCATGATTTTTGGGGGTTTTTGTTTAAAAAAATAAAGTGCGTAGGCTTAAGAATATAAGTTCACAGATTAAAACATCAATGAATTTGGTATCATTTGCTTATTTTTTTGTATTTTATTTCTCACACCTACAAAAGATGATAAATCATTAAACAATGCCAGCAGTTAAGTAAAATTGCTAATTAGTTAATACCCTGGTAAAGTGAGAAAAATGGGGCTTTTTATACCAAAAAAAGTAGAGGCAGCATATTGCAGAAATGTTGATAGATTAATTAGGTTGCTTGCTTGAGAAGTACTATTAACAATACCAACATGCCATGTAATGATTCCACTAATGCATAATATACGAGCAACAACTGAAAGGGATATGCATGTTCAAAGCTGAAAGTGACTGCTTAGTTACTTTTGATTCTGTTAGAGCATAACCGAAAATTGCCTGAAGCATGATTAGATTTGCCCTCATTTTTATTATTTTCCTGTGAAATATAAACTGGCTTTGCTTTAAATGTTTTATCTGCAGTTGCAATAGGGTACTGTTATTATAATAAAACATTTTCTTTAACCAGATAGTGTTTGTATCATTCAAAGTCATATTTTAGATCATCAAATACATAGCGTACCATATACCCATATTATTAGGGTATTTGTTTATAATGACAAGTTCAGAAGTCAGCTCATTAAAAAGTTTTGTAGGTTTCCAAGCCTACAGCAAGTTTAATTAAAGTCAGTGGTAAATTTTAAATTGAAAGAAAATTAAAGTCATAGGAAACATAAAATACAATTTACTGATTCATTTTAAAGTTGTTTCAAAAGATTGAAATAGATCAGCTGTTAATGGTCATTGATTAAAAGGGTCACATACTTTACAGCCTAGGTTAAAAATAGCAAAGGAAATCTCACTTTGAAGAAACCTGCTTCAAGTGTGTCTGCCGACCTCTACATGAGGTGTTTTTAATTGTATAGTATGTAATAAATTAGTCAAAAGAGCATGGAGACAGTCAGCATGGGTAGGATTCATCACATTTCACTTCGCTATTTTAAATTATTACACAGTAAGTGGAAAGAGATGGAGTGATTCATCTTATACTAAAGTTGTTTATTAATACAAGTGGGTGAATCACCCCTCTGAATATTCCTCAAACTTTTTTATAAGGAGGAGGCTATATTGCTAAATTAAATCAAATGCCTGGTTTTACACACTTAAAATTAGGTGAAACAAAACTGACACCTTAAATGTTTAGGGTATGTAATGAAATGTAAAAAACAAAAAATCTTTAGATCTACATCATGGCTATTTTTCCCTAGACAAAAAAAGAAGAGCTGACTGAAAATTATGAAAATTGATCATAAAGTACTTTTGAAATAAAGAGCTAATTTGAATCTTTCAAATTTGTCTTCTTTTCTGCAGATGACAAGAAGATCTTCCATTCAGGAAGATAAGGTTCAAATATATTATGATAACTTGTGCTTTCTCTTTAGAGGATTTAATTTCAAGACTGTATTTTGAATTGAACAAATGTACCAATCCTCCTTATCAAACACTTTCCTTCATTATATATAGCAGTAGATCTCACAATGTGAAATCTTGGTAATCATTAATGGAAAATCCCAATGTCATGGTTCCTACTCATTTTTCTTTTTCAGTTTAGTTAATTCTCAACAGATATTTACTTTCCCTCTGAAAACCCAAGCTATTTTTCAAGGCAAGAAGGGACATTTGGGGCCCAAGAACATATTTTTGTATCAAAAGGCAAACTTTCTAGATGACAAAGCTAAATAGTAACTAAAACACTTGGTGCTGCATTTTTCACTGTATATATGCAAAAGTTGCAGATGTTAAAAGGAAAAGGGACAAGCTCTTCAAATGATTTTAGTGCTGCATGTCCAGATTTCCTTATGTTATTTCATTTTGTATGGGAAATACTTTACCTGGGCAATGCGGCCCTAACAGCAAATGGACAGCCAGTTATTATAGCCAATATAATTGTCAGTTGAAGTTACAGCCAAAAGCAGCTGCTTCACTCGATTTTCCTAATTTTGTTTTATCCAACTTGACCAGTGGTTAGAGGTGTATTTTGCAATGCCCATGCATTTCTATACATCCACAGATTAAAATCAGATTTGGCTATGAGATTTTATATGTGTGTGTGTGTGTGTGTGTGTGTGTGTGTGTGTGTGCAAATTTTGTTTTAGCCCATCATTAATGCCAAGTTGTACTCCACACTTTTTGGGGGTTTTTTTTCCCTCCCTGTATTGTTTCTTACTGTTTCATGAATTTCAGCTTTCCTGGATAAAAAGAAGTAATAAATAAAAAAGTCAGACCTGCTGAACATGAAAGTCAGCACTGGGATACTACTCTAATGGAGATTCACTTTATCTGCTTTCTCCAGATGCACTGAAAATGTCTTCCCTTAAGAAGGCAATAACTTAAAAATTTGTAATAACTTATTAAGAAGGCACAGCATTCTAGTTCCTTTAGGATCCAAGCAAAGGTTAGTTCCCAGGCTGCTTTTTAAGCAAGCTTACATCACAGTATTTCAGGAGTGCATGTTTTCTATCTAACAGCAAATAGCTATCCCAACCTCAGAGCTGCCAGTCAGCAGACTGCCAGGATACTTTTCCTTGTTGCATGTCTAAGAGAAAAGATCTGGGTAATACTCTCACAAAATTTCAGAACTAATCTAAAGGTAAGAGTTTCAAGGCCGGTTAATGAGATTCACATTCCCAGACTGTGCAAGAACTGAGAGACATTTATTTGATACAAGTTTGAAATCACAAACTGGTCAACTAAAATATTATATAGATAGGTTTATAAAATATGGTGGCTGGATGTGAATGAAGGCAAAGAAATTGGTCTGAAACATAGGCTAAACACAAATGAGAAAGATAGGTATGTTCCACTGATCAGTTTAAGAGATATTACACCAGCCAGGCAATACTGACATTGATTTAGCTGGAAGGTGTGATCATCAAAGAATTTTATCAGATTTTTCCACATTGCAAGCCATCTTTATAAAAAAGGGCTATGAAATTAATCACTTTCTTGAACTCTGATTATAAGAGTATAACTACACCAATAGGTCTTAAATAATTACAGCATCCTAGATGAACAAGTATTTTATACCAACTATTTAGCAGACCTGGAAAAAACCCAAGCATAACATAATAATATATATATTTCCTAAACAGGAGTAAGTACAAAAATTCAATTATACAATAAACCCAAGCGTTTAAGCAAGCAATGAAATGACATTAACAGAACTACAGGCTGTTTTTCCCTCTGTTTCCCCAGAGGCTTATCTCTCACTGTTTTTCTGAATCATCTGGATCTGTAAATGCATGTGGGGACCCTGGCAAGAGCAGGAGAGAGACCAAGAACATGTCAGCACAGCAGCCTCTTAGGACAGAATTCCATTAGCTTTGACCTGAGCTTCCCAGAAGGGAGCCAGAGCAGCTTTAAGAAAGAGCAATACAACCTCAATTAATCTATCAGAACTTATATCTACTTCTGTTTGATCTTTTTTCCCCCGGGATTTTTTTTTGTTGTTTTAAATTTAATTTTGTAAGGCTAGTGGCACGTAACAGAATTGTTTTCATATTTATATTTTGTATCAACTGAATTGTTACTGTTAAGTATAATGTAACCTGAATCCAGCAAAGAAGGAATGCTACAGTTTTAACTTCTGACCTCACTAACAAAAGATCTATAATGAGGTTAAATTTCTCTCTTACATAAAAATCTCAGCGCATTTCAACGACAAGTTGCACTGAATTATATAAGATAAATCTAGACCGCCCAAAGTTAAGTTAAAAATTTATCACACTCGTCAGTTTTTGATCCTTCCTAAAGTTTTCTTCCTTTTTTTCCTCATTCTGATTTCTACTTTCATATTTAAACATCTTTCATAATTTTTCTGCTTAAGGTAAGAGGAAACTAATTCTCAAGCAAGATTTTCATTGCAAAAGCGCATTTTCAAGACTCTGTCCTAAGTTTGCCTCTAATACTCTTCTCCTGGCTGGTAATGATGGTAGTTTTGATGTCCAAATGACAGCAATGCTACAGTGAGCTTATAAAACAAGGTGAAAGAGTTAAAACTTCCATAATAGAATATTGCTAGAGTTTTCAGGGGAAGTGACTTAAATATCTTTCTAAAAAAAAAAGTTAATTCATCCAGAGTAATACCTTGGTTTCAGGTATCAGTTCATTTGATTTAACTAGTAAAAGGCTGCAAAGATAGCCTGAGAGAAAAGAGAGGGATAGGAGATGGGATGAACATGTGAAACTGGTTAATTAAAAAATTAACTGCTTTGGAAAGGCTGTAGAACTAAGGGATTTTTAAACACTTTTTTCTGCTCAGTAGCAGAAGAATTGATTAAACAACCTCTAGTTGCCTTGCTCTAGTTTCTAGCTTCAGTATTTGAACATGATAAAGGAAATAGTCATTTATAGTAGCATAGACATTACCCAGTTTACCATTGCAATTTTCTTTCACATTTAGATCACATGGGCAAATAACCTCTGCTTAGATATGCTATCCACATACTGATTTGTTTTCATTGCACTAAAAATTTCAGTCCTCTGTATGTGAAACTGCTCTGGATAGCAGTAGATGAATAAGATAAAGCAGAATGGCAACCCATAAACTGTATCACGATTGCCAGTGTACATATCATTTATATTAACCTTACATACTTTAAAACTTCACAAGAAGTCTTATTTTCTGCATTTAGGAAAGCCAAGTGGCCCAAAGTACACATTAGTTTATTACTGGGAGATAAAATCCAGATAAAGAGATCATTACCTTAGAAGAGAGGAAGAAAATACAACTGCAAGTATTGATCCTGATTTACTGCCGTTTAAGGCATCATTTGGGCAAGGAAGCTGCTTTCAGCAAACGGGAGGGTTCTATTACCAGTCAGGAGGAAACAGGAAAACTGAAATAAGAGGGCTCTCTCCCCTTATTGCCATAGTTTGAAACTCACTGTGATGCTCAGAGAAGCCTATCAAACCTCACATTTTCAGGGAAGCATCATAAATTCAAAAGAATTAAACATGGTTGATAAGTAATTTTCCATCTCATCACCGAGTCTACAAAATACTGAAAGAAATTAATCACATGGCAACTTCTTTTTCCAAACCAGAATTTAAACCACTGTAAGTTCGTTGAGTGTGCTTCCAAAATAGGATCTTAGGTCATTAAAATAGTTATCACTACAAGTAAAAAAAATGCTTCTATCAAAACCGTCATTAATTTGCATATCAGAGATCACAGCCAATTTACAGTGATTGCATAACAACTCGGACATTTCTGTATCCAAGCTGCTCATTACTATGACAAAAATATTTATCCCCTTCTTTTGTGAGCTTTGGTAACATCACATAGATGAGGAAAGTAAATTAATTATCACCTTCCTCCATAGAAGTGTGCATCTTGGAGACCTTGGCAGTCTTTAATAAAATGTAACCACATAAACAGTATATAAATAGATCAGGCAGAAAACTAGTAAATTAGCAGGCACCATTCTCACTGAAATCACAGGCAGAAATAGGACAAGGTCAGGCCTTACAAGCCCGTAACAAGTAACAACACTGACAATATGTTGGTATAACCATATTGATTTCAATAACTATATTTTTGATTTATGCTGGTGTCAGCTCAGGAGCAAGTCTACACACATTTTCATGTCTGCCTCAGCTTAAACAAAGCCCACTGACAGAGTCATCAGCACCAGCAGCTATTTCACACCTCTGCTGTGGACTGCTCACTGCAAGAGCGACCTCACTAAGCCACCAGCAAGACTCTGTACTAACATACTATCATACCAACATATGTTAGTAAAAAGTGGGCGTAACTTCTCAACAAGCAGCTGCTGAGATAAAAGACAGCATCATGCCTGAGAAAAACTGAACTAAAATGTGCAATGGCTGAGTTTTCTTCAGAGATTTCTAATTTGGGGGATTTAATCTTCTATCCCAGATGGTGAATCATTCATAAAACTGTCTTCACTGACATCCTTAACATCAGTTTATCATAATATCCCTTTCTTTGTTACTTGTGATATCTATGTAATCAATGGCTATTACAGCTTGGAGTTTAGTTTTTAAAATACTTAGTAATTACTCTAGTGACATCCCCTTTCCCATCTGTGACACTAGGCTTTTACTTTCTGTGTTGTGAATTAATGACATTAATTAGCTCTATGCCTTGACAACACACAATTTCTGCCCAAGGGTTTACTCAAACAAGAAGGAGAATAAGTACAATGAATTTAATGTCTCCTGAAGAAAAATGGTCAGATGTAATACACAGAGCAACTTGAAGATCTAGATCCCACTCCTGACTTGAATAATATCACTTCCGGTTTAAAATCACATGATCAGAATTAGGCCATTCATATGGTTTTCAGCCCCAGGGCAAAATTTGGGTGAAATGTACAAATTTAATTTGGAAACAGATCAATTAAGTGAATAATAAAAAAATTTATTTCTTCACTACTGAATCTACTAATCCTCATAAACCATGATGATTATGAGGAAAATCTCTTGATTTCCCACTTTGGAAGCGCAGTTACTCATCTGTTGCTAAATGCCTCTAAAAAGAAAGGCTGGCCAAAAAATAATCTCTATGTTTAATAACACATACTGTGGGATGGACATATATAAGCATGAAGTGAAAACTCAAGTGTGTGTCATTTCCCTAAAGCAACTCAGATCAGTTCTCGAGTGTGAATTCTTCAAATGCAAAATAGAAACCAATCCAGAGATGGCATTTCTCAATGAAAAGAGACAGCTTTAGAGTAAAATAATTAAGAGACATCCAGTGAAAATCAAACCCAACATAAGCCACACAAGAAATAATTTTATAAAATATTACCAAAGATGGATTTCTGTTTGATCTGCAAATACTAGCTGCACCCTGAGAAGAAAACATTTGCTTCCAAGTACTAATATCATTGCACAAATGAAGATTTCTAGTATGGAAATAGTGCACAAATGCACAACCCTGTGTGAATGGATAAGAACTTGGATCTAAACGCTCAGAGACAACAGAGTAAACTATAAATATGTTATGAGAAGTGCAGAATTATGATAGCATAACATCAGTCATTTATAAGCATTAAAATGTTAATGAAGTGCTTGGGCAATGCCCATACCTCATGCAAAAGCAGTAAGGCTGCTTTCTGAGTAGGAGCAAAATAATCGATTCCCCCAATCCCAAGATTATTTTAGACATTTCCTGTCATGTTGAATTTCTGAACTGAAGACAATGAGGATATCCATTTTATATTTATACCACTGTCTTTCTTTTTTGCAGTCTGACATAAATTATATGAGGCATCTCAACAAGATACAGCAGGCCAGAAAACTGTACCAGGGGCTTTGCGTGAACTCAGTGTCAGCTGCCCATAACAAAATATATTTTGTGCTTTCCTTCAAACATTTTCTCCAATGCAGAACTACATTATTGCATATCTTTCCGAAACACAATTAAGTGTAGCACATCTTTATTAATTAATATGTCATTTGATCCTGATTTTGTGTAAAAATCAGAAGGTAAACAACTGCATTGTCCATTTACTATCTTAGATTAGGTGGGGCGTGGAGCAGAAGATTTACCACACCAATTTGACCATTAGCACTGTTCACAATACACACGTAGACATAATCACCTTCAAAATCATACCAGGCCTTCCAATATAACACAAATGCAGTGCCACGGTATTTTCAGAAGTAATAAGGGTTGGTTTTACAGAGTATACCCTTCCATCAAATACTGTGTAAATTGCTAATTAAATTAAAGTTGTTCTGAATGCTTCACTGACCTGACCACAGTCTTACTAAGCATTGAGGATTAACACCTTTGACAATAGGTCTGGCCAAACCAAGACAAATGAGGGCCACAAAGACGATCAGAGAGTTGGAGCCCTTCATAGGAGGTGTCTTTCCTATGAAGGCAGAGTGAGAGAGTTGGACTTGTTCAGCCTGGAGAAGGAAAGGCTCCGGAGAGATCTTATTGCAGCCTTCCAGTACATGAAGGGGCCTACAGGAAAGATGGAGAGGGACTGTTTATCAGGGTGTGCAGTGATAGAACAAGGGGTAACGGCTTTAAATTAAAGGAAGGTAGATTTAGGTTAGACATTAGAAAAAAATTCTTCCCTGTGAGGGTGGTGAGGCCCTGGCAAAGCTTGCCCAGAGAAGCTGTGGCTGTCCCCACCCTGGCAGTGTTCAAGGCCAGGTTGGATGGGGTTTTGGGCAAGCTGGTCTAGTGGAGGGTGTCCCTGCCCATTGCAAGGGGGTTGGAACTAGGTGGTCTTTGAGATCCCTTCTAACCCAAACTATACCAGGATACTTCTGTGAAGTATACTTCTATGAAGTATTTTAGATTCCAGTATTACATCACAAAATGGAAACGATATCAAGGGTTTGTGGCTTTTTTAGAAAAAACAAGAGAGACAGCCTAAATGTTAGAGAATCACAACACACCAGTTCATGTCCTTTCCCTGAACCAGAGTCTCATACATTCTAGTTAAAGAGTTACTGTCTATCTGATCATTGGGATTTTTTCCCACCAAACTTCCTTTTCTTATTTCTACTCATCTTCATTCCCTGTGAAACGTTCACATGAAGGTTTGATGATGAAAGTGTGGTCAAAACAGCTCTACTTCTGCTCTGTTTCCAGAATTTAGCATTCTGAAGTTGAAAAGGGCTTTGCCAGTGTTCTCCCAGAATCCTCTACATGTCAACTTTGAGAACCATGACTATCCCAAAAACTCCTGGGGAAATGGAACTTGTATTTTCATAGTAAGGTTAGGCTAGAGCTGGTATTGCATCCTTAAATCTGACAGGTCTTGTAAAAGGAAGAAAAACCCTCTTCTCAGACAGGAGCCTTAGGGTTCTTATTCATGTCTGTCTATTTGAGACTCTGTATTGAACCAGTCACATCTAATTAATGACTTATTTTTAAAAGATGTAAGCTACCATGATTTCTTAATACCCTAACAACTTTAGTTTTTATAAACTAACCACATCTCATTATTTTCAGGATAACAGTAAAGCTAGAATAGACTGGAAGTTTTTAGGTTGTTTATTCTTCAAATAAAACACTACCCAGGAGCTAAAGAAGAGAGATCAGCAGAAATGTTGTGATATCAATACAGCCCTATTTATGTGGTACTTAATTAGTGTATTAGGGTTTATGAATATATTTCTTTTCCTCTCAAAAGGTCCAGCTGAATCAGTTAGCTCTTAAACCATTCAAAGGACAGGCTTGTTTTGAATAGCCAGCAAGAAAGAAACAAGAGATAATATTGTTTTGGTGAAGAAGCATAAGGCAGACTAGAAAATTTATCGAGAAGTAGTTTTCATGGCAGTGAAAGAACAGGTATCAATGTGAGCAGACTGAAATTACCTTTTAAAAACACATCTGATGCTGAGTCAGTGTAGAGAGTGCTCTTCTTATGCTTATATATACAAAAGCCTGTTATTTAGTAGAATTACCAATTAGGTAGAAAAGAATCTTCAGTCTGTGGCTGGCAATGGTGAGCCTGACAGTGGGTGCAGTAGAATTAGGAACCTCCTGCACTGAAGTCTCAGCAGTGCTCAAACACATGTTGATGCTAATCCCTCCTCACCTCCAGCAGGCTGGCAGTAGTCTTCATATCAGTATGTAAAGCCATTTGTTATTGGAAAAATAGGGTTATTTCTCCTCTTGAAAGTATGGATGTGTTCACTTGTGTTTCTTTGTTAGCTTTAGAAGAAAGTGGGTTTGGTTTCTATCACTGTTCTTTAAACCTTTAGGGAGATTAAGCCCCAGCACACATACTGACCAAACGTTCCTAATCCCCCACAAACCTTTGTGGTTTTTTTTTTCAGACCTCTTTCATGTGTGGTCTGTATCAAGGAATCAAACAAAATTTAAACCATTAGCAGGAAAGGATTGCTTTTTATTACTGGAACACATGCAAGAATCCAGCATGTCCCATACTGGGACAGCAAAGGGAGGGAGAAATAACAACAGGACTTTATAGCAAAATATACAGAACTGGTGATACACAATGCAGCTTCTCACCAAACTGCACAACTCAGGCTGCACAGCTCAGAGCCCTCCTGAAGTCGGACTGTCCCTGACCTGTGTGTCCTGGAGTTGCACACCCTTCTTTCCCCAGTAGCCCCATTTTATACCAAGCATTACATCATGTAGTGCAATATCCCTTTGGCCAGTTTGGGTCACCTGTCCTGGCTGTGCCCTCTCCCAGCTTCCTGAGTGCCTCCTCACCTTCCTGTTAGCAGGGCAGCATGAGAAGCTAAAAGCCCTTGACTGCTTGGCAACAACTAAAAACACCACTGTGTTACCAACATCAACCAAACAGGGCACTACCCCCGACACTAAAAGGAAAATTAACTTTATCCTAGCCAAACCCTGGACATTATGGTAATGAATAAAGGTACACGCAAACACTTGCATTTTAATTTTTACTTGCAACACAAGCCTTAAAAATCTTCTCCATGTGTACTTCCAGCAAACTAGCATTTTTTAGTAAAAATGCAGTAAATCCTGTTAAAACTCACAGCATAAAAAGGACAGTTAAGAAAATTATTAATGGTGATAGCAACCCAACAGTAAAAGTGTACCTGTTCTAAAGTGCTTCCTACACAAATTCAATGTTACTTTATTTTAATAAGTTCTGCCAAAAAATCTGAAAATATACAAGCAAAGTCTCTTAAAATGTCCACCTAAGAATAATTTGCTGTTCCGAAACCTATATAAAGCAATTTTCAGCCCTGCAATTAAACCAGGTTTAATTTTCTTGTTGGTTTGTTTTTAATTCTCCCTTTGCAGAGATTGTGGTTTTATAACTTTTATAGAAAACTGACTGGATGAAAATGAGACACAGAAGTAGAGTATTTTAAGACAATCTATTGCAGATTGCAACGGTGCTGAATTGTAGTTGCTAGTGCATCAGTAATGTCAGGGTGACAGCTTAGCAAACACTTCACATGGACGGTTTCACAAAGAACTCAGTCATAATAATTCATGAAGCTCAGATGTTATACACTTACCAGAAATGCTAGTCAAACACAGCCCAGGCAGATAGAAATGCCACTATGAAGAGAATCATTTACTTCTCTTTAGTTATCACAATTTTTCTTAAAATGATAGATTAATGTCATTTCACTTTGCTTCCCTCCCCTCTTTCTCACAAATGCATGTGCTCATTTACAGTTTGGTCTTCTGCATTAGAACTCCCATGCCAGAGAAGTTCTGAATATGTAACATAAAGTGGTTCTGACAATGGTATGAGTTTTAATTACTTTAAACCCACCAACTGATTATAAAAGTGAATATAATCCCTTTTTTTCTTTTCCCATTTCATTTTCTCCTTTCCAACCACATGAAACATGGTAAATATGAGAAATTACCAACACAAGATTTAAAAGAGTGAAGAGCAACCAATAAGGTAATTTAGAATAAAATGAGATTAAGAACAAATAGATGTTATTTCAGCAGGGTTTGTGTTTTATAAACTTGACAGATTTGTACTGGAATGTATTTATATCAACATTTAGCATTACCAATTTACTTCAAAAATACTATTAAACTTCACAGTTGAAAAGCAGTTGCACTGCACAGTGGTGGTTGAAATTCAGTTTTGCATTTCTACTAACTTTCAATTGAAAGATTCTAATTAACATGGTTCTTTAAAGTTACCTGAAGAGAGCTGGCATTGCAGAGTTATAGTAAGCCAGTCCTGGAAAGACACTGATCACTTCATTCATTTGCTACTTCACTGTATTTTGAGAAAGACTGTTATTAACTTTGCATTGTTTTCCAATTACTGATTAATACATTTAATATTCGCAGTTTGTTCTCTTAATACTATCAAGGGATTAAATTTGACAGACCACTTCCTCCATAATGTACTACAGTTTATTCAAGAAAAGTTCACTTTTTCATAAAATGCTATTTAAAAAAAAAAAAAAAAAAAAAAGACCAGTGACCAGCTGGCCATTACTGGGCCAATAATTGTTCTGTTTCATCCACTTACCAGCTCTAAATGTGAATGTTCTGGAAGTTCTCTGTAAGGAAGGTGAAAAACAAATCAGTACTAAAATTTTCTGGAAAAATTGAGAAGCAAACCTTTCCTCACAGAACCTTTTAAAATTATTGGTCACAAAAAGCAATTTGATGTCAATTTTATGAGAACAGCAGATGTTTCTGCCTTTTCAAAAATCACACCAAAAATGTCACTCAATATGGTAAGTTTTTGAGCACTTGTGTTTTGGCCTTCTTCCTGCATCTTCTGTGATTCTTAAGTTTCTCCTGAATATTATATTGCTCCAAAACAATCCTAAGATTTTCCAAATAATTTATCATACATAGCAATGTGCTACATAGAATAATGGAATAGTTCATTTTTCCAAGATTTATGAACATTTCTAAAAGCCAGAATTTAGAGAATTACAAATAAAAGGGAAGTTTTACTGTGTTCATCTATTTTTAACAATATCTGCTCTTACAGAATTTAATGACCTTAACAAATTTTAATAAATGAAACTTTTCCTTATTAAGAGACAATGTCCTTAATAATGACTGAGGGAAGACAAAGTTCAAATAATGTGGAATTAGGTAAACGTGGGTCTTGTCTTAAGTAGGAGAAGGAGGGAAAAGCCATAAAATTCGTGGCCAATCAGTTCAATTTCAGTGCCTAAAAAGTGGTAGAAAAAATAATCAAACACTGTCTGAGCACTTAGAAGAAAGATAAAAAGATGAGTAACAGTGACAGTGGATTCATAAACAAGTTATGTCAAAACAATCTGATTTTTTTTTTCCCATGATAACATAATAGGCCTTCTGGATAGAGGAAAAGCAATCTCATTGTCATCTACCTTCACTTTATATAGCCTTCTGATGCTCTCTCACATGACATTTTGATAACCAAACTAGGGAAACACTGCCTGCATGGAATTACTATTGAGTGTCGTTCACTGTCAGACTGGACAAGAGTTTACAGTATTGTTCCACAGAGGTCTGAGCATATGCATTATTTTCTTGAACACTTTAGAAAAAGAAATCAGAAGTATGGTTGTTACATCTGGAAGATGGCACCATGCTGAGAGAGATGCTAATACATTGGAACAAAACGATCACAACAAATTGAGGAAGTCTGAAGAAAATTCAGTATGAATAAGGGCAAGATCTGCAACTTACATTAGAAAAACAAACAGCACCACTGCAGAACGGGAATAACTGGTAGAGAGCAACAGCATCCCACTAGTACCAGTGACTTTAACTGTCAAAGCTGAACATAACAATATTTTATGCAAAAATGGCATTTTGAGTTGTATAAAGAGATTATTATAAAACGCTCTTCCATCCTATTCAACATCAGCAAGGCTCTAGCCAGGATATTATATCCAAATTTTGATATCAGCATTTTAGGAAGGATATGGAACTTCAAGAAAACCGGCAGATGAGAGATTAAGAAAACCAAGTCTGTAGTAAGTAGCTGGAGGAACCAGGTCTTTTTAGTCCAGAGAAGAGTGAGGGACAACATGAAAATATGAAAAAATTTAAAAGGTGGAAATAATAAGAAAGCAAAAAGCTCTTATTCCTGATGACTGTGGATATGAGTTTAAAATAAGATGAAAATTTAAGATCATTATTTCAAGATATGGAATGACAACGTTCATTCACAAGAATTAAGTTATATCTAAGGGAAAACTCTCTAGCAGAAGGCGGTGAAGCACTGGATCGCTTGCACGGGCTGTGAAATCTCTCCAGCAGATTTTTTTCAAGAACAGGATGGACAAGCATCTGTCTTCAGTGACAACAGTATGGTTAGTCCTGGCTTTGGCAGTATGATAAAAATAACTCTTCAAAATCACATCCAAATTTATTTTATACTCTTTCTATGTTCCTTCACTGATTGCTAATTATCTGTCCCCACAAGAGTAGAAGCTTACGGTCTAAGTTACAGTGTACAATAGATAGTAACATACTTTTAAAAACTTTCCATAAAACTAACATGAATGCTTGACTTTTGGTGAAACTTGACCAGAACATTTACTGAAGGTCTGAAACTATGGCAATGATTAAGTAAGTGCGTGAATTTTAAATACAGATGTGAATGGTAACAATGTGAAGCTAAACCCACCATAACAGGTTTCTACTAATGAGTAAAACTGATGGGCAGTTAAAAATGTCTGTCTTACTTTGACTTACATTCACACATCACAGCTCAATGCACTGCAAAACTGATTCTTTTAAAAACAGACAAACAATAAAACAAAACCAAAACAAAAGCCCAAATCATCCAACCCATGAAACAAACCAACAAAACATAAAAAAACCCAAACCCAAAACCCAACAACTCAGCACCAACAAACCAAAACCAAACCCTTTTTTATCCAGTTTTAAATATTCAGAGATTCACAATATTATGTATCTGGAACAGAGAAAAGAAATGTTCCACTTTTCACATCACAACCTGCTGAAACCTGTCTGACAAGTTTTAAAAGCGATTCTGAATGAGATATCAGTCATAACCACAGTGCTAACTCAAACACCTCTATGTCTGAGGTGAGCCCAGGGGAAATATGTAAGTCTGCACAAGTAGTGATTTAGTTGTGCATTAGAACTGAAGGCTAGAAAGCATACATCCGAGATCAGTAGGAATTTAGAATTAAAATATGCCCCCCCTTTTTTTCTCATCTTTCTTGTTTTAAATGGGGTTTAAGTGACTTCTCCATTAACACTGCTGTTAAGTATTTATATAACCAAAGCAAATCCCGAGCATTATGGAGAAGATACCAGTTTGATGTTCTCCCTTGCTGCAACAGAACCTACGTCATTCTCTTTCAGAAGATGAACTCTTCAAGCCTACAGATAACGGTGACTGACAACATATCCAAGAACTTCTGAAACTGTCACATCTTCACTGCAGTGCCAATGCCAGATTTGCAGTAGATAAGGAGCTGTAGGGTGTGCTTCTGAAAGCAGCAGCAGAGATTTACAGCTGCTATTCTCTTCCTCTCTTTCATTGAGGTCCTTTTGGTGGTTTTGACTACGGAAACCTCGTTGTCCTTTACCAGCAAATGAACGTGATTCTATTTATTGATCAGCACCTGTCATTTCAGAATGCCATTTCTTCAAGCAAATTGAAAAACAAGCATATCTTTAACTCTACATAAAGTCTTTCACTTGTAAATATAGAGCAGATAAAGATTTTTTTAAAAGAAAGATGTGTTTGTCAACTGAAAATGTATAATGATCTCTAGCAGTTAGATCTCATCTCTGTTGTTTATACACATATCTTTTCTTACTTAAATCTCCCTGAAAGAAAAGATATTCAGGGTATTACTTCCAGGAAGCTTCTCATATTGTCAAAATTGCTTCTATGTGTTTGCAAGAGTAGTTATTATTATGCTTAAAATGCATCTTTATTGCATTTCTGCCAGCTGAGTACTACTTATAATTCCATTAAGGTGACTGTTAACAAAGCAGTTAGGCACATACATAACTTTACCCGCACTGCATCACTAAATTCAGCGAGTCAACAGATGACTTGCTCGTTAGCTGCAATTTTACGCCTTACGGAGTTTCTTAAGTGCTTGCCTAAATGAAAGGTTGTAATCTTGATTTTTAAATCTTCCTTCCTATCATTTGATATTCAATTAAAAAAGCTTGAAATTCATTTTCCTCCTAGACAACTAAAAGATTTACCAGGTGAAGTAAATTACCGTAATGTTGCACCACTCAAGGACTGCATAACAAAAATATCGTATACCAGCGTTACTGTGTCTCAACATTTCATCAGGAACATACCATAGGTAAAAGTCTGATTATGTTTGTGTATATTACCTGATTGTTCCTGTAGAATAAGACCTCTAGCCTTGACAATAAAAGCACTACTGATAGTGAAGAATGAACTAGTTTGGGTCCATGTAAATGAAAGTCCATGTTTAAATCTACTGCAATTTCTTTAGGTAATAATTACCAGATTGTGTCATATACATGCAAAACTCTAATAAATATTCCTGCAACACAGAAAAACCTCTGAACCAGATACAAATAGGAATGTAGATTTTTTTTTTTTCTTTCATCTATTCTTGGAGTAAAAACAAGTAAAAGGAATGGGAATTTCAGGGCAGAACAAAGCTAACTGAGGCAGGCAGCAGACACAGCAGCTTGCTCATTTCTGGTTTTGGGTTCTTCTGGTAGATCTTCCGTGATCTCCTTCTGGGATGGCCAGGGACTCCCGGGACCTCCAGGAGGAACCGCAGGGTGCCTGCTGTGCTGGGGAGGCGCAGCTGTGGGGGGCTGTGACTTCCAACAGCTTCTAACAAGGTTATTTCTGATCAAAGAGTGCTCTGAGCTTTGAGTTGACTCTAAGCAGGGAGAGGCAAGCACCCGAGGGAGGGTGCATATAAAAGCCATCCCACAGTGCAGTTCCTAGACAAGTGGTTTCTGCAGAGGGTGCACTAGAGCTGGCTAGAAACTCTGCTGCTGAGTGCTCATGTGCTCAGCAGCAGTGGTGGTGTGTTACAGTCTGTCCCCACAACACAACCAAGCCACTGTCCCAGCACTTCAGAGACTCAGATCGAACTCCAAAGAGAGGATGCATCTCTTCAGGTCTCTTACTGAGCCATGGGATGGTGGGCTCTGCCCACTGGAAATGTGTGCTGGTGAGCATCCACATGACCAAGGAGCTGTGTCCAAAGAAGGGAAGGAAGAGTCTGTGCTTATTGGGTTCAGAAATGGAGGCTTATAGGATGTTGAAATCTAAGACTTACAATGGCAGAAGAAAAACTCCTGTGATTGGCAGCTACAGGGCAAGTTCAGTGTCCTGGTAGCTGACTCTGAGTAGGAGGTTGAGGAGATGATTCTTCCCTTCTTCAGAGCACTGGAGAGACCACAGCTCTAGCACTGTGTCCAGTTCTGGGCTCCCAAGTAAAAGAGAGATGTGGACATACTGGAGTGAGTCCAGCAAATGACCACAAAGATGATTAAGGACTTGGAGAATCTTTCATACAAGAAGAAGCTGAGAGAGCAGACTTTTCAGCTTGCAGAAGGGAAAACTTGAGAGGGAGATCTTATGAGTGTGTGTTCCTTACGGAGGAGGTAAAGAAGATGGACCCAGATTCTTCTCAGTCATGTCCAGTGACAGGATAAGAGCACAATGGGCACATACCAATCCACAGAATATTCTGTTTAAGCATAAGAAAAAAAAAATCTTTTTTAGTGTGCAAGCAGCAAAACAGTGGAATAGGTTGGCCTTAGAGTCTCCATCCTTGGAGATATTCAACACACAACTGGATGCAGAGCTGAGAAACATGCTGCTGTAGCTTAGTCTGCTCTGATCAGAGAGGGTTGGACTAGACATCTCCAGAGGGACAACTTCGACTATTCTGTGGTTTTGTGAGCAGTAATTCTGTTCCTGAAGGACTAGTGATCCCAGACTTTCAGAAAGTTGCAAATGATCAGTGAAAACGACATGAATATTTGCAGTCATTTGGCTGGACCACCAAGCCAGGACAGGTGTAAAAAAGCCACAGAGAGACATCTTTGCTGCCTCATTTCCCACCATTAAATACCGAATGAGGAATATCTGAAAAATCAAACTGAACCTCATGAGCCTCATCTCTAAATGCAAAAGGGATATTATAATTCTATGCATGTATTGTCTGTATGAATGTGCAATCCAGACTACAAAGTCCTGAATGAGAAAGGAAGATAACCCATGAAGCATCCACACTGTTAATTAGTGGAAAGAGTTCAGAAGCTCAGCCCTCAACAGCTTTGTGTTGGAAGAGCTAACAAAGGCTCAGGCATTTAAGAAGTTGTACCTAGGATACATAGGAGTCTTATCCTTACTCTAGCATTGAAATTTATAATGCTTCATCTTTAGAAGACTGAGTAATAAACTAAATAGCTGAAGATAATATGTGTAAATAGAAACAAATCTTTTCATCTCTCTGTAAAAATGTAGCTTTAGATTACATTTAGAAACTAATCGGTAATTTTCTTCTAATTTTTAAAGCATAAAGGTAGGTATTACTACAGCCAAATGAAGTTTACAGTGTTGCTTGCAATTTCAGATGAGGCAACAAAAAAAAGAAGACAACATGACATGTGTAACAGATCCAATGAACTAAGAAAAAAATGCATATCACATGGGGATAGATAGGCTTTGTTGCAGTTCCACAGATCTTCCCTGTCATAGATAATTCTTGATAATGGACAGACTATTCCCAGAAATTTATACAATTAATTTAATTAAAAATAGATTTTATTTTTTTTTTAAATACTGTTTTTTAGAAGACCTGCTTCCAAGAATGACAGTGCACAGGTCAGTGTAGATAATCACATACTAAGTGATATAAACTTAGAATATACACAATGGAATGGGCTGTAAAACTCTTCTGTTACAGTAGTTTTTCTCATTCCTGTGAACTGCTCTTTTAGGATCCATTTATCCATTTAGCAATTAATTGCAGTCCTCACTAGATGATAATGCTGCAACAGAAATCCACAGAATAAATTGTGCCAGTGCAAAAGAGGCAGTGATTGGCAGTCCTTTCTTAATTACGGCATTAGTTTTAGCACTTGTTTTAATCTGCAATTCATTAACATGTCTCCAGATATCACTAGTTAAATCCAGTTTGCCAACAGGCAGAGTCAGCTCTGAAATTAGTGCTTCAGAAAACCTTGTTTACTGCCTTCTGTCCTCTGAAACAAACAAGCAAAAAAACCCACTGAAGTTAGGTTTCCTGACATACTGTTTGACTGGATTCCCAAAACAGTTCTGTGGTATTCTCAAGGGGCAACTCTGGACACACAAAAGCTAGAATCGCTTATCTACAACTAAATCTGTTATTTCTTCAAACAGATTCCTAATTCCTCTTTTTATGTTTTATTGATGAAGTCTTTCATGCTGCATTTTCACAATCAATAGTTACTCTATCCATAATATAAAGGTCTGTAGATGACACAAACAGAAATGCAAATGAGAAAAAACGTTACATAAATTTTTCAGAAATGGATCATGCCAATGATCCTGGTCTCTTTCTTTGACAGATAAGTTATTTACTTTACAAGGAAAGCACGACAGATATAACCTCTCCAGATTTAAGAATTTTACTCCATGGGAAATGAATGATTAAAATTGAGAAGACGAGGATCAAAAGCAGGACTGTTAAATGGATAAGAAACATATCAAAAAGGAGACCAAACAGCCTGTGCTGAAAGTGTCTAGGTGTTGGTGGGTGCCCTTTGCAGTTCTTCACAGGATATTTTAGAAAACATTACTGTTTTCACCAAATGGCAAAAAAATGCCCGTTGTGGGCATCAAATATATTAAAGAAATGTGTCAAGAGATGGGATAGGATGCATCAGTATTATGGAATGAGATCAAACATTACATTGGTGAATCTGGGTAATCTTAGGACCGAGGCAATAAAAAATATGATATGTATATTCTGATGCATTCATAAGAGGATAACAACAGGAACTTTGCTGTACAGCAACATGCACAGACCACATGTGTTGCAGGGCACAAGAGAAGAGAAAGTATGTAGCAGTTCAAATAGATCTTACACAACATTGCTGTCAATCTCTTCAGTCTCTTTGCTTAGGCACATTAAGCATTATCTACCTTCATAATGTAAAGTTATTTTTTATTTCATATTTTGATCTCTCATATAATTACACTGGGATTCTCTATATAATCCAAACTTTTTCCCAATCTTATTTTGTAGACCTTTCTTATAATCTCAGAGCAGTAAATCTTGCAAGGATTTGATAGAGATCTTCTCAGATCCCTAAATAGGCCATCATATGAAGTCATGAAAGACAACCTGTTATTAAACTTTTAAATTCATCTCTTCTAAACCTAGCTTCCAGCTTTCTGTCTAAATTTTCATTCTTATTTATTTTTCAGTCACATATTAAATGATTTTTCCGTACATTTCTTAGAATGGACTGCATTTTTTCAAGGAAATGCTTGGTCCTATTGCACTGGATGGACAGATGCCGTAATGATGGATTAGGTGAAGGCTACAGAACAATGAGCTACCTAGCACTTTTCCTCATCTCATTTCTATAGCCACGATTGTCAAAATTCCTCCCTTTCTTAGCAGAGTGCTGACAAAGGACAACTGAAAAATACAATTATCTCATTGGGCTCCCTACAGTCTCTGGAATTAAATAGAATACTCTTCTACCACATCTAATTCTTTTTCCCAGATAACTTCTCCAGTTAACATGAGTTCCAAATAATAAATAACCTTGTTAGTACTGCTGCTTGCTCCCATGCACATTCTTTTTCTGTTTAATGTTCAGTTTCCCAGCCTTGTCAAACCCTGTCACTTACTATCAATATTACTTGTCTAACTGTTGCACAGATATACAATATGTTATATTCTGCATTTACATGTTCCTATCCACCACTTTTTCCTGTTGGTTTCAGTAGGCTTTTTGAGACCGATTTTATTTTTATTTTTCCTGAGCTGCTTCTTTATTGGTAGTTCTTCCTCCTTTCCTTTCTCACTGTTAGCTTTACAGCCTACGGCTTTTTTTTTTCTTTTCAGTTTTAAAGGTGCTTTCATATTCATGTAATTTAAAAACTCTCTTGATGAGATGCATCTTAACTATTTTCTTCAATGTTAATATTGTTATCCATAAGGAGATTTTATCATTTGGATGTGTCTTAATTAGTCCATACAATCTCTCTGTATATGAGGGAGAACTCCATAGGGATTACTTCTCCTTTCACTGCCTTTAAAGCAGACAGAAAATAGTCTAATTTTATTATCAAATAATTTATAATTACTGGTATTGTTATTGATAATTAGGTTAACATCTCTCTGCAAAATAGTGTTATCATATTGCTTTTATACTGACTTTTTTCTGCCATTTCTTCTTTCATTTGGTAGACAACGTCTAGTTGATTTACCATAGTAACTCGTCAGTTTATTCCTAGCTTATCTCCTCAAGCTCCTTTATTTTTTTCCCCGAAAAAGCAGAGTAGTAAAGTAGTAGTCTCACCTGTCTTTGGAAATAGACATTTAAAGCTGATACAGTTTTATACATTTGCTCTGCTGTCAGTGGAGTCATCTCTACAGCACAATTCATCTGGCTTACTTTAGACAAGTAAATGATGAGGTGAACCATGCTCACTAAGTGACTTTCTCTCCATTCACTATAAATGCAGTGTAATCAACTAGTTCATATGTAGACATCTGCACTGTACATATCTAATATGAAATAAATTGAATTCCATTCTTATACTGTTTGGCTTTATGAATAGCTTAAGTCTCTGTGTCCCTGTATTAGTCCATTTTTATATTTGTCCCCTCTTCCATTTTATCTAGTTGCATGACACACAAAACATATGGTGAACAGAATAGATCATAGTAGTGTTGCTCCTATCTTTTACAGTAAAAACTGCATTTTTTATCACTTACATCATCATGTGTCTGTATTGTTTGGGAATATTTATTATGGGGAAATAATAATAATTAAAAAAACATAATAGCATTATAAATAGCCCTTGTCTCTAATCTATCTACTGTTCAGTAGAAGTTATAAGCCCTTCTGTTTTTCTGTGCGTAACCCCATTACTTTCCATTTCTTGGCAGCAAAACACACAGTTCAGGCACTGGCTTGTGACCCTGTTCCATGGGAATCATGTTCATTTGTTCTCACCCTCAGTGCTTTGTCCACAGTTTTCTATTATTGTCAGCTTTCATTATCCTTCTACATTTCCCTACTCAGAACCCCTCTTGTTACATATCTGTCTTGCAATTCATATCAAGGTCTGGGCTCATTCCTGCTAAATACTCGATTAGAAATCATTAGCAAGTCAAGACCACGATGATGAAAGATTTACATTTTCAGAAATATTCTTCCATTGATCTGGATGTTACTGATTCTGGCAGAGGGACCTCTGAGGGAGGACAAAGAAGCAATTGTAGCAGCAGCAAAAGAGAAAAACTAAAAATTTGTATAGTCATTTTTACAACACATTAAGAATAACAGTTGCACATACCAAATCAAGAAATTAAAGGTAAAAATTTATAAAAATATATCTTTATTATTTTTTCATATATGAACATTAATAAAAGATCTGTATGCAAAATCTGAACACAATGAACCCCATGAGAATTATTCCCTTTCTTGACCACCTCACATTTAACCACCAACTGTCTATATTTACACAGTTGGTGTTACCACAGATTCCAAGGACTTCACAGTCTGAAAATCACCCATATGGCACAGGAAGACCTCTATAGGAAAAGAGCCAGTAGGAAGGATAAGTTTTCAATTGCTTAGTTTGGTGACCAAGACCTGAGTTGAATTTAATTATCCAAGAACTGTCTGAGTGGTACTGATTTGCAACCTCTTAAGTTTCTGAAGGACTAGTATTTACACTGCCATTTGCAGAAGCTCCTTAGTCCAACCAGTGAGGCACATAGCTGCTTCTTCCCCACCCTCTCATCCCCGCCTTGCAGCTCAGACCCAAGAAGGAGAGGCACCCTTCTTTTTTGCCCATGTCTCTGGTCCAAGTTGTACTCTCTAGACAGAATTCAAGAGAAATGCAACTACAAACTCACAGGAATCCTGGCTGCTGAGGGAGGCAACTCTCAGCTCTGCTGACACGGCATTACCTCATCATGAACTCTGACCAAATTTCAGATGGACTTCCCCTGAGGCTCAGCAATACTGCAAGCTAAGAGACTCCATTCTTGGGATCAATTTCCCAGAGGTTTTTACTGAGAGTCACAAAAATAATTTCTTCTAACTGCTCAATGAAATCAACACCTTTTTCAGGAATGTCAGTTAATTGCCGGTTTTCATTAGTGATTGAACTGATAGGAGTGTCACTCACCAGCACAGATTTAGGGCCTGGAGAAATTCTGATTCTTCATTAAATCAATTTTAGTTTAATTCAGACCAAAATCAAACAGTTAAACATTAAGAGAAAAGAAAAAAATATCTCTCCAATCAAAGCCACACAGGATAAACTGCATAAAGAAATTTACGTTTAAAGGCCACTTATGCTTTGTAATGCTACTTCAGTCTAGCAGAAGAATCGAACTGTTTTCTAGGGTCTTTGGTTTTCTGGGTCTTTTTTAGGATCTAATGACCTCAGAATTAGAATATACTATACTAAGTCCATGAACTACCAAAAAAAAAAAAAAAGTACATTTGGAAAATACTTTCCAAGTGTGCCTGACTTCAATACACTTTGTTCTGAGCACATATTAAGCTCTTGGCTGCACAGACTCACAGACATCTATTCACAAGGTATGGTATGTACCCTAACCTTAACCCTGGCCATAGAGCTCACAAGGCTTGTAGGAGTTAGTGGGTAACTTCTGTAAAAATAAAATAATAATAATAAAAAAAAATTAAAAGTTGTCATCTCTTCTCCACACATGAAAGAAACAGTCTGTACTTCTCAAGCGGCACTGGTGTTACTCATTGTTTAGCACGTAAAGGCAACATCTATTATCAGCTTATCTTCCTAGGAAGCCTTTAATCTGATTATATAGGAATACAGAACACACAAAAATCTCCTCATGTGTATTTTGGCAGACTCAAATAAAAGGTGAATTTCTCAGCTGCCATTTGCTACCTTCTTTCTCTCCCTCTTCACCTAACTCCTTTTCAGCAGCTATAACCTCTCATTACCATAGGACTGGCAAGGTCCTGCTATTCAAACCAAAATAAATTAGCTTAAATCACCCCTGAACACAGGTTCAGAGTCCTTATTTAAAGAGAATTGTTCATGTCTTTATTTCAAAAATTTGGTAGACTAAGATAACAGCCTTCACTTTTGTTGTGCAAATTGGTAAAATCATTAAAGAGCAACAGCGATTGCAGGTGCATCCTGCAGATGGGTATGCTTGCTACCAGATAGCTGGTGAAAGGCATATATCTCTGCTCTGACCCTTCACACCTTGTGACATTGAAGTTCAGCAGACCTGACAATTCAGAGCTCAACACTTGTGAACATACGAAACTTAACTGGCTAAAAAATATCCACAATGTCTAAAAATGCCTTGAAAACCTAAAGTGTTGTCCCAGGACTACCTAAGGAAAGAAAGAAGCAAACAAGTAAATTAAAAAAGTAAACAAACACATTTGCGGGAACTTTTTGTCTCACTTAATGCAGTGACCCAGAGTCACCAGGTGTCAGGTAAACAATACAGAAACATGAGAAATCTTCACAAGGTCAAATTAGGTCTAGGACAAATTGACTGAAATAAGGAACAACCTCAATATTCAGCTATAACTGGAACTAAAAATCAGAAACTTCCTTAGGTCTGGAACATCTGCTTGAACATTACTTTCCTTTTATTCTACACTTTCCTCAGAATTTTCCGATTCACTATACAAGGCTCAGGACAACTCACTACAGTAAGAACAAAACTATGTGTGTTTTATGCTCAGGTAAGCAAGAAATCCTTCCTGAGTACTTTGTGCATGAATAACACCCTTTGCTGGTAAAGAAACAGTGAATGTGCTAAACGGAGAAAAAATTAGTGTTTGAGCTGCAGTTAGTCCATGCATAAGGGAGGATCAATAAAACAATTTGTAACTATCAAGAGCCAGAGCCTTTGAACGCCAGCTGGCTTAGCAGAAATCTTCCCACAGTGGCTGTATGTCAATATAAGGGTTATTTCCAAGCACCTTTAGTTGTTTTTCTCCAACGTGATAAGCAGTGGACTCTAATATCCTGAGGCTTTCTCTTCAGATCTCTGGGTAGGGACTTGGGAGAACCACGGCGGAGTCTATACTAAATAACCCTTTCAAGTTTGCACACTCTGGCGTGCGCTGAGGAGTCTGATTGCCCTGTAGCTGCACATGCTGCACACTGATGATGACTGGAGGTCCTGTACATCATTCTCACTCTCCTTTAAAATGTATAATAATTATCTCGAAAAAGTGGGGCACAGCTACCATTACTGACCACATTATGAGTTGTGACTTAACGCTACCTAGGGATATATTTATAAAATGTGAGTACGTGTGGCACGGGAATAGCGCCAATACATTTTTATATGTCTTGATCCTCAACCCAGGATCAAGCTATATTGGAGCAAAGCCAGGGTAGTCCCAGAATGGCTGCAGGGCCAAACAGGAAAATCAAACGGTGATCCAGATGCAGCTCAGAGTGAGCAATGATGTGTCTTCTGTGATTGTATCTGTTTTCTTAGCCTCGCTGTCAAAGGAAAGCAATCGGCTATTGAGGTCTCTATGAGTTGCAACAAAGAGTACTGTGGATTTCTTGTTATTTTAAAAAGCGTGATGAGCATATGTATGGCAAACCTTGAACAAAAAGAAATTCTGAGAAGGCATCAGGATACAGTGCACAAGCGATAGATAGATAGCTGGTTGCGTTTCACTGAGTCTGTACAAACTGTTACCTTTGGCTGCCACAAGCAAACACAAACTCCCTTGCCTTTCCACCGAAAAACATACAGCTCCCAGGGGAATATTCATTTAGTGAATGTCAAGGACTGTCTCTTACCTTGCAGTTCTTCTACTACTGCAGATAAACATATGTGACAGAGAGCACATCTGTAAACTCAGGATGTTCACCAGACAAGTCAAGTAACTGCTATGCTACTACGATGATTTCCAAGCTCTTAGGATCTGTACAGATCAAGTGCCAACACCTAAACCAAAACCCACAACCAAGTCACTATATAATTCTCATCATAATAAAAATAAGTAATTGTAACTTCAAATGTGGTTTTTTCTGTCTGCTTGCTAATTGACCTGTATTTTTCCTGCCTTTTTTTTTAGCAATTAAAACTGTCAGAGTGACTACATTTTACAGTTATTTTCCAGTATGATTGATGAATACCAGAATTATAGACCCACTGATATAAACAGTAAATTTTCTATTGACTGCGGTACAGTTGGAACTTTATAAACTGTTGGTAAATGTTGATAAACATTATTTTCTGCATTTTTCTGCTTAGCTGACAGATTTTTCATTTTCAACTAAATAATGAACAGGTGACATTTATTACCTACTTTTCAAGACATATTTCAGAAAACTGAATGACGTTGTTCCATTTCAAAATGGGGAATAAAAAGGGTGAGCTAATTTAACAAAGAGCATTTGGGTTGGCTCAATGGTTTTTAATGCTTCCAGGCACTGGAAACATCTGGACAATACTAACCATTAATTTCTCTCTGCTGGGATATTTGCACTTTGTTGTACTTTTAAGACAAGATCACAGATTAAAGTTTTAAAATTTGCAATGTTCTTTTAAGAATATTTTTTTTTACTTAAGCACTTGAATAGGTCAGAGTTTCTGCTTCTTCATTGCTGGTTATATCGGTAAATTCTAATTAAAAATGTCTTTAACAACTCTGAATCCTTATTTGTTTTAAGCTAAAACACACGGAAAAAAGTTACAAAGATATGTAGATAGCTTAAACCTAGAGTTTCAGATGTAAAAAAAGTACTTTAGAAACAGAAACATAGCAAACCTATTGCTTGAAAAACTGCAAAACGTTGGGCTTTTTCAAGAATGGACTTATTAGTCATTCCCATTTCTGTGAAAATTCTTTTCATCATGGTGCTACCTAATCAAGCTACATTTCACATACCGCAAGGATGTTATAAAAAACTTGAAAGATATTAATTTCATGGTAACACAACATCTAGCTTTTCATTACTCATTGAAAAATAAAAATGATTGATGGAATAATCAACCATCATTGCTACATGAAAAATATTTTTTTTCCTAAACCTAAATTTTCTCCTTTATACTAAAACTATGGTAATACACTTCTAGTTTCTTTCTCTAAACAAAGTTGGCTGGTTTTGGTTTGGCTTGTTTTGTTTTATTATTGGATAAAAAACAAAGAATTTTTATTAGGAAGAAATAATGTTTAAAATTCATGCTGGCTTCTTTAATCCTTTAGAGATAATACAGATATATTGCTTTAATCCCAAAGGATAACTTGTAATTCTTCATAAACCCAAAAATTTCCATATGAATGAAAACAAAAAATAATCCATATGTTGATGATAGGTCTGTCTTTGTGTATGGTGCACAAAAGAAAAAAAAAACCTCCAACAAATCATGGAATCATAGAATGGCATGGGTTGGAAGGGACCCCAAGGATCACAGAGCTCCCACCCCCCTGCCACAGGCAGGGCCACCAACCTCAGGCTTGGATCTACACCAGGTTGCCCAGGGTCCCATCCAACCTGGCCTTGAACACTTCCAGGGACGGGGCATCCACCACCTCTCTGGGCAGCCTGTTCCAGCACCTCACCACTCTCTCTGTAAAAAACTTCCCCCTAATATCTAATCTAAACCTTCCTTCCTTTAGTTTTAATCCATTCCCCCTTGTCCTGTCATTGTCTATCCTTTTAAAAAGTTGAATCCCCTCCTGCTTATAAGCTCCCTTCAGGTACTGGAAGGCTGCAATGAGGTCCTCCTGCAGCCTTCTCTTCTCCAGACTGAACAAGCCCAGCTCCCTCAGCCTCTCTTCGTAGTGCAGGTGCTCCAGCCCTCTAATCATCTTCGTGGCCCTCCTCTGAACCCTCTCCAACAGTTCCACATCCTTCTTGTATTGGGCAAGATGAGCAAAAATTATCCCATACTTGACTAAGGTTTCTTGTTTCAGTGATGTGGTAGAAATATGGAGTCATACATTTATAGTTTCATCAATTCTGATTTCACTAGAATAAAAATAGAATAGAAACTATGAATTTATATAAACTACTACCCACATAGTGCTACTAACCTAGGATATTGAGAGTCCATTTGGATAGCACTTCTAGGAAGTCTTGAATTCTTAGCTGCATGATGACCCAAATTCAACAAGACTAAAGAATATCCCCCCCAGTCATGCCCTATACTTTTTTAAGGTTTGCTTCTGGGACATGGCTTCAGTCTCCTTTGGACTACATACAGGCTTAGAAGTAAACTAAATCTTTAGTGAACATCCAAATCCCAGACTAATATGAAAAGTCTTGGGGAAGGACCAAACTCTACTGTTTCTACCACCTTCATCTCAAAGCAGAGTTAAGGCTGTTGTATTAAATATCTCCAATTCCCTTCTGGAATTGTTCAGAGGTATAAATCTCTTCCCCTTGACTTAACATAGAACGGTTGTACCATACCTTTCCACCCTCGAGCAGAGCTTGTTAGGAGGGTCAAGCATCATACTCAATCACACCAGATTATAAAGCTCACCCATTGTAACTGGTGGGTCTAAGGAAGAGGTTACAATCGGTGTGTAAATTTTCATACAGTAGTTAAAAACACATCTAGATTTTAACACTCTGAAAGGTAGCTGAGTATCCTCTAATAATCTTGCATTTATATAAACAGGTCAACTACCAGCAAATAAAACTGTCAAGTAGAGTACCAGTGAAGCTGATAATTTGTTAATAGAGCTGTAAGAAATAGAGAGACCACCATTTTCAGATCCATCTGTCTGTGTAGGCTTCTATGACTTGGCTTAAGAGTTTAGGCTTCCAAGTGTAACTAATAATGAAGAATATTCTGTATTTCCTATATTCCAAACTATTTTTTATTAAATGCTAATTTAATTATAAAAGTTAATAACCTAAAGAAATTGGCACAAATTGAAAAACATTAATATGGAAACCTCACTAATGCATCATCACTTTGAAAGTGTGCTATGCACAGAATCCACAGAATTGCAATTAAAATCTATACTTCAAATTATTTTACCTTTAATTATCAAATATTCAATTTTCATGATAAAGATAACAGGAGAATTGAGAGAAACCGTCTCTCTAAAATAGAGTGTCTCAGAAATGTGTACATCAAATCCATTTTATTTCAGGTTTACAAGGGAGAGATTTGGCTAAGACTGTGGGAGGCAACATTTTGGGTCCAATCTGTTCAGCGTAAAACATAACCTGCTGTGTGGCCAAAATGATTGGATACCTTAATCCTCTGGAATAACAGCAAATGCCTCTTCTGATGGAGTAAATTAGAGAAGCTTCTAAGATAAACTCTCTTCAACATATTTAATATTTCATACCATTAGAAATGCTTTAACCAGTCTTTGAGAAAATCTCTGTGACTCATAGCTGCTTGCAGAAAAACATACAGAAGTAGATGAGTTGCTATGGTACCTAAATGCTAATGGACAGGCTAGCTCTCTGATAGCCTTTAGAGGTATCAGCCTTACCCATCAGCCATATGGAGAACTAGACACTTACTGTAGTCTCCACCAGCTACTGAAACTGAGGGAAACCTTTTTGCCTGTGAATCCCATCACTTTCCTCTTGGATGTCTTGTTTATTTTCGTCCAATTCTCCCTGTTTTTGCTTAAGATTACATCTGGTAATAAGGACTAACACATCTAATTTGCTCTTGAATCCACTGCTGCTTTGCCTAAAGATCTGAACTTAGTTGATTACTGCTGAATACAACATCTGCCTAAAGTAGGAAAACTAAATAGTGCTGTCTGATGATGTTGGCAATGTCTGTTAATTACAAATTCATTCTCTCCCCACTGTAATTCCTGCCCTACTGCATTAAATCTACCTGATTTCACTGTCATTCCCTTTAACACAGAGCAATGGTTATTTTCCTCCTTATATGAGAACATAAGATTTGTCAAGATAGTTTCACTGACAGTGAACTCCCTGAAGAATTGCCCTAATTTTTGTTTGTCACTTATCACCCATTACCCGTTAGATCACTTTTTACATGAATGAACTATAAATGCAGTTTATTTATGCTACTAAATACCCATAATAAAAATCTTTTTTCCCCTTGAAGTTCTCTCTAATGTGTCTATTTATTTTAGGTTATTGTAGAAAAATAAAAAAGGCTCATATTCTGTTACAGAGGTACTAAAAAGCAAATTATTATCACTGTCCTGATGGCTTGCAGAACCACTGTCTTACCTAATGGGTGATAAATTGACATAGAGAAAAATAAGTAACTTGTAAAAACACTCTGATTTGATTTGGCAGATTTAAGAGGACATTGTGAATTTAAACATTTAAGTTAGGAAGCTTGCCAAGTTTTCTTTTCCTCAAAACATGTGGCACACCTTCTTCCGATTAATAAAGGTAATAATCTGAAGGACTTAAAAATGCCATAGAACTGCAGCTGTGATGTTCTTTATACTGAAAGGTTAAAAAAAAAAAAAGAGCATGGATCCAGCTTCTTTGCATTCAGATACATACCTTTTCACTTGGAATGGCACGGGTTAGTTCATACTGCTCCTCACTACAGTTTGAGTTATTCACTTGATCAGACTGAAAAACTGTAGCCTAATATATCTGAATAGGCTCACCTATCAGGAGATCCAAATAAATTTTCATTGGGTAATGAGAGTAAATCCTTTATCACCTTCCTTTACATATTAATTATTAAAATACCTTATGAATTAAACCTTGTTCCTGAAAATAGGGAATTGACCTCAGTCACGTTCTACATCATGAATTTTGTATGTGGAGCATATATATTACTCAATTAATCAGTACTTAAGCTCTGTACATAAGCAAGAGCATGGCTATAAATTGCACTTACATTTAGGTTCTACTTTCTAATTTCACATCCAGTATTTTCATAATCTCTGATTTTAATCACATGGATTCGTGAGGTACCTAAGAATCACAGCAGCTCCGAGCTTTGCCTGCTGCGTGTTCTTATATTATACCCATTAAGAGTGATTCAGACCACTGTGCAATTTTAGTTTCTTGTATAGTCACCTGGATTTATTCCATTAAAATAAGTAGCATGCCAAAGCAGAACATATTTGAATTCATCCCCTGCTCATCCCCAGTAATAAATTAACAGTGGTAATGACTCTTTTCTTAATTTAACATAAAGGTATGAGGAAAGTAGAATGTCAGGATTCTTTACTACTAATGGTCATGCCATAGCCCCAGTGCACTCACAAGACAAATGAGACACCTCTGAAACCATGACAAAAGGAACTGTTGTGAATTCTGGAATTTTATGAGTTCGGGTCTATGTTAGTTTAAATTTTGTCCATGTGTTCAAACATTCCTGTGTACTGCCAAGATTTAGAAAAAAAAAAAAAATAGGGAATTATGTCATGTGATTAACTTATGACAGAAGAAACATCACAGATTTTAATAAAAATTCAGCAGACATTCCTCCTTCCAGCCCCACTTCTGCAGCTGAAAGCAATATCTGTATTTCTTCAGCAGAGTACAGGTTAGTGAAACCAGAGTTGCTACCACAGTGAATCTTAGCAAAGTCAGCAGAGTTCAGCCCTTCCCAACTCATTGTTAATCTTGTTTGTCCCTAATTGATCTACTCATCTGCTATTAGCTCCCATTATACTCGGCTAGTTTTTAGCTGTATCAGAATATGGTAGCAGTGGAGTTGTATGATGCTAAGCATTTCTGACAGTAAAACCCCTTGAATTATGAACTGAAAATAAGAACTCATAAATTTAAAAACCATGGATGAGCCCAACTTCAACTATTTCTTTTTCTGCTATTCTTAGTTGTAGACTTGAGAGTTGAATTTTTTAAAATCTGAGTTGGGGACCTACCTCCAGTTCATTTTAAGTGGGACATTTAGTTCTATTGTGCTTAATCCCTTAAAAACTGTCAAAATTTATCCGCCTCAAAGGGCACCATTTTAAAGCTTCTGGTTTAATGATAAACAATGATTTGAGAATGCAAATTTTGTACTCAGTGAAAGAATAGAAAGGTGTCAGCTTTCTTCAAGAAAACATTTTAAACAGTCTGAGCTGAATATTAAGTCAAGAGCATTTTGCACAGATTGATGGTTTAGCAACTTCAAAAGATAGCAGGAGAAGATGAATTTTTTAAAGGGCTGATTCTGCAATAATGATTCTCTGGAGGGTTCAAAATTCTCCATGAGAAACCCTATTCTTCATTTTTTATAAAACTGTCCTCTGTAGATACTGCTTTCTCATAAAAAAAAAATAAAATATATTACAATGTAGGATGAGTTTGTCGGCTAGTTTGTATTCTTATGTTCCCATTCTCTGGTACCATTCTGCCCTTTCAGACAAAATTTTGTATGTTTGCTATTTATACAGGGCTGATGGTTCATGGGTGTATGTCTGTGCGTGTAGCCAAAATTAATCTTTTCTCAAAGGCATTTAAATACCATATCTAGTAAGCCTTGCTTGCTGTTATTTGGGTTTTAGTCTGCCTAAACTAGTAAATTAGTTCCTGAAGAATAGAGAAAAGGTAACGTTAATTTAATACAGTAAAGCAAGGGTAAGTACTTTCCTTCTAAGTCCAGCTATGGCTATAGAATCACAACACTGCTGAGGTGGGAAGGGACCACTGGAGATTAACTAGCCCTACCTACGTCTGCTTCGAATGGGCTCAGCTACAGCAGACTGCCCATGTTCAGGTGGGTTTTGAGTATCCCCAAGGATGGAGACTCCACGTTTCCAGGCAACGTGTCCTGTTGCTACTGGAGATTTGCCACAAAATCCAGAAAGCAAACTGTGTCCCAGAGAAGACCAAAGAAAAGATTACTTTGTCAGGCTCAGAACTTTCTGAGTCTCTTGAGCAACCAGAAGCCATGTTGCAGTGACCTCCTAGAGAAGCAAATATTTATCTAAGCATTGATAGCAGGGGGGAGTCAGTGCTCCCTTCTGACCTAACCCTGCTCACCTAAAAAGATTTCAAATAGCAATTATCCCTGCTCACCCACAGGATAAGTAGTGCCTTGAAGCAGGTAAGATATATGTTTGCCTGTATAAGAGTACAGGTCAAATTCAGTGCAGTACTCATAATATTTGTAAATATGTTCTGTTATGGTGTGTAATGTTTTCTGGATACTTATCCCTGGAACTACTACAGTGTGTTAATCTTTCACATAAATATCTCATTTTGTTTGGATACAAAAATCTTTCAAATGTGGGACCTTTATTAAAATAAAAACACCCTAAAATGACAACATTCACTGGGAAAAAAGAAAAAGAGAAGTAAGACTGTGAAATTTATGAAAGCTCGAAGTATTCTTTGATAAAATAGTCATAAAGGGCTGGTTATGGTCTACTAGCACTGACCAGCAAGAACACAGGGAACTAAATATGCCACATTTCAGCACACTGGCTTTATACTGTCCTGGTTTTAGGGGTTTTTTTCCAATGTACCCATCAATAGGCTGTACCAGTTACATATTAGAAGCTTCTTCTTAAATTAAATATTAAACTTTCCATTATAAATGAAAAGCAATTGGGTTTAGACACTACATTTGCTAGCTGTCCTAAGAAAAACACGTGAAGTCAGAAATCAGGAGGCTACTTTCAGCAGTAACTCAAATCTCATATACAAAAAAATGTCTTTATTCCTATTACACATTAAGAAGTTCTATCCACTTCAAAATCATGCTGAACCATGAGATTTTTTGCATTTAACATAAAACTGGTAGAAGAATATCTAAGCAGAAACAAATGTCGTATCAATTAAATCAGTACACTGTGTGCTGGTGGTTATGATCACCCTTCAGTCATGAAGGTGTCACTGATTATTACACAGATGAATCCTTCAGGGGAACAAAATTTTCTTCATCGTTTGTAAATAAAAATAAACAGAGTAAACAAAATTAAACACATTGCAAAGTGATTACTTGCAATCAAAAGCAAACCTGTTACTCCAATAACAGAAATATGAATGTTTTCTTTCCCTTGTGAATACCCTCCATAAGGCAGACAGGTGCCCTTCTTAACACAGGTCATACTCACAAGGTGAAACCTACTGAATTTGCACCCACTCATTATTACCTTGGTTAAGAGTGTTATACTGAATTGGCTGGTGAGAAGGTGGTTCAATATGCATATTTCTGCACAAGGGTTCAACTGATGTTGAATTAAAAAAAAAAAAAAGCCACACCTGCCAGTCTCAAAAAATGCCAGTAATTTCCTGATGTTGGAAATTATCATCATCTTGAAGACCAGAAGTTTAACTTCTACAGCACAGACAAAGTTGTTTAAGCATAAATTGTGGAGATGGTTAAATATCAGATCTGATTGGTCAGAGAGGATTTGGGAGCACTTTCCATCCTTGCACATATTTAAGACCTAGCTGGACATGGTCCTAATTAACCTGATTTGGCTGATCCTGATCTAAGCAGGGGGTTGGAGTGGGGGATCTCCAGAAATCCCTGCCAAGTTCACCAATGCTGTGATTCTTAGGATAGATAAATGTTACTTTGAGTGACTGTGAAATTTGGGGTTTTCCCTTCATGTATCAATTAACTTTTAATACATTATTAAAAAATGAGCCTAGGATGCATGTCAAAATCAACACACAGCACTACGGTCTACTCCTAGACAGGAGGTCTAACAATCCATTTCAATATTCACCTCTGTAAACCAAGTCAGACTCCGCAGTGCTGTCATGAGTAACAGGAATTTGGGGTTAGTAGGAAAAGGCAAAGGGCTAAAGACAGCCCCCCTGTTTACACGTCCCCACACATGACCAAAAAAATAAAAATATTTAGGCATAGAACACACACACAAAAAATTGGTACATCAGTACATAATGTGGACAAGCCCAGTATGGGGAACAGTTAACATATCCCAGGGGACAGGAAGTTAACCTTACAGAAACATTTCCTGTTTTTTTTATTCCCCTCTCTTTCAGTAAATCACTAGTTCAAAACCAGATATTTTTCATTAGTGTCCAGATTGCTTTATCCTACTCTTTCATCTCCCCTTGTTGCAATACCTGGAGTCAGCCAGAGAAATCATGACAGGTATTGATGAAATACAACAATCTAGAGAGAGAAAGGTTTCATATAAAATGTACCGCTTATCTTTATATGCTAAACTCTCAAGCTCACCAAATGAAAATAGATCACTTTCTTTGTGCTTTAACAGCACAGACCCAGAAGAATATCTACTGGAAATGTAGATAATTATCACTGCAAACCTTACAATATGCTGCCTACTGGAAATGTAGATAATTATCACTGCAAACCTTACAATATGCTGCCTAGCTTTGTCATCAGGACAATATTTCCTATTTACCACCAACATATTTTACTCCAATTTTTCTTTAAAATCACTAGAAATATCATTTAAACTCCTTCTACCTTTATATTCCTGGAGACAGGGATTCCCTTTTCAGAAAAATTGCATAGGAAGAATAAAATTTTAGAAGAGGAAAAAACTGTGAAATACAGCCAAGTTTTATGTCAACCAAATGGTCTGGGATATTACCTAAAGCAAAAAAAGCTTCCACTCGGAAGCTAAATTCAAAATGACCTTGTGCTTTTTTCAAAAAGGCTGGCAGCTGAGGTCATTGGAATAAATTGTGATAGACAGTGCTTCTCTCTGCATAGTTAGAAGGCATGTACAGTATGTGAATTCCCACCAAGTAAGGGAAAAAAACAATCAAAACACAGCAAAGAATATTGTTTGATTTCTTTGTAAAATAATGGTAAATAGAATCTACAATAATTTCAACTTTAATGTAACAATGTAGGTTTTCAGCAACATTATTTTACCATTAAATATGTTCTACCCTTTTCAAGTCTACACTCATAAATTAATCCTGTTCTTTATTGGCCTCTCCTGTTAACAGCATAAGCATCTGTAACTACATTTCCCCAGCAGGCAGATCCCAGCTGCACAGAATATTCTGTAGTGTTTAAAATTATATATTGTAGTTGTATTAACGTTCACTAAATCACTCAGTTAAAAAAAACAATGAAATGGTGAGGGAAAAAAAGAAAAAGTCAGAACTGCTAGTATTAAAATTGAGATTTAAATATGCAAATTGAAAGAAAACTCCTCACTATTCACTTTTGTAAGGAAATTGTTAACAGCAATCTCCAAATAAGTTAATTTTTAAAAGGGCATTTTTTTCAATACATTCCCCTGCAAACACATAAGCAACCTCTGTCAAAGGATTTTCATCTGTCAATAGGACTGCATTCGTCCTCAATTTGTTTCTATGATAGCAGTCTTGTTCTGGAATATTTTGACAGACAGATTCTTATTTTTAACACCTGTCTCTTTTGGGAGCAGCTTACTGTTAAGACAAAAAATACACTGGGGGTTTCAAAGCAGGTGGAAAAACTCACAGTTCTGATTAAATGAGAACTGCTTCTAATCCTGTTTTCCACTGTGCCTTAAAGCATCTATCTATATAAAGAAAAAACACACCTTGTCACTTCTGAAACATTTAAAGAAAAAGGAGGGGGGGAAAAAGAGTACATGTAACTTACCATTAAAGTTCACTGCCCGGATATAGCTAAGTAGTTCTTTACCATCAATTGTGCTCATCTTCGGGCATAGACCGATATATCCAGGACAGAGATCTTTATGCATGTTGTGTAGTGCATAGGCCATGGAATATACTGCATCAATTACAAACTGAACTTTTCCTTCTTGTTCATAAGCTGAATCTCTTGCAATTCTTTCCAAGCCTAAAGAAGAAAGAGAAAGAGTCAGTTTACTTCTGTTTGTCTGTGTGTGTACGTCTAGGAGTATTTCCGTGCAAAAATTCACAGTAGAGCATAAATAATTACAGTCAGATTGATAGGTAAAGTTAGGACTCATCTACCCATCACCTAAATAAACAAGACAAGGAAAAATACGACCATCTGGTTTTGCCTCTAATCATTGTACACTGTGCCAGGTATATAAACACGATGTTGAGTTCTGGGCTGGGAAAGAGGAAAGAACATTTCATTACAAGAAAAAGAAATATAGGTATATGTATTTCTACAATCCGGTAGAAAAACTCCCTTTCCACCTTATTGACTTCCATTCTACAGCTGTTTATTGTTATTTATAGGACACTTCAACGGCAGCCTGCCATTGTGTTTTAGATAAATTTAAGGCTACCTTCATTTTTATCCCTGTCCATTGTTTGATAAACAATATTTAAACATGTCAGGGAAAAAAGCTGAATTCTTGCCAAGTGATGTGACCATCTGTCTCCATATTGAAAAGTGCTTATTCTAAGACTTCTTGCCTGTATTTACGAGTGAATTATGCTTCACATTGAGAACCGTGTACTGTCTAGTATTTCCTATAGGGACATTTTTCCTTCAGAGGGAATACAGAACAAATCAATACATTATGAAATTTTGATTCTTCATGAATTGCCCACATTAATCATCTACGTTCAAACCCAAATAACCTTTTACATTCATATGTGATAGCACTAAGCAGAAAAATTGAAAAATAAAGTTCCAGAAAAATATGCTTTAAGTAGAGAACTAACATGAAAGCCCATGTCCTATATAGGAATTCAGTCACTGGTTTCAAAGGTTCAAAATCTTCATTTAGAAGGGGAAAGAGGGCTCTGCAGATCTCAACGTGAAATCTGCCCAGCAGAAATCCACAGTCAAGTTTCCACTGATTCAGTAAACACAAGATTAAATACCTAGATTATTTACCAGATCAACAACTCAGTTTGAAAACAATACATTGTAATTATTTAAGACTATTTAGAAATTGTCCGAAGTTTACACATCATTTTTTAATGTTCTACATCTTATTTTTTGTTTCTTTTTTATCTCTAAACACAGGATTTTATCAGTTCAAGATATCCATTTTCTTGTATCTTAGGTTTTTAACGTTATTTGCTTATGTCTGAAAATATACTGCATGCAAGATAATTCTTTAGACAAAATATGCAAGCACATATAACATGAAAAAAAATTTCCTCCGAAGCCTTTCTTCTGCCTGCCTGCTGCAGTTCAGTGCCACCATCTCACATTACAATGGTAACATACGAACAAATTTGTAATCTGACAATCAGTAGTGTTTTGCGCTTTAAACGTCTCTGAGCACTGGGAGCAATAGCCTTGAAAAATCCTGATGTGCTTTTATTTCTCCTCAGGGATTAGTTTAAAAAAAAATAAAATCACTGCCTCTTGAAAAGGAGCTAATCATTTAGAGAGGAAAGCTCATTTTTGTGATTTGTTACAAGTAACTTTACAGACGCTTTTCAAGACATGCTATCTAATGATTAGCAAAAAATTAGTAAATAGTGTGACTCTTCTACAAAAACAAACAGAAAGGCTTTTCCTTGTACATGCTGAAAATTATACAGAATCACAGGGGTTGGAAGGGACCTCAAGAGATATCATCGGGTCCAACCCCCCTGCCAAAGCAGGCTCCCTAGCTCATATTGCACAGATAGGTATCCAGATGGGTCTTGAATATCTCCAGAGATGGAGACTCCATAACCTCCCTGGGCAGCCTTTTCCAGTGCTCTGGCACCCTCACTGTGTAAAAGTTCTTCTTTTTTCAGTTTGCAGATACAAATCACATTTTTTCACTCACTGCTAAATTATTTATCCTCATTACTTGGATCATAAAACAGTTCTGCACTTGGAAGCAAATGAAATCAAAGATAAATATTATTGTGTGGAGACTGATCTCTCTGTGTGCGCCAATCACTATCACAACTAAATCACAATAATTTGTAAGCAGGCTGCCACCACTCTTCAGCTCAGTCATGATAGTTCTCTATTTGTCAGAATTGGTTAGAATTTCCCATCTTTGCAGCAACAGTTTTTTTCCTCAGAAAGTTGGCACTTGCAACTCTAAGCCATTTCAGCAGACTCAGCAGGAACCTCCAGCACCATATGTTCCTCCCATCGAAATCTTCCCAATTATTCAGCTGTTTTCTTCACACATTATGGAGTTTGCTCTCTCTGAACAAATAATGCAGTAAAGATCATCATCTTCTGTTACTCAAATTTAAGGGCACGATACACTTTTATGACAGGGGACTAGAGTTTTCTAATAGCTGTGTGGTAACAGTGATGCTTGTTTTGTGCATGAGTTAGTTCGCAGAGCATCACAAAACCTGCAGCTCCTCTGTAATAGTATGGTGTCAGTTTAGCAAGCAATTCAGACAGGAAGTTAAGGATTATATCAATTTTCTGAGCCATTCCAGAAAGAAAATTGAGAATGTAAAAGCAATGATAGTGTAATGAAGCAGTTTGACTGTCTACTCTTCTCCAAAAACTGACAGATACAGTTTTGTGGTTTAATGAACTGGTACATGATGCAATTTTTCTTTATGTCAACTCACAGGGGAAAAAAGAAAAAAAAAAAAGTGAGCAAGACCAATTAGACCAATTAGCAAAAGTCTGAGAAAGAAACAGTTTTTCAAACCATAGAATAATGTGCAGATTTTAAAATAATTCCTACCCAGAAGGAGGCTGCTGAAACCTCATATATTTAAAACACTTTTCCAACAGAAAATAGCAAAAAGAACATTTCACATAAGTTTCAAAATGTTTCAATGAAGTATGTTTCAGTAATTTCCACTTTAACATCACCATAAATAAGAAACTTGGTTTTTTGTTTGTCTGGTTCTTTAAATGAAATACCTTAAGAATTCTATCCTTGCCCACAAACAGTGTTTCATTGGAACTACCTGAACATTTTTCCTGACCTTCATAGTAAATCAGAAATTTGTTTCAGCAGAACACTTTAACAAACGCACAGTAGAACATATCAAAGCAAAATTAAATCATTATTCCATTCATACTGGATTTTTTGTTCCTACTGCTATATGTGACATTTACTACAGTGTTTTCTCTTAGAAAAACAAGCTGAAGTTCGCTTCGCTAATACAGGATTCTTTTTTCCTCACTCCTGTGCTTTGAGGCAGACCCTAACAACAGGGTGAACTTTGCTATTAGAGCAAAAAAGTTCCCTTTTCTAGTTAATGCTTTCACTTAACTTAATTATAGCTCCTTGAAAGAGTGCATAGAGTTGGAGAACAGAGGCATTCAGAACTCTCAAACATTTAAGACCCAAATCTACTACACCTAGCATCAGCAGTGTTGAGTGAAATACCATTTAGCTGAGCCAAGATCTGTTGTGATGCATATGTTAATCTAAACAGTAATGACTGCACTCAATTAACGAGGAAACATCATTGGATTTGGTTTCTGCAAACCACATGAAGAACCACAGCATGCATTAAAAAGAAAAGGTGTATCAAACATACAGTTGGATAGAAGTATTTCTTTAAGGCATGTCCCTAGTCAGCACCAGTAGAACTGCCCGTGTAGTAATATATGATTTAGCGTGGAAAAAATTTGAGGCTGGGTATAACATTTTAAAAAATTTGATGTCGTTGTTATCAACAGATTTCAGCTTTGGAACTGCAGGCAGAGTATCAGCAATGGTACTGCCAGAAGATTCTTGCCCTATGCAAAAGGTGCTCTGGAAGAGATCAGTTCATCTATACTGGGTCACTTTCTAGGTATACCTTCTAGTTTTAGGTTTACAAATAATGCAGTTGATTTGATTCTATCTTGCTATGGCGTTACACTTTTTTAACCTTCTAATTATATCTATTCTGCTTTGCTTGTGAAAATAAAAATCAAATACAGAAGGTCAAGTTACATATTTGCCAGATATTTTATTTTACGTGAATCGTTATATAACAACAAACAAAATTCAGTTTCAAATGAAAAACAATGTGTAAAACAATTAATTCCCATTGCCTAAATTCTACAAAAATAGGAAAATTTAACCTCAAAAGCTGTTAGCTTGATTTGTGAATGAGGAATGCTATTTTATTTATTTTTGACCAAATCAAAATGTTACAGGGAAAAAAAATGTTTTAATCATGTTCTAAAAGGAGGTATGTTTGTCATAATTAAACCACACCAAAAGTTTTGTTTGAGCTTTCTGAACAAAATAACATGCTGATAAAGGAGAAAACTTACTTACTGTTTCCTAGCCCAGAGATCTAAGGACTACTTGATCAAAGACATTTTAAACGCTGTTTGAACTTTAACTCTCAAAGTTAGGTCAACATTTTTTCACTCTACCTTGAATTTCTGTACCCATAAATATAAATGTTTTCATTAATAACAGCAGTTAAAAGAAGGCAGTAACATGGAAGCTTTTGTCAGTTTCCATCTTACATCAACCTCTATAAAGTCTACGAGCATTCACCACAGCGGTGTCTCCTGTTCATCACCAGGATCCAAACACATGCTAAGCAATTCAGTCCTGCACCCCAGTAACCTAGCACACTCCTTCAGCTCTGTATGAAAAGCAACAACACAAAATCCCACCTCACTCATTGTCTCTCAGATTAGTATCTGAATCCAAGTATTAGCATGAATAGACAATCAAATATTTTGTTGAATTTCCCAAGTTTAAAACAAATGGGGAAAAAAAGAAGGGGGGGTTGTGGTGTGTGCATCTTTTCAGATCCCTAGATGAGTATGTAGACATTACCTATGTTTTCTAACATATTACCCATGGGAATTTCTAACTATTGGAAGAAATTGGTAGTGTATTAGTCTGGGCACATAGGTGGAAATAACTGGTATCACTGTAAAATCCCACAGGCTGCAGGCACTTCTAATGCAGAATTCAGTGTATAACTACAATGGCTATCAGCAAGAGAAAAGATTCCATACAAGCCACTGAATTTATTCATTGCCTGTTCGTATTTCATCTCAGAGGACCTTCAGCACATAGAAACTATGTAAAAACATCCTTTCCTCTGCTTATTGACCATGAGAACTTTTAAGATTAAGCTTCAGACCAGAAACTCTAAGGACTTTTGTCCTCAGGAGTATTATTTTTAGTTACAAACATGATTGAGATCCTGCTTAAGAAAGGACTCTCTTGCAAATGGAAAGCATTTGTCGGAAGCATAAACAGACACAGAGGTATCCAAGCACGTCATTTCTTCAAGTATTTGTGCCCACTATTTGGTATGAGTCTACTCAGAGACTGGAGAGCTAAGTTACAGCAAGACTTCACAAAAAATATTGCAACATCTGAACTAGTCATATTAACAAGCTTAAGTATTTTCCTTTAGTTTGATGAGAACTTCCTCAAAAGCAAACTAATTTAGGCTGCAAAGGGTTCATTGTCAGCTACTTGCCAAAGCAAAATATCAGCTTGATTTGTGATTGTGCCCTTTTCATTACCCATAGATACCTGTTACTAATTCTTCCATAGGAATTTAAGGTCTCTTCAGCTGATCTAATAGAAAAAACCTCATGTAGGAGCTCCTTCTCTGGCATCAGAGAGCTGGGCTGAATTATCTGCTCCTACATCAAATGAGGGTTATGTGTGATGGATGTCTGCTCTATCTTGCCTTGAAGTCTGCAAGCTAAGGGGCAGCAACACCTCGTTAGGGCTGTTTCTGCAATGAATATTTGATAGCTTGTTTTTGCATAGAATTTCAGTATAGATTTGGATAGTACTGTGACTTCTCACTCAGACTAAGTATGCTGACATCATGATTTCATGTCAAGTATTGACTAACTTTGGTTGCTCCTGAAAGGGAGCTTTCATCAGCTTATGGTATTTCCTTGCAGTTGCTTAGGCAGGATACATCTCATACAGCTTTAACAATTAACAGTTACTTGTCTAACCTTAAGAAAGCTTTTTTGTTTTCAAGAACATTCACCCTCTTTGAAAATAAGCATTTAAGAAAATAAGTGGGTTTAAGTGCCCTCCTGAACTTTCTTAGATTACATAGTTAACTCCTAGTATGCAAGATAAATCCCAACTTTAAAAAAAAGAGTCTGAATTTAAATGGAGTTCAATTAATAAAATATCATTTTTGTCAAGTCTTGAATAAACTCACTGTTGTGTCCAGCATTTCCAATGGAGAATGGTTTTTCCTTTGATGTTTATCTTCTCCGTCCCCATGTACTCCACTTACTCCCAGGTATTGCTCCCTTAACCCAAGACCTGAGATTCCCTCAGACACTAGCACATTCATCCCACCCTTCCTGCCCATCCTCAGTGACCTGTGTTATTTCCTTTGCTTACTCTGTCATCATCTCAGTGGTCTTTGATCACATTTTGCTGCAGGTCTATGTGACAATCTTGCAGTTGGCAGATTGCTAATATTAAACAGTATCTCATATACTATCTACTGTTTAGTCAGCTGCTCTGAGGATTGAGACTAAGATCCTGCAGAACTACAATGTTACAATTGTTGCATGGACTGACTATAGCTCTGAGAAAATATGCAATTTTTTTAATAATTCACAGAGCTGCATGTTACTGCTAAGGAGACAATTATGCAAGAAGATTTCAAGACAAACGAAATGAAAACCAATGTAAAATGGAAACAAATTTAGTAATATATTTATGTACCTCTCCTGTGAAGACAGGCTGAGAGAGTTGAACTTGTTCAGCCTGGAGAAGAGAAGGCTCCAGGGAGACCTTATTGCAGCCTTCCAGTACTTGAAGGGGGCCTACAAGAAATCTGGAAAGAGACTGTTCGCAAGGGCAGGTAGTGCTAGGATAAGTGGTAATTGTTTTAAGCTGAGGGATGGTGGATTTAGATTAGGTATTGCGAAGAAATTCTTTGCTGTGACGGTAATGAGACTCTGGAATAAATTGCCCAGAGAAGTTGGGGATGTTCCAGACTTGGAAACGTTTGAGTCCAGGTTGGATGGGGCTTTGGGCAACCTGGTCTGGCGGATGGTGTCCCTGCCCATGGCAGGGGGTTGGGACTAGATCATCTTTGAGGTCCCTTCCAGCCCAAACCATTCTCTGATTCTATGAGTGACAGGGATGCTGAATAGTGGGAAGACTTTTTCAACTGCCACCAAAAAGGAAGGAAAAGAAAGAATGCTTTTCATGGGAAAGGGACAGCTACATATTTAAGCATATAAAAGAGCCAATGGTAACTTTTTACAATATTAAGAGCTGAAAAAATGTTGCATTAACTTTTCCATTTGCCCTATCTACTGTCTTTTACTGCTGTGTCCCATTTTAACGATCCCATCACACTGCAAGAAGTAGGGCATGATGAAGAAAAGAAATAGCTGATTTTACTTAGTGTAACCAGTAGGAAAAATGCTACATTGTCATAAAAAATTGAATTTTTTCTCTCATTTTTCACTTTTCTGTAAGACGAAAGGCAGGTTTTGATGGTCAAAATAGGAAACATGGGTTCAGGAGCTCTGAATTGCTATAGGATATAATTTTATCATGCAAAATAAACCTATGTGATTTTCTGGAGATAGTGAAATATCACATTGCTCTACAAGCTGTGTAGACAACAGCTGAAGCACAAGATTTTCAACAGGTGAAAATTTGTAATTGTCCCACTCCCTTAATTAAAGATGTTTCTTCAGCTCCTCCTAAAAATAAGAGTACTATAAATTAGAACTAAGCAGCCTATTAATGGAGTGCTTGATGCCATGAACAGGACATGAACAATTGGCTTTTAGAAGAGGATTTCGATCTGAAAGAAAGAAACCATTTACCCACAAATACCCCTCTTCCCACAACCCAGAAGATAGCTAGTTCTTTAATCGCAAACTAATTAGAACTGATTGGCTTCATTGCTAAATTAGGAACATTAGGGGGTTTGCTCCTTTAGCAGGTTTGCTGCACATGCTGCTTTGGCAGTGCTCTTACAGCTGCATGTATCCCATGCCCACTGGGGCAAAATGGTGACAATGAGAACCTTGAAGAAATGTTCCCTCATTGATAGTGCTGTCCCTTTCAGATACAGATAATCAATTTGCTCTACTTGCTCCCTCCGTGTGAATTGGGATAATTATCTACAAAGAGTGGAGAGGAGAGGAGGAAGAGACATGCCTGGAGTTGGTATTTCGGAGGTGGGGGGTAGAGGATATGCTGTCAGAGTTTTTGCAGAAAATTTGAGAATTATCTTGGCTGTGACACGCTAAATTAGATAGTGCTGAACAAGATGCGTGTGACTAAGCAACAAACACCACCAGGAAAGTATAAAGGTCCCTACAGTACAATGTAGGCATCTAATATTAAAAAGTAGTCAAAAACATCCTTAATTATGTAAACAACTTCAAATCTCAAAACTTTCCTGAAGTATCTGAAGCTCTGTTACTTCCAACAGCTAAAAACCAGGGCCGCATTGAGGATTTAAGGCCCTTTCCACTCTGCCAAGAGCCATCTAGAATTCACAGTACAAACAAGTTTCATTCCACACAGGATATTAATCCAACAAATACATCTGAGTACACCAAATTTACACTGAGTTTAGCACAAAATAGAAATCCATACTCATCTTTCCATTAAAAGTCTTAGTAATTAAGCACTTTTTCAGGAAGCAAATCTCTCCTTTAGGTGTTAGTACACCAGTAGTAATAAAACAGTAATTATGGAAAATGCTGTTAAAATGCAGGCTTTCTCTTGATAGGAGTTACTCACATCGTCATATTATACATACCTAGAATCAAATGAATCACAGAATCACAGAACAGTTTGAGTTGGAAGGAAACTTAAAGATCACCTAGTTCCAATCCTTCTGCAATCGTCAGGAACATGCTCCACTGGACCATGTTGCTCAAAGGCCCATCCTGAACACGTTTAGGAAGGGGACATCCACAATGTCTCTGGGTAAGCACTTCCACCATCTCACTACCCTCACAGGGAAGAATTTTTTCCTAATGTCTAATCTAAATCTACCCTCTTTTAGTTTAAAGCCATTACTCCTTCTCCCATCACTACAATCCTTCATAAACAGTCCCTCTTCCTCTCTCCTGTAGGCCACTTCAGGTACAGGAAGGCTGCAATAAAGTCCCCTTGGAGCCCCCTCCAGGCTGAACAAGACCAACTGTCTCAGCTTGTCTTCTGATCATCTTTGTGGCCCTTGTCCGGACTTGCTCCAATAGCCCAACAAAGTCCCTAACATGAATTTTCATGAGCCCAGTGAGGCTTTAGACTTGTCATTCACAGTATTCTGAGCCTGAAGTTCTCTTTTCATCAGTGACTTCTACTGGCAATATGCACCCCAAAAAACCAAATTTTCAGTCATTTTTACGTATCTCTGTAACACTGAGACAGTGAGCACCTGCTTGGTTGTTCTCATGCACTCTGAAATGAAATGAAAAGGGACATGGCTTTTTAGGTATTCTGATTTTTGCATTGAAAGAGAAGACAACTTGTGATAACCATTCTATTACCATAAACTTATTATAGTAACACAGAAGTGGTCAAAAATCATTTTTCACCTGATCTTGAACAAAATTGAAATGCTCCCATCTACTTTCTTATAACATGTTTTACAATTATAGATACACTTTTGGAAAAATCAGAACTTCTCTGCAGAATGCCACAATCTTGTGCAGTTCATGTTCCAATTTACCAAGTGCAGTTTGATCTCATTTTACCAAGGCTGTTTCATTTCTCCTTATTCTTATAAATTGTATCATAACCTTTAGCGTACAGACTGATGGGAAAAGCCTCAAAATCATTTGTTTCACGAGCGCATTAGATGTGTAAATGCATTTTGAGCCCCTCTAAGAAAGAAATCTATATATAAACTGGAGCAAGTTCACCAGAGAGCCACCTAAGACATTCAAGGGGTTGGAGCACATGCCCTGTGAGGAAACGTTGAGGGAGATGGTTTTTTTTTCAACTTTGAGAGGAAATAGCTTTGAGGTCAAGTTCCCCAAAAAGCAAGACCCGGTGCCTACAGGGAGGTAGAGACAGTCTCTTCACAATGCTGCCTGATCCAAGGAGAGGACATAATGGGCATAACTTAAAACAAGAGGTTTAGACTGGTGATTTTTTTTTTTTTTTTCCTGATGAGGATGCTCAGGCAGTAGAACAGGCTGCCCAGAGAAGATACTCAGTGTCTCTCCATCACTGGATGTTTTCAAAACCTTACTGGATAACATCCTGTCACCCAGATCCAGCCTCAAACTGACCCTGTTCTGAGTAGGAGGTTAGACTAGTCACCTTCTGAAGTCCCTTCCAACCTGAAATATCCTGTGATCCAATATTCCACTGCACAAAAAATAATTTATCTACTGAACAATCTCAGCTGCCTATGTACATATTCATATCTACAGGTGTATGTGCTCATGCAAATAAGCATGTGAAAATCCACAACAGTCTCATTTGGGAGAGAGGTCTGTGGGCATCCCATGTGAAGATCCCTCTCACCTTTTCTCCAAACCCAAAAAAACAGGTTTAGATAAAAAGTGTTGTGCCAAGGTGGCCTTTTATTGATTTCTCTCTCAGTCCTTAGGTGATTAAGAACAGTTCAAGGCAAACAGAAAACCAGGTGGATTTGCATGAAAAATATTGCTAGATTTTACCTCATTGTGTAAGATATATGCATCTTTAAGAGCAGGTTACACAGACAAGAGTACAATACATTTAGTGTTGCCAGGTTAGATTATTTTTTTAGTGCAACTATGGTACCATTTATACGGTAAGTAAGATTTTTTCACTCATTCCCATGAGGCTGGAGTTCTGTGACAGTGGGCGGGAAAAAAATGTTCAGTAATGGAAAGAGATAGTGAGAACCTCAGTCCCTTTTTAAATATGTTTCAAACATTTTAATCAGTACAGAGCTCAATCAATGTGACCTCAGTGGATACAAAGTTAAAAAAACCAAAATTCTGGAGTAATGTGAGAATGACAGAGGGGTAAGGACAAGAATTTTATTTTTTTAAGACAAATTGCACTATTTTCTGTTACAATAGACTGATTGCTTCCTTATAGTAAACTGATTCCAACAGTCTCTACTTTAATTTAACCAGAGAGCACCTGAAGAGATAAAAATTCAAACACAACCCAAATCACATAACTCAGTGAAACTCTGGTCAACCTTTCATTTTAATACTCTCAGTCTCATGGGTACATGCACTTAGTTATGCTAAAATAATTAGCCGTATATAATAGCTGATATCTAATTGCAAGATGACCATGTAAACAATATTTTGTAATTAATGTTTCCCAAAAGCTATGTTAAAACCTATAATAGACCTGATAATGTTCAGAAAGAGCAAAAGAAAGGAATGGGAGTGAAACACAGTACTGGAGTAATTGCTATTCCGGATCGAGAACAACAGAGACTTTTTCCTAGCTGTAATCAGTTTGTAATTATGGCCCCACAAACAAGGCAGCACATAAAGAAACAGCTATAAACTAACATCTTGCTCTATGCTATCCACTTGTGGTCTCTTCAGACTTTTTATCTTCATTGCACTTACAGACAATTGGAAATATGTAGGTTTTTAGGGTGCATTTCTCTTCATCAGTGGCACAGTCCAGAGGTACTTGTTAATGTTCTAGAGAAACCAGCTTACTAAATAAATAAAAACCACTATGGAGAATGACAAATATAAACATTTATTAAATTATTTATTTTATGCATTTTAAATGTGGCAAGGAATTAGGACAAATTGATTCCATTTTGTGCCCGAGAAAAAAATTAATAGCAAACCAAAAGAGAAAAGATTTAATAATAACCATACATCACAACTTCTTAACATGAAAAAGGCATCCAGTTATCTTCCATTATGATTTCAGCCTCTTAATGTATTGAGCTGAAGAAAGCCTTGTCAGACAACGAGGGACAGGAACTTTATCAACAGATTTCTCAGATTCAAGAACATTTTCAGAATTCTATTTCCTCCATTGATTTATGCATATCCGTTGGTTAGGACATCAAAGGAAAACAAGTAACATCCTAGTGAAATCCAGTTCCACATTGATCAGTGGAATATTTGCCAATAACAATTGTGGAAAGATGTGATAGATGAAAGATCATTTGCTTCTTTTGGTGAATAAACCTATTAATTTATCTTTATTATTTATAGTCTGTGGTGGTTTGACCCTGGCTGGAGACCAGATGCCCATCAAAGTCGCTCTATCACTCCCTTTTTCATCTGGATAAGGGAGAAAATATATATTGAGAGGCTTAGGAGTCAAGATAAGGACAGGGAGAGATCATTCCACAATTAGTGTCACAGGCAAAACAGACTCAACACAGAAGAAAGGAAAGAAAACTATCTAATTTATTACACTACACTACACACCCAATGAAACCAGAATCAGGTAATGAGAAGTGTGACCAGATCTTAAAGCACCCTCACCCCTCCCTTCTTAGCAGACTTGACTTTAGTAATGATTTTGCTCCCTTCTGGCACAGGGAGGGGCAGGGACTGGGGGCATGTGGTTTCTGTCAGTTCCTCATGAGTTGTTTTCCTTCTTAGGCAGTGGGGGCATCCCTCACAGACTTCCCCTGCTCCAGTGTAGGGTCTCACCCACGGGAGACAGTCCTTCACAAACTTTTCCATGAGTCCTTTCCCACAGGGCTTCAGCTCTTCACCAGCTGCCCCAGTGTGGGTCACTTCTATGGGGTGCAGTCACGGAATCATAGAATGTCTCTCAGTCTCTCTGGTCCAGTATGCTCCAGTCTGGTCCCTCACGGAGTCACAAGCCTTCACTCCCAGCAAACCTACTCCAGCGCAGATCTCTCTTTCACTCATCTCTCTCTCTCTCTCTCTCTCTCTCCGTGGGCTGCAAGTGCTGGCAGGGGCTTGCACCAATGTGGGTCACAGAGTCTTCTGCATTTCTCCACCTGCTCCAGTGTGGGGCCTCTCCACAAGCTGCAGGTGGGGTCTCCTCCTTTTCCATGGGCTTGAGGGGGACACCCACTCCACTATGGGTTTCTCCACAGGCTGTGGGGGCGTCTTTCTCTCCTGCACCTGGGGCGCCTCCTTCCCCTGCTTCACCAGCCTTCGTGCCTGCGCAGTTTCTTACATGTTCTCACTCCCTACTCTGTTGGCAAAAAGTGGCTACGTGTGGGTTTTTCCTCCTAAATGTGATTCCCAGAGAAGCTGTGACCATCACTGATAGGCTTGGCCTTGGGCAGCAACGACTGTAGCCTTGAGCTGGCTGGTATTTGCTCTGTGGGGCCTGCAGAGAGCTTCTGGCTGCTTCTTGCAGAAGCCGCCCCTGCAGCCCCCCTTCTCCACTAGAACCCAGGCACACAAATCTACGATATAATAATTATTAAAAGTAAACATAAATGCAAAGAGCATGTATTCTACACAAAGAGTATTAAAACTAAGTATTTGGGTGACTGGTTAAACAGGATGCAGTTGGCTATATTAGACATTTTTCCACTGCCGTAAAAAGTGCTATTCTTAGAAATGAAAATATATAAAGATACAAATGGCACTATCTCTATGGTAGACTGATTCCTTCTCAAAAGTGATCTCAAAAGATGAAAATTAAATGTACACATTATATATTCACATACTGTGTGTATCACACACTGAATGACTTGTTTACTTTTTAATGTTTTTCTTGCCTGGGAGGAATATACACTTTATATTAAAGCTTCATAGTCTGTGACTAATACATTTACTATGTATTGTTCGGTGGAAATTATTTTATAAAACAGATTATTCCATAATAAATATCGCAAAAATCAATGAAGGTGCTTTGCATAGCTGAATGGCAGAATCTGACCTGTATTTATTTTACTTCATTCATCCCAGAGCTTTCTGGAAATAATTCTTGATATGTTATTTACTCATAAGAATTGAAAGGATAGCTAGTTGTGATAAGAACTGTGATAACCATCAGTAGGGAAGGGTCAGTTCATACTCTAAAATACAAGTCTGCCACCATGTCATGGAAAATGTATGTGAGTGCCAGGCTGTGCATAAGCTATATAATTGCCATTAAAATATTACTAAATGTGTCTGGCAGTGTGCTGAAGAAGTAGGTTACATTTAATCAGTGTAGTCTAGGAGATCAGACAATTGTGAGTGTTTGCTATCCTTGAAGAAAAATCAGTGAATAGCTGTACTAGGACCTGTGATATGCTGGTGAGAAAAGTTAGTTCAAGACAGCTAGCCAAGAGAAACCAAAATACTCTTGCCAACCCTATACGGGTTTTTCTGCCCCAGGATGGGACACTTTTTCCACAGAAAGAGAAGTCAGGAAGAGAAAGACAGAAATCTTGTAGCGTGCTGAAAAGCTAGGCTTGCTGTTAACACTGTCACCAGAAGATGAAAAGGGTGGAAATGACATTTGCCATAACTATGAGTGGCTTCACTCATTTGTCAGTTGAAGCCACTGTTTCTTGTAACTCCAAGGGGAGCTGGCATCAACCAGCTTGGCCCTGCAGGCTACTGGGTTGGGGGGAGACATGGCAATGTCTCCAAACAACAGCTGATTTTGCCTAAGTCAAGTTTGATCCTAGTTTGCCCTTCTTTCATTTAGAAAGCTTTCAAACTGAAAAGCCCACACCCTTTGAAGGAGAGCAGCTAAACAGGAACATTGGCACCACTGTGGTTTAAATCACTCTATTTAAAATATGCTCCCACTATGATCTGGAATTACTGCAAGTGAACTTATAAAATTGGTCTGGTTTTAGTGAAACTATAACAATAACCTTAAAAAGCAATAAACAAAATTAGTATTATGCAAACACTTGTACTTAGGTAAAACTCTCCTTGTCTACTATCAATAAATATACCTCGCTAATCCTTTCTCAGGTTTTGACATCCAAAATTATTTTCTGAACAACCAGTCTGCAGAAAGCCCATTGTACTGTTCTCCAAGCCAAAAACAAGGGCCACATGTGAACCACATACCAGCAAAGGAGAGCTGTGGCTGAGGCGGCCTTCTTAAAAAACACAAACCTGATGTATAGAGTAGAGATATGACAAAAAGTTCAACAACACCTCTTAATAGTTCTATCAGTAGACTCATGCTCCTATTAGTACTTAACTTAGGGGACAAGAGTGGTAAGTAAGCAGCTGCAGGGTGCTTAGTTGCCAGCTGTGGCTAAACCACACCACCTTTTACTCTTTTATGTAAAATTTTGTTACAGTTTAAACCAACAGATTCATCCCAGCATACCATGTCAATAACAAAACCTACTGTGGATATCGTTATTAGCATTGATAATAATGTAAATCAAAAATGTGTTGTGTATTGCCCCATTGATGCTAGGAAAGCAGCATTTTAAGCCAAGTTACCACTTCCACTTCCAGGAGACACAAACCCTTCATCAGGGATGACTTCCAGAACATCCCTCTGCTGTACTGCTGTTTAACTGCATTAAATTCACAGGCAAGCACTGTTTTGATTTGAGCCCTTGTAATTCATCGGAGCACAGACTCTCAAAAGAGAAGGTCTGTTTAGTCTATCTCTATCATCATAATGACAGTAGAAACACAAAATAGCCTGTGGCTCTGGGTGAGTTAATTATCTACTCCTTTTTTCCTAGGACACTGTCTTGAAGTACTAACACATTAACCTTGCAGACTGTTCTCTTAGACCTTCTGCACAGCATGAGATTACTACTAGTCTCAACTGGTTAGTGTCAAGTTCCCTGCTTTCCGGGGTTACTCAGGTCACTCCTCATTGCCTGGAAGATTAATTTTGCTCTTAGGGACGGGCTAAGTCTAAGCGTACAAACACTTGAATTAAGTGATGGAACATATTCTGAATAGAGAAAAAGCAAGTGAAATGAACCTACTGTTTGCCCTGATGAAACTGAAACGCTGTCAGTGAACATTATTTTTTTTTCCACTAAAATACTTATTCATACCTATTTTAAAAGTATATCCAAAATATAGAATCTATTATAGTGAAAAGGACTAGGACTCTCCAACAATACACTTTGTTTGCCAATACTGTAAATGTTATAAACATTCATTTATATATAATACAATATCGTTATATATAAGGGGTGAATCTTTGTCCACTGTAAGTTGCCTGCATTTATGATTTCATTGCAATCCATTATATAACTATCCTTCTTGTAGGATAATGATTCACCAAGCTGTATCAAATGCAAATGCAGTAAATATTTAGCAGAACATTTTAAGTATGATACAAAGATTAACAACCTAAATATATCATTTCCCAGCTCCGAATACAGGCTTTCATTTAAGCTTTTACTTTTTACTTTTCATTGACTTTGGACAATGGAAATGGATTCAATAAATTTATATTTTGGTTCTTTGCATAAACACTACGCTATTGAAAGAAATATTGATTTATTTAACTGTTTGGAAGTGTTGTCATGTGCCTTCACTGGAAACAATACATCTTTTTTATTCTTTCAATCCTGAAGGATCGCTTGGGTTTCCCTTTTAGTAGGTATTTGCTGATAATAGTCTTGTTAATTAAATCATGATAACATAGACAGATATAAAGTATTACTATTATAAAATTAGTATCTTTTCTGAGCAGAATAAAGACAGCATGCATCCAGCTTCGTTTCAGATTCTAAAAGCCTGTTTCTTGATATGAATTTGGAAATCACTGGTAACTGACAAGCATGTGAGCAAAAATCTTTTAGGTCACTATATGGTCTACAGAATACCATCTTTTGTCGGATGCCATCATCTCAGTCAACCTGTCACCGAAACATTTCTTGAAGACATCTGACCTTAATTCTCAAAAGATACCAAAGGATATGAACAGTGGTTGACTTTATGCCCTAATAAAGATGTTCTGGCAAATTTTAGGGATCCTGCTTCCAAATCTCACAGCACATATCTGTCATAGAGGTTCTCATAAATACAATAAAACTGATATCCTCTTTCAGTAAAATTTAGGTTTTTTCATTTGCCCAGTGAAATGTCTGGTTATGAATAAGGCCAAATAATCTTACAAGGCTGGCTGAAAATATGATCCCAAAGTAGCCCAGTTCTGTAATGAACAAAAGGTGGGAGAATTTATTAAAAATAAAAAAAACCCAAAAAACCAAATTATGCAACTCTCAGTCATATCTAAGCACTGCATGACATCTACAGTGACTTAAAATAAACTCTATCAATCAAGATCACAGCCAAGCTAGTACAGTTGTTCCGTAATAATTTCTGTAAAGTAGTTAGAAATCCCACAGAAACACAAATGATACACAAAACAGTACTCACTAACCATTTGCTTCAGGTAATCACTGCGTGCAACAGAATTATCAGCTTTTAAGGAGCTTTCTAAGAAAATTGCTTCCCATGATGCTCACATTATTGCTTTAGGTGAGTTTCTTCTCACTTTTATTAAGACATTTCACAACTCTTATGATCCAACATAACACTGCTTTTAGGAAGAGACCAATTCAATTATGTCTTTTTATTCTTGAGCAGAATGGAACAGTTTAGCAAGTGGAACAGAGAAGTCCACTTCATTGTACGTAGCTCCATAACATTTCTAGCTTTATAACACATTCATCAAATTTGAATACATGCATTTTGTTGTTGTTACAGCATACAGAGGACTAAGATGTCAGAGTTACTAAAGTTTACAGTGATCTGGATCTATATAGCTGGACAGACAAATATGCACTCACACAAAAAACTAGAGTTTCAAAGAAGATACCTTTAATGCAGTTTAAAAACAATAAAAATAACCTTTTAATTTTTTTTACCTTTTTTTTTTTAATTGATAGCTGTTCTCCGAAGGGTTTATTTAAGGAAAAACATATTTATCTGAGGTTTTCCTTAAATAACCCAATCAGTGCTCATCAGAAATTTCATCTAAAGGAATGTATTCACAACACTTAAGAGCTATGCGGGATTTTTCTTGTCTACAAAGGCATATTGTTAGGATCTTTAATTTCTCTCTACAGGACTCCACGTTTAGATGATTTCAGCTGCACACATTTTGAATCTAAAATAATATTATTGAAGTAGGTTTCCTTTGGCACAGTTGGCCACGTTTATATATAGTAAAAGCCAAAATGGATGGTTTTCTGGTCTAATCATTACTGTGCAGTCATCCTTACTATTAATTTTTTAGCCTGGGCAAATAATGCCTGGTCCTGTAGGGTGCCATATCCTCTTGGGATGCAGCCATCCTCTTTTGGAAGGGAAGATCGTTAAGTATTGATGTAAGTCACCTCACAGCAGAATCCTGATCTGATTTATTTATTCATAACTGCTGTTAGGAGCTGACTGGCCTTCCTTGGATCCCCCTCATCACACCCCAAGGGACCCAGAAGCCCCATTTCGGCTCAGCCCCCAGCTCCAGCAGTGTTGTAGAAGATCAACATTAGGCAGGACATTTGTGCTTGATGATCACTGGATGCTTGGGATCTGCTGCTGCCGCCCCTTGGCTCTGTTCAGTCCACTCACTTTTGAAAGAAAAAGTTGCCTTAATGATACTTGTTTTACACCTTCTTTACTTTCAGAAATTGAGCACTGATATGATTTCACCTCTTAAGTCTGCCTGTTAAGAAAGATTTAATTTTAACTAAAGTACATTTCAGAAAGGATGTGCTCAGATCAGTACTGGGATTCCTGAGTTTAGTTGACTTACTAGCTGTACATTAGATAGCCTTTGTATGACATGCTTCTAACAACTTCAATAAAATAAACAGCAAGCTCAGTCATTTACACACCTTATTGTCAAGAAACCATTGAATTGGCAGGTAGTTCAGCTATTATTGAATTATTTTTGAACTGTCTTCAGCTTTAATTCCTAAAACTCTTTTAATGGTATTTTGGGGGAATATTATTTCTCTAGTCCAAAAAGAAAAAAAAAAAAAAGAAAAAGAAAGGTGAAATGTTTCTCTTAGAGAAATTTCTAATTATTAAGTACTGGGTAGCACTACTAAACTATATTGACAGGATTCTGTAATCTTTCATTCAGTTCTAAAGCAAAATTTTTCTCTCATTAAAAGCCAAGAAGCACCCTATTAGATCTTTTAAGTCAACCTACTGGTCATAAAATGAGTTGAGTTTAAAAATAATGAGCTACTGATGTAGGATTAATGCTTGATTATCTTTGTGAAGTTGAGAATAGTGACTTTTACACAGCCTTGCCAGAATTAATGGGCCATATGGAAGTGACACAGAAAGGGCAGCTATTGCTCAATTATTTTCATTAGAACTTCTTTATTTAATGATGAAGTGTCATGTGAAGCATGCTATGCTTCACTTTCACTTGAGATCTGGAAAATATGACTGTCAAAAACAAAGTACCATCATTATTTCTCATTTATACTTATATTAGCTTGCCCTGTCTTTTTAAATGTAACACATATTTGAGAGATTGTGATGTGTACAGGGAAGCATATGAACTCATAATAAAGAGATGACAACTGAGACAAAAATATAAACTGTACACAGCACTATAAATTTCTCTTTATTGACTTCTGAATTGATAGTGAATCAAAGCTATAACATATATAAATGAGTGTTTGTTTTTGTAAGGCCAGAATCATCCAAAAATGCATTACAGATGTCAGTGATACAGGTCTAAGAGCATCCACTGTATCAAATCAGGAGACACGTGGGCTGTTCTTCATGTGTGATTTAAATTCACCTGCCTTTACTCAACATGCCTATGACATTTATTATTTGGTTTGATTCATCTCAAGTTCACAGTCAAGAGAAGACACTTAAGGAAAGCAATCATACCCTCTCTATTTCATTACCTCCATAGACTTAGATAGGCTTAAAGGTGATATGAAAAACCATTGAAGGCCAGAAAAAAACAAGAGATTTTCTGAATTGCAATTGCAGCAGTAATCATAAACCCTCCATAGTATCTGACATATCCTCAAAATAGCCCACCTTCCTCTCTCAGTAACAAATTTATTTCAGGTTCAGTGGTCTAGATTAGTTCAACCATGGTACTTTGAAGGCTGTAATAAATATATGCATCTATCAATATATATATGAATATAATTGGATTCTGTTTCCCTATGAAATCTCCTAGAGGAATAAGGACTTTTAGTAGAAGAACAGTCTCATTAATCTGCCTTTTTACAATAGGATTCTGCATAAAGATTCCAGCTCTCTACAAGTCAACTAAGTTGTAAGAGACAGAAACAAAGTGAGTGGTAAGTAAACATTTTTTAGTGCATTGAGGTGCTGAATTTTTTCACTCCTTCCATCCCTATATCATATTGCCATCCTGCATAGCTTATTCAGACTGACACAAATTATGACAGAAAGCAATTTAAACAACAACAAAAAAAAAACCCCAAGACTTAGATACACGGTATCTTAGGTACTTTCCTAAAACCCTATGACTGTCCTGCTCTTCCAGAAGCACTGGTTTGGTACATTTAAGAAGTTTCTGTGGTTTTCTGAATGTTTTGGTACTCTGAATCAGTGATGACCCAGCTACACTTCCTCCTCCTCAAGTGTTCCTCCCAAGCAAGGTACTGTGAACACAGTAGCACCCTAAGGATTCTGTAGGATGAACCCATAAGCAGCCAGTTGAGCTGAATTTATGGCAGCTTCCTATTGCAGAGCAATGATGGAGCCTGAGGCAGACAAAAGTTCTTGCAAAAATCTGTGCCATCTATTTAGCTTTGCTAGAGGAAGAAAGCAGCTCAGCCACACCTAACTAAATTACATTGAACACTGATACGTGAATATGGTGTCTAAGTTAAATGAAATGCTATGCAGAGATAATATTCTCTTTCGCTGCAAAGACCCAGAGCTAATCAAAACAATTAACTAAGCTATTAACCATACTGAACATACTGAATAGTATTGTTTATTACTCTTCCCAAAAGAATTTATCATTTTTCTGTGACGACAGAAGAAGGAAATACATTATCTTAAGTATGGCAAGGGAAAATTATGATGATCCTAGAACCATCTCTGAAGAGTGTGTAGGAGAGCTAATAGTAAAGGAATTACAGAGAGTAGACATGTTGGCACCAAATGTGTCAGCCTTACACTATTCACAGGGGTGATGCAGAGAAGCTCTAGAATTAGTCCTTTTCAAAATACAACAATGCAATTTTTCACTCTACTTCTTTAGTAAAATGCTAAGAAAAGGCACCTTTCTCACATATTCTGCCTTTGATTAATAGACAGCAAATCTAATGTGGTAGCTCTTGTCCTGACTCATTCTAAGAAGCTCAGCGAGAGAACACTATTTCTACTAAATTGCATTGATTATCGTCAATTACTTTATTTATTAAAGTTCTGCATAGACCTTCAAATTCTTTAATAAACATGCAGCAATCAAATTTTGTAAATTGCAGACCCATCTGGATGACAAGATTTTTATTTTAAAATTATCTTCAGCACATGCATGATTTGGTGAGGCTGTAAGGAGTTCGGTTTCCATGTCATTTGAGTGGAAACAGACAGGACCAGACAGACTGTTCACATCGCTGCCAAATCAGGACTGCACCTGACACTAGTATCTGAAAAGGAGGCTTTCTGCATGTTTACTATTTATCGTTTCTTGATCTAATGCAAGACTGGGTTTTTATGTGAGTACCTCTCCTGAAGGGAGGATTCAATCTAAATTATTGCTGTTGTGGTACCACGCTGTAATGTGACCTTGTGCAGATTCCAAAGCTGAAGTTATTTGGGGCACAAAATCCTGTATAATGAAATATGCTTTGGCAATACAATCAGTGTAATTCTAGGCACCTTGTAAGCAACCCCCAGATAGCAACCCCAGTTGTCTGTATCTTTTCTTCTCTTTTTTTATCAGAGAAAGTAAACATCAAAAGAAGATACTTCAGAAACCAAACTGAAACACAGTCCTTCTCCATCAATCATTTCACTAAACTGTCCAAAGCTATGACTTTAAGGAAAAATGTGAAATCAACCCCACAGTGGTATCTTTCTGTTCAAGAATCATCAGTCTGCTCTGAAACTTCAGCATGATAGCTGAATTTTCTCAGTCATATAGACTGGTATCTGTTAAACTACAGGCAGATTTACAGAAGTCCCATGACCTTTCATCCCGTTGGGATCTGGCTATTCAGATCTCAAAGACACCTCCAAAATTTCAAGTACAGACCTATCAAGTAAAATTTAAATATATCTGTTCTGCCTTCATGAAGAATGGAAATTGTAGGCTCCGTAACAATGGATGGAAATAAATGTTGAAAAGTCTGAGTCACAACAAAGGAGTTGGATTACTGGGTATATTTTTTTATAAATATGACAGAAGCAAAGGAATCTTCATAACTTACATCATTAATCTACCCTGCTCCTCTAAGCTCTAGTCTATCATTTCAGTGATAGAGACACCGTAAGCAATGCGCTTACATTTGTAATAGTATGCAAGAACAGAAGTTCAATCATGAAAGTAAGAAGGAACAAAGATAAAAATTTAAAAATCCAAGGTCAAGGAAATTATGTTAATTTGCAGGAAAAAATCTAAAGAAAAATATAGTTTTGGTTAAATCCTGAAAGTTGCAGTATCTGAAAGTCAAACAAGGAGTGGTGTCAGAGATACTGTTGGCAATGGATAAGAGTAGCACTAATACTAAGAGTACGTTTAGGAAGCAAAATGAGAAGACTCAAACTTCAAGACTCTTTTTTTTTTAACATGAGCTCTTTCTGCATCAGTGAGTGTGCTGTAACTTTCTGTGTAATGTGAAGCTCTGTGCCCCAAAAAGTTCCAAAAACTTCTCCATGAAAAAAGAGTATGCATCATGAAATCAAGTCCAGAAAGCATTCCACTAATAGTTAAGACTTTCTCAGTGAAACTGGCAGACCTCTGATAATCCTTTGCCTTTTCCACTCTCTAGTCTATATAAAACATAAAACAAAATGGTATTTTTTGCACAGATTATACATTGGCACCCAGCATGCAGTACTTGAGAACATAGTGATGATAGCTGGCTGTGGGGAATAGATCAGTCTGGAGCATTCAGGGGAAAAATCTGCCAGTCAGTTCATCAGTAGAGAGACTGCTGGAATGAAGAGCGGCATTAGCAGGATGCAGAAAAGAGGAAAAGAAAAGGAGAAAAGAGGGTGATGAGAAGCAGACTGCGGCAGAAGTAGTGGAAGAAGAAATGGAACTCTACTGTGAGGCTGAAGAGCGAACAAAATTGCAGCAAGGATAAAACTGATAGTGGGAGAAACTCTTGAATGCCATGGTTCCAGATGTTGTTTTGGATTTCTGTGCTACCTAAATATTCAAAATTATTGGTTATAAATCTGCATCAGAGTTCAAATCACAGAATCACAGAATTGTAGGGGTTGGAAGGGACCTCCAGAGATCATAGGGTCCAACCCCCCTGCCAAAGCAGCTCCCCAGCTCATATTGCACAGATAGGCATCCAGACGAGTCTTGAATATCTCCAGAGAAGGAGACTCCACCACCTCCCTGGGCAGCCTGTCCCAGGGCTCTGTCACCCTCACTGGGGAAAAGGTCTTCCGCATGTTGGTGCGGAACTTCCTGTGCTCCAGTTTACAGCCATTGCCCCTTGTCCTGTCTCCACAGACTACTGAAAAGGAGTTGGCCAATTCCCCCTGCATCCCATACTTACGATATTTATAAACATTAATTAGGTCCCCCCTCAGTCTTCTTTTCTCCAGGCTGAACAGCCCCAGCTCACTCAGCCTTTCCTCATACAGGAGATGTTCCAGGCCCTTAATCATCTTCGTAGCCCTTCTCTGGACTCTCTCAAGGAGATCCCTGTCCTCTTTATACCAGGGAGCCCAGAACTGGACACAATACTCCAGGTGGGGCCTGACTAGGGCAGAGTTGAGGGGGAGGATCACCTCCTTAGACCTGCTGGCCACACTCTTCCTGATGCATCCCAAGATCCCATTGGCCCTCTTAGCCACCAGGGCACACTGCTGGCTCATAGCCAACCTGTCATCAACCAGAACCCCTAGGTCCTTCTCCACAGAGCTCTTCTCCAGCAGGTCATCCCCCAGCCTGTACTGATACAGACGGTTATTCCTCCCCAGGTGCAAGACTTTACACTTGCTTTTATTAAACCTCATCTGGTTTCTCACTGCCCAGCTCTCCAGCCTGTCCAGGTCTCTCTGGATGGCAGCGCAGTGCTCCTGCATGTCAGCCACCCCTCCCAGCTTTGTATCATCGGTGTACTTGCTGAGGGTGGATGCTATTCCCTCATCAAGGTCGTCGATGAAGATATTAAACAGGACTGGACCCAACACCGAGCCCTGGGGAACACCGCTAGTCACAGGCCTCCATTCAGATTTTGTTCCACTGATCACAACCCTCTGAGCCCGGTCCGACAGCCAGTTCTCAACCCACCTCACTGTCCACTCATCTATCCCATGATCTCTTAGCTTTTCTATCAGGATGTCATGGGAGACAGTATTGAAAGCCTTGCTGAAGTCAAGGTAGATGACATCCACTGCTCTCCCTCCATCCACCCAGCTGGTGATGAGATCATAGAAGGCTATGAGATTGGTCGAGCACGATCTCCCCTTGGTGAATCCATGCTGACTACTCCTCATGACCTTCTTCTCTTCCAGTTGCTTGGTAATGGCATCCAGAACAAGCTGTTCCATAACCTTTCCAGGGACAGAAGTGAGGCTGACTGGCCTATAAAATGATATGAATGTTGCCATTCTGATTCATAAGCCTCATTGGAACTGAAGACAAATACACTGTCCTCAATTAAAAGTGACTCTTCACATCTTAAAACCTTATTTCTATGGTTAATTTGATATCTTTCAGATTACAGTACTGTTTTGAAGTTCCAAATAACAGCAGACTTTAAAAGTAGTCCAAAATACTTAGGGCCACACTAAAAAAAAAAAAAAATAAAGCCCAGGAATTAAAATCCACATGATCTTAAATATTTAAAAAACAGCTCACAAATCCACAGTGCCCATAAACAATGTAAGCTACCAGAGGCACCAGTAGCCGAATAAGATGGGCTGAGTGTAGGAATGAGTCAAAGCTGCCCATTGGCATCTTCCATTTTGGTTCATCCCAGCTTCATCCTCAAAGTTGTATCTTTTAAACCTGTTCTTTTCTTTCAACAACTGGTGGTGGTGCTGTTGCTCCTTTCTATACAGTAGCTTTATCTTTCCAGGTCTTACCTGGGATGTCCAGCACACACTGCTAGAGTAATGTTGCTATACTCGCCCAACTTCTCGGTGGGCTGTTCGCTCAGGTGTCCCTGCACTTCATAGGTAGGTGCTGAACACTTTGAAAATCCATTGGAATCAGTCAGTTCTAGCTTTGCAAAAAAGCCCTCCTAAAACAGGTAAAATAAGGAAGAAAAGGCAGTAGGATGAGAGCAGAAAGTCAGTAAATTTACCAAAAGAGTTAGAAAAAGAAAGCAAACCTCCTGGATTGGGGGCAGTGTCACATTTACTTGTTCAGGCAGTTTTTCAGAGAAAAGAATTTCAATCATGTTACAAGTCCTATTTAGTTTAGAGGTCTAAACATGTTCATTTAGGTGACTGTAGAGATCATAAAAAATGCAGATCTGTAAATATTCCCCAACCTGCTCTGTGTGTGTGTTTATAGACAGGAATTTTCATTAAGAAGACAAGTAGCTTCTACATCTGAAAGAATCTTGCCAGCGATAAGCACAGCACAGTTTCTGTATAACTTTACCAATCAGATTTTCCGGCATTTTAGAAGACAAGCAAATTCTAAGGGAAGAAGTCTATTCCTTTGATTTATTGTTTATGATTAGTATCAGGTACACATCACAGTAGATGAAAAGCTTGCTTCAAATGTAAAAATAAATGGTGCAGGCTGAAAAAAAGTCAAGCCATAGCAACAAGAAAATTCAAAATGAAAACATAGCAGAGCTATGTAAATTTGTCAAAATCTTGCTAATTATTTAATCTGATTTAAAAAACAAAACAAAAAACCCCAAATAAAACCAACAACAAAGTTCTGGTAAGAGAACTCTCATTCAAAAGTTCTCATATTTATGAGCTGAAGAGTAGATAATAAAAATTTATGAACAAAATTGGATTAAGCACAAGCAAGGGCTTTGTCATGATTTGCAAATCATCTAAATGTTGAAATAGAGCTATCACATTACAGGGGAAAAAAAACCAAACCCAAAACAAAGACATGACTAAATCAAGAAGGACCAGATTAATGTTTATGCACTACAGGTCTGAGATTAGGGCAACAGCTTTTGGAATAGTGAGGTCAGACTCCAAACTTTCATTAAAAAAGCGTGTTTCTCATCCTTGCAGTGGACAGGAGAAATGAATTGAGAAAGGGGAAAGCTTAACAGCAGCAATGAGGGGTAATTAATGTCTGTGTCGGCCGATAACTCTAAGAGATTTAAACTCTAGCACGGAAAGAGCAGAATCACACCTCAAGACAAGGGAAACAAGCAAAGGTAAAGATGAGTTTTGCTGTTGTCCTATATTATCTAATGTCCTGGATTCTGTTCTTCAGTTGTCACTGACTTGGGTACCATACAGCACATCACATCTCCCTTTTCTCTGTTTCTGAATAACAAATATATTTAGAAATGCTATACTGTGTGATCTTGCTTTTGAAGCACATTTTTGCCACCTCTCCTCTTTTTCTTTGCTTGTGCACCTTTACTGTCTTCACAATGTAGACTGTCGTTAAACTTTAATAAAATCAGCAAAAAAGCCAGTTCAGACAGGGTGAAGGAAAAAATCAAAACTGGGGAGTAGGGACAGAAAAAGCCACCCACCATGTAGCAAAAGGAAATAAAACCAGAAGAATAATGAGCAGCAAGAAGACATAATTGAATTATCACAGTTTTCAAAACATTCAATGTTGAGAGACAAGAGCAAGCAGCAAATGTGAGAGTAGCATCTTGAGCAGGGATAGACACAGTGTTGGATGTGAATGGAATAGCTATGCATCTGCACAATTTCACCTACACCACCTGCGTATGAATTTAAGTTTTGGATGTGTCAATGTTAATTTGAAGAAAGGAACTGCATCCCTCTCTATTAGTCACACTCATAAATCCTTCCTTGTTCTGAACATCAAGCACAGAAAAACATTTCATCTGACATCCCAACAACTATATGTCTCTGTCAGGGAAATTCTTTCCTAAACTGAATTGGACTGAGACATCCATTCTCTGATACTGCAATTGCACAATTGGTGCTACTATTTCTCTTTTATTTTTTTTTCCTTTCTTCACCCAGATAAAGTACCTAAAAAGAATAAGAAACTATAAATAGAAATCTAATAGTCATTGATGCCCTTTCCAAGAACTTTCTCATTCATCACCAAAATAAATATTGCATCTACAAAGCCAAAAAACTCACAGGCAATCAGCTCCTGAACTTCAGACAAATGAAAAAAAAAAATCATGGTCCATTCCTAAAGTCTGTGAATCTCCTGATTTCACTCATTTGAATGTGATTATTACAGTACGATTCACCTCTAGATATAGATATCTAAATGCCTTGAACATGGATGTATCCATGCGTGTGGGATTTCTTACTCCCGTTGAGATCTTGGGCAGTGTAGTCAATAGAGTATAATAAACTTCCTAAATTACCCTAAAAAAGTCATCTACACCCAGTGAGTAGAATACATCTCCAGACTTTTGATTAGCTCAGTTGACTCTGAAGAACATCTAAATTTAGGTGTTTGAATCTGGAACTGAATTCCACTTCTGGGGCTCAATTCAGTTGTCCCTACATAGGAATAGTGTCTCCAGCTGCTACTCCAGAAGGCCACATGTCACTCCAGACAGCCACATACAGACTTGCTGGATAACAAGCATCTCAGATGACCCTTGTTTGAATAAATGAAATTATTTACTCAAGTGCCAAAATCAGATGCTTGTTCTGTTTTTGTAAGGATTTATATAGCGTATGGATTTGGCTCCATAAATTTGTTTAGAGATTTCAAACCTAACCATACATCCTGAGCTTTATTCAGGTTGCTGAATAACTGCTGACTTTATCCTTAAAAGTTAGGCAGGGTTGTCAGAGAAACTCTCTGACATGAAAAAACCACCATGTGAATGTGTTTCTCACAGTCTTCCTAAATGGCCTTTTACTGTCTGGAGAGTTGTGAATTGTAGGGATTATTCAACTTTCTATTCAGAAATACTTCAGCTGAAACTTTCTTGGATTGCATTTGCCTTTTTCAAAGCCTGGTCACATTAGTAATTCACAACCATTTGATGGAATACTAAATCCAGCCTTCCATCCCTGTTTCTTCCATGTGATGAATTCTCACTCCACAGTATATGTTCTTGTTAGCTTTTTAACAGCTCCTATTAATTCCCATTCCAGCTCTATTTCTACATTCCCTGGGAACTTTTCTTTTTTAGTGTCAGTGCTAAACTTCCTACAGATTGGCAATGTCTCAAAGGTGTGTTTCACCAGATTATTTCCTTGACAAAAAAATTTATTTCTGTGCCCTGGCCACTGATAAAATAGAATGGATCATTGGGCAAATGTTTGAGAAATCCTCTTAGTCATCCACCCATGCTTTCCTTTGAATACAATGCCTCCCCCTCCACTAGCAAGTTATATTAATCTTATAAAATAGTAGCTTGATAGTTACAATTTTTACAGCTCTTACTAATACCAACATTCTTCATTTCAAACTTGTAATTTATCCTCCAACATTGTCTTAAAATGTAAACTGATAATCACAGAGATGAAGGCAGCTACATTTTCCTGAATTAGGAAAAAAAGCCAACCACCAAACAACACACTAAATCATAATTTTCTGTTCAGATGTTTAGGTAAAATAAATGCCCATATCAAAATACAACTCATTCCCCTAAACTTTCAGCTTATCTATAGTCTAACTGAATCCCACACAACTTCAGGCTATACTTCAGCATAATATTCTAAAGCATCTCCTGCTACTGGTTGTACTTATCCCCCCAGTGTCCAAATAGCATTAAGCTGTGCAGCACCAAGTCCTCACCAAAGCTGCACACAATCCACACAAGGTGTTTTCTGGATATCTCACAATCAGGACCCAATCTCAGAAACATAAGTCAAGATTCACCACTGGGCTTAACACATCACCTAATGAGAAACATGGTGACACTCCTCTTAATCAAGCAGCCAATCACCTGAAGTACTTACTCATTATTCTCAGGATATTTATAGGTTTGAATGGTGATTTGTTTTTTTTTTCCTTGGAGAAATACTGTGACAGGCAGGGAGAAGGGAGAGGTCATGGCAAATACTGGTTGCTGCGGTACTGACACCACCAGTTGAGAGTTTTGTCTTCTTAGTCCATCTTGTTGAAGCTCTCCTATCATCTTTAACAAACTAATCAAATATAATCTAGGCATGAGAAAGGCAATGATTTCACCATAGTTGTTGGGCACCTCATTTGCTTCTGTGAATCCTGGTTTTATGCATTTTTCTCTTCCTTTCTGATGTTTACCTTGACTACCTACATTGTTCAGGTCTGTCCAAAAACTGAATTTTAATACAGCTGTTAAAACATCTTTATATAGTCTATAAAATACTGCATATTCATCCAGGCTACCGGTGCCATGCTAACAGATTACAAAGAAGTCATATAACAGAGAAGAACAGAAATTTATGTTGCTCTGATTTCAGTATTTTGTTGGGCTTAACCAACTGGAAAAGATTTCACAGACTGTGACAGGTTTTTTTCTTGTTCAAACAGCAGTATATCAAATCTTTGAAGGTAAGGATGTGACAATGATATTTGTCCTTGAAATAATCAGTCTCGAGATAAGAAGTGACATATTAAACAAATTATTAGAAATTTGCTCACATTTCATACTCAAAGTTTTGCACCTTTCTTTTTCCCATCTTCTAGAACACATTACAAAACATCAAACTTGAGAAGGAGGAAAAAAACCTTTTAGAAGTTGGTTGGCAAAAACAGATTTGAGAATTCTGAAACAACCAAAGCAAAATCAATTCTTTTGGGATGACATTTCTGCTAATTTCTAGTTTTACATGTCAGTGAAAGAAATGAAAATATTCAAAGGATAGCTGCTTCTGGCTTTTGCAGAGCTGTTTTTTTGGAGAAAACATACATTATCTATCAGGCTGATTCCTCTGCCAAACATTCCTCAGACAATTCAAACTAAATAATGAAACCATATTACACAAGACTAAACTAAAGTAATGATACAACTATGGGAAATCAAAAGGAGAACTACATTTTAAGCTGTTTCTAAGCAATGTATTATGATTAAAACTGCATTCATCTTTCAGGACTTGATTAATAAAGTCTGATAATTCATGATGAAGTGACTGTCTTGGCAAACAAGGCAAGAAGAGCAGTAAATATCATATACCTTGGCTTCAGTAAGGCTTACAACACTGTCTGTCATTAGATCCTCATAGAGTAGCTGTTGATGTATGGGCTGGATGAGCAGATAGTGAGGTGGATTGCAAATTGCCCAAACATCTGAGCTTAGTGGGTGGTGATCAGTGGTATGAAATATAGTTTGAGGACACTAAATAGTGGTGTGCTCCAGAGGCAAATACTGGATCTACAGAGGGAAACAGCCAGCCCCTTTTCAGTTGTCTGTGGAGACAGGACAAGGGGCAATGGCTGCAAGTGGGAGCACAGGAAGTTCCACACCAACATGCAGAAGAACTTTTACACAGTGAGGGTGACAGAGCCCTGGGACAGGCTGCCCAGGGAGGTGGTGGAGTCTCCTTCTCTGGAGATATTCAATACTCATCTGGATGCCTACCCATGGGATCTGTCCTAGGGAACCTCCTTTGGCAGGGGGGTCAGACTTGATGATCTCTGGAGGTCCCTTCCAACCCCTACAATTCTGTAAATTCTGTGAATCTAACACTGTTCAGTATTTTCAGTAATGATCTGCATGATGGAGCAGAGCATGCACACAGTAAGTTGCTGGTAACACAAAACTGGGAGTAGTGGCTGATACAATCAGAGTGTCATGCTGCCATCCAGAGAGACCTTGAGAGGCTGTGGAGATGGGTGACAATAATGTCAACAACAGAGGGAAGTGCAAAGTCCTGCACCTGGGAAGGAACACTCCAACATACCATGGAGTGCATGAACAATGAGGAAAATAAAATATAGAAAACTGAAAATATGGGGGGTTTGTCTAGGAAAACTGGGTTTGGAGCACTTGTACATCCCTTGTCACCAAATCAGACACAACAAAGACATGATTAAAGTAGTTAAAAACAAACCACAAAATTTATAAATTATATTCTGTGATCTAAGAGCCTGCATTTACAATGAACTTAAAACAGTGCCCCATGATTCCTCTTCTAGAGCTTTTTTCATACGTAGGTATTTTTCTGATTGTTAGGAGTAATTGAGGACCGATGCCATACCATAGGACAGGAACTACTATAATGTCATATTATTGCCTTTGATGTATTTCTTTTTAATATTTCTGCATAGTAAAAACATCATGGGTTTTGTGAATAAAGCAACTGTGATAAAGAATACCTTCGTGATAATTATCCACAGAGCTTCCAACTTATAAAACCAGAAAAAGATGACATCAGGCCTCAGTGTACATCAAAGTGCATGGAACATCCTATTTTGATGTACATCCTATTTTGAAGACCAAGGTCTGGTAGGAGATGTGAAGGTTGGGGGCTGCCTTGGACAGAGTGACCATGAAATGATACATTTCTCAATTCATGGTGGAGCTTGGAGGGGGAATAGTAAAACTGCTACCTTGGACTTTCAGAGGGCAGACTTTGATTTGTTCAAGAGACTGGTAGGGGGAGTCCCTTGGCATTCAGTCTTAGCGAACAAAGGGGTACAAGAGAGCTGGTTGCTCTTCAAGAAGGAAGTCTTAAGGGCGCAGGAGCAGGCGGTCCCCCTGAGCCGCAAAATGAGCCGGCGGGGAAGAAGACCAGCGTGGATGAATAGGGAGTTACTCTTGAGGCTCCGTGAGAAAAAGAGAATCTACCGCCTGTGGAAGGAGGGATGGGTAACTGAGAATGAATTCAAGGAAGTTGTCAGGATGTGTAGAGGTGAAATCAGAAAGGCAAAAGCCCAGCTTGAATTTAACCTGGCCGCTGGGGTGAAAAAGAATAATAAACTCTTTTATAAGGACATTAACAGTAAGAGGAGGACAAAGGAGAATATCCACTCTTTACTGGATGAGGCTGGGAATGTGATCACTGAGGATAAGGAAAAGGCGGAGGTTCTGAATGCCTTCTTTACGTCTGTCTTTAAAGGTCAAACAGATCCTCAGGGTACCCCTCTCTCTGACCTGGTAGTCTCAGCTGGGGAGCATGCTAACTCCCCTGTGATTCTGGAAGAAACAGTCAGAGACTTCCTACTCCAACTGGACTGCCACAAGTCCATGGGGCCGGATGAGATCCACCCGAGAGTACTGAGGGAACTGGCAGAGGTGGTAGCCGAGCCGCTTTCCATTATCTATCAGTCCTCCTTGCTGACTGGTGAGGTCCCAGAAGACTGGAGGCTTGCCAATGTGACTCCCATTTACAAGAAAGGTTGTAAGGAGGATCCGGGGAACTACAGGCCTGTTAGCCTGACCTCGGTTCCAGGGAAGGTTATGGAACAGATAGTCTTGAGGGAGATCAGGCGGTATGTGCGGGATGGCCGGGGGATCAGGCCTAGCCAGCATGGGTTCATGAAGGGCAGGTCCTGTTTGACCAACCTGATCTCCTTCTATGATCTAGTGACCCATCTGCTGGATGAGGGAAAGGCTGTTGATGTGGTCTACCTAGACTTCAGCAAAGCCTTTGACACTGTCTCCCACAGTATTCTCCTGCAGAAGCTGGCAGCCCGTGGCTTGGATGGGTACACCCTCGGCTGGGTAAGGAGCTGGCTGGAGGGCCGGGCTCAGAGAGTGGTAGTAAATGGAGTTAAATCCAGCTGGCGACCGGTCACGAGTGGTGTTCCCCAGGGGTCGGTGCTGGGGCCCGTCCTCTTCAATATCTTTATTGATGACCTAGATGAGGGCATTGAGTGCACCCTCAGTAAGTTTGCAGATGACACTAAATTGGCTGGGAGTGTGGATCTGCCTGGGGGTAGCGAGGCCCTACAGAGGGATCTGGACAGGCTGGAGAGCTGGGCTGAAGCCAATGGCATGAGGTTCAACAAGAGCAAATGCCAAGTCCTGCACTTTGGCCACAACAACCCCAGGCAGCGCTATAGGCTTGGGGCGGAGTGGCTGGAGGACTGTGTGGAGGAAATGGACCTGGGGGTACTGATTGATGCACGGCTGAACATGAGCCGACAGTGTGCGCGGGTGGCCAAGAAGGCCAACGGCATCCTGGCTTGCATCAAAAATAGTGTTACTAGTAGGAGCAGGGAGGTAATTGTCCCCCTGTACTCAGCACTTGTGAGGCCGCATCTCGAGTACTGTGTTCAGTTTTGGGCCCCTCACTACAGGAAAGACATTGAGGCTCTGGAACGCGTTCAGAGGAGGGCTACTAAGCTGGTGAGGGGTCTGGAACACAGGCCTTACGAGGAGCGTCTGAGGAAGCTGGGATTGTTCAGCCTGGAGAAGAGGAGGCTTAGGGGAGACCTTATAGCTCTCTATAACTTCCTGAAGGGAGGTTGTAGTGAGCTGGGGGTCGGCCTCTTCTCCCGTGTAGGCAGTGACAGAACTAGAGGGAATGGTAGCAAGCTGCGCCAGGGGAGATTCAGGCTCGACATTAGGAAGCACTACTTCTCAGAAAGGGTAGTCAGGCACTGGAATGCACTGCCCAGGGAGGTGGTGGAGTCACCAACCCTGGGGGTGTTCAAGGAAAGACTGGATGTTGTATTGAGGGATATGGTTTAGTGGGAGCTAGTAGTAATAGGTGAATGGTTGGACTGGATGATCTTCTAGGTCTTTTCCAACCTTGATAATTCTGTGATTCTGTGATTCTGTGATAATTTTCTATCAGTGTGGTTTTCCAATTCTTTTGTTTTAGTCAGGATTGCCAAGCCTTTCCAACAGAAGCACTTTTTTTCCATGGACTATTCACTGTGTAAAATCAGTATCTGCTTTCCAAAGTAAATGATGAACAATAGCAGGCAAATGTTGTAAAACAGTCATATTTTATATTTTGATTAAGGTACCTCAACAGAATTTCAGTTCAGTTACCTCATTTCCTTGTAATCATCTATGAGTGAATTCTATAGTCTACTTCTCTCTCCCATTGTGTGATGCGGCCATAAAAATGACATGATATGCAGACTCGGCTTATTCAGTTAAGATTATGATATTGTCCCATTAGGAACTATGTCAGTCTTGGTATTAAGACACACTGTTCTGTCAGTAGAAAAGGGTGAGAGCAACAGGCAACTAGAAATGAGAAGAGTGACAGCAACCTCAAAGCAAAATATTTCTGGATTTTAATACATCACCCTTTCCTCACACACTCCTGCCTGAAGCCACTCTGGATATTTTGGTGATTGGAATGACACTAACCACAGTACCCATTCACCTTTGTCTGCCCTCTCCTCTTCATAGGCTGAGATTCTGCTTGCAACTGGGAGCTGCTGTAGTGTCTGGAGTCAAGACAATGCTCCTGGCTGCAGTCTCTGATTGCAAATGGACATAAACGGAACACTTATATGGTCCAGGGAACATGCACATAGTGGTTTGGGAAAACTCTTATCTAGAGAAATGAAAGTGTTAAGGAGACTATAACTGTTACAGAACACTTTGCAACCTGAAGATTAGAGGTGCCCCTTCCAGTACAAGTCGCCACTCTGACTAGAGTCAACTGTTCTCTCAGAAAAGGCAAGTGATCTCATTCTACGAAAGACAATTATTTCAAATTTGTTGCTAAATGATTTCTGGTAAAACCAAGGTGATGAACTATTGAACACTCAGTTCATTAACTGTCATCCAGTTTGACATTTCCATCTTTCAAGCAGTACTGCAGAAAATCAAAGATACACAGGACTGCACTTCCAAAGCTGCAGAGGCAGCCATACTGTCTTCAAGAAAAGGGACCATGAAGGCTATCGGTAATGGAATGTGGAAGATTACAGCAACCCCTAAGCAGATAAAAAGCATTTGAAGATGATTATTTCATTTACACTTTAGACACACAGTTTCAAAAGGAAGTAACATTAATAAAACAGAATAAAAACATAATAACAGAACTTAATAACAGAATAGGAACATAATGGTCTGGAGAAAGAATAAGGAAAAAGAAATCTTAGCACAAATGACTGGTATTGTGCTGTGGCACTTTTTAAAGTCATCCTATCTAAGTATTGCACTTTATATCCATGTGAAAGATGGTTACAATGAATAAAAAATAGCTGACAGTAAGAGTGCTTATTAACTGAATACTTTTATGACCTAATTCTCACACCAATACATGTGCAAGGAAAACAATCACCATTGTATAATACATTCTATATGTTAAGTTTACAATTATTCTTTAATTACTGTGCACTTTGCCTACTTAACTCTTTAAACCATCTGATATTTGAATCACCTTCTGCAAGGGCTTATCAAGTGGATTCCTAGCTTAGCTACCCTCTTTCAAAACAGAAGAGCTCTTTCTGATTTTCTCCCATCACTTTTGTTGAACAAGCTAAATGTAAAGAAATCTTCATTTTTTAATTTTCTATTGTTATTTGTTTCTTTTAAGATTTGTTTCCTCTCCTCTGTGCACTGCCACTTTTTATTCATTGATATTAAAATTAACACTTGGCCTATTGAGAAAACACAAAACCTACTCTATGCCCTACAATCTACATGTTCTTTAAAGCTTTTCCAGTTTTCTTCCAGAAAACAGGTACACAGTGTCTGTCAGTACCTGCTTAAGTGTTAAATGCATCTATTTCTTCCAGTCGCCCTGTCTGCCTCTGTCCTTTTGAAGTCCATCTATATGTGACATGACAGGGATGACACAAGTATCAGTTTATTGGAAAAAATGTATGATGTCTCTGATTTACTACCTGGATCAGAAATAGTATTCTTGTGTGTGTGCAGTTTATACTGATTCACTCAAGGTACCTCCTCTTCATTGGCATTATTAGACTTCAAACTGACTCCCACAGCCTTCTGAGAAAATAATCCCCAGTTCGTGAGACTACTCAGAAAACATACCTACAGCAAGCCTGCACACTGCTGCACTCTGAAACTTGGGCTCTTCCTTAAAAAAGGAAAGTGCTTAGTGTTAAAGATAATTTCAGTAAGCAGATATGGCTAAAGCTTTCATTTAGCAAAGGAAAATATTCGATACTTGATTAAGAATAGGAAATCACATTTTTAAAACAGTGAACATAAAATATTCCCAGCACTTCATAGTCTACAGATTCAGTTTACCTCCCAGTTACTATTAACTGTCGCATCCCTCAGTGATGAGAGTTTGAGAACAATTCTATAACCTACTCCTGAATTTCCGCTTCTCTGAGCTAATATTCTTCCTGGACCACTACAATTTAGGTGTCTTATTGAGGAAGTTATACCTAACTCCTTCAGCCAGGTCTAATCAGAACAAATCCTTCTCCAAGCAAAGCATCTTTTTTGTCAGAGATACTCTCCCTTCTTTGCCTCTCAACGTTTTTGGTATGTCAGCAGAAGCAGCAGTCAAGATTTATATACAAAATAGCAAGGAATAAGGCTTGCTGAAATCTCCTTAGTCTACATTGAGTACCTAACTGCTACCTTCAGGTTATATGACGCCATCCTACAACTAGCACCTAAGCTACTTACACAGTTTGCAGTGGAAAGGATTTGGTTGATTTCAAGATCTTAGGTGTAAGAATTGCTTGTTAAGTTATCTAAGTTACGTACACAGGATCTGCAAGTGCAAATGCCCTTGTCATTAAAAGAATAAAGAACTTTGGCATTTATTTGAAGAAGAATTTGCTAGGCAATATTTCTTTAGTTAACTAACTTGTGTATACTAAGCAAGGATAGTTCAAATCTCAAGTTCTCTCATCTTCCCCTTAGGAAACAGATTACAAAAATGCTGATTCAATAAACACGACATTGCTCTCACTTGTGCTGTGGATGAGGTTTCTGCTTCCTTTTGTAAACAACTTTGAATTTATCTATCTACTACATACGTTTGAACATACCGCTTGTTTCAGACTTCTTTGCAAGAAGGATCATTTTCAGTACAGTGGGACCAAGTGACATGCCTGTTATTAGATTCATGCATTTGAATTCACTGTGACACCTTCAAAGAGTCTGCATATGAAACGCTCGCAGCACAAATGACAGATTTGGGACCCGGCATTTTCTTCTCTTCCTCAAATATTGTCAACATTGTAGGTCTTGGACAGATTTCAGAAGTCAATAAGACAATTATTTTTTTCTTATTCTAAAGTAATTCAGTATTTAATGTCACCATTGTTGATGGACCTGTGATCTACACCATATTTGTAAGGATGACAGGTCAGTGATTTCTTCTGGCTCTAAAAGGTAGCCATTATCTTTTACAGTTTAGTCATTTTCAAGATTCAGAGTCTGCAATAACCTTATTCAAAGAACACACATGCACCAATGAGAATCTCTAAACATTTCTGCATTTCTGCTAAGATCTCTTTATGTGACTTTGCATACAGTTAAGTTTATTCCTATCCATATAAAAGCCTGATGGTTATATTTCTGCACAGTAAAATCCAAATAAATACTGAGAGTCATAAAGAGCTCCTTTATTTCTTTAGGCAATGCACTAAAGCAGTGCAGAAGAGGCTAATAGGTTCTGCAAAGCCATTGCTTTTTGCCCTTGTGCAAGTGAGCAGGACAGCGTAGAGAGTGACTGAAAAATTATTGTGACAGGCTCTCAGTTGTCTGTAACTCTGAAGTTGGAACAATTGTTCTCTTCCCTTAAAAGCAACGAGAATAAAGACACTGAAATGGCTTGCAGGATCAATTATTTATTAAAACACACACTAAAACAAGTGATTTTTACATGTCCAGTTAAGTGTAATATGATGAAACAGAGTAAAGTAAGAGGGTTTGCAAACAAATCTTCCCCTTATTCACTGTACCTCACGGAGTAAGTCCTTCTATTCGTGTTTTCTAGGTCAGTAATTGTTTATAAGATTTCTGGTCTTCAACAAATTCAGTATGGTCTTTTCAGGATCTCCACCAATCATAGAGCCATAGAACTGTAGAACCAGAGAACCACAGAATCATACAAGGTCTGAGTTGGAAGGGAGGTCAAAGACCACGTAGTTCTATCCCCCATGCCATGGGCAGGGACACCCTCCACTAGACCAGCTTGCCCAAAGCCCCATCCAGCTGGGCCTTGAACACTCACCACCCTGATAGTAAAGAATTTCTTCTTGAATCTAATCTAAATCTACAATCCTGCAGCTTAAAGTCATTACCCCTTCTCCTATAACTACACTCCCTATTCCCCCTCCAGCTTGCCTGTAGGCCCCTTCAGGTACTGGAAGGCTATAATAAGGTCTCCCCAGAGCCTTCTCTTCCTCAGACTGAACAAACCCAACTCTGTCAACCTGTCTTCATAGGAGAGGTGCTCCAGCCCTCTGATCATCTTTGTGACCCTCCTCTGGACTCACTCCAGCAGCTCAATATCTTTCTTGTACTGGGAACCCCAGAGATGGATGCAGTACTTCATACAGGGTTTCAAGATCCCCTTTCCTGCAGGGAGCTTTCTGCAGATTTTACCAGCTCCATGCTCCCCTCAGGAGTGTCCCTCCCTGTATTTGTGCAGCAACAGCCCCACTCATGGCATTTATCACACCCCATCTGTCCTACTTCATATACCAGAATCCTCTCCCCCATAGCCATGCTCAATTTTCCCAAAGGAAAAAGTAATCTCCCTCCCACCCCTTTCTTTCTGGTACCACAATATCAGTACAGTAGCAGCCTGAGCATTGCCATTAGGCAGCCTTCCCGTCTACTGCTCAGCCATATTCCTTTTTTAACAACTGGTGCTTGTGCACATATAATAGAGTGATTAATGGTACAACAGGTGCCACTTATCACAGTTATTTCCAGTGACTGATCTGGCCTGTGTGCAATTAGTACACACTTGCATGACAAGCTATCATACTTATTATTTTGAAAATCAACATGTCATTGACTTCTTCAGGTGTGGAGGAAGGGGACGGCCCCATTAAGTCTGACTACTGGAACCCAGCCAGAGCACCAGTCACCCATTCTCTTCAAATTTCCACAAATGATGCAAGGTAAACAAGGTTGGAAATCCCTGTGTTCTTTGAGACACGAGGACACTGTTCTTCAGAGGATTTGATCAACACTCTTCTGTTACGAGAGAATGACTTCAGACAGCCTCATAGTTGGAGCCGAGTAGGAATAGAAGTTCCTCTTTGCAAGGACATAAGAATCTCATTTACCTCGTGCAAATAGAAGTGCCTTGTTTTGCAAGCATCAGGAAATGTTCTCTCACAAAGAGGGGGAGAGGGGATTTTCACTTGAAGCATCCATTTTCAACACACTGGAGATGCCAGAAGAAATTTAAACCAGCTGCAGTTTATGTATTTCCCAAGTAGTAAAAAAGAGAGCAGAAAAGACTGTGACCTGTAACACCTCTCACGCCCTAATGGCACCACAGCACTCCAAGAACAAGTTGTCCATTACTGCTGGCTGCCCTGCAAAGGAGGTGAGGAACGCGGTAACACTGTTGGAATGTGCTAGGCTGATGTAAAAAAGTAGTTGTATTTATTTTCCTCTTAAACCAACTGATACTTTGTGCTGAAGGTTATTTTGCTGAATATTATTTTAAGGAGCTGATGGCTTTTTACAATTGCTTTGAATTTAAATATTTGGTTTATGATGAGGAAATTTTACCATGACAAAAATAGCTTTACTTGCTTTTTTTAAGCCCAGTTACATTTATTCCCCTTATGCTGCTTAAATCTTTTCTTCTCCTACACCGCTGTAAGGAGGAGTATGTTATTATTTTTGGAAAGGTTGCTTTTTATATTCTTTCCTTATTACTTACTCTAGTCTCTTAATCATTTTTTGATATGTTTTGGTGTTCTTTTCATCTGGAAGTTTATTTTTTTTTTCCCTGTACAATATGTTCTGTACTTCCAGACCTGCTAGATACTAATTTTACTTAATTATCTCTCTGTAAAAGTTCACTCTCTTAAAATTATTCCTCCTTAAAATTTGCTACTATACACCACAGACCCTGGGCGTTTCACAAAATACATTAAAAATATTCATCACAGCCTCTCTTTCTCTCTCAAAATCAAAATGGCCTAAAAAAAAAAAGCAGAAAGAAGACAATATTTTATTTATAAATAGAAGGAAATTCAAGATATTTAATAATGCACTAATAGCATATTTTTATTAAACTTAATAATAGAAAAAAGAACAGTATCTTCATAATATAGGTGGAGTTGCAAATCTTATTTATCTATCAGTTGCCAGATTAACTAAGCATTTTCAGAAAAAGCTTAGAATTTTAATATAGAGGGTGTATTTCATTTCAGTTAATATTTGTGGTGGAGAAGATTAAGATGACTGATATAGTATGGGAATGAAGAGTCTGTCATCATAGGTGAAATTTGCACAAGTGTAGATATCTCACATAAAGGCCTCCTTACCTTTTAGCTATTAACCTTCTACATTTCCATGGAGTTATAATGGGTGTTTTCAAGCACCATATAACAGGGGTTTCCAAGCTCTGTGGGGCACACTGGCATTCTGGCTGCAGTGGGGAGGGGGGCCAAGGGGAACCCATACGGGATAGTCCCACCGTCCACACAGAGCAGGTATGAGAAAGGGTTTGCACATCCTGCCCTCTTTTATTCCTGATACAAATTGACACCTGGCAAGTGAGAAACAGTTTTTGAGATCAGAATTTTTGTAGTCTTATCCCTGATCCCTGGCTTTGCAATAGTTTGTGGCATACAGATGGATTGAATTTAAGTTTTTACAGAACCCTGTATGTTGCATCTGTCCTGAACATGTATTCCTTGTTGCACAGCTGTGTAAACACCTCCAGACAATTATTTTTGTTAGATTTCTGGAGGTATTTTTCTTTCTTTGTAAAAAACAAAGGTATACAAACACAAGGATTCTGCCCACCTTGGGCAGATCAGTAGCAGTTTCCTTTCCATTCAGAGACATTCACACTATTGTTTCATACATTTTGAGTCATCCAGAGGTCCAAGTCCTTAAAGTTAACCTAAAGACATTGTTTAAGAGGCCTTGCTCCTAGACCCTAACATTTCATGAAAATAAAGGTTATTAAACTTCACCTTCTTGTTGTTCACAATTGTTATTACTCCTAATAACTTTTAAAATAGAACACGAACACAGAATGAACAATGGACTTTCCAAATACCAGAAAAGTATAGTGTCTATTCCAAAGGTAACACATCTTATTTCTTTAAGTTGTCAAGCCCAAAATATTTCCTATCAATAGCCTTTGGTCCAACCCAGAGTTTAAATTATCACTTCCATTCGTGGGTCACAGTTTATCTTCTCTCTCTCAGATCTTATTCATCAGACAAACCATCTATAACAGACTTTACAAAAGGCTTTATTTTGCCTGGTTTTGCACATAAATACAGTGTTTGTATTTACTTCAGATACAAATGGTGCCACCTGCTCCTCTTAGTACCCTGACATTTGGTGCTAATTAGATGGACTTGCATTATCAACAGCAAAGTAATACCGTGCTGCAGCAGGCATGGTTACCATGGATCCTAATGCACTCGGCATTCCACAGGAAATTTAGCAGAGCATAAGAAATAAATCTATTCTTGTGTGAACCTGCACCAGTTCTATGACACTATTAAGGTACATCCTCAAAGTCTGCTAAATCCGAGGGTAAATACCGTTATTATTTCTAAACTTTTATTAATGCATTTTACCATTGAGTCACCATGTAGGTGAAACAAAATTGCAAGTCGATTTTAAACACCCTGACAGTGCTAATGGAAACAAGTCATGCATTCAAGCTGTAAAGGAGAATGAGTCTCAACTGGGGATCAGTTGCCACAAAAAAGACTACTGGCATCGGTAAGTGAGAACAGTCAAAACAATTCAGGCTTGTAGGACTGTCACACTGAATAGTTGCAGTGAAAGCTCAAATGCTATTTGTTCTTTTTCAAGCCTACCTGAATGTACCTAATTATTATACTCTGATTATAAAACCTAACAAACACACGCTAATCCAAAAGTCGCTTCTACAGAGTGAATTGATATAGTTCAATAAACTCTACAGATCAAATCAAATAAGGAGGAGGAATGGACTGTGGCAAGAGCAGACAGTGAAGAAAAGAAGCTAATAACAGAGAAATAAAATAATGAAATAAGGCAGTATAAAAATAAAACTCTTTCCCTTCTCCTTTCCTTACAGTGAAATGCATATAATGCTGTAATTCTTCTGATCCATTCCAGGATCCAACCAGCTCTCATTTTACATTTAGTTGAATTAGAATTTTCTGCTTCGAGCATCAGCCCCAGCCATTGTTGGGGTTCCTCCTTCGTTTGTCAGAGTTATCTGCACTTCCATCCTGTACAATTCTTCAAGTGCCACAGAGCCAGACTTCTACGAGCTTTAAAATCCTTCCTGAGTTGTATCCAACCTCTCAGATCTCAGAAGAGTTCTGTATCTGGGTTATAAATTGCACATCCTATGTTCTCTGAATGGGCTTTTTAAAACAAACTACCAAAGGCAAGCCTGAAACATTATCACCTTCCCCTTAAAACTAGAATGATTTGGTGTAGCGTGGAGTAACATGCTGCAATCAAGGGAAGATCCAGAAGGGACCCAATCCACGGAGCTGAAAGCATCACCACACCATGCTAGGAAGTATGTGGTATGATACACAGCCTCACTAGAGTCCTCCAGCTCTCCTTACAATTGAATTCAAATTACAATATTTAACCTTTAAAAGGTGAAATTCATTTGAGAATCACCTCATTAAACTCAGTTTATGTAAGCCTAAGGGAAGTGGAAGAAGACAGGTTGGAAAGCATCTACAGGTGTTGAAAGTTTTTTAAGGGGTAGCACAGATTTACTGACCAAGCAGTTAAAATTAATATACTACTGTATGTAACAGGTAAGTAATCAAACAGTTAGAAAATACATGATTTAACACAGGATAGAAGTAACATTTCCTCTTGTTTATTCTCTCTCTTTTTTAGCAAGTAAGAACAGACAAGGGACCTAAGTTTGTATAGCACAATTCTATTCACAAGCAAACACATTAACAATCAAAATCACACCGTAAAATATTACCAGTCTATATTGGAATTATAAATCAAAAAATGAGGTTTCATTTTCTAATTGTGGGGAAAAGTCTGTATCTAAATTATCAACAAATGAAGTGGCAGTTAAACTGAAGTCTATGAATATAATGCATAGTTTCTGAAAAGAAAATCTCGAAGTCCACATATGCCCTAACAAAAGTAAAATATCCACTAGTCTGACTGGAGGCTTTGCTTTGCTTGGAGTCCTGAAGCCTGTTCAGCCATCACAGTCACTAGATGCTTCTCCTCCACCAGAACCTGTGAGCTGACATAATTTCACAGCTGGGATGAAATCTGTGTCCACATAGCTGAGCGCATTCTTACACTGGGTGGCTCATGAATACCCAAGAATTTGTCTGTTATACAGCATGAATACTGAAGAGAAAGAGCCGCTTTATCTAATGCCTGGCCAAGGAAAGTTTATCCATCAGTAAGAGAGGTTTGTTTTTTCTAAGTGTCAGAACAATAAAACAGACCCCACAAATAACATCATTAAGGAATCTTCTAAACAAGCAAACTTATGTTCAAGATAATATTCCCACAGTTATCACAGAATGATAGGGAGATCTCCTCTGGAGATCATCTAGTCCAACCTCCCTGCCAGAGCAGGATCCCCCAGAACATGTTGCACAGGACAGCATCCAGGCAGGTTTTGCATGTCTCCAGAGACTCCCCAACCTCTCTGGGCAGCCTGTTCCATTATCAACGTACTTCAAATTAAACTCAAAGAAAACCATTGCTTTCTTGAACAGTAACTTATCATGAATCATATCTACTTAATTTCTAATGTCATCATGATACCGCCAAAACTTAGTCTTTGAAAACTGCTGATTAACATGTCCCTGTCATACATGTGTAGTAAAGTTTTCATCTTAATTTTTTCAGGAGGTCATAGGCCAGGATAAGAGAAGAGAGATGAACACTGCAATTTTTGCAAATAAGTTTAAAATTAAAATGTTCTATAAGAGCATCAGATTTGTACTCTCCAGACAGCTTCAACCTCTTGTAGTTATTGACATAGCTGGGTTTCAGGAAATACATAAATGTTAAGTGGTGAGTGTACCCAGCTCCCACCTGACATTCTACCTCTACAATCACATCTCTGATTTTGAGGAAGAGATGAAATGCATAACTTAGATATTCTCTTCTGAAAAATAGCCCCATAGAAAGACAAACCCATTGTCCAGAGATGTAGAAAATTACTAGACATCAATGTCAGGATTTTTATCTGTGGGATTAATCATAATCAGCATGTCATTTGTACACACTGTAATTAATTGTCTGCATCAAATACATGCTAGATAAACATTTGCACAGGTAGCTGTCCACAAACATACTATACACAATAAATTATTATGCACTGCTCTGGTAATTTTTTTTTTTTTCTGGGTCCTAAAATCATACATTTTTTCTTCATCTTAAGCTATAGGCTTATGGGGAGGTTTTGTTATAGAGTTACATTTCACTAGAGAATGTACTTCCATCACATCAGAAATACTTTCTAAAAACATACCAGCATTTTGGTTTCTAGGGAAAACAACACAGAAAATCGTCACTGTGTTGAAAATATATCTGCATTTTACAACTGCAACAGTTAGAAACTTTTGGTAATACGCTTTTTTTTAATGTTAGATAATACGCTATTGCGTTTTCATTGAAGTAGAACAAGGTTTAATTCTTTTTTACTTTGAATTTTAAAATGGTCTGGTTTCATTTCGATTCCAAATGTGAAAATCCTTTTTTAAAATAGAAGATTGATCTTTGCAGTTGCACTTCTCAAGAGGGTTTCCTGAATGTTAAACTAAGAATAAAGATTTTCACTTTTATTGTACTTTTTCCCACTTTCTGAACTAGGTCCTGGATCTGTAACGGCAGTCGTTGGAAATGCTCAGCTTTCCTGAAGTGTTTAAATATATCATCTGAGATTAAGAACAAGAGAGAAGGGACGGGGAACAGTTCCCCTGTGGCCTGCCAGTACTTGTCAACACCAAGAGGTCCAGCCCCAAGTCCCAGCTCTGGAAGCTTCAGCTCCCCTGTTTCCAGGCATCCTGCTCTGACTCTTAATAACTCCCTCAGCTCTTCTCCACCTCCTGCTTAGAGTTTTCTATGCTGAATTGAAGATCAGTAACACAAAGATTAGAGGGAAGAGGATGGGAAAGGCAAAATATTTTCCTCTAAATGCATCCTTTGTGGACTTGCATACAGATAGGGATGACAATGGAATTAAAATAGAGGGAAGGGAGATATTATATAGGAGAATAAATGCATACTGAGACATATACATATGAATGCTGTACACTGTAGTGATATTCACAACTGGAAGGTACCAGAGACTAGCTCTGTATGGATGTCAAAAACCAATGAATGGGGTTAAATCATCACCCATTTAATCAGAAAATTAATCACATAGAAAGTAGAACAGAAAGTATGACCGGTGAAAGTATTAATAGCACAGTTTTTCAAACAGCCACCTACTCCTCAGGGAGGTATCATAAGAAGGTGAAGTACAGGCACTTAAAATTACTATTTCTTTGTGGAACTGGCTATGGGATATTTTTACATGGTTAGAGAATATATTTAAGACATGTTACCATAACCATTCTTAAGTCCTTTCAGCTGTAAAATGCTAGTGAGTTCATTGCAGTCCTGCACAGATGCATAAGTGGGCCCCATACTGCCTGCCTTGCAGGACTGAAGATGTATTTCTAAATATTGCACAGCAAATTACTTAAAGGCATGATTACACCCGAAATGTCTGATCATAAAGTAATTAAGTTCCTCTCCCTTAAATGAGAACTAATTAAAAACTAATGTTCAAAACTCCATGTAAAAAAAAGGAGGACTTTGGAAAAGCAAAAAGCCTAGTCAAAAACACATTAATAAAGGAATTAATGTATGGAGCTATAGCAAAATTTATGTAGTCTTATAAAAAAGTTACTAAGGAATGAACACCATGGATCAAATGTCTAGGAATGACAAATTATGTGAGACTACGTGCAGAATTAACACTATATGTTAAAAAGCAGATGAGGCAAGAAGTTAAAATTTGACCTTATCAACAAGTGAAAGAGAACTGAACTCTGTGAGTGACAAAAAGAGTGAGAGGATGACGGTTCTGGCCACTCAGTCACAATGGTTTCAAGGGAAACTGAATGCCACACATAGTTACACAGACTGAAGAAGCAGAAAACAGGATCATTTGACATTTCAGATAGCCAGATTTCAAGCAGGTAAATATCACAATGAAGCATCAGCCAGAGATACTTTAAATGAGCAACATGAAAAATGAGCATAGAACCCCAAGAAGAGACAGTATGCTGGGTCTTATCTGGAGCAGTGCACTACACCCAATTCCAGATAGGACTGACTACAAATATCTCTGTTGTACTCAGGACCAAAATATGCTCAGATACACCTTCTAAAAAAGAAAAATAAAGAAATAAACCAAGAGAAAAAAAAATATAAGGATGTTGATTTTTTTGGTTTTTTGGGGATTTTTTTTTGGTTTTTGTTGGGGTTTTTTGTTAAGGAGCGCTATAAAAAGGCAAGGAAGGTGGTAAAAGCACCATCCAAATTCTAAAAGCACACATTCTTTTTTTTTAATGTCACATACATAACTGAAAGTAAACATATAGCCCGATCTTACAGGCTCTAAAAGCAAAAGCCAACATGATTCAATTTAAACAGTGAAGGGGACTGCAAGAAATTTTATTTTATTTTGTTTTCAGAAGAGTGATTCATGCTAAAATGAGAACAACAAAAAGGATAAACTGTGGAAAATAGAAACACATAACAGCAGTCCAAAAGAGATTTCAAGGAGTAATACGCATTGCAGTTCCCTCCCACATACAATTTTCCTTTCATCCATACTAGGGAATTTTAGAGTTTAGTATCGCTGAGGCCAAATTCTGGGTTGGCTACCCTTTTCATAGGAAGACAACTTCGTTTCTCTATTTCAAGGCTCTATGTAACCTGTCTATAAAGCTCTGCTTATTTTCATCCTACTCTTAAGATCTAAAACTCTTTGTCTTCTGAAGTGAAATGCAATGTAGCTTCCCTTCTGATCATCCCTTTAAAGCTTTTCTTCTCCTACCCTGCCTTTGATTACTGACCTCTCTGTGATTTCCACATAAATATCAAGTTATTACTCTCATTTGGGGGGCTATATTCTCTCAAATCTCATACCTCTTCATGTCAACAAAGCAACACTCATGTACAGCATCGCTGATTTGGCCATTATACACCCTTTGTATTTTATCTCCCTGCAACTAAGTTAAAAAATCTTTGGTTTCATGTTCCAAACCCTGTTTCCTTTGTTATCATCACAAACTACATGATAGGTAAGTTCACAGAGGAACTGTTGAGAACAGTTCAGATAAAATGGAAAGTGACCTTAATACTCATTTAAAATTCAAACCAAATCTTATGCAGACCTGAGTCTTGTACTGAAGCTTGCAAAGGTATGTGTGAATCAGAACCCATGTAAGGCAACGATGTTCAACACAGAGCACTAGGGAAGTTTCACCATGAAGGCTGATATCCAGGCCATAGGTAGTTCTACTCAAAAACGTTCAGAAGCTACAGTATAATATGTAGATTTGTTTGCCCTTTTCCCTGCAGGGTGTCAGGTACCAATCTTCACATTCCATGCTGTCCCACTGCACACAGAAACCGCAAATGTAGAAGACCTTGCCACACTCAATTCCAGTTCTATTAGCTGATATGAAGGTGTGTACAACCTAATACAGCAAATTAATTCCACTTCTTTTCATTATCTTTTCCTCTCTCCATTTTAAAGTACTGCTCCAGCTGCAGATTTCACCTCAAATCAACTGGAGAGGTACCAAAAGCTTATGAGCAAGTTTTTACCTGTTAAATTTCTACCCTAATTTTGGAGAAAAGTCAGAATGATATCTATAGTTATTCAATTAATAAGTAACAGCAATGAGTTCCAGGAAGTAAATCCCTTAATGTGTGCTCTGTCAGCAAATAATTGGCAATTTATAAAGCAAATTTAGCCTCCTTTTCTCTTCCCAATTTCTATGAGACATTTGTAATTTTACGTTTATTGTTTATTTGGAATTCCTAAATACAAAGGCAATTTGTGGTATGTACTTTTTTTTTCCCCCCCCCAGACAGCTTTTACCTAGGATTTGAGGAACATTACATATTTTTAAGTAGGATGTAGTAGATTACATCATTTTTGTCTCATGGTCACACTATTTGATTTTGCAAATTGCTCGTCTCTATTATAGCCTTTTGGCAGATGCTAACGCCAAAAAGTTAAAAATCAATCCATACACATGAACTGTTTGTCATATTTTCAGATTTTATATGTGATATATCTTGCTAGAAGGTTCAGTGAATTGCAGAGCTTATTCTATGGCTCTCTGAGCCAACAGTTGCAATGTTCTTAAAACTGCCACTTTTGGAGTCTCAGGTTCTTTTTCAAAATTTAAAAGGAATAAAGTGAATTTGTTCCTTGTTTGCTATAGTTTTAAAAGTCACAGGAAGAGACAATTTAAAATGTTACCTTGAAGTGTTTCTGGTGCTGGAAATGATTTGTTCGTTTCAAGATGAGAGAATAATTGTTGATCTATTTGAGAGTCTCTGAAGAACTGCTCTTTCAAGGCTATGGCTCATGAAAAAGTCTACCAACAGTTCGAACTGAACACTGAGAGTGAAAAAGCACCCTTATTTTCTAAGTCAAACAATCCTTATGTGGCACTTAAATTCCACTGGACTCCTCCAAGCAGGTTTATGACACGTGAAAATGCCAACTCATTTTTCTTCTTCTTTGCTTGAAAAAATAAAATAGGAAAACACTGTTCAAAAATAAAAATCTAAAAAATGCAATCTCTAGCCAAAAAAAGTTTATACTTGAGCACGTGGAAGGGTAGGGAACAGACGGGAAACAAGGAAAACCTAAACAGCATGGTAGACCATGGCCTCAGCACACCACCTGCCCATGACTGCAGAACTTCTGAAGGCTTTTGGGTCCTATATTTTATGGGGTCAAGTGAAATATATGGAGCACACAGACCTTCTCTTTCACTACCTTGAATTTTATCTAAGACAGTAACAAATCAACCTTGGCTACCTAAACCTCTGTAAATGCTGAAGATACGGTAGAAAAACCCCACAGCATAAATCACCCATTGTTTACTGATACAGCTGAAGATAACCACTAATGGAAGCACACCTTATTGCACAGTATCACTGTAATAAATTGAAAGTAACTTATTTTCTACAGGGTATGTAGCATGTGAGGTCATAACACCAGCTGCTTTTGTCTCAGTGAAAGATCATGTACATTATGTAGATTGATAAAAGTTTTTAAGCCTTAATTTCTTTGTCTCTTGGTATTATCACAGAAAAAAAGCTATCTTGGACAGAATAATTAAGGATTTAATTTTTAAACAAAGCCTAAATGTAAAAGTTTGTCTGTAAGTCTCTTTAAAATATTTTTTCATGAAAAAAATCTATGGTATAATCAACAGGCAAATAATCAAATATTCACATCTGAGGAATATTTGCTGATAGTCCATATACAGAGTACTGCCGTGTATTGCCTTCCCTTTTGTCAGAATATGGCTCAAAATCATTATGCCCAGCCATACTGTTAAACAAGTGTAAGTTCAACATAACAAATATACCTCTTCTCTCCTATACAGTGACTTTAACACAGACCAGGGACACTTTGGCATCTACCCAACCTTTCCTAAGTACCCTTAATACAAAAACACCTATCTCAAATAGTGGATACAAATAATGTTCTAGAAATATTGAACTATAATTGGCAAATTTAATGGATACGCTTATCCATTAAAAGCCAAATTTTGACCTCTGACCGATTCATACTACAGCCCATTATGTGTGCCACATTGATTTTGTTTGGTCTATTTCTGCAATAAAATGCTACTTGGTAGATTAAAATGCATCTGCATCTGTTTACAGATGAGCAATCTGAACTCCTTTCCATAAAAGGTGAGCTAGTACTTATAAATCAGGGGCATTTCACAGGTGAATAATTATTCAATGTATGGAAAAGCGTTCATGAGCTAAAAGCAGTCCAAAGTATTTTGATTGCTGCTTCATGAAACTATGAAACCACTTAGTTTAAAATTAATGTAATTATTACAAATATATATTCACTTGGAATACTGTTGGTATATAGCATCATACTAAGTTGAAATATTTTGTAATACAAAACATAATTAATCAGTGGAAATATAACAATAGAAAGATTAAATTATTTCATTTGTTTTTCCACTGTATTTTTACTTGTGGTCATATTTGTTTTAACTTGTTGATATCTCATAAATAAAGTATTAACTAATAGAGAAAAGGCTGGTTTTGGGGAATTTCTGCATCAAAAGTTTATAAGTCACTCTGTATTCCAGTAAATATGCAAGATGACATTTTTCTGCAGTTAGAAAACAGGACAAGCAACTTTATTTTGATCTATTTAGAAACTGCATACGGGTAAATTTAAATATCTATCTTGAATCATTGCATAGTCCAAGAACATTAAAAATAGCTTATAAATATTGAGCTGTGTATTACACAGAAAAACTAATGATTGAATAATGCAGTATTAGGTTGCAGTTAGCAATCTTCTGCAAATACGGGCCAGGAGCAGTTAAATCCTGCTTGTTTGCAGGAACAGAGTACTGAGAGGGCTCTGTATCCTTCTCATTACTCAGAAGGATCAGAGCCATAAGCAACCATTTTCCTTTGCCATACAGACTCTGAAAACATGTGAAGTAGGGATGGGTCTCACCTTTCTTCAGCTCTACTTGCTCAGTCCCTTGAATGCAGCTACACTCATGTTTTATTTGGATAAGGAGTGGAGTTTTGGAACAGATTTCCTGACTGCCCCCACTTTCACATGATGGAGCACTAAACAATCTCAGTGCCTTTCAGAGGAAACCAAACAATACAATGAGTGTTGGGAATACAGCTATGGCCCTCCAAGCTTAGGGGCCATACTAACCTGAAGTAAAATCTCTTGAAACAAGGACAGTGAGGTCCTCAGATGCTCATCATTAACTGCTTTTCTCTACAGAGGTGCACTGTTTGATAACATGGACAACTGGGCCATCTAGAAAAGAAGGTACCGTATAAAGTACTCGTTCTCCACCCAACTGGTACCCACCACTCAATAGACCAGGAAAAAAAGTGTGTCATGGACCACTACTTAAGAATAGGGAAGAACATTTTCAATCAAATTGACATATCTTCTTGGAAACTTAAGCTATTTTTTGTTGTACTACTTGTATTCCAATGAAGCATCTGGTCAGGTAGCAAGTAAGAACACTGAATGTGCATACTTATAAAATGTTTAAGCACTGTAACCTGAAATGTTTGAATATTGCCACAAAGTTATATATACAAAATTAAAACAGTTCTTCAGGTCCTTTTACAAGGCAAGACTACAAGAACTTGATCAGAAAGGGAAACAACAAAGACTTCTACCTGAGGGATATCTGGGGCTCAGACTTACATTGAACATGTTGTCTCATTCACAGCAAGGGTCTGCTTGTGGTAAACCAGGAAAGCAAAGTGATGAATAACATGCAACATTTTTAGTAATCAACTTTCCTATTCTACTATCAGTCCAAAGTGGTTGGGCTAGTACTGGGAGTGACAGAGTAACTTACTATTGTCTCCCAGGAACGAGGATTGTGTACAGCAGCCGTTCCTATATCATCAGTAATATTGGTAAGAAGTTTTCTGAGACTGCATTTGAGAAGGTGCAGAGTTCACACAAAATTGTACTTAAAGCAACAACTCTTTCAGTGGGATATGCCATTCTTGCAGAGGCTCTGAGCTGGAATAAGAATTTCTGGATTCGTAAGTTACTAGAAAACACATCCACACATGTGCACATATATATGTGTATTAAAAGTATTCCAACTTGGCAGCAAGTGTATCAATTCTAAAAAGGCGAGATCTTCTATTTAAATGATTTTGCAGTGGAATATGACTCACAGCTTTGTAAAACACTATAAATCTAAAATTGATACATTTCCTGACAGAATACAAGACTTGAATTCCTATTAAGGAATAAAATTGTAGAGAAAAAATTACTTATACAGAGTATATCAACAATCTCTTTTTCATATTAGAATAAGAAGCTTTTTTAATTATACATTTTGTATAATCTATAATTTTGTGAATCTAAGCTTTGACAAGACTAAGAAGTGATATTCCACTGGATATATTATGAAGACATTTAAAGATACTAGCAACTGGTGAAATAACAAAATGGAGGAGCGCAACTGAAATGAAATCAAATCAGCAAATGAGCAGTGCATGTTAGGTCCCCTGATTTCACAGCTTGAGTGATAGTTACACACATTAACAGTTGCTGGAATTAAAGAATATTCAACTTGCATCTTGTGAAATTCCATAGTTTCTAGAATAAGAGCCAGAACTGGCCTTTTGTAAGACAGATGAATGTGTATATTTTGATCAAATATACTTTAAGCTGTGGTCTTCTTTCATTTATCAGTCTATTAGGCACTGATAGCAGAGAGAGATGGTAAGGTTTATGCCTCCCAGTTCTTCACCATCAGGAGAGAATATGGTCTATATATGGTCTATACCATGAGAAAGTCTGTATTTCACTCTTGTTAATTTTGGCAAAATGTCACTCACCGTTCTCAGACATCAACCTTTTCTTTGGGATTGACTACCCAGGCTTCTGAAATTTGGAACCAGAAAAAATCTGCAAAAAAGGTGAATTTATGGCCCACGGTATATCATAATAAAGAGATTAAACCTCATTTGTGTTATTGGAAGAGGTCTTGGTGTCACCTGGGACATGATCTATTGTCCTAAAACTGAAAGTAAATGCTCTATGGCTCCATCTATTATTTAATGACACATGATGCAGTTTGATTTAGTGCTACATTAGAGGCAGCATGGGACCACTGCAGTGCAGCTACCTGTAACACACAATTTTCACAGTTCTAAGATAATGTCCAAAGCAGAGTCAGAAAAAGCTCAGACTATGGCAATAATCCTCAGAGTATTTCGTGTCCAACTGATGCAATGGGTAGCAAAGTTTCCATAGTAAACTCGGCATCCGCTTATCATGCCGAAATTCAACTAATGTGATTTTTTTTACATAGAATTACTGTATTTACACAAAACAGCAATAGGCATTTTATAAATAGAAACAAAAACCCAAAAATCCTCCTGCAATGTGTTTATAAGCTACTTTTCAAATGGGAATCAAGAAAATACAGGGCAATAAGAATTGCCCTTTCTGCCTCTTATGTCTAAACAGAATTTGTAGGATGGAGAGCATGCAGCTCCTTCTGTGTGCTTGAAAACAGTCCCTCTTGAGCCTTAGTGACTTTTAAGTATTGCAGTAAAACTCACTGTGCATCTCAACTGCATCTGTGCTGGTTTGGTTTTTTTTTTCACTTTTGCAGATCTCATCAAGAAAAAAACATACTTCAGGGGTGATTTTATAGTAATGAAACCATTAATCTAAATAGCAATGCACTGTGCATCTGCAAGATTCACATACTGCACCTGAACTTTTTAGTTGGATCTATGATTTTTCTCAGAATGTGGTTGTGTAGACATATGAGTAGAACTACTTCTTTATATTTTTAGGTGTTATTGCATTTTCAAAGAGGTTAACAGAAACCAAAAAATGTATCTGTAAAGTTTCTAGTATGCATGTTGTCTATTATACTGCACTGTGAATATTTTTAAGTGGAAAAAAATAGTTCAGTTTGATAGAGCAAATTGAAATTAGACTAATTTGCACAGGTCTCTATATGCTTTTGGAAACTCTTCCATCTTTATTTTTAGCATTGCAGTCAGTCATTATAGGCAGTTAAAGGCTGATCAGGTTTGCAGCATAGTTAAAATGCGAACCATCCAAAACAGGGGGAGAGACTACTTCTATAGCGATGTGCATGAACAAGGGGGTTTTATTAACATTTTTGTTCAGGTTTTATTAACAGCCCACATTTTGCTGTTCAAAGACCGTAAATACTATGATAAATGCATGCCTTGAAGGGATGCTATGGGGAAAAACCAGAACAAATCTCAATGGAACTATATCTTCTTATGTCAGACTTGAATTTGAGGCAACCATTGTACACATTAAAACAGTATACAGTAAGCAACATTATTCCGTGTTAGATTTATATCTGCTTATGCATGTGCACACAAATATCTGCCTGTGTATACACATTTATATGTAAAAAGGATTTCTTCAGAATTTTTTGTTAGAATGAAATCAAATATTAACATTCTGTGAGGTTAATGAAAGCAAATCTAAGTACATTCAATTCTTACCCTTCTCCCTTAACTCTTCACAACTAATGCTGTTTTCTATCAGTATTTTGGTCTTCTGAAAGAGTGATGGTAGATATTGAAAACCTCACAATTTAATGCAAATGGAACCCTAGGATAGATATTTTTCATTTTCAAATCGCTGTAGTAATACTTCTGTACATTTCTCAAGAAACACAGGGTCTAGAGACTTACCTTTAGGTAGAACTAACAATTAATAACTCTACAACCAAAAGCTGGAGTTAACACAATACCAGGAATAAATCTGGTCAGTCCACAATGTTTCTAAGTAATGATAAACCTTCGGCTACCAAAAACTTTGCCAAACAATTGACTCAAATGAGAAGCCAAACACATGGGAAAATTCTCCAGACTTTAAGTAAGTAAATTGAGAAGCATGCTGTCTCTGACATCTCCTGCAACCATGGTGCAAACCCTTCCTCTTGAAGAATGTAGGTAATCAAAGGGTGAATGCTGTCTCTGTCTTTATAGTTTTTTTGCTGGAGCGCAGGGATAAGTGAAAAACTTCTTATCTCCTCATTTCTCATTCTCACAAAGAGCTTCCAGTGCTAAAGAGAGGCTGTTGAAGATCCCTGAGAGACTCATGTCTCACTGAATATCTTTTTATCAAATATAGAAAACCTGTGCCTTGAATCAATATGTAAAGTGAAGTTTCTTGTAACGTCTACAGACAATTAAATTATTCTAATGCTCCATTCTTTTCCATTTTGTTGTAGTGAGACAAATGAGTTTTCTCTCCTTCCCCAGTTAAAAAAGTTTTAGGGTAGTCATTGAATAATTGTTTCATGTTTACTAAGTTAATGGCACGAGTTGATTTATTTTTTTAATTGCAGAAATTTTGGAATTAAAAAAAATCTAATCTTTTTCAATTAACTGATCTAATCCTGATTATTTCAGCAATATACACTCACATTCAAAACCACATAGAGCTAGTTGCAAATCAAGAGTAACAAAGCAATTACTTTTTTTCAAAGCAAAGGTGAATCATTGTTTTCTGCAAACGCAAAAATCAGAAAGCAAATTATGAGGTAAATTCAAAAGAAACATAACAGTATGTATCTTGAAAGCACATTTAAAAAAAAAAGCAAGAGCAACTACAAATGAAGATTATTTTAAAACAATCTTAAAATAGCAGTTTCTTTAAACAAACTGTTTAAGCCATTACAAGACTAGAATATAATAATCAGTATGTATAAGATCAGGAGGTAAGAAGGCATGTGCCTTTTTGTAATTCTTAACCTTGAACAAGGAGAGGAAATCCCTTTCAGGACTTGAAAGTATTAAAAAGACTCTTGATTTTACATGGAAAAGAAAAGAGAAGAATATCTTTTGGTATGAAGCATTTTCTAGTATCTTCATAAAATGCTTGAAATTGGATTATATTTGTAGCACACTTACTGCAGGTAGTAGAAGTTCAAAGCTATGAACAGATAACTTGACTAAATAGAGAACAGAGATACACCAGTTTTGTTGTTGTGAATTACAAATGTCATGTAAGAAAAAGATTCAAGGATCTCCTAGATAAGATAAGCAGGAATGCTAGGAAAACACATCAGGCCTGGGAAAACTTCATACCTATCAATTTGCCTTTTAATATCTTTGAAGAGGGAGATTTTCAGATTATAGATGTTGCTCAACGTCTTGATTTCAGCTAGGATAGAGTGAATCTTCCCCCTAGCCACTGCTATAGTGCTGTTTTCAGGATTTAGGATGAAAATCATTTCGATAACACATTGATGTTGCAGTTGTGGCCAAGCAGTCAAGGACTTTTCAGCTTCTTATACTGCCCTGCCAATGAAAAGGTGGGGTGGTCCATAAGGAGCTGGGAGGGAACACAGTCAAGACAGATGTCCCAAACTGGTGAAAGAGATATACCATACCATACGACATCATGCTCAGCATATATAACTGGGGGATTGGCTGGGAGAAAGTGTGGCTCAAGAACTAGCTGAGCACTGGCCTGACAGCAACTGTGTTGTGCATCACTTGTTTTGTATATTCTTTTATTATATTCATTATCAGTATTATCATTATCATCACCATCATCTTCCTTTTCTGTCCAATTAAACTATCTTTATCTCAATCTACAAGTTTTATCTTTATTTCTTCTCAATTTTCACTTACATCCCATTGTGGAGGGGAAGGCATGAGCAAATGTCTGTGTGGATATTCTAGCTGCCTGCCAGGTGTAAACACAGCACTCAAGTTTTTGAATTTCTTTCAGTGTATCACTGACTATTAACATGATATACAAATTGGGCTGGTGGGCAAAAGTCAAAGAGGATCTTATTATCTGCAGTACCCAGAGAAATTGTGGGGAAATTAGGATAAATGGTAGTTTTAAGTTCAGTCTTCAAGTCCTGAGCAGGAGCTTGGAATACATTCCTTTCAAGTATTGATTTGAAATTTACAGCTGAGAAAATACACATAAAGTTTCAGAGAAAGCCCACAAGGATTCTGGTAGGACAACTGGCAGCTGGATAGACCAAGGATCAAAGTCTTCAATATTAATCTATAAACAATTACAGGTAACAGCTCCTATAACTTTATTGAGATTTGGGGATTCGCTCATTTCATTTACTGCCATTATTTCAGAGCAGACTTCATGTGAAGTAATGCCTTCAGGCTTTCAAGGGAAAGACAGATTCATGTGTGTGATATTACCCTCTAATCTCTAGCAGACATAGATCATAGTAGACTGACTCATCTGCTTTGAGGGCTGTGCTATGAAGAACCAGACAGGATTTCATTGCTGTCCCTCTTCTGTGCACAGGAGAGCACAGCAACTGATCTGGGTTGGGTCAAGATGCTATTTGTGATTCTCTAGGTCTAGACTGGAGGAGTCATTCCCACATTTTACACCTAGCATTTCTCCTTGAATCACAGGAGGTTTATTTTGAACTTCCACCCTAATCTCTTGATTCAGTTTACTTAAAATTAATACATGTTAGTTGTGGTTTTTAATCCAATCCTTTACATTTGAGTTAGATAATTATAATGATCATGATAAATCATCAGCTTTGGTTTAGATCTGCTGCTGTCCAAGTGTCCTTTTGATCATAGTAAGCCACCTTAGTCTTAGCGAGAGATTCTATAACATGTAGATACCCTTTCTTGCAGAAGAATCCATAGGCTTTTCCCTGCAGGTGGAAATGCACATGCAACCTTCATATGAGATTGTTCACATTTTAATCCCATCCCTCACTACTATGTTTACTTTCTGGGTGCAGAATATACATTTTCTTTCTGTTTTCAGGCACAGAAAGCATACTATAATTTTGCTCATGAAATACACAGATACCCCTTTCAAATCACAAATTCCTTTGAATCTATCAAGATATGGCCTATGCATTTCATACACTTCTTTTCCCTGGGTAATTCAGCTTGACAGATGTGATGAGGCTGAGACAAGTCATCCAACCATCTGTGGTAACATTTACAGCTTCCCAAACTACAGCACATACACCACTCATTCCACCTGCAGAACGTCAGGAAAAAAAAAATAAAAACCATCTATTTTCCACTTGAAATACTAAAAACAAACCATTCTTTCCCAGACATGGGTAACTACCCAGCCATGACTTACTGTTATATGAATCAAGACCAGGAAGTAAAGGATTGGAGCAATGAGCAATCATTTAGCTCGGTGAGAAACAATAGTATGCTTTTCTTGTGGAGTATGTAGAAGACAAGGCAACGTGGCTGAAATGAGAGAGTGTATGCATGGTGCTCATATTTCTGTGTGAGATATATCTGTGCACTGTGGAGCACAGTGCAGTAAGTCTTTGAATCGATGGCACAGTGCGCACCAAATAAATCCAATGGTTCAGGAGGTGCACGAATAACAGTGCATGTGCTCAGAGGCAGCACAGGACGTCAGTCTGACAAACCCAGAAGAAGCAGCATGCTAGCGTGCAGCTTTTGTTGGTGGAAAGTTTGGAAGCGTGCCTCCAAAACAAAGGCTGCATGACAGCGTCAGTGGGCAGCCAGAACTCTTGGAACGGCAAGCAAACCCAAAATGTTCATCTTCTATGTGTGTGATATTATCTGATGAAGGAAAACAGCGCCAGGAAAATCAAGGCACATTGATGGCTTATGTATGCTGTGCAGAAAATTGGGTATGGCTGCTGCCACTAGTCACAGAGATGGTGGTCGCTGCCAGTGCTGCTGGGGCTGGTGGTGGTAATTAAGGAACTGGGATTCCTGGCAACAGGCAAAAACTATCTACTCAAAAAGTAGCACAGTCTGCTGTAGTCACAGAAGACTGAAGGTAACACTCTTGTAGTAAACCTTGCATGAAACAGCAAAGATCCAACACCTCACAGGTGAGGGGAAACTCAGAGCTACTGATGCGACTGCTGTATTCGCTGTCAGGATAATCGTGCCTGAGTATGATGCCTGAACAAGCAGGTTTGAAAACACCAGTGCTAGTTACATAGAGTTTTTACTCAAACTTCATAGAGACTTTCAGCTTAGAAATAGAGACATAGAGCTTACAATGTAGAATCCTGTGGTCTTCACGTGAGGACAAGTAATAGGGACATATTGATTTGATTTTTACTCCTTTCTCAAACACAGTTTGTAAACTAAATAAGGAGTTCATGACTTGGCCTATCATCAAGACCTCAAGAGTTTAAACAGAAATTTAATTTTCCCTGTATATACTTCAGGGATTACAATATGAGAATTAATGCGATGTGCCTGTTCACTAGAAAAAAATCATATTGACAGCTATAGGTGGGGTGAAAGAGGAGGTCATTGAAAACATGAATGGAATTGAACCACAGCCACACGTCTTTAACAAAATCTGTACCATCACTGGGTTTGTGAAAATTAGCTGCTAACTTTCTCAAACATTGTCCATAATAATTTTATCCAGGTTTGAGAAAAAATGCCACACTTTTCTTACATGCAATAATTTGTATTGGAGAATTGAAGCAAACCAGAAGTATGAATAGCAGAAAGTGCTTCCTTTCCTGCACTCCAATAAATAACTTAGAGATAATGTTTTACTTTCACAGTTACCTGTGCATTTCTTGATATTGCTGTTTCTTTTTCCATGTGATCCTAACTTGCATCCAAAGTTCTCCTCCCAAAATTCTGCAAACCATACATTTCTTCGATTGTTAGCAAGAGTTCGGCTCCGAAAATATCGATCAAATCCTATTTTTAAGAAAAGAAAAAGAAAGAAAAAAAGAAGTTAAAATATGATACAGCTTAAAGATAGTAATTTAAACACAACAACAGATTTTGTTTAAATACCAGAACAAGAAAAAGTCTTAGGTACGAACGAATATATTTTATGAACATAGTATCTAAGAATTAAAAAATACTATCTTTCTTATCATTCTATATTGTCTGTAGAATAAGATATTTTTTGATACCTAAAGCAGTTAAAAAGTCTAAAATTCCAGTAGAATTCTATAATTGAAAAAATGCAATGCCCATGTTTAGGGAAGCAGCTTAATTTTTAATATAGAAATGACCCAAATAAAGACTTGGATACCTAGAAAAATTTAGACAAATTATAATCACTAAATGAAAGACTGTGATCCAAATAAACTTCATTTCAAGCCCACCTGAAATGACCAGGTACATCTCTTTTGAACGGAAGCATTCTAGGACACCTACAATTCTTTTTATATGATTAATGACCCCAGTTGAAAAACTAAAGATTTCTGCTTAAACCTGATCATATTCTGCACCAGCCTTACACCTACAACACAACAGCCATAATGAAGCCATGACTAACACATACCACCTGGATAAAGCTCTTTATAAGTGTTTCCAGGTGGCTAAATTCTCAGAGTATTAATAGTGCTCAGTTTTTCGAGTCCTGTATCCATTTAGAACACTTACCCAGAAAGTAAGAGATGCTACTATGTCCAGTATCCTTCCAGGAACAAGGTGATTCAAATTACTTCCAGTTCATAAACCAAGTCAGAAACTTTGTTAATGTAAAGGCTTCTTAAAGTTTGGGAGAGGAAAGCAGAGCCTATATATATCTCCTCCCAGGAGAATAAGGTAACTCATTATCATCCATCTGATACTCTTTGTTGTCCCAAAGAACAACCCGGTTATGGGCAAGAAACTCCATTACACATGCTCTAGTTATTAGACAATGATAAGATTGCCTAATTGTAGACTAAGCATCTCTTCATCTGAACAGAGATATTAAATGAATATTGAATTAGGTCAACTGAAGGTATTTATTTGCATAGTTTTCCCTGATCTTCCTATAATCAAGGACTACGTTATTTTTTTAAATTCTATTTTTTGAGAGCTAGGGTGCTTGAACATTGACAGAAAATTAGTTTTGTGGCATGTGCTTTCTTACCATCTATTGATGTTCTTTTGGGCAGAATAGTTACCGCTCCTTCTGCAATCTCCTCCTGCTGCTGAACTGGTGAAATTTTTGATCCCCAACTATCTGAGCCAATCCAGAGGAAATGTCCAGACTGATTAGCTTTTTTGGCTGCTTCCAGTATTCGCCTGCAAACAAACAACTAATTAAACAAACAGCGTTTACAAAGAATTTGAGCATCCCTAACATTAATTCTGGCTACGCATAAGTAAGCACACACTAACCAATTAGTCAATGGTTTCACAGCCGAAAGCATATTAAACAGCTGTAGTGAACTCAAGATACGGTACTATACAAGTTAATTTGTTTCATCTTTAGCCATATTTTTCTCAGATTCTCATTGGTTTCTTCCTTTTCAGTCACAATCTATTGGAACTGCGCTCTTAGGAACTAGGAACAGGTTAGAATTCCACAGAATAAAGGAGAAGGATACTATAAAATTGCAACTCAATTTCTTATCAACAGCTTTCCAAAAATTTTTACATGGGGTTCAATCTGAAACTTCCTGCATTACTCTACTCTGCATCAGCCAATTGAGCGTCTCTGTGAAGAGAAACATTTTTAACACACAGAACCAGGAAACAGGTACCTAATATCATCTTCATTTGCAAACATGATCACAGCTCGAGCATTTGGAGTTTCCAACAAGCGCTTGATGATCTTTTCAAATTCTCCTGGTCTTGGTTCCCGAGGGATTTTGAGTGACTGAGCAATGCAAACACCTCCTGAGAAAAATTAAAAGGGAAAAAAAAAAAAAATTAACATGTGAAATATCCACACTTTAGATAATCAACAGTTAAGCAGGCACTGTACAAACTTACACACTTTATTCTGCATTAAAGTGTAGAACTCAGGTACCTGTTACTTAATTTTAATATAAAATTTTAAACAACATCCTGAGCCAGATCTCCCAGCACCACTCTGTGGGTCAGCTGGACTGCATTCCACAGACCTACTCCAACTTATGGCAGCTGAGAAGCCAGCCTTGCCACTGGATTGCATTTAACCACAGAGCTGCAGTTTGAGAGTCATTGTTCATAGTGGGGCTCTTCAATAGCAGGAGCTACCATATACCTCTGCTTTTTCAACAGAGAGTATAAAGTTAGTGATAAATGCTGAAGTTACAGAATCAAGCAGAGGACCTGAATCATTCTATTATGAATTAATACATACAGATCACTTCTAATTGTTATTATGACATTCTAAATTAAGTTGTCTTAATTATTTAAGAGGTTTTGGGTTGTCATTGAATATTTTAAATTGCTAATCAGCAAATGAACATAAATTCCACAATGATATTTCTATCTACCTCTTCTTGACAGAAGGAGGAAGTGCTAATCGAAATCTTTACATTTTACCTGTCCTGCAAAAAGGGACAAATTTCTACAGATACTCAGTGATTTCTGAAGGCTTTCACACACCAGTGCAGGAGAATCTCTACTTTTCAGTTACAACACTGTTATTTATATTTGAGCACATGAGGAGAGAAATTCTTTGGGCCTGTTTCATGAAGAACTGGGTCTAGATTGGCACCATCTTCCCATATCATAGATGATTTTCCTGTGATTGTTTTCCATTTTGGTCATTTTAAGTATTTTTTCTCTAAGAACTATTGACTGATTCACATTGGTACCCCTAACTCCCACCAATATTTTCTCTTGCCTGTTGTTATTCACCAAATGAGACCCTCTTGTGGACAATCTAATCATTAATAAAATCAGAAAAATAAGAAAATGAAAAATTGTTTATTCCTAACAAAAAGTGCCATGTTACTGGACAAAAGCAAATCAAATGATAATTTTTGCATGTCTGCATGTAAACACTACATTGAAGTATTGCCTCCAGTGCAAGTAAGAATGTGTTTTAAAAGAGCTGTTCTATTTTTGATTAATTTTGATGAATGCTGGTGTTTATTTTCTGATCATTTGGGGCATATATGAATCTACATATTAAAGTTAATTAGACAGCTAAAGTCACAGCTAGATAGCTATGTTGTGTATGAAGAAGCTTTCCAACTTTCTCAACAGTCTTGTCCTCCCTGTCAAAATGTTGACCTGTTTTTTTTCAAAGTGCTTTATAAATTAGGTTGGTACACACTGTCAGTGACAGAGTTTGCTCAAAAACAAGGGTTGAACCAGACACAGCTTGGGATGTAGAGCTATATGAGGACATTACAGAGGTCTTATGTTAGCTTTATTGAGGTGAAAATATTTAATCTTTAAGGAAAACCAATTAATAATATAAAGGTATTTATTAAACCTTTTTTCTTTCTTTTACTCAAAGAATGAGTGGGAATTGTTCAAAGCTGCCCCAAGCCTATCAGTGTTTAAGAGGCATTTGGATAATCCCCTTAATAACATGCTTTAAATTTTGGTCAGCTCTGAAGTGGTGAGGCAGTTGGACTAAATGATGGTTGTAGGTTCCTTCCAACTGAAATAGTTCAATTTTGTTCTGTTCTGTTCTGTTCTGTTCTACTCTACTCTACTCTACTCTACTCTGCTTTACTCTGCTCTACGCTGTTCTGTTGGGGATTCATTATCAGATTTGTTCTGCCTTTGCAGAATCTCATCATCCTTAATAATTCTCTGCACAGTCCGATCCTAAGCTTGAATCAAGTTTAGACATGGCATATGAAACATGGAATTATCAACTGCCAGGATAAAAACGTCAACTTTCAAATAAAATCAGCCAATTTTAGTCACAGGTAAACATATTGCCTTTTTCAGCTATGCATCAGTTTCTTGGGATGTTGCATTATTATTTTATTAGATTGAGAGATGCATACTACAGTATAGATTTATGCTGAAATCTCTGCTTTACATGAAAGAAAAACTATTTGCAAATCAGAATATCTGCCTTTCTTTTTTAAAAAAAAGGTACGTATTTCTTTAACATTTATAAATAGTATTAAAATACAAATAATTTACTTTTATCTGCTTTAAAATGAATATAGTCCTTCTTTCTGGCAACACATTTCTCCATACTTTTATGAACAGCCTGGCTCTCCATGACAGACAGCTAATTTGCCAGTAACAACAGATGAGCCTGTATAGCAGGTGACCCTCATATTCACCAGGTATCTTTGACAACCCAGTAATGAAAAGATGGACACAGTACCATGAAAAGCCTTAGAAAATTTTCTAAACTGATATTAAGCTATTGTGATAGACACCTAAAAAGTCCTTTACTGTAACCTCTTTTCAAGTAACAGGATTGAAATGCAAGAGAAATATTTAGCAGACATCCTGTACACTTTACACTCAGTAATTCACCATTAAAAAAAGAAAAAAAATACTGAGAAAGGCCACGTTTTCAACTGTCCCCCAAGTCATTCAGGTACAAAAAGTAAAACAGGTCCTAGATATTGACATAAAGGAATAATTTGTTACCTCATAAATTTTCAGAGTGCATTTTTCAACCATTCCTATTCATGCAATGGCCCTTAGGAAAACAACATTCTTTCCACATAATACTCAAATGCAAATATTACAAAATGCGTACATGTCATACTCTATATACAGTCATCTACAGTCTGTGTGGAGCGGATATCAAGCAATGAAAAACTGCAGTATCTAAAAAAGCTATTTGCAGTCAAAATGGTGTAGAAGAAACACTATTCCATCATTGCAGCAGCAAGCTCAATCATGGCTGTGCTGTGCATCTTAGCATTTCTACATTGAAGAATGTCTTAAGTACTAATAGGAACAAAATAAAATGTACTTCAGCCTTGTTGCTGCATTTGTAATGAATTGTTTCAGCTATCTCCAGCATACAAACATCTTGTGGATACCCTTATCTATATATTGGATATACAGCTGTTACTCAGACAAGTAACGGAGTATCAATTTTCAGCTAATGATGAAATGCTACATCCACAAAGGTACTTCCAACATTATGGTGTCTAACCTCTCAGCACCCTGCTGCCTTTCAAATCTACAGCCTGGGCTAAGAGCCCAGAAATGGAGAGAGATGAGTGTCTAGGAAAAGGATTCATAGGAGCCAGCAAACTGAATAAGAAATAATTATTCCTCAAAAACAGGTAGCAGAGGTACGAAAAGAACAGATTTTAAGGCCAGTATGTGGATAAACTCATGAAGTATGAACAAAAGAGAAATTTCCCCAAATCAAAAAGAAATGGGTTTTGAGAACAGTTGTCTAGTACTTGGTACCAATGCATTTACCATATGCAGCAGAGGTGCCAAAGGGCAGATGGTTCAGATACCTAATGCCCCCAGAGGATTTATAGCTGTGTATCATAGGAACAGACAGTGTCTACATGTTTCACCCTGTCAGCATTTCCCACTGATTTGGCATGGTGACTGTCCCTGTTGCTGGTTTCTAAATATTTTGTTATCCTTCATTGTCTGAGGATGTACTTGAAAAAAACCACATTGGTCTAAACTTCCCTTGGCTAAAATTATGATTAATCTAACATTTATATGAAGAAATAAGATCTAAATATCTTCTTACCAAAAAAGAAACGTGTTCAAGCCCAGTTGATTACAAGGACTTATGAATAGGCGTCAAAGAAGGCAGCACTAAAAGTTGTTATTGAGACCAAGAAGCACATCAGACACTCATTTCAAGTAGCTCAACCAGGAACAGATACCAGCACTCCTGCTATACCCACTCCTATTGTACACACTCCTCAGTCCACATATGACACAGGAGATGAAATTAAGGGTTTGCATCTGTCATACATTTTAATGACATGAAGATGGCACCAACGGAAAGTAGCTCTTCAGCTACTTTGGGGAAAAAAAAAAAAGTCTTAGCACCAACCTGTGCTAAGTCTCTTTTGTCTGTTCTCAGACCTGTAAAACCTAAGTTGTACTCAGTCATCCAAGAGCTTGATTTGAGAAATAAAAAAATTAATATGAACTGCACTGTGTCAGTGATGATAAGTATTAATTTGTCTTCTAACAGCTATCAAGTGTGATATCCAGCACCTGGGGCCAGGGAATGATGATAGCAGAGGTGGGAGCTAGAAATCAGGTTCACAGCAGGCACTGCCCCATTCGTGATCAGGGTCTCAATCCAGCTTCTCTGCACCATGGTTAGTAGCCAGTAACTCATGTGCTTTCCAAATGGGGACATACCCAGGCCTGATCTACAAGAATACATTTTTCAGTTGTTTTCTATACAAAAAAAAAAATATATCTTAAAGAAATTGTTCCATGCTAGGCTTGGCTTGGTTACAGGTGCTCTGTATAACACAGCTTGTGGAAACAGGTTATCATCAACAAAAAAAAAGTAGATTTTGAAGATATTGTCAGTATGGTGGATCAGTGAGCTTTCTCCTTTCTTTTTGTGCTTTTATAACAATTATTCTACTGGGGGGTGGGGGGGTGGAGTAAATGTAGTACCAGAATCATTTTGGTGGTTTAACTTACGGTGACTTTATCATGATAAATACTCGTTTTAGTTCTCATGGGTTCTGAAGTCACAAGATGGCATGCTAATTGTAAACCATTAAATACTCAAGCATGTGGAGGTGGATGTCAGAAGAAGTGATGTCGAACGTGTGTTTGGAAAATAGCGAGCAGACTTGGTAGAAAACTTGCACTAACAAAGTAATTTCCTGAAGCAGAGACTGTAAGATAAAGCTAAATGTAAATACACAGGCCACATTCTCTCCTTCCCCAGCTAGGATCCAGCACTATATTATAGAATTCCATAATATAGAATAGAATTCTGTATTATAGAATCATAGAATATCCTGAGTTGAAAGGGACCCATAAGGACCATTGAGTCCAACTCCTGGCTCCACACAGGGCCAGCCAAGTCAGAGCGTGGGACTGAGCGCATCGTCCAGATGCTTCTTGAACTCAGCCAAGCTCAGTGCTGTGATCACTCCCTTGTTACACAAGGAAGCACTGCCTTTGCATCAAAGCTGAAGAAAGTTTTCAATTCAAGTGTGCCCAGTGTCCTCTGAACTATTTTATGTCCCTGTGTATTATCTAGCCCCATCATCTTAACAGGGGAAGGGATCAAGCTATGCACTTGCTTTGGTATTCTATCTATTTTTTAGCATAAAATGGTACACCTTACCTCACTCAGTATACATCCTTGCAAGCAAATTATTTCAAGGCAGCTTCATCACAGATCACATTGTTCCTGAAAAAGCTCAAGACAAATAGCCAGAGAACATCTGGGACCCAGTCCTACCTGGCAGGCTTTTCTCAAGTGCCTTCAAGTATACATTTTCTTTTTTTAAGATAAATTATATGTGACTGGTCACTAGGCCAAGAAAATTGTAATGAGTCCCGTGGAGAGTTTCCAAAAGACATTACAGAAATATGTGAAGGCAGAGAAGTTCTTATTCCAAATATGGGAACAGATGTTGGAGACTCAGAAGAAGCCCCAGTAAGAAACTCTCCAGTGATGCACACCAGGGCGCTGTCACAGACAGACACAACTTCTGTTTGACAGGAGACTGCACACTTCATGTGATGCAAGAAAGCATGAGGAAAAACAGATAACTACTTTTCTCCTCCTCTTCCAGTCCTTCCCTGGTGATATTGAAAGTGTAGAAAATCTAGACCTGTTTATACTGAAAGTGTTCCAATTACCAGGAACCTAGTTCAGCATGAAGGTTGTTGGAGATATTAAAAATGAGACGCTCCATGTTCAAGTTCTGTTGACAAAAATCAGAATAGCCTTGTGATTTTGTGAATCCATCAAGAACACCATTTTAATCAGACAGTTCATTATTTGATAAATTTGGATGTTAAGAAATCTGAATGTTAAACAAAAATAAGTGACTGTTCTGCCTGGGACTTTCAGTAAAGTTGGTAAGCAGGAAGTTTTAGGAATTACTGTTTAAACAACAACCAAAAACCATCCTCTTTGTATCCCTAAATGCCCTTAACACAATTTTTTTAGAGTATGAGTCAACAGGGACTGACACCTAGGAACATATAGTTATAAGTTGAAGACCAAATTTCACAAGCAATAATTCTTCAAAATGTAAATGTCTCCTTAATGCCAAAGTTCAGTAGCTGGGAAGTCTGAATGCAGCCATGCATTCTTTCCAGAGCTACCTTTACTTAACTACCCCAAGAAACCATATGATCACTGATGTAGCTATATGGATTTCAGGGTAAGTTAGCTTTATAAATAAGAACCTGAGCCTTCTGCAGGCTCTGTGCTTCCACAGAAGTCCATGCCAAACAATCTTTATTGCTATTCAAGCCCAAATCCAGTTAAAGAAAATCTTATTCCAGTGGAGCGCCTTTGTTTCAGTCACCAACTACCTGGAAATATCTTAAACTCTTGAGGCTTTTCATTTACTCAGAAGTTCACCAAATACCTCAGGAAAAAATTCAGTTACTCTTCCAAATATAGTTAATTCTTTATCCAATAGTGGTAATATTTTTTTAATGTAAGGCAATAGAAAGAAAACAGTTTAAAAATTAAATCATTTAAATAATTCTGAATGGAGAAAAGTGGTACTTAGTATCCAATAGATTAAAAAAATAATGGAAGATGAGAGATTTTGTTACATCTTTTAACAGAAAAAAGTCAGCATTTTGAGATCATACATCAATGTCTTTAATCCTTTATTTAGGTTAACACATGTTTTCTCAGAATTCCTTAACATTTATGACAGAGATGTTTTTAATGCACAAGCAGGTCAATGATTCTTTTTCATTAACATGTCAGCTACAGCCATGAGCTTTTCTACTCAAAACAGACTTTAAGAGTGCAAAGTCTCTCTCGGTGCTTTGGAAAAGGCTTATTAGCAATGCAATTTGTTTGGTTTTCTTTTATCCATTCTTTTGAAATAAAGATTAAAATTAAAAGGCATTCAGTGAAATTGTGAAAGAACACAAAAACATTCTGATAAATACAATTCACCCATTCCCTTTAAAAGGTTTCTTTTTTTACATTCCTATAGGTATACGTAGGCATACAGCCATACATATGTCACAAACACATGAGCTCACACAGATACTTCCATCATGGGCAAAGCAGATGTTAATTCTAAAATAGCAAAGGAAATAAAAAAACCCAAACATCTCTGGCTCCATATGAGACCACTGGCTATTGGCAGTGACATGAAGCAAGAGAGATCTGTTATTTTATATATTTTATACATTATTTCCATTCTGAACAGTAAAAAATTATCTTTTCCTTTTTTTTTATTTTCCAGAAGAAACCATTCTGAATGTACCACTACCACTCCTATTAACACCAATACCTGATGGAAAATAACTGTAAGGGATATTCTCACCATCATTTATTTTCTTTGCAGGTTTAAAAAAAACCACAACAAACAACATATCTCTCATCCTTTGACTTTTTAGTGCTATTTGCGTAAATGAAAGCTAACTTTCACAGTCTTGAAAGTGAGAGGCTACAAGAAAAAAAATCATCTGTAGTAGAGATGTTTATGAATGGGTAAAAATCAGATAACCCAGAAAAAAAAAAAAAAGTCTAAAAAGAATGAATTCTGGAAGGTTGTGAGAGGAATATTCATCGTATAAGCAAGTAACTAGTACATAAAGGACATAGGATGCCCAAACTTCAAAACAATCTGAAAGAATGTAATTGAAATTGGTCTCCACTTATATTTACTGGTCAGCTGTTGCAGTGCTTTCACAGCTTTGTCTTTTTTTATCATCACAGAGGTATGAATATCTCCCTCAGTAGAAGCATGATTCTTTCTAGTTGCAGATTTAGAACTTGCAGAGGCATAACATGAAAAAAGAAACATACTGCTATTTTCCATTTTCTGACTACATGCTACATGCATCCTTAATGAGGAAGGGAGACTCTTTATTTCTGTTTGTTTTCTAGAGATGGGGAAAACATACACTATAAAATAACTTTTAACAATGCCTAAATTCTAAAAGTTCTTCAGCTTTTTTTAAAGGTAACAACAGTTCTGATTTGAGCTCAAACTGTGTCCTGTGGTTACCTAACAAATATTTTTCTCCAAAAGAAAGTTTGTTTCAGTATATCCCTTATTCTTACCTCCATTTGTCTAAAATTCTCAATACTAATGGGCCTGAGCAGTGGTAAAGATTTCAATTTGGTGTTTTAGTGAGTTTAGATGCAAATGGCTGCTTCAAAAAATTGTAAAAGTGGGTCAGGCATAAAAATCATCAGTTCTCTGCCAAGCACAGTCAACAAACGGTCCCAACTACTGCATCCTTCAAAGGTCTTGGTTAAAACCTGATGCCATGTTAACAGTTGCAGTTCCAACAGCCCTGTGTAACATACTGCTCTCTGTCTCATGGTTGTCACCATTAGATATGGAATGCTGTTTCCAAGGTCCAGCATTTTCCAGCACACCACTGGAGACACCTTTCTCTAAACACTTCTAGCTGAAGCCACAATTCACGAAGGGTGTATGCAGCATCATGAAGATGATACAGGCTCTTCTGGCATTCCTTAGGTTTAGGCGGGAAAAGAAACCCCATTACAAGGGCTGGATTTTGTAAAAACATTTAATTCTAAATAAATATAACCTTTCTTCTTTCAGGATAATTTGTTCTCTACAGGGATCTTTGGTTTAATATTTTTTTTATTCCACTCCTTGCCCTGTTTCTTTTAAATATTTTATCAGTGATACAAAAGACTGTTTTCAGTTAAGTTGTCCTGGATTTCCTGATTTTAATGGTAGGCTGATGTGCTATTTTTCCCTTGCATGCTTCTTACCACTATCGTGGTGTTCACAGATGGCCTTCAGTCACCTCCTTTGCACTTAAATGCTGTACAAAGGCAGGGGAACCTGACTTCTAATCATGCCTTCTAAGGAAAATAGCAGCAGTGACTAATGTTCTTAATCTGAAGCTTTTTGGTCTGCTTTTATAAGTGAAGACATTCTTCTTCTATGTGGTCATAAAATAGCCACAGATTTCCTGTACTCACTGGAATTTAAAAAGAAATCCAAACCCTTCTGCTTTTTGCTGGTTTCCAGAGGGTTGGTGGCAAAAGTACTTCCATCTTTCTTTATATATTCCTTTAACCAACGGTCAAGTATCAAGGAATTACTCTTAAAATTAGGCATATGTTATTTAGCTTAGGTTATCCCAACTTGTAAAATATTTTTCTCAGCACTTGAACTATCAAAATAGTTTACATATAAAGACTTCAGTAACTTCAATGAAGATCAGTATGAGTCTGTTCACAATATTACTGAAGTTTGAGCTTGAATGTGAGGTTCAAAAAATAGTCTCAAATTTTAAATGAAACAAAAAATTTGTACATTAAGTTATCTGATTGAGTTACAAGATACATAACCCTCTCTTACAGAAGTTAGGAAGGCTGAGTATATTAAATTAGGTACCTAGTCTGCAAGTCATATTTTCAAAATTTGTATATGTATTTTGATGTTACTATCTAGCTATATTTATCTTGCTTTAAAGTACTTTGAGAGCTAGGCACTTGGATAAGAACACTACTAGGATCTAAAAATACTAATGAACTTTATCTGCTGACTTTTTACCATTGGGGGTTATAAAATATGAAGAGAGTAAAGCTAAGTCTTGTATATTGCTTCAGGTCTTCATGTTTCTTTACGCCACTTGAAGATATAGTGATATTAAGAATCAGCAATACTTCTTTTATAACACAGCAGTAAAACAAAGGAATGAGTTAGTGAACAAAAGAGTCTCTCAGTAGCCTTCCACATAAATAAACCTACTGAAGCCTACCTTAATTTCAAAAATGTAACTGCATTAAAGTTGTCTGCACAGGCACTGTGGCTTTAACAAAGTCTGCAGCACTGTGAGGTGAGATTTGGATCAAAGAAAGTCAAAGAGAGGATCCTGGTGTCTCTATGTGTTTAATGCCAAAAGGTAAAATATCTCTTGACAAGAAGTTTAGGAGTGAGTGAATCTGCTAATTAGCCTTTTCTTGCAGTATGTTGGGATGAAGGATTAGCTTAATTCATAAAGCCCTAGAGGAAAAAAGGCATCAGGTCAAAATTGACTAATGAGGAGACATGCTCAGAGGGCTACAATGGGCCTGAGAACTTGGAGCTGAAGAAAGATATAGTAAAGTCTTCAGAAGACCTATGCATGCAATAGAAGAGAGCTGCAAATTGAATACACTGGTTTGCTTTAAGGCACGCAAGAACAATATAAGAATTATGGGACAAGAGTTACAACAATGACATGGTTTTAATTCTGGAGTATAATAAATGCTGAAAAGGTACTTCACCTGTTCTTGGATGAAAGGTACTGTCTATGTACATATAAAATAAATTGCAGAAATACAGCAAAGTTTACTTTTATTCAATGTCTATTTACTCACATCTGTCTTTTGTTTGGTGACACAAATATGAGATTAATCTTCTGGATTAACCCTATCTTGTAAATGAAACAGCAGGTATATATGTCTGCTATGCATTCTCAGTTCTTAAGAAATAAAGTCCTTCTTCAGTAAGAATACAGATAGCAACTCTGTAAGTATAATTACTGAATATTGCTTAGATTTAGACTAATAATTCTGTATAGGAGGACTGCCCTGATCCAGGGCTATTGGCACTATTCCAAAAATGATGAGAATTCACTGCCTTACCTTGCTGGGAAATGACCAGCAAGTAGAATCAAAGTCTGCTTTTATGCAGTGTATCAATAGATGTATTAGGACAGGATTCAGTGCTGCCTATCCTTCTTTTAGATGGTAGAAACATGGCTTCATGCTCACCAGCATTCTAAAAGGAACAAAGGCTCTACCTAACACCAAAGAAGGAAAAATGTGGGGAGAAAGCTGTTATCCATGCAGGAAGAAGGAGGAGAAGCTGCTCTTTCTGTCAAAATGCACATCTAATGTAAAATCTCCTGTAAAGAATGGCAGCTAATAGGAAGAACAGCTCTTGCTCTCCTGAGCCAAATTTGAAAAGGCTCATCCAGCATTTATGGATCTCAGTCAACCTCAACCAAGCTGCTCAGTGACACCAGATGAACAAATGCAACTGTGCTCAGAATTAAATATGCTAACAGCACACTACAGTAAAAAGGGAAATCTGGATTAGTAGCTATCGAATGGATGAAAAGCAATGTCTGTAAATCAAAGAAGGCTTAGAATGTAGAAAACAGATCAAATACTGTGAACCACAGTTCAATCCTTGCCACAGACCAGTACCCATCTTTGTTCTAACAGAGACAAAATCTTTCTTTGGTTTCTGCCTATATTTTAATATTTGAGAATTAGAATGTAGACCCAGGTCCTTCCAAGCAAATAATAGCTGCGCTACAGAGAATCACCATTAGCTGTAAAAGAAATGGAAGGAGGATGTTGCTTTGTGACAGATTATGTATTGAAGGTGTCTAGTAACTGACAAAAGATGTCTGCTCTCCCCCTTCTAGTAAAATGTTTGATAGATCCACCATATTTTGTAGACAATGAAGAAAAAAAACTACAATTACACCAAAAAAAATCACTAAGTACAAAATTACTTTTACTGAACATTGCAAAGTATTAGACATCATTATGCTGTTAATACAAGCTGAAATAAAAGCCTATTCTAACATGCACCTAGTCTCCACATAGAACTTTGATCAACAAACTATCTCATCAAGGGCCTGAAGGATTTTTCTATGTCTATGCTACTCAACTGATCACATGGTTCAAATAATTTGATACAACTCTTATATCGCATATAACATTTTTAAGTATGCTTCATTATGTTTTTCTTTTTCCCAAAAGCTATCAAAAACCACACCAGACAAAAATCTATTATCCATGGAGCACTTACATCTCACTCATTATAAAAGAAAAATGCAGAAATACATGTTTTTAAAATTAATTAATTCTGAAATGTCTTGCCCATCAAATCTGTCAAAAGATGTAACAGAGGGAAAATGAAGGTACTTCAATTTACGTAGAGTTGTGTCTTGAATAAAGACATATGATTAGCCCCATGGACTCATGAAAAAGAAACTCCACCCTGCAGTAACAAAAAAAATCCATCCTGTATTACTTGATGAAAGTAGTGGGTGAGGATAAAAAAAAAAATGAAGATAACATAGAAGACAAAAGGAAGATAACAAAGCAAGTAAGGACTGGAGAGCTGTGCTACAATCACTCATTGTTCAGTGTAATGCATAAATAATAGTGCTGATCCAAAAACAAAATCTTCTGCAAATGCCTGGTGCTAAAATAATAATATACCTTTGTTTGCAATGCTTTATGATTAATCACTGTCAAGTTTTGAAGTGGAAAAAATATACAGTAGGAATGAATCCTCTATTCTCCAGACTTCCAAAGAACTTTCTTGCTCTGCTTATTTAAGAAGTTTCCTCAGTGCAGTATATATTCTTCTGCCAAGAGAAAGAGTAACAAAAGAAACAAGCATAGCTCTTCCAAACCCTCCATAATAAAGCTGCTTTAGGAGTTCATGTTGAAATACTTTAGTCAAACACGTGTTTTCAAATCCCAGATGCGCTTGATAAAAATTAGTAGAAATTTGACTACTGAAATTTTAACTTTTTCTAATTTTGAATTCTGATAGCAGAAAAAATGCTACGACTTCAAAACTATTTTTCTGCATATGAGAAAGATCACAATCAACCAAGGATGAACAAAGTTCTACTGAATTTAATCCTTGAAAAGGCAGTTTCATTAGTAATGCCTTTGCCACTATTTAGATAGGTTCCAGGATGGAAAGATGGAAAAGCAGAAGGAACTGAATTTCAATAATAAAAAATAAGCAACAGCCCTGAAGAGAACAAACAAAATCTACCCTCTCTTTTCTTGTGTTTGTTTTCCATACAGATGGACTCACTTATTTTAGAACATAGAGCAGCCCAAAAAATGAAAACAAAAGAAATATGAGAGAGGGGGAAAAAAAGATACATGAACTGCAAAACATCACTAGCGATAGCTTGTCTGACAATAATTTTAATTCCAACAAAGAAAAAAAGCATTACATTTTTATATATATATATATATATATACACACACACAGAGATACATGCTCCAGTTTAAGATGCCCAAGCCACTGTGTACAGTGTCTCTCTGAAAGAACGGACGGCAAGTCAGGCACAGTGAGCTTGCTATGCTCATGTATTTCCACACTGTAGCAGGCACACATGATGTCTGCTACATCCCATACTGGACATCTGTGCACAGCCTGTGAGACAAACTCCCAACTTCACGCTTCAGCTCTGGGCTCCCTGGGTCAATATTTAAGGATGTCAGTGTGAGTTTTTGTAAAATCATGCACTGATTTTCACAAAGATGACTTTACTCTTGATAAATAAAGAAAACTGTGGGCAGGCTTTCCATATGAAATAAACCGTGTGCATATACATCCCAGTGGCCTAGGTCCAGCCATTTTCCACTCATACTTTCACAATATTTTCCTTCCCTTTGAAACTTGCACTTGCTTGCATCTCTTGCATGGAAAAAGCCATAAAGCATCGGATTAGAGTTGGTAGGGAGCAGAAAAGCAGCCTAAGGGTCTTGAGCTTCTCTGTTATCCTCCTATCTCCAAGTCAAGGTATACATTCCAAATATAGCATTATTCTCTGAAAACTCCCTGCAGATGAGAAATTGCATTAAAAAAAAATAAAATTACAGTGCTGCATAGATCCTATGCCTTTGTCCTAAACCATACCTCACCCATGTCCCATGAGAACAGAGCTGTCCTACAGTGTCTTACATGACACAGGACAGGAATGTTTAGTCTCCTTACCATCACCGCACTGTGGGCAAGCCCAAAAGTATTTCATGAAGAAGATATGTCTGCCATGCATTTAAATTGACCCCAGCAACTGCAATGCTACAGAGGTGTCAGGAGCAAAATCCTATATGGAAAAAGGACAAAACTATGTGCAACAGAATAAGCCACTGAACAGCTTCTCTGAGGCTGTCTTATTATTTATTGGAAAATAATACACTAATCTCCTAGCAATCACCTTTAACCATCTGTGCGGCTGCTAGATTCAGGTCAGTCCTTTAGAAGATGAAGAGCAATGCTGCCGATGATAAAAGTCCAGAGGCAATCCCACATAGGACTTCATAACTTGCATTCCTGCTTTCACTACATTAATATGCTTTCCTCCAAATTCTATGTCTCATATTGGCATTGCAAGTCAAGCTCAACTTGGGCACAGTGAGTGCATGATTTAAAATCAAAGCCAACAGATTCTGCCCACTTTTTAACACGGCACAGTAAAATGATGCTTATGGCATTGGAAAATATAGTCAGCCTAGCTCCCTCAAACAGAGGCAGTGAAATGAAACAGGCAAGGATCTATCCAAAACAAGCACAGCACAAGGACATGTACCTAGAGTTACCTGCCAGAGTTGTAAATTCTGAGAAAATACCAAGATCAAGTCTTAAAAAACAACTTGGATTTCATTCTCACAGTGAGCCAGAAAGAAGCCCAGCTTCTCTTAAGTGCTAAATCTAGTGACTAGCAAGGGAGAAGATAAGAAAATATTTTATTTTTACCTCAGTCCCTTGGTATTTTCCCATTGAGCACATTCTTGCTATTTTCGGAGCATGTCAAAATCTCTCTCCAAGACTCTTCATGTACTTCTGTTTATAAAGTCAGGATCATCCTTTCCAAGAAGGAACCGGTACAATGCAACTTGCATGACCCACACAAAATAAGTTTTCCCATAGAGAATATGACTGAAAAAAGGTACTCTAATGTAAAGTTTGGTATGTAGATTTTCACCCCACTAAGAGACAACTAACTTTACTCTGTCAAAAAGGAAACCTGTTCATGGCAGGAAAACAGCGTGTACCTGGATAGTTAACAGTGGATTTGAACACAAACTCATCCCCCAGCTTATTTCACTGTAACTTCAGAGAGAGAAAAAAACTCTCACCAGCACTTCTCAAGTATGAGCAGCAAACACCTGCTTGTTGATAATTGATGAAGAAAAATGAGGGAAGTTCAAAGAATAAATTATTGGCTATATTCTGTTTGTCACTGAAGGGACCAGGAAAAAGGCATATTATTCTGATTGAAGGCCAAAATGGACAAAATACTTTCCTTCTAATAAAATTGTATGTATGACAGGAAAGGACCCTTTTTTGCATCTCCTGAGAAGGGCCTAGTTCCATGTTTTCATCTGTAAGAGTCTTTTTTTCTTTTTTCCACATTTGTGGCTGAAAGCTCCCTGCCAGCTGTCAGTTTAATTAAATCTTGCTAAAAGAGCCCACTGGATTTCCAGTTGCAAGGGCATCTCTACAGAAGAACAGCCATGATGGGTCTGACCCAAGCTTCATCTAGCCTGACAGTCCCTTTTTTGGCTATGATACATAGAGCACAAGAACGGAGTAAACATATGGGCTAACACATTGTCCCAGCTTTCAATAATCTCCAGCTCAAGGGTTTTTTGAGAGAAGGCATCTTAATGGTCGTTACAAGCCCTTGATAGAATTTTTCTTTATTAATAAATCTAGTCCCCTTGAACACATGTAAAAGCTAGGTTAGATGTTTCATGGATTTCCTCATCATTACTAAGTCTAAACTTCACAGTAACTAAAGATCAGTTTTCCTTTTTCTTTCTCCATAACTACAACTTTAAGCTCCAAAAGCCATAGTTTGATCCTAACACCATGCAAAGCCCTCAAATACTGCACGTACTTTTCAGCTTTGTCTTCTAGTCAAGCTGGTGGTCCCATGCATCATATATACACATCACTTTTTCCCCTTTCTTTTGATGAACAGATCTGCAAAGTATATTTAGACACATTTCTATGGAGATTCTTAGAATATTCAAGTACCTCAAACTGTATGTATATTTTTATATCCCCATATGCACGTCTGCCGCGTTTTTTTCAGGGGCACTAGAAAACTGGCCAAGAAAAACAGCGTAAGCAAGAATCTGAATGTACAGGCATTTACGTACATCTCTAAAGGCTGCATGAAAGCCTTTTTGAAGTATCAGGTTCTTTAGTTTATAGGATGACTTAAATCAATGATTGGATATCTTTGACAAGCAATTTTATGTTCTGGAATCAAGACAACTGTGTATTTTATGAGTGATTCAAAATACTGGCTAGAAGATAATCCCAGATACCTTTTCTCTGTGCCTTATTAACAATGGCCTGACAGTTGATCTTGTACTTATATACTGAACAGCTTCATATTCTATATTGTGATTTCCTACATCTATTTCTTTTTTGTAAGTATCCAGTAACTGCATTGTTTTAAGGCAGAGTTCTCATATGAGATGCTGAAGAAAACTTTTCCCATACATGTAGAATAACTGCATTTATAATGATAAAGCGAACAAGACAAAATTGGTTACTGATTTGAGTTTACCAATTTCATTAAGTTTGCTTCCAGAAGTCCCTATTTCATACTGTATAGCTCCCACTGAAGTCACTGAAAGGGTTTCATTTTTCATAGTTTGGAATGTTCATTAGATGAAAAATGAGAACAAACTATGCTACAGTAGATAGAACAAAAACAATTTCATAGGGCAGTAAACTCTCATACTCCAGGGCATAACCCAACCAGTAATTTATAGGGTTAGACAGAAGCCTTGCTCATGGACAAGTTATTTCGAAGAGAACACAATTAAATGTTAAGTACCTTCTGTCAAAGCATCCCTTCGGTGGAAAACTGGGCAAAATATGGTGTCACAATTTCTTTACCTGAATTGTTGTGAAACCAACTCCCTGCCTGCCATCCTTGCTAGGGTGACATCCACAGCTCGCTCTCTCAGTCCAGGCTGCTCTCAGTATTGTTCATATAATCAGACATGTTGTGGTTCTGCGTGGCAAAGTTTGAGGGGAGGGGGAAGCAAAACCACCACAAGATATTAATTGGATCAGTTGATTATATTCTTTAGGATTTAAAAAGCATTTTCTTGCCAGTTTAATTCTTCATTATGCTTTCTTCTGTTTCCTACACCCTTTTTTTCTTCAAGATACAAAATTCTCCGTATATTCTTTGCATACCATATTTACCACCCTGAAATACATCTACTTTTGAAAGCATAAATTATCTTTCCTCCCTTATACGTGATCTCTTTCAGTTGTAATACTGAATCCAAAGCTCAGATATGTGCATTATCTAAAAACTGTATTGATCACATTTATCCAAGGGCGGCATTAAAAAAGATACGGAAAATCCTTTTTGAATGTAGAAAAGTTAAAATACATAAACCACATATAATTATCCACCTTGTTCTTAAATAGACTTCAGAAAAAATATTGGAAAAAGCAAAACCCTGAATTTGCTGCAGCCACTGATCAAAGGGCCTTTACAAAGCACCAGGATTTACTGTTTCAGAAGTGATCGTTACTCGGATTGTCCTTTTAATTCAAAATGCTTCTCTTTCACTTCAGCACAATTTACTATGTAGGTACCTTATTACTTAACATCATTACATCTTTGCACCAATTCATCAGTGAGTGTATCTTTTTTTCAAAATTCCTTGTCTACAATTTCCTTCCTCTTTGGGTTGTATCTTACTTCTGGCAACAGGCTCAACCTCAAACAAGTGTTCAGATAAATCATCATAAATCAAAATAAAGGAAAACAGAAAGTGATTTAAAGTTTTCGTGACAACCCAAAGTGACTGCACTCAGTAAGATAAGGACCCTTCACTCAGCAGAAAGCAAAGCAGACTTAGAGAGCAGCACATTGATTTGTGAAGACTTAGCCATCAGAATTAGAACTATCCATTCCTGTTGTTCCTCCACGTTTCTTAAAAAAGAAAGCTAGAGTATGCAAGTTTCTCCAATTTTCAGTGTAAACATCAAGGTAAGGAATTTGTTCTCATTGTTCCCTTCCATCCAATAAACATGTGGTGACCACTGCAGCTGGCTTTTGTGAGTCAGCGTGCTGGAGGCAGGTGTTGCTGCACCAGAAGGAACTGGTGTCAGCTCCTCCCAAAGAGACGAGCACAAAGTTAACTTCAGTAAGGTAGGCCATAGGGGCAACCTGAGGTTTCAGGAGTGACAGCCACACACTAGCCTCCTCCCTGACTCCAGTGAGTCAGGATGCACGTACCACAGCATCAGGAGACCTGCCTTGCAAACATGACGAATCTGCCCAGGGCCAGAAAACACACCTTGTCCAGGTGAGTCAAGGTCAGAGTCTGCATCTGCAGCCTTCGGTTACCCCCTGCTGGCCCTTTGCCCACAGCCAATACTCCTCTGAGAGAAGTCCCACGGCATAAACAGCTTGATGACTTAAAAGAGGAAGATTTTCTGTGGCAGCTTGCTAAGCTTTTCCTGCCTGCTAAGAGAAAATAATTAAATAAGTCCTTCACAGTCTCAGAAATATATGTTTAATTAATTGTGATTCTTGAATGGCATTTAAGAGGACTGCTTTCAGAATAAAGCAGCATGATTTGATTTCTAAAATGCCCTCGTGTTTGAGATACCCACTTGCCTTATAAGCAACTACTCACTACCTCATAATATATACTGTGCGACGAGCTCGCTCAAGTTAGGGCCAAATTCTACCATCTGGACTTTAGTGGAAAAGTCTGTTAAATAATAACAGAAAATAATATTTTCTAGGAAGGAGGCTGAAAGTAAGACTCTCTTCATACTTTAAGCGAGGTCCTTCTTTAGTTTCACCATGGTTTAGAACAACTGATGACAACAGGAAAAATGTGTTTCCAGTACGGTAACACATGATAAACAAAAGAGAATTAATTTGATTACTTTTTTTGCTAACATCCAATATTGGCCAACCATTACTAGGTGAGAAAAGGAAGTGTAAGGACAGGTTTAGACATTTTGTATTTCTGAACCCATCCTTGGGGCAGCATATATTTTCTTACATGTTTCTTTCACATTTGCTTAGAGCATGATAAATATATCTATCCAAGCAACTATATCAACACCAGGAGCTTATTTTATCTAAGATCAGGCGCCTTGTGTTGTTATGTAGGTGGAAAGGCAGATAAGTTTCTCCTTCCTCAAGATGAGTAGGTGTGTGGAAAAATGCCATACGAATCAAATTATATTTGATTCATCATTATAACATTCACATCACACAAAAGTATTTGGATTTAGGAGCTCATTTTTTATGCCTGCATTCCTGGGAAGTATGCAGTATACAAAAGAAAAGACCAGAACCCAAGGAGTCCACTGATTCAAGATCCAATTTACTTAGCATTTACAATCCAGTATTTTTTTTTAATTAATATCTTAACAACGATTTGTATAATATTTAGCAAATGCCTATTGCAATCAAATCTTTCTGATAAATGCCTACTCAAGGCACTTACAATCCCTCATTGAAATACCTGTGGTTAGAGAAAATTTTATCATCCACAGTAACCGGCTGAGTTCTGTTCCACTGTGAGTGTTCTTTATTAATCCACCTGGATCTCCTCTACTCCTCCCCACACATTTTTGTGGGAAAGCAAAAACAAAGGTCTTGATTACACAGAGCACCCCACAGTATTTTCTTCATTCAAGCATAAAATTAGGGACATGCTGCACCATTCCTTCAGAAGTCTGCAGTAATGGTATTATCATAAATCTCAAACTGACTTCCTTATTTGATCTTTTCCCAGCACGTGAACATGCAGGCACTGGAAGCATCTGGGATGGTGAATACATCTGAAGTAATGTGCACGTCAGTCCCCTGCTGAACAGGTCTTAAATCTGCAGCATTTATTGTTCAGACCACTGCTTCAAGTTGACTTGCAGTGCAAGAGGATTCCTGCAGAGGCTTTATTAAAGTCCAAATTCTGCAGTCAGACATAAACAAAATGCAACTTCTCAGCTTGTTACATGCAAAATATGTCTACTAACAACAGTCTATTTTGTTCACTTGACATGCAAAGCCACTTGGGAGAGTGATCTGTGGGGGAAGAAATGGTTTTGTAGTCTCATTCCACTCAAAAGACTGAGGATGTGTTCCTTGCAGAGCCATAAGCAACTCTAAAGAACCACAACCTCTTCTTCCTCTGTCTGTAAAAAGTGGAATTTCTTATTTCACGTGTAGAACAGAATAAAGTTTTGTTGATTTCTAATGCTATAGAAGTGATTTTTCTTTTTACAAGAGCATTCACAATTAAAAAATTGCTAAAATGTCTGTCTTATTTGCATTACAAAAAACCCCACAACCCAAACTTTTTCCCAGGTTTATTCCATCCCACCACAGCAACCACCTGAGCATTGCAAAGTACCAGGAAGATACTGTGAGTTTAGTCTTCAGGTTTCAAAGGATTTTTGCTTCCTTATTCATACAGCAAATTCAGCTAAAGGTATTATTAGTTCTCTTTTTCCTCAGTTCATCTAACACGGGCCCTTCTGCTTTTGTACTCAGTGTTATTATTTCTAGGTGTGAATGCCTTTTCTGTCATGTGAAATTGATACCATATCTCATTAACATACTATTTCTTTTCAGATTTAATTTTCTCTCTTGTCTGTACCTAGCATTCTCTATTTTACTTTAACTCTCTTTGTTGTTGCTGCTCGTACTCTATAATGTGTTTTGGAATGTAGTTTACAGGAATGATGCTATACAAAAAACTAAGGATAAACTAATTCCTTTCTACCAAAAAATAACCCCCAGAGTTCTCTGCAGGCAAGAGTTATATCTATTACAGCTGTCATTCAGGGGAGTTATATGATGAAAAAATCAGAATAGCGAGTGAGGCTGTATTCTGCAGTATTGCTGGTCTGTGAGGGCGGAGGAAATACAACGGGAAATATTGTTCTGTTTGCAGTCATTAATTTCTGTGTTGCAAAAAAAACCTGTAACACTGAGCAGATGCACCTTTTTTCTGAACAGAAGTGTTTTCTCCTCCTAATTAATTGGGGACTTATTCAGAACTGGCTCAGCAATACAAAATTGACCTTTGAAGATCAAAGTGATAAGCCATATGGGGCTAAATCCTGCCTCTCTTATGCATGCAAAACTCTCTCACATTTCAGATGAGTTTGCATCAGGATTCAGACAAGTGATCATCACATACCATGAAAAACAGCCCCTGGGACAGTTTAATCTGTGCAACCAGAACTTTCATGTTCCACTTTATATTCTTTCCCCTCTCCTCAAGTGCCCACCCCTCTCTTTTTTCTGGGGTTCTTTTGGGAAAGTTTTACTCCCACCCACATCTTCCTCAATCATCCCGTTTTGCTTTAGCACAGTTGGCAAGCTCCTTGCAACACACATGAAGTCTTGGGAGCAAGAATACCGGCGCTGCATAATTTAAGAGTGCCTTCTCATTACATTGGCTCTTCATTTCAATTGTTTGAAATTCTTCTGCACCTTAAGGCACACGCAGAATGCAAACCAAGATCCAAGTGTGCTTACGTTATATTATTATTTCTGGAATGAAGCATTTTAATACCAACATCTGATGGGTTAAACTAATACTTTGGAATCAAGCAAACATTTTTCTTCCAAAATACCTTTAAGATTAGATAGGCTGCATAGTTTTGTACTCCATATATACAGTTTATCTTAAAAATACTCACTACAATAATACCCTCTCTGCCATCATAAGGATTTTTTGTCATTTTTTTCCTCAGAAATACCTAATAAATTTAAAATAAGCCTTGACGGTGAAAGTTGTAAGACCTCAACCCCACAAACAACAGCCAAAAGCATGTTAGAGATTTGTGTGTTCAGTGTATTATACTCCCTTCTCACAACCACAGTGACATTTTATGGTGATTAACTATTTAGGCATAGAATGTAGTCTAGCTATTCCAGTCATTAAAAAGAAGTCTAAAAATTTCCAGTGCTCTGATATTGTCACAACAGCCAAATGACGCAGGTGTGAGACGTTCACATTGCCCTACTAACTCATCAAAGCTAGTGATTGCTGCGTATCAGCTGCAAGCACCAAGGGCCTTACTGTACCGATCGCTCCCTAAGGTGGGGAAGAAGTTGTTTAAGCTTCAGGCCAAGTCCTCCACTGGTATTTTTTTAGATAGAATGGGAATACACCTTGGAAGTATTCAACCAGCAGAGTTCTCTGATTGTCGATACAGCTGTGTTTAATAACACAATTGCGAACATAATATTTCTAGCCTGGCTTCCAATGGAATGAAGAAGATTCAGTCTTACTCTACGCCAGCTCATAATTGGCTAACGGGCTGAAAAGGATTCAGTAATACTGTTTTTATATTAGGGGACATGAAGACAAGAGAGTCACGTGGTACACCTGTAAAAAACTCCAGGGAATTCAAATGGGTGATGAGAAGAAACAAAAATTCTCACAAAGGTTCTGCCAGAAGAGCATTGTTAAGATCCTGTGCTTTCGCTGACAAAGTCTGCTAATATAAAGGTGCAAATTCACAGGAAAACAATCTTCATAAGTTCCTCTATTTATGGAACTGTGCCTGTGCTGTAGCCACGTTTGCATCTGTTTATACAGAGCAAAGTTTTTAAGTGTTCAGTGATCTCAGGTCCTTCTTTGAGATATCTTCCTGGATGTTGAAAGTGTAAGCAGCTAAAAACTCATATTCTCAAGCAGCGAACTTAGAAGGTTTTTCAAATACTCAGGGCCCTTGTGGCAATAAAAGTAAAACCAGATACTAAACTATATTCAGATTTTGTATCCTGCCATGCTTTTAGAATACACATTGAAAAAAAAAGCCAACACATTAAAATGAAATAAAGAACATCTCTCAGGGGTGAGATGTACCAATGCTGCAATTGGCTGCCCTCTATGAGATGGTTAAATACCTACATACAAAAGAGTGGAGCTGTGAGGATCTCTAAATTAATGTTTTCGAAGGACCTCAGGTATCTCTGCCTACATAAATTCTGCACAAGAGTTCCATTAAAACACTCGGGATATAATTCTGCACTGAATTAAAGCCCCCAGATTCAGTCTTACTATGGTCATCTGGTTCTCTCAGCAGCAACGGAGAAATTATTGCAAGACAAAAGGTCTATTTAAATGAACCAGAATGTTGACACAAGAGGAAATGGATAGACACAGACTACGAACGTGTTTAGGCTAGAAATTAGAAGCTTCTTAACTAGCCGTGAAATATGGGGTACTTTTCCAGGAGGTGTAGAGAGAGCAGTGAAGCCCAGAGGTTCTAAGAAGAAAATGTCAGTTTATCAATGGGACTGTACATCCTGATCATTCTAATCAGTGTCCAGATTTTTTTTCAATCATATACATTTACAGAGTTGAGAGAAATTCCCTGAGCTCAAGTCAAAATTAGAAGCAGTATCAGAGAGCCACAGTCCTGTACTGCAGACCCAGGAGGACGTGTAACACTGCAAGCAATCGAAGGTCATGTTCCTGGCGAGGAGGCTGGGCTGTGACCTGGATTCAGTTCACAGCTCTGATATTGTCTCTTACGTTTCCTCAGACACATCACCATCTCAGAAGCTTTTCATCTGTGACAGAAGGAAATGCTTAAAACCACGAGAGGTAGGTACCAGGATCAATATCATATGGATCTTAGATACCAAGGTAACAGAGATCATATAACAAACTTTACAGGGTGCTTTTAATCCCAAAATTTCAAATGTTATGGGCACAGGCTCCTAAGCTCTATTAGCACACCTAGCTGGCATTTAAATTTCAGGCCAGGTGGCAGAAGCACTGCTAGGAGGGCACAGAGCGGCAAGCGAGGTAGCTCACAGAGAGCAGGAGGCAGCCAGGGATGACGCAGTGCCCATTGTCCTGCTGCCTGCGGACACCAGCCTGGAGCCCTGAACTGCACTGCTGCACCAGTGCGCGTGTGTGCACACGTGCGTGCATCCGTGTGTGTGTTGGGGGCGGGGGGGCAGGCTGAGGGGCAGCTGTGTACCCCACTGCTCATACGGGATTGCTGTCCACTTCCTCCCACACCCCCCAGCATGAGAAATGCCGCAGCATCTGCAGGTCTTTCCCCTCAGCCTCCTGGTTCACCTCCATCCTCCTCCGCTCCTGCCCATGCCAGCAGCAGCGGGGCTTTGGCCAGGCCCCATCTCTCATCTCCGATGAAACAAAATTCAGTTTTCAGTTTCACCTGCTCTGCTGGGAGGCGCTGAGCCGGCACCGGCTGCTACATCAAACGATGACTATGCCACTGTCACCACTGCAGCTGCTTTTTAGTTCGGGGGCTGGCACTCTGGCAGTTTACCGCATATCTGCTGGTTTGGTACTGCCTGGCAGATGCTTTGTGATGACTGCAGCCCCAGAAGAAAGCACTGCGATTAATATGCAGCTTATCTGTATTTAACAGTCAGCCAAAATATCAAGGAGTTGTATATAAAATTGTCTCCTGTTCGCTACCTAAAGGGGTCTATACTCCTCTGTGCTTTTCCTGCGAGCGCTGATTTTGTAGTATCTTATTCAATTAGGGGGGGTTTTATACCTATTTTGTAACTGAAGTCGCACATCCAGCTTGTTAGCCTAAAATTCACAGATTGCCTCCAGTGTTAAACTTCCTCTTTTTAACAGTACACTCAGATTTCTGTTTATAGAAAATGAAGTAAAAATACAGCTCCTGTGGGGCATTTCAGAGGATGACTTTAAATAAGCCAAAGGCAGTATATTAAAGATCAAAACTTTATTACAAAAGCTTATAAATTGACGGTAACTGGCAAGAAAGGAAGACCACAAGAAAATTCAGGAAAATAGACCAAAATCAGTAAATATACTTTATCGATGTGTTAGTGGAGAGCAGGCAGCATTGCAGAAACAACAGCTTAGAAGACAGATCGCTATCTGGGCTAATAACAGCTCACACCCATATCTGGCTGGAATTCTAATATCCCCATGCGGAAGCCAGGGCTAACTCAAATAATCAAAAAATCAATATAGAATTTAGACTTTCAGCCCAAACCTGTCAAAAGGTCAAACGAATGGAAAGGCTCAGCTCTAATTAGGAGTTGAGCATCTCATTTACATCCACAGCTTCTGCATGTGCATGATGACAGAAAATGAAGGAAGCAAGTATTTTGCACGCTGACTCACTGGATTGTTTTCCTTGAAACCCATCCTGCTTTAGAGCTTGTTGAAGTAACTCTCACCATAGGGCCTCCTCACCTTTAGAGAACTAGAGTTCAGGTCTGTTCAATGCTATGTGGTCCCACAGTGTAGGTATCTTAGAATCCTTTACCTTCATGTGGAATTAACAGATTTGAGTGAATTCATCATGATGCAAACATGGTCATTTTGGGAGCTGGTATCTGGTGAGGCTTTTGTGATTTTTATTGTTTTGCTTTGGGGTTTTGAGGGGTTTGGTGGTTTTTTTGCTTAATCACTTGGTCCCCATCAACATCCTTATTTTGCTTAAGTAAGCTATTTCTTTGTGATACAGAATTCTGACTAAATTCTTTAATCATCTTTTGCTCAGAAACTGTTTATTTCCATCTGCATTACAAATGCAGGATTTAAACAATCTATCAACACAGCATAATGCAGCAAGTGATCTTGTCAGTTTGTCCTTTCCTCTCAGGGATGCAGCTACTGTATTCTGTACTTCTGAAGAAAGGAAATAATAGGATTAGAAAAACATTGAGGACAAGGGGATGTCAAACAAAAGAAAAGCATGCTGCAGTTCTAAGGCATTCTCATCTAGTATTGGGAATTGTAATTCATTTGTGCTAAAGACTTTGCCTCTGCTCATTATACAAAAAAACATAAAAGACTCATATACTTTGATACTGTAGTTTGGCCTATAGGGAACCGTAATTAAAACACATTTGAGTAAATGCAATTTTAGTCATTATTAAGCAACCAAAAGTACAGTCAGCCACACAAACACAGCATTATCTAAGGATTACAATGTGTAAGGCAGCCAGCAATCAAATCACCTTAAAAGTCCAGTGCTTATTTACCATATTAAAAAAATATATAATGCCCAACTATTTTTAAAAATATATTCTATATATCTATCAAATAAATGCAAAAATGTGGGCCAACAAGAATAATTAATTTTCGTAAGCACTTGAGGCTATTATGCAGAAGTTAACTCAGTTCATTAGTGAAATAAAGAACCTTTGTTACACAGCACAGAACTCTAAATCCAGATCCCTCAAGCCTTCCTTTGTGTCACAATTAGACAGTTTTATTAAAAAAAACCCCACCACTATCTAGATAAGTCACAATAACATCAGATATATAGCAAAACTTTTAAGGAGGAGCTTTCTGGTCCATTTTCTTGGTCTTCAGAGATATGAATCGGGGGGAGGGGGGGAGGGCTGTGCGCTTCTGTATTACCTTAGCTTCAGGTACTAGAATAAATAAGCGTTCACTTAAGACTTAGTTCTGTTAAATTAGGATGGTATGGAGAAGAGTGACCTTCTCTGCATATTAAAGTTTACATCAAGTGAAAAAGTGTTTATGACCTTGCAAAAAGCCATGCTTCCCATTCAAACAGAGCAGCAAGCAAACGCTTGTCAGTTTGTGAGAAGTTAAAGCATCCTTTAGGATGTTGGGCTTGTGTGCCAGCCACTCTCAAGTCCGTAGCTGTGAGTGAAAAGTGTTCGACTACTGGTCAGGAAATCGCACAAAATAAAAGACAAAGCCTACCTCTACTGAAAACAGGCCAACTTGAAAATCAATATCAAAGCTGATTTCAAAATTCAACGTTTAAGGCTTAGGGCATTTCTCCTATCAAGACCAAACCAAAAATAGTAAAAACAAAAACCAAACCATACCTCTTCCCTCCCCGCTCCTTAAAAAAAAAAATATCCACAATCCACAGCTAAAAGAAAAAAACAAAACCAAAAAACAACCACTTTTTGCTCAGAAACATGTTTTCCTGTAGCTGCATTAAATGAGCCGTGGGTCTCAGAGAAGAAGAGTGCTGGGGTTTCAAACACAGTAAGAGAGAGTCCAGCGAGACTGCGAGACTCCAGACATCAATCTCTCTCACATACAGATCAAGGTAATTCAGATGAGAATTCACTGTTTCAGATGAGTTGAACTCAAAGCAGAATGGGAGCAATTTGACATTCCCCGCTGAGGCAGTAAGCAAAACTGACCCATGTTTACAGAGGTTGGACTGACTGTTCTCACGGTGCCTTTTCTTGGCCAATTCTTGTGCGTTCACACCGTAACAACGTAACACAGTAACACTAACCTGCTTTAGGCCCCTGTATTCCTCAGCTCACATTCAAGCAAGGCTTATGCAGTTTTGTCCAGGCACGTGTTGTCTCAAGGTGTGCAGAGAAAAAGCCAAGATCAAAGCCTCCTCCCTCCCAGGTGAATCACAGAGCTACAGAGTCACTCTCCCACCCCACTGAGCTTAGTTATTCCCGAGGAGGCACAGGATGCTCATTGCATCAGAAAATACTACTCGAGTAAAGTAAAGCTATCAGTGAGTACTTGGGAAAATGCCTCTGGAAAGTACTGTAAATGCCCATCTGCTCTCTGCAGAAAGCAGGATGTTGAGATGTGGAGATAATGCAAATGTTCACAGAGAGACACAAGTTACTGACTCTCTGACCCACTTGGATGCTAGTGTAGCTATAAACTAAACCACTAAAAGTAGTCATCAAAAATATGGCTGTCTACCAACTGCAGTACGATTTTTCAGTTGCAAAATGTTCTCATACTGCTGCAATCAAATGGGAGGTTGATTTAGCAATAGCATTATTTTCAGCTTGTCCAACAAATCATAAAATCATTGGATGCCACCTGTTTTTCCACAAGATCCCTTAGCGTGGGATTTTGCATATCTCTTCCTCACTCATACATATAATGGCAAAAATCATGAAGAGCCCATAAACTTTTACTTTTCAGAGCCATTCAAGCATGCAGCAGCTGTAGTTACACTGACCAGCTCCATCACAGGTCTGATTGAGCTCTGCTTCACAGGACTTTCATCAGACTGTGTTATTTCCAGGCCCAACCTAGCTGTGCTTGCCTGAGAACTAGATCCCCAATGTCCCCCACTTGTGTCCTCGTGCTAACCTTACTCCCCCAGCCAGACGTCTCCCCAGCCTGCACGCCGAGGAGACAGGAGAGCTATTCCTCAGCCTAACCATGTCACACTGGAAATTTTCATTACCTAGAGAGAGATTAATGTAACATTGTTAATGACTAAAGCATGAAAACTGCACAGTCCTAGACATAGTTATGCTGCACACATGGAGTTCCACGTCTTTTTAAACTGTAAAGAGTCTTCTTGTCACTTCTGGGCACCTCGAGAGTTACTTATGAACCCCAGAGTCTTTTCAGCCCAGCTCTCTTTAGCAAGACCAACAGTTAAGCCATGTACATGTCTGTCTATATCTTTAAAATTTGGCTTCTTTATTCAGTGTTTAGTAATTTTCCACACTCTTCCTGCAGACGGACAAAGTATATTCATTCTTGGTTAAACCACAGTCATTAAATTTTCAGCATTGTCCTGAGGCTTAAGGAGATGTGCTGGAAACCTTGTTGGTAAATGTAGATAAATATTTACCATGAAGTATTCACAATGCAGGAATTTTCATAGCTACATAATAATTATGTAATATTAATTGGAATCCGTGTATCATATGCAAGTTCCCCGAATCATCACATGTACCTACTAAAGTCTCTTTGAGCTGCTGCAAGGACAGGCAGCATCTGCAGTTGTTGTGAAATGTGCATTTATATAACAATATAAATGTATCTACTCTAATTTTAGCTCCTGCCAGCAGGGGAAAATGTTTGCAGCTAAAATACAAAGTTTGACATTTTTCTAAACAACTTATTCGCATTTACTGTACCACCAACCATACCAACACATGAACAAAACCCAAAGGATTTTCCAGTTAATTTGTTCAGCATATATTTAGAATTTAGAATATGTTCAATTACAGCTTAGCCTATTTTATACCTTTCCTCTGATTGTCCTGCCCCTGCCCTTTCAATTATGAGACATCTCTCTGCTGTGACTGCAGTGTAGACTATTTCCTTTCACTATTAATAACCCCATTGAGAAATATGAAGCAGACTGACAAGATTAGTTTAAGATTTATTATTTTCCTAATTTCCAAAAACTGAGTACTTTCCCAATTAATGCAAGGAAAAATTATACTTACCACTGCTTTTATATATTTGAAAATATTTTCACATTCCAAAATGTTTGCATGCTATCTGATTTACTACACAATAGCAGAATAAAGTGTCAGAAGAGGATGGAGTATCCTTAAAGATGGGGAGAAAATTCCTTGCTTTTTCATTCCTTCAGTTTACATTAGGTTTGGGTTTTTTTGTTTTAACTGGTTGCTATGTGAACTGACAATACAGCACACAGCCTACTATACCTGTTAATGTCTTCCCATTTTGAGAAAAGACAGTTTTTAATGTATCTCTCCCTGAGAACAGATTGTGTTGCAGACTAGACCTCATGCAAAAGAAGAATTCAAAGTAGCATAAGCAATTCAGCAAAACTGCAACTTCCATTGGGCAGATCTGCCAATACACTTAGGGAACAAAACTACTCACTCTATTACTCCAAATACAAAATGATCACTAACAGATCCAAGAGCACGTACTAAAAGTGGAATCCTCCTCAACCAAATTTCCTAAAAATAGGGCATTTATGAATGAAAAAAAAAAAATACAATATTTAAACTCTGCACAATTCACATTATCTTGTAATTCAAGAATAAAATGTATGGGAGTATAAAAGAGTTTGTGATGGAGGCAGAAGGGGGAAAGAAAAAGTTCCTTACAAGAAAACACTTAGATTTAATGCCAAAATATAACAAGCTTGCTAAATATGATGGGAAGGAACTCTTACATTCCAGCCATATGCTGAGACTAATCTTTTCTAGAAAAACTGCATTCAATACAAGTGTATCTGGAGAAGAGCACTTACAAGTACAAGTCATAGACACTTGTACTCGATTTGTAAGGGGAGGAAATGGAAGAACAAGAGGGAGAGGAAAAGCTATATTAAGAAGTCAAATTGCAGGAGCCCTTTGACTGTTATTACAAACTGAAGAAGATCTTCAATACTGAAAACCTTCCATTAATCTCTTATTTACACGGAAAGCACATGCTTCTTTTTATCTGAAATACTTACAGTAATGACAGGCGCTGGGACTAGACAGATAAACACAGTATGTCTGGTTATCAAGAAATTTAGATTTCTTATCTAAATTTGGGTTTGAAGCTGATATTTGCCTACTGTGAGCAGATAGTGCATCTGCTCAGCGAAACTTATGTTCCCCTCATTTTTACTGCTAATAGCACTGGTGAAAAAAACATTTTAATGGGGCCCTATTTTTCAGGAAGAAGTCATTCCCAATGGGGAAACAGTACAGTTACTGAATCCCCCCTGCCCCAAAAACACAGATAATAAAACCTGTAAGTTTACAATGGTGAAGTCTGACAAGAGGCTAGGCACAAACCATAAAATTCACTAAAATGTCTTTCAGCCAATTTTTTTTCTGAGTGAAACATTTGAGCTAAACAAACAGGCATTTTGTGATGTAACTGTTCTCAGAAAATTTCCAGGAAGGACTGCCTCTTGATGCATTTTTAATCAGACTTGGTAAATACCGCAGCTGTATACATCTGCTTCTCTCTATGCATGGCTGATCTGAAAGTGGGTGATTGGGAGTGGCCATGTTTATTTATCAGCTTTAGTTAATTTTTTATGAGTTCTGAAAGCACATGTGATTTTTAACAGGAGGTCGTGTGGTCCTTTGAACATCTGTGCCGTGTAATGAAAAACGGCCACATTTCTGTCTTGCTTAACCAGCTAAGTCGAACTCAGGGAAAACAGGCCATGACACTACTCATGCAAGGAAAATATAAAGTCATCTCTGGATTTATTTTCAGGGTATTCTGTCGTGTAATTTATTTCCCTCATTATAAGCTAACATACCCAAGACACACCTCTACTGTGATCACAGTATTAATAAGTCCCCATATGGATACTCACCCCATCCAATGTAGCAAGCAACCTTTGAAAGCAAATGCAGAAGGAATGCAAACATAGCAGCTCTGGCTAAATACTGCCATTCATTAGAAAACCCTACATTTTTTTCTCACTCTGTTACGTGTCCATCTCTCTCTCTCTTATTTACATAAAACTCCCACTAATTACACAGATGATGATAATTAAACTAAATAACCCTATGGGAGTGCTGCCAAAGACAGTTACACCCAGGTCCTGCTGTACATGTGTCATATAATGGGGGTATCAATTAAAGTGCCCGATATTGAGAACAGAGATTATCTTATTTTAAACATAGACACATACTCTTACTTTTCTGAATCACAAGGCCACAGTTTATCTACTGATCTACAGACAGATTATTTGCTGTGGGGTAACATTAATTAAGACTGCTAGAAAAATGTCTATACACATCTCAAGTTTTTATTACTTTGTTCTTTTAACAACATTCAGTTGTACATAAAAAAGGACATGGGCAATGTCAACACCACATTCATAATTCCTTGGGAGTCATCACGTCTCTGTTCCTAATCCACTAACAAAACATAATTAGAGTTTTACTCTGTATTTTGAGGACTCACCCTTCACATCCAGTTGAATGCCACGAGGCCTGTGAAGGTGCAAGTCGGGATTGACAGGAGGACTGAGTGACTACTTGCACGTCATACTCTGAATGTAAAACCATTCTGCCAGCTGCTCATGTCATTAACGTAACAATGTGCCTCTGAAACTACATGGTTTATATTTTAATGGCATCCTGCTGTTTGGCTTTCTATCTCACATTTGCTGAATCAACACTATCGCAAAACAGCAAAGCCTGCCAGACAGAGCGATGTTTCAATACGTGATGATTCATCATGACAGGACACCGAAAGCCCTGTGGGATGTGCAGAAAAGCTTTAAATACTACTTACTTGTTAACTTATTTTAATTAAAAAGGCAAATGCAGAAGACAGAAGAAAACAGCCTTTCTGTACCACATCACTTTTATTTGCTCCACTTACCAGCACAGGATTGTATGGTTCCATTAACAAATTCTACTTTAAAAGAACATTTTCTTCCCTACTTTCATATTTTCCTTTCTTTTCTGCATAGCATATCTAAAGGCACACAGCTACCGGCTGCAAATACTACAGAGAATCACTAAATATAGGACAGCATGAAAATATGTTGAATACATTTGTCAGCACTGTATTAAAACAGAGCTGCATAGCAAAAAGATTCCCACACTGCTAATAGATACTGGCTTTATCACCTTTCCCAAGGTGAGAGAACCCACACAGGTATCATAATCAGTGACGTTTTTGCAAATGGGTTCAGGATTTTTTTTTTTTCCCTCCATATAATGCACGCTGAAAATGTGCTAATGAAGGTTACACAACTTTTTAGTATTATATTATTAGCAGAAATTCATTATTTCATTTGAAACTATGAAGGTCTGAATCTCCCTTGTTTGAAGTGTTGCCAGCACAGCTGCAGAGCGCATCTCAGATTAATGGGAGCCATGACAAACAGAATGAGCTACCTCAGTGCAAACTTTCCATCAAATATGCACAGCAGGTAAACAATTGCAAACTTCCATATTTTCTCTGCACTGTGAAGTCATTGCAGATGCCATTATGTTGTTATGTAGCAGGGGACATCAAAGCACTATGTCACATCAGCAAAAAATCCAGAAATAGTACAAGAAATATTATCACAGACTATTTTCAGCCTTTACCAGGAAAACTACCATGAGGCTGCATGGCAGAACTAAAAAATTACAGCTGTTTACAGGCTTACTAACCCATGATATAGAAATGGGCCAATATTCCTTAATGAACAGCCGTTCAGCTTCACAACAGCTCTGCATAACAGAAGGGCTGTAGAATTCCCTATCGAAAAAAGTTTTGCTAATGATACAACTCCATCATTGATCTTTTTTCTTCAAACACATCTGTGAGATTCACGATGCAAACTGAAAATCTCACATCCAGAGCAAAAGTGGCAGAAACCATCCCCTCCCCAGACTTTAAAATTTTAAACTAGTTAGTTTTATTCCTTACAGGTAATACAAGCTCCACTGTGTATGCCAAGTCGTGGCGAAAGGCATTACCAAGTATATTTAAACACCAAGACTGCAAGTGAAGACAATTCTTGGAATTCACATTTAATCTGCTCTGTGCTACCACTTGCTGCTTCTTTAAAGCCTCTTCCAGATGCTGGCAGGGTTAAATGGCTGTCTCTAACATGTTCTACAGCCTGAGAACCACTGAGGAACAGTGCAGGGAATTCCTGTTACTGTTGCTTTTCAAATAACCACAAAATAGCGTGTACATCACAAGTGCCAAAAATCTCGACTATGCTAACTTCAGAAATTACAATTTTTGTGAATATATAATGAAAGAGAACTTGTTGGAGGTGGTATTAAAACAGTTTATCTACTGAATAAAACAATAACCTAGTATAGGTATATTCATTAATAAATGTGGAGTTCACTATTCTTTTGTCTTCTTAACATTGGATACTTATTGGATCCACATATTTACCAGTTGTAATAACTACAAAAACAAACAAACAAACAAACAAAAAAAAAAGCCCAGATTCTCTGTCCTTTGATGACTACACAGTTGTACTGACTCTCCCCCGCTCCCAGCAAATTACTTGGGTCAAGTGCATGATACTCTTAATAGCATTTATCATATAGGCTTCTCGGCAGACAGCAGTATCTTTGATTTCCACTGCCATTTCTTATCATTAAATGGCCATGTAAGCCTCCTGGTTTTAGTAGTAGCTTGCCTAACTGCTCTTTTCTTCTCACATTTAAGTCAATAATCCTCCAGTCAAATAAGTCATACTTAAAAAGCTTACATCTCTCTGCTAATTCACAAAAATAAGTAACTGAGGAAATGCAATGTTATACAAAATACCTTACATAGAAGATATGGATATGTTCTCTACACCTATGGTATAAAGGAATCAAAGTAATGAGATTAAATTGCAGCAAGAAAGATTAAGGTTAGAAACAGGAAAAGCATCCATAGAATCAGGGCAGATAAAACACTCAAGCAGAGTGCTTGGGGGTGCTGTGTCACACCTGTCATTGAAGGTATCTAAGAGTGCAAACAAAAATCTACCTTGAAGTGTTACAGATCTTGTCAATCTTGCTGTGGGTGAGATGGACTAAATAACTTGTAGTTCTTTCTGTCAAAATCATTCTAGAATGTACAGGAGACATGAAAAATAAAAAGTTCCAAAAATGAACTAAAAAAAGTTTATGTTACCCTCTAAATTAGTAACTGAACTCATATCCAGAGCCTACTTCATTATTTCAGCACCTATGAACAGAAAGCACAGCCCCAGGGATCTGATACTTTTGAAGCAGAGAGTGGTAAAAGGACAGGGAGAAAAAAAAAATATTAGATATAGCCAACACTACAACTGAATAAGAAATTCACCTACTCTTTCACAGTTGGGATTTAGAAACTCATAAAAGTGACATGGCTCAGGTGGAAAGTAGTAAGTATAAAGAAAGTCCCACCAGAAATGCAACATAATAAAACATTGCCTAATATTATTGTAATTCATAATAGCAACATCTCATTAAAATATTAATGAAAATGACACAGAGTTATACCAAAGTGACTTATTCCAAAGTGACTTAGACATATCTCTTCTACCAATGGCTTCAATTTCTCTAGCGATTATCTTCATACCATTAACTATATATTTTTATGTCAGTAACATTTGAAATTTAGTAAGACAAGAAGAACCTTGAAAGCATGTACCTATCCAGGAGGATGCAATTAACCTGGAGAAATCTGAATCTATCTGTGTTCCAGGGAACCTGGAGAAATCTGAATCTGTGTTCCAGGGAGCCTTCTAATGGAGGGGATCACCACCTGCAGTCATCCTCTTGGGCACCCTTTCCATGTTCACTGCATTTTCTGATCCGCCAGTGCAGCTGTTTCTGCAGTGGCACAATAACAATAACCCAACTCAAATGTGTGATCCAAGCTACAAAAACTTCTGTAGTCATAAATCAGGTAATAGTAAACTACTATTTATATTACTTGTACTAACCCAGCTCAACTGGAGTTCACTACAATCAGGACACGCTACCATGAGCAGCTGAGTTTGATCCATGAGAGGTTGAAAAGCAAGAATGGGTCAGGTACATGGGCTTATAACCCTCTTAGCTAGCCCAGCAACAACCGAAACAGGGTATCAAGGAGCAGGGAAAGGTGATTGTGCCTGTTTTTCACTCCAGAGGAATGCAACTTGGTGTCACACTTCTGTGTTTAACAGCACTCCTGTCTTACATTTTCCTTTTTACCCATGAAAATAGATGTCCAAAGAAATTCTAATCCTCTCCTACACTCCTTTTTCTGTGCCAAGAATTCTTTGGTAAAGAATAATTTCTTCCAGTCACTCAAAATCTGCCATTTAAAAAACTGTCATTATTGAATTGTATCTCTACTTTCAGGCTACAAAGTCACCCAAAAGATTAAAACAGTTAAGAAAAGGCAGCTAATATTTTGTGCATAAAGAAGATTCATGGACAAATTGCCTGCTTTATGGAGACAAGGACACTAACAAAAGTTCTCTGATGAGAGTTACAAAAGAAGCAAGATTTCCATTCTTCAAAGCGGCACAGAAAAGATCAGTAGAGCACTTTGGTATTCAATACTTTAATGTAAGCCTCTATAATTAAATGTTAGATTTTCTATTAGAGCAATGATCAGATTAAAGATGGGTTGATCAAAGATTTAAATTTAATTTGGCTACTTTAAATACTCTAATAAAGATGTTCTGCTAATTCTCAAACCGCTAGCACTTAAATTAAGAGTGTTTCAGGGAATGTCTCATCACATCGTGAACTACTGTATGTTTTCCTCTACTGTGCAGAAATTCTGTCCTTTTAGGGAAAAAAAAGCACACGAGATTTTCTGCTGATCTCTGCAGCCTTAAAAGGGTAATAAAATTTATACTGTACCCTATCCTTTGAATTTTCTCAGCCCACTTGCTCACTACACCCACAGACTCACGTTTCTAGAAAATAATATTTTAAAAGACTTTAACCCATACCTTTTCAACTGTGTTTTCTATTCATTTTCCTGTAGAATGTAGTTCTTAGGAGAGGATGAAACCTGTATCAACAATGCAAGCTTCACCCTTTTGATGTCTCCACCAACCCTTAGCATTCTTGACTCTTCATTGGCTGTATAAAAACATAAGACTTTGTCCACAGGCATCCCAACCCATCCAAAAGTCTCAAAAATTCACTCTCTCATATGTAGGATATATATGGATACCTAAAACAAGGTGGGAAGAATCTGGGCCTTAGCTGCAACCATAATCAGTATGGAATAAATGTTACTACTTACCAGCTACATAGTGAATCTGAGCACTGGAAGAAACTAGAATCTGAATCCCATCCAAAACAAAATTTGAATCTGGATCTTAGACCAGATTCTGCAAATGAATCAGTCTTCAAAACACTGCCATATCTTATCCTCAATTGACTCTGAATTCTCAATTTGGGTTCTGAGTGATTTTCTTTACCAAAAAAAAAAAAAGTATATATATATAGGGTTAAGGTAAACTACTATAAATTATCCAGTGGCCGTACTGATAATCACAACAGGTGTGGTTATTTCAGTGATCTAGAATTACAGAGGGAGGAACTGTAGACATTATGGTGAATAGTCCAACACATAATTGTAGCAATAACAGAATAGGTTGAATGTCATGAAAGATTGCATGAAAAATATGTCATAAAGAGTGAAATAGTTTCATAAGAACAATCACAGAAGCAGCAAGACACAGCGACCTAATGTTAGACGCACAAAGGTACCTTGTATGGTAGACAAACATACATAATACTTCTATAAGACAAGTTTTTCTTCATCTATAGTTATGCACATGCATTTATTTTCTCTCATGTATATGTGACAAGAAACGTGAAAAATGCAGCATGTTTGTATTTAAAGCTGCATGTGCAGGTATTAGGGCCAACTGACAATTTGCAGGCTTAGAATATTGCTTTTCCCTTACCCGAATATGGGGAAGGGAGAAATGGCAATACACAATATCAATGATTTTTAAACCTCCTCATTTCTGATTTTTTTTTCTGATCAGTAAGATGCAAATTCTAAAAGCTAACAACACTTCTTCAGTTCATGGAAGGGTACCACTTGAATTCTCAAGGACCAGATGATTTTATATCTATATTGCAAGAAGTAATTCTTGAAACAGATTCATAAATCCACATAAAAGAGATTAGGTGTGATTTTGAGAAGGAATGCACATGCAAGATGACAAATTGTAAAAACTAAAAGTGTTACCACATAGCTCTTGACATTGCAACCTATGCACAAAATGTTCTTCCTCTCTTGAACATCTCACTGTCCCTTTCACAACTGGTTATTAAATACACTGCCATTTGGAAACCTTATTATATAGCCTAAGTAACACTGAAACTTTGTTTCTGAGCCCATTCAAAAGACTTTACAAGAGGAAGATTTGAGATATCTAGGTGTGCTCCTTAAAACCTGAAAAATATACTCAAAATAGAATAATTTTATATTTTTCTGAACAAGCAGGAGATATGAGAAGCACAAGTGGCACAAAGAAGAATAGACGATTCTGGAATTCTAAAAAAGATGCAGTCAGGTTGAGCAAGAAAACCTGTTTGACCAACTTCTGTAAACAATGGCAAGCAAGTCTAGCAGAAGGTAGTTTCATTTACAAACACACACTTTACAGTTAGGAGTCCTTCATTATTAGTAATTTCTAATCCTCACAAGATATATGCTAATGTTGGGACTTTTTTTATTTAGTCACTTACTCATCATTCACTTCGATGACACTTTGGATTCTTTTTACTTCAACATCTACATTTCATTTGTTTTTTTAATGTTTCCACTATCAGTCTGTCTTTGAAATGCTTGTACAACTCCTATCTTCCCTCTTTCCTACCATTTCCACTTCCTTGTTTTCCAGACAACTGTTCTATGTGCAAGTTCTGGAAATGCAAAGAGACATTCCCCCTTCCTACCTCATGAGGTAGAGCCTTGGATGGTTCACTCATTAACTTCTCCAAACAAACTTACAAAAAAAGACTGTAATTCTCTTAGACTCAAAATAATTCAGTATCATTGGAATTTAATGTACAATAATTAACTTTTTACAGAGAAAAAAATCAAGGAAACTCATTAAAGAGAAAGAGTTGTATAAACTCTCACCCACAAACAGGTCTTTGATGTCAGGTTTGACTTCAGCCTACTCAGCAGCATAGGAGGGACAGGGAACTCTACACAATCTCTACCAGCCCCTCAAAAGCCTCTCCCCAGCACACAGAGCTGATGTTGCTCCTGGCTTCTCTCAGCCTCCTGGCAGTACCTGGATCATCCTCATCTCACTCCCAGCTCCTGAGCAGCGAGGAACAAACAGTTGTGGCATCCAGTGAAATTTGCAGGACATAGGGTTTCCTTATATCTTGCTCTGAATGTCCAATACTTCTTTTCTTCTATGAAATTTTACTTTGCAAATCCATAAATACATGAAAGATTTTACTACCTGAGATACGTCAACTATTCATCATTTCCCAATATGTAGTATTAGTAAAAGCAAGCCTGTCTAGCCACCTATTGACAACTATGTCTATTATTATCAAATCACCATATTGTGCCAATTTTATTGGATAAAATTGCTTTTGCTAATCTATGACATAAGTAATCACATATTTGGAAACTTTTTTCTAATTTCTTTAATAAAAGTTCTGTGAATGTATTAAACCAAATAAAGTAATTGCAACATTTTCTGAGAAATTCAAAATTAATTATATAGGGTAATATATTTTTTTCCCTGTGCTCAGTGGTTCATAATAAATGAATAAACCAAATTTCAAGATTCCTTCTCAGCAGGAATATCCTGTCACCTAGCCAGTGACCTGTTGCAACATCTATTATTAGCTGCACTATTTAATTAGGATACACACTCAGGGGATCTGCTTAATCAGGATATCTCCCAGTGAACACATTTAAGTCCAGCAACACTCATTGGCAATGACTTTCATAATGGGGACAGTAACTTTCCTTAATTGGGATGCCTTAGGGTGAGTTAATGTGTTAACCTGAGTCTTGTAGTACTTCTGTTTTCCCTGACGACAGCTTTCAGATTTTCTCCAGCTATGACAGAAAGACATGAAATATGTATCTGCTGCCTCCTCCTAGCTCCAACTGTGCAATAATATCAGAAATAACAGAGCTAAGGAGTGTGGGCTTGAACCCCCTTCTAGCCAAGTTTAAAAAATTCATTTTCAGTGATTGTTATACATTTTGAAGAATAACATCACGGAAAATCTCATTTTAAACTAATAACTCAGTTTTATGGAAAACTTTCATATAGACCCAACAATTAATTATCTGCAAGGGAAAAAATAATCTCCCTATTTGCATTGTGAAGGCTTCTGTGTTCATGTGTTGTTTCAGTACTACTATAGTTTGAGGTGCCTACCACAGGCTTGTAGAACCAGAAATCAGGTTATTTTTAAAAGGGGATAATATGAAACATCATAAATAAAACCAATAAAACATACTTTTTGACTGAGAGAAAGGAGAGAAAAAAAGGTTAGGAAAAAGATTATCAAAATTGCTCAGCTGTAGAAAGGGAAAAAAACCCCACATAGTAAAAATGCACGTTTTGTATGGCAAAAACGGCAAGCAGATGCCCAGTTTTTCAATGCTCTTTTATAGAGACATAGTCTGTGTTTGCATACAAACTAAACTTTAATAGGTGTATTGGGTCCAACACTTCAATAAACTGCTTGTGTCTGGCTGAACCTTTGGTCCAGTAATACCAGTGTAAGAAGTATTACAGAAAGACCAATGTGAGCATTAGTTCAGTTCATAGGGTTTCTGCATCTGAAAACTGGGCTAATTTAGGCTCTATGGCAGGAACTGACAGTAGAATTCCCATTCTGATCAGAGAGGCCCTATCCTACATGTTACTGCTCGCTCCCACCTACCAAAGGATTTACAGGTACTGAGAAGTTGCTAAACACCCTAGAAACCTGGCTCATCTTTGCAAAAAGGCTGCTTCTTTTATAGTCTACTTTTTTCATAGCACAAGTCACACATCATAAACATCAATGATATACTTTAATTTATATTTCTTAAAGGATATGGACTCTCGGGACCATTACTGTCAAATAACAAGATCGTTTGAATAGGATTGCTTCCTTACCTATAAAGGCTTGCTGCATATATTTCACATCTTTGCTTTTGACTGCTTTAATTATATCTTATATATTATTTATAAACTCTATAACAGGAGAGTTAATTGATCACAATTGAAAAGATGAGGCTAAAGGACCGCCATTTGTCAACTTGCTTTATTAGTTCTGTCTCAAATGTAGCTCAATTCAAACCATAAAACATGAATTCAGAGCCCTTTTACTTTCCTCATTCAGAGACAATTTTCTTGTGAAGTTAGAAATACTAATTTGAAATAAGTAGTGACCTTTCTTTCAAGTTCTGCCTCTGCTGCTCATAGCTCTGTCATTACTCAAAATCTTTCAACATCTGGAAATGCACACTCTTTGCATTTCTAGAAGGATCTCAGTTCTGACAGTATTTTGGAATATTCACTTGTCTGGAAAAAAAATTGACAGTTTGAGCTGTGCACTGCACAGCTTTATACCTGAACAAAACCATCCTAGATCTTGCATTATGATCACAAAAAATAAAACATGTATTTAATGTCAGCAACCCAGTGCTCCAGGTCTCTGACTACCAGGGCACTCACACTAATCCTGATCATAAGCAGAGCAAGCTCCTGAGTCCCTCGGTAGTTTTATTGAGCCTTCTTGCTTCTGGAATGAAATCTTCTGTCTAGTTCACACCTGAAAATGATGAAATTCCAAGTGTGTATTTGCATTTAACTACCGAGAGAGAAAGAGAGGGGAAAAGCACTGTCTCATTAACTGTTCTGCCAACCACTGGGAATACGTATTCCAGTTTAGAAGAAAGGAAAATACTGAGCGTGACCAATCGTCTGATTTTATTAGTGATTTCTTTTTCTTATGCATAACCCTCATAATTCAGAAGGCAGAACATTTGCTTTGCCCTGCCACACAGTTTTGCTTAACTATTCTAGAAGTAATCTTGGTTTAACTGCTTTTGCTGTAGTTCATCACAGATAAATTCCCTTTCCATTGAAAGCCTATTAAAATTATTTGACTGAATTTTCTCATGAAAATGAATTTCATGTTAGGTATTCCATTGAAAGACAAACCTTTTTCAACAGTATTTATATTAAATTTACTACTTTCACTGAATGTCCTCTAGTTCTTTTACTATAAAGAAGTTTTCCACTCTCAACTGAACCCATTTTTTTTTTACTCTTTCTATGATCTCACTCTTACTGTTCTCTCTAAATTAAATGCTCTAAATCCCTTTAATCTGTCTTCATTTATAAGCCTGGCCTAAACTTTCCACATGCTACTCACAATGCATCTTAAGTTCATTACCATATATTTTGAAGTAATTCTGCTTAGCTCTTGCTTACTGTAAGGCATAAGTGCAATTCTTATTCAGTTTAGAGCTGAGGGAACTTGTTCTGGTTCTGAAAGAGCTATTCAAGAATTACATGGTCAGTTAGCCAACAGCCTCATTATTTGCTCCTCACCTTGTTGCCTGTAAGCTCTGTATTTATAAAATGTTCTGGTTCCACCAGAATCCCCCACTGGCATGTTTTGCTGTACATCAGGCCCAGGTTGATGATGACCGGTATAGGCTACACCTAGACAAATAAGCAACACATTCTGCACACATACTGAGAACAAGGCTTGAGAACTTGTTTCAAATAATCTGCTTAAGAAATATGACATACAGCAAAACATAAATAGCTAATTTAGCAAATTATATTTGCCTGCCAATATACTATCAAGCACTTCAAGCTTACCAACCACCTTTAGCTAACTCTGGATTAAACTCATTAAGCTACGTACTGTGTCACATAGGCCCTTTCCTTGTCAAGTGCTAGGTGAACCCCTAAGTTCCAAACAGTTCCCACCACACTTGAGCTCCATCCTGCTGCAAGGCTTAGATGGACAGCTCTGTCCCAGTGTCAGATACCAGTCTCCAGCTCATTTATTGAGCTTCAGTGCCACTGGCTCCTTTGGTTGATACTGGGGAATCTGCTCTAGCTCAACATCTGGTGCATCTTGCCTCCTTCTCAGCCCTGGTTCAGGACCCAGCCAAATGTCACAACCCCCTGAAACACAGCACTGCACCATGCCAGTGCTCTTGTCCAGTCCTGCCTTCTGTTTGCAACAGGAATTTAATTAATAAATACCCAGGAGGTTTTCTTCTACCTTGCTGCTCCTGAGATGACTCCATTTACCCTTATGTATGGGACTGTTTACCCAGCTCACATACTGTACTGTTATTTGGTTGCCTGCTTATTTTTGTTTACTCCTTTTAAAAACTCTATTTTTCGCTGTTGAGAAGCAATTTAAGGTCATTAAAAAGTCCCAGTCGTGACAGCTCTTGCTGATCAGTAGACACTCAAATCTGAAAATCACGATTTGTCACAGGTCAGAGTTTATAGAGTTGGCTGAGAAAAACTACCCCGTATCCACACATTACAGAAGAAAGCAAGCAGCTGTGTTATGTGCCTTGATTAAACTGCCTCTTTATTCAACACCAATTCTATCAGCCTCAGTTGAAGAAACACTACCAACAGGCAATTTTTAAAAAGAAAAAGAAACAAAATCTGCAGTCTTTATGTTCACATATGCAAGTGCCATCTCCAAGAAGAACATCTATTGAAATAATTTAAGCTAGAAATATGATGCTCATTGACAATCCAAGATAACCAAGGACTTATTGATCTATCTCCTCCTCCTTCTCCTTCACTAAGAGAAAGAATGATAAAGAGCTGCTTTTGAGATAAAATGCACCATACTTGATGTTAAGTACAATGCATAAAAATAAAAAGTTTAGGATTAGCTGAGTTACTGTCAGCACAATACCAGTGAACGATTATTTTTTTTCCAGCCCTACCTTCCCTCCCTAAATTCTACAACAGATGGAAAGAAAGCAGAAGTAGTATCAAATATGTACATCCTGGGAATGCAAAGCTGCACAAGTTCCTGTGTGATTGTACAAGCATATCCACATAAGCAGATGCTGTTACATGTTCACTGGAGGTCTGAGTTGGCTGGATATAAGCCAGTTTCAGTCCAAAACTACAGAACCACGTTACCTGGTTTATTATTTTAGGATTAGCACTGTGCTAACACGTGCTGCTGGCTTGATCCCAGCTGTCTGAGAACACAGATGGAACAGAAGCAAAACTGTCCAAACCTGTACATGTAAACATGACCTACATGTCATTGCACACCTCCATTTGAGGAGCAAGGACAGGTACTCCATGGGACATACACAATGAATCTCATGCTCCTTCCACTAACATTCATAGAAGTAATGTTGCAAAAGGCAACAAAATGAACCCATGAGCACAGATACTACATGCAATGAGAACCTGGTTTAGCAACATCTTCAAAGTATACTGTCCCCCCACTGTCCCAGTGCTAAACTGTTTCCTTTTCTAGCTTCTGGGGTTTTTTTTCTTGCATTGTAATATGGTCAGGATGACTTCTGATGACACACTGGCCAAATGCAACATATTTGCATACATATAATATACATATATTATAATATCTTATATATATATTTAATACCTGACAGCATATTAAAGCAGCACTTCACAGTTCCAATTTTCTGAGTATAAATTAAAGCACTTAAAAGCAATTCTATTATTAATTTCTTGTCAACTCACATTGATATTTGGTGCAGAGGTTGTTGCCCTGTTTGGCAGAGTACTGAGCATGTTCTGAATGGAAACAGCATCCTGAGCTCTTGCTGGTAACTGGGGAGTGGTTTGAAGTTAATCAGAATATTCCAGGAAGATATCAGCATTTTGGGACTTCAACTAATCCATTGTTCTCCCTAACTGGCTGTGTTTACTTCCACAGACTTTTAATCAATAAAGCCCACACACAGAGTAGCAGAATGAATGAGTGGACGTTTTTGATGTTCAGTGTCTAGCTGGGTGAAACTGCACAAGAAGCAGTAGAGTTTTAAAATCATTATACTTCTACCTCTGTGATGTTTTCCACATGACTTAGCCACTGGTTTTGTAAATGACTGGACATATGTAATTCTATCACACTGAAAAACTCAAATACATTCTCTTATTCCCAGCTATACACCATGCCGATTAAAATGTGCCTCTTCCCAGGACTTCTTGTAGATTCTCCCTTGTACTTCCTAATTCTTATTAAGTCTTATAAATCCAGAGAGAGAAACAAAAACCCCCATCTATTTGACATCTGATGTGTTTTATTCCCACTGTGTGTTCCTTATGAGATACCTCCTAGTGTTTTACCTACTCTAACCGTAACGGCAGGATCTAATCTGCATTATGTTGTCTCAAGTGGAACTGATTTTTAAACCTAAATGGGAAAGCATGGAGAAAACACGTACTACCTTCTTACTTATGCAGGAACTTCAACCTTATAGATGCCATTGTTAGCGGTGATACAGTTCCTGCTGCCTAGAGCCCCACTTCTGCTTATGCCTAGGACCGTCTCATCCTCGACAGGCTTAAACAGCTCAGCATCTATGTCAAACAAAATCCTTATTAAAATCAAGCCTGAGTTCTGGTTCCTATAAAAGTCCCTCAAGGGGTTCAAAACATAAGAGCATTTCCAGTCTAACAGAACAGGGCTTTCCACAAAATACAGTTGCAGCTGTCACTTGCAAAGGTGACATGGTTCAGTGAACAGCCTATCACGTTTTCTATAAAATAGAAAAGTGAGATGCTGATATTCCATGGCTACTTCAACCTTCATCTCCCATCAGGCGGACCAAGGACAGCCTTCCAACCTCCAGCCTGTGAAGTGCAGAGGGCCCACTTCTGCTAACATTTTAAGAGCCACAGTTCTACCCTGCTCCTCCCAAAGAGACTAGAAAAATTCAGTGGTGAGAACTTCAAAAGAAATGAAGAAGTTTTCAAAAACTGCAGCATCACCACTTGTCAAGAAAAACAAAAAACTTAGTAGTGAAGAGGAACTCTTATTTTTTTAGATTATTTGAAGCTGCTGAAAGCTGCCAGACACACATTTCTTTTTCTAGGTGTATAATGATCCCAGTTTAAGAGATTATAGAAGGGCTCTGGAAGTGATGATCCACTTGTTACAACAGAGCTCTGCTTGTATTCAGTGAAGGAGGATTCAGTAAAGGAGCCCTAACAATGTGTGCTTTATTTAGAGAGCCGACATGATCAGAACATTTTTCTTTCATGTCGGATCACCCTCCTCTTCCAGCAGCCAATGTCAGATGTTTTCTAAAATGAAAAGCTTTATATTACTTTTTTGATTCAGTTCCTATTCTGAGCTGTAATTCATTGATTTTAAAGAAAATCTAGAATTTACTATTACTAAGACCTGGCATTATGTCCTGCACAGTGTACCTTATGTCAACCAGAAGTTTCTAATTCAAACTTGTATCTTTGGTTAAACTGGTGAATTCTGTCTTCTTTTGTTTTCTGCTTAGTTTCTGAATTCCCAGGTGCAGAGATCATCTTTTTATTCAACAGCTACCATACCACTAGTGCTATAAAGCATTCAGCTAAAAAAATCTCCAGACATAGAAACACAGAAACAATGGTTTGGGTTGGAAAGGACCTTAAAGATTCCAACTCCCCTGCCATGGGCAGGGACACCCTCCACTAGACCAGCTTGCCCAAAGCCCCATCCAACCTGGCCTTGAACACTGCCAGGGAGGGGGCACCCACCACTTCTCATGAGAGCAGAATAGAGGGAGAGAATTGCCTACCTCAACTGTGGTCACGCTGGTTTTTTAGACAGCCCAAGATGGGTTGGCTTTCTGGACTGCAAAGGTGCATCGCCAGGTCATGTTGAGCTTCACATGAATAAACACTCCCAAGTCCTCCCCAGGGCAGCCTGATTGAGAATTTATTCCCCACCCAGCCTGTAGTTGTGTTTGGGACTGTGTTAACCCATGTGCAGGACTTTGCACTTGGCCTTGTTGAACTTCAGACAGTTCACATGGGCCCACCTGTCAAGCCTATCAAGGTCCCTCTGGGTGGCATTCATTCCGTCCAGCATGTTGACCACACCACACAGCTTGGTGTCATTGGCAAATTTGCTGAGGTTACACTTGATCCCAGTGTCCATATCTCCGACAAAGATGATTGGGACAGTGTCTGTCCCAATATCAACCCCTGAAGAATGCCATTTGTCACTGAAGTCCACTTGGACATCAAGCCATTGACTACAACTCTTTTGAGTGCTACCACTCAGCCAATTCCTTATCCACTGAACTGCCCATCCATCAAATCCATTCTCTCTTATTTAGACACAAGAATGTTATGTGGGACAACGTCAAATGTTTTGCACAAGTCCAGGCAGATGACATCGATTGAATACCCCTAACCCAACAACTGTAAATCCTTCATAGAAAGCCACCAAATTTGTTCAGGCATGATCTGCCCTTACTGAAGCCATTTTGCCGGTTGCAAATCACCTCCTTATTCTCTATGTTCCTGAGCATAGTTTCCAGGAGGATCTGCTCCACGATCTTGCCTGACACTTGGCTGACAGTATTCAGCAGCAGAACTATCTTGCAACATTTGCTGAGATTTCATCTTAGATAATGCTACTAGTACATAAAATTTTTCTCCCCAACTTTTTCCAGCAGTAGTTTTAGCTATTGAATATTTTAGTATCTTTTGTTCTACAAAGGATACCCTCTCTTCCTGAGTTACACACAGCCTAATTCAAATCACCTCTCAACCTTTTCAGTGAGCTCCCCGTGTCCCCCATCACAAGATATGTTTTCCAGCTTTTAAACTTTCTCTTGCTCTGAACCATTTAACTCCAGGGCTCAAAACTGAATACACCGTTTCAATACTACTCTCACTAACATACATAGGGGAAATATAGGAAGTGCTGTTGATTCTCGTGAGTGTCAAGACACCTTGCAGAGGGATCTAGATAAACTGGAACATTTCACAGCGATAACTTGGATGAAATTTAACAAGTCAAAATGCCTTGGGAGGGAAGTGGCTGGAGCAGCAGTGTGCTCTGGCAGCCCACAGGATAAACTACATCCTTGGGTTCATCAAGCACAACAAAAACAGCCAGTCAGAAGAGGTGATTATGCCACTGTACTCAGCATTGGTATGGTCTCACCTTTAATATTGTATGAAGTTCTGGACCACACAATTTAAGAAGGAGTTAAGGTCCTTGAATGCATCCAGAGGAGGGCAACAACACAAGTGAAAGGGTGGGCTGGAAGGCATGTCCTATGAGGAAGAACTAAGGACTTTGGGCTTGGCTAGTTTGGAGAAAAGGGGGCTGAGGGGTGACCTCATTACTCTCTATAGCTTTCTGAAGAGGTGAGGTGGAGAGGGAGGTGCTGAGCTCTTCTCCCTGGTACACAGTTACAGGACACATGGGAATGGTTCACAGCTGTACCAGAGGATGTTCAGACTGGATATTAGGAAGCAGTTCTTTACTGAGAGCGTGGTCAAAGATTGGAAAAGTTTTCCTAGGCAGTTGGTCACACCCTCGAGCTGGCCAGTGTTTAAGAAGCATTTCAACAATACCCTTAATAACATGCTTTAACTTTTGGTTGGCCCTGGATTGGTCACGCAGTTGGACTAGATGATCATTGTAGGTCCCTTCCAACTGCAATAGTCTATTATATTCTATTCCAATATCTCTTTGCTGCTCTAATTACTACTTCAGTTATATTCTTAATGATGTCTTAAGTCCACAAATCTAGCCAAAACACCTTATTCCACACCCTTTTATTCATGTATTGCCCTGCATTTAAATGTCTTCAAATTCATGTTGCCTGAGTCCATCCATCTTTTCCTTGTGACCAATATTATTTATCAGTATGATTTGTCCTGGACATTCTAGCATTTATTTTATTTTATCACTTCATTATCCTTTCCATTATCTATAAACCTGAACAGCTATCCACCCAGAAAGCCCTGCCCCCATCTTTTCAAATTTTTACTTTTGTACATAGGAAATATATCACATCTCTTTTTCTTCTGGCCATCTGATGCATGGGGCATTTTAACAAGTTTTCATCAGATTATTCGCTGAGTTAAGCAGGTTATAGTCCTTCCAGTTATATAGTGTAGATCCGCCATAAAATCTGAGTTTACGTAGCAGTTTAAGGCTTGTATCAAGGAGGCCAGACTCCCTACACTAAATAACCTTCCAGAAGAGACTAAATCTTTCCCAGACTTCACAGATCACCTGAACAGATTGCCCTTTTACCTTGGCTCACCCTGCTATCTTTTTCATATGACAAAACGTCTCTAGAGTAATACCACAGTTCCGTGGCATAGTCTTCACTTTTACTTCTGCAGAGCCAACTGAAAAAGCAGTTAAGATTCATTTGCAAGAGACTCATACTAAACCACAAAAGACAACAGCATGCACAAAATACAAGAACCTTACACTGGCTCACAGCATAATGCCTCACCAGACCCTTGCCCATTTTTGTACAATCTATAAACCAGACAGATTTCCTCACCCATTAAATTCATCATATTGGAATGAAAAGTTCAAGTTCAAGTCCTGGTTAGTATTTTTGAAAAATGGTCTTGCAATAGCCACAGACAATATCTGCAAATGCCTGTACCATGCGTATGTGCCTATATGAAGACACACAGAGAAGGGCAAAATTTCTGTGGAATTTGACAACTTAGTTTAAGCAATCACAATTGGGGGACTGAGGTCATGCACTGTGAAACGTTTATATCCCAGACATAAACCTGATATCTGTTTATATCCAAATGTAACCTGATCAAAATAATGTCACCACTGCAGAAAACAGTTTTGATCATTTAATCAAGGAAAATTGTTAAACTGGATTTAGGAAGAGAGATCAAATAATCAGGTTGCCTGAGAAGTTCTCATTCCAGATTCCTTCCTTAACTCGTTAATACCATTCTACTCATTCCAAAGAACGCCAAATGTTGCTTAAATACTGTTCAAGAGCCACAAATGTGCACACACTGGAGATGTTTGTATAGTTCCTACAAACACGCCTGCCTTTTTTTTTTTAATTTGGAAGAGGATTGAAAGAGGGGTTGAAACTTCCAGAAACACCTGATCAACAGCTTCCTAGCCTTGCTCATCACAGCAATTCTGACGATGGATACATAGCATTTCACAGTTCTTGAGGCTGAGATGACATCAATAAGAGTTGATGATCCTGAGTGATCCACCAGCACCTCAAATAACTGTATGTTGCATTGCAGAACTCAGTCTTGTCTAGTTATGTAAAGTAATATGAAAACCACCTGAAAGTAAACAAAAATCATCCTAAATAATATTCATCCTTTGATAGCATACAGGCCAATACATCCTAGTTACATTAAAAGTTCATGTTGTACATAAAAATTAAAAAGTACTTTTTCACTTGTGTCCATGAGGACTTCTCTAATTGACTAACAGCGCATTTTGGTACAATAAATTGTGGTTTACATTTTGGCTGTGCACCTTGTCACAGCGTCTTGACACTTGTTGTTGTTGTTGTTAAATCAATCTAAATATTTCTACTTGCAATAATATCATTTCATGTAGCAAAATCTGTTTCAATTTTCATCACTTTTTATCCCTCTTCCCCAGTCCTCATCCATGGAAAGATTTGTTGTGCTAGAGGAATATTATTCTGATAATGATGTTTAACAGATATCACTCCTTTGGTCTGAAGTGCACATTCCAGACTGCTTTTTAGTCCAAATAATTTCTATTATACTCAGTTTGCCTCAAGACTTTAAAGAAAACAAGTTTATAGGCTGCTAATGTGCATCTCCTATCTTAATTTAGGCACACAAAAAAAATCCGCATTGACCTTCATTCCCTCTAAACAAAAGAGGACGAAACATTCAAGTGCATATAAGATGCATACACAGAAAGAAAGAGAGAGACAACAATCTGTTTGTCAATTATTCACTCCTTAAACAGAACACTTTTTTCCTCTTTGATGTTATTCAGTTTTATTGGAGGGCTTTTCCATAAAACTGATGTTCTTATTTGACAATCTTACCTGGTTGTTGGAGTGGAGGGAAAGCAGGAGAGGAAAGAAGTATCTAAATACAACAAATATTCTATATAACAGCAACTCTGAATGGCTGTGTCTCAAATAAGCATGGTCTCCATGCACACTAAACACTGTTCTTTGTTCCCATCCTTATCACTAAGGTCCTGGTAAGACTGTTACAATCTCCTCACCTCCAACACATTAGGGTATTGCAGGGATACTAATATCATTAGGATGGCCACATCCAGTCATCCAGAAATGCTTGTTGAAGAATCAGTGAATAATATTCCAGATTTATTACAGGTGAAAAGGCAATGGCAACTGTAGATGAAATGGCTGGCCTCATCTTTTCTGTCCCTTAGAGCAGGATCTTACATCATCTTAGTTTAAAATATAAGGATTTTAGGCACTTAATAGCCTCAAGAACAACAAAAAAACCCCAGTTGTCCTGAACTTATACATCAAGTCCTCTAAGTGCAAAGAGAGCTCAAAACTCCTTCTGTATCTACAATTAAATATCTGTGGGAGATTCCTGTCTCAAGTCTACTTAAGGATACCCTGGTCACCTTAAAGCAGTAGTAAATTCACCTTCAAAGTCTGCTTTGGCTGGTGTGCTCTGAGCTTGTCATAACAGCATCAAGTGAAACACAAGAGAGTCATTTAATTTCAGTATTTCTTTCTTGTGACAACTGAGCAGCTAACATACAAGTTGATACTCTAAGAAGGTAGGTTCTCTGGAAAGCTGTCCTATCAGTCGCCAAGGTCCTCCTTGACTCTTAGACATCCTAGATAATCTCCTTTGATTCTACATTTCATTCTTTACCTCCCTTTTTGTATCTTTAAGTGATTTTGCTGGAATTCTATGAGAGACAATTTCTGCCTTGATGAGATTATGCTGCTTTTTTTTTTCCATATTCTTTAAGAACGGAAATTAAGAAAGAAAACAATATGAAGAAATTGCAATTAAACTATTGAAATGCTTTACATAGAATTCAGTTGTGCAAAAGGATCTCCTGGTTTAGGTGTAGCTAGTGCCTTGTCTCCTGTGGGCTCAGCAGCACCTGCATTACAGATTCTACCATGGCAGAAGACCCACGCCTTTCAGAAGCCATAGCCAGAGGCAAAATTACCTCGGGAAAAGTACCTACACATCACAAAATGCCTTTCTTTCAGCCACTGAATTCTGCCCTTTTTGCAACAATATAAAACCACTGCACAAAATACAAAAAGGTATCATAAAAAAATAAACTGCTGTCTGTCAATGCAGTTCCTGCTAATGTAACAACACCATATATGTTTCTAAACAAAATTAAAGTATAAAGAAGCAATAAATGGAGAAAAAAAAATTGCATTTTGATAAAAATAAAGAAATTGCTATATCGACTATTTTTTGAGTATCTCCAAAGCTATATTTCCAGGATAGGAAACTATGATCAGCACCACCACTGCAAATAAAACACACTCCTGTTTTTTCAAGTCACATTAATAAAAAATAATTTTCAGTCTTTACTCTTCCTTCCCAAGGTAATAATTTCAGGTTCTTCACCCCAGCGGTTGCTTATCCATGGCACTTTCCTGACTTTTTGTTTAGCATCTTTCTAGTTTCGAAGTACCCAGTACTGTAGCACTTTTTCTAGCTGTAGTGTTAGCAGCTCTCAGAAAGGGGCATCATCACCTTCTGTTCTAGGTGTGATGCCTCTAAATATGCTGCAGTTCTAAACTGCTTTGACTTTTTCCTGCCATATTTCACAACAAACATATCTAATTGTTTATTATTGCCCATAGGTCTGTTTTCCAACATTATTGATTTCCATCAATCTTCTTCCTGTTTAAGGTGTTTGGGATTATTTTTCCCCAGATATAATCAATCTTCCTTCCTGGCCATTGTTTAAATCTTGTCTAGGAACCTGCCAGTACAGTTCTGTGAAACACTATCTCAGTGTTTTTACATGAAAAAGCCCACACTATAAATACATAATTACCGAGTTTTTTCATTCTTTCCTTAAAAAAATAGAGATTATTTGCTCTAGTAAGGAACAGAGGATCATTATTCAAAGGCGTAGAGCAGGACTACAAAGCCACTTGCAGCCAGTGACAGCTTCAACAATTTCAACAAAAAACAGTAGGATTGCTCCAGTAATTTACCCACCAAGACGAGTTCAGACTCAGTGTGAATGGAGGAGTTCAGCCCACACTGAGTTTGCAATACGACATTGTCCTTCTCACCAGGTCATATCAGGCACAGCGCTAAGTTAGCAAGATAAAAGCCACACCAGAGACCCATATATTTCTGAAGTAACAGCAGGGAATTAGAGAACCAAGTACTGAAAACTAACAGTTTCTTCATCACTGGCACCCTCCTACTTGAAAAAATTCAAAAGTTATACAAAATTCTATTCAACATCAGTAAATATAGAACCCCTTATCCTTCGCATACTCATTTCCATGAAGAACAAATGTAATTGCAATGTATAATCAGAGTTACCTTTTTACTGCTGCAAAATAGTTTTTCAACAATCTTTTTTGGGGGGTTATGAAAACCTATTACTTGAGAGGCACGTAGCATTATAAAATAAAAATAAATAAACCGCCAAACCTACACAATCAATATAATCTAAGAAACACATTTTTCAGTGATTTTTTTCGTAGTACCATTTCTTGATGTGTTAGAGGTATTAACCAATGTAGTACCTCAACAAAAGTACCTCTACAGCACAATTGTTTTATTTCAGATCTTATTTTTGTAACTTCTCTGCTAATGCAATTTAAAAAGAGGGGGTTTTTTTCTCCTTTATTTACTTGTGGTTTCCTCACTGAGCTTGATGACATGAAATCATGTTTGACTAAGTTTTTAAATTTTCTATAGAAAACCCTATGTCATATGTCATATTCTGTCTTGTAATGCAGCAAAAAGTCTATTTGAATTAGAATTTCTTTACAGATTTCCATGTTGTGATCCAGGTCATCCTGAAGCTTCAGTAATGAGTGAATATGCTACCATTTCAACAGTCCAAATAAGACAGTGTAAGTCTACCTTCTGAAAAAGGGACACTGGATATCTTTTAGTAACAGTGTCTCAACTCCAGCAAGTCATTCAATCTCTGCTGTTCCTTTTGAAAGACACCCTCCTCAAAGAAATGTTTCAGTCAAGTTTTTATTATCATTTTTATTTTTCCACAAGGCAAGATAGTATCTCTGAAAAATTCATCAGTCTTTCTTCCTCTTCCCTTTGGAGAACCTTCTCAATATACTCTTTTGTTACAACCCCTGTGAAACAATGTGTTGATTATCTATGCCAATCTGCTCAGAAGAAAGGATTATCTAGCTATATATTTAGTAAAATGAAACAACTGAAATGCGTAGAGAGTGATTTATACTCCTCTACATTCATTATTATTATTTACTTTCCTCCAGCCCAGCCATCATTTATAATAATTCACATCCTTTTTCCATATACTATGAAGAGGCAGTCAATCTCTGTTTATTAATACAGTGTGTAATGTGTGCAGATCCCAAATTTGACTGAAACAAGAATAAAAGAGAACTAAAATTATCCTATGGAATTAAGATATAGAAATACAAGATTGCAGCCTTTTATTAAGCAAGAAAACACTTTGTTTCACTTATGAAAGTTTTACCAACCTAAGACAAAGATCTTTCTTGGTTTCAAATTATTTGGAAGTGCCTCAGAATGGACTGGTAGAACAAAACTATCAAGTTATGACACACTTCCCTCCCCAAATGACACTAACCCTCTCTTCTCTCTTTTCCTTATAAGCAGTATACATCATACTCAGATTAACTCTGTTAACATGAAAAGTGAAATCCCTGAGAACATGTGTAAACCAAAGCTATAAACACTTTGGCCAGACATCCTGTCTGAATACCCTCTTACAGAACTCAGAAAATTAGCCAGAGCATTTTCTACTCCTTGTTTAAATATGTGTTTTATACATCTTTATTATTCTTTCTACCTCAGTTTGTGCTCACATTTTTTATGTGTTATCTGTGCTACAGATTCTCACAGCTATGCTATCAGTGCTCTCTGGTACAGAAACAGAAGGAGCATGACTATTTCTCACTTCAAGATGATAACTGCATCAGGCAAACATAAGAATGCAAACCAAGCCATCATGACACTAAAAACAAAGGAGTTAGGGCAGCGTGAAAAAATAGTCTCATAGTAGAAGTTCAGCCTTGGACTGTACAAGTCATTCGGCTATCTATGGAATTGGGTCACAAATTATAGAATCATAGAATGGTTTGGGTTGGAAGGGACCTCAAAGCCCATCCAGTTCCAAGCCCCTGCCATGGGCAGGGACACCCCATCACACCTGGCCTGGAACACTGACAGGGAGGGAGCAGCCACAGCTTCTCTGGGAAACCTGTGCCAGTGCTTCACAACCCTCACAGGGAAAAATTTCTTCCTTATAGCTAATCTAAACCTACCCTCTTTTAATATAAGGCCATTACCTCATGATCTATCACTACATACCCTGATAAAGAGTCCCTCTTCCAGCTTTCCTATAGGCCCCTTTCAGTTACTGGAAGGCTGTAATAAGGTCTCCCCAGATCCTCCTCTCCTCCAGGCTGAACAACCACAACTCAGCCTGTCATCATAGGGGAGGTGCTCTGGCCCTCTGATCATCTTTGTGGTCCTCCTCTGGACTCACTCCAACAGCTCCATGTCTTGCTTGTACTGGGGACCCCAGAGCTGGATGCAGTACTTCCTGTGGGGTCTCATGAGAGCAAAGTAGAGGGACAGAATCACCTCACTTGACCTGCTGGTCACGCTGTTTTTGATGCAGCTCAGGATATGGTTGGTCTTCTGGGCTACAAGCATGCATTGCCAGGTCATGTTGAGCTTCACATCAATCAACGCTCCGAAGTCCTTCTCCTCAGGGCTGTTCTCAATCCATTCCCCATCCAGCCCACACAATCAGATACACTGGTATGTAAGGAATATTTGCCACTGCTCTGCAACAGATACTCACATACATGCTCCAGAGACAAGTTACATCACTTTTAAGGCAGCAGCATGTGTCCAGACTGCTACAGTAGTGTTATAAATGATGGTCTAAATTTATGTCCCCTCATAATTTCTTCATGTACCTTTACCCACAGTGACATCTTCTAAATGATGAATTTATGAAAATGGAGATACTTGCTGGAGAGCTTGCAACTCTCCCAGACGAATGTCATCATTCAAGCCTTTAAAAACACAATTTAAAAGCTTGGACAGATCTGAAGACAGACCTAGAAGTTTTTCATTAAAAACCATAGAAAAGTTTGGCAGATGCTTTTGGTTTCAAAGTACAACCCAAGAATAATGTCCATCATTCTGGGAAAATGGCTAATGGGTTACATCAACATCTTGCAGCTTTAAATAGCTGATTATCGATGAAAGACTGTCACCCCTCTGCATCAGAAAAGCAGTCCTGTTATAACTGGTCTTCAAAAAAGAAACTCCAAATGAAAAAAAGTAGTGATTGGCATGTAAATGATTTATGGGAGCTAATTTTCAGACAGGCTTAATTCTACCACTCCTATACACTTACTTTGAAAATTCAGTTTCTCAGAGGAACTGAAAATCAGTCCTGCAAACCACATTCAGAAATCCCAAACTGCTCTAAAAAAATTTATTACTAGATTGGTATGAAGGTACAATCTCCCTTGTTACAAAAAGTGCACCCTCTTCTTACATGAGGAGAGGAAATTTATGTAACATGATCTTGACAGTTATTCCAGTAGGAAACTGGGACTGATGGGCTCTATTGCTGGGTAAACAAGTCAATTCCTCCTACACAGGCAGAATCACAAGTAGTTCAGTGTCAACTTACCACACTTTACACTACCACTTGTGCTGTTCCTATGCTTTCTTCAAGATCCTTCATTGATCTCTCTTGACATCTTCTGAAATTTGTTCAGAACTACACACAACATTTCCTATGGGCCTTTACTAGACTTTTTTATTCCCACCTGACCAGATCTAGTCCCCAAATTTGAAACAAAAGATAAATCATTTATGATAGTTCAGAATGTAGTGAAAAAAGGTGAAATACTGGGTTTTATACAGCTGAAATCCATGAAGCACTATAGGTATGTGTTTTTGCCTTGTTAAGAGGATAAAATCCATTGGTAAAACACAAATTTGGATCCAAGCCCGGCTGCCTGTCCGAAATGATGGAGGCATATGTAGCATCCCAATCAATTTAATCTGTCCCACAGGCAACCCTGCCAATAAGATGTCTATGTCATTACTTTTAAAACTTCCTAACAGGGGCTCCTTAGCAAGATCTGTTTCTTCATGATTCATGCTTTCTAAATATACTTTAAAACCTCTACTTTCACATGCCTACCTTCTGCTCTAAGACTCCATTAGAGGCCATATTGTCTTTTTCCACTAAATGGTGACAGGTCTATCGCTTTGAAAATACATTGCTCAAGGAAGAGTTTTCCTCAAATAAACAGAATCCAATCTCTGCATTAGATGAGATCACCAAAGCAAAACCCTTCAGTTTCATGAAACCATCAAAAAATACAGTGAAGGGCACTGACAGACATCCTCTAGAAAATGTTTCTGTCAAAGTTTAAATATTATTATATTCACTAGACCAGTGATCTCCAAGGTTTTTTGACTCTGCACCTCTATCGGTAAAAAATTTTCAAGCACATAACCCAATATATACTTATGCATAAGCTGTAGTACAGTATTATTAAAAATAATATAGTGATGCTTTAAATCACAATGTAGTAATAATAACATAATCAGAAATTTAAAAATTAAAGTATAAGATGAAGATGAAATAAATACTAGGGGGGTTTTATTATTTCATTAATACTACTAAAAAAATTTTTCTCCCTTCACCCCGATGGTCTGTCTTGAACACAAACTGGGGTGTGCAAACCCTGCTTTGGAGACCACTGCACTAGACCACCCTGCTTCTCTGCCAGATAACACGTGTTTGTGCTATGGTTACAAAAATATAAGTACAAAAAATATAAGTACCATGCATATTTATCAGAATTTTATCACTATGGCATGATTGTGCCCTAGAGGTGACTGAGACCCAGAAACACAATCCTTTCTGCTACCATTATTATAGGCACTCTGTTATACAGCAGTGGGGCTGGGCAGACAGCCGTAGAAAGAAGGGGAGCGCATCCTAAGCAAATCAAGATCAGAGTCACAACTGAACATCTGTTAGCGCCGAAAGGCACGCAGTTGATTGTTCCATGTAGACCTCATTGCCCTTATTTTCATTGTGCTGTGAAGCAGTTTGTGTGGAGTGAGACTGTATAGGGAAGAAAAAACAAACTGTCAAAATGTTCCACTAGCCCTAGGCCTGAATATTTTGTCTGTTCTCCAAAAAGTGCATATAAATCAGGTAATCGCAAATAACAGCAGTATCACCTAAATTTCAGTGTCTAAAAGTTAGATAATAGAATACAAGGTAGCCATCCATGCTTATCGTCACTGGGGAGAAACCAGCCCTACCGGAGTGCTGCTCATGTCATCCCACTGCAAATATTTAAGATAAGAAAAATAAATAGGCTTCTGAAGCTGCCTTCGTCTTTCCATGCTGTCTGTGAGGCAGCTTATGATAACTAACACTGTCACAAATACACAGTGTTTCAACCCTTAAAGTAGGGCAGGTGAATACCACCCTGAACACCTACCTGTTCCACCGCACATGCCACAGGCACGAGCTTATACTTGGAAATGCTTGAGATAAAGTTTCCCTCACTATATATATATATATCTCCAGCTTCATTTCTCACCCTACTTCTGATACGAACACCAATGAGACAACAAAGACTACCGCAATAACTGTGTTACTGTCACCCTGTTTTCTTATGGTTTCTTATTATAGCTCTTATTTAATTTGTGGCTGTGGCATTTAGAATACCTTGTACACCAACAGTATCAGTATCCAGAGAGCTATCTTGTGCATTCACAGTGAATCACAGCTTTCTGACCTTTAGACAACAAGAAATAGAGATATAATTATTTATGTGTTTACTTACATTTTGGTAACATCTACAGGGCTGTACCATTTTACCATGTACTTTGGACATGCTATTTTCCCTGTTAACCCTTGGTTCAAAAAAGAAAAGATTGAAACAAAACCCACAGACAATGGATACAGCACATAACAGAGCAACTGGCATAACACCGGCCCTTGGCATGCCAGTCAGGAGGAACAGAATAGTTAGGAGGGAAGGAAAACAGAAAGTTAAAGAGTAGGGAAGGAGGACAATGCAGGAAGTGAAAGAGCAGGAGGAAGGAAAGCACAGGCAATGAGAATAACAGGGCAAGTTGGCCCATGAGAATAAATACACAGGCTGACAAATGAGAACAGCAGTTTTCACTGATGCTCCAGCACATCCGTAGCAGCCTGTGACCAGCAGCAAACTGAATGTGTGGTTGCCTGAGAAGATGGGTTTCTCTTTACAGCAAAACAAGGATTTTTATCTATGGGCAAGAAAAATTCTGCTGCTTCCAGGTATCAGGTCTGCTTTGGGAAGATGTGCAACAGACCTTTCCTTTAATACCCCCCTAGCACAGAGTTAGGTCTTGGTCTACTACTCCTGCTACTCCCAAGTACCATCTAAACGCCGGGATGACCGGGGTATGGCATACTCCACTGTAACAAACCATGTATCTAGTGACAGAATATGTCCTGTGGGAAACAGAACTATTTACTACATGTGTTATCTAAGGCATGTCTTCCTCACACTGTGATGGAAAAAACGCCTTTAACTGACACAGACATTCCCAATATCCACAGCAACATATTTCTTTCTCATTTCACTGCCGCAGTTTCTCTTTTTTTTTTTTGGCAATAAAAAATCTTTATAGTATTATTAACACAGTGAAACAGAAATAAAATCTGTGCCGTGAACAAAATACCCAAATATTAAAGAACACAAAACCATTTTGTCCTTCTTTCCTTTCCCAGCTTTTGATGGATCTGTAACTGCTGCCAGCTCACTGACATTAGAATTGTATTAATTGCAGTAGTAATGTACTTAAAAGGTCAAGATGCTTAGTTACCTTAGACCTTTAGCAACCAGTTTCCTCTTTTTTTGTTTTGTTTTATTTTAAAAGTCTCTGAACCTCAGAAATACCACTGTATGTCTTCTTCTAATACACCACTTTTGATATATGTTATAAAGCTACGCTAGGTAGGTGCTCTATTTAACAAGTAATTTGGCCAAATTTTGCTACCACTCCTCCCCCTTTACTTCAGAAATTTTCTTTTCCATCCCAAGAGAACATGTTGTCTTTTTCTCCTAAGTCCTGGCTTTAGCAGTTGTGAATTATAAAAATGTGCCAGGTTCCACTCCTGAAGTTTCTGCATTCTAGCAACGTAGAAATTAGGTCTCTGACAGTCAAATTTCTACCAGTTTAAAGAGTTTTAAAGCTTTCTAGAAGGGAGGCACCCTACATATGTTCATGAAACAGATATTAAATTAAAATACTTCAGAAAATATTTAAAAGTCTCCTTTTTAATTGAGGATAATCTTTAAACAGATTATCAGTTCTTCTTGCTTCAGGGAATTTAAAAGCACCGTCTGAGTTAAATTTTCTTGTGTCACTTAACACTTTTAGGACATACAGCTAGATGTAACAGAAGGTACCCTGAACGGTAAAGCATCCACTTCAACTAGATGAGTAGCCTTAGATCTAGAGAGCCTCAAATTTGTCACTTGTTGAAAGCATTTATAATTAACTTTTCTTGTTCTTCAGTAATCCACATCTTTGTAGCTTCTTGTAGCTTCTACAATAAGTATTAAAAACTGAAATAACAAATCCCTTAGGTTTAGGGCTGTGTTTTTTCTGTCAGATCCAATCTTAGTAGCCTTTATTCATTGTACAGCTGCCTGCCTTAATAGCCCTCTTGTTTAGAACAGTCTTAGTGAGAATAAAAAGAAAAAATATATATCATGAAAAAATATCATGGGAATCATTGGGTTTGTATTCTCAAATATATTTTAAGAAAGAAAGCAAATAAAAAAGACTACTTAATTTTAAAACTGACAAAAGTTATTTTAAGCTTCCATGAAGACCACTGTATGAAGACACTGTATTTAGTGAAGTCTTCAGAACATATTTCACCTCTACAATTCTTACGACATTACACTGCATCTTCAAGCAATTTGTTTTTGGAAAGACCATCTTCAAAAGAACAGTTTCCCTACCAACAGGTATGTGTAAGAACACACATATGGTGTGTTCTTCAGAGAATTTGAGGTATCTTATTGCAAATGTGAGGGCATTCACCAGTATTTAAATGTTGCCACTTAGAAGTTCACATATAACTGTAAGATTGCTTTGTTTTGATTTAAAGGGAGTTTTGATACCTCAAAGAAAGAGCATCTGTTCAGCATTCTCAAAACCTTACAGTATTTGAAGTACAAGCAGAAACTCTTTGTTTTGCTTCCTATCCTGGGAAAACATCAAGGAACTACAACAGACACAATTTATCTGTGATTAGTTGCAGTTTCTGAAAGGCTCGTACAACCACAAGTATCAGAAAAAACACTAGTTCCTACACACAGAAGGGTCGCATCTTTTTGCCTTGCTATTCCCCAGCACAACCAGTGAGCATATAAATATTCTCAGCAGACACAAGGGCTGACAGCTTCATTTTGTTACAAACCAAGAAAAGAGATAGAGATACAAATCCAAGACAGTCAAGTGTCTTTTCCCAGTCCCACTGAAAAGGCTTCACATCAATTGCCTCCATAGTCTCAATACTATCAGACCAACCAGGTGCTCAGGAATCCAAAAGGATTTAAAAAAAAAAAAAAGTTTTTTGCTGTTGTTTGTTTGTTTTTTAAAAAGGAAGAGGATGGAATACCACAGACCAATAATTACCACAAGAAGATTCTCTGAATTCATAAAGAAGGTACAAATTTACGTATTATTAACCTTCTAACCCTTCTGATTTATGCAAGTAATAGATCTGTGGGATCTCCCAGACATTCAAGAGAGAAGACAAGAATTTGCTCTACTTACTGATTCCTCTCTGTTAAAAGGCATTCTTCAAATTTAGTAGATACAGAGTTTGTCTTGGTGACCAACAGTGAGAAGAGAGAACTTAAAGATCACTCTCTAGAGGACCTACTTAACATTACTGTTACAACATGACACTCCCTGAACACACTGGTTATTGACACTTCAGAATTTCAAAAAGATTTATAGCAACTGTGATGGTTTAAAATTTGTCAGTGTTTAAAAATCAGTATCTTAACTATATTCAATTTCTATGTGTTCAGACTCCAGAGCAAGATTTCCCTCCACATACAAGATCAAAACATATGTGACTTTACTAAGGTTCAGTCAAGCCTTTGGGCTATCCTGTGCTGTATGGTGATCCCAGTGGTCCAGACAGATGGGCACCTTGACTGATTTCTGCAGTGGCAGATATGACCTCAGTTTTATACAGTCCAACAGTCTTTTATACCTCCAAAAATTCACTCCCATAAAGTCTTGCACTTCTTTAACCATGCCATCTTCTCTCACTGTGTCTTTTTACAGTTCACTTGAGTTAGCTGTCTCAATAAAGATTTTATACAGGGCCTTCATTTGTTCTTTATATCTGAATTTTATAATTGAACTCAAAGATTAGGATTGGAAATGCAGAAAAAACCCAACTATTTTCACTATAGTCCATAACATAACCAGTTCTAGCCTTCACCGAAATTTTCTAGGGACTGCCATTATAGATTATAAAGCTGTAAATCATCTGTATGTAGTACAGCCAAGAAGCCATTTCAGTTTGGATTAAAATTTATGCATTTCTACCACCAGTTACCAGCAGGTGCATTATTCCTTTGGCTGACAGAAAGGGTCCAAATTCATCAGAGTTGGTATTTTCCCAGATTCTCAGCTCCACAGTTTCTTTAGTTGCAGTTCATGTTCTACAGTCAAAGGAAAATTTGTTCCCAGTGATATTGTGTGACAGCTGCTACACATGGAATCAGTGTATGCACTGACTGTTGTTATCACCACCAACAAAACTAAATGCTACAGAGTGGTATAAAGTTATAGTGCATGCACTTGTTCAAATGACACTATCATTAAAGCCATTGAAATCCTGGAATTTGCAATGGTTTAGTTCTGCAGCCTTGCACTTCCTATTGTGGAACACACTTTACATTAATGAAAACACCTCAAGAGCTTTATTAATGGCATGAATATTTCAATCAATCCCAAAACTGTAAATAAATGAATCTCTACAAAGCCACAAATAATGTTATTTTAAAAGAGTAACTGTATGAATGTTTTGAAACATTGGATGCACAACTCCAGCATGCCATAATTCTGAAAAACCCATTTCTTCTGACATATCCACACACAAATAAATCGCATATTCAGCTACACTGCATTGGTTCTGAAGGCATGAACTGCCCATAGAATTGCAGAAATGTCTCAAGATGGAGGTTGGAAAAACAGGTGGATACATTAGAAGCAATGAAGCTAGGTTGGGTGAGGTAAAAAGAGATGATTGACTTCAAAGAGTAACTGAGTGATTTAGCTTGAAAAACAGTCTAATAAACTTCTCACAAATAAGATATTTCTATTTTGTTGCTGATGATGACTGCACCTAATATTCATGCAGTCATCAGGAACACATTCTTTTTTTCATTAGATGATCTTTGGGCAAGGTTTCCACATGCCTATCATACTCTGAGTGCCCGTGAAACAGCAGTAATTAATGATGAATCATTTATTCATTGAATATATCTTATGCCTGAATACTGACAGAATTAGTCTGCACTTCTTAGACTCATGTTTCAAAACTGGTGTATCCAATTATTTTCCATGAATATTCCTTGATAGGCAGCTTGCACATGAGCTGTTCTTACTGAAAATATCAGAGCACCAGGGTTTCAACAGGCAGACGGAGCAGATTATATTCAACCAGCTTTGAAGTAAAACTTTTCAGTACAGTCCATTACTTTATGTCAGATATCCTAAACCCTCATGTTGAGTTAGGTCATTCTTGCTGTCACATCAAGAGGTCACATTCCCCAAGAAAGCAATAGGGGATTCTGCACATTACATCACCTGCTTCTGCAGAAAGGAAAATGAATGTCATGTGCCTGCTCTTCTGCAGCTATCAAGTTGGCGATGTCATTGCTAACATTTGCCACATTGCCTCTGAGAGGCAGTGACAGAATGAGCCTTCTACCTCAAAGCCATGCTTGGAACCCATCAGGACAAGCTGAGAAAGTCTTTTAAATACCTGTTTCCTCCTTTCATTTCACAAGGCTCAGAAGGCTCTTTCCCTCACACACATTGGTTTTCTACAGAGTAACAATCAGAGGTGCTTGTATCTGGTTTGGAGCAGCACAAAGAGTACATGGTACCTCTAGTTCTTCATACAAACAAAACAATCAGTCTGTAGAAATCACCCAGCCATAGCTAAGCATCAAGAAAATATTCTTAATTAAACTATAAGGCACGGTACATGCATTTATCCTGTGGCTCTGCTTTCTGCTAGCTCTGAAAAGCAGGATGTACTTGGTGGTCTGCAAACAGAGTTGAGACAGACATATCCAAGGTACCCAGCTAATTTGCTCAATGCTGTCAGGCCCTGGGATCCTGATGCAGTCAACAGCAAGAAGTACTTGCAGTGCCTATTCAAATATGTATAGCAGTCTGTGAGCCAGAATCCAATTGTAACCCACAGAATACCTTAATATTCCTTATGAATTGTTTATTCTGCCTCCATCTGTCACCTTACAGTGATCATCATCCGGTTTTCTTCATAACTTCTATGCATTTTATTAAAAAGAGCTACTTCCTAAAGCATCATTTCCATAATTGAACATGAGCACCTAACACAACAAAGCAATGTGCTGAAAGTCACTGGGGCAGAATTATAATGGATATAAATAGAGTCCAGCTTTTCCTCTTCTCCTATAGACTTAAGAATTAAAGATGCTCTTTTCTTTCTAGAGCAAAATATTATGCTATGGGACTAACCCGAGCATTTATTTTCATCCAGATTTCACCATATTTTTTTCCATGGAGTCAGATGATGTATAGTGCAATTAGGTGCTCTGGAAAAGGAGTAATAATATCATTTAAACATTATGAAAATTCTCTTAAAATGCTAACTTGAGAATATGAACAACATAATGTTTCTCTAGTCACCTGTAACAGACTTAATTCTCCTGAGAAATCCTAACAAAGCTGGAAAATACCTTCTTGTCCAGAAAAGAACAGCTTTGCTGTATCTACCCATCATTCAGAGGACACTACGCATGAGTGCATAGGAACACAGGATTAGATGGAACTGGATAGGTCCCCAAATCCATTCCCAGTGACAGCAAACAGTCTGGCCACAGATCCATTGAACATCACTTTAGGCCCCCATTCAATAACAACCGAAAGTTTAATGCCTATCGCCAATCACTTTCCAAAAAAACAGCAAGCCATGAAATAACAGCAAAGCATTACTGCAATTCACATAATGCAAAAGAAGAACATAAAATGCCTGCAGTGCAATCTTGCCCCTGGGATGAACATATAAAAGCCACTGACAGGGGTTGAGAGCTTACACGGAAATTTTTTCAGCAGCTGAGTTGCAAATTTGCTTTCTAAGGCATCTTTGTGCTAAGGTTCAGGCCTGATTTTTTACATCCAGAGCTCTCCTGCAGCTGTCTAGTTACAGAATTTGAAGGTATAGGCAGGGAGAGAGAAACACCATTGAAGGAGAAGACCCAGCTCTTTCTCTCTCTGCTGTGTCACAGCAAGGAACAAACACAACAGAAGAGCTCTTGTGGACTAATTCTCAGTACTTTGGTTTCTATCTTTGGAGGAGGTGAGGCAAAGGAAACGTGTACGAACTGCTGAGGCAGGAACACTGGACAACACATCTCAGGCTAATATGAGGAACAGGGTTAGACCCTCTTTGGCCCCTCAAAAAAACCTTTGTGTAAGATGAGTCCAGAGGAAAAGCATTATGTTACCCAGTGCTGGAGAATTATAGAAAGGGCAGAAAGAGTGCTGTAAAAAGGACTCAGGTAAAAGAGAATTCTCTCTTCTAATCTGTGGTGCCAGCAGACACCTCAAGCACCCCTCCACACTGGATGTGTGTTGGCCATTAATAAACTACAGTAGTAGAACTGATGTGGATGTTTGTGCTTAGCACATCATTGAGACCTTTTACGTACCCTAGCACAAACTGGCCTGTTTCTCAGTCAGATCTTCATGAAAAATACCCAAAAAAGTCAGAATTCATAGAATCATAGAATCATAGGGGTTGGAAGGGACCTCGAGAGATCATCGGGTCCACCCCCCCTGCCAAAGCAGCTCCCTAGCACATATTGCACAGATAGGCGTCCAGATGAGTCTTGAATATCTCCAAGAAGGAGACTCCACCACCTCCCTGGGCAGCCTGTCCCAGCGCTCTGTCACCCTGGGCACTGGAATTACGAAGGACCAAGTCAGACCTGCATAGTAAGAACTAAATTCTGCTCACAGTTGAAGAAAACACTCTTGGCCCAGCTGAGAATAGTGCAGGGAGTTTAGCTTCCTTTATTACTTGTTTCCAGCTGCAGACTTTGACAATGGCCCCTTTATTTATGTCCTGCAAAGGTTAGCAAGCATCTAGGAAAAAGCACATTATGGCACTGACAATTTATTTAACCGTGGTGATATTAAATTGTTGTGTATATGGGAGGGACGCTATCACAGAAACACATTTCTCCTCTTCTTTCACCTTCCCTCAGGTTCTGGGTTTTTTACATCCTAAGGCTACATACTAACAACTTCACCCATAGAGCAGCATCAGGTAAACTGTGTTGATGAATTTCTTCATCACCTAACTTCCTGGGGAGATGCTCATTGTATGCTTCTTCCAAACAAGCAATAAGAAGCCTATGACTTAGTAGGTGCAATTAAAATCTTGACATTTACCACACACAGTACTTACAGTTACTGTGATATTTACAGTATGCCACACTGAGTTCCGAATGCCACAAATACTATAGGGAAAGTAAATATTGCCATGCATGAAAGACGTAGGCATAGACAGTTTTCAGTGTCTTATAAACAATTTATAAATCCTTGATAAATACATTTCTTCATTTGATTCCTTTTTTTTTTTTCTTTTGAGGGGAGAAAATTTTGGAAAGAGACTTTTTTCCCCATTTTGTCTCCAATAATTACTTTCTAAGAGGGGAAAAACCCACAGTATTTATTACAACAGCTAATACTATTTATTACAACAGGGGGTAAATAAGAGGCCATTTATTTAACACTCCAAATCAAGTTTCAACCACATTATTGGCATGCTTTGCACATTCCAGAGAGTTTCAATTTTTGTGCTAAAGAAACTACGCTTATGCAATCCTACTATCATATTCTGGGTAGAGGCATGTAGCCTTTTCAGGCATATTGTATGAGGTCTATCAGCTTCTTGCACAGCTTTGCCAAATTTGACGGAGAGATAGAGGTCCAAAAGTTTATTAAGTGCATTCATCTTTTGTGAAGGTACAAGGCTGATTAGAAATGAGAGATCCAATTAGTGGTCTCACTGAGGGAAAGGCTAATCTCAGCTTTTGCTAGACACCATAGCATCCACACAGAAGAGTCATTTCAAATGCCCCAACAACAGATCAAACTTTAATCAGAGTTCTCAACCAATTCAACCATGAAATACCAAACCATAGTTAATGATACTACATTATGCCCCCGCTCACAGAAGTTGTTGTTTCTTTAATGTTTAGAACCAGAGATATCTGCAGTTTAGAAAATCCCAAAGCTTTTTATCTGCTCTCAGGCTCCTACTAAAATTGAATAAATTCAGGAAGCACAGATTGATCAAATGGCTATTAAATAAAATGGCCCAGCTACGCTCTGTGGTCTAGGAAATCCTTGTGAATCACTTTGCATGTACACCCTATTCCTTAGGAGTTTTTTCTGCAAAAAGACCACAGTCAGTTGCATTAAGGCTCTTACATTTTGCAAATTCTAGGTAATTCCTTTAATCATAATTAAATTTCAATGATCTCTCTTCCAAGAAAAACTCAGACATTTGCTATCCCTCCCCTTAAATGAAATGATGTCTGCATTTCCTAATATTAAATAGTGGATTGATCAGAATTCCACAATTTCTTTCCTACAAGAGTTCTTCTATTGGCACAGAATACACATGGGATGAAAAACAATCTTGATAACGAGATGATTACGTTAGGCACAGCTTGATTGAAATTTTAAATGTCTGGGCCTGAATCAGGACTTCTCAGTCCACTTACATAGACTCTCTAGAGACTTTAGGCAGTCAACAGAAAAATGGAGAGGAAGATCTCATTCTCCTATTACACCTCCCGCCTTCTGCAGCAGAGCAAGGTGCCCCTTTTTGTTAACATATGTAAATCTAAAAACACTCCATTAGAATCAATGTCAGTTTTTCATATAAATATGGGACCTGTTTGTAGTAAAAGAGAGAAAGAACTGGAAGAAAATGGAAAAGCAGAAAAGAAAGGGGGGAAAAAAGAAAGGAAGGAAAGTAAGCAGTTGCAAATCCGACAGCACAGACCTCGATTCAATTCATTGCAAAAATTAAGGACAGGTATAATTCTCCTTACTTTATTAATAGAATCACAGAATGGTTTGTGTTGGAAGGGACCTCAAAGCCCATCCAGTTCCAAGCCCCCTGCCATGGGGACACCCTCCACTAGACCAGCTTGCCAAAGCCCCATCTAACCTGGCCTTGAACACTGCCAGGGCGGGGGCAACCACAGCTTCTCTGGGCAGCCTGTGCCAGTGCTTCACCACCCTCACAAGGAAGAATTTCTTCCTTACAGCTAATCTAAACCTATCCTCTTTTCATTTAAATGCATTACTTCATGACTTATCACTACACATCCTGATAGTGAGTCCATCTCCAGCTTTCCTGTAGGCCCCTTTCAGTTACTGGAAGACTGCAATAATGTCTCCCCAGAGCTTTCTCCAGGCTGAACAACCATAATTCACTCATCCTGTCTTCATAGGAAAGGTGCTCCAGATCATCTTCATGGTCCTCTTCTGGAGATGACCAAACATCTCCATGTCCTTCTTGGAATGAGGACCTCAGACCCTGATGCAGTACTAGAGGTGAGGTCTTGGAAGAGCAGAGGGACTGAATCACCTCCCTCAACCAGCCAAGTCACACTTCTTTTGATGTAGGCCAGAATACAGTTGGTTTTCTGGGCTACAAGCATGCATTGCCAGGTCATGTTGAGCCTTTCATCCTCCTACAGCCCAAGTCCTCCTGCTCAGGGATGCTCTCAATCCATTCCCCACTCAGCCTGTACTTGTGGTTGGGACTGCACTAACCCATGTGCAGGATCTTGCACTCAACCTTGTTGAACTTCATGCAGTTTGCACAGGCCCTCCTCTCTAGCCTATCAAGGTCCCTCTGGATGGCAACCCTTCCCTTACAGCATGTCAACCACACCACACAGCTCAGTGTCATCAGCAAACTTGCTGAGGGTACACTTGATCCCACTGTTCATGTCTTCAACAAAGATGTTAAATTTTTCTGGTCCCAATACCAACCCCTTAGGAACACGACTTGTCACTGATCTCCAACTGGACATTGAGCTGTTTATTGCAACAGAGTGTGACCATCCAGCCAATTCCTCATCTACGAAGTCTTCCATCCATCAAACCCACATCCCTCCAATTCTGACACCAGGATGTCATATGGGAGAGTGTTGAATGCTTTGCACAACTCCAGGTAGATGATGCCAGTTGCTCTTCCCTTATTCATCAATGCTGTAACTCAGTGTTAGAAGGCCACCGTTTTTTCAGGCATGATTTGCCCTTAGTGAAGCCATGTTGGCTGCCACCAATTGCCTCCTTATTTCTCAAGTGCCCAAGCATAGTTTCCAGGAGGATCTGCTCTATGATCTTGCTGTGCACAGAGGTGAGACTGACTGGCCTGTAGGTCCCCAGGTCTTCCTTTTTGTACACAAGAAAGCAAAACACTCAGTGTCTCAAACACAGACTTTTGAACTTTCTTTTTGCAATGCTCTTCTATCTTTAGTTAGTTGTCTTTGCCATAAGTTTCTTTAAATTATAATTAGATGATCTGCCAAATTCTGGGAAGACTCCTTTGTCACATACATTACTGGGAATATAACCTCTTTTTTGATGAAACTAAGAACTTCTAAATCAACAAGGGACTGAGTACAGATGATTCTTTGTTCACAGTAGAAATCCTGTTTTAACAGCAACTATTTTAAAGAATGCTATAAGGAAATACACTTCTACATTCATGTTTCTGTATTTTACTTTCTGCCAAACAAGACTCTGAATTTAGAAATATTTTCTTTTCTCTGTGTGTCTGAGAATGTGAATCACAGCCTGCATGCCAGCTACCCTCAACTTCAGAGATCCCAGACGTGATCTTCTCTAAATTATTTTTATTTTTCTTCTCTTTCTTAGTGTGCATATGCTTATAATCACATGCAAAAGCCCTACAGGTAACACTACCCAACCAACCAGGTGGGCTTTGGCTGCAGCCAGCCTGGAAAAGGCATTCAGAAGTCTCAAAAATCACCATTGCTGGCACTAGAGTGACCCCATACTCAAGCGTAAAATTGGGATGGCCTCAATGACCACGGCATCAGAAGAAGTAAAGCAGCCTCCTGATCACAAAGAATGCTTCAGGCTACTCTGAGTACTTCAATAGTGTTTGGACATAGCCTGCTTACAGCCAGAAGCCTCCAGTGGGAGTTTTCAAAGGAATGAATTTGTCTTAGAGTTAAGTCATCTGAGAAAAAACAAGAGCTAGAAGGTTATCTGGGGCTCCAGTAGGATGGATGGGATACAGATCATGGCATCTTATACTACAGAATTAATTCTTTATTCTTCATCTTTATTTCCCCTTTATCATCAATGAACTGTGTCTCTTTTTCCTTTCTTCCCCCTTGCTTACTCTGAAAGACTGTCACGAGTGAGTATGCGACAAAGCAAAGCTTTTTTTCCCACCACAAAGATCCTGTGGTAGCATATAGCATCTGTACTTTTTCATTTCACCCAGTACTTTGCCATCAGCTTTAAGACTATGATCTCTGCCTCTACTTTCATGCAAGCATCATTCCACTCCACACCATCACCACAAATATATGTGCATACACATCTTAAGTTCAGCAGCTCAACACAATGAATCAAAAACCCTATAAAAGCAGGAATGAGTCAGTTCTCAGAGAATGTAGCACAGGATGTTGCATATAAAACTAAATCAAAAGTAACTAAAACTCCAGCAAAAACTTCTGGCAGCTAGCTTAAGCTATGAAAATAAGCAAGTCATCAAGACACCTGTACTTCCTTTCTTTTTGTAAGCCTGATGTGGATGGCTGAACACCAGATTCTTTCTGTCTTCCAAAACTTTTTTATTTTGATAACTGTATTCCTCTTGCTGGATGCCAACAATCAAAAAGCAAATAGCTAAACCTGATATTCATTTAATAGTGAACCTACATTAAATGCAAAATATGCCATTTTAACATTTTTCTTGTGTCCATTGTCTCAGTCCTACAGGACTTCAGAGAAAGGGGATTACTTTAATACACAAATTATAGGTTCTTGCCCTCCAATGCCTCACGCTGCCTCTGCAATGGAATGGTTGCTTTATTTTCCATTTGGTGAGCAATGAACGATAATTTCAGTAAGGATAAAAAGTTGATCGAAGCAAATTAATTAGGGAAAGGCTGAGGCTAATCTTGGTATCTCATCATGCTGCGTGTTAGTGGCATCATTCTTATTCGTATTCCTTCACTGTTTAAAATCTATTTATTCACATGTGTGGAAAGGAATGAATTAGAACAGTGGGAAATTCAGTGCTTGTAGAAGTGGAGAATTAATAATGTTGGGTAAGCAAAAGCAACAGTGCTGTGTAAACTCTCTCACCGTGCTCTCAACTGTACATGGCACAGACTGCTAAAATGGTGAATCGTGAAGATCTCATAATATTGGAATACCTCCTGATAGGAAGTTTGGAGACAACAAAGGTTCTTTGGCATGAATAACTAAGATTGCGAAGATCTGAGTTCACTTGCAGAGGTGAAAGTTTCATATTACATAAACCTGTTAATTGTTTATGTTCTGGTTTTTTTTTTACTTAATTAACCTAAAGTCCACAGAAGCAGTTACCGAGATGAAACTGCAAATATTTCTAAAGGAAACTTTTCTAATCGAAGATGTGACTGTCGCGGTCCAGCCCCAGGCAGCAGCAGAGCACCCCAGGCCGGTCGCTCCCCGCTCCATCCCTGGGGAGACCAGGAGGAGAACGGGCAGACAAAGGCAAACCGCGGGGTGGGGAAGGGCAGTTTGCTGGGACAGCGCGGGGAGGGGAAACAGCTGCAAAACGGAACTAGGGCAGAACATACACAGCGGCGATAATACTCTATCGACCCGACGACCGACCGGACACTCCACCGACACTCAGACCATCCAGAAGTCCCTCAGACCTGCCCCTCCCCGACCAGCCCCTTCTATGAGGGGCTCGACCTCACAGATATGCAAACACCCTTGGCCAGCTCGGCTCACGTGTGATAGCTCCTTGTAGAAGTTAACTCTGTCCTAGCCAGAACCAGGACAGTGACTTAGCATAGAACAGACTCTCCAAGCTAGAAGATCTGCCTTCCTAGTTGTATTTGAAAAACAAAAATCGTGGTTGTGTTTAATTTCTGTTCGTTAAGGCAGCATGAGCTAGAGCATAAGGATTCTGTGCATCACCAAAAGGAACATTTACTAAAGACTTGTGATTTCATTTGAATAAATCCATTTAAGATGGAATAAAATTAGAGAGTCAATCAGAATGCCATCTGAAAGAAGTGGGAAATTCATGGCTTGAGCAAAAAAAAAAAAAAAAAGATGACCTGATAGGGCACATGGAAAGCAAGCTCAGCCCTGAAGCTTGGAACCTGTACAATCATTCTGTTCCCAGACCCTGAGCAAAGCATAAGAACATCACAGCATGCAAAAGGATCATCCAGATTTCTGACTCAGGTCCCACAATATCTTAAGGAAATTCATTGAACAGTCCCATTTATAAAAATTATTAAGATCCATTCCCAAATCTTGTTGTTTTTTTTTTTCTTTCCCATGAATAAATTAAACTAACTTGGGCAGAATTAAAGGGCTTACTTCCCTGTTGTAACTATATTTTGTTAAATACTTTATTAAGATGAACAAAATGTAACCTAAATGCTTCCAACAGACAGTAGAAGAAATCTACTGGTCATTTCCCCTCTTAGTTTATGTTCTTTCTTCCCTTCTTCCATTTCTCTTTTTCCCTGTTTTCTTCTGTGTAGACTCTGTAACTGGACTAGGGAAAAAAAAGTATTTGGATACGATGTATTTTACCTTTTAAGCCTGTACATAAACTCTCACTTGCACAAGTTTTTTCTGTGCCTGTATAACAATTGAAATAACAAATGAGCAAAAAGAGTTATTTAGAAGGAAACAGAAGGCAACTCTCCATCCACCACAGAAGTCCTTGAATGCCTTTCACCACTCCTCCTGAGAGGCACCTGAGGTGCAGGTAGCCCAGAGGGGCTTATCACAAGCTTGTGATGCCTGTGGCAAGTGCACATATGGGAACTGATGCTTTTCCATCACTAACACATTTCCTGAATACATCCAAATGTCCTTCTTTCAGAAATCTGTCTCCTGTGTAATTGTTTATCACAGAAAGACAAAGAGAGCTAAGACAACTCCAGTTAAAATGACCTTCGTTAATGAACCTTATAATTTCATGGACATTCAATTTCCATTACTGTGGAAAACTGGGCATTACCATTACTCTCTAATTGGGAAGTCATTCTACATCTGAACTGAATACTCACCATCACTTGAAATTCTTCCCCACTCCCCACTGTGCTCAGACTCTAACAAAGTCCACATGGGAAAAAAATCACCTTCAGAGTCCCATGACTTTAAAAGCCTCTTTACAGACATCACTGTTAACTCATGTACATCAGATTAACTAAAACACCAAAATAATGAAGGGATTCAATCATGAAATGCCTGTTAATTTCAATAAGAGATCCATAGCTAAGTCTGTAAAAACTTGTGCCAACAAAACTATCTGTAGGTTACTTTTGTTAGTTTTAAATTCTTTGCACTAACCTGGAGGAAAAAGAAGAAAAAGTCGTATAATTTTCATATGTTTTAGAAACAGATATAACACCTTCAGGTTGGCTTTATCATCTCAATTCTGTGAAAGGGACATTATACTTTGCAAAACAAATTATTCTGGAAAAAATTTAAAACATTAACAAATTAAAATAATTTAACTGAAATTAAATAATATTTCTACCTCCTGAATAAGCTCTGAAATGATTTAATCCATAAAATGCTACAATATAATGGAAGTAATTATAAGGTTTGACAATTCTTATAAAATGAGCACTGCGATTATCTGCACTTCATTAAGTGCATTAACATGTTGGATAATATACTTATAATCGTATCACTCAATTTACTGGCCTTAGCAAATGTTTTAATGCATCTCACAGCAAATCCAATATGCTAGCAAATGATATTAAAATACACCTGCTAGAGCATACATTAAAGTACTGCCCTCTTCTGGCTCGTGTCTGAATTTAATAGTGAATAGGGTCTCCGGATTACAAATTTGTGCTTTATTCCCATAATCCATGGGAAATTTAAAAAAATTATTATATGCAACAGGAGCAGCACTGAAGATCTGGGCAGGCTCTATTGAGTTACACAGCCTCTCACTCTACCATCAAATAGGGGTTTCATGGTACTCATGCCAAAGATCAGCCTAATCTTTAATAAAATGGAGGCTAGTTATTCCATGGGATAGCACAATAAGGCTCTGTCTCATCCTTTTAGGCTCCTTTCTAGTAAAGCCACCACTAAGGGTTTATCTGCATCAACTGGTGAAGTTTAATAAGATACAGTTCTCTTAAAGGTTATAGATTCTCTTAGTTGTTCAGGGATGTGTATTGTGTTTTACAAGGGGTTGGCTCTGCAGAACAGAAATACAAAGGCACATACACAAAGATAAAGGAAAAGAATTGAAGGGGAAGATAAGAATGCCTATGAAGATAAACAACTCCATCGCAAATTTAGTTAGGACTTTTTGTTCCCATTTTTGAAAGAAAGTAGACCTTGCCTTGACACTCCTGAAAACGGATGTGTTTGTTCTTAATTTAGAGAGCGTTTATGCCTATGGGATTAATGACATCCTGAAAATGTTATTGATCATTTCATGGCAATTAAACATTACCAACATAAATGTTTGCAGGAATCACTGGGGTGTTGGGATAGCTTTGGGTTTTTTCATATACCCTCCCTCACCAAACCTATGCAAATTCCATAGATTCATGCACTCCATAGAATCATAGAGTAATAGGTTGTGTTAGGTTTGAAGGGACCTTTGGAGGTCATCTAGTCCAACCCCCTGAAGTAAGCAGAGATGTCTTGAACTAGATCAGGACGCACAGAGCTTCATCAAGCCTGACCTTGAATGCCTCCAGGGATGGGGCCTCCACGGCCTCTCTGGGCAACCTGTTCCAGTGTTTCACCACTCTCATAGTGAAGATCTTCCTAATGTCCAATCTAAATCTACCCTGCTGTAGTTTAAACCATTCCCCCTTGTCCTATCCCTACAAGCCCTTACAAACAGTTCTTCCCCAGCTTTCCTGTAGGTCCCCTTCAGGTACTGGAAGGCCACTATTAGTTCTCCCTGGAGCCCTCTCTTCAGTGGACTCAGTTTGGAAATCTACAACTGCCTTGTTCTTTTGTTTGCAAGGGGTTTGAAATTTTGTTCCTCCTTGTATGACCAATCACAGCATTTTGGCGAGCTGCCCAAGGAGAAGGTGAGGCACATGAAGGGTATCTGCATTTCTGTATAGTGTTGTGCAGTATGCCCAGTGTGTACATGGCAGGAAGTTTTCTGGACGCACAGAGCCACAGCAGCACATAGGGATTTATCGGCATGACACCTTTGCTACTCAAGGGTATTGTTTTGTAACTCATTCCCTTGATTAATTGTCTAGTCGAAATATCCTGCTTTAATTAACAATGTTAAAGAAAGAGACTGGCATTTTTGTTAGAATTTCAGCATTTAAAATAATTAGTTCTATTTCAGTTTCTTCTAAAAAGTGATGAAAAGCCACTAATCATTCTATACTGAAGAAATGCTAAAACGTAGAGGAACAAGCAACACTATTTCCATCATAGAACATCCTTGAGAGGACAGAGTTTTGACCTGAGAAAAGGTTTCTTTTGCAGTAGGAAACAACCTTTAATAATCTATAAGTTTTTACAATATGCATATTTCTGCCATCCCAGTTCATCGTGGTGGTATCACAGCTTGCCATTTGCATAAAAATCATGCATTTCTAACAGAAAAAAAAAAGATAAATCAATGTAGGAGTCTTTCCAACTATTGGTGAAGCATACCCATATGCCTGTTTTGGGGTTGGGTTTTTTTTTCTGGAATGAGTAATAGTAATTCTTTGAAATATTCTATTTTTTGTACAGAATTCTTCAGAGCTCTGGGCAGTTCATTAGGTAACAGATGAAGGAATGACTTGTAGCTGACTAAAAGGGTTACCCCAGTCTGAACACATGCAGACTCATGCAAGCATCCAAGAGCAAGCTGTTAATGCTAAGCTACCCCACTGCAAGTTTAATAGCAAGCGTGTGCTTATGGTGACTCAGAGCACAATATGGCCTCCTGCCCTTCAACAAAAGCAAGAAAATAAATAAAATGAAGACGAGAATATCGTTTTGACATTTCCAATCAGACATTCTTAGCTTGTAATCATGCAAAAATATTGTCAGCATTGCAGCATTCAACTCATTCAACTCTTCTCTGTCACGCAGATGAGCAAAGCTCAAGTGTCTTGTATTAGCATAGCATATTAAAAATAGGAGTTGGTGACAACTGCAAACTGTTGTTTCTCAACAGTTTGAGAGGCTCTGGAAACTTTAGTATTAGTGAGGGGGTGGGGGAAATTAGAGCAAGTTGGGAAAGGCATAAAGAAATAAAACAAGACGTGAAGATATCTGGTCCTGTTAAGGACCAGTGGAATTTATCATAATATAAAGGAAGAATGATAGCAGACATCTCTTTAGTAGGCCATGATTTGGTTTTGTTTTCATTTACACTGTCTCTTTTTATCTCTCAGGCCTCTCAAAAAAAAAAAATTCCCAGGAAGGCAATCACAATGCCAAGTTTGGTAAGTCCTAATAAGTTTTTTTCAGTCTTTTAAAAAAAAAAACCTGACATGAACCTATAACAGACTGAGGAGGCTTAACTAAGTATAAATCCTACTATTGAGGATACAGTCATATATGTCACAGCACAGTACATAACACAATGTGCTTTAAGTCACATATCATGCTATGTAGACATACAGAATGATGAATTATAATTTTCTTGCTTTTTTTTCTCTTCAGAGGAAAAAAGTAAAAAACATTCACACAAAATAGAACAAAAGGAAAAACCAAAAAAAAAACCCAAACCCCAAAACACCCCCACCCCACACTGTCTGTTTTAATTCCTTTGTGGATCTCATTAGAACTGCCCAGGAAAGTAAACCACTTATATGTATATACACTATTAATTGTACTCAAAACAGAATCAGACCTAAGGAAGGTAGGAAAACTGAATCTTGAGTAGCATTCGAGGTCCCTTCCAACGCCTACAATTCTGTGATTCTGTGTGATTCTGTGATATAGCCAAAATTGATGAAAATCTTGGCAAAAAAGTTTCGGTTTTATTTGTACATTTTTCTTTTAATATTAGAAGACGTAGTTGTAAAGACTCATTTTCTATTTCATTGTACAGCTTTGTAAAATTAAAATCATACTGAAATCTGAACAAAGCATGCTCCAGCTGAACTGTAATGCAGTTTGAAATTTGCACAGAATGTAGGGTGATCTCCCTCTTTCTGTATTTGTAGTGAAAAGTTCTAAAAAAAAAGATAAATTCCAAGTTTTGTGTGGGGCTAATCTAACTCTGTGAAGACTTTAGTTCCCTGTTATGTGGGCTTTCTATGTGACTAAGTCTGTGGTTTCACATATAGTTGGATGATAACAAGAATTCAGCTTAGCACAGTTTGAAAGTTACTAGTATTCACCCTCTACCAGTGGTATCAGCTCATTAACATGATCCTACATAACAGGGAAATGTATGAGTGTAAACCACCTTGAACAAAAATGCATTCAGGACAGCCATATATTTATACATTTATAAGGCACATTCAAATCCCCCTGCATTCTGTTATTATCAATACTGATATAGAAAGTAACAGCAGTTACTACCAAAACAGATATATCATCAGCCTTGCATATAGAATATTAAAGTTCATGATAGAGTTTTTAGGAGAAAGACTTCATTAATTTGGATCAACAGGCAGAAATTGGGGGGTGGGCAGAGGGAAGGCAACCCCAAGGATCAAAAATAACAAATATAAACAGACAGTCAAAATTCAGCACTGGAAAAGGCTAACAAACGTGCTCTAAAGCTGCCTACTGGGGCTTAGTTTGTACAACACAATGCTCTTCAAAAAGGGAGTGGGAGAGTATTGAGCAGAAAGATTGAAAAATCTGAAGATGGTATAAAATTATTTGAAATAAACAGGAACAGAGAGAGGAGACAGCATTCACAAAGCTAGATAAACAAGTATATCATAGAAACATATCGGCTATTGACAAATGCAAGGGAGTTCACACTGGCAGGAATACCTGGAATTGTTCACACACATCATTGAGTTCTAAATCAGCTGTAGCTATTTGTTAATAAACCTTGAGTGCCAGAACAGATAGCTTTTGGAAATAATTTGCTTGATACCCAGCAGCCAACCGAAAAAGCCTATGATTTGTCAGGATGTATAAAGAATGGAGCTGAAAATAAAAATGAGATTACAATGACACTACATAAATCAATAGTAAGGCTTCACTTGGAGTGTTCAGTCATGGCTACACAGCTTAACAGAGATATAAATGAAATAAGGGATCCAAAATCTGACAACAGAAACTATTAAACTGCAGTTACATCATATCTTCTACCCCAGAGGTAAAAGAAGAACGTGGCACACTACCAAGGAGGTTAACTGGATTCTCCTGCATTGCATTCGTAGGATCAAAGCAAGAGGACATTCAATGAGTGAGGTTAAAATAATAACAAGAACAAATCAAAATGTCTATAAATTTTCATGCTTTGGGCAATCTAAGCATTAGCCACTAAATAGTTGGGGTTACAAAACACTGTTTGGATAGGTAATTCTGACAGTGACTGTTAAGTAAAATTTTGGTACCTTTCTCTTCCAGGTAATTGAAGCCACCACTGGAGACAAGATATTGACCAGTAGTGTCTCACTCAGTCTGACAGTTCCAGTGCCTCATTGTTTAAACTGCAGCCAGAGATCATGAAAGAGCTGATACTAGAGTATATTTCTCATAATGAGTCATGAAGTACTTCCCATGTTATTTGTAAGAGGTACAGTCTCTGGGTAGACAATAACGCTGCAAAAATGTTAAAAATTTAAAACTATTACATACTATTTCAAGACAGAAAGACATAAAGACAGAAAAATGTAGTTTTTCAAAAATGCAAAAATTCTAGCAAACTCCAGAACTGGGAACTTCCCTTTATGAGGTGTAACTCATTAACGTGAATGTGATTACTGACTCCAGACCAGTGAAGCACAGCCAATTCAAATATTGTTCACCCTTTATTGTGTTAACCAAAAAGAACATGTAAATACAGCGTGAGCTCATGTCACCACACTCCTTCCTGTCACCTTTGCCAGGATGGTGACCTTAAGTACAAGCTCTCCTTAGAAAAATCTGTGCATGCTGGCAAAGCAAAACCATTAAATGTCATGCTGGCAGGGTTCATCCACACAGACTCTGATCAAGGCTGTGCCATGGTCTACATATTTAATCCCTGACTCAAGCTGAACTCAGAACAGTCATGCACAGCACCGAAATGCAAAAGGTGCCATGATGAATCTTGTGTGAAAACAAGCTTTCCACAAAAGTGAAAATTACAGAAGTTTATTAAAAAAAAATGTAAAGGACAGAAGAGCTTTTAGTCAGCTCTTGATAGAGGGCAAAAAAATCTCACTCACTGCAAAATCTGTGAAGCTTCTGGGACTTATTATTGGATGATTTTTTAAAAATTTATTTTTATTCTTTTTTAAAGAAGTTAAGCACAACCACCATGGAAAATCACAGAATCACAGAATCGTAGGGGTTGGAAGGGACCTCCAGAGATCATCGGGTCCAACCCCCCTGCCAAAGCAGCTCCCTAGCACATATTGCACAGATAGGCGTCCAGACGAGTCTTGAATATCTCCAGAGAAGGAGACTCCACCACCTCCCTGGGCAGCCTGTCCCAGTGCTCTGTCACCCTCACTGTGTAAAAGTTCTTCTGCATGTTGGTGCGGAACTTCCTGTGCTCCAGTTTACAGCCATTGCCCCTTGTCCTGTCTCCACAGACCACTGAAAAGGGATTGGCCAATTCCCCCTGCATCCCATACTTAAGATATTTATAAACATTAATTAGGTCCCCCCTCAGTCTTCTTTTCTCCAGGCTGAACAACCCCAGCTCACTCAGCCTTTCCTCATACGGGAGATGTTCCAGGCCCTTCATCATCTTCGTAAAAAAAATGAGCTCTTAAATTATTTCCCATGGTTCTCCCCGGTCTTGCACCACAGCAAAATCTTGATGCAAAAACCAAACATGGGCAGCTTTATTCAGACTGCAAATCACATTGTGTGCCCTTGATGCTTTCCCTTCTAGCATCACCTTTACAAGTACTTCCACTTCGCGAGAATACGCGCTGGGATTAACTCTGTTAAAATCCACTTCCTGTTAATGGGATTGCGTGAAATTTGGTCACAAATGACTGGAATGGCTATATTTTGATTCAGACATCTCCTAAATTTGCTTTCACAGGAATCTTTCCATTAGATGTAAAAAATGTGCTCTGGGACTTCATTCTAACAGAAGGAGTCACAGAATCTAAGGAAGCTTCGGGTTCTACTGTGATACATACCAATACACTGAACAGCAGCACTCAAGAATTATGATCATTTCTGTCATCCCAAAGATCTGACTGTACTTTAATACCTATTTTTTCTACTTTTTATTCCAGTAATTATAATAACAGTTTATATGTCCAGAAAGTATCAGAGGTCTGATCTCAAGCACAGCATAGACTACAGTTCAAGAAGTGATTTCTAAATTGGGCCCAGTATTTTGTAGTGAAATTCCATTTAGAATAGAAAGATTCCTATTATTGATTTATTTATTTAAATTTCAAATAAACATGCCATTATCTCTTACTATTTTTAAATGCTTATTCACATCTTTAAAAGCACACACACCTCATTTGAAGTGTTTCCCTTAAACTGACTTCCTTTTACAGACACTGAAACTTGTAGAAGTTGCACTGATGAAATAAAACTTTGTTTCCTGGACATTTTTAATATTCTTTGAATTTGTGCTCACAGTCAATGCAAATATCCAATAAAGTAAAAGAAAAAAAAAAAAGACTTCTATAGTACTTACGGAATTAAGTAAAATAAGTGAATATACAGACAAAGGTGCAGAGGTCTTCCATACCATAATGAACTATTATTTTTCAGAGGTTTTAGACATTCCTGTGGAAACATACCAGTCCTTGCTCTTAGGGGCTTATTTGTTTGACTGCTATAAGCAAAACGAAATCAGTTTCAAGCTCAGAAGACATTCAGTATCACAGCTATTTGGTAACTGTACCATACAAAAATAGCTAATGAACTCAGTCTTGGACACAGCTCACATCCCAGCTGGCATGAGACAATAAATATGAGTGGGCAAAACTGGGAAACTTGATGTCTTCCTGCTCTGAGCCTTGTTGGCATCCTCAGAGTCAACCTTCCCGTGCATTTAATCCTTTGCTAAACCCCATGAGATTCAGGGAAGCATTCACTGACTTTGCTCGGTTTTAAGCACGTACAGAAGTCCCTATTTCTTGCCCAGGACTTCTCACCTGAATCAAATTACAAATTCTCTCCTGTGGAATAAAAATAATTTGTACAAGCAGGGGAACAGGAGGACGTGTATAGCATACAAGTATATCCTTCATAGAATAGGAACAGTATCTTTCCGTAGCTCCAGACTAAAGTTTCCTTGGGACCCCCTTTGGCAACTCCCATAACTTAGTTCACTCCAGAAGTATTAAAGTATTAATGGTGGCTTCAAATATGTGACAATGTTGCTTAGTCAATCCATGAAAAAATTATATTGTCTGTAAATTACTTAGGCTTCTTTGTAACTGCTTCTGGCAATTTTTTGCCACAGTACCTTGAAAGACCCCTATGAGAGAAATTATTGCTTGAATTGGCCACAAGAATAAGAAATCTGATCAAAGTAAAACCCTTTAAAGCTTATCATTGAATCTGTGTCATGCTGGTTAAAGAAGCAAAGTTGGCTATGTAACTTTTATCTGTACAGTCCACTGTAAGCTACATAATCTTTGGGGCAGGTACAAAACCCAGCTCTACAGAAGGGTTCTGACCTTTTTTTTTTCCCCTTCCACCATAGCTAGTAAGCTTTCTACAGGAGGTTTAAAAAGCGCTTCAACTAATTCCCTGAAGAAGAAACCTCTCAAGACCTATCAGAGATGACGTTGCCGTTCCAACAACCACTGGAGGGTCAGAGAGCGTACCAGGGAAGTACCACTCACTGTATGCTTACTGCTCCGAGATGCCCCCCTAAAACTAGAAAGAAAACAAACCTATATAATTAAAGCTGAAGAACAGCATATCGAACAGAACCAGAGAGAGAAATTTAAATGGTCCCTCATTATAAATACACACAAATTGCACCGTTCTTCATCAGGTACTAATTGGTACAAATGTTAAAAACTGCTGGAATAATTTTCAAGCTCTTGCAATATTAATACACCTACCATATGATTTTGTAACTTTTCAAACATAACTTTGAAGCTCCTGTGGCCAATTATATAGTGTTATTATTAATTACAGCTTGCAGCTTGAAATACAGTGTTATCAATAGAGTTCAGCTGTATAAATATAAAAGTGAAATTTAAAATTGAATTAAACTGTTTCCCTTTTGTGAGGGTATGTCAGAATATTACTAGTTGTGAAAATTAATTTGTTAAGCTTGAAAACAGTCTTTAAAGCAGAAATATCTCTGGGAAAAAAGGTTAAGTTTTGTGTATTGTATTTCTCCAGTCTTCATGTTGCAAGATTTTTTAATCTTTCATTAAGTAACATTGGGGGGGGGAGACCAAAAAAAAATTTAATTCATCTACTTACTTAATGATATAAAAAGTTTTATCTTAATATCAAAGATATACAAAGATTACTGAAGGAAACGTGGATTAATCTTAACAGCTATCAAACTTACTTATTACTAATTTATCAGTGAATAGTCTAAGAGCAGAGGAAAGGTTACACACCTTTAAGTTTTATTTTCCTGATCAGTTCTGCTTCCCTGCTTCCCAGAAAACTTTCACTTTATCCATTAAAGCTTTAGAAATCCAAAAGATATTAAAGGTAAGAAGCAATCCAATAATTTGAAGGAAAGCAGAGATATAATACACAACTGCAGGCACACAAAAAAACCTGACAAGAAACAAAGATGACCTAAGAACTTTGTCAAAGAAATGTGACAGGCCATCCTCCATGTAAGCAAAACATAGCTAGCTGTGGCTGTCTGGAACAATTTAAATAAAGCTACCGTAGCATTCGTTTGGTATATGTATTCATTGCAATTAGGTGTATAGTTATCTGTGTGACTGTACTGGTAAAATATTATGAAGGATCATAAAGTAACTGCAGCCTCTTCTCAGAAAAATGCTATTAACAGCAATATACCAGGATAAAGGCAGTAGGTAAAGCTACAAAACCCTGTTCCTTGCGTTTAAGAGTACATGCTGATACTAAGTACATCACTCTCTTCTGGGTTAAGGCTGCTACAAATCTATGTCATTTTATCTCAGTCAAAGAGTTGGTCCTGAATCCTCTTTGCTATCTTCTTTACACCTGTGGCAAGACAGGCAAAACTGACTTAAGAATCAAAAAAGAAAGCAAGCAGTGCTGAAGTTCCTCATCTCTTCTTAATGATCAGCTACACTTCCCTGCCTTTATCATTTTTACCTCCTGTTCTCATAGTTTCATAAGCATTTCACTGGCAGTACACACCAGCGCTTGTGTCAACTCTTCGTTGACCGCTAGTGGGGATAAAATCTGTCACATAGAATTTCATATATTCTTTGAGGATTTGGTTCATTTTTCAGTGAAAACATGGCACTAACTGAGCAGGTATTCTGACCCCAAAGAGATTTTTCTGAGTCAAATGTTTTTGTATTCTGCAAAAAAGTGCTAAGGATCCCATTATTTTCTCTGTGACGGTAAATTAATTTGCTATCTAATAGCAGAGGGAATGAACCATTAAAAGAAAGTCTGATTAGAGACTTTTTTCAACATTTATTTTGTCAAACATCATTAACAGCAAAGTAAATAGAAAAGCAATATTCAGCCTGCCAGTTTAATGAGGACTTGGTAAAATGTGCTTCCTTCTTTTCCCCTTTTTATTTTTTCTTGGCAAGTCAAGCTTCTCTCGGTTTAATGCTTAAACCATTTTGTATGAACTCACTCCTTTGGCCAACGTACCAAAATGATTTGATCATGATGCCAAAATCATTACAGTGATATTATTGTTTAACTTTGTAATGGGAGTAGAAAATGCTATAAATTTAATCATTGTCTTCAAGCAATAATGCATGGAAGGATGTGTTGGAATAACTACCACTCCCCATTCTCCTTACAATCATTGTCATGTAAAATATTTAATTTCCAGCTATGCTTGTCCCAGACAGGATCTTTGTCATTAAAATGAGAGCAGATTTTGATATGTAATATATTCTGTGACATGTCAGGGTGGCACCACTTTGACCTTTTCAGTATTCCACATTTCATTTGGGAGTCTTTTCCTTCCTTTCTGTTTCTGCTATTGATCAAAAAATAGAAATGTAAGCAAGGGCCAATCAAACTAGAAATTAGAGGCAAGGAGTCATGCTCCTAAAAAAATAAGTATCTGAAATAAGTACATAAAATTAATCTCTATGTTTAAATTATTTAAAACCCTATCACTTCTTAACAGACTGGAGAAAAACTAAAAAAAAAAACCCTAAAAAACACCCCAAACAAAACAAAACACAAAAAAAACAAGCTTTCCTATTTATATTTTCAAAACTGCGCTCTCGCATGTCCTCCCAGGCACTGAACTTTTTTAGAAATGAATATATCAATCTCTTTCACATCTGTTCCTCAAATTTATTGCTTTCCATGATGCTTATCTTCACATTAATTTTTGCTGGCAGTTGTTGGTTACTTATCTTAAACAGGATGTAAAGTACACGGAAGTTCATTAACATAAAGCTAGTAAGTTTTGCCAGTTTGTGTGCAGTGTTATACTATGTGATGATTTTTATAAACCTACCCAGAGTCTGTAGTCTCAGACCTCACAATTTGATGCTGCTCAAACATTCCATTTTAAAAGAGTTTCCAGCCCTATGGTTCAGGTGAAAAGTCTGTGGCTAGTGGATAATAGAATCGGGCTGGAAGGGACATTAACAAATCACCGATTCACCGCCCAGCCCCAAGGAAGAACTAAGTACACTTATATAATCCTCAAGCAGGTGTTTGTCTAATGCATTCTCCCAGATCTTCAGCAATGGAGGCTCCAAAATATCCCCAAGCAAGCAGGCCTAATGCTTTCATTTCTTAGCCATTAAAATGGGGCTTTCTCCAAATCGAAATGGAATCATGCCAGAGATTAATCCCATTACTTCTCTTCATGTACACTGTATTTGGAGGAACAAGTGGTCCTCCACCTTTCTGTAAAAGCCATTTGTCTATCTGAAAATATTATTTTCCATCACCTTTCTTCCTCATTCAGCTTTTCTTCAGGCTATCTAACCACATTGCTCGGTCACCCCTCACAGAACACCTTTTCCAGCTTTGTGATAGTCTTTGTTTTGACTTGCAGAGTCTCTCATGTTTTGTGATGTGAGAGTCAAAACGTGGTTTCAAAACTGCCAAGCAATTTGGAGGATCATTCAAATTATTTTACAGATGGTATGCCCATCTGTATGTTCCAGTCAAATATGAGGAATATAGGCAGGTTATAATTTACTATCATGATCAGATCATTTTTTTGAAGTAGTTATTTTCTAGATGAATCTTTCTGTATTCCTCGCTTCATAGGTCCTTCCTGCTGAAGCACAAAGCCTTGCATCAGTCTCTTATATTTCATACTATATTTTCAGTCCATATATCTTCAGTTGTGAACTCTAAGAATCTCTTCTAATACACTCATAGTCCTTCCCATCTTGAAGTCACCTCTGGATTTTACAAGCATATCTTTCATGCCAAGTCCACATGGACTGAACGTGAAAGTACCTGATCCAGCATAAACACCTGCAAAATACCACACAATGCATGCTTTCTTTTAAACAGAAGCTGTTGCTGATTACACTTTGAGCAGATTGCTAACTAGGTCTATATCCAGCCTATGATAATTTCACCTAGATCACAATTCCAAAATTTGCTCAGGAGAATACAATACACAACAGTTGAGATACAACTACTAAATTCAAGAGACATGACACCAACTGCCTCTTCTCCAGCCATAAAGCTGTTATCCTCTCAAAGCACATTATTAGATCACTTTGATATCATATGTTCTTGACAGTTCTGCACTGGCTGTTGTTGCCTGATTGATTATTTCAACATTTTTCTAGGAATTAAAAATTACTTGTCTGCCCAGCCTCTCCTCTGCTTTCCTTCTTCATCACCATTTGTGTCCCTGGTACCCCTAATAACTGGTAAGCTTCTTTGAGCACAGAGGTTACAAAAAATAAGTGCTCTAGTCAACAGCGTAAGTTCATAAGGAGAAAAAAAAAGAAGAAAAACAAAAAAAACCCCACTAATCACCACTTTTAATGCTTCTTGGTATTACATAGTTCTTGTAATATTTAGAACATTCATTTGTTATTTTTATTGCTTTGGATTCACAATTGTATTAATAATATTTCTTTAACTAATCCTATTAATTTATTTTTTTTTTATAAACTGAAAGTGGTCATTTTTTTATTCTAGGATCAGTCAAGACCCATCTGACACAAACTCGAGTCACTGTGATTATAATGACATCCCAGTTGTTCTTGCACCTGTGTGAAGAACTCTCATCTTTCTGGAAATTTGGAAACAGAAGGAAAAAAAAAAGTCCTGATCACTTTCTGTGTCTCCTTTCCCGAGTCAGCAGAACTAGCTGGGCTACAGATAGTTACAGTAAAAAGTGATTTTCAGCCAATGAACTACTCAGTGAATGTCTGTAGCAGCCAATATATTCACTGCTGTATTGGACACAATAGATAAACCGTGTCTTTTAGATATGAACTGTACAAGAATAATCCATGCCTTTGCTAACTCCAGATCAAACCATTGTACTGTAGTCAGCCTTTGCCCTGCATGAAGACATCTAGGATCTGACAGCATTGATTAGAAGCTAGAAGCAGAATATTTATTAGTTAACCGATCGACCATATTATACACACTGGTTCCCTAATGGCATGAATCACTGACACATTTGTCTTACTGCCAAATTGTTCCCAGTTATCAGTAACCTTTATGGTTCAAGCATAAATACCTGAGGCACGCATGCACCTTCCCATATATGACTGAGATGGTCTCTATATTTACGTGCAGTTTTTGAAAATGAAAGATATTACCATATTTTCTCATCCAAGCTGACTTGAAAGAACCAAAGTTCATATGTACTTGCCCTGAAAGTCAAATCCGGTACATTAATCCAGGCTTTCTGAGGAAGGGCAGGAAAGCTGTCTGCAGTATTTTACTATTTTTTAAAGGATATCATTTTGTGTTATTTAACACTGTACTGAGTGAATAAACAACTCTGCCTTTTTAAAACCACCTGCTACTCATCATCTTACTCCTTGGTGTCCAAAACCTACTTCTCCTGAGAAACAGCCATTTATTCGGGCCAGAAATAACTATAGAAGTGTGGAAAAAAAAAAAAAATCAGAGACTTGAATATACTTCCCATAATAATGCCTGTATTTATATAGCACATTTCATCCTGAAGGAAAAACAAGAAGAGCATATCTTTGTACTTCAGAGATGTTTTGTTAATTTTCAAATTCATCAAAATTTAAAAAAAAAAGAGATTTATCAGTGCTGGAGCATGGAAAATCAGGTCTCATTGGATTGTGATTTTCTTAAGCTAAATCAATTGCCTCTCCTCAAATTTGGCTGTAATTCAGCTGGTGGTTCCTGTTTGCCCCTTGCATCAAGAAGCTCCTGCTTTAAAAAGGGGGCAAGAGACATATTTTTTGCCTCTCCCAGGAGCTCTTAGTAAATTACCACGAGAACTCTCACCTTGGTAGACACACAAGCAGTAAAATCATCCACAAACCCCTCCACTTGAGTCCAAGTAACACGCCTGCAGGTGCTCCGATCACACTGCAGACACCTAGGCAGAGGTTAGTGATGCTCTGTAACACAACAGCTATAAATACAAAGCCTGGTAAACGTACACTCACCACTTTCTCTGGAGATCTGGGTGAATGCCTCCACACCGCTCTCTCCGTAGTTGCCTTCAGAAGCCAACGTCGACACGTAGTTCCACCCAAGGGCCGTCACAATGTCAACCATGGCCTGTGCTTGGTAGGAGTCCGGTGGGACCACTCGAGAGAAGTAGTCGTACCTGGTGTTATCACTCAGTTCTGGAGCTGTAGATGCATAGCTGATTTGAGGTATCTGTAATTAGAATGACAAGTCATTCAAGCCAATCTAATACCATTTTACACTATATACTTGCACGTTTCATAAGCTTAAAATAGATTATGCACAAGCCTTGCACAGAGATGAACACCTTGTTTTAATTAAATCAACTGATCAGAAAGCATCCCAGATTTTGTAAAACGTCAGTCAAGTCTTATTGTATAATACCCTCACCAAGAAATAATGCATTCTGCTTTTCTCCAGATGTCATGATTCTTGACATGTAAGTGTAACAACTTCTTTTTTTGATCCTGGCTCTGATAGGAACAGGTGAAGAAAAGAAAAAAGGGGGAAAAAAAATAAAAGGAGGAATTCTTACTACAGAATGTGAAAAGGTCAGTTTTGATGACTCTGATTCTTAAAAATGCTACCCTTAAACTTGGCAAGTAAATTATTTCCATTTAATTGTTTTGTTTATTTACGTACATGCCCAGTGTGCTTTCCCATTTTATTCCCATTTTCCAAGCTTTTGCAGTCATAGATTTTTCGTTTTCCAGTTTTCATGATTTAAGAATATGGAGACTATGTAGGTAATACCAAAAGCTGTCTGAAGGCAAAACACCAAAAAAAAAAAAAATCTGTATACAGTATACATAAGGAGGAGAAAGGTTACGAGAATGGAAATCTTTCTAGAAACTAACACAATATCCTTTTTAAAAATAAAACAAACAAAAAATCACCCCAGTAAATAATTGAAATACATTCTAAATAAATTACTATTTTCATAGCGGAAAAAATATATCTAGAGTGATTTTTCTATTAACTCTTATCTGAAATAAATGGCTTGGCAACATACAGAAGAAGCATCTGTAATCAGTGTTCAATTTTTCTCAAGAAAGTGCAAGAAAGTTTCATTAACAGTTATGATAACTTAAAAGTGGAATGATTTTCTTATTTAAAATGGTAAATAGTCACTAGCTTGAAATGAAAGATACTCCAAATATTGCATTGCATTTGTAATCTAAATTAATAACAGGTACTTAATTGACATCTCACAAAACATAAAACAATCTTCTAGAAAGCAATCAGAATGGAGTTCCTAGATTGATTCTGTTGGGAACTGAATTTAGCATTCCCCAGTAACAGGCGATCTGGTCACTGTGGTATTAGGTGCTGTAGTAGGTTTCAGTGCACCCCTTAGGTCCTGTACAGTGCTTCCTCATCAGCACAGACTGAAAAAGGATTTGAGGCAAGTATAAGGGATTAAAGGAGTCTGGTCATTAACTGTGCCTGCAAAGACAGCGTAGACTCTTACAGACTGAAAAAATGGTTTATAGTCTAAGGGGCGGCAAAACCATTTCTCAGTCAGAAGCAAACAAAATAAACTCTTATGTATCTTGGCTATATTCTTATTTAAGAAATTTTCTACTCAAGGAAACGCCTCAGAATAAATAATCTGAAATATTGTAATAACAACAACCAGAGAGAACAGAATAAAAGGAAAGGGAGGATCACAGAAGAGGTAAGCAAAAGGTTGTATCTCATGGAAATTGGTATTCCTTGCACTACAAAGATCCATCAAATAAAAATAAAGGATAAATTGTCCTTAAAAATTTGCCTTGTATGAATTTTCTTTCTTTCAGAAAATGTTTGAAACATCTTTATCTCTTTATAGACAAGAGGTTTTGGCCTGTAATAACACAATTATGTGCATTTAGAGCACATATCATTCCCTTTCTAAATTTGCTCTATTAGTCTCTAAACCAGTCATCTTTTCCAGATGGGAAAAAAGAAAAAAACAACCTCAGTGATTTTACTCATTTTGCTCCTGTGTGCCATTTCACAAACACTACTGTGTCGTTCCTTTGCTGAAAGTTATGAACATCGATAATGTTCGTAGCATCAACGCCAATAAGAGAATTTTTAGATGGATGCTTTGTCACTGAAAATTTTGAAGTCTAGACCACAGAGGTATATCCATTAACTTTCTCCATTCCCGTTTCTCTTCAGGCATGAGATGAATAGCAAATCTTAGATATGTGTTTGTAGGAGAGCCATTGGCACAACACAGCAATGAGATGTTTCAGATCAATAGAGGTATTTTATGTACTATGAATATCACTTATCCAGGGCCTCAGAAAATGCAGAGAAGAGATGCTACTTTCCTACTTTTCAGGTTTTTGTTGTTCAGCCTCTTCTCTAGAGCTATTTCTAGTAATAATGGAGGAAAATGGAAGGTAAATACAGTCCAAACCCAATATCCTAAATCATTTGGCCCACTTGGCGGGCTTAAATCACCACTGGTTTATAACTTCTTCCAACTTTTCACTAGCATGAAAGAACAACACACCATGTAAAATTAGGGAGAAAGATACTCTCTATATAGCAAGCCATCCCTAAGTTTTGAGAAAAATGGTTCAAGCAACAGAATATGCAGTTATTTTCCTTATTCCCTTTTCCATGCATCCCTTATGATTATAGGCAACAACTTACATTCAAGAACTTCCTCCCCAAAACTGCAGATCTCCCACCCAGAAATACTTCATGGGTTTCTTTCTGTGAAAGCATTTTGTGTGAAAGTAAACAGAACTTTCCTTCCTTCCCTGTTTTTAAATGTACATTTGTATACAGGGGGAGACTGAAAATAGCTTTAAAATTTGAGGATTTGAGGTATGTTCCAAGACTTACACAGTTTCTGAAAAGACGCAAAACAACACTCAAAGAAATTGTTTGGCATGAGAACAAATTGTTAGGATTTAGTGGTTCAATAATCCATGAATGAAAAATATATACATTAAAATGTAACAACTCTAGTTATGGACTGTAGGTTTAATAAACCATTTTACATGTCCCCAAGTACATTTTACAAGATAGAGCATAATGCTGTCTAAGCAAGGGAACTGTTATGCTCTATCAATTCAGTAATATGTGTTTTTAAAACTCCCTAAATACAGACTGTATTTATACTTTAAGTTCCACTGGCCCCCTGAGACATAAATTTGCATTTTGAAAGAGACCTGTGAAGGAGAGCTTTGTATTTCTCATTCAAGATTTCTCAATCTAAATTTTCAAAATTAAATGCAATACATGTAACATGTACATTGTCTTTAAGTGCTATATAGCACTGTTGATAGCATACTGCCTTTTCTTTAGGGAAAAAGAAAGGGAAAAAATGGATTATATAACTACATTTGAATCGCTTGTCACACAACAGCTGCCAGGTTCACTGACAATGGCTAAAAGCATTCATGTCTGAATGTTCATTGATATATTTTTTGTATTCTTTCCTACCCTATGGTTTGGCCACTGCATCCCATTAACCTATAATTTGTTGATAAATTCTCGACTTCTAGTGGGTGACAGACTTGAACTCTTTGAAATTATACAGAGGAGTTCATAGAAGCCTTATTTTAATTAATTTTTTTAAGCTTGAACTATCTATTAAATGTTCAGGTGAAAAAAAGAATTTATAACGTGATGCTTTAAAATAATATCCGGTTTTAGTTATGCATTTGTCTTAATCCTGGTGCACAAAGAACTACTGCTGAAACTACCAGCAATCCTTCAGCCTTTTAATCTGCGTCACAGATGACTTCATCTCATGCTACTATCCATTCACTGGCATTGGAAAACAATTCTGCATGGGGAAAAAAAAATTTTTGAAAAAAGAAAAGAAAAAAAAAAAATTGCTGAGAACTAAGGAGACAAGCTAAGCCTTCAAGATGCATTCAAGCCAAAATCCGCAGACAAGAACGTTCTCTATTCTTTCTGGATGTTTTTGTCTTTTTGCATACATCCCCAAGCTGATTTAAAATCTGTCCCTAAAGAGCTCCTCTTCCCAGAGGATTACTAGGGATGGAACAGTTACTTTCAGAACTAACTATCGACAAAGTGTGACTGTGGCAGCAGTTTGAAGGGGGAAGAACATCTGTACAAGACACCCACCAAGCATTACTACAAAACAGACTTCTACTCACTGACGGGGAAGGTGTGGACTACTTCACAAATGCCAAAGCTAGCTAACATGACTTTTCATTTATTTCAGCCAAGTGATAAACCACTCTCAGTCCCCCATACACTGAAAATAAACTCCTGAATCCAAGACTATTCATAGGGAAGCATTACCCTGGATCTGTTTTATGGGTCCAGTTCTGAGATCCAAACCCAAAATCATAGAATTCCTTAGAATCATAGACTTGTCTTGGTTAGAAGGGACCTTTCAGATCACCAATTCCAACCATCAACCCAACCTGCCAAAACCACCACGAAGCCATGTCCCTGTGCACCACATCTACCCATCTTTTAAATCCCTCCAGGGATGGAGACTCCACCACCTCCCTGGGCAGCCCATTCAATGTCTAACAACCCTCTCTGTGAAGATATTTTTCCTAATCTCCACTCTAAACCTTCCCTGGGGCAACTTGAGGCCATTTCCTCTTGTCCTATTGCTTGTCATCAGGGAGAAGAAGTCAGCCCCTACCTCTCCACAACCTCCCTTCAGGCATCTGTAGAGAGGGATCAGGTTTCTCCTCAACCTCCTCCAGACTTAACAACCCCAGTTCCCTCAGTCACTCCTCATAACATTAGTCCCTCTCCAGGTTGATTGTCCTTCTCTGGACACACTCCTGCACCTCAGTGTCATTCTTGTAGTGAGGGGCCCAAACCTGAACACAAGCACTCAAGGAGTGGCCTCACCAGTGCCCAGTACAGGGGACAATCAGGGTAGGGTCCTGCTGGCCACACCAGAGTTATCGTACTGAGGATACAGAGGAAACTACATGACCTAGGTTTGTCCTTCCAGTAAAGTATCTTCAACACAGCAGGCAGCTCTTAGTATGCCTTCTCTTCAATGACATCCTGTCCAAGTTTTGGACAGAAGTTCACTGGAACCTTTTTTATTGAGCTCTCAAATCCATTTGCATGCTGCATTTGCCAATGTAAAGTATCAGCTGGCCATTTCAAATGCCATCTTCCTTTATACAGCCTTTCAGCTGAAAGCATTATTTGGGAGCAGAGTAGCAGACAGTGAAATGAGCTAAACTCTTAAAAAAAAAAAAAGACCTGAGAAAGGAATCACCAGTAATTTTGAACATTACTGATTATGAGTTATTGTGCTGTACAGTCACCCAGAGTAATGGGCTTAAATCACTGACATCTTCAGTTTCGCTACCCACTCAGTCCTATCCCTACTAACTTTAACATATCAACCAGCTTTTTATTTCTCTTTTCCATTCTCTCATCTAACTCAGCAGTGATTTTTATTTTTTTTTTGAGGAACAGTAGCAATAGCACATTAAAAATAGTAATAATTGTATCTAACAAATCGAAGTCAATAAACTTTAGGTTAGTGATTGCTCAATATCAAACGGCATTTTATCACCAACCAATAAAGCCTGCAAAGGAGTAAAAGTGCCTGAAATAAAATTTGACTGTGGAAACACATTTTCAATTTGGTGATTTTTTAAATTTTTATATGTCTATCATTAATGGCCCTGTCTTTTCAAGATTTTTATTCCCTCTTCTGTACAGCAAGAAAGGGTTCTTTGTGAGTACAAAAAACTCACAGCAGTGAAATGAATCCTCGGGGCCCAGATATTGAACAGTTGCTGGATGAGAGCTGAGGGCACTGTGTTTTAGCTATTAGTCACATTTGTAAATTGCTATCAGCCAGAGCATCATCTTAGCCTGCTTTTACTTCTGAAAAACGTGTCAGCCAGCAGTACAGTAATGCAAAAGTCATTCAGGGTAGACATTCAAGATTCAAAAGAGTTTGATGAGGCATAATAACATCTTACACTATACCAAACAAGATTTAAAATCCTCTCTTTTTTTTTGTTACTAACTGTAAGAGGAGATGAAATGCACCCTGAAACTGCCCATTTCTCTCCACTGACTGACTAGAAAGGGAGCCTGGGAGATTAATTCAGCTTTTATACACACTATGTAGAACAATACACTAAACAGCTACATGTCTTCTGCTGAATCTCACAATTTTGGCTACACATGACTATTAAGACATCTGCGTGCAGCTAATGATCCACTTCCTTCTGCGATGTCATTTTTCCATCTGTGACAAAAGCTGAATAGGTCACCCATGCCATCATTAGGGATCTCATTTCATTCATATTCTGAATTATCCAACATTAAATCATCTTGGGAAGATACAAAACATTCTCAGTAATGTCACTGGAGATGGGAGATGCCACTTTCAATACTCAGAGCAGCTTGCCAACTTGCCAAATCCATCAGCCACAAGACACACCTGCTGCAGCTCAAGTTCTGGAAAAGTTGCAGCATGTGAAATTTTCCGATTCAGCCTCTTTCTAGGGATTTTACCATGAGAAGGAGCAATCTGTAACCATATATTTTCCCAGTAGATATATATTCACATATATTTTCCCAGCACATATCTATTCACATATATTTATAAATATGCAATTCCAAACTGTATTTATTTAGACTTACACACTTGATTCTCTCTCTGTATTTTAAGGACACTCAACCACAGTATTTATTGTGTCTCCAGCAATGCATCTTGTTCAGGAATTACCACAGATATTCACCACATCCCCCCCTCAAAAAAAAAAAAAAAAAACGCTCATATCAGCTAAAGCAAAAGCAAGAAAAAAATAGGACTGTTTTGCACCTAGATGAATACAGTTTAAAATGCACTTACTTCAAAAAAATTAGTAGAATTTAAAAGCTTGGGAAAGGAGAAGAACAAAAGTATAATCTAAAAGCTGTCATTAGCTGATTTCACTTGGAAGACAGGATTTTTTTAAAATCCATTTGAATTATTCCAAGTCATTCTATTTGCAGTAAATATCATAGCAGTTCCTGTCAAGGGTGCTTGCAATTCATACACCTAATGACAAGGAGCTAATGATAAAGTAGCTTCAAATCTTTTGAAAGTTCCCTATACATTTGTATGGGGTTTGTGCAAAGATACAGTCTTTCTGATAAAATGCAACATAGCTATTGCTATTTTTCCCCCCAAACACAGGGACAGAAGTGATCCATCACACCTGAATATTTCTGAGCTGGGATGGGTAAATTATTTTACTCTTTCTTTTCACTTCCTATTACTCTTTCACTGGCTTTACTTTACTTCTGTTGCTATCAGTTACCTTCTGAAGACATATTCCTAAGTAGAATATATCTTCAATGAGCTGCACTGATCTTTTCTGAGGAAAGGACAGAGCTGTGAATCAACACAGTGCAGTTTGTTGACGATAAAATTATTTCTGCAACCATCATATGTTGGTCTGATATGTGAAAAATTACAGGGGCACATGCACTTGCTAGCCCAGTGGAAATATGGGGATGAAATCAAACATGCAAATCCTCTTCCATTACTGATTTTATCTTTTTTTTTCCCTCAATTACAAGCATAATAATCATCTATCACAACTATTTCTGAAGTTATCTCTGGTGGTAAAATGGACTAGGAACTACGGTATTCTGAATAAGCTGAATTGCCCTAGAGAAAGTAATTTCTTAGAATCATAGAACAGAATTTCCTTGCTTAGAAGGGACACATTAAATTATCAAGTCCAACCATCACCCCACTACTAAACCATGTCCCTATGCACCACATCTAACCATCTTTTAAATACCTCCAGGGGTGGAGACTCCACCACTTCCCTGGGCAAACAGTTCCAATGCCTAACAACCCTCTTTGTGAAGAAGTTTTCCCTAACATCCAATCTAAACCTCCCCTGGTGTAACTTGATGCCATTTCCTCTTGTCCTATTGCTTGTTACTAGGGAGAAAAGGTCAGCCACCACCTCTCCACAGCCTCCTTTCAGGTAGTTGTAGTGAGCAATTAGATCTCCCTTCAACCTCCTCTTCTCCAGACTAAACAACCCCAGTTCCCTCAGCCGCTCCTCATAACATTTATTCTCCCTCACCAGCCTTTTCACCTTTCTCTGGTCACACTCCAGTACCTCAATGTCTTTTCTGTAGTGAGGGGCCCAAAACTGAACACAGTACCCAAGGTGGGGCCTCACCAGTGCTGAGGACAATCACTTCCCTTGTCCTACTCACCACACTATTCTTAATACAGGCCAAGATGCTGTTGGCCTTCTTGGCCACCTGGGCACACTGATGGATCATATGTCAATCAACACCCCCAGGTCCTTCTCTGCCAGGCAGCTTTCCAGACACTCTTTCCCAAGCCTGTAACACTGCTTGGGGTTACTATGACCCAAATGTAAAACCCAGCACTTGGCTTTGTTGAAACTCATGCCATTGGCCTTGGCCCATTGATCCAGCCTGTCCAAATCCCTCTCTAGGGCCTTTCTACACTCAAGCAGATCAACACTCCCACCTAATTCTAATAATTCTGTGATCCTATGATTCTTTAAGTCTAACCAGACATGCTACAGCAAGCAGCTTTCAATTTTGATGTGCTGTGCTGCCCTGGTAGAACCAGATGCAACAAGGGAGGAATGTATATAAAATAAAGTGTTTGAATTTGAGAAGTAGTTTCCTTCCAGTGGGTTGAAGTATGTCAGGGACTCACTGGAAGTCATTACTTTTAATTACACACACAGGATACTAGAGAAGAAAATTAATAGTGGTGGTAGTAGTAGTAATAATAACAACAATAATGTGGTATCACAATCTCAAATCCCATAATAGATGCAGCATCTACAAAACAAATTCACCACTCCAGATAGTTCAGGTCTTTGTGCTGTGTGATGCACTTTAGGGCAAAAACATTAAAAGGATATTTATGCATTATGAACATTTTTACAGCTGAAGCACATCTTGTCACACTGTGCATTGCTGTGTAACTCCGGGAGGATGAGAATCCATCTAAGGACAGCTTGAACTGTCATCAATGCTCTGTGCAAGAGAGTCTATTGATAAATGTTTAACAATGGCATTTTCACAGCAAGGGAGCTCTATTCTGGTATTTCCACATCATCTTAAATCCTGGAGTTTGCCTCTCTGAAAACCAACTACGTTAAGCAGTTGCACATTAAATTATCCACCATCTGCAGGCAGCCTCTTTCTAAATATTTTAAACCCAGCTGAGGTCCAGGCACTGAATGATAAACTGCAGAAGCAGCAGATCAAATGAGTAATATTCATACTGAGATCAAATCACAAGGGGGGGGGGAGTGGAGGGGCTCGAGTCTGGGAATGGCTGTTAGCTCTTACTTCACAGTGTCTTATGTTCTCCAATCATCAGATCAAACGGGAAGCCAAGGATGGTCAGATAGCTTCAGGGACTTCTTAAACTATTAAAATTCCTTTTCAACTTGTTGGGGAAACACACACTTAATTATGTCTATCAATATGTTAGACTTGTGTCAATCTTCACTGAGCACAGTGTGAACTCTGATATTTCAAAGCTTTTTAGCCCTACTTTCCTCATTAGAGCTTGTCACGTCAGTGTCAGGAACTGTAATTTCTTTTGATGAGTTTGAGAAAAATATACAGAGATGGATATTACTGTTGGTCTGAACTAATAAAGCCAACTTTTTACTATTATTCAGTAGTAATAAATTTAGCTAGAAGCTCATAAAATATTTCTCAATCCAAATCATGTTTCCTTTACGCTAATTTACTAATTAGTACTGTAGAGATCCCAGTGGGAAACTTCACAGACTCACCTGTGGGGACACGCAGTTGTCCACAGGAATTTTTCTGATTACAAAGACCAACACTAGGGAAGAACAGAGTGCCCTCAGCAGGACAAAAAGCGGGTGCTCTGCTTAATGAACAGCTCTGATTGTTGCATTCACTTTTTAATGCTGCAAGACCAGTTGGGCTTACACTGCTGACTGAGCAGTAGTACTCTACCAGTTCCTAGCCATGCTGCCAACTTGACATCGAGAGGTAGGTAACTGAAAAACATCATGGGGAGGGAAAGGAAAGCTTGTATTGTTCCCAGCTCTCTCCACAGTTGTGGACAATGTGAAGATATGTAAATGGGGCTCAGCTGACCAGACACATATGCCCAGTGCTTCAGCGGGTGCTTTCATGTGTCCTCATGTGTGCTGACTACAGTTTGGCTATGGCCCCAGAAAGTCCAGCTTTCCTGTAATCTGTCCGCCTCACGCTAATGACTTGGATGTCTCACATCAAAGTGCATTAAGGGAATCCCTGTGATTCACCATAGCTAGGGATTCCTTCTGCAGCACAGCCAGTTCATATGGGATTATAAAGCAGCATTTAAAATCTTACAGGCTTGGAAGAAAAATAAAAGGTGTCTCTTTTTTGTGCATTTAGATTATTTTTCTTTCTTTCTTAAAACAATCTATTTTGGCAGGTAAACAATTTTATCTTGAAGTTTTAACCTTAAAAGTTACAAGAAGCCAGTCCCAACCTTTTCCAAAGTGTTAAATTTTTCCTGTATTACCACAGTGAGATGCTGAGTCCAGCTGCTACTGGTAGAAAATTTGAAGAAAAAAGCAAAACATTTCCAATCAAAATACTGGAAGTTATCTATGAATTAAGATCTGAGGCCCACAGCAGCGATATCCAAGCCTTCCTCTCTATTCAAAATGTACTTTTAAAAATAGTAGTGTTGCCGTGGAAAAAAAGGCAACCTCCTCTGCATGGTTCCTGAACACCATATGTCTCTTCTTTTCCATCATTACCAGATTTCCATTCTGATTTCTGATTTAAGCACCATGGTTTATCACTACGTCAATCCATGGATTAACTCATAAAAAGCATCATGGCAAGCAGAGGGATGCAAATCCAGGCAAGGCAAGCGAAAGCACTGTGGTGTACATATAAAGTAGGACTACACTGCCACTGGTCTTAAGACTTTCTGCAGCAGCTCCTACAGAATTTTAGAAAGTTGTGAAAACATAAATATTTAAAATCCACAAACTTGACAGGTACATTGGAAATTAAGGATTCACCGAGGGGGAACAAAACAAAACAAAAATAGTGATTACATAAAATAATTATGTGATCAAAGTGATTTAAAATAAATAACCTGGTATTTTGTTTCCTTGTGTCTAACGGTGTCAGAGTCTGGAATTCTCAAAAGTACAACCTGTCTGCCAGTAGGTTTACTGGTTACTTGGCCCTTTTGAAAATCCCAGCCTTGCTACATAAAAATAATAAAAAAGAAACCCCAGATGCAAGTTCATTATCTACCATTTGGGGATTTTTCACAGGAATAGCTATCACGACATCAGCCTAGAAAAAAGAAGCTTTGCAATATGGGTTCAAAAGTACACTGAACAAAGTGGAAAAGTACACCTTGTCCCCTCCATCCACTAAAAAACCTATACTGAAACCCACATGTCCAAACATATGCAGCAGCTTAGCACCCACCACTTCCACTGAGGCATTCTGCAGATAGCCATGGTGCTTTGGAGAGAAAGCCAAAAAGTCAGAACTGGACAAACAGAGCTAAGAGTCTTTCTAACTGGATAATAAGACCAAAGAATGTTGAAAATTAGACCTTAAGGGGACAAAAATAACACTTTAAATACATTGCATAAAATACCTGTAATAATACATGGTACCAAACAGAAAAGAAAACAATCAGCTTTCACAAATACCTGTATTTCATAAATTTTGTCATTCAGATAGCATATGTCCAGCATTACAAATCATACTTGGCACACAGAAACAGACCCACTGTGGTGGGCTGACCCTGGCTGGAGGACAGATGCCCACCAAAGCCACTCTATCACTCCCCTCCTCAGCTGGAGAGGGATGAGAAGATATAACAAAAGGCTCGTGGGCCAAAATAAGGACAGGGAGAGATCACTCACCAGTTACCATCATGGGCAAAACAGACTCAGCTTAGGAAAAATTCATCTAATTTATTATCAAGCAAAACAGAATAATGAGAAATAAAACCACATCTTAAAACACCTCCCCCATCTTCTCAGGTTCAACTTCAGTCTCGATTTTCTCTCCTTCCTACCTCCGAGGGGGATGGGGAATGGGGGTTGCGGTCAGTTCATTACACTGTCTCTGACGGGCCTTCCTCCTCACGGGGGAGGACTCCTCACACTCTTCCCCTGTTCCAGCGTGGGGTCCTTCCCACAGGAGACAGTCCTCCATGAACTTCTCCAGTGTGGGTCTTTCCCACGGGCTGCAGTTATTCACAGACTGCTCCAGCATGGGAATCCCACAGGGTCACAAGTCCTGCCAGCAAACTTGCTCTACAGCGGTCTCCTCTCTCTCCACAGGGCCACACATCCTACCAGGAGCTTGCTCCATCCTGGGCTTCCCACAGGAAGGTGACAGCCTCCTCTGAGCATCCACCTGCTCCAGCATGGGGTCCTCCATGGGCTGCAGGTGGATATATGCTCCATCATTAACCTCTACAGGCTGCAGGGGAATTCCCACTCTGTCTTCTGGCGCATCTCCTCCCTCTCCTTCTTCACTGACCTTGGTGTCTGCAGAGTTCTTTCTCTCACATCTTCTCACTCCTCCTTCCACCCTCAGCTGTGCATGTTTTTTCCCCCTTCTTAACCATATTATCCCAGAGGCACTACCGCTATCACTGATGGGCTTGACCTTGACCAGCTGCAGGTCCATCTTAGAGCTGGCTGGCATTGGCTGTATTGGACACAAGAGAAGCTTCTAGCAGCTTCTCACAGAAGCCACCTCTGTAGCCCACATAATACCAAAACACTGCCACGCAAACCAAATGCAACAACACAAGGAGACTGTGCCTGTGGCCAGGCATATCAGAGACACTCTCAAAGTCTGAACTCATCCATTCACTTGTTTTAACCCTGCCAGCAGTCATGAGTAGAGTTTCCAAAAAGGAATAAGATCGCCCTGAAATTTGGGAGTCACAAAAATTATTTCTACATAAAAACATTTTTATGTATGTATAAAGTATGTACATGTATGTACACACATATTCCATGTGTTGGACCCTTTTAGAATACTGGGGAAAGCTTTCTAAATATAGTTCAATGCTATTTTTATAGAAATGTTCCCAATTCCCTACATATAAATAGATAGGTACTTTTCCCTGACATTTTTCCACTTTCTTCCTCTAACTTGTACTTGCTTCCTTTCCTCAGGCATTTCAACAACTTATAGTTCCCTTCTTCTGTCTTCTTGATGGTTGCTCTCTTTCCTCTATGTGAACATCTCCTTCTTCCCACATATCCCTTTTCCTTCACACCTCATTTCCTTACCTCTTCTCACTCCCTCTTCCCTTTTCAACCACAACTCCACTGAAGTGAGAAGGAAGAGTGGACAGTGATTATTTCCTAAAGAGCTGATTTAGGAGTCTCAGTTCCAGCTCTGCTTCTCCCCTTTGGCAGCCTACAGTTCAGAGATGCTCAGCGTTTCTACTTAGCCCAGCAAAAAGGGCAAAGGGGAACTCCTTTGCTGTGAACTAGCTCTGGACAAGGTCACTCCTCACCCTTGTCTACTGAGTAAGGCTTCCTTCTCCATATTAGACATTTTTGCTCTCTGGCTGCATTGGAAACACATCCACAAAGTCAGCAAAAGCAGCATATGATGTGGGGAAAAAAGCCTATATTGAATGAGCATTTCACATCATTTCTGCAAATTCTCCTTCTCCCTTTTTTTATTCATTGCAATTTAAGTATAAATCAGTTTACTGTTATCACCACCATACAGCCTTGTTTGAGTGCTAGCCTTAGCCTTCCTGGCTAGTGTGATGGAGATTTCCTGCCTAGCTGTGACTCTCCAATATCTCTAAGTCCAAATACAGATGACATATAAGTCCTTTTGAAGGTTCTTAAAAGTCCTCCTCAGTTAGCTTGATCCTGTAAGTCTGGTCCCACCATGAACAACCTACTCCAGCAGCTCAGCAGGATGCTGAAAGAAGAGGGCGTGAGGAGCTTTCAATAAGCTCAAAAAGCTCCACCACTCATTTTTTTCCCATTTCAGCAATCCCAGTAACACCCCGTATTTCTGACAGGATGTCAATAGCCAGAGGCAGAGCTTGCTGACAACCACTTTCTGCTGCCCTGAGAAGCAGCTCCCCTGCCTGCCTTCACGCCTAGACTTACCAGCGCACCTTTGCCATGTGGCACAGCCAGGCCCTACTTCAGTGGGCAGCCAAGCCAACCTTGGCACTGGGACTCCAAACAAATCCTTGTTTTCACCTAAAAATGCCCATGACATATTTCACACAATCCAGTGCCTATTATTTTGGCAGGGAGGGGGTGCAGAGAACAAGAAACCATGTAGTCCTGTCCTTGCTAAATATGAGGAACTTCGTACAGCTCAAACGTCGTTTTTCAACCGTATAATTTTTTACGGACCCAGCTTCGGATCTTTCCCCATCTGGAGTCCTGTGTCCAGATCTGGGGCCCGCAATACAAGAAGGATGTAGAACTGTTGGAGAGGGTTCAGAGAAGGGCCACGAAGATGATTAGAGGGCTGGAGCACCTCCCCTACAAAGAGAGGCTGAGGGAGCTGGGCTTGTTCAGCCTAAAGAAGAGAAGGCTGCAGGGGGACCTCATTGCAGCCGAAGGGAGCATATAAACAGGAGGGGATTCAACTTTTTTAAAGGGTGGATAATGGCAGGACAAGGGGGAATGGATTAAAACTAAAGGAAGGAAGGTTTAAATTAGATATTAGGGGGAAGTTTTTTACAGAGAGAGTGGTGAGGTGCTGGAACAGGCTGCCCAGAGAGGTGGTGGATGCCCCGTGCCTGGAAGTGTTCAAGGCCAGGTTGGATGGGGCCCTGGGCAACCTAGTGTAGATCCAGGCCTGAGGTTGGTGGCTCTGCCTGTGGCAAGGGGGTTGGAACTGTATGGTCCTTGGGGTCCCTTCCAACCCAAGCCATTTTATGATTCTATGATGCTATGATCTTTTAAAGAGAACCCCTTGTTCTTCAGGCAGTGTTTCAGTCTGCAGACACAGTGTGCAGTGCATTGGTGCACTGATCAGCAGTCTTTGGAAATCTCCTTTTGCATACCGTGCACAAATGATTCGTATTAGGAACTGGAGTACCACTGTGCCACTTCTGAATACTATAGCAGCTTTTGATGAGTGAACATCTTTTATTTTGAAATTGTCCTCCCTCAGTCTGTTGCCGCATATGTTAAAAGACCCCATCAAAAGCAAAATTACACTAAACTAGATTTAAAAGTGTCAAGTGCATTGAATAAACATTGGAGACATCAAAAGCCTGAGTGGATGCTCCTGATGACAAGTGGTGTGGGAATGCCAGCCTGTGCTGTGCCTGATACAATTCCATTTCTATCTCCTTATTGAAATTGCTTCACAAATATATTTCTGTATATCAGTGTCACCTATCTACTTCCAGGAACTGGAAGAGTTGGTTTAAAATTGCTAACTGAAAGAAATCAACATATTTTTCCATAGAATATCAATGTCATCTGCATCTCTGTAAAAAACAACCTCACAAACACACACACAAAAAAAAACCCAACCCACATAACATTGAAGCACTTGTTTTTCATGTCTTTAGTCTGTCTGTCACAGTTCGTAGATCTTACTTTTTACTCATAAAGGCAACAAAGCCTTGAGGTTTATTGGAACAGAATTTGCGGGCTCTGTCTGGCATGTGGGCTGCCTATGTAGCATATGGTGAAGTCAGGCACCTTGGAATGGGATTCTCATGATACTTCCTGAGCTAGCCAGAAGGAAATACTATGTAAGAGGTGTGTCCAATATCTTTTTTTTTGGTATAGGTGGAACCAAGACTGCAGTTAATAGCCCACAGTCATCTTGCATACATAAGACTTGTTAATATTGTTCTTCTAAAATCAAGTCTGGAGAAGAGGAGAATGTTGCCATCCCTATATTTTTTAAGAAAAATTAGTTTCCAAACAGGCCATGCTTATCCACTTACATCTTCACTCTTAGCTGGGAGCCCTTCTTTTGTGTAGGGTTGATGATATCCCTTTCCTCTAGATTAGAAACCAATACAGAAAGCGTTATAGCAAAAGTCAAAGCATGAAACATCCTCTTATGTTATCTTCAGCATGCCTACAGCCTGAACCAGATCATCCAAGGGACTGCTCTAACACTGGCCAGACTAAGATGGGGAGGATCCTCTCACCCTCTCGTGATCTCAGGACCCTGCATGGATGAGTTACATAAAGCTGGAGAAAAAACAAGTGCAGCAGACATAATTGCACAGCTCTGCGACATATCTGAGATGGGACAGGTCCCAGGATCTGGTCTTTACTTCCTGAGGTACGTTTCACACAGCATAAAATATTATTTGCCAAACACGTAGGAATAAGCTAACTGCCAAGGTGGCAGGCCTTGTGGGGAAAAGCAGTCACAGAACTGTAAATGCTGAGAGAACTTTACTGGCCAAAATTAGACACCGAAGTTTCACAGATTCAAGAACATCTTTACAGATCACAGACCGAGATGTCTGAGTACCACTTTAGGCACATATGAGGGTTGTGTGAGGTCTTACTTATTTTATCTGGGCTAGGTAGTCCAAATATAACTCTTCAGATTTATGAAAACAATTAAGGAATCCAGTTAAATAATGCAGTTTCCAAACAAATCTGCAAGTCTTCTGTTTCAGATTTGTAAAGAACTGAAATTTCACTCCCTATTACAGTAAGAAAAATTTCTTCCTGACAGAATTCCCCATACAATTGAAGTTATTTTCTATAAATTTTACAACGAGCATTTTTCCCTGCACATTTTATAATATATATCCTTTCAACTAGCTCAATGTCTGATCCAGCAATTAACAACACTTAAATTAAGAGAGAGAGAGATTTTGGCCTTATATACACAGATGCCACAACAGCCAGACTCTAACAGAATTGATGGTTTCAAATACACTTCTCCACATACAGAGGAGAGTTTTACACAGAATACATGGAATAAAAACAGAGCTACCATCGGTGCTTTTGCTGGTGCCTAAAAGCCCCAGAGTCCCTCTACCACCTAAGCTGTCAAAGCCAAGGGCACCTTCAGAGGCCACCTGACTCTTTGTGCTGCCTGATGGACACAAGCCTCAGGGCTGGAGTCTCCAACGCCTGCTCTGTCCTGAAGTCAACTGCAGGACAAAACCTGTTTTTCAGATGGGCAGTTGGCTGCAGAAACCCAGGCGCTCATGGCAGGTGCTTTGCCTCAGAACCCAACACAGGGGGGCCCTTGGGTTAGAACAGAGCATGGTCCCTCACCCCAGTGCAGGAGGCAGAGCATGGCAGCAGTGCCAGGGCAGACAGGAACAGCATGGCTTACCCTGCTATAGGGGAGGAAAAGGCTTTGAATTTTTCTTAGTACCCCAAGAACGAAACCATCTCTGAGCTTCTGAGGCGGGGTGCCAACTCTGCTGCCCCTCCGCTCAGTCTCACGGGATCTGAGCCTGGGAGCTGCACACAGAGAGAATGAACTGCAGCACCATGCTGTGCTGTGCCAGCATGGATCATCTTGTGCCTGCCTCAACAGCAGGAAGCCAGTGTCTCTGGGACACTTCATTTACCCTCCTTCCACTCCAGGATACATCAGTGAGAACGAGACACTAAGTGCATAGGTAGTGCCATCATTTTAAAGCATAGAAGGTAAGTTACAGGGGTGCAAAAAGGCTCAGCAAATACAGGTAGCTATCTAGACAGACAGTCTTTGCACAAGCACAAGGCCAGCCATATTATACCATCACTTTTTTCACATGGCAATTTTTATTTTCTCCCGTCCCACACAAGGACTGCTCAACTCAAACCACAAACTACCAATATTATTAATGGCTCTTCCTAAAAGCAAAGAAACAAACAAAAAATCCCTCATCAGACCTCTGTTTCACAGTTTGGATGAACACATGTCAAACAATAGAGAAAGTGCTAGCAAGAAGTCTTTGCATGGAAATTGATGTTTTGCCTCCATGCTACCATTTCACCATTGACTTTGGAAATCACAGCTCTACAGAAGAAACTTCCAAGAAGATATTAATAACCAAGCTGTCATGTGATGTGAGCATCAGGCTCTCCTCAATGTAACTCTTGAAGCTATCACAGAATCACAAGGTTGGAAAAGACCTTTAAGATCACTGAGTTCAACCATCCCTGTCCTATGCTAAACCATATCCCTATGTACCTCATCTACCCTTTTTTTAAACATATCCGGGGAAGGTGACTCAACCACCTCCCTGGGCAGCCTGTTCCAGGCCCTGACAACTCTTACAGTGAAAAATTTTTTCCTAACCTCTAATCTGACCCTGCCCTGGCACAGCTTTGTGCCATTTCCCCTTGTCCTATCTCCTGTCACCTGGCTGAAGAGACCATTGCCCACCTCTCTACAACCTCCTTTTAGGTAGTTGTAGGCAGTGATAAGGTCTCCCCTCAGCCTCCTCTTCTCTAGGCTAAACAGCCCCAGCTCCCTCAGCCGCTCCTCATAGGATTTGCCCTCCAGCCCCTTCACCAGCCTGGCTGCCCTTCTCTGGACTTGCTCTAGGACCTCAATGTCCTTCTTATGGTGAGAAGCCCAGAACTGGACACAGTACTCAGATGTGGCCTCACCAATGCCAAGTACAGGGGCAGAAACAAAACTAATGCACATTTCCTTTGTTCCCTAAATTGACTACTCAGAAAATACAAGGCTCAGGTCCCAGAGTCTGTAAGTTCACTGTCCAAGTGCTTCTTAAAGTCAATGAAGCTTTTTGCAGACATGGAATTTTTACCTGAAAGTAGTTGAAAAATCAGAATCAAACAGATGATCAGAAATGTGATCCTCGCACACCATCTTTTTTTAAAGCTTCTATATACACGCCTACATATTCTCAAGAAATAAGAAGCACTTGAGATTCTTCTCACACTGCATCAATTTCCACATCTTATCTCACTTCAGCTCATACCTGCTGCAAAAATGAAATCTAAGAAAAAAAAATTAACATGCTCAAACCTACCAGTTAATAAATTCCTGATGTATAGTCAGAACGGGTTAATTTGTTTTATCTATTTAGAATGCAAAAAGCAGCAAGTTAAATATGTAACTCTCGCTCAGAACGTGAAAAAAAATATATTATCCTTTTTATGGACTGTAAACATTCAATCTAAAGAACAGTTGGAAGGTAGACTCTGGAATACCTGCTTTGATTAGTCAACAGATGCTCTACAGAATCAAAACTTACTTACTCCCTGAGTTTTGACTTTTATTGTTAACTCAAACAATAACAAAATAGAAACCTAAGCTTTTTTCTTTTTTTTTTTTTTTTCTCCTTCCCAACTGACTACATCAGCAGCAGCTCTCTAAAAACTGTATCTGCTCTAATACTTGATTATAACTGCTTTAGGGAAAGTTTGCTGTATCTCAGATAATTTTCACCTGCTTGTATGAGTCACCTGTTAGTACAGCTGCTTCTTAATGGCAGTGCCTTGCAGCTGAGATAAGAGTGAATTCAGCAACTTAAGATCAAGAAGTGACTTGATAGTCTAATACATTAGTTTCTTCCATTAACAGAAAACTTACTTCCTTACATGAATAAAATCATTAACATGATCCGGTACCTGAAACGAGGAAAGCAAAAAATCGGGATAAGAAGTAAGATAAAGTTATTTAATGTTGAACATAACAAATAACTGGAAAACTGTTCTGGACTCTATGATATCTAGTGTAAGACAGCTGAGTACAGAGCCAAGACTTCAGATCATCAGACTCCAACTTGTTCAGGAAACTGCTGGGTGTGATCCTATGGCCAGCTCTGAAAAGTCAAGGTGTCTAGGGAAGCTGGCGGGTCTCTCAGCATCTTACAAGTGCGACAGTAGTGCTTCCTAATATTCAGGAAGACCAGCAAACATCAGAAAATCTGCATGACAGAGCAGGAAACTTATGGTGTAGAGACATTAAAAAGCAATATACAGTATGAGGATGTAGGAATTAGATATGGGAATTTTAAAAAATTGCTTGGGAAGGCAAGGATGGTGTCAGAAAAGCCAAAGCTCACAAAGAGTAGAAGGGACATCAAAAGCAGCAAAAAGAGGAGAGAGTAGAGGATACTATTTACCTTGCCTTTAGTCTCACAGTTATTTTTGTATCCAAGTTTCAACTTTACAATCTGGTGGTGAACAACTGGACAGGTAAAAATTCATTTGGACAATCAGGAGAGGTCATGATTTAAGGGGCCATACCATATGGAGGCTAGTGACAAGTTGATTACCACAGAGTTCTATCCTGGAAACATTTTTACCAGTGACCTACAAGTCAATGAGATGGTGGAGTGCACTCTCATCGGGTTTGCAGATTACACCAAACTGGAGGAAACAGTGGGTATCCTGAAGGGCAGAGCTGTCATATCAAGGGGGTTGGGCAGGCTTGAGGAACAGGTCAACAGGATCCTCATGAAATTCAGTAAGAACAAATGCAAATCCTTCTACATAGTCAAGAAGAGTTCCTTGGAATGATACAGGCCAGGGACTGTTCAATGGGGAGAATCTTTGAGGAAATGGTCCTAGGACTTTGGAGGATAGCAGCATCAGCCAGTAGTACCCTGGCAGCCAAGAGGTCCAGTAGCATCGTGGGCTTCAGTAACAAGAGCAGTACATCAAGGGAAAGGATTATCACCCTCTACTCATCATTTTTTAGAACACATTTGGAATACTGTGCAAAGTTTTGAGTTTCCCAGTACAAGTCAGATATGGATAAGCCAGACAAAGTTCAGCAAAGGTCCACCATGATGGTTGGGTACTGAAGCTCTTGCCCTGTGAGGAATGGCTAAGACAGCTGGAATTGTTCAGCTTGGAGCAAAATTGGCTTGAGAAATGGTCAGTGGCTGTGCAGCATCAGAAAATGTGGCTAGATGCCACAGCCATGCATGGTGGCAGGATGAAAGACAACAGGTAAAAGTTGAAACAAGATCCAGACAGATGAGGAGAAACTTTTTCACCATAAGGACAGTGAGGCAGTGCAACAAGCTGCTCAGAGAGTCTCTCTCTATCCCTGGGGGTTTTCAAGACCCAACTGGAAAAAGATCTGAGCAACTGGTCAAATCTCATAGCTGACCTTGCTTTGAGCAGGAAGCTGGTTCATCCCATCTTACTGGTGACAGGACTGAGCTTTGAGTCAAGTTGTTCTCTGTCATTCACATCTAAATGGACTGATAAAGATCTGTTGGAGCTCTGTTCGTCTCCAGTGACTGCAGAGAGCTTAGATTAAATTCATAGCTTCAATAATATTCAGATATCTTTCTGTGTACCAAAGAACCTGCAAATATTTCTCTCAAGTCTTGTTTAAATTTAGAATTTAAATGGAAGTAGGTATTATCTGACCTAATTTTAGTCCTTCTCTATGTCCTGACAGAGGAAAATAAATATAATACAGTCATTGCAAACATGCAAGATCCTAAAGCTGTACAGATTTTGCTGCTACCTTAGGAATTGCACCTGCACGGTGAGGTACTGGGGTTACTTTCTCTAAGACTTCCCGTGGGGAAAAGAAAGTATATTAAATTTCATTCAGTAAATCATGAAAATGCTAAAGGAGATTTACAAAATATTGCTGAACCTTATAAAGCAAACAGACATGAAAGATTTCATGGTAAATAAAGAAACCACCAACTGTATGGGCAAGCATAGCATGCTGCGACAGCACAAACCCGGGAAACTCCACTGACCCAAGAAATAAATCACCACAATCTCTTAAAATATGTATATATGTACATGCACAGACTGTAGGAATAGACCACAGCAAGAATTGAGGTCCAGTTGCTGTCAGTAAGGAAATCACTCTGCAGCAGCCCCTGTGGGACCCCTCACTAGCAAAATGCCAAGGAATTTTTTGGCTCCTCATGCATCCTGATTTTTATCTCATCTGATGGACAGTAAATAAGGTCAGGCACGTGTGCACCTCTCTCTGTTAGGGTCCAGTGTCAAGGCATACATGTTGTTCTCACAGGAAGGGCACCACTAGCCCCTAAAGACCACTAGGAAAATGAAAGGTATCTTCCAAATCTTTCTTCTCTAATTCACATACAGAAACAGTGCCTTACTGAAAATGAGAGTCTTCCCCCACTAGAAAACTCTAGATACTTTAACAAGCTGTTTATGTATTTCTAAAAAAAAAAAAAAAAAAAAGAAAAGAAAGAAAAAAACCCACACACACATCAGTTCTACCACCAGCTAAAAAGGTCAATTTCGTATCAGCAAAGCAACAAAAAACGTTATCTGTATTTCTGCCCTTTCCACATCATTTATCACTTTTAAGATGTTCTTTGTGAAAAACATCTATCTCATCTAATCAATTTAGTTTTCTTAAATACTGCTACATTAAACAGCCCTTGGAACATTTTAATAATTTGTATGAGCATTTACCTCTTCCTCTGGAATACATAGTTCCAGATTTATTTTGCTTTCCGACCTCAGCCTTTACAGCTCCTGTTCCAGCACAAGTGCCACTTCAGTTCCAGCCTCCCCAGCACAATGAGCCTTTGCTTGTGCTGTGTGTCCCAGACCACAATAAAAGCTCTGAGGCTAAGCCATTGTGAAAATGAATAAGGGTACCAGTGGCTAAATCTTTCTGAAGAAGGAACATTTATTTTTAATCATTCTTACCATCTATAAAGCAAGAATAATTTATCATTAAGACATAACACTCCCTTTACCTTATATCCATCTTTCAAGAATAACAGATCTCTACATTACCAAAATGGTTTTAATTTTGTCCAAAGTACAAAAAAAATTTGAAATAAATATGTTAAGAAATCCTCAATCTTTGTAACTAGAAATCAGATTTCTGTAATTTCTTTAGTAAAGCAATATATTAAGTATGCTACAAATAAATCAAATAAATTACCATTTTTAATTAGGCATAACAAACAATTAAACAGATGACATTTTAAATTAATTTCCTCTACTGGAGGAAACATGATTTAAATCGGTGCTGAGCCCAGCATTCTCCTTGTGGATATTCCTTCAAATGCAGTGACATTCAAAACTGTCATAACATTTTCAGAGACAAGTCTATTTCCATTTTTCAGTATTTGAGGATTCACTTTTAAGCCAGGTTTTTTTTTTTTCTTTTTCAATTACCAAACTTCCCTAGAAATGCTTCATGTCTTAAAGTTTCTGCTCAGCTCCATAGTATGTAATTGCTGAACAGCTGCAGAGTCATACCAACCACTGATAAAAAGGCATTACAAACTTCTAAGCAAATCATATTTATAATGCATAATATTCAAGGCCAAAGAAAATCAGCAGTACTTCAAGGCAAACTTCTGAAAATAGGGCAAGAGCATCTTGGGAAAGATGATGGTAAATACTGCGCAGCAATGAAAAGATGCAGCTGCCTAAAACACAACTCCCGTACAGCACGTTGAAAAGAGAATTACCTTACTTTTGACTGCACTTTGTCTCGCAAATTAAAGCATTATCTACAGCTAACTGCTTTAGGGACTGGAGTAAAAACTCTTAGGAGTCCAGTCCAGCGAAGAGTAGATACCTTTAGGAGGTAACCAATTCTGAGCTGTTGGGTTGCCTCCCTGCCTTCATATATTTAAATACCTCCAAGATTTGCCCTTGTGAGGTATTTCAGGTAACCCAGAAGCCATGAAGGATATGATCTATTTCCTACTCTGGAAGCTTTTCCTTCAGTCGTTATTTGTAATGGTGTAAGCAAAGAATGAGTCTGTTGAAATCAGTGGAGTAGGGCACCGTAAATCCAGCCAGAAAGGAAAACTAGCAGGCACACATTTCACTTCCATGCTTTACTTTGCAATTGTGACCACATACACAGACTTTTTTTTTAAAGCATTAAATGCTAAAAAATCAAGCAAAGATGTTTCATATTCACTAAAAGGTGACAGACAAGATTTTCGAGGCGGCAAAACAGAATAGGACATTTCACCCAAAAGATCATTTTCAAGAAAAATGGGAAGCCCAAAATGAGAACATGAATTTTTGTTCAGCTGCCTGAGAAAACTAAATGCAGAATGGTATCTTCCTGCTTGGACTGGATGCGTGATTCTCATCAGTAGAAATGAGTGCTATGTATGAGCACCGAGGGTAGGACAATTCTGGGACTGTCTGTGCAATCTGGAGTGTGAGAAGGAAGCAGTGGATTTGCTCTGAAGGAAAGTGGGAAGCTAAAGTGGCCATTTTTGTAGCTAGCACATCGCCAGAGATCTTAAACTGAGCAGTTCGAAGAACCTATTGGTGACATACGTTACATCAGTCAGTTTAAGACTATAGCTTGCCTGTTTTATATACAGACACACACACATATATATATATATACCTCTCAAAAAATCATACCAAAAAAAGTCTAAGTTTTTAAAACATTAGGATTATGACATAAATAAGGCTTTGTGCTTGGGCAAAAGCCTCAGGGGAACAGTTCTGCAGACAAGACCCTGCAAGGAAAATGCTTCCAGGGAATGCCTCCCTAGACAAATCTCCTGCTAAGCAGGATGCCTCTGGCAAAATGCTTTTGGTAAAATGCTTCTGAAAGATGATGACTCTCTTGACAAAACCCATGCTTGCTCTCTCTCTGAGAGTGCCCAAAGCCAGCCTTTCATCGCTGCGAGGAGCAGCCCATCAGCGGGATGAGTACTGCTCCTCACTGCCTCTATCCAATAAAAATAAAAACTGGAACCAATTGCTGTTTTCATCCCAATGATTATAAAGTCAGAGATTTTCACAATCACAGTTATTTGTTCTTAGATTAGGTAATAGCAAAAAATAACTGTCAGAAGTAAGGCATTTATGCGTGATACAGTAACCGAGAAATAATCATACTGTGGTTTTGCAAATCAGTTCTCATCAGCCAACCTGACTGCAAGGATTTGCATTTGTGACTACAAACATGCAGTAACACACAATGGAACTTCAGGCTTTGCCTGCCTGAGAGACTGCTTCTCTTGTGGAGTACTTAGCTATCTGAAAAATCCTGAATCACAGAATCACAGAATATCCTGAGTTGGAAGGGACCCATAAAGATCATCGACTCCAACTCCTGGCTCCACACAGGGCCAGCCAAGTCAGAGCATGGGGCTGAGGGTATTGTCCAGACACTTCTTGAACTCAGCCAAGCTCAGTGCTGTGACTAATTCCCTGGGGAGCCTGTTCCAGTGCCCAACCACCCTCACAGTAAAGAACCTGAAGTTACACTGGTTCAGAAATTTTATCTTGATTTTCATATTCTTTGCATTATCTGGTACACACGTATTGGTTAAAATATTCCCATGCCCAAAAAATCTTAAATTATAGGCTCAAACCAAGATTGCTGTAAATTCACTCTTCCTCACTAATGCATTTATTTTCTCACTGTCCTTTTGCTGAAACTATATCCCTTGAGAGAATTTTTTTCACTCCCTATGGACACTACTTAAGAATGAAAAAGCAAAAGCAGGAAGTCAACATATTTACTATAATGTAGAAGAAGATCAGAGCACACAGACAAAAGTGCTGTACAGATACTCAGAAAACGTCATGGTTTAAGAAGATCAATCATTTCAGGCATATTGCTGTAGCTGGGGAAAAAAAAGGCAGGGGGAACCATGCTCTTTGCATAAAACCTCTCAGGGCTAGAAAACAACAATCATCAAGCTGCAGGAGCAATTTCCTCTGTTTTGGATTTCTTACCTCTTCAGATGACTATGGTATAAAGAACATTACAAGATTAACACTAGTTTTTTGGCACTTCAGAAAAGTAGGTGGGGGAAGGAATATAGAGGTACAAAATACTAAGCATGTTCAAGACTTTTCTACTTAAAGAGATCCTCTTTCAGTTTACTGCTGAATATGAATATATTTGATACACCTTATTTTCTGCAATTATGTTTGAAAATGTTGATGCTGGCTGATAGCCAGAAATACCTGATCACATAGCGGTCTATCTGCTCACATGACTGTAGGCCAGATCCTGTTCTCTTAAATCCTTCCTGAGCTGGAATGCAAGCTTACAAATTCCCCTTAGACCTCCAACAGCAGCCCAGCCTGCCGACCCATGTGCATAATCATGTAAATACACTTCTCCTCGGCCAAAAGTTCTTCTGGTGTCTCCCATAAGAACATATCTACAATGAAATACATTGTTTTTATTTCTAATGACTTTGGGAAAACAGCATTCTCATAATTTGGGAAAACTGCATTCTCTTACTGCAAGAAACTTTGACTTATATTATTAGAACTTACAACAGTCATACTTCCTAGCATACCTACAAAGTATGTTGCTCTTACATGGACCATTTAGATTAGAGAACCAATGTCTGTTTCTTATTTGCTTTCCTGTACTGTGCTGTTCTTTTCTGTTGTCAGTGCCTGGATGAAAAAGGATGATTTTTATACACACAAAAATCTTAACAAATAGAAATACCACTGATGACACTTCCTTGAAGATAATTACAAAGGACCTAAGAAAAGTTCTTTACAACACTAAAGACAATGAATACAACATTGTCAGTTAAATGCTTATTCAACTAGTTTGCAACTAGGTGCTATCAGAGCTGGGTGGGGAAAAGGTTTCTCTATCCCAACAATATCAACCTTTCAAAATATTTTCTGTTCAGTATGAGGGTGGAAACAACATCTGCCCAATTTTTCCACCAAAAAAAAAAGACTCTAACCACAAAATAATGAATGGTTTATCACGTGAGGTGCTTCTAGGAAGTGGAAAATCACATTTTAAATGTCTAACTAGGAACTAAAAAGTAATACACTAATTTTTCTGGTGGGAGTGAGGGCTATCTGGAAGTTATATGTGTTTATAATAACAGAAACTCCTTAATGGATCTAGAAAACTTTCCATGATCAGAGTTTTAGTAAAACTATACATTGCCATTAAAAAATTTGATTCAGTAAGTCATAATTTTCAAACAAAAAAAGCCAATGTTCATCACAAAATTCCAGACAAGCAATAGTTGCTAGTATCCAAATGTTGATATAATACTCGCTTTATTTTTATGGGTTTTTTTATTATTATTCTGTAGCAAGTGAGTCATTTGTCAATCAAAATAAAATTACAGTCAATTTCAGTCTATGGGGCTCACTTAAACCAGCTATCTAATTAGTCATAGTCAACGTTATGACTCATAAACTAATGAGATCTCCCCTTCTGATTCTTTCAAAAAGGAATAGGGATTAACTCACTTGAGAAACAGCTTTCCCACTTTGAACGTTAGACCCTAGTAATCACAAGATCAAATGCAATCTATTAAAAGGGTGTATTCCATATGTATTGTATAAATTTACTGTATAATATCCTATTAGGAAATCATGCCTTCTTATCTAGTGCGGGAAAAACACTCTAAAAATCACTTACAGAATTGTTCTTTCATTCATTTATTGCATGTAAAAGAAATAAAGTCTGTAGTTGTAGCCATGGCAAATGCTGACTTGCAGATATGGCAAAGCTCCTTCTCACAAGACCGGGGTTAAGAAGTTGCAGTCAGTGTGTCTATATACCCAAAGAAACAGTGGGGATAATACCAGCGTGCATTGGTTGCTTGATACCACCAGGTACTGCAAACAGATTTTAATTCATTTTCCTATCATTAAAAAGTGTCAGGTATGCCTGAGGCGTTGTGTGTTGTTTTGCTTTTTTAGAGAAAAGCTTTAAGCTCTTTAAATTAAGTATCCAGAATGTTAATGCATAGTTAATATCCTGAATCTACTTCTTTACACTGATTTATTTTAGTCTGCTCTTTTTTTGTTACAGAATGTAAGCCCACCCCCAGAATGACTAATTTAGGCACCGGTGGATTTATATTTCTGGTGCCTGCTGAAGTTTAGTGTAATAGGTGTGACTAGGCTTAAACACATCTCATACACTGAGACAAGCGCCCTCGCCAACCCACAGCAAGGCACTGGCCGAGAGGAGATGTGGTGTCAGATACCCTGCTTTCCTAGCAGAGTGCAACTCTTGCTCCTGGAAACCTATATTCATTTTGCATGTCTACCATTGGGGAAAAAACTACATAAAAACAAGAGCATAGTCATCTAACCCATCTTAATTACAACCACGTTGCTTTTGCAGTGGCTCCTTTTGCCCCATGAAACTGCACTCGAAACTGGCACTCCTTATCACATGGGCAAATAACCAGTCTGATGTGTTGTGACAGTTTTGCTCTGTACCAGAGGTTTGGCCATCCCCAAAGATGAAGAAAGTGGGTGGAGAGGTCCTGGCCAGGCTAAGGTAGGCTGTGCGTGTCCCTTTTCTCTTTCTTGCAAACCCACTAGGTCCCATCCCCAGAAAAGAGGGTTTTTTTCACCTTGCTGTTATTTAGAGGGTACCACTAAAGGGGTAGTTTTACCCCTTACTGATTTTTACACCTATTCAGAAAGCAGCCTAAACCCAAACAGCCATGAAGCAGACAAACCTATCTCTCTAGAAGATAAAGTTTCCTAGTGCTTAAGTTGTCCATAAGCTCTCATATGCACATGGAGACATGGCACTTGGGGACGTGGTTTAATGTGGGACTCACTAGTGCTAAGTTGATGGTTTCACCAAAGAATCTTAAGGGCCTTCTCCAACCTAAACGATTCCATGCTTCTATTACATACTTAAGATGCCATAGGGAATTTTGGATGAGCAGAAATCTATTTAAAGTATTATGCATAATGGACAAAGGGCTGAATTGCTGTTGGAGATATAAGGGGAATTCACACACCAGCATTCTGGCTAACTTAGGAGAACAGGGTCTGGCCTACAGTCTAAACTGTGATGTGACAAGATATTCCAAGCTATCAGCCTGTATCAAGATTTTCAAACACATGTGCAGATAGTTAGATACATCAAATATAATCCTTTTAGTAACAAGAGCCTGATTATCATAGATATCCTGTACTCAAAGCTACTGTGAATAAAATAATCCTAACCCCTTCAACTGCCTCAGTGATTAGAATTTCAGATATTCTAGTGCCTAAAAATCATGTTATAGTTCTAATTTTGAAATAAAATGTTGATCTTTAAGTTGCTGCACAGACTGCAAACCAAGACAGATTTTAAAGCATTTGAGTCAGTATGTTTGTTTGAAGGAATATGTTTCACAAATAAAGTAAAATTTCAGAAGAACCCACTTTTAATCTAACTCCTAACTTGCAATTGTCTTGGAGACTGAGATTTCCTACTCACTCACATCAATTTTCTGTAGTGTTGTGTCACTCTTAATGAAGGTTGCACGTTGTGATGGAGTGCTGCGCTGGCCTTCCTCTGTAGCGGCATTTTGTGGACCTACTCAGACTAAGCATATTGTTTCCTGGTTCTTTGTGGTGGAGGGAACAAGAATCTATTCTGATTGAGTGATAGATCGATTGACCTTTCCAATCTTCTCATTCTACATTGCCAAATACTCATAATTTAAAAACAACTAAGCTGATTCATCCAGGTATGACTAGTTTTTTTAGCGGAATGAATCAAACCGGGCTATTTCATAAATTGATTTGTTGTAACCTCTGAAGGATACACTGAGAATTCAATAAGGCAGCCGCTCAGAGTCTTCTCTGTTCTCCATCTGCCTCCTTTGCAGCAGGCTTAGTGTCCCTGCTTTTCCTGGCTCGCTGCACTACAGATGAACATGAAAGCAGAAAAAACAGCTCCATTCCTGGAAGAAATTGCCCAGCATTTGGGGATTCCCCTTCAGAATACTTGCGGACAGGGTCCATGCTTCTTCCCTCATTAGCTTTCTGCCGCAGGAGCAGAGCTGGCCCTAGTATGAAAAATTTATGAATCGTGTTACATGGAATTAAAACTATGTGCAGTGAGGCTGCGCGCAGCCTGGCTGGGGATGACCCATCAGTTTTACACAGATTTGAGTCTCAGGTAACAAGGAAGGCTAACGATTTCACCCTGGCCTGTCAACTACAAGCTACTCTGTTTGCTAAGTCTGAAAACCACTAATAGTCTAGATGTGTTAAGTCTGAAAACCACTAATAGTCTAGCTGCTTACTCTCTTTAATTTTTCCTAGCAATCTGTCAAGATTCTCTACAACAAATACTTTTCCAAACTTCCCTCAGAATTACTGATGTGTTTTAGGAATATCTATGACAGATCTCACAAAGTATGTTAGCTTCAATCAGTACTTCCTAAGTGAAAACTTTTATGGCTCTGAACTCAGGAACAGAAGGCTCATGCGACAGCTCAGCTTGATTTGTAATTAATAAATCTGCAGGTCACTCAGCAAGAGTTCCTATTGCAACGGATTGTTCTTTCAAATATGAGAACAGGAGTTGACTCCAGCAAGGTTGAGGCTGTTGGCCAGCTAATTTGAGTAGCACCTGATGCTGAGCATCTGCTCCAAAGCAGATGCTAAAGCTTCTTTCACTTAGAGACACACCTCACCCTTCTGTCTGTAGAGGTTCTAGTAGGTGGTGCAAACAGAAACATCAGGGGCATACTGCTGTTGACGGTCCTATTTATATCTGTTCCGCATAGCTCAAGTTCATAATTCCACCAAAATGCTAAGAGTCTATCTCAAAGGGCATACATATGTGTACTCCACTTCAAACGAGTGGCCTGGTTTTTGGAAGCCTGATCACCACAATGGGACAGCTGACCACTCAGAAACTGCAAAACGGGTCAAGATGAATAAATATTGTTCAGGATGAATCCATTAGTCATGCATTCTTTAAGAGTGCCTTCACCCAAAATACTTTAAAAATCTGAAAAGACTGCAGTTCTGCTAACCACAGTTATTCGGTGACATCTCTAGGAGCTTTGTGGCAAGAAAGCCAGCAGTTTCTGGCAGCTTGGCTGCTAAATCTTCATGTTGGCATGAAATTTGTTTACAAGACAGAGATAACACCCTTCAGTAGTTTTTCCCTGAATAGCTTCTAACTCCTTCTCCTGAAATTTTAATTGAAAGCTATGATAATGAATCTAAATTCAGTTAGAAAAAATAACTCAATGGGCAACGTATAACAGGGATAAATCTTATTCAAATTAATTTGCATTCAGATATCACATATGAAAATCATTTTAATATGCTCTTTAGTAAAAATGAATTCTATTCAATCTAAATCTAGAGAGCTTAGATGTTTGTGTGTAGATTGATAGGGAGACAAACGTAAATGCTAGTGATAAAGGAAACCCGAGCAATGCACATTTGTAATCCTTGAGTGTTGAGAGGCTACATTTTTCATGTTAAATTTCACCTACTTTTCCCATAAACGTTTTCATTTGATCTTAATTGACCTGCCAGAACAGGGGCCAGCTATCAATTCTATGCTGTGGATATCCATACCTAAAAAAATGAACTGGAAAGACCAAAGTTGCTTCAAATACCCCAATTAACTATCAAAAGTGAAGAATTTTGAGTCACTGCAAACAGCAGCCAGTTTTGAACTTAGAGGTGAAAGCATCCATACTACAAAGCTCAAAAATGTCAGGGGGTTATATTAACATCTGACTCTCACTCAAAATAGATTACTGCTATTTTTGAGGAACAGAAGAAACCATTGCCCTCTGGTGGCCAAAATGGCAGGTTTTAAGCATTGTGGATTCAAAATTTAAGCAGGGTATATAGGGACAATAAACCACTATCACCTAATGTTGAGTGAAAAATCTTAAAGGAGACTACTTTTTACATACACTGATGTAATTGGAGAAAAATACTGTCCTGTCCTCCATGGTTCCAAGATACAGGTTCTAATCGCGCCCTTAATCTAGATGCAGTTTTCTCCAGTTCAAAGTCAGTTTGATTTGTGCAAGCTCACACCCATGAGACACAGGGATGTACTACCTACCTTCATTCAGTGTCAGGAGCAAAGCATGTTTTCAGCACCTGATCAGCTCCATCAAACAATAGCTTGCACTCAGACAAGGTCGTATACACACGCTGTACATGTACCGTATGGGCAGACTCAGAAACAACATTGCCTTCTTACACACAGACTGTGCCAGCATGCATGCTCTGCCTTCACGTTAGTAAAGAGCGACGCAAACAGTATACCATAGCTCACTGCTGGTGAGGTCTTGTATACCAGAAGATTTAGACAACCGTTAAGAAGAGCTCCGTGATCTTTACATGGTGTCTGTTGACATCCTGGTTGCTCCTTGTTTTACAGACTCTAGCAGGACAGACCCTTTGTTTCCTCTCCTTCCTTGAAAGTCACAACTGCTTTGGAGACTATGCTGAAAACAAAGTGCGGGAGAGGGAATGATTTGAACCTCTCACGCTTCTTTTCTTACAGCCCACCTGAACAGGTCCCACTGCAGCCAAGTACATCCCTGGAGGTCAGTGCAAAAGGTGCTGCCCTGTACCAACCTTTTATGTTCCTAACTGCTCCAGGCTGTGCATCATTACTTCAGGACATAGAAAACTCCCAGGCAATCTGTATCCAAGAGTTAGTTTATTGACATTAACCTACATTTGTCTTATCCATGGGGAATTTAAAGGGCTGCTGCTTAGAGGCTGGTTTAACCCAGGGATTTTCCTGGGAATTAATACTGTCATTTCATTACTTTTTCTCTTAACTTTATTCCATCACTGTAATTACAGATCCTTATCGCTATTTTAAGCAAAGAATATAAATGACAGCTGAGCAAAAACACTTTGCAAGAGGGGGATGGGGGGGGAGAAAAAAGAATCCAAACCAAGGCAGAGAAAACACAGAAAATGGGTCATCTAAGAATGTGCCTATGTTAGAAAGGAGCCAAATTAAGCATGACAGAGTTAAGGTTGTGTTTTTCAGTCCATCAGGTGGCTTTATCAAGTTCTTAAGGAAGACAGAAACAGGATGGAGAACTCCTTCCTCAAAGGAAGGGTAAGATTTTTATCCTCCAGCCTTAATGTTTATTCATGTAAGCAGTTACTGATTTATGTCAGAACACACTTTTTGTGTTGTGCAACTGACTTCTGTGTTCGCACCGACTGTAAGCTTCAAGTGTTCCTCCTACCTAATTAAATATGGCGGATTTATTTTATGTAAAATATTCTCATACCAAAACCTGACGATTTTACCTAAGCCCAGCATTAATCTTCATGTACTGCACCAATTAAAGATGTGAAGGATCGGTCTGTGGTTTGGTTTTGTTCAGGGCTAGGGTTTTTTAATGTTAAATGCTTTGATCTTCATTTCTCTGAATCTAATTACCTTTTTAAAGAACAATGATAAAGGCTAACAATAAAAACAGAATGACAGAATCAGATAAATTTTATGAATTTTGTGTTGCCTGTAACAAATGAATAATCTTCTATTCTGAGTATTGTCTGAAATACAACAATTGTCATCTCGTAGTGCTATTCATTTCATTAGAGAAGGATAAGCTTATTTCCCTTTGAAAAGCAGATTTTAATCTTACAGCTGCACAACTTAGATTGTTGTCTTCTGTCTTTCTCAGCAATTGAATATGCTTTCTACTAGCTATGCCAACAAAGTACTGAGTGCAAGCAACACTCCTATTGATTACAGTGCACAAAAATAGTAATCAAGCACTTCAGGATCTGATCCAGTATCTGGGCTTTCTGGAATATTGACACTGGAGTAGATGTTATGGACTGGTTGTGATATCACCAGCGTTTTTACCAAGATCAATGCACATTTTAAAGCTGTTATTATTTCCCCTAATTGTAATGAAATTCAGAAATGAATGAACCATTATTGCAAATTTAAGGAAGCCATGCTTATGTTTATCTTCCAAAAATGGGACCAGCTCCTCTCTATTAAGTATTACCCATATCAGAGATAATTTCTGGAAATGCCATCTTATATTATTTTCCCAAATACAGCTAATTTTCAGATATTTTCTGTATGCTTATAAGTATTTGTAAAAATCTTTCTTTTGTGATCTGATCCTGCATGTGCATGTTTCTTATTTTACCAGGGCTTAAAACACCCAGAAAATTATGACTGCAATCCCATCTTCATCATTAAAGCTTTGCTCTGGGAATGTCTTTGCAAACTAGTGTTAAATCTTTACCCTGTGGTAAAAAGTAGTGCATTCTTCTTTAAAACGGCGTGAGATGCTCGTGCTAGGGAAGACTCAGCAGAACAGAACTGCACACATCAGCAGGACCCTGAGCATTTAAACAGGAAAAATCTCCATGGGAAATGAGAATTTCATCTGGAACAGCAAAGGCAGGATGGGGTTTTAATAAGGGGATGCGTGTGCTGGCGTGGCTGAGATGGGCCACAGATGGAGGGTCTGGGGGTGGCACAGCTGAAGCCCTTGCAGCTCCATCAGTACCAGTTGGCTGAGTTTATCTCAGGTAACCTTTTCTTTCTTGAACATATTACAGCAAAGGCAGGGTTTAGCAGGTTCATAAGGCCAGATGGTTTACCCCTTGGTTTAAATGGATTTTCTTAAATACTGTACATCACAAACAGATGCTGTTACACCCAAAGATACTTTGTTTTCTTTTAAGTATACCTCATAAGGATTCTTAAGGTGTTCCCATTAGATCATTTTTGAAGGTCAAACAATGAGACAAATTTCAGACCAGTCTGGTACCTTTCAACTGCAAAGATGCCTCTAACAACAGTCCTGTGTTCATCCTACAACAGACAGTGTGCAGGCACTCTGGTTACACTGCATGTCACTGTACACTCTCACAGCTAGCTGTCACGTTATTTAGTGTAGAAGAGGTGAGTTGAGGTTCCTGATTTAGGTTATGTACTTGTGGATGGTATCTCTTCTAATTTTCCGAGTTCACTTAACAGACATCTCAAAATGAGCCACCTTATAGTCAGACCTATGGTGCCCCAGATGAAGACAATCCAGCTGCTTGCATGTGATTTGCCTCTAATGTCAACACCACAGGAGAAAAAAAAAAAAAAAAAAAAGAAACTTCATATTCAATTTGGAAAAGTTTAAAAAAGCACACTTAGAGAGAATACAGTGACATCCTAGAATCCAAGGCTCAAATGTCATCTCAATAATCCTCTGGAAAAGTAGTCATGCCAAAAAACTACGTAAATTGCTCAAACAATTGAGAGTTAGGACTTTTTCCTTTCTTTCTGTAATTTGTTGTCATTAACAGAAGGGTGTATATTCACATCCCTCCTTTTTCTTCAGCTTTTTTTTCATTAAATGCAGAGTCTATGGCCACTCTGATTAGGAAACTTAAAAGCTTAGACATTAGCTGCTTAAGAATTAACTTCTTAAGATTTAACTTCTTAAGACCATATAAATTTAGATCTTCTGTGTTGTGACATTTGCCCAACAATTCAAGCAAATGTGTGCACCAATTAAAATTAAAAAAAAAGACTAAATTAATACAAGTCATGGAGTAATTACGCATCTGCCAAATGCTCAGAACTGTACTTTCCAGATCCCTTCTTTAATCTTAAGTACAGAATACTTATTATGTCCAATAAAAGCTTTACTAGCAAGGTGAACAACCTCAGAGCAAAGCTGATCAACTGTAAGAGTCTTGAAGACTTCATGTTTCATCCTCATCTCTGTTCTCTGGATCATTAAACCAACAGAAGTGCAGAGTCAACAGTCCCTTCCCCCTATCGCAACTGTTTGATCTACTACTGGCACATATATATCTTCTGTAAGAAATGGATCAGACTCTTCTGGGACACTGACAATGAGTGAAAGCCCAGTGTAGATTTAAAGGCTTCCAAACAACAAAAAAATTAGCCCACATCATGCGGTTTTCAGATGCACTGAAACATTTTAAAAGAATTTCTTGTTTTCATTGAATGCTGATATTTTAGGTCACGGTCATATCCTTTTGAATGAACTATCATTACTGAAAACAGATTCATCAGACTTTTGCTTTTGGATCTAGTGCTCTCAGACTTGAAATTCTTATGTCCAAGATGAGAATGACATGCCTGAGTATGATTGAATTTAAACACTCTAAAAACTGAGAGGGGTGCCCAAACTGAACAAGATAAGCAGAAGAGAATAACAGGGTCTAATTCTTTCCTCAGCATCATCTGTGCAATCTCCCATGACTTCAATAGATGTATCCTATTGAACTGTAGGGCTTGGATAAATTAAAAAAAAAAAGAGCTATTATCTCTTATAAGCAGATCATATATCAGATCATGTATCAATAAAAAGTAGTAGTATTATTATTGCTATCCACTCCATCCATCTGTCAGGACAGGATTATCTTTTAAAAGGACATTTTCTGGCACTTTACTGAGGCCAAGTTTAGATGTCACATGAGATATGACATATTCCTTCCTCAGGAGGCCAGTTTGTCTCTGAAAATATTGCAGCTATAAAAAAAGATAGTCAAGGTCAATGATTATTTACTTCATTTCATTTAATTACTTGTTATGAACTCTAAGCCCATCCTAAATCATTCAGACTTATTTATCTGCAAATATACAGTACACGAAATCTTATATTCCTTGCTGATAAATCAAGGGGAGGGGGGGTAAATCTCACCCCACCACACAGATTCTGTAACAGGCATTCTCGGAATTACTGATGCATCCTACCAAGTTATAAACATAGCCTGAAATCATCAACTTTCTTGTGAAATTTCGTTTCCAGTTGATCAGAGTTCCGTATCTATGATTTCTCCTGTTTCCTAACTGGAGCTTCCCTGCACATGAGCCTCCTGTGAGGACAATGTGTGGGGAAGAGCAGGCAGCCTTACTGGTGAAACAGGACCAGAAAAGGAGCTGTAATACTCTACTGGGTTATTAGATGCTGTTCAGTTCCAAGTTGCACAGGCTGCTCTTGCTCTTTTTCTACATCACAATCACTTATCAGATTTGCTTTCTGTTCCATCCTTTCCATCCTTGTGTCTTCCAAGTTAGTAAACCTTGTCAGTTTTTTGCATCACAAATACCATTGTGTTTCCCTGAAATATGAGAAATTCCATTTTAAAAAAAACCCTAGTTTTCCTTATTTTCTGAGAAAAGATGGGCAAGTATTTTGCTTCTCTTTCATGCTCCTTTGTTCTCTTTTGAGTTTCTAATTCCACCCTTGGAACCTCCTTCTACCATTTCATTTTCTTTATTTTCACTTAGACATTTCCTTTTCCTTACAATCATCTGTTGATGTCGTAAGTTCATTGTCAGTGTCCCCCCCCAGATCATTTTCTGTAAGAAAGGGGTTAATACTATTCCCTCTGGCATCCTGCCAGACAACTCCTCCTAATTTATTACCTATACATTTATTATTACCTTTTGCTTGTGGTCCAATTACTAAATTTTCATGTCAAAAGACTGATTGAATTAGCATGAAAATTAAGATTTCATAAGACATTGTAAAAACACTTTACTAATACGTAGCTTCATTGTCTCAGTCTATAGTTGTGCCAAGATCAACAAGAGCCTTTCTGAAGCTGTCATTACAAGACTTCTTAAACTTTACAGACTGTTAAAATAGCCTCTTAGGCATTTAGGGTGAAAATCTCCTGTCTGCTGCACAGTTGGGAAACAATGGTCTTCACTGGTAGACTCAGATGGAATGAAATAGAAAGATTCTCCCATTCAGGAGTGCGTATGGATTTTCCAGCAGCTTTCTGAGGTCTGGGAACACGTACACTGCATCTACACGTGCATCTGTCTGATCTAGTTGTGACCTTCTTTCATTCAGAGGCACAGCGTCCTTCCCTTGCTTCCCAAGAGCCGCACAGTTATGCGACACAAGGGGTGCTCAAACACAGCACAAAGCCTGCACTGATATTATGATGGCTCTTCCTACCTAGAAATTCTTTTGCAGCTTTTGGAATAAACATAATAAGCCTAGGGACAGACCCATCCTTGCATACAATCATGTCTATGGCAGAAATGTCAGTGAGTCCCACGGCACAGTTTTGGCTTCAATCAGCAGCTGCCATTACAGAATGTGTCTAGACTTAACTTGGGGAATAATCTGGTCCAGGTACTAACCATCCAGGGGCAGGAATATAACTTTGCTCTTGGCACAAAGGGCAAGAATAAAAATTTGAAGGTTGAAAAACAGAGACAAAATAGTCCATATTTTGTCGATATTTTATGAGGAACAAGATAATTTGGTCTCATTCAACATCAGCATTTCTGCTTAATACCTGATCTCCTGAGGTCTGTGACACTATTTGCTGTGAAAAAGAACAAAAAGTTGACAGATCTGACCTACAAAAGGTAGGAATAGACAGGATTTATGGAATTTCCTTACCTGATGTTCTGCCAGGGTAAATACTGCTAGGTGATGTGCATGTATCTGCTGTGATCTAATAAGCTCCTATAAGGAGACATATGTCTGGTCGTCTTTCACCTCAGTGTTCAAATCTTCCAAGTAGTCATTTCTTGTTGTATTTTCCTCTCTAAATCATTGCTTAACTGCTGTACATACTTGGCTCTTTAAATATTTCCTGACAGTGTTTTCTCCAGACCACCATAATTTCTCTGGTTCACTTTTGAAATGTCGCTCAAACTTGTTAATATAGTAAGAAAAAATATGGGTGAAAATTTATACAGAAGTTTGACATGAACTGCTGTTCTGTTTCCTCTGGGTTGTGATCGTTTCATGAAACCATACTGAAATCACACCATCCATTTCTATAGCTTTATCACACAGCATGCTTATATCTAATTTGCTGTCCTTACTGGATGCTGTTAGCACTCTTCCTTTTTTTTTTCTGTCCTGGAGGTGGGTAATGTCATTTCTTGTCTTGAGTCTCTGGTGTCATTCCAGTTGCAAGTGGTCTTTTTAAGTGGTCAGATGCTTGGAGAGTTTCAGTGGTTAAGCATCATCTGGAATGACTTATTTGCCTCTACATTTTCCAAGTATTCTTGAATCTGTATTTTATCAATAGCTGTTGTTATACAATCTTAATTGTCTTCTAATTGCCTAGCCTTCCTTTGATTTCCATTTCTTGTTGAAGGCAATATCTAAAAAGGACTTCAATCCCCTGCCTATTTTTAAGTCACATTTAATTTTATCTGCTTCTTATTTATTTTTTATCTCACTCTCTCTCTAATCTAGTTTTCAAGTTACTTTTCCTTGAGTGACTCCAAGTCATTTCTGAGAGTCAAACTGCATACCTATCCCTTCCAATTCTCTCCTTTCTTTTTTTTTTTTTTTCTTTGAGGAGCTCACCAGTTTGAAATCTGGAAGAATGATGCTATTTGGAAGGAATACAGTCCTCAATCTATTTTTGATGTGTGAAGGTCCACCTGCTTATCTTTCAAAGCCATCTCCAGCTCAAAGGCTTTTCATTCTCCACCTTGGCAAACAGTACTCCAGCCAATACTCTCTTTTTACTTCACCTTTTCCTTACTGCTTCTCAGTACCCTCTGCCTGTCTCCAATGTGGGCTTTTGGGCCACTGCCATCACAGACATGTTGGCAAAGGTAAAGGTAATAACGATGCTATTGCAATTTAATGTAGCTCCAAAAGGGATTTGAGCAATTTATATGAATTTAAGTACCACATTATTCCCCAGCCTGTTCATACAGTATCTTGACCCAAGCCAAAGAATACTTGCCTTCAGCCCACCTTCCCATGGAGTTTGTCTTTGGATTGGTGTCTGTCAGTAAATGTATGACCATTAAAAACAAAACCAAACTTTAAGAACAACTTAATTTGTGAGATTGGCAGGCTCAGGGCACATGTACAGTGGCAAACATAGCAGCTTTTCAAATCACATGCAGTAATACAGATGTAAACCAGACATTTGAGTAATATCAAAGGTTTAAGGGAACCAAGTAATCTTTTATGGGAAAAGATCTCCTAGGAGAGGAAGTCCTTCTCCATTTTATTAGGCAGAGAAGCATAACTGGTTTATTTGAGACAGAGGCGAACCAGGAAAAGGACCAGTCATTGCATAAAGTAAAGCTTGTGGAGTCCTGTCATGCTACTAGTGCAGAGACAAATTCTTTTGACAAGAAGAAGCCCAGACAGTTCAGTGAATAACATTTCTTGATGAAATGATAAACATGTTACAGTAATAACCTCACAGTATCTCTGAATGCTGTGGGATATTGAATCTGCTTTTCTGCTTAGCAGAGATAAACCCATTTTCAGAAAGGTACTCTTTAAGGAAAAAAATTTACTAATGTCAAAGCAGTCAGTAACTTTAATTTCTGAGCTACACCATTTGACTAGCTGAAGGATCACAGTGACATTCCTCCCATTGATGCTGGGACCATAATATTATCATTTTTATTACTACTATCAGACAGAAGTAAACCAAAAATAATCCTCTGTTTTCTGAGATGTGTGGATTTTAATTCTCTCCCTCTCTCTTTACTGCTGTAGCTATGTCACCATTTCCATCTTCTTTCTCTTCTGCTTATTTGATTCTACCTTGCCCAGAAAACACAGACCAAATCCCTCAGCACAGTCCTGTAACATTCACCCCTTCCTGCCAGCTGCCACCCATCAGCAAGCCATTAACTGCCCAAATTTCAGCACTGGACAAATCTGATTGATAGCAAAAATCCCAATGAATTCCCATTCCTCCAAAAGAGCGGCAGCTCCTTTAACTTTGTGCCCTTTCCTAAGCCATCATGGGAAGAGTAAGCTTGAAAGGAGATGAAAGCAAGTACTTTCAAACTCCTTTCACATGTTGTGAATACCTGAAGCTCCCACACTATTTCCAGAGCTGCCAGCCCCTTACAGCATAACCCTTGGCAATGACTGAGCATTCCCAGACACGTGAAGTGACCTTACTGAATCAAACCATTAAGTGCCACTTTCTAGGGACATTGCAGAGCAGTGAGATCAGAAGGGATGCTAAAAGTACCTGAGGGTATCAGCAAGGAGTAGTTATTTTCTGGCTACCAATGTGTTTGCTTATTAAAATTGTGGGGCTGCAAACCTTTGTTAGTGATAGTCTCCATGAGCTGCAGTATTCCTCTAATGCCACACTTCCAAATGTGCCTCAAGAGCACAGAAGCTATCTATTCAGAATTACAAGAAAACAAGCCCCATTATTTTTAAGTCAATAGAGAGGGTCTGTCTCATTCACTCCCTGTCTGTGGCAAATCTGATTTCCTTATTTCATTCCACGGCAATTCTGGCAGCCATGAATTGTTAGTCAAATGCACTAAAACACATATTTCCTAGATTTTACTAATGTCTTCTGCTAAAGCCTATTGGCAGCTCAGCCCAAGCAGTTGCCATCAGATAATAAAACACTCTGGACAGAGAATACCTGAATGAATTTTCTGCAGATACTTAGCAGATCAGGTAGTCTATCAAATTGGGTAATTCAAAAGCTATTTTTACTTTAATGGATTTTTTTTTTAAATGTGCACAGCCAAGGTCAGCACATTAAGATCAATTTCTGATGTTCATGGAAGAAGAAAATATTTTTGGAACTTAACTTTTCCCCTAAGACAACAGAATCTACAGTTCGTCTTTATTAACTAATACCAGAATATTTGAGAGGATAGGAGGATACTCCCATCTGACCAGGATGCCCAAAGAAAGATTCCATATGTTATAAGAAAACAGTGCTTGTATTAGCTGACAAAGCACAGAGTTTTCTGTACTCGGAGTGTGATTCCTGTGATTACTGGCCCAACACTTTGTGTACATGCTTTTGTAAATTCCAGCTTCACACCAAACATAAATCACCCACAGAATCCTCTGTAGTTCCTCTTACAGCAGAGCATGATAAAACAACCATATTGGGTCAAAAGAAGTCTACCTTTGACAGTGGCCAGTAACAAACACCTCAGAAAAAAGCACAATAAGCAGCACATCTGACTTTCCATCTTGAGAGATGGTCTCAGACTAAGCTATTATGGGGAATAAAAGGGTTTTTTTTGGCAAGGGAACACGTACTACCTTTTGCTTCACCTCCACTAATGAATCTAAAGACTGGCTTTGAAGACAGGACCCAGCTGAGAAAGAAATACCTGGTTTGCCATCCTGAGACCAAATCCTTATGGAGAGCAAATACACACATACACAGGAAAGATCACTACCTAAGCTCTACCTAATTGTTCAATTAAAGTTTCCTTTCATAAGGCCTTGATCTGTTCTTTTTATATATATCACAAGCAATTATTTATTTGGAATACCGTAACTGTACTACCTTCATCACAGAGTGGACATTTACTTGTTTCAATACAATTACTGTAACCAGTAAGTTAATGTAAGCTCATAACAGAGATGCCATCATTACATAGATTTATGAGAAGAGCACTAAACATAAAATTGAGGTAATTGCCTGTGTGCTGCCAGGCTATTTTGCCAGTTAATATAAATAATATCATTCTCAGCATGAGCCACCAGAAGGACATCATCCTTAAAACTAATTCCTCACCTGCCACTGTCAGAAATTTTCACTATAAACTTGATGAAGAATGTGTTGCTGAATTTTACTGACAATCATATATTACCAGGGAAAGGTGGTTACCTCGAGTACCCCAAACAATCTGTTGTTTTGGTGTGTTACCACATAAAATTGATTTAATGCTGCAATTTTCCATTTCTCTCTGTAGCACAGGCTGCTAATTTATTAGTCACATATATTGAAATTTCCCTTTTTTCTATTCATGTATAAATTTCCATAAGCAAACCGAGTAGATAGTATTTTGTTTGGTCTATTTTTAAAACTTGGAAAATAAATCACATGTGAAGTTCTACTACTTGTGCTATTGAAATGGGGTCCTATGAAGCAAGGAAAAGTTAAAAGTCATATAGAAGATATGACATAGGAAATGTTGGTATGTGGGAAAAAAGGCTTATGTGTTTTCTTGGTTTATGCTTGCAAATAAAAAGCTAGACAGAAATACTAAGAAGGATGGAATAGAAGGAGTTTCGTTCTTTTGCTTAGAAAACAATCTAATAGCCGATTTGAATGACTGCTGCAGCATATATTTGGTTTTTTAATTCAGATTTATTTCCTGACTTTTTATTTTTTAGAATTTTTCAACAAAATAAAACCCCAAAACCCTGAACTGCATGTCTGGAGATTTTTGAGTGCCAACCTTGCACAAGAGCAAAAGCAGGTCCCCCAGCACTCAGCATTGCTTGTCTGTGACCTATCTCCTCTTTACCCACCAGGCTCACTATTTATTAGAGGTCTTTATGAGTCCATCAAATCCCCCCATAAAGTGTAAACATTATTGTAGCTGAACAACAGAGATTTAAAAGTCTATTATACACAGTGCCACCGAGTTTTCTGAAATACAGGGTGATGGTTTGAACAGGATCACTGTTTTGCTCTTGCTCACAGTGGGACCTCTATGCTAGCACACACAGAAGAACCCAGCACTTGTCCCCCATACTTTTTAAAAGCAGTAATACTGGGGCATACTACAGGTATAGCTGAGAAAAATCGTGAAGAGTTGAAAAAGTAGTACGATGGCAAAATACTCCATACTTGATTGCTCTGCAGTCAGATGCAGCGTGGTGCTAAGTACCTTTAAAAACATGTCCTGGGTTGCATTGAAAGCAGCGTGACCAGCAGGTCAGGTGGGGCAATTCTGCCCCTCTACTCTGCTTCCATGCAACCCCACCTAGAGTACAGCTCTGGGCTCCCCAGTTCAGGAAAGATATTGAGATGGTGGAGCAAGCCTTGAGGAGGCCCATGAAGATGTTCAGAGCACCTCTGCTATGAAGACAGAGGGCGGTGAGGCCCTGGAACAGGTTGACCAGAGAAATTGGGATGCCCCCTCCCTGGCAGTCTTCAGGGCCAGGTTGGATGGGGCTTTGGGCAACCTGCTCTAGTGGAGGGTGTCCCTGCCCATGTCAGGGGAGGTGAGACTAGATAATCTTCGAGGTCCCTTGCAACCTAAAATGTTCCGTGATTCTATGGTTCTAACAGCTTTTAGGTGAATAACTAAAGAACAATGAATAGTCTCTGTTAAAGCTGAGAATTCCCAAAGAAAATTTTGTTTGTTCTAATATTACTTATGGTACTAGAAAAGGTATGAAATTATTATCTTACAGGGAATGAACTAAGATAGCAGCATTAATAATACTCCTTCCCTTGTAAAAGTTAGGTGAATAACAAATGTGAAGGTACCATTATTTTTGCAAACGATCCTATCTTCCCATGGCCCGGTACACACTAGAAGTCTTCCAGGTGAAATGCATAATAATCAAAGATGATGTTGATAGCTTTTTCAAAAACAGTACCTATGCTACTCTTAAATGTATGAAATAAATGCAGTAAAATTCAGGGCAACTAACTTCCTGAAAACTAGTAAGAATGTCTGCTTGAGACAGTGGAGAAGATATGGTGAAGCAAACATTAAGCACTGGAGTTTGCTTCTCATTACTCTATGCCTTCCTTTATAATACTGTTTGGTTAGAAACAACCACACTTTCTGTGTATTTGGGGAAATGAAGTGTTTCCTAGCCTGAAAAGATTCTTCAAGTGCAAAGATGCTGAAGCTTTATCTATCTGAAAGTCAAGCAGCAGAGATAGATTTCAGGTAACGAATGCTTTCCAGCCAATTAATCTTTTAAACAGTCCTCTAGCTCAGGACCCTGCAGGCCACAACACTGCAGTAGTAAGTTCATATTGCTTGCATGGTGGTTTCAGGCTGAAAGAGATGTGTCTTCCATCCTCAGCCTCCTGCTGAGATAGCAACATTTCCATGCCCTGACAATTTTTGCCTTCCATCTACTGATCTTTTGAGAATATATTTTATGATGCAGTACTAATTTCCAAATATTCATCCTGTTCTTCCTCAACATTATATTTGCTCCTGCTCATTAGGACCAAAGCACAAACCAAGCAGTAGCTATTCTCCTAATCTCATGATAAACTGTCAAGTTTTTATCAGGACAATCTTCTGGGATGAAGTAAGCATTTGCTCAATTAATTGTTTTTAATTATGGAGCTAGGATTTTACATTGCACTATACAGAACATGAATAATCTTGGCCCATTAATCCCACTTCTTTTGGCTCAGTTTTTATATTTTAAAACAGCTTGGGTGATTGAACTAACAGGAAAACAATAAATTGAAATGATGTGACAGGCATCAGCTCTCTAAGCTGATAGCAAGAATGTAAGATGGCACAACTGAATGCATAGTACAGAGTAAAGAGCACCTTCTCATGAACAGTGTGCTGAACAGAGGACAAGGCAGCTCAGACAGTACGTCTGTAGCTTAACCACAAGGCCATCCCCTAAGGCAACTGCAAAATGCCAGCACAAGGGCCTGAGGAGCCTGTCAGTGAGGAAAATGCTCCTGATGCAGAAGCGTGCTGTTTCTGGGGCCAAACAAAGGAAAGAAGTAAATCGAGACATGCAGAATAGTATATGGAAAGAAACACCCCAATTTCATTATCCTGCTGTTAGTGGATGAAGAAAAGCTGTTATCCAGCCTGTTATAAAATACAGGGTTAAAAGTTTGGGGGTTTTTTTTAAATAATTTTAAAAAACTGAACTTCTGGTGTCTAATTTCTGTATTAAGACTTGAGAAGACAGAGACATTGATAAATGAGTCTGCAAGCTACAGTGCATGGGAAAGAGTAAAATACCTAAATGAGGTAACAGCTAGCAGTTTCAATGGTTATCACCACCCTGAAAAGAACCGCTCGATCTTGCAGCTTCTGTAGATTAACAGCCCGACTGACAGATTATATGACAAATTAAAAAAAAAAAAAAAAAAACCCCCCCCCCAAAAAAACAACATAACAAAAGTACCTCTCCTCCATTTCCCTGGGAGAGAACTGCAACCTTACCGACCGCTTCTAATGATTTTCAGTCTGTCTGTTCGCTGCACGCTCCAACAGAAGCACTTGTTTGTTGAACTCACCGACCTCATCCTCCCTGCTGCTCCCCTAAAGGTACCATGCAAACTTGCTGTAACCTGTCAGTCGGCTTCTTCCCCATCTTATTTCCTCGCCTTTCACAGTCAGTTTTCTCGCCCTCCCTCCAACGTTGCTCGCCTCTCTAGAAGGCCAACAGAGAGCTCCTGGCAAGCGCAGGGATTCCAGCTCCCACCAGCATGCTCTCTTTATGCCTCACAGATATTCCAAGAGAACCTTAGAAACGAGCTGGATATTTTAAAAAGGTTCAAGAAAAACTGGCTGCAATAACCCACCCAGTTTCTGGCTGGGAATCAGGAAAGGAGTGCCCAGAGGGGCTGTAGAGGAGTGCTGTCTATTTAGAGAGGAAACATTTCCTTCGCTGAAACCAGGCAGCAGCATAAGAGCACTATCAGCAGTAGTTCATGGAGACAAACTTTTCACAGCTAACCTTACTTCCCACCCCAAGCACAAGCTTATCCAGATAAACCCCACCCACCACTGGTGTTAATGGAAAGAACTGAATTAAATATATATATCTGTGACAGTCTTATTAAATAAGGTAAGGTTAGAGATAACTCAATATCTCACCACATGACTTGTGGCATGAGGTTTGCAAAAGTCAATGCCATTAGCTTTACAACTCAAAATCTTGCAAAAAAGATAATCAGGTTAATTTGCCGAGACCAATTTTCCATCCCTGCATGTGGGCTGGCGTTCTTGATACTTTCATTCCACATATTAATACTGGTTTGTATCAGCTGTTGCATTATTTTGCCCCAGGCAGGGACCAGTTGCCAGAATTGCTTTCCCCCTTCCTCCCTTTTTTTCAAAATATTGGCTTCTTCTAGTTCTCAGATTTCCTTGGCAGTGTTCATGGAGTAAAGCACTGCTTAGCAAAAGGGATAAGGCAGACACAGAGTCTCAGGGGTAATGCTGACAACACGAAATAAAAATCAATTTTACAATCTACACAATATTAGCAACCCCACTGCCTTCTACGTACTGCGGTAAGACACAGGGCGTGAAAGGTCCCAGCCGGGAGCCCGAGCACCCAGCCTGCTCCTGTGCTCACGGCTGCGGCTCTGCCTGGCACGTTGTATCACCAACGTGAAGTCTGCCTTGGGGACACCTCACCCAGCACGCCGGACCTCGCTCCTCTTTTCCTCTGCTCCTCTTCCTGGAAGGATCTCAAGCCAACAGACCCCCAGCTCTTCTAAGACTTGCAGCTTTTTACTCAGTTTTCTAATTCTGAACGTTATCACGCAGTACAAATAGGCGAAACAATTGCTATAAATAGGCAACAGTTGTGATTTAAGTCCTATACATTAATCTCTTGAGGGGAATTAATGATATTAATAATAAGAGAGCACATAACTGCATGTGCAAAAAGTAACTGAAAACTAAGAGTTAACTCTACGTGTGTACCTGATCCTTTGTTTTGCAAACACGCAATAATTGGCAAGCACCTGCAGATGTGCTGATAGCACTGCTCAGGTATGTTCTGACTGTCTTACTCAAAGAAAGGTTTAAATGAAATAAATGTCAAGATGATTTCTTGGATGACTGCTTACACTAGGATTTGATCTCTTATTTATACTTGCCTAATATCCATAAATTATGGCATATGTTTCAGAAGCATGTAATTATACTTGTCATTCAGGGTGTTAGATTCATAAGTACTGCAGACAAACTGTGCAGTGATAGATGGCCAGTTCAGACATCACTCACGGTAAGTTAAATCATCTTCTAAAAAACACATGTAGTGCTGTAAAATGATCAAAGATATATATGGAAGTTATGTTACTTTGAGTTCTACAAGTTCACACCAGCAGCATAATTTTACTAACTTTGCCTACTTGACAATCTTTTGCTTAAAATTATATTAAACCCTGTTAAGCTTTTCTAGGGCAAGTCTGTAGCTGCATTTTGCAATCTGCAGCATGGCCATCAAGGTTTGTTTACTTGCTTGTCAGAATTTTCCAGTCACTCATACAATCATCGGCCATACCAAAGGGCTACGCTGGCCTGAGGGATGAAAAGACCAAAGTGTGTATTTCACTTTTTTTCTAAGGTGGCAATAAACGTTTCTTAGTTTACACCGTTCTGGAAAGCTTTCCAGCAGTAACCAAGGGAAGAGGAAACTTTCACATAGTCTTTTGCACTAAATTTCCATGAGTCACTTAATGCCTTTAAACCAGCTTCAGACATTCTCTTTGCTACAGAAGAAAATTGAGCATATGCCCATGAGAGAACGCTTGGCCCAGGATACTGAGATCTCCCTCCTGCAAAGCCAATGCTGAGCTGCCACCGGCTTTCCTGGCGCAAAGGACAACCTGCCACTGTAGGCAGGGTGGATGGTTTTTAACTTCTTGGCTTAGGGTAGGCTGCTCCAGCATATCAAAGAACACACATGGCTGTTTTTCATGAACCAAAGCAAAGTCACCATTTGATACAGCGCCAGATAAAATTTGATGCTAATAGTGGCATATGCACAGGCTGGTTTGAGGCGTAGGACAACTCTACTTCTCCAAAAGTATAGCCACTTTGATCTAGTGGTATTGCATTTCTCATGGCAGTCCAGTACCCTGCCTGGGGGTGGCAGCTGAGGCTGCGGAGCACTGACTGCTTACAGGTGTCAGGCTCCTGACATCACTTTCTGTTCTCCTTGGCATGCAGCACAGTGTGGGGAGTGTGGAAGTCAGCTCTTACAATCTGGGAATAAATATATATATATGATGTTTCTTAACTTTTTTCCCCTTAATCTTTTCATCAGAAGCTTTTAGTAAAATCAGTGAGATTCATGTAACGCCGTAACTCAATTTTTTCCAGTTAGTGGATCTGAAAAGTATCCCAATTAAAGTCATAACTACTGTATTCTTTCATTATGACTCACAGAAAATGTTGGCTGTATGCTGCCCTTGCCTCCTCCAGCCCTCCCCACAGGCCGTGCCCAAGAAAGTCATGTATATTAGATTTTGAAGAAAAGCTTCCATCATAGTCCAATTATTTTACTTTATTTGTCCATTTGGCATTATTTTTACAGTTCATTTTCTGTGTGTTTTAATATTGTAATAGTCCTTAGTGTGTTATACGGAGGTGCCTGGAGCACTGCTGCAAATAGGAGCTGTAAAGTAAAATACAACATTATTTATTATTACGCTATCAGTCTGCCTAAATAACTACAGTATCCACAATATTCACAATAGCCTGAAGAAAGAAAGAATGTTAACTCTCAGCTCCTAGCCTTTGGAAGTCACTAGGTCTTTGCCTACAATTGATGAACGTACACAGGCACTTCCAGAAGTCCACTTGCACTCCTGACTCACAGGGGGATGAATCAGCCATTCCTACGAATACGGGGGTTTGTCCTTGAGGTCTACATTAAACTAAGCAGCTGAAGACAAGGTGAGGCAAATCTTGTTACCATTCTGGCTGAGAGTTTCAAACTTCATGGTAAATTCTTGGAAATCAATGGCTAAAGAATCTAAATGAAGGCTTCAGTATTCAGGGGTGCTTTACTGTGAGGTATGCCCATGGCACCCAGCAGGACTTCTTTAAAGGTTTTCTGATGGTGTCAGTCTCTGTCACTAAGTATCTGCCATTTTTTTGATAATTTATCCTCTCAATACACAAGTATGTTCCAAAAGGAAAAAATGAGGCTGTAGTAGCTGCCTGTTATTATACTTAATAGCCTGGTGGTTAGAGTACTCAGCTGGGAACAACTAACCATTGAGTTATAGGGGTTTTGGACATGAAAGTCTCTCCTGCTGAAGCTGTTCATGTTTTCATAAACAATTAAGCTTCCATTGTACCTGCCTGAGAGTAATTCACCGTGTAGTCCAGTATTCAGCAAGGAGCAGGGATAGGTAAGTTCAAATCATTGCTCTGATGAATATTTAATGAATTCTAGCATAGATGAAGTAAAATGTTCCCATTGTGAAAGCTTATCAGCAGTGAATAGACAGCATCTGGCAACAGCAGCGTTAACTTGCATACAGCTGTTCAGAGGGAGAATAGTGGGAAGGAGTTCTCAAAGAAGCAGATGCACAATTACAGGGCAGCTTTGACAGAGAGTTCTGAGATTAGAGCTCTCCAGGGAAAGTACTGCACACAGATTGGTGGGATAAGACTTCTACTGCCCCTCTACCCTGCCCTGGTGAGGCCATATCTGGAGTACTGTGTCCAGCTCTGGGCTCCCCAGTTCAAGAAAAACTGGGAAATACTGGAGAGAGCCCAGCAGAGGCTACAAAGATGATGAGAGGATCTCATCAATGATCATATAAATATCTGAATTGTGGGTGTCAAGAGGATGGGGCCAGACTCTTTTCACTGCTGTGCAGCGACAGGACAAGGGGCAATGGGCACAAACTGGAATACAGGAAGATCCATCTCAATATGAGAAAAAAACTTCTTCACTGTGAGGGTGACAGAGCACTGGGAAAGGCTGCCCAGAGAGGCTGTGGAGTCTCCTTCTCTGGAGATGTTCAAAACCCATCTGGACACAATCCTGTGCAGCCTGTTCTGGTGCTCCTGCTCCGGCGGGGGGTTGGAGTAGATGATCCCCAGAGGTCCCTTATGACCACTACTGTTCTGTGATTATGTGACCTGTTCTGGCAGAAAGAAAAGTCGTGAGGTGGAAGGTCAAGGAAGCTGCATTATACAGAGTGCCCTGGTGTCCCAACGAAGGAGTACTCTTCTGCAGGGTCCTTACCCTCTGTGAGCAGAACTTTAATTTTACTATAAAGCAGTTTTGCCTGCTTTTGTGTGAACTGGAGCTGAGCTGTCTATATTTGATTCCCTATATTTGATTCCCTGCACTGAAGGCAAAAGGAAGAATTTGCCCAAGAACCTTCTGTAAGTCATGAGTAAACACTCCATTCTAAGAACAGGGGCACCACCACTTAATGAATGGCACCCAAGATTGGCTTTTCAAACCTATCACTTTTTTTTAAACACAGCATTTCAAAAAGACACACAAACTACTTGGTTTCATGTGGAGTATAAGTCAGCAGTTAACACAACACAAAACAAAACGCTTTGGAGAGCTTTCCTCAACAAAATAAAACAAAAAATCCAACCAAATAAAGAAGTCCCCAAATCCCAATTCAACACGATCATTTTGGTTCAGATTAAAATGAATGTTTGTTTTCAGTTCAGCTGTCAATCTGACTAATTATTTGCACAGCCTTGCTCACAATATTGCATTCATGCCTTGGGTATATTAAAAACAACTGAAAAGGAGAAAATTTAAAAATAGGAATCACCTTTTCTAAACGATGTGGAAGTCCCTCTTAGCTTCCAATCCATGCCTGGAGAATAGTGGAGGCTGTTACTTGCCACACAGCTGCCAGAAGTTCTAGTATTCATTAGGATTTTTACTCAAGTTAGAGATGAGATAAGCAAAGAAACTTTTTATGAAATCAGCATGAAAAATGAAAACAAAAAAAAACCCAAAACAAACAACAAAAATAAAAAGGTTCCTGAGACGCTAAGAAATAAACCGGAACAATTGTCAGCCAGCAAGTCTTTTACAGGACTGATTTGACTGTCACTCTTTTCAAGCATTTAAGAACACACAAACAAAAAAATCCCCTCAGCTAAGCAGAACATACTTTTGCACACACCTGTCTCAGTTTTCTCTTATCCCACACTTCTTAATTTCATGCTTTGTCGTAATAATGGCAGACATTCATCTTTCCCAATCACTCTAATATAGATTGCAGAGAGGAATTTTAACAGTTTTAATTTTACTGGGCAATAATCCAAATAATTTTTCCCGACTCTGGGGCTCTCTTTCTTTGCCTGTGGTGGCTCCTAAGGGGGATGTACAGCCTCTGATTGCAGGTCAGGCAGGTTTCACCACTTCCTCCAGAGAACGATGACTTGCATATTTAAATCATACAGTACGTTGGATAATCCCCTTTCATAGCAAACCCAGGGGAGGGAACTATGTAAGAGGATACAAGGAATCCCTCCTTAAGAACTAGCTATCTGAGGTACTTATATGCCCCCACCCCTCACTCTTTTATCTGATTATGGAGCCTTTATATTCACAAATCCCTTCTGGCAGAGAAGTGTTGTAACCAGGGAAGCAGGGCTGGTGGACCCTGGGCCACAGTCCTCCAGAGTCACTTGGGCACCGAGCTCCACAGGCATCAGCCATAAGGCTGAGGATTCGGTTCTGCCTGACTTGCCCAAGGTCACAGAGAAAATCTGTGGTGAAGCAAGACAAAGGATGTAAGGCTCCAACGGGCACTGCCACACAGCCAGGGCAGTCTGTCACACTCAAAGCTTTGCAGCTTGCCATTGAGCCAAGTGATTATTTCACCCATCCCAAAAATACCCTGCATTTTCATCAGATTTTTACATCTTTACTCTCATTCTCTCCCACATGCCAGAATCAAACATTATTTGATGCTTATGCAAAGATGCAATAAAATAACTTGAATGGTGAGTCTTCATTCCTGAAGCACAAGTCCTTGGCTATTCAGGCTAAAAATAGAAATAAGGAGAGAAAGGGGGGAAAAAAATAAAAAAAAAAAGAAAAACCCAAGCTTTGAAACTTGGCAGGAACGGCAGGAAATCATACCTTGAGTCACAGGGCACTCTCAGCATCTGTTCCAACTGCAAGCTTTTCGTGCTCCCATATACAGCACAGCTACCCTCCCTTCATATTGCAGTCCCCAAGACTAGCCCTTCAGATATTATTCTTTCTCTACAATACATCTTGTCTCATATTCTGTAAATATCCAGGTTTCTAAAATCCTTTTCATTTGGTACTAGAGATGTGAACTAGCTCACAGATGATGAGCTTTTGCTGTTCAGAAGATATTTGGCAAAAGAGTTCCCAGTGGGCTGAAACAACAGCTCCAAATGCAAGTGGAATTGTTTGTAACAAGCACACACATACACAAAAAAAGAAATTCTGTTTAATAAGATAAATGCTTACACATAAACTTTCAAAGGGCATCATCAAATCCTGTCCAACAAAGAAGACATAAACACTCTTTTTTCCTCAAGTTTCATGCTTTCTAATAGCTTTTACGTTCATTACAAACACTTCGGTTCTGCCTGAACTGAGCAAAAAGAGAATCAGCCCTTTAATCCTCAGGACAATACATATTTTCTTCACACTTTGGAAAGTAAATATAGCAGCTGGCAACTTTTAAATCCTGTGCTTTGTTATGCAAAGGATCGTAGCAGAACCATCAAAGCTAGGAGCGGAAAACATTGGCTACTTTACCTAGATTATTTTCCCTCTGATATAAAAAAGTGTATTTTTATGCTTTTATCCAAGCTAATTTTCAGAAAGCTAGGAAGTAGGAAATTTGGCATATCTCCTACCCCACACAGCTAGATTAACCTTTAGACAATGTACAACAGGATCTTCTTGGTGATATTTTTTTTCTAATAGTCAACCTATATTTTGCCTCCTGAAACAATATTGTAGCTGTATGTCCATGCTCTACTAAGTCATCTTTACCAGTAGAATTTGGGGTGTTATTTTTGTAGTTAGTGTGTATTATAAATGCCACTCTGCAGAGACATGCCTGTGGAAATCAGATTGCTATGTCCCCCCATGACCAGGGCCACCCCACAGAAACAAACCATCTCTATTGCAATTGAACAGGTCCATATTTCTTTGCAGACTGAGACCAAAAGAGTGTCACCATGATCATATCAGAAAATGAGGTGAAGAAATAATTGAGGACCACATCTGCTCTTGCTTGAATACCTGCTGAACTCCCGTAGTGGAACAGAAAGCCTACTGAGAGTAATACCAGTGGGATGCAATATTGCACAGATGCAGGACATTATTTGCCTCTGGATAAAGCCCATTTTTACAGTGGAATAATTCACTGGCTTACCTGGAATACATTGCTCTCTCGGGGATTCTTCTTCAATTAAACAAGACAAAGTGACATAAGAGTCAGGCTCTATTTCCCTTCTGAGGAAGCAGAATTCAACAAGCAGGTCCTATCCAGCTGGCTACAGAAGGATGTAGTCACTTACGCTAATCTGCTGCTCCTGAACTTGTAAGAAGGCAGATATTTCAATCAGAAAACAAGGATTGCCCCTGCAGCAAGCCTTCTGCAGTCCTGGGATTCCCAAACCTTTGCATTTTACATTCAGTGTATGATACCAGCCTGATTCTTTCCTTCTGCAGGACAAAGCTTTTTTGGTCTCAGACACCATGGTGGTGAGCATAGTCTGAATCCCCAGGACTTTGGGCTGCTCCTAATGGTAAATGAGTTCCTTGTCTCAAATTACCAAGATACATTCTCTTCTCCCACAGCGCTCTCTTGAAAGGTTGTTTGAACTATGCAGTCCACAGCCAATGAATTTATGGTAATATAATAAAGTAGCAAAAATACACATGTGCAAAAGCAAATGCACAGCCATTACATATTCCCTCCTTTCTATTACTAGCCAATATGTATTGTCTTCTGTAGCAGCGCATTTTAACATTTTAGCCAATGCTCCACTTCACTTAATTATCATTTCACTTATCAACCGGATAGACAACTCCTGAGACCCCCTGTGACTTCATCTGCATTCATATAGCACACATGACGAGTCCTTGTCCAGGTGACAGCCCTCAAGAAAGTCATCTCTTCTGGAAGGGGGCTTTCTGCGTTTCAGCACCGTTAATAGCACTAAAACATGGCACCAAGAGAAGAAATAAGAATGGAGTGCTTTCTTCAGCTCTTTTCTTGTGCTTTCTTTTGGAAGTGTCAGGCCAGGAGAGCTATTGCAGGATCCTCTTTGAAATGCTCCTCTAAAGAACAGCCTAAGTATAACTGTGGTGATAACTTTGCACTATGACTTTAACATTTCAAAGGACCTTACAAACAAAAAACAAAGAAAATTATCTGAAGAAGTAACAATCACCGTGGGGGATCAGTGCTACCATAATGCAATGGAGCTGCTGGGCAAAATTTTACCTAGCCTGGAAGAGGACTGTAATGGCACTGAGACACTATCAAGGTAAAAAGCTAAATGGAAGTTGTTAGGAGCTTTTTGTAGAATGATACCCAAAATGGGCTATCGTTCTCTTGCTACTTTTAAGTTTATAGAAGAGCCACATATATAAGTGTACCAGTGAAGAAGGAATAAAGATCCTGATTCTGCCTCTACAAATACTGCTGCTACGCAACTGAATGCTGGAGGCACCATCTATGAAAGAACATAAGCCAAAACTCAGAGTATGAATTATTCCAACTCAGAGAAATAACTCTTGCTCGTGTTCCACAGTCTCAAGCTATAAAAGAAATACAATAAGAAGAGAGCTCTCTCAATACCGTGGCACATCTCAGCACTGCTACCAGAAATAATTTATTTTAGATACCTTGCTCTAACTCTTCTCTGTCTCAAGTGCCAGACAAGAAATCCTACAGTAAGGTAAAAAGAAAAGACCCTTGTCCCTTGAGGACTCAATCTCTCAACAAGCCTTTCCCTTATTTCCTGTTAGCAGTCTAGATGCATCTGACTCTAAAGTCACCCAAACTTCATCCCTTCCTCCTGCTGACCCACTCACAACCTCCAGAAACTAAGAAATCTCTGTTTGGAGAGTATGGCATGAAATATCCTCTTGAAAAATATTTGGAACAGTGGTCAAAATGTAGCTTTTCTTAAGACACCAAAAGAGAAAAATAGATCAGGGAGCAAACAGAAGGGAAAAGGAGATGAATATGATTCTTTCTCCCACAGAAAAGTGAGGAAGGGTTCAAGAAACTGGCATCACCCTTGCAGGTGTTTAAATTCTTCCTATAAACATGCACAGAGCCACCTATGACTTGCATGCAAGGCTTCCAAAGCCTTCCAGTGAGAAGCAGCTCTGTCTGGTGAAAGTGCAAGCATCAACGCATCCTCGCTCTGCCAATGTGAAAGTCGCATCCAGACACATAGACCTGATCCACTCCCCCTCTGAAAGCATTTTTCTCTTTCTCTACTGAGGACACAGGCAGCCAAGGGCAAACAGCCTCCTAATTTAAGGCCTCTCTTAAATGCTTAATTGTCCTGTCAGAAGGACAGGGGACATAATATCTTGCTTTTCTGATCTGGGAGCATATGTAGATCCCAGCCCAGAGGAACATTTTGCTCTTGGCTGTTTAGTTCATTCATGTGGAATTAGTGTCCTTCAGTAAGACTTTTGTTTGGATTACTATTTTTCTCTGATAAATGCTAGCAAACAAAAGGATATACATTTAAGCACCCTAAACCAGTTTAATCCTAAAAGCACAATGTGCTTTAGGGAAAATAATGAGGATGGAAATACACAAGCCTACAAAATCTACCAGTTGGCTGTAACACACAATAGTGCCTGGTTTCTGATGGCAGTCAGAACGCAGGACTATTCATATTGCACAGCTGTCACTATACTGAAACAATTATCCACCAGGGGGAAAAAAAAAAAAAAAAAAAAGACTTAATTTAGTTCTCATCGTGGCTAATAAAACTAACATCGCTGTACTAAAACACTGAAACAGCATCAATGATCCTTCCAGTGCCTTGTCTTCCCTTTAGCGTGACGCAGGAGCAGAGGAGCTCTGTCCTGAGAAAGCATCAGCAGTGTCTAGCTGGTAAATCACATCATTTCAGGGCGCATCCCTCAGCACCAGCTCAGCTTCCCCCCCCCAACCCCACCACTAAATCGTCGGGACGGTCCACAGCTCAGACGCGGTTTGTGCCAGCCAGCAGTCTCTTAATTTCCAGACAGGCTTCAGAAGTCACCCTGTGTCGGAAATTATTCCCTTCCAGTAGTCTGCATGCAGCCCCATGATCAGGAGTAATAGAGGAGTTTATGACACGGATGTGGATTGTCTGTGTCAGCAGGTCTCATTGCCAGAGGACTATGCCAGGTACATTTTGTTTACTAGCAGAGACGTAAAAAGTGCCTCCCATTAACACATGAACTTTAAAAAAAGCCCACTGCAGAGTTTGTGTTTCCATGTGTGAGTTAGCCCTTGCAAACTGCACGACTCCTCTCAGTCTTTTGGTCTTCTCATTTGCGAATTTATGGCTGATATCTGTATGAATATAGGTTATATTTAACAAATAACTCAGGGGCCTCTATCACATACGAACGACCCTAATACAGTGGTAGGAACTCAGCAAAACTTCAGCCACAAAAGGGTGAAATAAGTCTCTCTACGTAAGCAGTTTCCTTCTTGTCAGGGAGAAATGTGTATCTATCTATCTATCTAGTCCCAACTGCCCTCAGGGAAGTAGAAGGAAAAAATCAGACTGTTGGTCTTTAATAGCAATTTTTAAGGTGCTCATACATTGTGGTTGTGGAATGACATAAAAATCTCGACATTTTAGACCACTTCAGCTTGCCTACAGTAACAAAGGCATCTCAAACCATTTAACAAAAGTTAATCAAGCTTCCGATTGTTCCTGTGGAATGGTTAAACAATCAAACTAAAATGACAAAAGAGAAGCACAGAAAGGTCAAGAGATGCTCCTGAAGCCTTGCAGCAAACCAAATGATGAACACAGAGAATACAGAAAACTAGATTGCCCCTTTGTTCAAACCACTAGTAACTCCACCCAGAAATGGTGGAAGACTAAAAATATAAGATCTTTGGAGGAATATTTAAGAAACTAATATACTATAAAATACTAAATGAATGCATCAAGTTGCTTTTGTACTCCCTTGCCTCAAGCAGCTCAGCACAAATAAAATTTGATGCTAATCGGTCCTAGCAGTTTTCACAGAATCTGAAAACCTATTATTTCCTCTGGTTGCAACTAAAAAATTTCCCAACTGTTTCAGTATTGGTATTTGCAAAGTGTCTGTTGTACCTAAAATTTTATCTTGGTGTTGACCCAGCACTTGAGCATAACGTGTTTCACCTGGTACTGAAAGTAGAATCATGGTTGAATTAAAAGGGGGGTTTTGCATAATTGAGTATCCACTACCATGGAAATATAAAGACATACGAATGCTGTTTCTGTGTAAGAGAAGCTGAATCATGGAAAAACAGGAAAAAAAAGAACGATTATAACAGCATTTTCCAGCCAATAACAAGACAAGATGCTCAGGCACTAAACAGAAATGTGCTTGTAATAAGCTACAAAAAACACTGTAAAATTAAATGGGATGTATTGGCAATGGGTTCCTTTTATAATTAAAAATGATTCAGAAAATGAAAATATTATCTAGAACAAAAGTAAAACAAATCTGTTCATCTTAAGAGCTGATTTCAAAATGTTTCAGTCGTCTTCTCTCTACTAACAACAATTTTTCTTCACACTTTGCACAAAATTTTCCACATATGTTTTAACCACGCAAAAAAAAATCATTCCATTTCAAATTTCAAATGCTATGCAGCAGAAAATGTTGTTGACAAATGTAGCGTGACACAGTGAACAGAAAATTGATATATTTTAATCAGGGCAACACATTTTTTTATTAGCGAGTGGGAATATATTGGGTAAAATTCTTGAGCGTGTTCTTCACTTCTCAAAGTGTATGGCAAAGCTCTTTCATTATGGAAAGACCCAGAAGTCAGACATGGAACATGCTGACTCCCCTATCCCCCTAGAGCCTCTGAAGTCAGTCATCCTCATGAGGTGCAAAAATTTCTGTAGATACAGTCACTAGATACAGGGTTCTGTGTAAGGTTCTGCTGGCATCACAGAAGCATGTGTGTGCTCTCTGAAATTACGTGGTAAATTGATATTACATTCTATTAACATCATATTCCCTTCAATCACAGGATGCACTCTATTGCCACAATTAAATACCTTTGTAATTAAATAGCCTTGCATGTGCTGAAGTTCAGTGAGGTTTGGCTCTGTACAATGCCAATTGCCTCATTTCTGGGAGGCCTCTCTGCTCTTTTGTGTGGGTTTGGAACACAAGGCAGCCAAACATAAAAAGACCTGCAACTGAGACTAAAAATGCATCATCCAGGTGCAGCCCCGGTAGCTGCACAAGGATGCCAGACAAACTAAACCCCAAAATGAGGCAAGGAAATAATCAAAGCCAATAAACAAAATTCTTAGGGAACTAACACATTCACTTCTAGATTGATGGGAAGAAACTATCCCTTCCATTTTGGATGGCTGCACATAAAGTTGAAAGAGTAACTCCATAACGCCATTTGTATTTTCACTTCTGAAGAGGCAAATGTGTATGAAATGCGTAAGGCAAATGTGCATGAAGTGGATATTAGTCCCTCCAGACAGCAGCTATTAAAGTGGATTACAGTGGTACAGCAAGAAGGGAATTTGACCAAAAAAAGAGGAAATAAGTCATTCAGTCTTGGGAAAAGAGAAGAAAAGAGAAGGCAAGGCTAGACAAGGTATATACATAAAAGCTTAAGATCACAATTCACTAAACGTACTGTCCACCCATCTCAATTCACATGCAAACCAGCACCCCCAGGCTGCTCCCAAAGTGACATTGGCTAAAAGATGTGTGAAGGTGACAGATGGAGTGTACCAAGGAGTTCAGAAATAGCATGAGGTTCTTAAGTGGGAGGGCACTAGCATAAACAAACGTGCCTCTTTTTTCCAGCATATTTTAACCATTTAAATGAGTTATTCAGACATTAAACAAGTAGAAGCTTTGAATACAGGGAACACAATACATAACATGAGCTGAGTTACAGAGTCTCTTGCTTCCTCCAGGCCAAGTTTCAAGGGACTGGGAACAGGCCGAACAAAGAGGCAAAATGATACCCCTTGCTATGCCTGAGGACCCTACAGAAAGCCAAAATTTCAGTGAGACAAAGCCACAGAAGGGTGTATGAGTAAGATTTTGAGTGATCCAGTCGATAGAAAAGTTGCCTTTGTGCTAGTGAGAGCTGGCCACCAGTGAAACAGAAACCAACTTGGCAGCAGGATTTCCAGACTGAAGGAAAATAAAAAAAGCCAAACAATGTCACCTTCCATTAGCCATAGGAAAGGATAGCTTCTGGTGCACCAGCAGAAAAGAAAGAGGCAAAGACGCTGGCCCATGCCTGTCTGTCCTATTTCTACTATCACTGCCATGGGAAATCCTAAAAGACTGTCAAGGCCCTGAATGCTCCAACAGGCTTTGCAACATACTTCCTTCCCCACACCTGGATTTCACTCCATATGTTCAAAGTCATCTCTTATGTGGTGCAAAGATGTGTACCTGGATCAGCCCAGGAAACCATCTAAGTCATGAAGAAGAACCACGAGAAGCCTTAGCAGGACCTCTGTCTACTTTTGCTGCATTTTAGCTCAGGCCCTTGCCCTGGGCTCCTGCTTGAGCTATGCTGCTGGCCACATACCTTGCTGGCCATGTGCTTTGATGACCATGACTTTGTCTTGCTGCAACTGATCTTGCTTTGCTGACCTCAACCTTACCTTGCTGACCTGACTTCCCGTCTTACCTTAGACCTGCCTCACTCCCATGGACCTGTCTGCCCACGGTTACACAGATGGACCTGTTCTTTTCATTTAGGTGAGGCTTAGAGGTGCCTGTCCTTGCCTTGCTGTCCCCTTGGCTTCTGCCTCAATTTCCTGTGTGAAGCAGCCCACCCATGACATTATCTGGCAAAAACAAAATGATGAGCCAGCAACTTCAAGTAGGGACTATCTGTCCTGAGATCCAGGAAGAACTGTTTACGTGGGTAGATACTGTGTTACTACACAGTTCTGTGCTCACTTCCGAAGGTCCTCTCTTTTCTTCCACTCTATTTGCAGCAAGACCACTCCAAGTTCTGAAACCTAAGCAACTGTTCCACACAACCTTTTTTGCATCAAGCACCAGAGGAACATAAGGCAAAAAGAAGCTTCCTTATGCTAATCAAAGAATAACAGAATCATGAAATCACTAGGTTGGAAAAGACCTTTGAGATCATCAAGTCCAACCACACCTGTCCTCTACTAAACCATATCCCTAAGCACCTTGTCTACCCACCTTTTAAATACATCCAGGGATGGTGACTCAAACACCTCCCTGGGCAGGTCCACTTTCAGTTAACTCCTTGAACAAGTGTTTCCTGTTTGTAAAATGGCTCTGAAAGTTCTAAAACCAGCAACAGGTGAAATTTAGGCTGTCCAGATTTGGACCTTAAGGTTATGGGCATACTAAGACCAGAAAATCACCTGCTAAGCAGTAAGACACACAGAAATTCACAAAAGGAGAAAGGACAGAGAAGAATTGATGGTGGGCCATTTGACCAGGAGAAAGGCTATAGATCAAGGTCATTTTCTGTGGTGCCCTCCTTCCCCTCTTCTCATGAAAACATTTAGATGAAAGGATACCATGACTCTCAATCAGTTTATGCTATCTACTAGATCATCAGATAGGACTATTGAACTGTATGTTTTATGTTGTAAAATCAATAAAAGAAAAAAAATTGCAAGAAAAAGAAAAATAGCAGCATGAAAATCCGAGCTGGTGAGCATACTATTTCTCAGGCTATCTTTGTTTGTGTATTCACACTGAGTGACATAATATACTTCTCACAATTTCATCACAGATTAAAATTTCACTGGGTAACAATGTTCTCTAAAAATATGTAGTCCTGACATTTAGGAACTTCAGAGAAGACATTAAAGCAATACTGAACTTCAAATTACAGGTTCAACTTGCTGAATAGAACTGTTAGACAGAAATATGGATGAATCACACACATCCTGGTTATAACGAAAACATGCATTTGCATGACGGTGAGCGCCGACTTCAATGAATGTACAGGGATTTACACCACCCGAGTGCCCAGCCTTGACATCTACCAAGATACAGTAAATACGATTTCATACCTGGAGCCTTTGTGAACAGGGATAAAGGTCCTGGTCCTCAGCTGTGGAGCTGTGAGGATGCATCAGCTGAAAATCTCGGCCCATGTCTTTGGTCTGGGTACAACCCAAACTGGATTATACCTCTATATTTCTGGCGAATGACCTGTAATTTCCTAATCCTCTTGACTATAAACATTGTGAATGGTTTCTACAGCAGGGAGAGCATTGTCCAGAAGCCTTTAGTCACGCAGAGATAACAGATCTGCTTCTGAGGGGAAGGTGTAAAAACAGCCTTCAGATGCAGGTCCAACATCAGACATTAAAGGGTATAATTTGTCTTTTTTTTTACAATATTAAGAATATTTGTGCAGGATCTATAATTAAAACTAAAAGAGATGTCTCCTCCTTTTGCCAGCAGCTGTGTTACATCAATTAAATGGGTAAATAAGATCTTTCCCCAGAGGGAATATCACATGACCCTCTATTGATTAAGACTGCAGTAGAACGTTATTTGCAATCTTATTGCATAATGGAAATCAGGAGGTAGCTGTCATGGTTTCAGAAGACAAATTGCCGCTATCTTAGACAATTCATAGGCCTCTTTCCTTCTTGCTGCTCTTAATTCACAGTTAATGCATGTCTTACAAGGCTTAGTTTCTTAAATCAGTCCACAGCCCTGTATTCAACTCAAAACTGGATGTAAGTCATAGTCTACATGGCCCTGCATTATCATGGGCATTAAAGTGACTGTTCCGTCTGTCATTACTTCAGACTATGCATTATTTAATGGGTTAACACAACTTCAACAAAAGCAAGTGAAATCAAAAATAGACACCTCCTGCAACATGCATGATTGCTCCCAAGAAAGACAGGTCCCCCCCCACCAGGCACAGCTCCAGATGTTCTCTCTATATAAAATATTTTTAAGTCTTAGCTCAGTTTTGTGTACTTATTTTCACCAGGAAAACATATGGTTGGAACAACTCCACTACCCTCAAACCTGCACAGTGAGTGCAGCTAGAGATCAGTTTTGAAACTCTAATGAACACCTGACCACAACCAAGCAGAAACTTTGCTCTTCCACTGAACTGTAAATCCATCATTATGCCCTTGCTGAGAAAACCAGAGGAGGGAAACACAATATTCTCCCTTTAAATGACAGAAACATGATGTCAGTTTGAGAAACCTCCAAAAGAAAAACCCAATCTTTTCTTACTTCTAATCCATCTCTCATTTATAACAATTACAAAACAACTGCAACAGTCTACAAACTACAAACCAGCAGTATTTAGCATTACCAAAATCTTCTCCACCAAAGTCAAAGAAATGATATTTAAGTGGTCTTCAGTGGCTCTGAAGTTGTAGGACATCAGGCAAGATTTCTGAACAAGTCTGGATAACAGTCGGCAGTAGGACAGTAACAGATTCAGACAAAAGTTACAGTTGCTTTGTGCATAGGAAAAATGTGCTCAAGCCACCATTATCTGTTTGCCATTGCAGAGGATTAAAAATCAAATGTCTGCTGTCTGATCTGTTCCAGCTAAGTTGATTGATTAGAATGTGTTCGTATTCCTATCTAACTTAGCATGTTTGAAAGTGGCAGGTTTACTTCTCCATTATTTATAACATCGGAGCTTAATAAAATACATGGAAGGAAATGCCAGTAAAACTGTTGTCCAAAAGTAATCTCTCACAAGTGATAACAAAGTCTTGGAAAAAACCTCACCTTGTAAGAAATGCAGAGGAAGTTATAAGATTTCAAGGAAATCAAAGGTATTTCAATGCACCTCGTTTGGCTAGACATGCACATCAATATCACTAGATTATTACTGGCATATCTTCCTATTTAAGGAAATTATCTGGTCCTCCTACAAATAGATTTGTATTTAAACCTTATGTTTGATTTTCCTGTAAATTTTGGAAATCAAACTCAACCTAGTCTTGATGAGCATAAATACCTGAGATGGAGTAAACGTGAATAGAAAACAACAAGCATACAAATCCCCAAAGAATTAAAATATCCTCTGGTTGCTCAGAACTTCAGAAGAGGCATCTGGCACCTTGAATTAGGATCTGCAATTGCTGCCTTTTTTTTTTTTCCCTTTTGCTTTGAAAGGGCAATGCAGTCATTTCATATTTCTGAATCTGAGAAAGTCCTTTCTTTTTTGAAAGTAACGCAACACCATCACCTCACTTATTTCACTGTGATTGAAATTGAAAAAGTAAGATAGAAAATGTTCCTTACCTTAAAAAGTCTTAAAATATTTGCGACCATAATGGACACAGAACTTGCTGCAGCACCTATCACACCTGATATCTTGTCTGGCTTAGTGAAAATAGGTGGGTCACCATTAGCACACTTCACGTCTGAACCATCTTTTTCTATCAACGCTTGCACAAATGTTAAGGACTGCTCCAACGCGTAAGTGTCCCTGGAACACGTATCAAGGATCCGGACCCCTAAGGTGATATTGGCAAGAAGATCAGGGTCTTTATTAATCTGATCAATTGCATACAGCATTGCCTCTAGTCTGTGGATCCCTTTCTCCTTCTTGAGCTCCCCACAAGGCACCCCTCTATCCCCTTTTGCATGGACCGGGAACAGTCCTCCCAAGATGATGTCCCCATCCAGTCGGATGGAGTGGGCATATTCCTGGCCATGAGTTCTTTGCATCAGAGTGAGTATCCAGTAGAATTTGGCTGTTAAGAGGAAGAAACAATGGCAGGAAAATAATCGTTTTCCTTTGTATACCATTTTCTCTGAAGACGTTGTTGCTATCCTGTATCCAGATTTTCTTCTTGCTAAAGGATGAGGTTGACCATTTGAAGCTGCACTTTCTGGAGGCTACCATCAGTGCCCAGTATGTAATATAGAACCATGTGGTAGGTAGAAAAAGGATCTCAGCAGAAGCACATAAAATGTGTTTTAAAAAAAGATGTCCACTGATGTCATGGGTTGATCAGCTTTTCCAAGTGGTGGTTTTCAATTGCTCTTAATTGATGGTGAAGTGTAGGTTAGTATGTCTGGTCCTGATGCTACGAGGATGTCAGTAGCTTATGTCCTTGTATTTTTCCCTGCAGCTGAGGTACTTCTGAAAAAAAATGAGAAATGCCATTTAGTCCAGCAGTTTGACACCTGTCGCACAATGTATTTACTTCTGACTATGAGTTACATCGCCTAAGTTTTCCTTTGATATTCTGTAAGGGAGTAATTCTTGGCCCTCTATGAATCTGAACACCTGGCTGCACTGTTCCACAAGCTGGGAAACCGATGATACCAGCACAGCAAAAGCCAAATCAGGGTAACTAAACCTAGCTCAGTGTTCAGATTCCAACCAGCAACTCGCATTTACCTTCACGTGGCGCGACATCCAGGAACAGATTTGATCCGGGGCGCATTGTATTTTCTGATACATTGCTGTATCACCCCGTTCCAGCCTACAGAAGTGCAATAACTACTTACACTCGCACTCACAGAGAGCTTCCATTTGTGACAATGGAGTAATCAGGGCTCCTGAATTTAAGTACGCTCTTCAGCCGCTGCAGTACAAGCACATTCAATTCATCTGGATATTAAACTGATTATTTCTCCAGTGGAATTAACTTTCTTTTTTTCCTAAGGCTTACTATATATCTAAAATGCCTTCCAGATAATTTCTAACACCAAATTACTTTTATGAAAAGGTAGCTGAACTGCTTAAGCAAAAAGAACGCAGTGTGTTCTGTCAGGAAACCAGCTGAACATCCGCTATTCCCTTTCCAACATTTTACTTGAGCTGAGGTCCAACATTAACAAGGTCTCTATTCTCAGCTTGCACTTGGACCACGTTAAACAGAAACAATGTTGTGCCCCCACTGACATCTGGAGACATCCCGCTGATTTTAACGAGATCAGGATTTCAGCCTACAAATCTAAACACCTGACAGACTGTTATAAATATCTCAAAAATGCCCCCACTTTAATTCTCCAGTGAGAGGCACTTATTTATTTCGATATTTAACAGAATTACATATGCCTGAATAAATTTTTAGACCTCTGAGGAGGAGAGAGAGAATGAATTTTACCTAATGCTAAATAGTCACACTGTGGGCAACTCCATCTGAGCCAGTCCCTCAAGGCACCTGTCAGAGGCTATGGAGAGCAGGGGACATCCTAAGGTGTGATTCACTTGATCCTTTCTTTTTAAAAAGTTCTATTTGTTATGAAATCGATCACATGGAAAGAGTGCCTGCCTCACTGACTCTACAGAAAATCCAGGCCACAGGCTCATCTGTAAACACACACTTTGTCCCTAGTGATCTGCCCGGTTCCCACCAAAAATATGATCAAATTAGAATCATAAACAAAATTAGAATATACATTTTTTCAAAGACATTTTGAATTATTTTCCACAAGATGTTCATGTATTAATGTGGTAGCAAAACCCAAAATGTGGCTCAGTAACGCTTTAAATTGATCAGCCTCCTCTTACATTTGTTTTGTCACGTGTTTCTCCTCAAATGATAATACTAAGCTCACAAAGGCTGAAGAAGAGTTTTTAAATAGTGGCTATTTGAAGGCCTGGGGAAAAGAGTCACAATGGAAAGTCTTCTATTGAATGTGAAGGTATCTCGCTGTGATTCGGTAACACAGCAACGACTTGAAAATGAAACGTGCTTAATGGATGTGAATAAAATCACTGCAATTGGGAACAGCAGCACTCGGGACTTTCAGTGCCTCTTAACATCTCGTTTTGCTTGAATTTGGCTCAGGCTTGAATCTAATCAGGACCTGGTTTGTGTGACAATCCCATCGTTCTCCTTTGGCTCCTCTAGGGCACATAGTTTACAAATCTGACCGGGCTTCAGCCCCGTAAGCCAAACTCAGCATCGGTCACAAATGAAGCAACTTGACCAACATCACTGCGTGAGCTGATCCGGCCCCACGGGCTGTTTCTTGTATGGCCCACGGAAGAGAGAGAAGATTGTCTTCACTATCAACTAGCCACAGCTGCCTGCCACCGTGATTGCCTTAGTAGAAAAACAACTATAGTTAAGGGTTCAAAGTAGTAAAGAGTAGAAGATGTAGCTACACCTAAAATAACCACAGAGGCAATTTCCTTTCTGGTTCCAGAATGGCCAACAAACTTATTAGTCAATGCATATATGTACAGCCCATTCACAGGGAGCAATTCTCCAGGGGAATACCAGACAAGACTGCTCTTATTTGACACTGTACAGAGAAGAAGAAAGCACCACTGGAAGAGTGAAAATGTTCATGATGGAAAGAAATGCTGCTTTTTCTCTTTCTCAGCCTCAGGTCAATTCCTTACAGCCAAAGAACAGCCAGATATTAAAGCAACTGTCAGTCTTTGTACAAACAAGTAGTGATGAATTCAACTAACGCAATCCAAATTCCAACAACAGTGGAGGCGTTACATTGAGCCCTTAGTCCAATGCCTTATCTGGAACTGACTGAAAGTCAAATTAATTGATAATAAGCATTTTTCAGCCCTGTAGTCTATCTAAGCATTAATTGCTTTCATGTTTTCCTGAAAAAAACCCCTGTGTTTCTTTGCTGCAAGTGTCCACAGCTTGTCTATAAAACAGAAATAAAATTTTAAAATGTTCTTTTTAAAAATTTAAGACCTTTTAGTCTTTTCTAAGAAATAAAAGTTTCTATTACACTGCTTAATTTATTCATGCCACGCTGCTTTTCATATATTGATTAATATAAACTTTTACAGAATGTTGCAAGCCTGAGTGGCTAAGCAGAAAACATCTGATCTAAATGAATTCCATTTTTATCAATGAATTTTAGTGAAAAAGCATGGGCCCCTGGGCTATAAAGCCTGAATGAACTTTCCTCATGTGCAGAGATTTCATTCGGAGTAAAACGCCGTCATTTTTCAATTGACCATAAAAGTTTGAATTAACGCAAATATATTCTCGGTTTGCCAGATTCCCCACTGTAGTAGTTGGTGTTCACTAGAAACATGACTTCAGAGAAGAAATTCGCGCATTTCCCCAGCACAGTCCAAGAGGAAGCGCACCACAAAGCCTGTCTTCCAGTCACCTTGGAATACATGCTTCTCTTGGGTTTAATTCATTAAATATATCTGGCATTATCAGAACATATTGCTATTTTTAAAGTCAGTATTTCAGCACAAACCTCCACTTGTTCTGCTAGAATATATAGTTATTTTTAAACCTAAGAAGGCGGAGTACTGCAAGACAGGGGACATAGAAACTTCTGCATGTAGTGTCTGGTTCTGAAATTACTTCCTTCATAAAATCATTCAGCTTTGTGAGATATGTGGTACTCAAGGGTGGGTACTTTGGTACCATGATGCCAGAGTCAGTACGTCGGCATGTGCCTGGACCAACCACTCTTCCAACCTCAGACTCACAGCACTGGGAGATGGGCTCATTACAGGAGTTTTTCATGTTAATGAAAGGATCTGAACAATGAGCTGAGAGTGACAGGTAAATACTTTAATATAGGCAGCGTCTCTATTTTGGTAACAAGGTGCTGAAAGAGCCATCTTGAGCTGGCACTGAAGTCGTGGCTTTCATGTGGAAAGATTCTGTCTCTTCACCTGGAAATACTGTTTTAAAAAGTCTCGCAATTGCAGACAGCCACAGGAACAAGGACTACTCTCCACAGCATAAACAGGAAAACGTATTCACTGAACTTCACGGAACATTTTTTAATTGATGTTGCCAGCCAGACACACACAAGCCCTTTACGGAGAGACAGAAAAAGCAGAAAAATGCAAAAAATGCATTTGTTGTTGCAGATGAAGCACTATTGAAATACACTAAAATAAACCACATATTCTGGGAACTAGAAAGGGAGGAGTTTTAGGGTGAAACCCCATTCCTACTTTCACAAAACGTCAGACTGTCCAGGCAATGCAAAACTGATGTGGTTTTACTGACTAAAAACAAAATCATAGCATCTACCATTTTGAAGAACTGAGGAGAGAAAAAAACATTGCCAAACTGCACTTACTTTGACTTTCTACTACTGATGTTACTTCTGAACTATGAAAACTATGAAATTACCTTGCTAATGTTCATTTTAGTGTTTATAAAAGTTGCCTCTTTCCCCTGCACAGCATTCAGCCATGAATAAATAGCTGAATTTCCACACACAGCAGGTAAAGAGTTGCCACCTGCATACAGTAACCTGACACATAGAGAAGATTAATGGGTTTTGCTGACAACAGAAGGGAATTTGGAAAACCTTAGGCCTTGACATCGCAACTCCTAACCTGCGAGAGAAATCTTCACTGATGTAAGTAGTCTTATCTACCTCAGCTCTTCTGTAATGATTTGCTGTGCCCCTGCCACAGAGGTAACCCTTACACAATAATCAGGACTTCAAGGCGAGTCACCCTCAGCATCTCGTTTACAGGAACTATTTCCTCCTGGTGCAGGAGGAGAGAAATGTCTCCACTCAGTCTGATCAAGCTCTTTTCAAATACCCCAGCACACCTGCCTTCACTTTCCACCCTGCAAATACCCAGTTTCCCCACCACGCTACCCTGCTGAAAACCAGCACAGGTCCTTGTGCCAGCATGAAACTAATGGGAGCTCACAATTTTTAAGAAGGAAACAGCGCCAAGCATTTTCCCCTGCCCTTGCCTGATCTCACAGCTGAATAAACCCCATCAATATTAACACCTTTACAGTTAGTTTCACCTCTGGTCTGGCAAGTGATGATCAAGGAGAATTTCCCAGCCAGCCTAGGAGAGCTTTCTCTGTTGTTTTTGTTTTCATTTCACCCTCTTCCCACCAGACTCCCGCTCCCCAGCCGGCACAGCTGGGGTCAGAGCAGGCGCCGGTAGCGCAGCCCGGTGCTCCGCGGAGGGGCTCTGCCCCGCGAAATCGTCCCGGGGCGTCCCGCAGGAAAGCCCCGCCGTGTCCGCGCCCGACCTCGGCGGCGGCCCCGGCAAGCGGCCGCGTCCCCCGAGCGCCCAGGTCTCGGGGAGCTCCGCGCATCTCACCCAACACGCCGCACCCCGCGCACCGCTGCGCGCCTCACCTCTCGCATCCCACCCAGCATACCGCACCCCGCGCATCCCACACAACACGCCGCACCGCACCCCGCGCCGCACTCCGCACCCCGCTCTGCTCTCCCCACCGCCGCTACCCCCCCCGCCCCCTTCCTTCCCCGCCCTGCTCCGGCGCGCACCGCCGGGAGCAAACATTCGGCCACACACCGGCTATCCGTGCGGCTCCTCCGTGCTTTCCCGACTGCCTTTCGGCTCCTAACGCATCCCGGCACCTTTCTCAGACCGAGGAAGGGCTACCGCAGCTCTCCCGGCCCCGGCCGGCCCCGCCCGGCGGAGGGGCCCGGGGAGCGCCCCCGGGGCTGGGCGAGCAGCCTCTGCCCACGCAACTCCACGACCATCGCCCATCACCGCGGTGTTTCTCCCTTGAAGGGAGCCCCCTATTGTTCTCCACTTTACTTATCCGAGCTATCTTTTTTTATTTATTTCCCGCCCCCCCCCCCCTTCCCAGGCTCATCCATACCCCAGCTGGCGTCTGTTGTTGAGGGATTCCGGCACAGCTTTGGCGCGGCTCTCCCCGGGGCCTCGCTCCTTCCAGTTAGCGACCGTAGGACGGGTTTAATCTGCTTCACCCCGCGGCCTTGCAGCCGAGGCGGTCCGTGCGCGGCGGGCGGCGGGCACATGCGGCTCTCCCGGCTGGAGCAGAGGCTCGGAGGTCCCCTGATCCCCGGGGGCTCTAGCCAGCGACAATGCAAAAACAAGCGTCGCCTTTTATTTACAGCCGCCGGTGATTCCTTGCTCTCCTTGCACCAACTGGTCAGCTTTAATGCGCTTCTGTTCCCCCTCGATGAAAACCTAAGTCTCCTTTAATGAATCCCCGGTCCCAGAGGTCAGAAGCTCGCAAACTCCAAAACGCCAACGCCGGATTTGCATGCACTTTGGGTCACCGATCGATTCTTATTACTTGAGTTGTGTTGGTTTGGTTTGGTTCTTTAACCGTGTTAACATTCACCTGCCAACACTTCGCGTTCCCGCAACAAACACATGCCAGCGCCGGGGGATGCTGTTCCACGCCGAGGACAGCTAACCCCTCGCCGCGGGCCGGAGCAGCCTCTCGTCCTCTTCTTCGGGAGAGGAAGCCCCCAGAGCCAGGCGGGGATCCCCCTTCCCCTTCCCACCCCGAAGCCACGGGGAGGCTCTCCGGCGGCGCAGAGGGACCGAAGACCACCCGGCAATCGGTGCGGTACGGGCGGGCGGCGGGCAGCTCGCCTGGCCCCGGAGCCGAGAGAGAAGTTGACAGCAGCGGGCAGGGCTGGGCCCGTCCCCCCGGGGCGGCGGGAGCCCCCTCTCCCCTCCCGGTCAGCGAAACGTGAACAGGATGGCGGGGAACGCGGGGAAACCCCTGTGCCCCCCCGCTCCCCCCTCGGGGGTGGGAGAGGACCCAGTTAAGGAGGCAAGGGGGAGATGTCCCTGTTTAGAGAGCGCCGATATCCTCCCTTTTTGCTCGCTGTTGTGACGGCACCGTGCCCGGGATCTCTGTCGTTAGAGCTGATTGGGGGAGGATATCGACAATAAAAATGATAAATAATTAAAGCAAAAAACAAAAGCCCCCGGCGCCACGAAGCAGGCAGAGAGGATTGCCCAGCCCGAAAACGTTAACTGAGGCAAAACTTGCATTATCTGTGGACTCCTCTCCCCTTCAAATAAGAACTAAAGGAGACACACATACACAAATACCTTGATCGAAAAGAGTTGCATATCCATATTACTGTAGAGGTCACTGGAATTAATACTCGGCGCCGATCGGGAATAGCATGAGGTAATTTCTGTACAACCCTCGTCTCAAATAGCCTTCCCCCGGTAGCGTCAGCTTAATATGCAGGAGCTCAGCCTGGGACAGGTATCCAGGAGAGCGCTTTCAATAGTGCTGCATGACACTCGCGATTAGCCAAGCTGAACCTGCTCCACTGACTCCTTCCTTATTCCTCCTCCCCACTCCTAAAAAAAAAAAAAATCAAAAATAAAATAATAATTTTTTAAAAAAAAATAAAACCCAACAACAACTTTTTGGGACCGGTGGCTCAGTCCCCGTGACGATATCCACCTTCTGCCGCCTCGCCGCTCAATTGCAGCGGCAGACCCACACACCGGCCCGGCCGTGCCGTTCTCAGCCAAGAAAACGCCCCCCAGCCCCAGCCCCCGCCCCCCCCCCTCCCTCTCCGGCCTTTCCCCTCCTCTCCGGCGGAGCGGTCCCCGCCAGGAGCCCCGCGGCTCGGTGACCCCGGGCGCCGACGGGAGCGGCACGGCGCTGACCGCGCTTACCGCGGCTCCGGCGGGCCGGGCGGGGCGCGGCGGCGCGGGCGCGGCGCCGCACTTGTAGCTGTTCTTGGTGCTGAAGGCGGCGGCGCTCCCCGGCACGGCACGGCTCGGCACGGCACGGTTCGGCACGGCACGGCACGACTCGGCACGGCACGGCTCGGTACGACACGGCACGGCTCGGCACGGATCCATGTGGATGCCCAGCCCTCCGCAGGCTGCGGCTCTGCGCCCTCCCGCCTTGCCTCGCCGGGACGCCGGATCCTCCCGTGGGGCAGCCCGCGGCCGGCACCGCCTTCCCCCAGGACCCCTCGCTTCATCCTGGGCGAGGTGCCGGGCAAAGGTTTGCTGCGGGATTTCTGAGCAGAGGATGCCAGTAAGGGCTGAGGCGGTTGCGGTGGGGGAGCAGGAGTAGGGAAAGGGGTAAGGTGGGGGGGGCTGGGACTGTTTAATGCGGTCACCCGCGGGGTGCGGGACCTTCATCCCCATCCCGCCTTCCGCGGGCGGCGGAGTCGTGACTTCCCTCAGCGGATCGATGACACAGGGGAGGTTTCCCGATGCTTTCTGTCCCACTCCCGGTTTCAACTCGCAGCTTGGATGCCGGGTGGAGGACTTCCCAGTTTTCCCCAGGCGCCAACAGCGAGGGGCCAGCGGTCGGGACTACTTTGCTGGAACAGCGTGGAAGTTTTTTCCTCTCCCCAAGGGCACTCTCCACTCCAGGCTTGCATAGGGCTGCTCCGGGGCGCTCCGCTCCAGCCCCGCGGGGCTCCGCGGGGCCGCCGGGTGGCAGCGCCCGGGCCGGCCCCGCACAGCCGCGGGACCGCAGCGCCGGCAGGGTCGCAGCCGCCCGCCCGCTCGGGAGCGCCCGCCGCAGCCTCGGTGAGAAGGTTCCACCTCGAGGGCGCTGCCCGCAACTGCACCCGCGGCATCGGGCTCTGCCGGCCGTCGCACGGCTCCGGCGCGGTTCGGGCCCGGTCCCTGCAGTAGGAGAAGACGCCAAACTCTACGGCCTGAGCAGGGTGACCGGTTCGTCACGGTCCTGACACTAACCAGATCCTTTCCATCTTCCCATTTCAGGCTACTCCGAACCGCTTCCCTTAAGATCATAATGATATGTTTTCCTTTGCGTTGCCCAGAGTTGTCTTGTTTACTGGGAGGAGGAAGAATCCCAAGCACACTCCAAAATACCCAACCAGTGCTTCCATGAGCGTCTTTGCTATATGGTGCTGCTTGGATTTACTTGTTAAAAGTCTGCCCTAGGCAAGGCGCAGGACTGACAATATCTGATGAGTCTTTCAAGCCTGCAACCCCTTTTACAGAGATGATCTTTTACTATTGGAAAATGGCACTGTGAAATCAGACAGATTATGTTAATCGGACAGAATGTATTAACTCATGTTTGCCTTTCATTTGTTCTCAAAACCTTCCATGAGAGAAGACTGGGGGGCTGTGATTTCAATGATATTACCGTAGGAATATGGCATCGTCACATAGGTTAAATCCTGATGTTCAACCATCAGCAAAATTCCATTTTCAAGCAGAGATCCTCCTTAACTCCCATCAGGAAAATAAGCCATTCATGAGTTACCAGTAGTGTTGAGTAGACCGAATTCCGACTTCATTTACACTCCACGGCTCCAGCAGCTTAACAGAAAATTCAGCAAAGTAAAACCAAGTGATGTTCCAAGGGCACAGCTGATGCTTCAGATTTTTTTTAGATCTTGTAGCTGGAGATGTGGGCTGAGATCAAAAGGTTAGGATAAGGAAACCTTTGATGTGTTTCCAGCTTGGCCACCAACCTGAATGTACTCTCTTGTGTTGCCCTCTCTCTCCCAAGCACATCTTCAGGGAGCATTGGAACTGTACCTTATTATGTATGTTCACATACGCACAATGACTCTTAGGTGGGAGTATGACAAATAAATGCATAACCAAAGGGATGTGTGCTGTGTTTTGACTAAAAACAAGCAGAGAAAATAAACTGGGGTGAGGGAGAAGGGCAAGAAAAGGAAAGAATGAAAAGCCTTGCATGACAATGGTCATTTGGTGAGGGCAGATGACACAAAAGAGAGGCAAAACACATCCATCATTCTTTGAGCAGGATTCGTTCTGATTCAAGCCCACCAGCAGCTCATGTCAATTTATACAGAAGACTAATGTCAGGGCTGGTGACAACTGTGTACCTGCACAACTAACTCGGGAGGGAAGAAATCCACTTCTGCAGACCAAACTCTTGTAAGGGAGCCCTTTATTGAGTGAGAAATTCTGATTCTCACAGGAGGGAGACAGGCATGGACTCCTGACATATTAGGAGACTAGCATGGGCTGGCTATACTAACATGTCAGGACCATAGATACATGTCCTGGGAGGCTTCAGTTCTAATGACTGCCCAGAAGAAATCCTTGCTCAAAACATCTCTTTAAAGCCAGGCAAAACAAAAAACAAATGCATCAGTCTGTCTCTGCCTGTACTTCTCCTACCCAGAAGACCTTGAACCTCTGTGTATTCAAGCAGAGATTTTGGCAGAGCAGTTCACACCCAACTATTCCATAACTGCACGTTGCAGTTTCACCACAGCCAATAACTAAACCCCACACAGCCACTTGCTCGCTCCCCATCCTGGCAGGGATGGGGGAGAGAATCAGAAGAGTAAGAGTGAGAAAACTTACAGGTTAGACATAAAGACAGTTTAGTAACGAAAACAAAAGCTGCACACACAAGCAAAGCAAAACCAACAATTTGTTCCCCACTTCCCATGTGCGGGCAGGTGTTCAGCCATCCCCAGGAAAGCAGGGATCATCACATGTAATGACTACTCGGGACAACAAATGCCTTCATCTTCCCCCAGCTTTATATGCTGAGCATGATGTCGTATACCCTCAAAGGGATACCCCTTTGGTCAGTTGGGGTCAGCTCTATGTGGGCACTGCTCAGTGGTATGGAAAAGATCCCTGTGTTATCAACACTGTTTCCAGCCCAAATCCAAAACACAGCCCCGTACTAGCTACTATGAAGGAAATTAACTCTTTCCCAGGCAAAAGTACACAGCCCACTCACCAGTACAGTCTTTAAAGATAGTCAAATGGGCCTGATATTCTTTTAGCTTTGAAATAGTGCAAAGTAAGACACTCTGAATTTTGGGTGGTTCTTTTACTTGCCAAAAAAAACCACATGAATGATAACTTTCAGGGAAAGGACAGACATCAAGGAATACAGAGCCACAAAGTCAGTGATTCCCATCAAAGAGATAGTGGATACTATGTTCTGAATTAGAAAATATTTGGGAAAATGGGTGTTTGAATTTTTCAAGAAAACATAACCACTAAAAAAAAGAACGTGACCTTTGTGGGGGGTTTGCATGTTTCTCTAATATTTCTTTTTAAAATCTATTGCAAGGTAAAAAAAAAAGGAGGGGATAAAAGGCATTTCACAGTAATAACTATGACAAAAAGTGTTATCTGGAGGCCGAAGAAAGTGTGCAACCATCTGTAAAATAGAACATACCTCTGGAAGGCCCCAGCTGTGACTTATTTCAAATAAACTCCTCAGCAGTGAACAGGAGATGTTGAAGTTTAAACTATAAAAAGGAAGATAGCCACCATGTAGGAACGGAAGCATGGTTTCCAAGGAAGATATTTTCAGGATCAGAATATCTTTAGTATCTAATTTCCAAATGTGTCTAACTAACTCCAATATGTTAGAAGATTTTTAGCAGTTGGAAATCATCCCTTCGCTGGAAGGAGCAGCACAAGAACACCTTTCTGTAAATGGGCTTTTTAATCTCTACTGTCAGGAGGCAGCGGGAGCCGGCTGTGCCACAGCAGAGGGCAAGCCAGGGGCCAAGGCAGGCAGCACAGCAGGCAGGGCAGTGTCCTCCACAAGAGACCCAGACCCACAACAGCCAAATGACAGAGCAGAGAAGGTCTGGTGGCAGCAACCAGGGCCAGGACATCTCAGTCATTGCTAGACAAGTCGCAGTGGTGAGGCAAGTTGGAGCTCAAACTGGGAAGTCAAGCTGGAGGATCAGGATCTTCACCAAAGGGCTACGTGGCAAGGCACAGGCATGGCTGCAGCAGCTCAGGAAAGGGCAAAGATTGAGTGTAACTACAGAGCTTAAAAAAGGTCCTGTGCGATTCTAGGGGGCCTCAGTGAGACTTCTTACAGCTTCCTTGTGCAGGTGTCTCCTCAGCCCGCTTCCAAAGCTGTAAGAGCAGCGCAGGGCTCTATGACAGTGACATATCTGGCCTGAACAATGACGTAAAACTTGATAAATTCTCTCAATGCAGAGGGTAAGTCATGGTTGAGTCACCATCCCTGGATGTGTTTAAAAAAAGGATAGATGAGGTACTTAGAGATATGGTTCAGCATAGGACAGGAACGGTTGGACTCGATCTTAAAGGTCTTTTCCAACCTTGTGATGCTGTGACTGTGTGATTCTGTGATAATATGCCTCTCGGTGTGACTGAAAGCTGAAGGAGACCCATCTGGAAGTTAGAAATGGTGGACTCATACTGAATTTAAGTGGAAGATACAGTATATTTATGAATCAAATACAGTGTTTCCAAAATAAAACTGGAATATGAGCCTGCAAAATCCTTTCCCACACAAGCCAGAACACTGAAGTCAGCAGAGACAGTTGTGAAGCAACATAATATTTGCTAAAGAGAAGAGACTCAATCCTAATTAACAAAAAATTACAACACCCACAAAGGGAGTTATGCATAGAATGGGGACAGTCTCCACTAGCATGTCCTCGAATAGAATGACTGAGTGGGTTTATATCTATATTTTTTAAGAATCTATATAGGTACAAAGTTCTGCAGCTTCTAAAACCTTAGTCTTTCATTTTGTCCTTCACTAAAGGAAAAAAATGAAACCATGTTTAAGAGTGCCTTTCGTTCTAAGCCACTTTACAAAAACTGATAAAAAGCTATATATAGTGATTACTTCACCAGCCTTTGAAATGCTGACATCTTTGAGGTGAGGTGCAAAAAAGGTTTCTAAATCAGAAAGTAAAGCCACATTACCTTCCCAACGTGTAAGCCATAAACTTTCCTTTTAAATGACAGCAGACGGACACAGCTATTTTACATTGAAAAAAGACCCAACAACCCACAACTTTGCATTTATTTATCCTTCCAAAGACGTTACTTGCATACAGTGTGATTTGCCAAAAGGCAAGCAGAGCTGATCATGCTCTGCCTTGTTCCAGCCACTTTGTAGACTGTTGGTAAAGTCCTCTGAGGTTAGCAGTGTGTGGAAATAGCTAATCTTCTGGTGTTTCCATCATTTTTGTGGACAGCAGAATTCATCAGAAAACTGTTTTCGAAACTAAGTGAGCAAAATGACCTGCATACTCCCTAGAAAAAAAATGTACTCAAGGCTTGATATAAGGTAAGCTCAGTTCTACTTTTAATACTGCCTATTAGACAGACAGAAAACAAACCATTAATCCATCGTCTAGAGTTCAGGGCATTGTGCTACAGAGCCAGACTTTCCTTTTAATGGCTTGTTGCAGAAGCAATAGTATTGCGGCTCTTGGAAGCATCAGAATCATGAATGAAGACTCACTTGAAGTAATAAAAGGCTTTGCTTAGATGTGGGTGTAAGTTTAAGCATTGCAAGACCCACCCTCAAGCAGCACTGAGCAGGGAGAGCATTTTGAAAAGGCTCTGAGAGTTCCCCTAAAACCAGGGCATACATACATCGTCCGTACAGGCAGCAGATATATGTCCAGCCCCAAGACCAGCCTTAGGTTATTCTCTGAGTGGAGATATATGAACTCAGAAGAATGATGTCAAGCAAATTATGGTGTCACCTCACACGCCCAGACCCATAAAGTCAGAGTAAGCAGGTGAACCTGTCCTGTTAGCTGGTGCTCCTGAAACTGTTCTTTTAAGAATCATATAAACATTTTGTTGGTTCCTTAGCTAGAAGACAAAAAACTGAGGTGAATTTTCTTGGTCAAAATACATGTCTCCAGGATAGATTCTCAAACATCTAAAATGTAAACTCCTGTATTTAAAATATTCCTCTAGGCTCCCTGTGTAAATGCAAAATATGGAAATGGAAAGAAATAGCTACTTTCCAGGCAGTGAGTCATCTGATATTACCATAGATGTCTAAATAGAACATGTAAATCATGCCTGAGAAGTGTCTTTTTCTCTCCATGGACTATAAAAAGAGTCTAGACAACTGGCTCAGATGTAAATGTCTGCACTGTAGATGATCGAACTGTGGTGAGGTACATCCACCACTGGAGCACAGAAAGATGCAGACAGTAAAGACTACAGGTCTGGCAAAGGTTCTGAGAGCACACACCGCCAAATCATGGCTAGTTTTATTCCTCATTACATCTGTTCTGGTGGTAGGTAATACTCCAGCACTAATAATTCCTTCCTTTTTCCTTTCTCTCCTCACAGTAAGCTGCTAAAACATACTCAGAATGGTCTTAAGAAGTCGATCAACTGTGTGCCAAGTATTTAAAAGTGAGAAAGCCTTAGAAAAAAAGATTTTATATTCATTAAGAAGTTATATATTTAGAAGGAAATAGTTCTACAACTTTTTCCTAAAAAATAATTTATTTGATACAAAATTAAGGAATCATTTGAATTAACTGCCTTTGTGAAAAGTAATGGTCATGGTTGGGTTTTTTCCTGCCTGACTTTTGCATCAACAAGATGTAATTGAGCTGCTGCTCAAGATTCGCATATGATGACTTTTTACATCCATATGGAACTTTGCGGGGGAGTTCACATTAACATTTCAGCTTGGATCATGAACACATTTTTGAAGTAAACCTCCTAGATGTCCCCGCTTACTATGTGCTTTGGTTAATGTAACAGAGCAGTCTTGAGGCTCATGGATTGGATTCCTCTCAGGGGAAACTAGAAGTTGAAGCTGCACTCCAGAAGTGCGCCTGAAGTGCTACTACCACTAAAAGACCAAACTGGAGCTAGTCTGAAGTGATCCACATCTGGTGTGGACATCATCAGCACCAAATATTTTGTTCTAGAGACCTGTGCTGCCCCATGTGACTTGTAAAGATAAGCACAGATCAAGGTTACAGACTTGAACACTGTCCTGGCATTCCCTGGAGGGCCACGGTGGAAAGACTGTACTGAAGTTCTAAGACAGGTAGAGCTTGTAACTAATTAGAGGCTAGCATGATGCATGGCATGTTTCACAAGGGATTTTCACACTGTTTAATGGTTACCAGCTGTAAGTAATGCATATGAGTCTATTATATGTGTAAAGTGATGACTGAACTTTTTTAATACAGTGGAGGATCAGAAAACTTGTGTGCAACCACATTTGCTGTAGGTTCTGTGCTATTGAAACAACAGAGTACTCCCTACCAGTGTCGTTGGAAGGAAGATTAAGTGTACAATGATGCAACATTCATCCAGTGCTTTGCTCTGCATCTGCAGCTTGGGAATTACCTTCATTTGTCAATGATAAGGTGATCTTAATAAATCCCTTCATTATTTAAACTCTGCCTGAAGTACAAAACAATCAATGACATCATTTTAATCAAGAAAGACCAATTGCAATGTACTCTTATGATAATGGCATTTTCTTCTCTCAAAAAAGAAAAACCCAACCTAGGATATCTAAAAGCCACTTTGTCATGTCATTGGTATTAAGGTTAATGAGTCTTGCTTTCTTGTGCTTCATTGCTTAACTCTGACCTGAAGACTGGTAATCACTAATGGTATAATTGAGTGTTGTACCAGACACTTACTAAGTAGGGATGTTTCTGTGGCAGAAACATTTCCAGTTCTTAAATGCTACCTCATTGGTCTTATTGGGCAACTTTGGGACCGGCAGTAAGCACAGAGCTGGTTTGGTGTAAGATACAACTGCTATAACACTATGTTAGATGCTAAAAGATCTATCTGCACATTTTCACTCTTTAACTTGCATTCAGCAAGGAGACTAAGACACATATAGGTAGGAGTTTTTGTTAGCATGGTCACAAAGCCATTTCAAGGAGAGCATATGCTCACGTGCAGAAATTAAGTGGAAGGCTCCATAATCTGTCCTCACCTTAAATATTTCAAAGTCTAAACAAGTTCAAGAAGAATTTAGAGGTTTCCATGGGCAAATTAAGTGTACTGAAATAATAATTATCACATTACCATGGATTTATAGAAAGTGTATTATGTTGTAAAGCTTGACATAAAATTTGTGTATTCCTTAATGTCTCTAGCTGCTTTTCCCAGATTGCCTTGTGTTACTCCTCCATATTAACTCTCAATAGCCACAATGGTGCTTATAAAAAAAAAACAAACATGTGCCTACTTCCTGGCCAAACAGGTAAAATGGAACAAAAGTCTTTTGAACTCAAACTGAAACCCATTCCCTCGGTAGAAAAATTAATTACAGTATCAAGAAATATTTCTTTCAAGAAATATTCCTTTGGGAAAAGAGTATTTTTATATTTCCATCAATGGGCATGATTTACTTGAAAGAGTCCATAGGCTAAAACTTACTTGGCAGACTAACAGACAAACACATGAACAGAGACTGATGAAATAAACGAATTATCTGAGTGAAATCAAAGTAAAATAAGGAATTTAGGATCAGACAAAAATATTTCTCCTTAATTTTTTAAAAATTAACTTTACTCCCTACATGCTATTATGGAGTTTTGTTGTTGGTTGTGGTTTTTTGTTTAGTTTGTATTGTTTTTTTCTTTAACATTTTAAAAAATCAGAGGAAATTTGAAAATGAAAGGCTGGGGATATTCAAGAGGAGAAACTGATAGGAACAGCCCCATTCCTGCAATCTTGTAGCTATGTCATTCATTTGCCATGACAGAAACACATGCGGGTATCTTCTTTCTGACTCATTACAACCAATGACTGAAACCAGCACTTCCTGGCGTCAAGAAACTGCCCTAATTTCAAGCATACTCTGGGATGGGTTTCATTGCACCTGGTTGTACTTACATTTTAGCTTGGATTGGGAGTGCTATTTTGAGGCAAACCTGGTTTTCGCCCCTATTGACAGGATTTAAATTGGAGGTGCCTTGAACCAAGCTAACAGATCACCCTCTCAGATGAAACCAAAATGTGAACTGTGCTCCAGCTCCACTGGGCACCCAGACCTCAGAACCATAGAACAGAATCATAAAATTATAGAATGTGTAAAGTTGGAAGGGACCTTTGGAGGTCATCTAGTCCAACCCCCCTGCAGTAAGCAGGGACATCTTCACTAGATCAGGGCACTCAGAGCCCCATCAAGCCTGACCTTGAATATCTCCAAGGATGGGGCCTCCACTATGTCTCTGGGCAACCTGAGCTTTCATATTGAAGAACTTTTCCTAATATCCAACCTAAATCTCACCTTTTCTAGTTACAAAACCCATTACCGCTTGTCCTGTTGCTACATGCCCTTGAGAACAGTTCTTCCCCAGCTGCCTTACAGGCACCTTTCAGGTACTGGAAGGCCGCTATAAGGTCCCCCCCTGGAGCCTTCTCTTCTCCAAGCTGAACAAGCCCAACTCTCTCAGCCTGTCTTCATAGGAGAGGTGCTCCAGCCCTTTGATCATTTTTGTGGCACTCCTCTGGACCTGCGTCAACAAGTCCATGTGCTTCTTGTGTGAAGGCCTCCAAAGCTGGACACAGTACTCCAGGTGAGGTCTCACCAGAGCAGAGTAGAAGGGCAGAATCACCTTTCTCCATCTGCTGGCTTACTTCTTTTGATGCATCCCAGGATACAGTTGGCCTTCTGGGCTGCAGATCATAAAATCATAGAATCACAGAATGGTCTGGGTTGGAAGGGACCCCAAGGATCATAGAGCTCCAACCGCCCTGCCACAGGCAGGGCCACCAACCTCCAGGCATGATCTAGACAAGGTTTCCCAGGGCCCCATCCAACCTGGCCTTGAATACCTCCAGGGACGGTGCATCCACCACAGATGTACATTAGTGGCGCTCATGTCTAGCTTCTTATCCACAAGTACTCCCAAATCCTTTTCCTCAGGGCTGCTTTCAATCACACCATCTCCTATGAATAACAAGGATTGTTCCAACCCTCGTGCAGGACCCTGCACTTGATTTTGTTGAACCTCATGAGGTTCACCTGGGTCCACTTCTCCAGCCAGTCCAGGTCCCTCTGGATGGCATCCTGTCCCTCTGGTATATTAACCTCACCACACAGCTTGGTGTCATCAGCAAACTTGCTGAGGGTGCACTCAATCCCACTGTCAATATAATTAATAAAGATATTAAACAGCACTGGTCCCAGCACAGACTCTTGAGGCACTCTGCTTGTCACCATTGTCCATCTGGACTTTGAGCCATTGACCACCACTCTCCGGATGCAACCATCCAGCAAATTCCTTATCTACTGAACAATCCACCCATCAAATCCATCTCTCTCCAACTTAGAGAGAAGGATATTGTTGGGGACTGTGTCAAAGGCCTTGCTGAAATCCAGATAGATAGATGACATCTGTAGCTCTTCCCTTGTCTACTGATGCAGTCACTCCATTGTAGAATGCCACTAGCTTGGTCAGGCTGGACTTGCTCTTAGTAAAGCCACGCTAGCTGCCACGAATCACCTCTCTGTCCTCCATGTGCCTCAGTATAGCTTCTAGGAGGATCTGTTCCACCATCTTCCCAGGCACAGAGGTCAGGCTGACAGGTTGGTAGCACCCAGGATCCTCCTTCCTACCCTTTTTAAAAATGGCTGTGATGTTTCCTCTCTTCCAGTCACTAGGGACTACACCTGACCACCACGACTTTCCAAATATCATGGAGAGTGTCTTGGCAACTACATCAGCCAATTCCTTCAGGACTCTAGGATGCATCTCATCAGGTACCATGGACTTGTGTATGTTCGGGTTCCTCAGATGGTCATGAACCTTATTTCACTTGCAGTGGGAGGGACTCTGTCTCCCCACTCCTCATCTTGCTGCCCTCAACTCAAGAGCAGTGAGGAGAAAAACAGACTAGCCCTAGTCCCAGGAGACATCCCTGGACCACAGATAGCATGCACATGGGGCTCTTAATGCCCACCCCATGGATCTGTTCCTATTGTGCCAAATTACTTGTTCTACATATCTTCTCTCCTTCTCTCTTAAACAATGTTTTCTGCTTCAGATCAAAAAATATCCATCTGGCCAAAGAGTGTGTTCAAGAATGAGCCCAGATAGATGTAGACTGGAGGGACGCCCAGCCTTTTGCTCAAGCAGTTCAGGATGTTTTAGTAAAATTGCCCAAATTCCCTGCTGCTTGGGATGTTATCCTTTCAGCAGCATAGTTGCAGAAGTGCTCTATAAGCATAGCGAAAATAATGAAGATTTTCATCAGTTTCAGACCAGGGTATATAATTTATCTGGAAATTACTATATATTGAGGTGTCCCAAACATCTCTTCTCATTACTTTTGCTTCACAGAAAAATTTAAAAGCTTGTAATCATTCTCAATTTTTTTTAAAAAGGATGCTTTTAAATATCAGCAATTTTCATAAAAATCAAGTTTCTTCCAGTTCTGTCAGGAACCAGTTTTGTGTAGCTAGATCCACATAAGCACTACTGCTGGCTGCTGGATGAGAGCCCATGGAAGCAATGACTGCAAGTCAACAGCCCCATTCCCTTCTGCCACTTCAGTCTCCTAATAACAGGAGGGGGAAATCATATGAACACCACATAATGGTATTCCTGTGTTGATCATCAGAAAGAAACATTATTAATCACATTATGTCAGTGACATAGCAAAGGATTTGCAAGTCAAAGGCATTAAATTACCTTTCCTTCCTGCAGTTGCACTCTATGCTAGTGTTAAGTGGAAGCGGTACTCACTAAGGTCTGGAAGCTTCTACACTTCCACAGAATTAACATTACCGTATCCTTTGCTCATACTCATTTTAAAATGCAAAATGACTGGATTAAAATAGCACCTTAAGGTATCATTATTACTTCTTAGTTTATAAACATTAATACAGACTCTTATTTCAAATGTCAAAGGCATAAAACAATGAGTGAAAATAAAATCCAGTAGCTTTAGTACACACTGAGTTTGTCCATATTAAGGAATAATACTGGGATTAAAAGGTCTAGCTAATGTGTGTGTTAGTTATACCAGTGGATTTCATGCTCAGGGTTGCAGGTCACAGGCAAGGAACATGCTAAATGTGTTTCCTGCTACGCTGAAGGCTGCACCGTGCATCGTGCATCGTGACCCGTCATAAATTTTGAGGCCTGACAGTGGTCCTCCAGGAAGTTTGAGGACCAAGATTCATGTGCCCCATTGGCTCAGGCATATAATAGTTCACGCAGGTATGTAACAGTAACCATAAACTTTTTGTAGAGATCAGGAAGATAAATAGTCTCTAGGGCATCGCTTCATCCTCAAACAAGTGTTTTTAAAAGGTGTGGTAAATTGACTCATAGGTGGTGGTAGTCTCTCTCCATTGACAACAGAGGGAGTCCCAGGGCACTGACAAGGGGACACCAGCTTTTTATATTACCTTTACACTTCTACAGCCACTAGTAGGACCCAAGTCATTGCTGACCAAAGAAAAGACAACTAAATTAAAGGTCTTTGCTCCTGTTTCAGACACAGATTTCCTGGAGGGAGGGTCTGAATGGGTTTGCCCTTTCCCAGGTCCCTACAACACCCACCTCCAGGGCCTCCATGCAAACAGCTCAGATGCTTCTCCTCTGAAGCCATGGTTCCTCCACCACTCCTTGTGAAAGGACTGCCTCTTACCCAGGAGCTTTGGGAAGAGAGAGGGGAGGGAGGACAGCCTCGCAGCTTTCCATCTCCACCCAGGCCCACACATGGAGAATGCTCTTCCTCCTGGTGCAGCGAGCACAGACACACGAGAGGGTCATGGCAGGTGCCGGGGCTGCCTCTGCCTGGCAGGGCTGTGCGTCCGCTCTGTTTGCACAGACACAAGCACCTTACCTGGCCATTTCCACCCAAATGCAGCTTCTCTGCCGTATCTGTCAGCGCAGAGGTGTTCTCAGTCTCTCTGACAGAGAGGAGCTCTGCAGCCACACATACCCTGAGGAAAGGAAGTACAAGCGCACAACTTAATTGGGAACACAGTTTTACCCTGAATCAACACAGGAGTTTTCCTTCCTGCACTCCCACAGGGACCATGAAAATCTCTCTCTCTTTGTACAGCACCTTCCATAGAGGAGCCCGAAATTGAAGCAAGCTGGTACCAGTGTTCAACACACCCACATTGTCTAGAAGTCTTCTGCTTTTTGCCTGCAGGCGCAGATTTCCAGAAGGAGGTCCAAGTGGGTCCAGGTTTCTCAGTGCAATACAGATATGCCCCACGTATTAGCTGCTGTATACAGAGGATTTTAATGCTTAACACTTGTAACTGCAGCCTTGCAGAGGTCCGTTTGACTCCAGCACACCTCGTCGGGATATAATTAAAGTGCTTCTCCTCCTGAGCCGCAACATTTAAAGTTGTCACATCAACCGTGAAGAGTTTAATTGAATGAAAGGAAGTTCAGATTAAAACATATACACATTTGCTAAAATAAAAATTAATTTAATCTGGTATTTACCACTTAAAAATACACATTTACAATTAAATTTTAAATCTCTAGAGAAGCTAATTGGGTTAGTTGGGATGATTTTTAAAGCTTTTCCTCAGTGGAGTCAATTTTAATTTTGGGATTAAGTGAATAGCTAATAAAGACATTTAGATTTGTTTCCCCTCATACATTTGATGTTTGCCTAAGAGTTTTTTTCTGAACATTCACCTCTTCAAAATAGCACTGTCTTCAATGAGCATTTAGGGCACATGTGACTTATTAAAAACTTAAAATAAGCCCTAGGTTATTACATTTGCATCCATTAACACCCTTGCTTTGAGAAATGGCTTTGCTAAAGGAGAGTGCTTTAATCTGCTGGTACTACTTGCTTGCATAAAGACTAGAGAGTTTTAGCAATTGCCTAACATTTTAAGAAGTGTGCAGTCCTCGGCAGCTACTGGTGACATACTTGGCACTAACAACACCATTACCACCTGATGCATTGTACTCCATATTGCAATGCCTGCATATGCTCCATAAAATGCAATTCTTCTTCAGTAGAAAGAAGCATGAAATCAAAATGATGTAAGATAGTGCAGGGAAAAGAAGCAAACTTGTCTGTGGGCTTTGACTCCTTGCAAAATCACCCTGGAATATTCCCTCAGAGTTGAAACAGTTAACGTGCCTGTTAGGCTTGCAATAAAGCCTCATTTAAAAGTTTTCTAGACAGTGGCTTATTTAGGATTAAGAGTTATGTAATGTCGGGTGAATGAACAACTAATCTATTCCAGAATGACCTGAGAAGCTTCTTGTTTACCAGCCCAATGCTTCTGATACCCAGACCATCCATTTACCACTTCTTGAGTTTGGTAGACCTTCCTATCACTCAGCCAGGTTCAGTTCAACAGCTACAATTCAATTAAAAGAAGAAAAAAAAACAAAACAAAACAAATCATGTCAGAGCTCAGAGTTATATTAGCCAAGATTAGGAATGTTGGTCATTTGTTATACTTGGAGTCATATTTGTCTTCTGGGTCTCAATTTTCCACTGAAGACAAATTCTTGAGGTTTTCATAACAACTAAAGAAAAAATGGTTTAGGGTGGATTTTTTTTTTTTTTTTGGCAGGGGAGGGTGTTGGGGAAGGTATGGAAACTTAGTGCATCTTTATATTTATCCACCTTCCAGGTCTTTACAAGTGGTCACATATTTCACAAGATTTATGGCCAAAATCACAAGACCTGCAAGCACTGATATTTACCCATCAACATTACAGGATGAACAATTGTAAAGACATGTATGGCATCATTAGAAGTACAGAATAACTGTTCAGATACTTATTCCTTTCAGATAAGTAGAAGACCCAGTAAAGGATTTGAAGGCTGCTACACATAACTCTTAGGCTGACTCCGAATGAAACCCAGAGCCAGATACCTGAGCTCCTGCCAACACCTGAGATAGGCCGCTAAGCAGGAAGAACTAAAACCCCTGAACCCCAGGTCCCCCCTTCCACTGCATCCTGTCTCTCCACAACCAAATCCTTGCAAGGGTGCTGAGCCTTACTCTCTGCTGGGCCTCACCAGGAAGCCTCACACCACCCAACAGCTACAGTGCTTTGCTGCAAGAAAGGGAGTGTGAGCTTCAGGTTGAGGAGGGCATTCCACCCATGTCTCCTGGGTGAGGGGTCTGGCCACAAGACTATTAGGTAGGAGAGGTTCATTAGAAACACCTTACCACAAATTACCAATTGGGAGGGACATACTATTGGCAGTGTGCAAGGCAACTTCTTCAAAGCCTTTTGCATGCTTTTCTGCACAGTTTTGGGATCTACCATGGCTTGTGCAGGTAGGCAGCATGGCAGGCTAAGTTGCAGAAGACCTCCAAAGGCATTTAGAAATATTAAGCAGCCACAGGGGAGGGATGTTTGGATAAAAGACACCAGGTCCAGTTCTATAACCATAAAAGGCATCTAGTAATGTTTGTTACATCCTGCAGGGGTGCAACTGGCAGATATGACACAGACCACATAGGAGACCTCTCCCTTTCTGGAGTGGCAGCAGGAGATCAGCAGATACCCTGTAGCCTTGTAAATGGAACTAGATGCCTAAGTTTTAGTAACAGAAATAAGCCTATACAATGACCAAATCTCACATTAGGCATGAAAATCTTGCACGTTGCTCCTGGCCTGTAGTATACTGAGCAGATACTGCCAGTAGCAGTAAATACTAACCAGTTACTCAGAGGTGAAAACCAGCTGAAAACATGATTTCTCCTATATATTTTATCATGCTAATAAAATGTTATGGAAAACAGTCTGTGCCAAAGCACAGACCTAGTTCTGCAGCTGCACATTGTGAAGCCTGTGGGAAGTGAGAATACAAGAAAGTGAGATGCGGCTGGCTCCAATTTCCACTCTCCTTTTGAGGTCAGTCAGACCACACAATGATTTACAACTATATGGACAAAGAAATATATCCGTGGGTCTTTCTGAGAAAAATAACTACTTCAAGAGTGAAAGCCCATCTGATGAGATTTGTAAGAAAAAAAAAAAAGCATTTACACAACAACAGGAGTGCTTACCCCAGCAGGCTGCTTGTTTTGGACACATGATGAAGAAGGCTTTTGCCAATTTCTGTTTAGCTTGGCAAACCCCAGCAACTGTAGTCACAGTCAACATACTCCCAAACTGGATGATACCCATGGTTCCAGAGCTGATACAAAAATGGGCAGATGAGGGTTAGAGTATAATATAACCAGTTTAAACATTGTGTGACAGTGATAGCTTTGCATACTATTGCCTTCACTGTATCCTGCCAAAAGCAGTATCGTAAGGATCTCACATTTCTTTCACACATAAATAGCAATGGCATTGATGTCAAAGATGAAATTATATCCAATTGTATATACAGAAAATTTGATTTCCCTTTCTTTTTCTTTTTTTTTTTCCAGACACAAAGGTTGATCTTGGACACATTTGCTAGACAACACTCACAGCAAAGTCAAACTCAATTATAAAACAGAAAGCATCACATATAGTGACTACATTATGTAAGCATGAGGAAGGAGAAAATATCAACATGCCAGTTTGAAATCAATAGGAACTCAGCCAACCAGCCTAAGGCTTCTTTTCTGCTGTCTTCAAGGGGATCGGTTTCCTAAAATAATCATTTAATCCCATGTGCTTCAGGAATATTGGATGTTTGAAGATCTGAATATTTAAATCCTGGGCATTGTGAAGCTAATGCTTTATGCACATTCAGAAGTTTGTAGCAGAGCATTCAACCTTTATGTGGTCAATCATACATTTGTCAAGTGTAATAGATCACAGAATCACAGAATGGCAAAGGTTGGAAGGGACCTCTGGAGATCATCTACTCCAACCCCCCTGCCAGAACAGGATCGCCCCGAGCAGGTTGCACAGGATCATGTCCAGGCAGGTCTTGAATATCGCCAGAGAAGGAGACTTTACAACTCTCCTGGGCATTTTCCTTATATTGAGATGGAACTTCCTGTGTTCCAGTTTGTGCCCATTGCCCCTTGTTCTGTTGCTGCACACCACTGAAAGAGTCTGTTCCCTTTCTCTTGACATTTGCCCTTTAGATATTTATAAGTGTTCATAAGATGCTGTGATCCAAAACAGATATTTATGGATTCAGATAAAATGGATTTGCTTTACTTAACACATTTTCTTGTCTGGAGTATTAACAAGTCATAAGCTCCAGCTCCTCAGGCCAGAGGAGATTAAGAAGCCAGTATACATATTGTTTAAAAAACAGTAAGAAAACTTGAAAACCATTGTGCATTTCCGCCATGTGCTGATCTGGTGATAGAGCTGATTGGTTGTTATGTATTAACCCATCTACTTAGATACTACTCAATTGACTCCAAGATACCCATCAGTTAGCTGATGTCTTTTTAGTGTCACCATCTTACCAATCTCAACTTGCAGATAGCTTATTTTACCACAGCAAAGTTCCTTGCTGTAGTGGGTCAAACCAAGCAATCAAACCCAGGGCTGTAAACCATCAAAACATTGTTGTAATTCCAAGTAAAGCAAACTCCTCTCCTCCACTGTCCGCTTGCTTTTATCATGAAGGACAATCCTCAGTTGGGGGTCTCTGAGCATGCACACACATTTTGTGACTGCCTGATTTCCCTCTTTTCCTAACAGAGTGGATGGGGGAGTCCCAGGCTGCAGCTCACAAACCTGACCAAATGGAAGAGGCAAATATACCATTTGTAAATAATATTTTCACCTGAGGTATCTGACATCTACCAGACAAGCACAGAATCTGTGTTCCACACATAGAATCATAGAATTGGTTGAAAAGACCTTTAAGATCATCAAGTCCAATCACTGAAGCAGAAAGTCTTTTACCTGAAAAAAGGGCATGAAAAGTCTTATGGAAAGAGCATGGTAGGAGTGGGCTAGGACACAGGACATCCCTTGTCTCCTGACTTGGGGCCAGGCTCAGTTACCTACCATGCGTTCTTCTCTCATGCTGCTTTACTCTTCCATCGGGCCAGTAGCGTGCTGACACTGACGTGGGAGGAGACCTCATAGGGTCTTGCCAAGATCCCTCTAAGAATTTGCAGGTCTGATCCATTTCACCAAGTCCATCGAGTAGAAGGTTTCACCTGAAACACCTTTTCCCAGTGTGCACAACTGCTTCTGAAATGGTGCCTCAGCATCTGGTAATGGGACCTGTGTGGATAGTTCCTACAGCCTCAGTATCCCCTGGGAACTAGAAGAGCTTTGTCCTTGAGCTTCTTCAAGAAAGAAGAAAGTTTGGGAGAACACTGATATTGATTTGTAAGAAATATTGGTATAATGTGGAAAGAAGAAGAACAAATGGCAAAAAGCTAATTAGATATTAAGAAGGTTATAAAGGATGACCTAAAGGGATAGACTCTTATTGATTGCACACAAACTGATGGAAGGCTGATAGGGATGCCATTTGCCATGAGTAAGGGTATGGGTAGCATAATTAATGTCATTCAGTAAGAATTATGTAGAACAGACTTTGTCACATAAATACCATTACTGGAGGAGATAAGAACTTTAGGTGATAAAGGTAATTATACTGACTTAAGAGGTTTTGACAAGGTATTTTACATCATGCTGCAGGAGTTTCTGTTTAAAACCAAGTTTTGTACAAAAAAAAAAAAGTGTAGAGTCCTAAGAAAGAATAAGATCAAAAAACTTCTTATAAGATTATCTAGTTCATCATCCAGTTGCAGATGCTTGAACATAAAATGGATTTCAAATGGAAACTGGATTCATACATTTCTAAACAGAAGTATTTTAAATGGTGTTGCACAGAGTTTCTATTCTTGGCTCAACAGTATGAAATACCTTTATTATTGAACCGAATACAAAAGAATTGCTTCAGCTAAAATACAAACTCTGGCAGCATGCAAAATGATAAGAATGGGTCAGCTCAACACAGAGCCTGTGGTGCTAGAAGTGCTAGTTTCATTCAAATAAAGAATGTAGGTCAAACATCCAGATACAGAGAAGCGGTATCCTGTAATGCAAAGACTTTGAAAAGAACTCTAGTTTAAGGGAAATAGCAAATGAAAAATAAGCTTGTAACATTACTGTGATTCTGAGGTCAAGTATGACCTTCAGATGTGTAAATAAGAACAAATCTGCTAGAAGTAGGACGATTGTATACTGCCCAACTGAGGAGAGCTAATTGGGATTTATTTTTTTTTTCCCTGACACTTTTCCATCAGAAAATTCAACGTTCTCACTGGGAGATAGAATTTAAACAAAACCCTTTTTAAAAAGTGGGGAAATACTTTGATTTTCCTGACACTTGCATTTTTAAATATAGTCTTTTTAAAACATAACATGCCTTTTATATCTTAGGTAACATCAAATCATACTAAAAATAAATTTAAAATAAAAATATTAAAAATAAAACTGTAATGTTTTGTGTTTGGTGTAAGATTGAGCCTACAGTTGTAGAAGCTGTTAAGAGCTTCTCTTTTTCTTCTCATTTGGGAGAAGGAATCTCGGAAATCCCAAATTTTCTGTTGGCTGAGATTGCAATTCCAGTATTGGAAGCTGAGTCCAACGTCAACATTTTAAGAATACAGGAAGACACAAATGCTATAAACAAGCTGCAAAAAGAATCTGAAGTTGAATTTCTTCAAAACACAGTTTAAAAACAGGGTTTTGGCGGTTTCCTTCACTTAGTGGACCAAGAGAAACATAACAAGACCTAACATGAGAATCACAAGCCCCAGGAATTCCAATTAAAATTAAGTGAACTTTTATTACCCATTGGAACAACTCAATTGGAATTACTATAAATCAATCATTCTTGGAGCCTTTCAGATGACATGCTTTCATAAAAGGCATCCTTGTGGCTCAGTTGCAAACTTAGGACTCTGTCATTGTCCAGCTCCAAGGCAGGAGCTGAGTACCCTGGGCGGCTCTCTCTCTACTTCATCCCTGGCCAGACCAGGAGGAGAACAGGCAAAATCAAACCATGGGGTGGGGGTAGGGCAGTTTGCTGGGACAGCACGGGGAGGGGAAACAACAAAAACAGGACTTAGAATGTACAAAATAGGTGATACACAGTGTAGTTTCTCACCCAACAACCATATAATTCATATCATGCACATAGACCTGTCCCAAAACTTCTGAGCTGCGTGTCCTGGAGTCGCAATACCCCTCCCTGACTAGTCCCCATTTATGCTGAGCATGACGTCATATCATATGGAATACCCCTTTGGTTAGTGTGGGTCACCTGTCCCAGCTGCATCCCGTTCCAGCTTCTGGTAAAAATTAACTCTATGGTAGCCAAACCCAGGACAGCATCAATACAGGATTTCAGAGGGGAGGTCCTGCAGCCTTTACAGCACGTGAGGTCATCACAGCTCCTGGGAATGTGGGGAAAGAAACAAAGCAGCCACCAGGCACTGCTCAGGTTGGGCAGCTGCCTTCCATAAACAACACACGCTGGCAAAAATGGGCATTACTTGTCAAAGGGTCTGCTGGGCAGAAAGGTGCCAGGGTCTGCAGTTGTGAACACAAGAGATGAGCTGCACAAGGGGAGGTGCTCTGAAATAAGGACAGCCATACATCTACATATACAGCACTGCAGACCAAGCATTTTTAATTTCCCCAACCTTTCTACAGAAGAGCTAGAAAGAACAACAACAGCAACGACAAAAAAAGATAAGCAGATTTTTTTTTTGTTAATGGTAATAAAACAAATTATAGGGGGATTTGTCTGAACAGGACCCAAGGGGGCAAATTATTCCAGTCTACAACTCAGCAATATCTCCCAGGGAGCAGAGAAATAGCCGGTTTTCTGAAGCACAGAAGACCAAAAGGAAAAGAGAAACAACACGCGCTGTCTCCCAACACGCTGAACATTAAGCATCATGAGAAAGACCCCTTCCAGTGCAGACCACCAGCACCTCACTCTGATTCAGCTTCTTTCCTACCAGACAGTCTTCCCACAAGCGTAACTGCAACCTAAGCTCTTTCAAAGTATCTCATATACCTGATAATTTATTTCTCTTAAATCCATAGCAGCCATGCCTCTGCTTTACAGCTTCAGATTGATATGTAGTTTTGCACGTTGTAATCTTGGTATCACCCTAGTTTCAGAAAAACCGACCTATGAATACAGAAAATATTATAAATACAGATAAAATTGTGAAGCTTTATTAGAGTATAAGAAATATCTCAATTTGCCGGGGAGGGGGAGAATCTTCTTACACAATAGATCAATCATAAGCAGATGTTTCCATTAGTATCAGGTAAGCAATCATCTTCCTTATCTATTAGAAATTCAATAAATACAGCTATTCATCTCTATCCTCAGACAGCAAGTTCTCAGACCAGAGACTGTGTTTTCCTGAAAGTTTGGAAAGTGTTCAGCAAATTGTGGGCACTGGCATAAATAAATAATAATACCATAATCGCTGGGGACATTTAGGCAAAACTACACTCTGCTTTAACTATTAAACTCCTCTTCCAAAACCCCAAATGAGCCATGATGTTCAGAATCCTGATTTTCAATGTATCTTGTTTCCTTAGGAGTTTGCTTCCAGCAAAATACTGCTGCCTCCATGCTGTACCTGTCCTGTTCATGTTCTCTTTCCCCATACACCTACCAATGCTCGAGACACTCTCTCTTTCTCAAATACTGTGGGACAGATTCTGTTTTGTTTCCTGCTTCTAAGTTGCTGTTATTTTCTCTTGAAAATACCGTGTCAGACCAACCTTCGGAGGAAAAAAGCCTCAGTCTTCTTCAGGGAGTTGTTTATTGTGTTTAAAGGATGCTTAAGGCAATGGAGGAGGCAATGGTGCCATTGCACGGAAAGAGAAGACACCAAGGAGCACCAAGGAGCCAGCCAGCCCTCTGAGAGAACAAGAACTTCCCAGAGAAGAGGAGACTGGGCAGAGTTTAATATAACTCAGAATGTCACTGTGTTTGATAAAGCAAGGACTTACCTAAGTGAGCAAGTTTTGTTGGGTTGGTTTTTTTTTATAATTTCCTTTTTGACTTTCTTAAAAGCTCTAAGTTCTCTCGATTGGAAAACTTAACTTTCCAGGTTTTGGGCAAATACAGTTTGCCCCGTTTGAGGTTAAAAGAAAACCACACCAAGTTTAGTCTTTTGAGAGAATTTAATGTAAGGATATAAAATCATTATTTAGTATAATAATATGAAAATATTGTTTAATATAATAATATAAAATTTTAAAACTTTGTCTGATGCAGAGTCCCATCACACACTATGGGGACAGCAAGAGGACTACCTGCAGTGCTGTCCCCACCACGGGAGCAAGGATGCAGGCTTTCACACTGGGAGGCTTCACTGCTGTCAGAAGTGGAGCAGTAAGTGTGAAAGAAGGAAAGGAGTGGAAAAATAGGAGATATTTTGAATGATAACAGTCCTCCTCACCTCCCCACACACCAAATGTCCTCCTGCAGGGAGGACAGGTGCAAATGAGAACAAACAAAAGTAAACAAAGAGGGAAAAGCAAAGGAAAGTGTCCAAGGAGAACAGCGAAATGTGAACTGAAGGATAAAGGAAAGCTGGGAATTGTGAGATTGCTGGCAGTATAAGCAGGAAAACAGAGCAACACAACTACACAAGAAGGTCATCCCTTCCCCTTGTCTGGGTAACTCAGTCATCCTGAACTGAGTCAGGTAACTTCCTCTGGTACTGAGTCCGTTCAGGAGTGAGGAGGCAGCTGTTGCTCTGCTGAGATGATGTGAGTGTGACAAAGGCTGGAGACAAACGTTGCAGAACAATTGGAAAGAGTATAAAATGCACAGTGCACACCAAAACTAGTAGTCTTTCTTGCAAAGCTGTATTTAAATAAGGAAAAAAATTTTGAAAAGGAAGATGACATAAATGCTCAGCTGCTCCTTAACCCCCAGCACCTGGAAATGAGATGTGCTTTAGAAAGTAATTTCTAATGCCCTCAAAAGTCCCTATGAGAAACAAAGTTAGAAGGGGAAATGTCATAAAGTAAACATGGACCATATTGGTACAGCCCAAATTTTTACGTTTGGTAGGGTTTTTTTAAAGAATACTTAAGCAAAATACTCAGACATGCACGTTTCTTTCACCACAAAGCTTGTCTTCATTTAAGTTTGCAGGGCTGCCCAGAGAGGTGGTGGATGCCCTGTCCCTGGAGGTGTTCAAAGCCAGGTTGGATGGGGCTCTGGGAAACCTTGTCTAGATCATGCCTGGAGGTTGGTGGCCCTGCCTGTGGCAGGGGGGTTGGAACTCTATGATCCTTGGGGTCCCTTCCAACCCAGACCATTCTATGATTCTATGATTCTATGACCTGCCATCAAGTGAGATAAACTATATCTCAAGAGAGACATTATAGTTGGTGCGGGGGTACACGACCACAGTGTTTTTTCTTCCAGTGTATCAGCCAACTTGTCCTTTGCAAACAGACCTGAACAGTATGCAACAGCATTTTCCTCAGAGGAGGGAATAAAGGCTGAGATCCACATCTGAAAGTAATGGCTCTACCTGCGACTAATACATTTTCAACTTCTGCATCCGTCTAGATGTGTCACGGTTATATATATTTCCCCACATTAAGCAGATAGAATTAATTAATGTAGATACCTAAAGCCAGGAGAAAGTAAAAATTACAATCCCGTGGCCAGAAAATTCTCAAATTGGGAATTTAGATTTGTTTGCCTCTATCCCGGAGCACTGCCATATATGAGTAAGCATCAGAACAGAAGGATGTGTCACATGGGGTTCTCCAGGGGTCTGTCCTGGCTGCAATACATTGCAGTATTTACTCATGATTCAGAGAATGCATATTAAATTTGCAGAAGAACCTAGCAGGAAATGAAAGTATCACAAAGGACAAAATAATCTTGACAAAAATGGAAATAAGGGGGTGGGGGATGGAACCCCCAGAGTGCTCCCCCAACAGGGACAAATTGAATATATTATAAAAGCAAATGAATACATAACAGGAAATAGCTGATTAGGAATCAGTTCTGTAGAAAAGGACCTTGAGCTGTATCAAACAGGAGACGAAGGTCAGTCAGTACTGAGCTGTGGAAGGCTTCTTTAGGTACCAACAGGATTCTGAACACCCCTGAGCGACGGAATGTCTCACGCATAGTATGTGGGACACTCCTCCTGCTCGGCAAGGCACGGCTGTGGCACTGCCCTGTTCTCACAACACAAAAGTAAACAGGTACACAAGTGGAAGCAAGTGTGGGCCAACCATTAGGGATGCAGAAGAGAGAGGCAAGAACAGTCTGAGGAAATATGGCCTTGGAGGAGAGATGGAGCAGTGAGGTTTTGAATCCAAACAACGCAAGGCTCAGACGTGACATACTAACAGCCTTCTAGCACACAACACACTGCTGCAGGGAGGGATTGCACAGTTAGTTCCCCACATCCACCCAGGAAAAGGGGAAAAGTAGCAGGCTTAAAATTTCAACAGCAAGGTTTCCACCTCAAGGCAAAGGAATTTCCTCCATTGACAAGAATAACAAAACCTGGGCCTAAAGAACCAGAAAAACTTTCCTCGACAGACAACAGACTCTGTCCTGGAGTAAAGATAAAACTCCAAACTTCCCTTGCAGCCCTATTATTCTCAGCTTGCCTATATATTTTTTAAAATAAATAAATAAATAAATAGAAGAAAGTTAACATCATCTAAAAGCAATCTCTTCTTCGTGACTAGCCGGTGTCTTTCAGTGATCAGAGAACTGTGCCTTGTTGTGTTCTAGCTTCTCTGCCCTGCCCAGAGTAGCATATAGGCTTTACTTGGTCCGGAGCGGCTGTCTCCACTCTCTGATTTCCTGTGCACGCACCAGGGCTATTTCTGTTTGCTCTAAGCAATCCTCTACAGAGGATACAAAAGCCTCTATGGATGATTAATAGCTAGCTTTCAAGGCTTAATGATTTGGCTTAGAAACTACATCTTATAGATCAGTCAGCTAATCCAGATCTTGGCCAGCTTCTCCACTGCTCCTTCCAGCAGACAGAGTGAACATTCAGCTCAAGATCTCTCGTGCTTTCAATCATTTTTCTCCATTATTAACCACCTATTCAGACAACCATTCCCAGGTTGTACGACTTTGCTCAACAGACCATCACTAGCACATTCCCAATGGATAAGGAGAAAAACCTTAAAACTCTATCAAAACAAACCGTCGCTGAGGACACAGAAATAACTCAAGAATCAGGCCGGTTTTCCAGTTCTGTGTATTCTGTTTTCCAGTTTTCAGCCCTGCAACAATGAGACTGCATTATATCTAAGGGAGAACACACCGTTTTACTACACGTTGGGTAATGTATACAATTCTGAACAGCAGAAGTTCTTTCCTTCTGTTACTGGAAGAAAGATGAATAATAATGTTAAAATTAGTTACAGACAGTATGTGGTAGATGGACTGTTGCCATATGGTGGTTATGTAAATTAAATGACAAAACAAGGATTTAGCATTTATAAGCAACTTTTGTGCACTGCAGAAAGCCAGCCTGCCTGCGCAGTACCTATGAGCCTCCACTAATGGGAAAAGATTACATCAAAAAAAATGGTTTTTTCCAAGTGTCCGAACAATAGTTTCAAGGAAAACACAAACCTCCTCACTTGCCAAACATGCAAGGAGTATTAGATTCAATCATCACTCTTGTGTGCTATAGAAAGCAGTCTTGTTCTTCAATTAAGTATCTATTTTCACTCGGCAACATGGTTTCCCAACAACATGTGGCTGTCTTGCCTGTCTGGAAAGGTGTCTGACCACACTTTGTGGATGACTTAAGTGCTCAGACTTGGGGCAAAGATGATTTCTGCCTGGAGGCCATCAGAACTGTCTACCTTTTTCCTTGACAAGATAGAAAATTTAGGACAAGCTTTAGGAGTCCCGATACTCTTACGTGCCTGTCATCGAAACACAAAATGGGGGGTTCAGACAGGTGGGAAAGATGCTCCTACACCAACCCCTTGCACCATTGCTCAGTAGACTCAAAATATATTCTGAAGATGGCATTTCAGATTCCACATGTAGCTATTGTACCAAAGCATAAATGCCCTTACCATGTATAATTTAAAATATTTCAGTTGTTTATTATTTCAGCAGGCAGGCACAATAGGCATCAAGAGAAACAGATAATTTGATTAGAAACCAAACAACAGTTTCTTGTAAAGCTGGGTCACTATATTAACAGACCAATTCTCATTTTCAGGTTATAATGAAAGCATAGCACCTGCTATGGAAAATAAAAGTTGAAATTAATTACGGTATATAACAGCTTCATGAATTCTTGACATACAGCACAGATTAGATTCAGGACTCCTACTGTCCCACCACAAAAAACCATGAATTTTTTTTCTCTAACCATATGCACAGAAGCTAATTAACACAAAATCCCTTTTCCTTTCTGAAAAATAAGTCTTCAGGCTTTATTAGAAGAACAGGAAAGCAATTAACTAAAGATTAAAGGGGCTCCATCTGCATGAAGCATGATAGAAATTGCCAAAAGGAACAGGAGACAGGTAACTGAGGATATAACAAAGCAGGGGGCGGGGGGAAATAAGCAGCAATGGAAGGTTAATATTAAAATCCTGACTCAAGATCTTTCTCAGTAACCTGTTGGAAGTCAGCCAGGGGGGACAGGTCTAACATAGGCACAAGCCCAGGCAAAGTCTAGGGCCTCTGTTATTCAGATCAGATTACCTGATCATAATGGCCCTTTTCGGCCTCATAAATCTAAATTAGACCTATGCAAAGATGGAAACGAATGCTAAGCATAAGATCAAGGAGTGGTGTAAATCTAAGTCGAACTAAAAACCTTACATTATCATGATAGCAGGGGCAGGTTGTAAAAAGCATTAACTGTTTCTTGACATCTCTATCCAAGCACATATACCCCCACCGGCCTTTGCAGGAAGTGATCTATCTCATAGGCAATGGCTGCTTGACACATTTCTCAGGAAAGACTACAGGACTACCCTGCCAAAATGATCTTCTCCGACCCTCCTATCATAGGACAACACTGCATTTGTAGCGTATGATCTCCTGAACAGATTTCTGGCACTGAAACACCATTTAAAAGCCACAGAAGTTGCAAAAACCTGTTGCGAGTGGACCTAATGTGACTGTTTTCCGGCACGACTCAATGGAGGTGGAAGTGCCTACGTAGAAGGTGTCTGTGTTGATACAACCTGGCCTCTTGCCCTGTGACAAATTGCCATATGTATTAAATGGCTTATTCCTGTCAACGTAGAAGTTGGCACGTATCTCAAATATACACTTGTAGTAGGCACTACAGGTTTGGGAAGGTGAAAAGAAGGGGTGTATGACCTCATTAAGAACGTCAGTCTCACGGGTTCCAAAGATCCTTTGACACATACTGCTACAGTGGTCAGAGGTCCTGTTGTGAGCAAGCATGGTATAGTGGATACTAGATCTACTTAAAAGTCTGTTTTGATGCAAAGATGCAGGCACAAAACACGCGAATAAGGATGTTGAACGGTTCCTGCAGCACCATGGATGGATTTGTCTGCTTGTAGCTCCACACAAGAACCCTTCCAAAACCGGGTGCTGCCATGTACCACACCAGGCTCACACGCTGTCAGCAAGCAGGAGGGAAGTCAGCACCATGGGGTCTCCCGGGACTCGTCAAAGGCTGAGCACTCCTTAAGGACAGTGATGGGATGGATCAGCTGGAGATGAAACTGTGAGAGTGAACTTGGCAGGTGGGAGCATCCTGTTAATTCATTTCCCCTGCAGATAAAAACTGTCTGCATGTTGGACAAACAGCTTCTCCCTAATGACCGTAACTGGTCATCACTGATATCATCAGAAACACAATGATAGCGTTAAAAGAACAGCTCATTCCCTTGAAGAGGTCAATTCTCTCTTCCCTTGTGACAAAATTGAATAATCTAATGGAGTAGAGTATCTTTTTAGTTAAAAATTGCAGGGCATCATTTATCTATCAGAAACTGCTGAACTTTACTGTTTTCAGCTAGAAGAGAAAGATCTGCAAATCTCAAATGAACATCAAGGACCAAAACTTTGTGCTGGCAACAGGTAGCATGTCACTCACCTTAAAGCAAGACATAGACTGCAGTAGGAAAATAATTATTCTAACATTGCTGCAATTTATAAACACCTTCCTACACTGGCAGATGTCTGTTGAAATCATCTGGTTGTGAGGTATAGGCTGTAACTCTAACAGGGGCAACGGTGGGATGGGTATGAGCATGGAATGATCCACCAGCTGAAGCTCTTTGGAGCCTGGAGCATACCCTTCACTCTACAGAGCCGAAGCTTGAGCTCCTTGCATATCTCCAAGCTTAGGAGGAGCAAGAGGTCTGAGCTGGCTGAAAGGGCTGGCAGCAAGCAGAGAGAAGCAGAAGGCCAGAAGATGAATAGCAATCTTGGGAAGCACAACCAACCTATCTTCCCTCGTTATCATAAAGTGCTGTGGTGTCAAGGAAGCTGGCAGAAGGATTGTGTCCATCGTATGTGCTGTAAGCAGTGAAGGGCTGGGATACAGAAGGGACACCCCAGGGAGGGTGCTCTGCAGGGAGGGTGCTCTGCAGGGCAGGGCGAGCTGGGAGCTGGGGTGACCACGATACCAGTGAGCCAGGCAGTGTCCTCACTGACTCAATCCATGCCCACTGCACCCAAGAAGCATCACGCTCTGTGTGCAATGTAAACATTCAGCTCCTGGACCTGAGATTTCTGTATGTTCAGAATTGCAGATAAAACAGTCGTGGAGCACTCATCTGCAGGAAACCCATCATTTCACATCAGCTCTGGATTTAAGCCAGGCACTGTGTGGAACCAGTATGTCTGACACAACGTGCTACAGTGTGCTCACACATGCAAATGGGCCCACAGACAACTGACCGGCATCCGTGCCTTAAATCTCACATGTCCTGAGAAGATCTGACCTGACCGCCTACAAACCGAATGGCTGGACTCAGTGCACATGTTTTAAATGCTGTACCTAAACATCACTCTTCTCAGTGATGTCCAATGATAGGACAAGGAGCAATGGGTGCAAGCTGGAGCATAGGAGGTTCCATGTGAACATGAGGAGTGGAGTCTCCTTCTTTGGAGACATTCAAAACCTGCCTGGATGTGTTCCTGTGTCACATAACCTAGGTGATCCTGCTCTGACAGTGGGGCTGGACTAGATGATCTTCCAACCCCCACCATTCTAGGATTCTGTGATTTCTTCCCAGGCAGGATTATAAACTGTGGAAGTGAGGGACTTTGGTGTGGCAGTACCAGTTTTAGCCATCAGCCAAGACACAGAGCAGTCATTGTAATGTACACTGACATGTACGTGCTTCATTATAGCTACCAACATAGTACAGTATTCCCTGCTGTTACTGCTCAGAATATGAGATACACTGAGATATTTTCGCTTTGGAAAAAGAAAAAAAAGGAAAAACAAACTAAAATACATATTCAGAAAATAAATAAATTGTTTTACTTTTTTTTTCCTCTGGCAGAGACTTTGCTAACACGAAGTTCAGTAAAAAGTCATCTTTACCAAAGGTGTAAAGGAGATAGTGTCTGTCTGTAGACATGACCCTTTCCAAATGAGAACTCTGGGAATACAATAGGATTCAAGGCCTGAAAACAATATACAATACAGATGCTATATAACATAACAATGCAGAAATTTCTATTTATGATACCTCTTTGCCATTCCCAAGATGAAGCTTCTGCATTTTAGAAAGTGGAAATAATTTTGCTGTGAGTATTTTGCTTTTTAATGTAGAGATAAGTAAAATGAAGCTTGGAGGAGGCAACAGACACTAATAAAGTAAAATTTCTCTGTTGATATTCACTGAGGGATTAAACAACGGCACTGAGCTTAAATGCTATTAAGCTGCACAGGTTCTTGACGTGATAATTTTGAGAGAGCATCTGAGAAGATGCCACCTAATGCTGTGACAATGCACCGTCCCCAGCTATCCCACAGCCCAGGGGACAAAACCAAATGCAATCAGGCAAAATTTTCATCCTTAAAAACACCATTCCCGAATTCCACACGCCACAACCAAGGAGCTCTTTACGTTAATCACATTAATGACTGATTCCTATGCCACAGGCCTGACCAGGACCGACCTCTGCACCTCCCTTTCAGAATATCCATCTCCTTGTTCTTAAAGAAACCGGCCGTACGGAAAATACCCGTGGATTTGCCGTCGCCAACATCCCTGTGGAGCTCTCTCTCTCACGATAGCAAACTGCGTGCTGCCATCTCGCGGCAGGTTCGACGAGTCCCACCCCGGCAAAGGGGTGCTGCCCTGCAGCCCCCCCAGGTACCGGCTCACAGGGAACGCCTTTTTTTGGAGAACAGTTGCGATGCAACCCGAAATAACTGCTTTGCGTTCGCTCCTCTGCACGTCAGGCCAGAGGGAGCCCCAGGTGACGCAGTCCCACTGCCCACCTTGCCCTTGCCGGCCCGGAAAAGGATCGAGAGGTGTAGGTGAGCTCCAGGCACCGTCGGGTTTCCTCTGCACCCATATTCAGACTCTCTCCTCGCAAGCCATCGCAGACACGAAAAGTCTTACCCCTCGCTGCCTCCGAGCTGCTCTGTCCAGTCTTCTTCACGCCCACCCCTCACATCAAGACTTTCTGCTCCTCTGCAGCCACCGCTCCAAAAGATGCATTTCCTTCCTGGCTCAGGGTCTTCCCTCTCCTCTTCCAGCATCTCCCTGCTTCAGGGAGGAGGACGTGGCGGCATGGCAGTGGATAGGCACAACTTACGAATACCCATAGTCCTACTGCCCTTCCTGTCTACACACAAAACTCCTGCCCAAAGCCCTTCCCTCTTTACACCGAAGGAAAGGGAAGGCAAATTGAATTTTTTAGGATCACAAGTGCTGCAGGGCAGGAATTACCCCATTCCCCTCATATGTGCTTAGCACAAACCCGTTCAAACAACTACTCCAGCCTCAAGCGCTTCCACAGGCCTTGCCATAGTTACCTACTTAACTCTGCTTGAGTTTTATGCATTTATTCATTTTCTTTTTCTCCAAAAAATAAAAAGAATGAGCAGCTCCACAGGCTGCAAGCCCATTCAGAGCAGGAGAAACCAGAATTTCTTAATGATTCGAATTTCATTATACTTTACTGTTCACCAGCTCACAACGACAAGCTAATGACTATAGAAAAAGCAACTGGAGGGCATCAAACCTCACCTGGAAGAAAAAAAATATAAAAATAAGCACTTTATTTCTGATTCAGGTGCACAGAAGTAGTGAGAAAAATAGGGTTGGACAGGACCTGAAAATCTCAAACCATTTACTGGGTGCCTAGTGCAGGGAGAGAAATGTTACTCCTGGCAACTGTTTCTCTAACCTCTATTTAAAGGCATGTATGTAACAGGAACCACCTTGCTCCTGCCCAATTCTCTCCCTGCTCCACTGTGCCTTTTTCAAATTCGCCTTTGAGGAGACTCCATAACCAATTTTTAAACTACCACACCGGTGGTGTTTGTATCATCTCACTCTCCAGGGGAAAAAAACCAAGAATCACTGGCCCAACACTCTGAAATGCAAAGTGGTTTCAAAACAGACAAAACAAAAAATTCCTACTTCAAATAAATCAAGTTAAGTGTTTAAAGAAGTTAAAATATGAAGCAGATAAATAGCAATTCAGCGTCACTCTACCACAGCCAACCAGTAGTAAAAAAATGGGGGTGGGGCCTACACAACTGAGTAAGAAGGTGACCGTGTCACTACTTAATGGAAATTGAAATGCAACAGCAGCACCTTCCACAAAGGAAAAGGGTTTTTTTATGAGAGTGAGAGGACTGTCCTGTTGCTGCACTACTGTAGCTATCAGAGCTGCGTAGTTACTTTTAACTTTTCCTCCCTTAAGAGACCCTTACTCACATATTAAGCATTGACCCCCAAATCTGTTCCAAAAATTATCTTAAGAACTCTACTACTTTTAGATTACATCACCCTGCATCACACTGTTGTAGAAATTAGAAACCAGTCTACCAAGATGAGAAAATTAGCTCCAAGATACGACAAAATAAAAAAAAAAAATCACTGTATTTCAAGATATTGAAGTATCTGTTAGTCTGGTTTTGAAGCCAAGAACACTAACAGTTGGCTTGCCATTTCCCACCAACGTGGGTCAGTCCATGGTTCCCCCTGCGCTCCTTGGTCCATGTTTTTCCTAGATGAGATTTCTTCTCGAAACGAAATCTCATTCCAAACATAACTGGGTACCTGACTCTGCAGTGCTGCCATCAGTGAGCTGCCTGAACATTTAGAGATACAAGACAAGGAAAACAAACATCCTAGCATTGTATCCTGACAAGATGACTGTAAACTGAGACAGCTTACTGAAAACAAGCATTTGAAAAGAATGTCTCAACGCGGAGGATCTCCAGTATCTCCTCAAATAGCAGAGAAGCAAATTCTATGGTTAGAATCATGAAGTAATTATAATTAAATTGGAATTTGGAATAGCAAGAATCAGATGAAGTACTATTTAAGAGGTGTTTGCACTCTGTTACACTGTAAAAACTATGGTTTGCACCAACAGAACTGATCCCGGCCTGAGCTTCTAGAGGTTACTGACATTTAGGAAAACAGTCCCTTCAGTCTTTTAAGTGTGGAAGACTATTTTCGTAATGCTGAATTTGTTAGTAGTTCAGAGCGTATTTCCAATGTACTTTTATACCAGCTGCAAAGCACTTTTACTCAGGGGAATCTGCACTACCAAACGGTTGACTGCAGTTTCTAGGAATGGCACTGCAGCCAAAACCCTCGGAATGATGTTTGTGCACCTACCCGAGGCATTCAGTGTCTGGAAATCATTAACACAATATACTAAAATGCATCAATCACCTTAATAGGGCCCAGACAGATACTTGGTCAAAAGTAAAGAGAGTTCACATTTTCATTAAGAAAAAAAATACATTTTCTCAAAAAAACACCAACCAATGAACCAACCAACCAACTGCCCATCCCCAGGCAGTGAGGACACAGGTAACGTAAAGGTTGCATAAAAAACGAGACACATGGAATAATTGCTGCCCTTGGCAGGTAGAAGCAAGGAAGAAGATACTTGCACCGCTCCTTCCCTAAGCATAACTTGGATGGTCAAGTGGGAGATGCCTTCAGGCTGCTGGACAAACATGGGAATGAGGGAGCCCATGATAACACCAGCAGATTTCTAAGAGAAGCAAAAGACTTTCAGCAAAATGAAAACCTAGTCATGCTGGAAAATTCTTCAACAAACCTCAGGAGAGACAGCAGGCAGTTGGTGCAAACTAGAAAGACACTGGAAGTTAGCTCATACTAGAAAGAATGACACCTGCATGCAAAGAGGGCAGAAGGAGCTTCATTTTTCAATGTTTTTTACATTTAAACTGGCAGGTTCTGTTCTGATACAAAGTATTATTCCTCTACTTCAGTATTTTGTGTTCAAATAGCATCCATATTTCACAGGCTGATAGGCTGCTGTTGTAGCTATCTAAAAGAAAATGCAGGACAGTTTCATCTCAAGGTTCTGGTCAACTCAAACCCATTATTTAAAGACAGATGTATATACATCAGGCTTGCTATCTAAATTCTCTCCAAATAGCCCATCAACACTCTTTTAACCTTCTCACTTTTATACTGACAGGCTACACGTGCACAATCCTGACAGCAAACTGGAAAGATCACCTTATGCATCCTCACTTACATGTCAACACTTAATGTCCTTGTCCATCCCCGAATCCCACATACACAGAAAAAAACTGTGAAGTAGCAGGGAGAAGTCTACCATACCCAAGTGTTCTTTGAGGAGCAACTGCCCGTATTTACCTACTGAGATTTAATGAAAAAAGAACAGAGTCGCCCACAATCTGTTCAGTTCTGAACAAGGTCAGCAGAGATGCGCACCTTGTTCTCATTTATACTAAGGGGGACAAGTACCCTGAACCAGCACAGACACCTGATGTTAAGCCCCGTGGACACAGACACCACCTAACCCATTACCAGTCTGATGCTATACAGAAAAATGTCTCAGTGAATTTGGAAAGATGTCTCCACTTTTATATCTAATAGAAACTATTGACCTCCACTTACCTGCCAATAGCATGAATGTGGTTTTGATGGAAAATAGGGCTTTATAAATTTATGGATGGAATGTATCCATTTTAGGCTTGCTCACTGTCAGGTAGTTATGCTTCTTCAAAGAGTTCACATTGTAGGCCTACTGTTATAAAGGAAATTGATGACGATGTTTCACACATCCACATCTATTTTCATTCTAAGCCACAACCGAGCTGCCTTTGCCACAAGACCGTGCCTTTGAACTACCTTACTCGTGCCTTTGCTGAGGAGGACTCCAAAACCACAACATCCTGCAAAACAAAACATCTGAGCAAGGGAGGGAATAAATCTAAGAGCAAGTGCACACAAGAAATCCTGCAAAAGCTGGACTGTGCTTTTTGGTCTACATTCTGCCCCAGAGACCACTGAATTCTTTTAGGTAACACCAACAGCTGCAGGGAGATCAAAGCAAAGTCTGCTGCCTCTAATAAAGGAGCTGACTTTCAGGTTCAAAGCACCAAAGTAATGTGAAAAAGCAAATCCAGCTCAGCCAAGGAGAGGTGAACTAGCTGTGCCTCCAAAAAAGGCTCACGCTGAGAGGACAGATGAGGTAAATCTGAGTTGCCTTAGACTGAAATGGCAAGAAAGCAACCACCACCACCACCACCACAACGACAAAAAAAAACCCAAAAAGGTCTTACCAGATGCTAATAAATACCCTGCAGTGGATTGCTGACACAAAGAACCTGAGATAAAAAGCCACTAAAAATCTACTTCTGGAGAATAACCTTATAGCAAGATAGAACACCCTCCTCGGCCATCCAGACTTCACACCAACCATGCCAGCATTGCTCCTGGCAACGCAGCAAAACAATTAATTTTGAAGGAAAATGTATTTGGTCTATGTGTTACACCAAAAGCTCAGACTATCTTAATTTCCTACTAAATCCTCCAGAGTCAATGACAGTTTCCTCATCTGAGACAAGGTTCCAAGTGCACAATCTGTTTATGAAGATTACCAGTATCTTGCCAGTCCCTAGAGATCAATGATCCCAAATGATCCTAACTTTTCACATTATATTCCACTTTGTATCGATGAAATTACTACTTTAAGACTGTAAGAGGGATACTGGGAAGCAAGCTCCCTACAAAAGAGAATTACAATGTATTGCCCTCTCTTCCCCTTTTCAAGACAGGTGGAGAGCCTTTATACCCAGCCAGTGGTCCTCAAAGTCTTCTTATCAGTGCAAACATGACAGGTTCTTCATCCATATAATCATTGAGGTCCCATTTTTCTCTAACCCCTATGCCCCGACCAACATACTGGTCTACCTTTGTGGTACTCCAATTGTATTTCACTATCTAGCAAGAGGGAATGATGTAAAATACAGTTCTTTCAACCGTCTGTCAAAACTGATCTCAGCATCCAAGTACTTCAAGCACTTGGCCAGTCATACAGATCCTTCACACAGTAGCTTTAAGTTCATCCCAAGAGAATCCAATCAAAACTAAATGGTGATAATGACAATCCTCTAAGCTACAATTTTCTTTAATTCTCATATAAAATTGAGGGGACTAAACACTCAAGTCCTGGAATGCACCATTCCAGACAGAAAAGTAAAGCATAAAACACTCCAAAATTAAACACAGAAAAATAAACCCAGGAAGACCAGACCCCTCAGCTGAGCCACAATTAACTAAAGAGAAGACGGTTTTGAGACAGAAGCCAGCACTTTGTTAGCCTAAGAACTTCAGCAAGATTGATGCCTCCAGTATCCTTGAGTTTCATTTGTTGTTTATGCAAGATTTCACATCAATTTCACATTAAAACTAGGCCCTCAAAGCCTCAGAAGTATCACTTTAAATAGAAAATTCTTGCCTACAAGACAGGCTTCCATACAGAATGCTTAGATTATCAAAGTTTTCTGCAAGATGTATCACATCCATTCTGAATAAAATCCCTTTAACAAGACTCAACCTTCACCCTGAAAGCCCACTGAAGAATTTACATTTGTCTTGTCAAGCAAAATGAGCCAAATCAACATGCTTTATCAACAATGCAGAACTGCATCTCAATTAAAAACCTCATACCCAGACACACTGATGTGCAACCCCACATGGATCTTGACTATACCCAAATCTTTATTACAAATTTTCAAGATTTGTAGAAAAATATATATTGTGCAATTTAAGAGTAATAATTAGCAATCCTTCTCCCCTCAAATTTTTATTTCCTCCCATTCAAGGTGGTTGCAGGGAAAGATTCAATTAAAAAAATCATTAAGTCGAACAATTCTGACTAACCAGAATCATTTATTTTCATTATTGGAAATCGAGAAATCAAAACTATTCTATGAGTCAGAACGAAAAGGAGACTTGTGCTTCAAAAGTGCTACCCAGTATATTTAACCACACAGGAAGGCTTAAAAAAAAAAAAAAAAGAAGAAAAGAAAAAGTTGTGGCAAATGTTAATTAAGCCCCATCTTCAAGATTAAATACGCTGCCTAAAACTTTGAGTGGAACAAAAAATGTTGTAACTGTTTATCTACCTGGATGCAGAATTGGAGACCCTTTAGCAGAAAGCTTACCTTTGAAATAGGACTAACTTCACTTTCACTTTATTTCAAGATGCAGACTGCACACTTACCCAGGACAGCAGAAACCATAAGGACAAACTGAGAAATGAACAGTTATTCTACCACTAAACCTGCATTTAAATTTCCTAATCTCAATCCACAGACAGTCAGGAACATTAGTTACAATGTACTTACATAAACAGCTTGATGTCTTTCTTTACAAAAGAATAAACAATGACTATGGCACTTCTTTTCTTATATTCCAACTATAAAAAGCAACGTTGGACAGCCACCAACATTATTTGCAATGCAAAACTTGGCAACCATATTTTCTTATTAATGAAACCCACACAGCCTATCTCTTTTAATATCAATATTCACTTTTGTTTTAAAAGGATCTTTAAGACAAGCTTTGCTTAGTTAAGGAAGAGATACCTTCACAAGGCACAAAAAGCCACTATCAACAGCACTGTTCTAAAAACATAGCAAGGGTCAACCTTCCATGTGGAGAAGTGTTCGCTCCACAAGTGCCAAATTTTTAATAACAAAAAAAAACCCCCACCCCAAACCACTTACTACAAGGGAATACTACAACCAACTAGTTTCAGTGATCAAAGAGTAAAATTTTACAAAAATGCAAACACTGTGATTCCTGATTGGGGAGCAATAGATACTCCTGGTTTACAAACACAGCATCCTTTCGTTCACACACACTTACAAGTGATTTCCAGTCTGCTTTATTTTCCATCAAAGACAGTACATTTATCCAAACAAAAGCATGTACATTCAATATAGAACATTTTGAGCAACAGCTACAGTCCAGTTCCCATTCACAGTAATTTTAGTGCAATGCACTAACAGGGCCAAATATTTCTCTATCCATAAAAGTATTTTTACTCCTGATCTTGTGATCAACATTTTTAGATATATTTTATACAAAAAGTATATATGAACACAAGGCACCTCCCTAAGTAAGGGAGTGAACCTATATAAAAACACGGTATTTCTTCTGATGTACAATACCTTTCAAATTGTAGCAATTTGACACAAATCACTAAACCAAGTATTTTCTAAAAAGTAAAAAAAAACCAAAACCAAACCAAAAACCAAACTGAAACAGAACCAAAAAAAAATGAAACATGAAACATGAAACCTGCCAAGAATTTCATAATGGTAGGCACACGACTGCTTTACTACAGTCTTCATTAAAAGGTTAAAAAAAGGAGTCTAAAATATTTTGTAAATTATACAAAGTGAAGTGCTACCTATAGTGGTCATTCACAATCTTGAGAGAAAAAAAAATATTTTGAGTTTCTCTCATACTATCCTCCCTTTTTATTAATATTTAATGAAATAAGCTAACATTATAAGTGGTTGTGCACAGATTGTCTGTCTATAATACATCAGCAAATATTCACTACCTTCATATTAACATTAGTGTGTTGATCTTTCAAAAAATAAACTGAAAAAAATAAACTGCAACTATCATTAAAGTGCTTGTGTATATTTTTTTTTAAAAAATTAAAGAATAGAGGAATGTGGATATTCTTGTAAACTTCCTAGGTGTTTACAACGTTGTTCTATGCACCACATATGGAAACAAAATGGAGATCTTTGAAGGAACTTCAACACAGTGAATTCAGAAAGTCCCAGGAGTGGGAAATTAGTCAACATGAACAAACTGATGTTATGGCAAATACTAAAAATTAGTACAATTCAGCCAGTATACACTACATTGTTTGCTCTTATACATTCATTCATTTGTAATAAATTTAGAACAGTATATAACACAACATTTGCCAAAGTAGGATATCACAAAAAAGTTTTAAGAGCTGTTCATCAGTTAGCACTACTAGGGAGGACCAATATGCATGATGAGCTCTCTGAAGATGATTTCCTAAATGAGGAACAAAAATCTTCTTCCAAAGCTGCTGTTCATTAACTTGCCTCTGCACTCTTTGTAATTTCAGGAAGTTCATTCTATTCTCTGTCAAACCTCAACTGCATAGACACAACTGCTAATTTAGAAGCACGCGTGCATTTCAACTACTTCAGTGTTTAGGGAGGAGGCACCATCCTACAAGCAGAGTGGTTATTAATTTAGTAAGTAACCAACAGCTTATTTCCTCCTTACAGTACCGTTATCAAGATATTAGCGGCTCCAACAACCAACTAAAGTCTTTCTCATTCAAACGAACTCCAAACTTTCCGAACATCACTTGAACCTATCTGAGGAGAAACAGGAATAAATTAATACTTTGAGTTTACCCATATAATTCTCTTTTAAATTACACAACTTAAATAATTTATAAGGCTACTTTTTTTTTATTCTTGATCAAAATGCAGAAGTCACTACTCCTCCTCTTAAATTCAGCTTCAAGTCAGGGTCCAGTTCAGTTTATTTTTGAAGTTCCCTCTCATTTAGCCATGATTTGTTACAAAGTCACAAAAGCACCAGATTACAATTTAGCATAGCTGGGTGGAAATACAGTACAAAAGCTGAACTCAAATCAAATCACCTCCTGGGAAACAGTATGTCTGAGTTGAGATACAGAACAAGGCACATAAACTTGGTTTTCTTTTCACCCAATGTACTAGAAAGTCGTTCTGAGTAAGGATGTTAAAACCTCCTAAAGGTATCACTTCTGTCTCTCTTTGTTACAATTTTTTTGTGGGATCCCCAATCAGGCATCAGTGTGCCATTTGGAAATACAAACTGACCACCTATATACGTTACTTCCTTTTTTTAAAATGTCCTTTTAAAAACAGGACATCTTTAACATGAAGGCTGTGGAAAGCTGAGAAACTTCAAATACAATCCCTCCAAGTGAAAAAATATTCCCAGAGTATCATATAAGCAGAAGTTTAGAAAGTTACTGGCCAGATTTCTACACATATATTTAAAATATTAAAACAAAAATATCCTTGAAGAGACTCAGACACTTCAAAAAATAAATGACCAGGAGTCTCCAAACCCATGCTTATATACATAAGCATTAAAAGAATTAAATTCTAACTCTGATGATTTTAAAGGTGTTTGCAGGCACCTCACTCATAGTTTTTAAATCAAAACAATTAAGCATCCAAATTACATTTGAAAAAACTGTTCTATGTCCTTTTGTTGACAGAGGATAGGCAATACACATTAAAATACATGCATCATAATTCCAGAAAGTTCATAGGTATTTTTTTCTGTCAATAGCTTTTACTGTAGCACCCTTCATACTTCTTCAAGTGGGTCACAGACAAGTCAATTAACAGGTTAAGTTATTCAAACCAAACAAAATTATTGTTAATTTTTAAAAAGTACTAGTTTAGAAATGTACGTATATTAGCTTGATTACAACAGATGCTGTAAAACAATTTAAAGAGTTGACTCGGTACAGCTTAATCTAAATTCTATTCCAACTTCCTACAATGACAAATTCAGAAATTAACTCTTTTCTAAAACACTAAAAACAAAATTTAAGAAACAAATTTGACATCGACCTCAGTATTTATGCTGCTAAACCATAAAATCTATGGAAAAAAAAAAACCAAAACAAAACACGTTTTCAGCAATAAATCAACAACAGCAAATGAAAGGTGGTGGCTTTGTTTTGTTTCTTAAAGAAAAAAAAAAAGAAAACAAAAAGAGAAAAAATAACCCTTCTTTTTTTTCCTCACCAGACAACAGCTTTCGATCTTGTACTTCTGCCTTTGGTTTTATTTTCTTCAGGTGAATGAGATACATTTGCTTTGTGGGTTTTTTTATGATGTTCTAGAAAAGCTTTCCTGGCAAACGCTTTCCCACATCTATTGCATCGGTGCAGAGAAAAGTTTTTTGTCACTTTCACTTCAATGCCAACATCAGCTCCTTCGTACTTTTTATTGGGAGAGTTAGAGGTGACATCCTGTTTTGAAACAATCTGTTTTGTTTCATCCCTCTGCGGGCCTCTTTTTGTCACCTTATTTAGAACCAGATCAATTGGCTTTTTTATTGCTCTGATTTCTAAACTTGCAGTTATTTTCCCAAGGTAGCGTGGGGACTTTTTATGAACCACGGTTATATGCCTTATCACATCGCGCTTGCGACGTGTTTCGTACGAGCAGAGCGGACACCTGTAGTATTTAACATAAATGTTATTGCCATCTGTGTGTAACTCAATGTGCTTTGTCAAGTTCTGTTTGGAAGTAAATTGGCGTTTACAGAGTTTACAGTAAAGCTGCTTGAAGTCAAAGCCAGCTGAAAGTTTTGGCTTCCTGGTTTTTTGCTGGCCACCTGCAGCAGATGCATTGGTTGATTTAGAGGTTGATTTAGCAGTTGATTTACAGGTTGATT